>CM054382.1:25660000-26990000 GCA_028858755.1 Ara ararauna | reverse complement strand
CTAAACATGCCCCATTCTCTGTTCTGTATGGTGCATTTTTTATCAGGAGAAGCAGTTTCCACAGTTGTGTCATGCACATAAAACATTTTGTGAACGCTGATGACTGGATTTCTTAGTGTGGTAGAAGTCACATGATGAAAACTATCATCTATATTCCATATGTTGATAAAATTGACATTTAAAATATTTAAGTATTTTGAAACTTATAGAAGATTTTATTTCCTTCCCATGTGATGTTAATATTGCAGGAACACACCACTTCTGCCTTCAGGTCCTTTGTGTTCATCTGCAGCTATGCATTTGCACCTTTGAAGAATGCAGTGCTTCCAGTTGTAACCTCCTGCTATGACTTTTTTGGCTCAATGCAAAAGGAAAACAGGATCAGTGGCTGTGTTTGTACACCTAACACTCCAAAAGGAATTACCTATGTATCTATTCTACTACCTTTTATGAAGTAAATTATCAAGAAGATTCAAGTTAAATCTTCAATTTTAATGTTTACCTGAAGAAACAGCAAACCTGCCACCATTCTAAGAGCTACTGTAAGCAAACCACCTCCTATGTAAAATGCCTTAACTCTGTACCCATGCAGTAAATGAGAGAGACATGTGAATGACTGGAATGAGAAAAGAAATAGATCAGCATTTCTCATGACCTCACAAGCTACAGACTAAGATCTACAAGCGTTATACCACTAGCACCTTTCAGCACTATTTCTCTGGCGAGACTTCATAGAAAGTGAATCCCACATTAAATTGTCATTTCTGTACCCTATCCATGCTCCAGCTCTCCTTTAATGCTGCCTCTTATTTCCTGGACTAAAGCTGGCCTCTCTAGAGGATCACTTCCTCACCAGTGACCTCACCCAGGAGGGGAGTTTGGTTAGAAACTAAGAATGGGGGATGGGGTGCGAAAATTACAACTCCAGGAACATCATGGTGCTTTTCCAAGGGAATTTTTTCAGGGTTTTTTTTGATTATTAGCATTTTATGAAAGGACATGCAAGAAAGAAATGCTTAGTAATATATATATACACACACACATATATATGTATATAAAGTTGTGGGGAAAAAAAATATCTCATTTTCAATTTCATAGAATTTCAATAGGAAAAAAAACCCCAACCATCGATTCAGCCTGATGCTTCTTCAGTAAGAGAGAATTCAAGCTTTAAGAATATAACTGACCAGCACAGAATTTTGCCAGGATACCAAGATAAACATAATTACTCATATTAAGAGTGTTAATTAATTGTTTGTGAACACAAATAATTGGCTGCTTGGTTTTATACCTCATTAGAAAGCCAATAATTCTATTAGACATCGTCCAGTAGCCATCCTAGGACCACTGAGCTGTAATCACCAGAAGTCTGAAACTAAGCCAGTAGAAATCAGTGAGAGGTCAACCACCAAACTGAAGCTCCAAGGAAAAAGATAGTGATGCCTAGTAAATGAACATTAACACTTTCTGGACAAAAGAGGGCCGTGGTTTTTTTTTGTTGTTTGCTAGTGTTTTCTTTTTTGGGGGGGTGTTGTTTTGGTTGGGGTTTTTTGTTTGTTTGTTTGTTGGTTGGTTGGTTATATAAATTATTCTAACAAAGATCTCTTTAAAAACCCCAAGGAGCTGCCAGAGTTAAGCAATATTAGTTATGAATCAGTGACCTCAATATATGCTACCTATGAGACATTACGCAATTAGAAGTGTAAACAGTGATCTCCAGCAGCTTCCTTGGCAGAGCAATGTACAAGCACTGCGATAGTCAGCTTCACAAGAGAATGATTCGCACCTGCTGGGGGTTATTGATTAACAGGGGGAGTGCCTGCATTCTTGGCAGACAATAACTATATTCTTACAAACCGCTGATGGCTAAATAAGCTATTAATGACAGGTTGCCCTTCACCATTTAAAACAGAGAGACTGCTGCTTGACCACAAGGACAAGCAGGTTATTGCTTTGAAATGTTACACAAAAGACACAAATGAAGCGTCTCTAATGAATAAACCACAAGGAAGGCTCCATGCTTCTTATTAGGAAGAGCTATTAATAGAAAACAGGACCTATTCAGGGTTGCAGATATATAATCCTCTATAACAAGATTTCTCCAGTTTGTTAAAATTTGTTATTCAGGAAAGGAATTGCTGAGTCTAATACAGCAAATAACCACCCAAATTCATAGAATCATAGAATAGTTAGGGTTGGAAAGGACCTTAAGATCATCTAGTTCCAACCCCCCTGACAGGGGCAGGGACACCTCACACTAAACCATGCCACCCAAGGCTATGCCCAACCCAGCCTTGAACACCGCCAACGATGCAGCATTCACAACTTCCCTGGGCAACACATTCCAGTGCCTCACCTCCCTTACAGGAAAGAATTTCTTCCTCATATCCAATCTAAACTTCCCCTGTTTAAGTTTGAACCCGTTACCCCTTGTCCTCTCACTACAGTCTCTCATGAAGAGTCCCTCCCCAGCATCCCTATAGGACTCCCTGAGAAACTAGAAGGATGCTATGAGATCTCCATGCAGCCTTCTCTTCTGCACGCTGAACAGACCCAACTTCCTCTGCCTATCTTCATACGGGAGGTGCTCCAGTCCCCTGATCATCCTCGTGGCCCTCCTTTGGACTTGTTGCAACAGTTCCATGTCCTTTTTATGTTGAGGACACCAGAACTGCACACAATACTCCAAGTGAGGTCTCATGAGAGCAGAGTAGAAGGGCAGGATCACCTCCTTCGACCTGCTGGTCACACTCCTTTTGATGCAGCCCAGGATACGGTTGGCTTTCTGGGCTGCAAGCGTACACTGCCGGCTCATGTTCATTTTCGCATCAACCAAATTCAAATTCTTTGAATAAATGCTTCTGAGCTGACCAAAGTCCTGGTGGTCAGCAGGGAGTGCAGCTGTGGCACCCTCACATGGTCAGGCATACAGACCAGATAGACCTTAAACCCAGCAGCAGCAACTGGCGCAGCTCCTCCAGGAGGGCCAGCTCTGACTGACTGAGAAACAGGAACATGGACCTGCTGGACAGTTCTCCAATCTACAAAACTGGTATTTCTGTTTATAAGAGCATGTTTTTAAACTGGAAGCATTTCCAAATCATGGAATCATAGAATGGTTAGGGTTGGAAACGACCTTTTTTTATTTTTAACAACAGTTGATATACTACTTTATTTCACTCTGGTGTGTTGCTAGATGCTAGATACCAGGATGGCAGGACCTACTGAAACATGGGTAAGCAGTAAAATATGCTTCATTTGATTGAATGGGATATGCACACAGATAAATGGGAACATACAGACCCCATAAAGGTTCTATCCCGAACTGTAAATTACCCCTTTTTACCAAAGGGATTAGATAACAGATTACCAAGTCAATTATAAAGACTTTTTTGTTTGTTTTAGGGTGGAAAACTTCCTTACAAGTATTTGGAGATGCAGTAATTTAAAGCAATCATGTGGCTTAATTCTTCCATGGAATGTCCCTATGATTTATTGGAGTCCAAAAGGTCTTTGTGAATCTATCTGACATAATGTTGAGCTATACAACAGTTTCCAGCATGAATACTCCCATCTCTGGGTGCCCTGGGAAACAGTTAATTTCCTTGAGTACCCATTCCTGGGTCTTTTCTTCTAAGATCACGGAATTCTCAGACCTGGAAGGTTTTGACACATCTTTCAGAGAAATACAAAGCAGCTAACACATTTAATGAAGTCAAATTTTTATTCCAACATATAGCGAGTTACCCTGCAAAGAAGTTAAGGCAGAATTACTCTGCAGAGAATCTTTCCAGTTCGTTTTCCACAAATCCCAGAGAAGCCCTTAAAACCAGTGCATCCGACTCCGGGGTCCACCTACTCCCACTACGCAAAACCCGTAGAGCCTCTTCTCCTGCACCTGCCAGGGTGCGGTGACATTATAAATCAGACCTGCAGCTCTCGCTATCGCAGCACTCCCAACTTAGAAAAAGTACTCATCATGGTCATCTGTCAGGACTACAGCATCTTTATAATGCATTAGAAAAATTCTCTGAACCCATCAGATTACAACTACCTGACACCAGCAGAGGAATAAAACATTTTAAAAATTTAAGAGATTCAACTAGCATGCAGGATACAAAGGGAACTAGCAAACAAGATTCATTGTCAAACTGCTCCAAGAACTATTCATAACACTCGGCTATTTATTCTATTTACAGATTCAAAATACTAGTTGCAATGGAACATTTAATATGCCACCATTATAAAGGGAAAACTACTGACAACTATGCCGGAATATACATCCTTTTCATCCTGCTGTTACTCCAAGAAGATATGGGTACACAAGCTCCTACAAATCATATTTCCCAAGTGATTCCCAAAATCAAAAGCAACAACAGAACAGCAATTTTTTTTTTTTCAAATGCTCATGCAATACCCTAAGATATTATTTTAACAGAAGTATAGAATAGTATATATTATTTCTATATGAAAATAATTAAACATTAATTTAAACACTTCTCATGATGTACTGAGATATACATGCCATTAATAGCGAATATTTTGATTTAATGGGATTTAATAATCTGTTAAGGTGAACTACTTAATGTTCTGATGATTGCTGATACTAACATCCTAGGCTCAATGAGTTTCAGACTTGTGACAATATTGTATTTTTTCCAGTTTTGATCAACTGCTTAGTTTTTAATGCTAAGTATGCTTTGCCATCACTTGTGGCTTTAATATGCTTACTTAAACCAAAAATATTTTGCACCTCAATTATTATTTTCTACTGCAGCACTGAATGGAATTTAAGTCAATACATTATTCATAAAGCAAGGACAAGAGAACAAAACAAAGCTATGCACTTCTTTCAAAGACAAATTACTAAAACATACCATATTTATGCATTCAATATTTGGTGGTGTGTGCGTCTTTTTTTTTTTTTTGTCACAAGTTTGTTGTTTTCAGATCAGGATATGCCAAAAATCCAACACCAAACAATTTTTGTTTATAATTAAGGCAATCATCAATCCAAGGATTGCAGTCCATTTTATTTCATCTCTACATCAAAAAAAGTAATTTAAAAAATTAAAATTCCCTTGAAATGGTAAGATAAATGAAAATGTAAGTGCCTTCTCATAATAACGGTAAGCTGACCCTCTGGGAAATGGTTGACTTTCTCGATTCAAGGTATTCAAAGCTCATTCAAAAGTGTTCATTTGGAATGCAGATATCAAAGATGATGCAAATGTTCAAGAGAAAATTAAAACTTACCAGATGTTCTAATCCAGCTTTGATGTTTCCAGAGTCCCTGTAACAGAAGAACAAAAGTTCTAAATAGTTGCTAAACCCTTGTCTACAACAATTTATGTTTAACTCAGAAATGTCAAAGCCATGTAATTTCTTGAGTATGTAAAATCTTTTAATATCTTAATCACTGCAACACCTAAAAAGTATTAACTATATTAATTAACCTATTGCACAACTACAGATTTAAAACCTCAAATTTTACCTGCCTGGAAATTGCTATAAACTCCAGCCATGCAACAGGACACTCATTCAAAAAACAACATTTTTAACATAATTATCCCACTATTCATAGTGAAAATAATAAAACAAGACTGTGCATAATGCAATTTATCAAATCCACATTCAGTGGCTCATGGTTCTGCTTTGCCACTACTTCAATAATAAAATTCTGTGACTATTTACAAAGGTGATGGACTGAATAAATTTTATAGTAACTAACAAGGTCATGGCAAGCATAGCGAAACTTTGCACTTTACCCTTGACAGAGGAAAAACATATAAATGTACAGATACAAAAATGAGAAGTAAAGTTGCATAAAGAGAGCTGCGAAAAAAATGGACCAATTTATCAGAGTAAAAACACTGAAAAGCAAGAATTCAGAGTGAAAATTAATCCTTAACAAATCCTGATACAAACAAAAAATTAGCCTGAAAGAAATTTGAAGCAAAACAAATTTTAAAATCCTTAAATCCCAAGCTACTAAACAAGGAGGCTAGTTTCTGCTTTCGTCGACTTCAGGTTCCACCTGCTTCCAAGAAATGTAACTGTACCTCTTGAGGAAGATGTGCTACAACAATGGCAAACAAGTAGAAACCACCCCACAAGGGTTTCAGTGTAATATGTATTTATAATATTATTTTTTCAACAAATTATTCAAAAATATCAACCTACAGGAGCAAAAGACCTAACCAAATTCTTCATTCCCCTAAGTGTGTGAGACTGAGGCTTCCATTCTCTTTAGCGCTTGCTACAGGCTGGGAAAGGTATAATGGGAAGTTACACCAAAAAATGATTATATGTATGAAATTTTACTAGATACAAAATAAGGCTACATTAAAGTATGCATTTTATCACCTCACTGTACAGTATTTTGGACTTTTCACAGAAACCTTTTATTTATGATTTTATAAAGCTTTCAAAAAGGTCTGCTACGTACCTTTGTTCTACTTGAATATATCATGAATGAAGCAAGAGAAAAAGATGGAGAAAAAGATGCACTTTCCTTACACCACTATTCTATATTCTCAGACCAGAACTTATTACTGTGCTCAGACAATATTTAAATAGAAATAATCTCCCACATCTATTTTTGAGGTGCTAAATAAGCTGAAATAATTAAATTACTTTGGAAGCAGGATCCAAGATACAGATGCTCCCAACTACTGGTATAAAACCTGCCCTGTTAGTGGTCTGTCTTCTGCGCCATCCCTGTCATGACTTCATCAATATTTGTGCAGCCCCGTTTTCCCTGTGCTGAAAGCAGACTTAATTCAATTATAGGTCTCAAAACTGATAAAAAAGGTCCTGAAGTGGAAAATGCGAAGAGATTATTGGCAAATGAATAAAGATTTGTATCGAACTAACACACAAGAGTACAGCAGGGTTGGGGTTTTTTTTTTTTTAATCATTCCCTGTCTTAGGTCTTCTGGGAACAGTAAGTTTCCCTTCCCCTCATGCAGCACATCGATTTCTGAATTAGACTGTAATATTAAATAATTAATATACTTGCCATGATTGATGTTTTGCATTAGTTGAATATTAGGTTATCAATCAAAATCCACTTGGTTTAATGTAATAATATTGAAAAAGTGTCACTGGCTGTTCATCCAATTTGTATTTGAGGCAGCACAGATAGCAATATTGGTGTAACGCAAGGCTCTAACGCAGGAAATACAGCGGTTGAACATACATAAGGCAAACATCATCAAACTAACCAGGACAAGGTTGAGGTTGTCCTAAATAAACCTTGTGGCACCTGTCACTTCCAATGAAAACCTCCTTCCAGCTGGAGGCTGCCATGCATCAATCAGCGGCGACAACTAGTGAAGCCAGGGCATAATTTTATCTTCCCAGTTAAAAAATAATTATACAAATAATACTTCTGCTAATGCTATATTTCAAATTCTGTGTTATGCAAAATCAGATCTGTTGCTACAGCTTGTTTTAACACATAACCTTAGATGCCCACCAAATACCTTAATCATTCGTACTGTAAAACACCACAAATAAAAGGCAAGAGCAGCTTTATGCACATCCAGTATTATAATACTCCTATAAAGGAACACCATAAGAAAGTTACATTAATTCTATATCATTATCAAGTATTAATGTTTCAGTCAATTTTTACACCACACAGTTCCCAACAAGATACTTATTTTCCTTTCCTTCTGTCACCACTGTACCACATTTATTCTTTTGGTTTGTTAGGCAAGTTTGGTTTTACTCCCAAGTCTTAATTCTTTCCACCAGAGAAGCTCTGGAAATGTGTTTCCCCACTACAGTCAAGACTTTGTACTGTACAATATTAGTTGATGTGCATATATATTTTTTAAAATTGTACATTAAAAATAGTAAGAGTAATGCTCATGCTAATCCACATGTTAGCTTTTGGTAATGCCAGGAGGAAAAAATGCACCTACATTTGAATCATGGTCATCAGGGACCTGTAACAACAAGCCAGGTATTCCATTAAGGAAGTGGACCCAGCTTTTCAATTACTTAAAGCTGGTTACTCAAGGTAACCAGTTCAGATAGTGTTAACTTATTAGTAATAGTTCCTTTGCCAGTAAACTAAACTAAAAATACTCACTGGCACTTGCTGGAGATCTTGATTTTAACCTGGACATATATGCACGTTCATAAATATAGGTCCCCATATAAAACTAGCCATTAATCAAGGGAGCTAAATAATATGCAATATCTTCAAAATATGCAAACTTCAGCTATTATAAAATAAGATTTCACAAATAATTTACTTTTTACTAAATTTATAGCAGTTTCACATAGGGATTGTAGTGCAAACACTTGGTTTTGCACAACAGAGCTAAACAAATTATGGGTATGTTTAGACATAGTACTCTGGAGTAAAGCACCCTCAAGAAGCTACAGCATTAGCATCATTCTACGATACCAGTGACTTATTTTTACTACTATGAGGCTACCCAAAACCAAAGAAAAATTTTTACTTGTCACTGCAGTAGGCAATTGAGCAGAGTAGGCCTCTGTTATACTCCTTAAAGCGACAATTGTGAGAGCCAAGTTTTAATCACATCAGTAGCATCAAGCTGGAAGTATTCTGCAATTTTAAGAACGAATTCCAAATGAAAACTAACCAGTCATGTTCTTAATTTCCTCTCAAGTTGTTATCAACTCATTCCCAATACTTCCCTTATATTTGTAGTTGATAATATCCTTTGCTATAGCTTTTCTGTTAGAATCCATAGGCCATAGAATAATTCTATGGATTATCTGTATCTCTGGATAAAATGGGATAATTCAGGTTGAAGGGCCTCTGTAGGTCTGTAGCCCTACAGCCTGCTCACAGGAGGTCAGCTCTCTGGCCAGACCAGGCTGCTCAGGGTTTTATCCAGCCTCCCTGGGCAACTTGTCTTGCTGATTAAATGTCTTCACCAGGAGCATCTTCCTTTTTGTCTAGTCCAAAAGACTCAGTGACCTCCCCTCCTCATCAGGCCGGGCATCTGCTGTCAAGTGCCCTCAGAGCCATCTCCTCCAGTCCCCCAGGTTCCCTCCCAGGGCAAGTGCTCAAGCCCCAGACTGTCTTGATGGCCTGAACTCCAAGCTAAACAGTCCCAATACCTGATTTATGTCCTCAGAAGCTAAATGAATAAATAAATCATCTCATCATTATCAAGGCCTTTGGCAGAATCCCCTCCAGTTCCACAAAATTAACTATAAGCTGCAAAGAAAAAGGTCATACATGGCATCTCAGGTCAGGCTGCACTGCACTTTCAAATAAAGGCCTTTTAACTCCGCTCTTCATGAATGCCAACATGTTAACGCTCTTTATCAGGCAGCATTATGCCAAGTGGTTACAGATAATTTTCAAAGAGTTCTCTCACCCTAAAAATTTTCCTGGATCAATCAAAAAGCACATCACCTAATCCTTTCAATAATGTGTCAAGTATCATTTTAAATTAATTCCTTTTTTGTCCCAGTATTCCTCGTGGATTAAGAACATCACAGTTAAAGATGTTCTTGGAACAACTTCATGTTTTCTTGTTCTTTATCCTCACGTTAACATGCTTCTTTGCTTACTGTCATGTAATGGCCTTCTCCACAGGTCTTTCTTGGAGTAGCACACTATTTTATTTTTCATATTATCAATCCCCACTTGTATTCTAGATAAACGACCTTAAAATAAAGAGTTGAATCTCTTCAGAGCTTCTTTATGAACTTCAGCAGGTAAGAATATATTAAACACTCACCAATACAAGCAACACAAAGCAGTATAAAAATATTATGCAAAACCTGCTAGAGTGGTGGTCTTGAAGCTTTTAACGGTTTTTCTAACTTTTATCTCACATGCACATTTTGGAATAAGGCATTGTGTGTGCTCATACAATTTAATCACAACTGAATGATTAGCCTGTACAATGCGCTTGTGACCTTATAACCATTTTGTGCTGCACTTATGCAAACATTTAAAACATGTTATATTCTGTAATAGCTTCACCAACTAATTTTAAGCTCACAGAACAGCCAAACATTAAGAGTCAAATTCTCATTGCCAGATCATGCCTTTCCTCAATTCCAGAAAAAAATAAAAGCCTAGTATAGAAAACAGTATTTTCTGTCAGCAGCAACTAGAATAAGAACACACAATTATTACATTTGCCCAGTGACTGTTCAGAAGGTACTACATATTTGAAATTTTTCCCTGAAGTAGCTTGAATTTCATCTTCAGAGTCAAAGTGTCCTGGACACAGCTTTCAGAAATGGGTACCCCCATTACATTCCACTAAATTTTATAGGATTTTTTATATTGTTGTGTTTTCTGTAAAATTATAGGCTAATGTTTCCAAATCTGACTTCAGACCATAGATACTTATTTCAGTAGGCTTTGAAAGATACAACAAAGATTACACAAAAATCTAAGTCCTATGCCTGTCCTCTCCTTCAATACTACCTTCAAGAGGACAGTACTGAGAGTCCTGAGTGAACAGGTAAATTCCTATTGACTTCTGATGACAAGCTGGTCTGAGATCACACCAGTGGTCTGGCAGAACTGCTGGCAAAGACTACATAATGTGAAGAAACAGAACTCCAAGAAACATGTTGCTCTTCAACACTACTACTTAAGCTCCTCCTGGCCATAAAGAAAAGCAAGGCTCTGTTTTTGTAGCCATAAGTGGAACTGACGTCAAAGAGAACATACAAAAGGAAACAAGAGAAACTCATAAAAGAAAGCTATTCCCTCCTGCCTCTCCTATACAAAGATGAAAAAAACCCCACTTCATTGTTTTTTGAAAGTAGCTGTCATGGGTTCAGCAGCAGCAGTCATTTTTCTCCTTCTTGGTAGCTGGTGCAGCGCTGTGTTTTTGTCTTTCGGCCTGGGAACAGCGCTGATAACACCAGTGTTCTCAGTTACTGCTTGGTAACGTTTTGGTCTGACCAAGGACTTTCTGAGTCTCATGCTCTGCCAGGGAGGAGGGGAAGCTGAGAGGAAGCAGAGACAGGACACCTGACCCAAACTAACCAAAGAGGTATTCCATACCACAGCATGTCATGTGCAGGATGCAAAAAACAGAGAGCAGAGACCCGGAAGGGTGGGGGTGCACTGCGTGGTCGGGCTTGGTATTAGGTGGTGGGCGATTGTATTTTTTCCCTTGTATTCCTCTTATTATTATTATTGGTGGTAGCAGCAGTGATTTGTGTTATACTTTAGTTACTAAACTGTTCTTATCTCAACCTGTGGGAGTTGCATTCTTTCGATTCTTCTTCCCATCTGTCCGGGAGCAGGGGAAAGAAAGAGGGGGGGGTGAGTGAGCAAGAAAACTGTGTGGCTGAGAGGCTTAAACCACGACAGTAGCCAAATAATGTAGACAAACCATATTACCAATAACTAAAATAAAAATCCTTACAATCTACTACTTATGTATGCTACAGGAAGACCCTCAGTACTACATGCACCTCACAGTCCCTTCACAGTTGTAATGGCTTTAAGAGCAGTCACACCTTCTATCTAAAACCCTGTTTTGTTCCATTATTGGAGATCAAACCAATCAATAAAATGACTACAAAATAAATCAGTGAAAATACTTTAGCAGTGTGATGCCAACATCAGAGAGGCTATGGGTGAGAAGAAACACAAGCAGAAACACCAGTAATCCAGATGTTATTCTGATGGCATTAAGCATTCAGAAACCCAATAAAATATATTAGCTGAGAATTTTCTTTTGCACATGAGAGCTCAGCAAGACGAGATAAAACTAAACTAGTAATTCTATACTTCTCTTTCTAATTTTTTGTGCAGAACAAACTGAACCAAAAGAGCAAATGGTTAGGAAATCATATACCCTGCTAGCAAAACCATCCATTAAATTTTTGAAAAAGTATGGAATGTTATTTTGCTCTTACTTAACATCAGATTCAAATGATCTGAAAATGATCCTGAAGTGTAAACACTCTAAAGCTGGTGGTGAAGTGCTCTGTGGCTCCCTCACTCCGGTCAGGCAAATAATTTATTCACTTGGGAAAAAACGGTAGGAAGTTTGGCCAATTACCAACAAATTTAAATGTAACAAAGATTCAAGAAGAACATATGAAGGTCACTTATCAAAAGCAGGAAGAAAAGCAGAAGTTACCCCCGCACACAAACACATACAGAATAACTGGGAACTGCTGAAGAACTCAGCAGAATATAATGCAAGGTAAATTGAATCATGCTAAAACCAGGGACTTTAAATAGGACACAAGGTGAAACAATTTCCATAATATGTTATCCTAGAGAGAAGAAAAATCAGTACCCAAGAGACCTTATTAAATATTCGCGGGGGGGGAGGATAGATAACCCTGACTCACAGAGTAAAATTCAAGATTTCATGCAGTTTAAATGAATACTGAAACTAAATCAGGGGGAGGTGAGGAAGAGGGGAGCAGGAGGGAAAGACAGAGCAATATACAGTGTTGATAGAATCAATACTTTCAAATAGACCCTACCAAAAAAAGAAAGAAAAAACCAAACAAACAGAACAAAACAAACAAACAAACAAAAAAACCCAATTAAAAACAAAACCAACCAAACCCTTTTTCTACATAAGTATTTCTCAGGTAAATATGAGCCAAAATAACTACCTCAAAAGCTCCCAATTCTGTTTTGCCAAGACTTTAAGTCAGATAGGGAAATCCCATGAATTATCAAAGCAGGTTTCTTTATCCTGGTTTTCATTTCAAGGCATTCCTCAGATAAACCTGGCAATTCAAAGGACCTCAGAACATGCAAGTCCTTGGAGGTATTTTGTTGGATTCCCCCCATCACTTCCCCTGGATTTTGGTTGGTTGGGGGGATTTCTGTCCTGCCCTGTGCACAGGGTTCCCTTCACAAAGAGTAAAACCTTGTTAACAAACGTTTGCATTCCTAGCAAACATAAGCAATTAAGCTTCGGTCTTTGGAATGTCACTGTCACTGTTAACCAGTCTTAAATAAATTAGACAACTTTGGCCTGTTTTGCCTTTTCTGTAATATTATTTAGTAGATATTCAATTAAAACACATCCTGTAGGTGAAAGTGTATGAAAACATTTCCATAATGGACATTAGAGGTAGTAGGAAGTGTTGCTAATTAGCCTCAAAGTACAAAATAGATTACAAAAGTAGCAAAAAGCCCAGCAGTGTAAATGCACAGAAGGCTGCACTGAATATTAAACAAAGCAGAGCAAGTTTCAATGTTGGTAAGCATAACTACGGTAAAAACTCTCCGGACTAGTAAAGAGTGTTACAGGTTAATGAGGAACATATAAAGAGTGCACAATAATTATCATACCTAACACCTTACCATCTGTGTTTGGATGACTGCAGAATATAAACACACTTTATCAGCATTAAGTTGGAAACTAATTACACATGTATTTCTATTATCATACTGCTAGGATAAATATTTAAAAACCTGATATTTTCCTCAGCTGCACTCAACTCTCAGTACTGAAGAATATTAAATCTAAGTCACTGAGAAAATTTAAATGTTCTAAGCAATAAAACAATATGAGTACAATCAATTTTCCATTTTCGGAAAGCTTCTAAATCCTCCTCATTCACTCAATTACTACTGTACTTAACCTAATGAAATTTTATTCTGTATAAACAATGCTATTCTTAAACAAATTTTTTAAAAATATAAGATTAAAAACTTCTAGACAAAGAATAAACTCCTAGAGAAAAGATGCAAATAAAATTACTATCATAATCTTTGGGGTTTTATTTGCAAGTATAAAACTGAAAAACAAAAGCATGGAACATAGCATCTGTCATATCAGAATATAAAAAGATGATCCTGGCACAAAATGAAAAAGCTCTAATTCATTTGCAAATCAAGCCTGCCAGTTCTATTTCAAGCTGGCGGTAACTGTCAAGAGTTAACAAGATAATCACTTTCAATCCTGCCTTCAATGGTACATTACACTGTTATTCCATTCAATAAGGCCGTTCTTTGGGGCACTAGATGAATGGTTTTCATTTCTAACTCACACAAAAAGTTGAAAATAAAAAAAAAAATAAAATCCATGGGGCTTAAGAAAGAAATCCCTTTATGGGCATTTATCTGCCGGCGCTTCCTTTTAGGCAAAATGAGATATTTGGATACATTGGTGTCCATTCGCTTCCTCTATTCCTTCAGGCCCTCAGTCTGTTGATATTAATAAATTAAAAAAAAAAAAAAAAAAATCACACCAAGCCTGGTTTGTTTGTTTGGGGATTTTTTAACCTATCTACACATATTAAACAAGTTATGTAACCATCTTTTGTGACTACTTCAAGAATACACATCTCAGGGCACCACACTGAAACATCGTATTTTTGTATTTGAGAGGATCCATCCCTGTCTAAATTAATTAAAAACTGTACAAGAAAAGGTAAATGCTCAAGAAAATTGTGCTTAGGGAAACAATAACTAGTTCCTCATTGCATATTCAATAAAGTTACCAATTAAAGACACTGCCTATAAACCAAGTTAATCTAGAATTTGCTTGGTTTAAAAAAAAAAAAAAAAAAAATTCTGTTCTATGCATTCTTCCTGAAAAGACAAAAAAAAAAGCCAAACAAAAAAAAAAAAAAAAAACCCCAACAAAGAAACAAACCACCCCAAAAAAAACCAAACCTCTTCATGCTTTTACTCATTACTCAAAATTCCTACTGTAAGATACTACCTCTGCATGCTTAGGCTGCATTGTACAGTTACACATTCTATTATTGAACGTTCTACAGCCACAATTTACATCTTCTATACCAACTTCACAAACAAGTCACTAAATCTTTTCCTTCTCTTGTTTTCCTTTTTTCCTTTCCTTCTCTCAGTTCCCATCGATCTTGGTTCACAGAGCAAAGCCGATCTCTATATTTAATATCTTCACCAAGTTAAACTTATCCAGCCTCAGGCCTGTTAACCATAATCAGTGCCAACAAGCACACTGTGAACACCCATCTGTAGATACATTTTATTTACTTTTTTCATCAGCATAAATAATTTTCTTCAAAATCAGAGACCCACCTTGCCACTCACTTCTTATGCTACTTGCTTACTTTACAAAGTATCATCTTTCTTTTTTATCATCTTTCTCATCCATCACTACAAGTCAGAGAACTTTTCCCACACATCCCAAGCGCAAATGCTTCTTTATATTAAGGGTTTCTTTCATGAGAAATCTAAACACCAGAAATTACTGGCAGACTCACAGGCTTTGGTTTTGTTCTTTGCACTTCACAAGTTTCTTCCAAGGTTCTAAACAGAGATGTTCTTATAATTAAAAAAAAAAATACTGCAATAAAACTAAAAAAAAATATGACTTCTTGATGTAGCATTAGTCAAACACAGTCATTTTTTTTGCTGCATTACTGTCCCTCTTTCCTGAAAAGGAACTAAAAATGAATTAAAAGTTCACACACTTTTGAAGGATCTTGAAAGAGCACTAGATGTTGCACTTAAAACACCAATCAATAGAAAGTGAACAGACGGATTTCAAATAGCAGGTCATGGCGTTAGGTAAAACTAGTACAGTCCAAAAAAACCCAGAAACATGCCATAGAAATGTGGGATGTGTTTCCTTTCTCTCTAGGCAACTGCCGTAAAACGCCAGTACTGCATAAAAATATACAAATTAAAAATAAAAACAAAAATAAAAATCACAGAATCACAGAATGGTTTGGTTTGGTTTGGAAGGGATCTTAAAGATCATCAAGTTCCAACCCCTCTGCAACAGGCAGAAACACCTTCCGCTAGACTAGGTTGCTCCAAGCCCCATCCAATCTGGCCTTGAACACTTCCAGGGATGGGGCAGCCACAACTTCTCTGGGCAACCTGCGCCAGCGCCTCATCACCCTCGCAGTAAAAATACAAAAAACCCCAAAAATGACCAACAAAAAAACCAAACAAAACTCCAAACCACCCTCCATTCTGTAAAGCAGATGTTCAGAGTAAAAAGTAAAGATAAAAAACAGGGTAATTCTTTACTAAAGGCAGGTATTTATTTCTAGAATTCACAACTGATTAATTTCCACAGCTCAGATGAAAGAGCAGGGTGACCCAACAAATCCAAGGACACTGACATTTTATGGCCAAAGACTAAGAAAGGTAGTTCCACATTTCCATTCCTCCTGAAGATGTGTGCGCACTTTGGCAACCGTGGTCAAGTTCAGCTGAGACCCACAAAGTGCCACTTTACTGTAATTCCACTGCTTATGACTGCATTTGATCCAATTTTAGCACACTGAAACCTCATGCCTTTTTAAGCATCACTGTTGGGAAGTATAAAAATCCAATTTGTAAATGCTTTTTCACTGTTCTTCTTTGTGTCCCTGCAGTTTGCTTTTGTCGCTTTACTTTAATTTCTTTATGTTCTTTCATCTGGCCTGAATTTATCTCCCTGAAGAACACAAGGGCACTCTCAGAATATACTCTAAATGTTTAAAATATGTTTAAATGTCAGACAGGCACAGGTTTTCATTCCCACACATGGTAAAAAAATTTCCCTCTTCTGAAAAAAAGCAGATCTACTTGATCTCAGAATATTTAGTTTCTGTCTCCTCACCTATTTCACCTAACCATGTCATGATTTAACACAGCTTGTAGCATTTCCAGTCATAAGACACTTGAGTTTCAGACAGTGTTTCACAATTAAACAGGCACTTAAATAATAATACCCAGATGATTTACCATCACTGTGGTACTGCAATCATTTTCAGTTCAAATAAACACACCATAACTATTTTTGAACTGTACAATTCGCATCCTCTGCTATATCTCCTTGGCATGCAAACGCATCTTATCCTACATGATGCTGGAATTTTGTATGTTTTTCAATATTTTCAGGTTTATAAGCTAAGGAGAGCATCACAAAGATCTTTTTAAGCATAAGACTCACAGATTCTTCTAAAAGCCCATTTTGTTAAAGCCCAGATGAATTCTGAAAGCATGTTCTATATGAAAACGGTTTCTTTAAAGTCTGACTTTCAGTATGAAGAACGTTGTATCTTCTACTAACAACTTCCAAGATGGGCTGTGTTTCAAGACAAACTTAGAAAATTTAAAAAGGTAGAGCTCAAGCTGTTCAAGCTTGATAGGAAATTAGTTCCTTGGCCACAAATAAATTGAAAGAAATTATATTTCATGAAAATAAAAAAAATAAAAATTGATTGGCAAATCTCAAACATATCTGACCAAAACCAAGCCTAACAGCTAGTGTCAAAAAACACCTGAAAGTGCATTAAAATTAATTGAAAGGTTAGAAAAATAAACCAAACCAAAACCAGGTAACTGAAGCTCTTGAAGAAGATCTGGAAGAGGAAACTGACAGGGATCACTAACATGGTCCTATTTAGAGCAGGATCCCACTTGTTTTTACAGCATTCAGTCCAAAACAATGCTGGCTAACTTCTGCTAACGAATCATGAAATGCTGTAAAAGCACTCTGAAATACATACAATAACAGTGATCAGAAGCTGAAGCGCATCATGATGATAACATTCCAACATACAAGTAAAAGACCTTCAGAGTTGTCAAAAAAAAAACAGTCACACTTGGACCTAGTCAGAGTGGATTTGTACCTAATACAGCTACAGTGAGATTGTAGAGAAAAGGCTAATTTCCTTAAATTATCAGACAAGGCAAGCAGTTCTCTTGATTCCAAGAGCAATTAACTCTTCACTAACTCAACAGCGGCACTAGATAACTAACAGGTCTGTATCTTGCTTTTCTGTTATTTTTCTCCAGCATTTGTAATGGCCTCTGATTATGTAATTTACAAGTCCGTTATTATTCGAGAACAATTAATCAATGCTAAAATTTCTTTTAGTCTTGCGCTTATTTCACATCTACTTCTCACAGAGAAACTTCAGAAGCAATAGATGTATCTTCTGGGCATTGCTATGCCAGTGTTGAAAACACCGATGCTGTCTAGAATTTGATGTCCAAAGTGTTATGGTGAGTTAAGTAAACTGCAAGTTCCAGTAAATAATGATATATAGTTTTTGAAAAATATTTTACACAAAAAACCCACAAAGCAACTGGTGAAAAAAACATCCAGTAATGCTGTCGAAACACTTCATGCTGGTTGAGTGGCACCAAAACCTCCTTAACAATTAAAGTGTATGAAGCTTTAAGTCTACTGTTCTTACCACATCACATTGGTCTTATTTCACTCTCCTAAATGCTTGCTTTCATTAATATGCTTTTGACCTTTTATTACCATGAAAGACTAACATCATCTATTTTATTTGGCATTTATCATTCCCAGCAGTTCACAAAGAAAGTCTCCAGTGAAAATGGAGAGGAGGACTGGCTTTGCAAGATGGAGCAAACTGAGAAGTGGCCAGCCAAAGTCTAGACCAGAAATCTTGCTAGGCATTTTGTATTTTGGCATTTCTTCAATGAAATTAAAATAATTAGTATTGCACACTACTGATTTACCACCAAGTGGACCAAAATTAGAAGAAAAAAATATAGAACATGTCTCGTTCTACAGCCAATACTTCCCTCAAAGGTTATTTTTCTAATATAAAGCCAAGAGATTCTTGAAAAAATTAAGTACCATAAACATGGCAGGCTCCAAGGAAACTTGGATCTGAAGCAATTTGGAACTTCAAGATTAAAACCAGCACTTCCTATTGTACCTGCAAATATTAGAGGTATAAGTGAAACATTCTACAAAAACAACTTCTGAACAAATAAGCAGCCAGATCCTTCAACAGCAGCAATTTCTAGAAGATTCACAAACCACACAAAAAAACTGGAAATGTGGCTGATCAGGCTCACGACTGAGCAAGCGCTTCTGGTGGAAAGAATTTCTAACCTGCAAAAAATCCCACTGAATATCCAACAAGCACCTCAAGTTACAA
The DNA here is from genome assembly GCA_028858755.1 of Ara ararauna. NCBI lineage: Eukaryota > Metazoa > Chordata > Aves > Psittaciformes > Psittacidae > Ara > Ara ararauna. The sequence continues at coordinate 26,971,145 of CM054382.1, read as the reverse complement.
TCCTAACTAACAAACCACGGCCACATATTGCAAAGCCTATTTCAAGTTCTAAGCAGCACGGTTCTTTGGTCTTCCCTAGGGAGATAAATTGGAGCTAGATGCTTATTAGTCCATAAAAGTTACTTTAAACCCCATATTTTTAGCTGTACCTTTTTCAGTTCACCTCAGTTAACATCATTTAGGACAGGAGATACGCTGAACCTACACAGACCTCACTCAACAGACTTTGTATTGACACAAGACAACGAACTCTGCAATGGAAATTATTTTATCTGATCACACATCCCCTCCAGCACTCGCCTACTCAGCTGCTTATGAAGGACTTCCTGAACCATTACAGACCAATGGTCTAAGACAAGCCAAAAGTAGTGCTGGTTTACATTAAAATGTCAATTTTTACAGCAAAGTCAGACAGACAGTTAAAGGTGGCAGCCGCAGACATCCTAGAGTTAGTTGCCTCTGTGTGTGAATCAAGCATTTCTATTCTCTCAAAAGAGGAGCAGACACTAGAGCAAGCAACCCATTAACTAACAGACAATTTTGCTCCTCCATAATGCTACCAGAACTAAGGGTTTTTCTCTACTGCAATACTGCTCATATTTGTCTTATTTCACTCTAATAAATCTATTCTAGACAGTCTTACTGATATTAAACAGAGTAACATGAATATTTTTCTAACTGCTACTACTCTTAGAAGACCATGTTGGAGAATATTGGAGTATCTGTGCTCTGAAAGAGATTAAAGCCAGAGTTAAGAAAAAAGAATAGAACAGATTCAGAATACAGAATGACTGTGCAGAGTGATGGACTGATTACAGAAATAGCATATTGATATTGCTGGGGAAAAACAAAACAAACCAAACAAACCAACAGAAACTCTAAAGTATTTGCTCTTGTTCTAGATTTTCTGTATTGGCTGAAAGTTATAATGACAACATACAACATTACCATGTCTTGCAAAGAAGTGCCAGAAGCCAGTGTCCCCAGAAACTGCAACTGTTCCAAGTAATCAAACACGTTCATGTAACAATGGCCGGGACCAAGTGGTCTTTTACACAATGGCATGACAGGATAAGCCACCTACTTAACTTTCTGTTCAAGCAAGATATTGGAAAGTTATGTGAACAATTATACATAATAAATTTCAGTAATTCAAAACAGGTCAGGATGATGCTGTAACAGCATAAGCAAAGAATGTATAACATTTTTAGATATATAAAATATATTTTTATATAGCTTTTATATGTATATAAAATATATATTTATATATACATAAAAAATCTCCTTCATCTGGTCATTGTGGCTTTCAGTCAACAAGGTCGGCCTGCAAAGGTTAGCATTTGTATGGGAAACTGTTACACCAACACCAACAGATAATGGAAGAACCGGAAGAATCAACTGAAGCAATTTAAAAACAAAGTTGAAAGCCTTGTACCCACACGTAATACAGGGAAATACAGTTTAGTTAGCTGTGTGTATTTTGTTCCCCAGCAGCAGAAAGAAATACAGCAAAACTAACACCTAGGGTAAACAGAAGTGTTCAAACTGTATATAAGATGGGTGAAAATGCTTCAACCCTAGAGAAAAATTTGCAAACTCTGCCTGATACGTGGGATTTAAGGCAGACTTTCTTGTACATCTGCAATGACAGAAGTTGCACAAACCAATGGAAAAAATATCTGCACAAGTCCAGTCTTTGTACATATGACATAGCCTACCACTTATTTCTTGATATACTACAAAAGCACAAACACCCCCCCAAAAAAAAATAAAATAAATAAAGTCATTTTAAAGGCTTTACTTTTGCCCACTCTATGGCACTTATGTCATTTAGCATGACTACAGTAATGAGAAAGTCTGAAATTAGCACTCTCTAGGGCATCTATACACTTGCTGGATGTCAGCAGTTGCGATTGTTGAATGACAAAAAGCCAAGTGCTGAGAAATAGTTGAGAATACTGTAATAGCCCAGCACCAGGTAGATGGGGTATTTTGATTAAAATATAGACCCCAAAGTCATAGCCAAGGGAATTTACTATCTCTTGAATGTAAAATTGATCTGAATGTAATTACTTTACTCTTTTTTGCTCCATTTGGCTTTGAACTAAACATCAATTAATACGCAAACATAATACTGCAAGATCTGTTAACTCCAATACTGATTCTTCCATAAAAGATCTAAAGCAAATTTATTGGCCTCCATTTAATAGCTTTCAGCAATCACAAACATCACACATGAAAGCTCAACTTCCTTTTCTGATGGTCACTTAAATGCTTAATTCTCATGATAAAACTCTCTCAGTCTTAGTTTTAAAACCCTCAAATTAGCAAACAAGACACCACATAAGATATGCTATAAGCATAGGTCTTCTCTGAAAAGCTGGGACCTTCAAGAGCTTCAGCTGCAATACAAGCCATTGAGCCATGGCCAGTATAAGCTAATTTGAATAATCAATATGACAACCTTATTTTTCTAATGCAAACAGGATTGATACAGTAAGGTGTCTCACTGCCACATCACAGTCATGGCCTCTTTTAACCCCTAATTAGATTTAGGTGATTATCCCTGCTCTTCCTTACAAGTGTACAGCCTGGATAAGAGATGAGAAAAGCTATCTGCCACTTACTCAGCCTTTGCAGACTGCAGGTTATCCAGGGAGATACAGGGTAAGATCAGCAAACAATTGTTATTCATATCATCTACAGTTTTAAGATAGTCACAGTTTTCCATACATGCTAAGTGGAAATAGCCCAGAGCATTAGGTAAATGCAAAAAGCTTAAGAACATCAGGGTTACACAGATGGAAATTCAAGGTGTTGTTAGGGAATTATGTTTAATTCAAACTGGTTGTCACAAAGAAAACTATCTAGCAGTGATTTTAGTTCTCAGACAGGAAAGACTGAGTTTTCAAGAGATTGCTGTTCATTGTTTATTTGTGTGTAACACTGAGTATTTTACATAGCTATTTCTAAAAAAAAAAAAACAAACAAAAAAAAAATCAAACTTAGAAACAGCAGTCCCAGTAGAATGACATAGCTAAGCAAAGTACTAACAGACAGAGAAAGATCTATTACAGAAATGTAATCACATTTCATTTACAAGAACTCTTATCTCAAGCACTTAAACATAAAATTTAAACAGTTTTCCATTTTATTGTACTCAGTATTTGAGCTAATAAGATATAAAAGTATAATCATGTTAGCAACATTTCTATTGCATTACATAAACACAGTACTAGATTAACGGCAAACCAGGAAAAAGAAAGCATGATGTTGCATATAAAACTAAACACTTTATTTTTCCTGGCAGAAATAAGTATCACTGGTATCATGTGTGAAAGCTGCCTTGCTAAAATTAGATATGTTCACAAAATGTCTACTCCCGTACTGACTAAAAGAAAAAAAAAAAAAGTATTACCATACATATTATCCACATGTGAACATGTTTAGGTTTCTTTTGTAAGCAAAAGAAAAATAGTCCCTATAGATTATTTTTATTAGCAGGGCTATGAGATCACAGAACTGGAAGGATCCCGCATTCAAGTTGGGTGCAACCTACTCATGACTGAAGTAAAATTTCCAGAATTGTTTAAGAGACATTGCAAGGTGCTTCAAAAAGCACTGAAAGGTAGTATTTTTAAATATTGTATATCCTGTGATTAAACACCCCTTATCAGCAATGCTCTACATTCAAGATAGAGCAGATGACCATGCAATATCTGTATTGCTGCTTTGGCTTTCATTCCCCATTGAAGAATCCTCGCTATGCTTCCCAGTTTTCGGGTCCTTCCACACACAAGTCAGAATCTGAGGGCAACGCCTTCTCTTCATTCACTCCACCAAGAAGCTGCCCTGATGTCAAAGGAACTGAATATCAAGGTGACCTCTTTTATGCAGCAAACATGAAACAATATTCACCCTAGATTTTCATCTATGTACTGAGGCTTTTTACTTGTTACTATTCTTTATATCCACGCCTTCCAACACTTTGGGATTTTATGAACTAGTTTTTTCTAATAAAGGTACAAGATATGGTCACCTTGAACCATGCTGCTTAACTGTAACGCAATATGGATGTGTGCTTCCTCATAAAACTTCATACACATGATCCCACCTAAGGTCCCTGACATTCCCCCTTTTTCTGAAAAAGAAAATTTTAACAATTAATGGGATTTTGTACAACATACAGTACATTTGAGTAGCCTTTTGAAAATGCAAAATCATATCTGATTGTTACTATGTCTTTAAAAACAAACACTACAAAGGCTCTCTGTGCTTACCTAAAAATAACCAACCAAATAAACATATGAAACAAGGGGAGCAATAGTGAGAGAGAATTATAAGGTTTTTTTACTCGGGCTATTTGAATTTGTGAGAAAATCTGTTTCTGGAGAATTTTATTTTAACTTAATTCCATGAAATTCTCTTTAAATTGCAGAAAACGACACACTGCATTCTCTATAAAAGTTTTCCCTGGTTGGATTAAAACAGTTGATAAAAATGGTTTGATTCTAAGAAAACAGGCATCAGGAAAAATTGCTCCTGCCCCTTTTCAGCTGGTTTTGGAGTTTCTCAATGGAGTGCTCTGCTTACCTGCTCAAAAAAAAATTTAAATCTGACAATCTTTTCCATTTGCATACAATTACCAGTTACACAAGGGGAGCAGGAGTTTCCATACTGAAATGTGTAGTAGAGAAAAGGGAAGGAGAGCAAGCAAAGAACATCCATTTTAACAGGGCTGTTCAAGGCAAAAATTCCATTAAGTCTCACAGACACCCCAAGGAGCCTTTGAACTCTTCAGCAAGGAGGGGCAAACTCCATCACTCGATGCAGTCAGAGCATGCCTCCTGCTCATCCCAGGGGTTTGGGTTTCAGGGTTTTTGCCTCCAGTTTCTAGCCTCTCTGCTGCTGGCTGGTTTGCTTCCCCAGGCACCTCTCCACACCTGGCAGCAAAGAAATGCCCCAGAGCCCTGTTTTAGGAGTCACCACACACACACTGACAACCCAATTTGACAAAACATCTCACAGAAAGGTTAGCGAAGGTCAGAACAAAGTGGAGAACAGGACCCAGGGCTGCAATGCTGCAGATACAAACCACGGCTACTCACCACAAATATCTCAGAACAAATCCATTGCAGTTGAAAGACAAGTCTGGCCATTGTGCTGTATCTGTTCCAGTATCTCAGAACTCTGCCTGTTCCAGCTCAGGTAAAGGACCGCTGTCACAAAACTAATTTTTTTACTACTGCACTACTAATTTTAAAACTAATTGACAGCATCTTACCTCCTGTGACACACTCAAGTCACAACTGCTTCATAAAATTCCATTTTAAATCACTTTAAATTTAAGCTTAAGACTGATAAACTTGAGAGAAGAAATGACTTCTGGCAGTAGGTGACAAAGGGCCAGTAGGGATGACCCAATGGTGACAGTATCAGAGAATGTGGGATTGTACTTTTAACCTTTTTTGATATTTTTCAGTTTTCAGATGCCGACCTAATATAACTTCAATATATAACTTCATTAAAAATATATTATCAGCAGTTGAGGCCTACTTTGGATTGCATAAATTGATCATCCTTTGGAATGTTTGCAAATCCACATGGTGCAGCCTCCATTTCACAGGGAGCAGCACAGATATATTACTCAATCCTAAGAATTCAGATTAGTGACAACTATGTTAAATTTACCAAAATCTAGGAAGCTTTGTCACAAGGAAACTTCTCTCTCAGAGGAAGGTGAGAAGTACAGCCTAAAAATAAGGCATTTCCATTAGTCATAATATATTACTAAGAGAGTGCAGAGCAGAATTTTCAAAGATGACCACAAACACACAAAATTTCAAGCATTTAACATCTAGGTCTAAATATCTAACATCAATTCACTGATTTATTATAGCTCGAATGCTTAAAAAAGACAAAAGTGTGGTATTTAGTAAGTTACTTATGGAAATGAAGAAGATAAGTAGAATGGAAAACAGAATTTCCTGTTACCTGGATTCTTTTCTGCTTTCTTTCCTCTCTGTATCATGTCCACAACAGAAAAAAATAAAAGCTGAACTGCACTGCAAGGAAAAGCTGCCAAACAGCAAGAGTTTGAATGCAGCAATGAAAGCTAAAATGTCAGTCCAACCTTGTACAGAATGGAAAGGGAAAAACAGAGGAGATGAGTTGGAAGAGAAGAACATTTTAAAGTTCTTAACGTGGTGCAATATGGAACTTTCAACATACCACTTCTGTGACCTTTTTTTTTTTTTTCTTAATTTACAAGCTGTGCTTGAACCTGTACTCTATTGAAAATAAGCAATCAAAACCTCCAATGTTTCCAATTAATACTGGTACAGCTATTTCTCAAGAGGACAGATCTATTACGTAACCTTTAAAGTTAATGGGAATAGTTTTCAACAAGCTCTGAGGCCTAAAGTTTGTTTTGTTTGGGGGTTTGTTTTGTTTGGCTGTTGGTTTTTGGGTTTTTTTTAAAACAAATTAATTGGTGGGTTTTAATCTTTTGTCCTCTATATAAAACACATCTTGACCTTTTAAATAAGATTTAATGTCTCCCACTACACATAAGCTTCTACCTTCTCTTCCATCTTCATGCTCCTGACTTACAGAGGACCTGTCATAAATTAACTCTCAGCAGAAACTAATGCTGCAATATTATCTAAGATTTCATACAGAGGTTGTGCCATATGAGGTTTTTAGAATACTATTTCACATGGTGATGACATAAGCATTTTTATTTTCACATCAGAATTCCTATTAAAAAAATTATTAAATAATTGCACACAGCTGAACCCCTGTCACAGGCTGACAGCTCTGTAGGTCTGTCTCTCTATTACACTACAAAACCCAAGGCTCTTGTGAAAAACAATATCCAGGTTCTTTTACAGGCAATTGCTCAGATTCTCCCCAAGCCCTTTGCTATCAGTGGATGATCCACAGTATATATATTGTAGTGACTGACAGCTACTTACTGGTAAAATTTACTGATTTGAAAAAAAAATGAAGAATTTTAAAAATCAGGCCCCCTTTTTTTCTGTACCAGCTCAACTCTCACTTTTCTCTCCCAGACTGCCTCGGTATGTCCACAGGCATGAACAACCCCAGTTTACTCCAGCCCCAAGCCCATCCCATGGATTCGCAGAGCCTCCCCAAGGCACCAGCTACTTTCACAGTCCTCTGTGGGTTCAAAGTTAATTATCCTCTCTTTAAGTGGTTACTGAAAGAAGAGAGAATTTTTGTGCATGTACCAGTTGAAGAAAAGGAGGAAATGAAAAGGGAGATGGCAGACAGACATATGAAGCCTTCTCACTCCTCCTGCCCCTGCAGAGATATAGGAAGCATTCCCCATCACACTCTGCTGAACACTTTTCTATAAATCCAACACATTTATTTCTTTAATACTTTTCAAAGCACAGAGAAATATTCACCTGGCAAGAATCAATTAAAAAAAATACCCAAAACAAACAAACAAAAAAACCACAAAACCTTTTCCCTTTTTGACACAGCATGATCCCATTACAGGCTCAAAAGATTCTCATCTGCACAGCAAAGTCAGACCTTCCTAATCAATTCCTTAATCCATTTTGAGAGAATGGACTGATCTTGCTTTTTCAATTTCAGTCCAGGAAAAAATCATTCCCAACATAATTTACCATTAAATGGGCCTTGTCTTACAAGAACTTCAGCTGCTGGGAGCAGATGAGGACCAAGTCAGATCCAGGAGAATCACCAGCACAGCTAACATGTTTCCTTCAGTTCTCCCCATTTCTGCCATGAAAGTGACTCAAAGCATTTGCCAGTCCCCCTCATGGATCTTTAAAGGTGGTGGTTTTAACACTATAAATAATGTTAAAATTGATGCCTGAAGTGGAAGAGTCCCATGCTTTTCCTCCAGAAAAACTTTAATTCATTAGGCTATCACTGGTGTTGCCATAAGGTATGAAAAAAGGGGAATAAAATCAATATGATGCTGAAGTACTGTTGTCGCAATAAAACATGGTGCAGGCTGGAGATGCTACACTCTACGTGCTGGCAGATTCTGCGGCAGGACTGAAGATGGCTTATTCCAAGACTGGATCAGATACTGTGAATAGAGATGAGACATGAAGAGCACATGCAGCCGCTATATTCTGAAATCTCTTCCAAGACTCAGATATGCTCAAATGGAAGATTTGGGTTGGGCTGTCTTCTCCATTGGAAGATATGAGAACCTTACCCACTTCCATGGAAAATTATTCTAATGGAACAGTACTGAAGTTGAAAAACATGCTCTACTTACATTTTTAGCGATGCCCAACTAAACCTGCCCACTGAAGATTACCCCACCAACCCTAGACTGTCCTGGATCTGACAAGACACACACTGAGGACAGATCACCATTGGCATCTACTGGAATATACTCAAGCAGAAAGTTATCTCATGAAGCTTCTATGTTTGTGGTATTAACTGCAAGGGATCAGAACTGCCTGATGTTTTAGGCTTTTTCCCCTCCCCAAGTAGCTGCTTCGTAACACCCCCTCCTACAGCAACAGACAAATACCAACGAGTCAAACAGACGTATCCAAATGTTTGAGCACTCCCGTTTTGTTTGCAGGATAGGAGAAACAATAACAAAGAATTAGCATTTTTAAAAAACAGGTTTGAACAGACTAAAATGTAATTCTGTAATCCTGAAGTTGCCTTAGTACCACAGATAATCTCTAATGGACCATTGAGCTCTAATGTACCAAGCTCTGCCTTCAACTACAAAACATTCCATAGAATTATAACATTAATTTACCTACAGATTCACCCATATTTTTAGGTTTTCCTCTATTTTATTCAGTAACAATGATTAAAGCTTCTGCAGTAAAAAAGACAAACAGATTTCCAAATGTGACTTTTGTCTATACTCCTAGCATAGGAACACAGTGGGAAGACTACTATTGCTTCTGAATAACAGCATCCTGCCCAGCACAGAACCAGGAGATGTCAAGGATGAAACCAGAGGCTGAAGTAAGTTTACACACTTTCCAGCTTTCTAAACATATATTAAGAGACCTGTGCAGATGTGTCCAAATCTACTACGGGTTTGTCTTCTGCCTTTTTATAAAGCAATAGCTGCTTTTGTACATTCGTTAAAGAATTTTGTTACCAAAACCTGTTACTACCTTCATTTCCCAAATTATTTTACTTCATTCAACAATTTAGATCACTTAAGTTTTTCATAATCTTGTATATTTCCAAACAACAACAGAAAGGTCCAAAATCAGATTCGTTACTGAAAAACTTTCTTCTAAGATGCTCCTCCCTCCCTTCCTAATTAAAAGGAACAGATATTTTATAATGTCCATAGCAGGCAAGTTCGGTTCCAGAAAAAGTATTTTCTATCTAAAAAACCCAAGGTGAAACAGAGAGTTTAATAATTTAATGTGAAACAAAATTTTACCTCATAACAGCATGACTTGTGAATGTTTTTTTTTACTTGCCTCTTGTTTGCTTGCTCAGAGGAGGCAGTGTTTGTTGCGTTTGTTCTGGTTTTTACCTAAATGATTGCTAGGGACTCTTCTGCTTTAGTTCCATGACAGCAAGACACTGGGTACATGGTTAGGTGATTACTGTATCTCTGCAGTTCAGTATCTGCAGGGTGTCTGAATGCCACTCTAACTACTTAAACCCAGTAAAGAGATTACAGCGCACACTAACTGGATTTTCACAGCTCCGTATCATTCAGTTTGGATTCCTCATGCACAGATTAAGAGAGGCCATTAAAACAATAGTCAGCTGCTCTCAAAGTGCAAGGTGTCTTGGTAAAAAAAAACCCAACTATATGCTTACATTCACAGTGCGTACATGCAGGCAAATGAAACACTCTTTCAGAAATGATACTGTGTATTTAAGGAATTATTCAACTTAAAAATCCAAGATAATGCAAATTGTATAGTTATAAAAGGACAATCATGGTGGTTGGCAGTTTTAAGGACCGGATAGTTTAGAAAATTTTAAACAGCTTAAAAGAATGTGTGTCTTTGAAGATATTGCCTTCAAATGCATTCCAAAACCTATTTCTGTAAATATAATTCCCTCAACATAGTGTATGAATTTAGCAGGGAAGCTAATTTAACAAGCATCTCTGACAGCCTGAACTCCAGAACTTGAACACAAAATTTGTATTTTTGTACTTAGTACCAAAAGTACAAAGTGAATGAAAAATAAACTGCTACTCTGGAGGTAAAAACTATTTACTTTTAGAATAAAAACGATTTATCTTTTATACTCAGTGTCTCTCTGACATCTTCTGTACAGGTGTGCTCCACAGTTTACACACACTGTTTTTTTTACAGCTGTCTGGTAGCAAAAGGAAAAGAAATACCATATGCTGCTGTCTCAGCATCACACCCCATTAAATAAACAGCCATCCCTTTTAGTCTTAAATGGGGATTTTTAGCTAACAAAGGAAAACAAGGCCAACACAGCTCAGACTACAATAGCAACAAATCTAGGTCAGAGGCAAGTGACCTTAGAGCTACTCTGGGCATATGGACATTTCTCTCCTTTCCAGGGGGAAGCACTTACTCTGCTTCCCATTAGCCTTTGGCTGACTTACTGTGGAGGAAATGGTCCTCATTTGGCCTTCCAACTGCTTCCTTCTGGTTTCCAACACCCAAATATTTTTTGCCAGCAAAGGTCATCAACTCATTTTTTGAGCATCCTTGAAACACTCATATGTACCACTGGCACTCTGCATCCTGGGTACTCTCAGGAGTCTTCCTGCATGGAAAGTAGCCCAAACTACTCAATTCCCTTTCCACCAGAGAACAAGAATCCTGAAAGGACAAGTTACTACATCTACCTGCATACAACAAACCTCGAAGAACCACCGCGAGTACAAGTTGACTTCTTTAGTTACCAATATATTTGTATTCTGCCTGCAGTAATACAAAGTATCGATCACCAGCAGGTACCATGTTATAAGCATGTTGCATATGTAATAACTGCAAAATCACTAAACCACTGTAGTGCATGACCTTAATGACAGCAACATTTAATCAGTTGCAACACTACGAATGGGGACTAAGTATGGGCTATCTGCACATTTCTAGATCAGAATTCTATTAGGAGCAGTCACGAGGCAGCATGAGGATCCGCGTCCCAGAAAATCTCCAGTATGGGTATGAGAATGAATAGGTTCCCTGACAAATCCATCATTTACTTCTGTAGTTTTTTGGCCAACACCTGCTCTCCCATTTTGCTCCATTCTCAGATGTGCAAGCAGATCTCAGTCAGTGTAAACACCAGGTTTTCTTTGTGTCCCTTAAATGTAGCATCACCTTGGAACACATGAGGTTCTGAGAAAACATGCCCGCTTCATGAAAGGCCGAGTAAAGCCATAGCATGGTATTGCTGTCCAAACATCACCTTGCAGCACATAAAAATACCCCTCCGCCTATAGAGTGAGCAAGACAAACATCATTCAGCTACTGAAAGAATAAACTTTAAAAATACAAATTGTAATGACTAGAGATAGAATGCAGACACTTGTATTGAAAATAAATACATAAATAAATCTAGCAATCATTTGATGGACAACTTTTCCAAACTGCTACATGACAACCCATTCCACCTGAGGGTTTAGGTAATCTCTTCCACATTCTTCACTCCCATGCAAGGTATCACTGTTATTTGCCACAGAGGCCCTGATGAAAGAACTGTTGTGATGTGTTGCTACAAGATCAACTGCTACTGGAATACTCATCCATATGATTTCACTTCTGCATTTAAAAGACATTAAAGAGCAGCAGGACATCTGTCTGGATTATCTGTCCCCATTTGGTTTTCCCTTTGGATTCTCACTACGTAAGTCCAAACAAATAAGAAATTTTCATAAAAGTGTTTAAGAACAGTGATATTTGCTCTATAATGTGTTAAAAGAAGCACTGGCTACATCTGCTTTTATGACAGCAGCTTTAAAATGTGGTGGTAAAAACTGCGTCAACACAGCATATGAAATATCTTTTAGGGCAGTATGTATGTATATCTAAGATTTGAGAAGGCAGCAATATAAAGAATAAAAATTGAATCATCCCTTTTCAGCGAGATGCCTTGGACAACAATTCTTTCTGCAAGTATGAAAAGTACAATTTTACCTTACACTACAGAGGTGATTAAGTCCTATACCTCATTAGGTAGAATAATATAGAAGTTTTTCCATACAGGATTGGAAAACATGCAGAGAAGTAAGGCAGGGATCTGAAATAATGGTACTTTTTCTTCACAAATTCCAAAACTCATTTAACTTCTATTACAGAACTCTGGTTAAGAAAAAAAAAAAAAAAAAGCCAAAGTAATTAGATTTCGTTTTTTATAAAGAAACTGAAATATTTTCCAGAAAGTCAAACCCCTGTTTAAAATAACAAAATAATCAACTGCAGAAGGTTTCTGGACCATAAGTTACATTGTACTTCACATTTATACATTTTGAGTCTTTCTGGAACTGAGATAAATGTTTTAAAAAGAATAGCCTGAATACCCCATGGTGGCCAGCTGGAATTTGTTTACATTTGATCATACTAGAGTTCTACTATGCTTCCATTTTAATTATGTTTTCAATTTTTCTCTTCATGAATCTTTATGATATAAACCAACACAAGTAGGAACTAGTGATTCTTACTGGGATACTCTGAGGGTAGTACCATAGTATGGTTCCTTCCAACCCAAACTATTCAATGAATCTATGATCAGCCTCTTGCTCTGTTTGCTGATGCTCAGGCGGATTTTTTTTTTCCTTATATAGAACATTAGATTATCATAGAATCCCAAGTTGGAAGGGGCCTCAAGGATCATCTGGTCCAACCTTTCCAGACAGCCATCCACCATAACACAGATGTCTCAGCACCCTGTCCAGCCAAACCGTAAAAGTGTCAAGTGTTGGGGAATCCACTACTTCCCTGGAGAGATTATTCCAATGGCTGGTTGTCCTCATTGTGAAAAATTTTCCTCTCACATCCAATCGTAATCTCCCCAGGAGTAACTTGCGCTCATTACCCCTCATCTTTTCCATATAAGTCCTTGTAAAAAGGGAGTCTCTGTCTTCCTTGTCGGCACCCTTTCAATACTGGAATATGGAAATTACAACTCTCCTGCCTACAGCTTATTTTAAGGCATTTTTCATGCAAGTAGTGGCAAGACAACCCTGCCTCCACTGTGAATCTGCAGACTGCGTTGCTAACGCAAGCAAAAGGCGGAATGATCATTAAGTGGAAGAAATTGAGGAATGAGAATGAGTTACCATCAGCAGCACGTGTGCTTCTTTTCTAATGTTGGGTAAATGAAGACTAGATTTCTCAAAAGGAAAAACTACAAAGGAACTGGCCAACTGAACATTTCAAGGGTAAAAATTAGTTAGCTGACAATCACAGAAAGGTTTAGGTTGGAAGGGACCTAAAAGATCACCTAGTTTCAATCTCCCTGCCATGAGCAAGGACACCTTCCACTATCCCAGGCTGCTCAATGCCCTGCCCAGCCTGGCCTTGAACACTGCCAGGGATGGGGAAGCCATAACTTCTCTGGGAAACCTGTGCCACTGCCTCACCACCTTAATAGTGAAAAACCTCTTTCTAGTGTCTGACCTAAATCTATCCTCTTCTAGAGACTGAAGATAGGTAGCTTCCATCTAAGGAACTTTCATACCGGAAGGCTGAGAAGCACATTTGCCTGAGCGCTCACTGCTGCTCTTCTGTGCTACAAGAGATACAACTACCCCAGCTCTGCTCATGTGAAAATGATGCTGGAGAACAGAAAGCAGAAATACTCTTCAAAACTAAACTTCAAAGAAATTGTAACTCAGTGAATGCTCCCCAGCTAGTTTAAGCAAACCCTTGTGACCAGAATAATAGTATGTCAGGCACAAACATAGATGGAGGGAGGAAAAAAAAAAAAATAAGAGAAAGGAAGGTAAAAGCACTAAAAGTAAATAAATAACTAGAGGAAGCATCTGTTTTATTTTGATTCTGGATAAATAACTCGCTTGCCATGACAATACATCTTATGGATCCTTGAAAGCCTACTCCATAGGAAGTCAAAGCAATGGGCTGGCAGTCAAAGGTACCCCTGGTCAAACAAAGGGACTCAAATTGTCATAAAATTTTAGAAGCTTATTGTCTGCTATTCTGCAAGAAGCTACCAAAATAAATACTACCATGCATCTTAAATATTTATTATAACAACCTCTCAACAGCGTGACTGTAGCTGTTATAAAGACCTTCATAATTTACTCCAGACAGAAAATAAAAACACATAGATTAAGGAAAGATTTTTCCCCTCTGACAGACGAACAAAGAAAATTCTACTATAAGTACTCAAACTAGTTTCCAAGTCAGGACTGAAGTTGTTTTGTTTAAATATTCAAAATGCATTTCCTAATTTTAAACAGATTTTAAAGAAATTCTACAATTTTTCTACAAATTATTGTGTTTAATATTGACATATGGCTATAGAGCCTACTATTCTTGAACAGGGCATTTTCACTAGTGACACTGTTCATTCCACTGTGGATAAGGATCTGCCATAATTTTATTAGAAGCAGCTATTCTAGGATGCTCTTAACTCAATGACAAAAATATGATTGAGGTTGAAACATGGAATGCAAGTTTTCAGCTCAGAAGTAATCATAATTTATTAAATTTTGAATCAAAATTTACAAAAGAAATATGCAATTTTCTCTTTTGAAGCTACAAAATAAACAATCTACTTTTGCTGTATAATCCTCCTATACCACTTTAAAATAAGTTCTAGAGAGAATCGAAATAATTAAAAATACCTCAAGAATTAAGAGAGCAGTGCAAATTAAACAAGCATTGTAGCACCCTGAACATCAATTTATATTTGCAAATTTTTGCTACTTGATAAATGTATTTTGTCATGTAAGATTTTAAAGAAGAGGTCTTAGAGTGACAAAATCAGTCTCAGTGTGACTCCCATTTGTAAAATCCCATTTGTAAATGAATAGAGATGATTGAACACAAATACTTTAGGCCAACAACTACAGAGATTATGTTTTGGAACTAGCATGTGCATAATTGGACCAGATAAACACTAATATTTTACCAATTTTTGAGAGCTAGTTCTTGTCACCACAGACAGTATGGGAAGTGATAAGCTACTCGTCCTTCTTATGGTCCAACTGATTAACGTAAACATGTTGCACCCCAAGGAATTGCTCCCGACCTGAATTTAAGCTTGGTGATTGCTGACTGTGTGTTAGACTTGATGATGGTTTCACATCCTTGAAAATATGACCATTTTCCCCTACTTACACCAGCTGGTCTAAAAGAAAGACACTATTTTTCCCAGACAACACTGCTTCTCATATAACCTTAAACTGTCACAGCTACAGAAGCACAACTCCTAGAGTAAGAAAGAAGACTTACACAAATTTTGTGCCTTATCACCAACATGAATCAGGCTGCAGTATCATGTTAAAAAGCACTGGAAATGGCATTAGCAATGGTAGACTGACATCCTACCTCTCATCTTTCCCTGCTGGCATAAACATTGTTTAGGGCCATGCTAGGAGGCAGATGAAGAAAGATTAATTCTCAAAAAGCAACAGAAAAGCAGCAACAGAGAACTACAGGAGAATTAATATTTTTCAGTCTTCTTTACACACATGAAACTTTTTTACAAATTTATTCACCACAATAATAAACAGCAGTTGCAGATTCCTTGCACATTAGAATGATTTTCTAATAACCAAACTCTGTGAGAACATGAATGAATTTTGTATACTTGAACAAAACAGAAGATTATTCTCAGTCTCCAAAAGCAGTAGTACACACAACAGGTGAAACATCTTGCAGACAGTAACTGAGATCCAGTGTCCACCACATACTAGACTGCTGCATGTGCTGGGCATCTACGCGGAGGAAGCCACCACCACATCTTCCCAGCAGGGGCAGCGCCAATAGGCCTGAAGTGCACATTAGTTACAAAGAACTGGATATTTTCTGCAATATGACATGACTAAGAAATTTGGATTACAGATGTATTCAGTAAAAATGCTGTTGAACGTACATGCAAAGGGAATTTGTTATGTAGGCACAACCATGTCTTTTGGAAGTTGAGTATCCTGGCCATAGAAATGCTAAAAGCAATTAAACGATAAAATGAATTAACTCAACCTTCTCCCCACCACCTTTTTTTTCCCCCCATAATTAACAGTAGGGGCAAACTGATTTCTGGAAACTTTGGTTTACAACAGAAGTGCTTCAAAACAAAAATACATCACGGGAAGAATGAAATATTCCTTAATGTGAATAAACAATTGTGTTTTACACTAAAATATGTTATCTATTAAATACAGAATCTTATTTCTGTCCCAAATTGTGGTTTATACCACAAAGATTACCTAATAATTTCCGATTTTCTCAGCAAATAGTCTTAAATGCAAGAGTTATGTTCATATGCATAGAGCTGTTAAAAAATTTAGTTTATTAGTCCCTCCTATTAAGTCAGCATTAAATCACAAACATTAGCCTATTCCATTTTACGGGATCAAAATAAACTGTTGTTACAACCAAACAGAATAAAAATAAAAAAAAATTCATGTGATCTGTCAAAGCAAAGTTTCTCTGAATAAACAATTTTAGGATATAGTTACTTGCTTATTAAAGCCAAGCATTTTGCAGTTCTCTAATGCATAACCAAGACATGCTAGAGGTATCTTCCAATCAAACATTTACCCTTCACCACCGGTGAAAGGCAACAAGATCTCTTTACAATGGCTCATCTTTTTCAATAAATTTTGCATGAAAACATGTTACCCAAGCACAAAGTTGCCTGCTGTCACATTGGAAGTATGATAAATGTTTAATGAAAACACCACCACACAGCTTGGTGTCAGACAACAGCTATCACACTGTCCCGCTTTGATCTGAACAGACACTTAAAAGGAGTTCTGAGTGCGCTTTGCACCACAGAACTCTATAACCTACATGCAAATAGGAGAAAATTATCATAAATGACTTCCTACTGCATAGTGTGGAAAGAGGTAAGGAGGGGAAAAAAAAATAATAGTATGACAAGCTCCAGGAGTGTCTGACTGCTGCCAAACTCTGAGAAGTCCAATATTCCAAATTTACTTTGAATGTCTTCTGCCAAGCACCGAAAAGTTCATCAACAGACAGTCATCACCCAAGTGCTGGCCGCAGAACCTGCTGAGGCACTGCCAGGGCTGAGCACAGAGATGATAACACTGCAAGAGCTTTGGCTAAACGCCATGGAGAAAGGTCTCCCAGACAGAGGGACCTCACCAAATTTGTAAAGACCTAACATACGGAACTAAAAGGAAAAATTAAGTCTGGGTTTAGATAACAAATTCTTCAGCTCTGTGATATCTGTCAAAGCATTGAAGTAGCTATGAAAGCATCAATGCACAAATGTATAAATAGCCTTACTAAGTATCAGAAATTAAAATGGTGGTTGGCTTTGATTAATGGCACACTTCTTTTCTCATAATGACTGAGAAGCCACTCTTAATTTATACCATCAAAAATTGTCAAAAAGACTAAAAAGTAATGCAAAATCATGCTACTAAGCAAGCTAGCGTGAACCCCATAAATCTAATAAAAGTTTTATAAATCTAACAGGTTACTGGTAAGTTCCCCCCCCAGTTCAATAACAAACAATGATCCTTATTAAAATAAGGTCTCTGAATGCCAGAATTAGTGTGTTTTTAAGCTAATTAACATATTACACAGCAAAAGTCAACAACACACATACAGGTCAATGAAAACATGTATGCAAGTTGTTTTAAAACAATTCCATTAAAATGCCTGTAATGCTTTGATTAGTTAAAAATTTTGTGGGGAAAAAATTGTAGTGGTGTAATTTGTCTTTAAGTAAATTAGCAGTATAAAACACTTCACTTCTGAAGATCTGGACATCTGAAGATCACTAGCGTGCAAAAGTTGCCAGTTTAAACATGGGATTTGGGAGTGGAAGGAACTCCTTTAGCAACTGAGCTTTCACAGCAGGCTGCAAGGCACAATTTGCAGGCATCAGGTCTGCCTTGCAGAATGGGACAGAAGTATGTCACAAAAGGACCACAGCCCACCTCATCCACAGCCAAAAATCCAGCTTTAACTCCTCCCTGTTGATGACATGGCCATTTTAACAAAGTCTTGAGACACTTGATGATGAGTTTCATACATCACTGATCTAGTCACCAAGTCATCATTTAACACAACTATATACCATTATTTTTAGAAATGCTAAAAACACGTGTATTTGCCAGATTTAATACCATCTTAGAATACATGTTAGGAACAGTTACTTATATTGATACCCTTAAAATATTATAGAAAATATCTCATTGCATATACACAACAAAATTTCAGTTCAGTTCTGGAGCTCCGAACATAGGAAGAACATGGATCTGTGAGTCCAGAGAATGCCATGAAGATGCTCAGAGGGCTGGAGCACATCTGCTATGGAGACAGGCTGAGAGAGCTGGGATTGTTCAGTCTGGAGAAGAGAAGGTTCAAGCAGGTTCCTTAGAGCAGCTTCCACATGCCTAAAGGGGCTGACAAGAAAGCTAGAGAGGAACTTCTTTCAAGGGCGTGCAGGGATAGGACAAGGGGGAATGACTTTAAATTGACAGAGGGGAAGTTTTGATTGCATATTAGGCAGAAGTTCTTCACTGTGAGGTGGCGAAGCATTGCCACAGGTTGCCCAGAGCAGCTGTGGTTGCCCCATCCCTGGCAGTTTTCAAGGCCAGACTGGACAGGGTTTGAAGCAAACTGGTCTAGCGGAAGGCATCCTTGCCCATTACAGGGAGGTGGAATGTTTAAGGTCCCTTCCAACCCAAACCATTCCGTGATTCCAAGAAATACGCCACCTTACAACATTTAGAAAAAAAGTACCTCTTAATCCACAGTGAATTTTTAAAAGGTCACAAATGTCCAAGACTGGGGATGCAGTCTAGCTAATGCCAGTAGTGATTCAGCTACCATACAAATAAAGACCAAAGCTTTCAAACTGGACTTCTCTATCAAGCTTTGCAGCCAAAGAAACATGGGAAGGGAAGAAGGGTTGTTCTATTTTATTACAAGCAAATAATTGCTGCTTTCCATTGAATAAGATACATCACTTCTAAAAAACAAGTCCTACATAGAAGAAAGAATGTGTTTCAGGTGCTGGAAGTATAACAGATAACGATAAGGAAGTATCCCATAGGGGCATAAAATAAAAATTACATTCTGGGACTAGCTGGAACCCTGCTTTAGCCCTATCTAAGGGGATGCCAGAATAAACAACATACATACACATCACATTTACACATCAGCAAAAGTATACTAAGATTGTTTCATCTTTGAGGGCAACAGCAGATGAGCCTAAGGCACTTGGAGACCACCTCATCAGAAAGGATCAGAAGGAAACAAAGCTTGAACCTCTTCCAACTACAGTCTTGATGTAGAGCTCAAGTAATGCTCATGCTGCTGTAACAGGAGAAAGCTGTTTTGCTCACCTGTAACTTAGCTTTTCTAAACATAGTACTTTCAATAAGTCAGCATTTGATTGACTTTTTTTGGTTTAGTCCTACATGCATGCTCGCTTAAGATTCATTTTTGCAAGGGAAAAAAAAAATGAAACCAAGAGAAGAAAAATTAGAAATGGGACAGTCAAATGTAGGACCAGATAAACCACTCTGGTGGAATGAAGAACACTGAAGTTCTGCCTGTTGGGTTTTTTTTCCAAAGAAACAAAAACTTAATAAAAGAAAAATCACTCCACTAAAACATCTTGGTAAGAACCAGACACCAAATGTCAACTACGCATTGTGAAGTTTTGCAGAGTTAACAGAAAGTGGTAATGCATCACAAAAGGTATATTGGTTCTTATTTTATCAATTCCATTTTATTTATAACACTTCATAATGTACCACTAGATATAGTGTGTTCTGTAAAAATTACAAAGGTGTGGTAACACCTCCATACAGCGCTTGTCAGTTAAACTTTCATGAGATCAAGAAAGCCAACCACACGTGCTTAATTACAAAGAACAA
This sequence comes from Ara ararauna, assembly GCA_028858755.1. Lineage (NCBI taxonomy): Eukaryota > Metazoa > Chordata > Aves > Psittaciformes > Psittacidae > Ara > Ara ararauna. The sequence continues at coordinate 26,951,098 of CM054382.1, read as the reverse complement.
GCACTCACAGAGTTCTAGTGCACAGTAATGGTCCAAAGCAATAATGCACACAACATCCCTACTGCAGTTACAGGTCATAACTAGAGAACAATATTGTTATTACAAACAGAGAAATACGATTTGTAACTTGGCCTGGGAGACTGGATATATAGAAAAGGCTGCAATGCCAAATGCTTTTACTTTGGAAATGCTGGCAACACTTATTCAGAAAAAGCCATACCATTTATTGATTTCTTTTTTTTTCATATCCTTCCAGGCAATAAAGCTCATTCTCCTATGCACTGCAACAGAAATACAAAACAACAAAAAAGGGGGGAACGCAATTCAAACAACTGCTATGAAATTAGAAGACAGAAGCAGCAAACTGGATAGCTCAGATTACTTGCAAAGTGGAAGGAACATAGGTAGCACTGAGTAGCTGAATGCAAACTAATTAAAAACATATATTGTTATCTGCTTCTCATAAGCCTTATTTTGCAGAGTTTTCACTGGAAATGAAATAATCCTGATAATCTGAAAGATCATTTTTTTTTTGTTTGTTTATGAGCATTTAGGGTGCGCTGTTGGGACGCTTTCAGAGTTCGTACTGCTTTACCTTTTAAGCAAGTACAAAACTACATCAAAGTTTGATAGACTGCTCTTAATGCCAGTTTTTTTCACCAAGTACTGTCAGATGCTGTAAATGAGCTTACCAACCCAAATTCAAAGCAGCTGTTACCACAATCTCCTTCCATAATGGCTGAACAAATAGTACATCCCTTAAAACATCTCAGATACCAAGAACAGAATTGCTCAGCTGGTTTTCTATGACTGTAATACAGCCTTGTCTCCACAAACAGCTGATATCTCTTTAATCTTCAAGTTCAGTGCTCAACCTTAAAGAACCTTCATTGAAACAGAGAACACAAAAGGCTGACAACTGGATTACTACGGCAGAGATTTTTACTCTTCAAATATTGAGATATTTACTGTGAAGACAAGATCTTTAAGAGAACCAAAAGTTTTCCTTGATTAAAAAAAAAAAAACCCAACCAAAAGACCCTCACACCTAGAAGCTAACCACATAAAGAAAATACATAAACCAACCACAGAAAAGAAAATCATCATTAGAGCTTATATAAGCCACAAACAAATATAATTTGCTCCTTAATTATTGCAGAAATTCCATTTTGATTTTCCACTTCAGAGGAACAGTCAAGTCCCAAATATACGACTATTTGTTTCAGATAACCTGCAGTGCTGACAAACCAAAATAGCTTCTGTTATGCAAAGTTAAACTATAAAGTCAACCAGCACCTGAAAACTTGCAATCCATCTTCTCACAATCTGACTTTAAGATGATTTTCATCATAGCTTTAAAGTAGCTATTTTTGATAGATACATTGCAAACATACATGAATTTAAACTGAAAAATAGATCTGGCCTTTGATGTGTACCTGCAAGGATATACTTGACATACAGAGGTCAGAGGACTACTTTTAACTCTAAGGATCCCTGCTGCTGGAGTTTCTAGGAAGCCTCTACAGAATAATGCTCCTTTCAGTGCTGATCTAGACACTAGATCTAGAAATTCATTCACCTGGGGAGTCATCAACAACAAGTTCCTCTCAGTGTTTCACATTTCACATCCAAATGCGCCCCTAACAACCATTTTTTGTGTCCATTTAGAGTATCTTCCTCACTTCAGAGAAAAAAAAAAGTGAACGACAAGTTATAAAAACAGAACCATCATTGTGTTAGAGCAGAATATGCCAGGAAGAAATGAAAGTACTTCGTTTTTTCCTGTCCAAACTGGATCCAACTTAAAAAAAAGAAAAACAAAAAACAAACAAACAAAAAAGGCAAAAGCAAAACCAACTCAAAAATCCAAACAAAAAACAAAAACAACCCACAACATATTTTGAGGATGTATCACCTATCTGTTTACTCTCTGATGAAGACAGCTGACAGAGCAAATAGTGCTTCCTGGTCTACACCAGCATTAAGTCAAATGGATAAGCAGTGAAGTTCCAGCCAAGGCAGGAAACCGGCATCAGTTGCAGAATCTGCTAGGACACTCAGCTGCAGAGGCAAGCTATAATAAGAGTTATTAATTCTAACCCTACCCCCAAAAGGACATCTGACACCACTACAAGACAAAAATCCTAAACTATAACAAACCCTCAAAAACTATCAGGAAACCAACTTAGTACCTTCTGCTGACCACAGCCAACTACAAAAGGCCCTACAGTTACTAGAAAACTAAAAAATTCTGACTTGGTGCTTCTCTCAGAAATGAATATCAGAACAGAACAAACACTGAATCTCCCTGCTGTTGCAGAAAACAAAGAAAAAAATGCCAGAAGCCAACAGATTTACACAGCCAAAAGGTTCAAACAGTTTGTGTTGTACCATTTCACTTCCTACATATCTATAACCTGAGGACAGGTGCGCTTCCTTGGCCAAGGAGATCTTTTCTTTCCCATACTTCTCACCTCAAAAGAAAATAAATACGTAAACAAGCGACACAGAGGACGAAAGCTGAGAGCCTGGGAGGCTTGAGGAAGCCTCATACAAAAACGCAACGGTAAGTCACCCCACTCAGCCTCATTTTCCTGGAGCACACACAAGGCAAAGAGAAATTACACTAACTCTTTTTGCTCCTACATGCATTTAAGGAAAACTGCAGGTTCCTAATTCACTCTTACTAGGGTCTATAACAGAATATTCCGTAGACAAATTGTGCAGTAATTGCAAACAGCAATTGCATCAAAGATCTATGTCTTCCTTGTGCATTCAAGTATGCTGCTTTGCAAAGCCTCTAAACAAATGATGCTGATACAGTCTCAGTCTTCAGAATGACAAACTGTAAAGGGGAAAAGCTTCTCAGATCCATAATCTCAGCACAGATATAACTTTGATTGCAATTCGATTAAACTGAAAAAACACACTGTCCCCCCTCAAAAAAGTTTATGAAGCACAGATTATATCACCACCATCCTAGGTACATTTAATTTTGTAGTCTAATAATGATTGAAGAAATCCCTGTACAAAGCCTAGCCATCAGTACCTGGGCTCAGATGCACTGATGTCATAAAATGTTTCTATTATCCATTTGTACTCTTTGTCCTAACTACCTTGGAAATGACCCAAACAAGGCATTTTGTTTTCAAATTTAGCATAAGTAGTTTAGTAAGTTATCAGAGTATAAAGATAAATTGCTTGCTTCCAAAAAATAAATAATTCTGGGCACTTCTCTGCTCTTTGTACAGCTATCTCATATTGATCCTTGTTCTTAAAGAACAGTATGTCACGCAATATGCTAATAGAGCACTGCTACATAGTCCAATGTGATTTAAGATGTGCTTCTACAAAAATTCCAGAAAACCTCTCACACACCCCATATTGGGTGCTCAGGATCCTTTCCCAGCTTTTCTACCTCAATATAGAAAAGCAATTTTGGCTGGAACATCCAGCCTTCTCCTCAAGTCTTCTAAAGTACCAAAACACAGAACCATGAAATCATTTAGGTTGGAAAAGACCTTTAAGATCAAGTCCAATCATAAACCTAACACTGCCAAGTCCAACACTATCTGAACTTCAGGTAAATGGGTTAAAAGCATCTTGCTTGTACTTATCAGATGTACTACAGCCATCTCAGGTGTTTTGCTCACACTGAATACTACTGACTGCTGAAAACATCCACAACAAGAGGAGACAAATGCCCCATGTGGTTTAGTAAAATGAGGAAAGTATCCCAAAAAAAGGGATATGGCTTTAAACAAAGGGAAATGGCTTTAAACTGAAAGAAGGTAAATTTAGATTAAATATTACAAAAAATTATTCACTGCGAGGGTGGTGAGGCACTGGCACAGGGAAGTTGTGGCTGCCCCATTCCTGGCAGTGTTCAATGCCGGGTTGAACAGGGAGGGCTTGGAGCAACCTGGTCTAGTAGAAGGCGTCCCTTCCTGTAGCAGGCAGGTTGGAGCTAGACAATCCTTAAGGTCCCAACCCAAACCATTTTACGATTCTATGAAAATGAGTGGAAGATGCCACTCAGCAGTCTAAGTAATGTACTGCAAATAAGAAAAAAAAAAAAGGATGCAAGTGTTAGATACCTCCATGAGCACAGGTGGAGGATGCTACTCTAGAAATTCCTACTTAGAGTTTCAGTGGGAATCCATCAAAGGGAAGTTCATGAAGTGACACTCCAGTGTCTTCCTTTTTCAAACCAATCAGAAACAGGGAAAAGAAACATCACAGTAAAGGCTGCAGAAGGTCAAGATGCATATAACAGAGGTAATTACAAAAATTGCCTTTCCTAAAATCTGCAAAAACAAGATCAACAATCCAAGTAATTTCAAGCAGAAACTACGTTGACAGCAGGTTTTGAAAGGCAGCCCATCATTCACCCACAGCAAATGCTTCTACTAAACTGCACTTTGAGCCACAAAGTAAACCCAATAGAAACTTCTGACAATGGCAGTGTGAACAGCAAAATCCACCTTTTCATAGCAAATAGACTTCATACTTTCCAATACTCCACATTTTTTTTCCTTAAATTTGGTTATTATGTGTTGGAAAAATATTTATATTAAACAACTGATGAAAGCTATTTAGCATACCTGAAATGAAGGGAAAAAAAGAATTGTAAATTATACCATCATTTAGTTTAAAATGTTCTTACATTCCAGAATTGTAAAGTACTAAGAATCATACTATTTAAAGATTTCAAGCAATTTCCACTAGTTTAGATATCATGTTCTATAAAGCAAAATGATTCCCTGTTTTTATCATAGTTACATTGTTTGTCATTTCACTTACCCATGCTTCGCGCCACATATCTCTTTTTCTTTTCCTTTGCCCTTCTCTTTTATTTTTTCTTTCTCTCTGCCTTTACGCCGCTCTCTTTCACGAGACCCGCTATGAGTTCTCCTATGACTGGATCTTTCACTACTTCGACTATAAGAACGTTGACGAGGTCTTGATCGTGATCTACACAAAATCCATAGTATTAAAATTTAGCAGTCGTACATTTTTCACTGTCATTGTATGTTAGATTTGTAATATAGTCCAACTTTTTAAACATATTTTCAAATCATTTAGTAATTTAATACTTTTAACAAAAACCTGCCAATTTTTCAAAAGAGAAAAAGAAAGCATTGCTTCTACTCTGAAGGAAGAATGCAAAACAAATTAGACCACACTATGTAGTATTTACCCATTAACAAAGTAATTTGGTATTACCAAAGTAATCTTTGGAGCTATTGGAGAGGGAAAGGAAGGAATTTTTTTTCTTGAACATTAACCTGTAAATTCTTACGTTCTGATAAATTTAGTTTGGCAAATAATCAAAGAATTTACAGATGCTATTAAGTGCTTGCATTTACACATTAAATATATTACTACTAATCACAATGTTCCAACAAAAAACAGAAAAATCAGAAATGACATATCCAAACCCCTATACTTAGCTAGCAGAGCTGACACGTGCACACACCTTAATATCAAATTCAGATTTGAAACACACTTTGCAGAAAACCTATAAATAGACCAAGTAATTCAAGAATCTGCATGCAGGTACAAGGATTTGTGCGTGTATTCGGTTCTTGTTTACAAGTTCCTACACAGCTACAGGATACTCTGTTCTCCATCAAGTTACCCATTTCTCTGTAATAAAGGTATGTTGTTACTGATACACTTGAATGAAAAAGGTCAAGTATTACAATATTACTGTTTCTATATGCATTCAAAAAAAACCTTTTAATTATTCCTTAATTTCTTTTAAATGGTTTTCTAAATTTTAATTCATAATTTATCATGGATCAATACATCTTTTCTACGGTACATAAGTAGCTATAGACCACAAGTATTTAGAAAAACAGCAGTTCAAGTTTGCATTAGTTTCTGTTACGACATACATCTTCACCAAAATTCTGATGGTACCTCACTGAAAAGCTTCATTAAGTACTGAGAAAAGGGAGGGCAGGAAGAACATTTTTGAAAACAGTATAAAAAAAGGTATTTAGCACCTCAGGAGTGCAAAACTACAAAGGCCTTTAAAAGCAAAATCACATACAGAAGATCATTCAATTTAAAAAGCAACAACTGTTTAATAAAACTCAACAATAGAATACGCAAAAGAAAATACTACATCCAGATGAAGCCATAAATTACATTTATGAAGACTGGTGTTATTGAGGCTGGAATTTGTCCGGTGTACAGGGGTTAACATACCTATTCTTGCCATTTAGCTTTTCAGAGTAGTGCTAGGGGTCAGAACCTCAGTTTTACATTTCATTCAGCAGACAGCATCAGTGACACATGATCTTTCCTATTATTGGTCAGACTATCAGCACTAATACAATAGATCAAATTACCACTTAAGTGCCGAATTATGCACTATAGAACATATTCTCTCTCAAAATGGATTTTATTATGTCATCGCAAATTAAAAACCATCCATCCGTTCTCTTGTCCTCGGGTATAGAAAGTTTTGACCTAAAAGAATATTCTGAATATTAGATATTCTGGATATTTGGTTGGCACAAAGACACTTTTTTAATAAGCGTCATGATAAGGCAGGCACAGATTTACAGACCACTGCCCGACGGACGTTCACTGTTCAAAGGTAAGCATGATTTCTGAGAACCCTGCAGGTAAGACACAAAGTCAGAAACAACAAAAAACAAAAAACAAAAAAACCCACCCCCTCAACCAAAAAACACCCCCAAAAAAGCCACAAAAAAACCACCAAACACACCCCCCCCAAAAAAAAAAAAAAAAAAAACAAAAAACAAAAACCCCTCTAGTAATAAGATGCAAGGCCTTTCCTTAGTTAAGGGTGCAGTCATTCAAACATAAATAACTGAAGAATCTAAGATATTTACTGCTAGGGAGCTTACTTTCAAGCTCAGATCTAAACTTGGTTTCACACCTACCTTTCGCAGGTGCAAATAACAGCAAATTCAGTTCAGATTAGCTGGATGCTTAAACCCTAGATTTCTGTTTGTTCGTATGTGTCAGTGGAACAAATGGTTGGTACAATTTACATACAGAAAAACAGCTTTGAAAAATAAAACAGAGACTTATTGCGCCAAATTGGTAATAATGTATTTACAACAGATTTGACAAACTGATAAACATTTTCCTTACAGAAACTGTTATTGATCTTTCATTTGTAAGCTTTTGTATCCATAAAATTCATTAGCCATGAGTGATCCCTAATCAGTGTTTATCCTTTGGGTTATACAATTACAGAAAATAGTCAATACAGCCTGTGTTCCCTGTCCCAGTCACGCAGGTGAGACAGGCAGATGACTATCAACAGGATATTACAGTGAAGATCTTTACAAAAATGTTGAGTTCTACTCCACAGAAGCCATCTCTGCAGGACACATTAGTTCAGTCAATCCTTCAATTACCAGAGCAGCTGATCTGGGCTGTAGATCAGCCCAGAGCAGAGATGCAGACAATCCAGGACTGGTTTCATGCAGAGACAGCCTCAGTTTGGTCACACTTGTTATCTGAGATATCAGACTTGATATCTAAGATAAAAAGTCTGCACACACAGAGTGGTCTTCAGGGCACGTGGGGTGTGAAGCCCAGCTGCCTCCCTGGGCAGACCCTCAGCCTAACCCAAATTCATGGCAATGCTGGGTTTTAGGGGATCTACAGACAGAATAGTGCAGAAAGAGAGTTGCAGAGTGGATCTAGTGTATTCCGCCTGCACCTGACTCAACTTGCACAGTCTCTTCTATCCATTTGCTCCCCAGTAGCTAAGCTATACATAGGGTTTATTTATTCAGTACAGGACAAAGTGACCAAGACAGGAGCACTGAGGGACAGAGAAGTACATCCTACTGCAGCCTCTTGACATAGCACCAGGTAAACATCAGCCACACTGATCAGTGAGGGATCTGCAGAGACATAGCCTCACCTCATCCAAAGAGGAGTTTTCCTGGTTTTTCCATTATTGTACAAAGTTCTTTGCAGAGATTTAAATTTTCATTATTTTCCCTTAATGCTGCAGAGCTACAGCCCTCCCAAATAAAACTGCCTCCTAAGCTCACTGCATTTATATTTATTACAAACAGTATTCATTAAGCACAGATAAAGCAACACAACTCCAGAAATAAAGATGTACTAACCCCAGTCATGAAGAGAAGTGAATAAGAGAAACTGAGTCAGTGGAAAAAAGAATAGAATCATAGAATAGTTAGGGTTGGAAAGGACCTTACGATCATCAAGTTCCAACCCCCCTGACAGGGGCAGGGACACCTCACACTAAACCATGCCACCCAAGACTCTGTCCAACCTGGCCTTGAACACCACCAGCAATGGAGCATTCACAACTTCCCTGGGCAACCCATTCCAGTGCCTTACCACCCTTACAGGAAACAATTTCTTCCTCATATCCAATCTAAACTTCCCCTGTTTAAGTTTGAACCCGTTACCCCTTGTCCCATCACTACAGTCCCTAATGAAGAGTCCCTCCCCAGCATCCCTATAGCCTCCCTTCAGATACGGGAAAGCCGCTATGAGGTCTCCATGCAGCCTTCTCTTCTCCAGCCTGAACAGCTGCAACTTTCTCTGCCTATCTTCATACAGGAGGTGCTCCAGTCCCCTGATCATCCTCGTGGCCCTCCTCTGCACTTGTTCCAACAGTTCCATGTCCTTTTTATGTTGAGGACACCAGAACTGCACACAATACTCCAAGTGAGGTCTCACGAGAGCAGAGTAGAGGGGCAGGATCACCTCTTGAGGACTTCTGACACAAGAAGCCGTGTGAAAATTTTAAAATATGTATTTGTTAAATAGTTAAGTAACAGCTTTGAATGAGTTAGGATGCATTATGTAGTTTTCCCGCATTTTGATGGAACAAAGGAAGCACAGAGACTAAATACTTTAAGAAAACAGACACAAGATGACAAAAAAAACCCACGAACTTTGCAGTATAATTCTCTAGAACAATTTCACCTTACATGATAGGCAAGTTCTGCCTCCAATATTGAAACTGAACTGGAATTAACAGGAAGTGAGCAATAAACCGTGTAAGAACTACTGAGCTTAAGCATGTCAGACCACAATCTTCTGGATCTCTCCTAGTGTGTGCACCCTTAAAGCTCTCCGTTCCCATGAAGTTGTACAGGCAATGATGATTAGCTGCGATTGAAGCAAAAGCCACAATTATACACTAAGCAAATACTGCATCACTTCTAGAACACATGAAACCATATCTCTTTAGGTCATGAAAATGTCCAAGCACCGAAACGTGAAGGGACTCTGCAGGGCAAGTCTCACAGAGACAAGTGGGAACTGCAAAACACTTCAGAAAATAAAAAGGCAATGAGTTTTGCCAATAGACAGGTAGAAAGGGACTAACCCAAAGAATAACCAGAGAAAAGAAACTCTTTATATTTTAAAAGGTATAAGATGTAATCTTAAAGAGGAAAGAGAAGACAAGCAATTTAAACATGAGATCAAAAGTAAAACTATTGATTCAGTAAAGTTTTGAAAACTTAAATGAAGCTTAACAGATTCATAGCAAAAAGGAAGTAAAAGCTATGCAATAGAACATACTGAGAGGCCAGAAATACATATTTAGAAAGCAGCAAAATTATATAAAAACACATAAAAAAAAAAAGGAAAAGCACAGTTTCTCAAAAAGAATGCAAAAGGCTCTGCTGTGTTTGTATACAGGCTACTATTCTTTAAGGGATTTTATTTATTGGTAAGCACTCTCAAAACAAACTGCCACTTAAATTCTCCCTCTTACAACTGTTCTAAGACCTCAGTATCTGAACCCTGCCTAATTTCCTCCAGTTCTGAGGGAAACTCCAACCTCTATTACATCCCAGGCTAATTAAACCCACCTGTTAATGCAATTCAAGACTGATTCTGCAACACCAAACACAAGCTTCGATGAACCAGATGATGAGAGGACTATTCAAAGAAGAAGCCAAAATTCCCCACTTAGCTTGATCTTGTTGAAAACCACCACCTAATAGTAAGAGACTGTGTGAACAGATACTATTCTGAAGACATCGGGATAGAATTAAGACACTATTTAACATGATTCTGGAATGTTCTAAGCTTCAAGACTCTGACTTTGCAATCCAAATAGCTTTCTGTAATTTCTATGCAGTTTCTTCCCCTTCTCTTCCTTTTAAAGAGGTAACACTCAATCCCTAACATGCACTTTTCTGTGGCAACTGCAGAATTTGAACAATGAAACATCAGAAATCATGCTTTGACAACTTCAGGGAAGGCAGTTCCCACCTTTCCCTAGTACACCAAGGCTAGAGGTAATTCAAAAATTAAGATCATGACCAACAAGAAAAATGATGCTTCATATTGCCTAAAAAGCACTCGGCATGCAGTGCAACACAGGCTGGGTGCACAGGGCAGAGCCTTTCTGCAGCAGAAGATGACAAAAGGCCAACCTCAGACCCCTGGGCCATTACCAGCACTCACAGAGCCTGGCTTAAGCACTTGGAAAAGCTGCCCTTATTGTCACAGAACTTAAATTAACAGTACAGTACCATATTAATAAGATAATTGTCTTTTTTCTTTGCCTGTAAGCCCAAAATCCTGAAATATTAGTTTTAAGAACACTTTATGCAAACTTCCATGAAGCCTATATTAAAATCAAAATAGACTCTTGACAGTAGAAGATGATTCCATAAACTGAAAATTAAAGTATACTAAATTTACTCCTCTGTTTCCACTTGTAGCATGAATGAATTCACCTCTACATTACTATGAATTACTGTTAAAATATCCTGTGATACATACAGAATGGGAAATAGATATAAGTTTATGTAATGGAGCTACAAGAAGTCATCTGTGCCAAGAATCCATCAGCAAAAAAGAACTAATGTCCACAGATTAAGCAACAGAATAAAGATTTTTCTATTTTATCACTGTTGAAAAATAAAACCAATCCTAATTGCTCGTATTACAGCAAGTCCTAAAGTGTTCAAGTTATAGAACTACTGGAGGGTGAAAAAAAATACCAAGCTGGAGAGTAGACTGCCAGCATGCACACCCCCTTCCCCCAAATAAATGCACACAAAACACCCACCCACCATGCCAAAGGTTAAGTCATTTAGTCAAGTTCAAAGATCTTCAAAGAGTTCTTAGATCCAGATAAGCCCATATGTTACCAAAATTCTGTGAAAAGCTATTACTTTCCAATCTGCTTTTCATGTCTAAGTTACAGAACACACAGATGCTTGGCATCACTCAGTCTCCCTAAATTCTCACACCAGATAATCAAGGCTCACCAATAACTTTCCTATCTAAAATCCTAAGAAATGTCTTTATTCCATCAACACTTAGTCCACTTGTAAAAATTGAAAGTATCCATAAAAGCCCATTCAGTTACTGCACAATAAGTGTTAATTTGCTAATTTCTTCACAGGTAATCAATTAAAATGTAAAATATTGGATAAAATTAGTTGCACTAAATTTAACAGCTGCTCCATAAGCATAATTAGTTTCACAAGGGCCATATGTATTCTGAACAGAGACAGAGTTGAAACAAATAAGCGGATTTTAAAACAAGTTTGAGGAAATCTGCATTTAATTAGCAGGTGGGCACTACAACTGCATAATGTTTTTATACATTTATATTTATGAAGTGACAGAAGATCTAAAGGCTTTTTAAAATGGCGTTTATTGTTTGAATGGGAACTGTTTTGCTGCATGCTAAAGTGATTTAAATCCTTATAGCTCTGCTTTGAAAAAATCATAAATGGTGAAAGAAAACATGTGGAAAACTGTAAAACTAGAAAGAATTTGCGACAAAAAGCAGATACACATACCATAACCAAAAGGAAACTACACTTAATTAAATGTACACTACATCTGGAATATCACCCTAATAAAACGTGAAACTATTAATTTTCATTGTTCTAAAGGAAATGAGGTCAGTGTCGTTTAGTATTTCCCCAATTATATTGCACTAAAGCACTGAGCTATATCTTCTAGGTACAATCTAATCTTTTCAAAACACTACAATTTGAAAAGAGTCACTGAGATTGACTTTTTGAAATGGAAAGAGGAATTAGAGCACAAACCCAAGCCAGCTCAGTGGAAAGCAAGTGCTCTTTCAGTGAAGGTAAACTAAGCTATTCCATTGGCAAACAGCAACCACCATTCAAGGCAAAGTTTCTGAGATGTCATGTTCTTCCCTGGCATTCTTCTAAGTATCTCTTGGCTGATATGATCCTTATTAGATTATTACTAGCTCAAGAGCTGCAAACAAAACCCAAATTATTCATGCCTCTTTAATAATTTAGCAATAAATCAAAAGTCTGGGAAAGAACAATGAAACACAACTGCACTGCATCAAACCTGGATATTCATATAGGTAATAAAGACACACAGCAAGTACACAACTAACTGCAGCAAAATGACATTTTCCCTTTCAAAGCATATCAAGAGAAATTATTTAACTCAACTTTACCACCAAGAAAAAAAAGAGCATAGTACAAGTTCTTGGGGAAGGCAAAATAATTTTAAACATCAATTGCCACTGTTCAGAGTGCATAAATTATTAATTCTATATATATCTTTAATGTGAATATGGCTACATCTATAAAACATTTAAGGTCACTATTACACATGCATTTGAGGAAGTTAAATATAGATAATATGTATGGCAACATGTTTTGCTTATTTATTGTTAAATGCAAGGTGAGTGAAAATGAAACTAGGCAGCAGCAGAGTCAGCCTTTAAGTCTGAAATTATGCAGGGCCTAAGAGGAAAAAGACGCTGTTTCAAGCCAGCAGTTTAGACAGTTTGTAAGTGACCAAACAGAGGATATTAAAGGTAGTAATAGTATGATCCATAGTGCCAGCGAAAATCAAGATGAAATACAAACAATAAACAACCAAGAACCCTGTTTGCAGAGCTGACAAAATGGATTTGGTCAGGCATCAACTTAGTTCAGCAATAAACAATACTCCACCATTAAATTACATTAATTACACAACCAAACATTTGAGGAAATAATAGTCAAAATTCCAGCAAGCTGTAATTGAAAAAAAAAAAAAAAAAAAAAAGTAGTTACTGAAAACTTGGCATGAACAGTGCATAAATGCAGCTCGGCAGAAGAACAGATGGACAAGACACTACTTTAAGTTTGTTTATTCCCAAACAGTCTGTTTGTTACAACTCTAGGTCTCCTGACTACTACCTTCTGATCTACCCCTCCTCACTTTCAAAGTTCAAAGTGCTGCCTTTGCCACAACACTTTGACTAGCCTACAAACAGACTGCCTACAGCAGCTGAAAGACAAGCTGCAGGGCCGATGACAGTGTTATCCCCAGTTCAGCATGCCCACATCACAATAAAGGTGTTGGAAAACCTACAGGAGATCTATACCTGGGTGAAAAAGAACCGACTCCAGAAGTATCTAAAATTTACTTAAATTGAACTTTTGTGTCAGCAGTCCTTTGCTCAGAAACTTGCTTCTCGTGGAAATCAAGCAGAACTACTTGTCTAAGGAATAAGAGATAGAAGAGAAGCTGCCTACGACCCTACCAGCTGCAGGAGCACTTCAACAAAAGCCAAAACTCAGAAAACAAAAACCAGAAAACAGACCAGAAATATGAATCATAGATTAAACAGCTGTTATTCAAGCCTCAAGAGAAGCCATTTGTTTTTTGTTGATGTGCTTTTACAAAATGCCTAATGAAGCTAGTTACACTAACTATAACTTGCTTCCTTCATCAAATGGCTCACTTGAGGAGCAATTCCTTCAATGCAGAAGTGTGATCTGCTTGGAAGGCCAGATGCACATTACAGATACATAAGTACGTAAACTAACTGCACTTTTATTACATACATATTATTTTTGCATTTGGCACAGAAAACCATATATACATATACATACTATTTTTCAACAGGCTTTTTTTATGCAGAGGCAGGATTGCAGGAGCAGCTGTGGTCAAAGTAAGTGTAAGGAAGTGTGCTGGCCGGGATTTGGGAAGGGAGAACAGCTGTGTGAACAGCTCCCACTGATCTACTGGAATTGCAAACTGCTCCACTTTATTGCTTTAGCTTAAGCAGAGGTCACTAATTGCCCAAGATACAACTGGCCCAAAGGAGCTGAGGATATTTGGCTTTGTCCTTATCGGGGCAGTAGAAGAAACAAGCTGCATCATTCAGTTCCTTTGTTAATCTGTATGAAGGATCTGAATTGCCACTCTTTGCTAAGATTTCACCTCAAATTAGGATCACCAGTGTAAGAACACATCTGTTTTTACATTATATGAATTTCCCTTGCATCTTTCTTAAAGGCTGCCTCAAAACAAGACTTATTCGCTAACCCCGCATTCATGTAGCCATCTTGTGACTGAGCAGAAAAAGCCAGAATTCTAATAGCCTTTAGGTAATAAAATAACAAAGAAACGGAAGTTAGTATGCTGTCTTGGCTATAACAAAGAAACAGAAGTTAAGTTTATTTAATAGCCAAGACAGCATACTAAGAAAAAAGCCACCTCTCCGATTCCCCATCATTCATTTCTCATTCAAAGCAGTTCTAGCAGTTTTGAAATTCTAGCGATCAAGCATAAAACCACATACACCTACATAAATGTATGCAATACCCAGCTGCATGTATACTATAGGTAAACTTCCATATCAGTCCAAAGTTAAAAAGTGAAATAATTATTATTTCAGTGCTGTTAAAAAAAAAAAAAAAAAAAAAAAAAAAAAAGAGGTCAAATGAGTTAAGACTATCCAGCTTGTCTTTCACTCATACAAGAGCTACTCAACTGCAAGGATAGGCAAAAGCAAAAGTTTAGTGTGCCACACTATAAAGATACCAGCAAGAAGGATTCCTTCCTCGTCTAAACAAATTCCAGAACTGCGCTGTTAAGGTCAAAGAAAAAGCAACCAGGATTTAAAAAACCACACGAAAAAACCAAACCAGAAACAGGCTGTATGAAACTCCTGTTCCTTTGGATTGTGTAATCCTGTACGAAAGACATTCTGTATCTTTTTTACGTTACTTTTAATAAAAATAATTGGAAAACTTGACTTCTACATGAATGAATAAGGTAACATTCTATTAGCAAGTAAATTTATCAGACTTTGTAACTAATTTATATATACACATGCAGTTATTCTGTTTTTGATGCATCTGGAATCTATTTTAAAAAAGGGTCCAGATTACTTTCAGGACTCTCAATAAATATACCAAATTATTCTTTTCTACATCATGCAGGCAATTAGTGACTCTGCATCTGCTATGACGGGAAGATCTGGGTGTGTCATCACACAGAATGAAAAAGGGCCAAATTATTTTCCACATGGAATCACTGTCCAAGTAAGTATTTGTGGTAAATCTGACAACACCTTCAATATTATGTTAAAATGTTAAGGAACATAAATGAGTGATTTCAGGGTTAAATTTTTCACTTTCCTGGTGCCTCTGAGAAGTTCAAATAAGTTACAGGTAAGCACTTCTCTTCTATCTCTCTTTGACAAGACCACTGGTTTATTTTCTGTAATTGTAAAACATCTAAGACTGAGGCCCCAATCATGGTTCAAGCTTAAATATACTACAATATTTACATATAGTTACATCCAGAAAGAGATATTGGACAGCTGAATGAAATAACCTGAACAGACGCTTGAAATCAGCTTACATCATTGAACAATAACTGTTCTCATAAAATGAAATAAAAAACAAAACATATCCAACAAAAAACACCAACCCAGAGCATCATGGCACCATCGTCGTCAACACAAGGCACTCAAACCAGTAAGAAGTACCAGTATGGATCCAAAACTGAACCAATAGCAAAAAAACTATATCAATATTTCCCTTTCTTCAACACTGCAGCAAGTTGTAGTAACATTTAAAGGGCAAAACAATAACTGCTTTAAGACAAGATTAAAGCATATGCTTGTCCTTTAGAAACATACACCTAATTTAAAAGACTGGAACTATTGAGACAGACTCAATTAACACAATAAAGAGAGGTCTCGAATGTTTTGGAAATAATATTTGGATGAAAAGCTGTGTGCCTACTTTTACTTGACTGGTAACAAACTATAGCTCTGTGCTCATAATAAAGAAAAACTGAAACTAATTTTTTTAATTCAGTTATAACCAGACATTGAGATATTCCACCTACACTTTTTACCAGAACAGGTTTATGAAACATATACAAAGACTTTTAGAATACCATCTTGTTTTCTGAAATTAAAAACCAAAACAAAGATATTTAACGAAAGTAGCCATAATTTGACTATAGGATCAAGTCTCCAAAACTAAAGAAACCCTAGTATTGTTGAAAAAAAAAAAAAAAAAAAACAAACCCAAAACAACAACAAAAAAAAACTCTGCAGTTGTTACGTAACATATTGGAAAACAAAACATACTGAAAAGAGAAACAATGAAATGTGTATTGTTTAAAAAATAAAACAACAAAACTGCTTAATTATTATATTTCAAAATGCATTATGACTGTTCTGATTAATTATACCAATCACAAATTTATATTAGATCCAAATTCAAAGGGTAAGAAAGATAAATTACAATTACAATATGATTTCTATATACCTATGCCTTTGCTTAAAAAATATTCTGTTTTATCATGGAGTTTTCTTCTAGGTTTTGCTCTTTATTTAAAACATAAATTAACAAAACCTCACAAAATCACCACAAAAACATGAAACAATCACAGACCAGCATTGCGTGTCCCTCCTGAATCTGCAAGAAGCCTGCAACAGCAGCTATTACATACTACATTCATCTCAATTTTAAAACCTGAAGGCAAGAATTAAAGTGTAAACTGTACTATTTTCATCACTAAGAATACCACCAAACTCCAAAAATAAAACACTACTTATAGTGTCCCTTAAATCCTTCAACCATTATCTTCCCAAAAGCTATATCACAACTTCTAAATTATTACCACCATTATATGGAACTTGGAGAAGGAGTGGAACATAATTAGATTTCAGAACTGAAAGGTGTAATATATATTAAGCTAACGATATATTAACCAAGGAAGATTTGCCCACCACCCCTCCACCACCTTCAATGCCTCTTCAGTAGTCATTGATGCCCCACACCTGCAACAGCCCTGCTACCTGCCTGTGGTTCGTGGTGCTGGCAGACAGGTAGTTTACTATTGTGTATTTTTTCATGTCCCTCCAACTTTATTTTTCACTCACATCTCTTGTTTCCTTCTACCAAGTCTTTGGGCTTGAAATTTTATTTTGAATACACAACTGCTACTGCAGGCAATGCACAAAGAGCTCGAGCCCTGCCTGGCACTGTCCTGTTACAAGTAACATAAGGGTACATTGACTAACTACAGGCAAACAAGATATTACCTCAGATGAGATGATATAATCTCTAACAATCTATTGCACTTCACAGTTGCAACATACTAGAAACTTGATAACCTTGGTTACTGAGCTTCAGATTCATAAAACACACCAATCTTGTGATCATATCAGCTTTACCGTATGATATGTTCTGAAATAAGGTCAAGACTTTATTGTATTATTCAGATAATTCAGTCTTTTTAATTTAGCTGAAGCATGGAAATACTCCATAATTCAGATCCTTTACCACAGTCTTCAGGAAAGCTTTCATCAGAATACTTGAGATCTTAACTTCATCCTGTTGCCCAATTTGCAACATTTGGACTTCCAATGCTTCTCTAATGCTAAGGGTGAGTAACAATGCATCCTAATTAATGCCTAATTATCACCCCTCTGAATAAGTGAGTGACAATTGACTTGGAATTAAGGTTAGAGTTGCAATCTAAAGGCACTTTTGCAGTCTGCAGCTAGAAAGGTGTTGATACACTCTGATTTTAGCAAACACTTGTTCATTGGTCTAGTAGATAGGACAATCAAAGGCATAAGGTGTGTAACCGTGCAGATATTTTGTCCTCATCCTGTAAATCAGATACAATTAAGGACCCCATCAGAACAGGTTGTTGTTTGTCTCTCAGTGAGAGGCTGAGCCTTACAACAGCACTGATGTGCACACTGTGAACAGTTCTGTAACTAACATGATAGCTACAGATGTGATTCCCACTGCTATATTACATCAAAGAAAAATATTCCCATCAGTAGCTACAGTTTTGACTAACACCAGAATTTCCAGTACAACCAATCAGAAAGTTCAAAGGCAGATTACAACTGTTGTTCCACTCTAAAATGTATTTCCTAGGAGTAGTGTTGATAATCCGCGGAGCAGCATTTCCATTACCTTTATGTATCTGACAGGACTTCATAAAATAAAATTCCTAATGAGTATCAGGAAGAAAGGCTATTTGTATTTTACACAGTTTTTCTGTCTTGAAAATATGTTTACAAAAGTGACCTCTTCTTAAAGATTCCGATTATAAAAGTCTCCAAATAAAAAGAATTTACAAAATTAAAAAATCGTGCAGCTTTCTCTAAGGATTAGTTTATATTTTAGCTCGTGCTACCATAACTCACTTTATTCAACCTCTTACCTGCTATTTGAACTAATGTTTCGTGAATCAATGACATTTTTTTTCTTTTTAAAGATCAATATTTTCAGTGAATCCTACACTTTAACCACAATCTGAACAATTATTATTAAAATTTATGTTTTAACATTAAATTACTAGAATCACATATTCTGTGGCAAAAATGAAAAAGCTGACCTTTATTTTATTAGCCTACAATTTGCTCACCAGTGTTTTCTTAAGCTATATGAATGGCTTATGTACGCTGACAACATCCCACAGATGGTTATGATTATGTTCAACAGGACAACACACTCACTGAAAACTTTCACAGACGCTTACCTAATGGGATGTCACATTAAATCTGACATTGTAAGATAAAATAACTACACACTAATTACAGCATCTCAAAAAGGTCATTTTAAAATGATAGTCACAACATTTCTTATGTAATTATTGAATGAATTTTCAAACAAGTGAGATTATTACACATCTTACTTCTGCCTGAAGATGTCCTTGAACATACACAGCTGTCAACATCTTGGAAATAGATGCCCCTAACTGCAAAACTCCGGTAAACGTCAGAATTCGATTTGACTACTACTCGCTTCCTCTCTTAATGCTTAATGACTAATTCCTCAGAGATACCCTTAAAAGCCCTAAAATGTTGTCCTTGGGTAGAAACTTTCACTCAGCAATCAATCGGGAGCAAATTAGATGATTGTGTTGAAATGTACTGCGCTGTTTAAAGCTAACAAATGAATGAAGAAAGGTAGTGTATCGGAACATATGCTACTACACTGAAGTTGCTAAAAGGGTCTGTTGGAAGAATATTTGGTTTCCAGTGAAGCTAATATGCTATAAGAAGGGACAGTGATGAAAGAATACCAAGTCATACAGAAATCCAAATATAGTGACAGACACAATTATTTTACTAATTGCTAATGAATACAGTCAAGTGGCTTCAAAAAGCAAAACTTTGCTTGGACTACTTCAGGTTTTGACCTCTGCATGAGCAAATGCATTTCAAACTGAAGCCCACCAAAATTGATTAACGGCGCCAGCCAAGGCCAGCGTGTAGTTGAAGCTTTTTTCCATCCATCACATGGCCCCAAGGATAGTTAAATGAACCTTAAAATGGCTACAAACAGCTCAATGACTACACAGACTCCTGCCAATTAGAAATAATTAGGCAGTCATTTTGGTGGTAAGTCTTTTTAAGTGCATACATAATGATGCAATGATGCTTATTAGCGATCTCGTATGAGCTATGCTCAAACAGCCTGGAATAATTATGCAACTATCACAAAGCCTTGCACATCTCTGTACTTCACCTTAATGCATTTAAAAATCCACTTCATTACCTCTAGTAATTAATCCTCCATTAATTGCAGGAAAAGCCCAGTTTACCGTGCTTCGTTTCTAATTATCTTATAAATAGTTATGGTTCTAATTAATGTGTTCATTAAGCTGAATATCTTTCTCAAAGCCATGCTCAGAGCAAAGGTTCCACTTTTGAGAGAAAAAGCCTCACTAGCCATAAGGTGAGACCATTTTGGTTGTATTTGCTTTTATTTTAGTATATTCAACCTCCTAATTGGCATTTAAAATCTAATTTGGAAGAACTTCAAGAAGACTATATAGTAGCAAAATAGGAAAAGGATTTTCTTTTTTTTTACCCATTCTCCAATAAAGAAGCTTAGCGCTTTAACAGGCAAACTTTCAGTATATCTTTTTGACATAGACTGGTAACAGACTTTCAGTGCTATGCCAGTGATTAATTTAAATTCTATTACAATTTATCTTACCCCTGCATGTTTCCATATAAGAGTAGCAAAAACTAGAGAAGAAAAATAGATACCTAATGTTATATGCATAATTTAAAACCAAACATACTACTGGCTTTGCCTTCATTTCTAGGATATAAATCAATGGTATAGAATTAAAAACCAAAATGAAATGTGTTATTCAAGCTGAGCATAATATAACCCTTTAAAGTCCATGGGAGTTTGTCAGTTTGCCTTACTAGGCATTGATAGGATTCTATGAAAACAGCAACTGAGGAATACCTTAAAAGAATATTTAAGGAAAGGGAAACTCCATATTGGTGGCATATGTTTCACAGCATTTTGGAGGTATGCACATAAGAATTCATAAGAAACTTGAAGATTCTAAATTTAAAAAAAAATTTTAGAAAAGTACAATCAAAATATTTCTTCCAGTTAATATGAAGATAGAGACTAGCTCCCCATCTTTTCCTAGATTTTAGGATTTTAGTAACTTTAGATTTTATTATTTTCTAAATATACATTATAATTAAATACATCTCTCTCCAGTTACACTATGCAAAAATGAAAGTTTTCACTTTTTTCCTTATCTGAATGCATATTTAATATAAAATATATATTGCTCAATGTCTAGTTTTGCCTTAAACTATGATACTCAGTTACTCAAAACAGTATTTTAACAGTAAAAGGTCAAAACCTCTACGTTACTATTACAAAAAAAAATTATTTTTTTTTTGTAATTTTTTCCTTCCTATAACATCACACCTTAGTAGAATCTGGAATCGCTGAAGTTCAGCTTGGTCATGAATAGGACCAAAGTCTTTTTATACCAATAAATCTGTACTAGGACCAGATGAAGTGTTATCACTTAAACAGATTCTAGCTCTTGCATTTCAGGGATACACAGTGCCTTGCCTTACAAACTGGCAACATTCCCTGCTCAGTGTCTTACACTGGTTTTAAAACTGCCTCTTACCTGATCAAAACAAACAAACAAACCAGGACTGACCCTTTTTCCCCCTAGTGCACACTCATCCATATGTGGGCATCTCACCCTGATCTCTTCCTTCTCACTAGAGGAGAGAACGCTTTCAGGCAGATCAGCACTCTGAACTACCCTAAGCATAGATGTGGGAGGAAGACAACAGGCACTAAAGGATAAAGGGACAGCCAGGAAAGTGACACTGTACCTCAACTTTAATTAGCTTAATCTGGCAGGAACTCACTCCCAAAGCACATTTTGGGTCCCCAGGTCCTGGCTCCCACCAAGTTCTGGACCACCTTCCACCCACAGAGGCAAGACATAACCCAAAGCACACTCTGGGAGTAGTATCAACAAAAAAATGGCAGCTGCCTATCTGCATCTTGAAATACAATTGATTTATATGGGATAAAATTTGTTTGTACAAAGGTACCAAAAATATTGTATGCCGCAACTACTGTCCTACTCACAGAGACAGTAGCACCCTGCTGCTCAGCAAAGGCTTCAGCTGAAACCTTGGCCAAAAGCTGTGATCAAAAATTCCAGGGCATGTTGTCAATTTACACAGAAGTATGGCCATCTCTAAAACCCAGAACTACAACAACCCTCTAAAGCAACTACCATCTCTGCCAAGAAGATGGATTTTGAAAGGATACAGCATAGCTAGGAGCAACGAACCACACCACCTTGAGGAAAAATAGCTAAAGCAGGCAGCGGTCCCCAGGTCCTGGCTCCCACCAAGCTCTGGACCATCTTCCACCACAGAGGCATGACATTACTGATGGACAAAATCTTATCTCTCTGGTAAGACTGATTTTTCCCAGGACCCAGTATATTTATAGCAAAATATTTAACCTCCAGTTTGAAAGAAGCGTAGCATCAGGCACAGCATACTTCAAATATTGCTAACCCCTGATCCAAGATGGCTAGTTATTAAGTCTTGTTATAACCACCCCTCATGTAACTTGAATAAAAGAACACAAGAGTATCATACAAAGACAATTAAGAAGGACTATGGTTTCCTGTCCACTAATATGTAAAGTAAGCATAGCAAGAAAACTGTGGAAGAAACAGTAACCCATCGTTAAAACTACCATGAACAGGGAAACTGAATTACATAACATGTAACTCTGGCACACACAGCCTCAGCAAGGCTGACTGAGGTACATGAAACACAGCTCAGGTGGAATTTTTTAAATACATGGGGATGACAGCTACTTGTGCTTTACTGTTAGAGGGCAACTGTTACTCCTGCTAGGGCTTTTTACATTCTGATGTGTCCCACAGAAAAGATACAGCAAAACACTTTCAGCAGAAATACATTTTTCGCCAGCCTCTTCAGATGCAGTAACTGGATCTAATAGCTTTAGTAACAGATCAAGTAACTAGATTCTGTTACTGTCATATGTTACAAGAATTAGAAAGAATGAAAAATGGGAATAAAGTAAACAGCAAAATTTTTCTACTAAATTTTACAATTCTGTGTTTCATGCTTTTATAATCACATTCTAGAAACTAACTCTGGAAACAGCAGCAATTTACACAGCAAACAATGATGGTCTTATATTACCAATGCATCTTTAAGACATCTGCTATATGTTGGTTTGCACAGTAGCCTCTAGAAACATCAGCTCTGCAAGAAAAATAACTAAAAAAAAAAAAATGACAGCTTCTATTTCACAGCCAGAGCTTCAGTAGCAGAGAAAAAGAGGATAAAAAAAAATAATAAAAGAAACAAAACTACATAGTTGCTCAGAATGCAGACACACTGAAATCAAACAGCCAATCCTGAGCAAAATGGGAATCGTATTATTCTTGTCTTATTTTGTACCTTTTCCCAAGCAGGAAATTGAAGCATAAAAAAAAAATAAAAAATAAAAAAATAATCCAACCCAAAAACTACCAACCTGCAAATACACCCTTTCCCAAAGGGAGAAATAAAAGGGTTTAGTAAAATAAGAAGCTATACTTATAACACATTTTGTGTAGACAACACCTGGACTGCCTTAGGAAAAAGTTTACACACAATTAGACTCAATGCTTAGCTCTAAGTGAACACCACTTATGCATTCATATCTTATTTTTAACTTGCAGGGGAGGGGGGGATTGTTTTTTGTTTGTGTTAAGTTTTTGTTTGTTTTTTTTGTTTTTCTCTTATATACCAATGAAAAGCATCAAAGCAACTGTCACTAGCAGCTCTCTGGCCTTCCTGATAACTTAAGGGCCCTTGGCGTTGCCTTATGAAGTTTAATTTCCCAAAGTGATCAATTAGGTCTCAGTAATGCACACATCGGTGGGTTATTGCTCTAGGATATCTTCAGTGACACTGCTTCACCTCTCTATTTTTTCCAGTATACTTCTGTAGACAAAATGTTCAGTTCCTTTTGAAAAAAGTTATTACAGCTAAAAAATATGTTTAGATGCTATTGCTGATACAACCTGTAATGAAACAAGATTTTAAATAAAAACTGCAGGCTTTGATTTACTGGGAGAAAAAGAAGAAATATGATCTGATGTTACCATCCACAGAAAAACTAAAGATAACATGAGCAAACTCAATAATCTGAATTTCACTAGCTCTACAATATCTTAATTAAATATACATTCTAATGGACCAAAGACTCTAAACTTCCCCACCAGTAAGAAGAGTAACAAACATGTAATATTTACACCGATTCCTTACATAATTACGTGGGTCTACAGGTAGTTGCACATGAGGATCTTAATTCATGTGGAAAGGACAGAAGAAAAAATATCCTAGGCAGCAGATAAAAACTTAAAAACAGCAGTCCAGTAATTCCAGTAGTTACTACCAAGAAATACGGGAAAAAACAAAACAAAAAAAACCCCAAAACAAACACCAAAAAACACCAACCAAACCCATTTCAAAAGAAATAGTCTGATTAAATAGCATTGCTTCAGTTCTCATAGGACTTTTACCTGCTTCTCTTCTGAAAATTCTTGGATCCATTTCCAAGGAAGGTATTTCCAAAGCATTTTTATAGATTAAGACAGCTTTTCAACACTGTCTGACAACACGTGTCCAACCTTGGTCTTCACAGTTTTCTTGTCATTTTTTGGTTCTTACAGCAGCCATAAAAAGGAGCCATGTTTCTACCTTCTCCCCCCATAGCTATCTCATGGCTCCAAGTCAACACTGCTGTTGCTACTCAGACTTCACTTCCTTATTCCTTCTACCTCCTTGCCATCAGACAATAAAACTCATAGATATCCATAGTATGGTCAACTCCAAAAGCCTTCACCTTCTTCCCCAAGTATTTCCTTTTCCCTGGAACAGCTAACAGCACCTATGTTAAAATACTCCCATAGGCAAGACCTCTACTCTTCAACTGAAACCAACTTCAACTTTAACCCATACATCTGCCTCATATTTAAATTCAGCCTCATATTTAAATTCAGTCTCTCTTCATAACATTCTTAAAAAATGGTCTTCTAAACCCACACAAGTGCAATTCCTTTTTTCTTTTTTTTTTAACTTACTCTCCTCTACCCCTTCCTGCTCTCCCATAAACTCTCAATCTAATCTGCAAGCCCCCTCACAATTTTGCTCTTTATTTATCGGCCATTATCTCTTCCACTAGACACTGTTGCTGACATTAATATCTACACCAAAATGTACATCCCTTTTAATTTTCTCTCTCTTAAAACCCTTAATTTTCCTTTCCAGCCAATGTTGCTCTAGCAAATTCTCCCTGAAGTTGTTCATAATTAAAACTCTAATTGATAGCTTCTAGTGGATTACAATGTAGTGTATGCTAACCAGGACAGATACAGCCTGTAACTGAAAGGAAGTTTTGAACCCACGTTAGTACAGATTATGTCTTGATCCAACACTTCTTATCAGCTGTAAGACCAGATAGGCCAGGGTTTTAATTCGAAAAGAATCTAACACATCAATACGACCACACTAAAATAATGTGATGCATGGAAAAGAGAGACTAACTGAAGACAGACCCACTTCTATTCACCATTCCAAGTAATGCAAATACAAAAACATTCAACGATAATACTGTTTATATCTTTGAAAAGTCTTACAAACAGCATTTCACTGTGCAATATCGACTCCAGTGAAGTACTTTCTAGCAATGGTTTGGATTTATTTTTAAGATATTAAGCCAGGAAATTTTCAAGACCAAAAAAAAAAGGAAACCAACCAAAAAACAAAACAAAAGAACAAACCCTCAGGCAAAAGATGACTGACCCATGACAGTAATAAAACCTGAAACCTGCAAAAAGCTTCAGATCTTCTGTATACAGCAGCAAACTATAAAGAACACAAGTAAACAAGTGATACATAGGAAAGGTTTAGAGCTTGCTCAGCTTTGAGTAAGCACATGAAGCTATGACCTTTTCGAGAACAGATCAAACCCACTGGCAAGAATCTCCAACTTCAGGATAAGCACAATCCGGTATCGTATTGGCGTTTAGAGCAGCAGTGTTGCAAACGCAGATAGAAATGGGTGGTGGGGAATTCTTTTCTTGTAATCCCACTATCAGTGTGTCATAAATCAGGCATTGCAAATGACACTGTCTTTAGAGATCACTAAATTTGAGAACATGTCTCTATTCAGTATGTATACCAACACAGCACTATATTAAAGGAGATAGTGCAGGTTTACTATTTTTTGCTTAACGACCTTTCCACATTGCATTTTTCTGCATGACTTCAGGACTCTATTTCTAAATACAAACTAAGTGCTAAACCAAAGAATTCTCGAAAGCTGTAAGGGTTGAACATAAGTTAATTCTAGTTTACATTGCTAGGATAATGGCAACTTCAGACAACAAGCCACTTTTCCATACCAAAACCCAAGTCTATTCCAAAGCCACCCATAAGGACTAGGTCGCTCTGCAACTGGACTGCAGTGAGTTGTACACATTTCAATATTAAATCAATTAGATGTGAAGAACAGTAAAAAAAATAACCAGTAACCATGTACCCCCACTAAGGGTAAAAACAGTACCTATGCCATGAAAAAACCCAACACACTGCTCAAACACTTCCTTCACAGACAGTCCAAAGGCCTCAGTTCTCCAACCAGGACTACTTTACACATGACATTTTCTCTTCTTTGATGTGTACAGATGTACTAGGTGTTACTGTGCCAATCTTTAAGTTAAGCTCTGTTAAAGATTTTAAGGCAGCAGTTTTAAGTTTAACATAAAAAGAAAAGCCAAAAACACTTGGCAGACAATAAAAACAAACTTGCATGTTTAAAGGCCATTATAGTGAAATACCCTATAATCACAGAATTGTATGAAATCAAGGAATAAAGGTTAACATGGTTTTGTTAGTTCTATTTAAAGCTATGTAAATTAAAAGATTTGCTTTACGAGTCCTGATGTAGAGTATTTTCATATAAAATTAACTTGCTGAATTGCAGTGAAAACTCTAAAAATATTAGCAAGAATTTATCCACATAGAAATTATATGAAATCTGAGTTTTTCCATTCCAGAGAAGCATAATATTCTAATAAGAACTATCCTAATCTTCACCCAGCAGTAATTTCAAGATGATATTATTATTCTCATTTCCTTGAATAATATCCATACTCCAGGGCCATTTTCCTTCTCATATTCAATATCATGCATGCTTGTATCAAGATTCCTTTCTTCATATCCTGTCACAGTATCAATCACTGCCTCCTGTCCACTCAATCCACTTTTGATTTATCAGCCGCCGTCTTTCTGGACTCCATAACTCGACCCAAACCATTTTAGCAAGACATTGACAAATAGCACCCAGTATCACATCAACCTGTTCCACTTAGTAAACTAAGAAACAGTAACTGTGACATCTCTGCATAAGTATTCCATTCTATTCCCTAGACTGATGTATATTAATGAGGAGATGGTATTTGAAATGCTTCTTCCACATCAGCATCTAATATGATCAAATTAGGAAATGGGATGATTTATTAAATTTCGTAGAGCTGAAATATTTCTTTATATCACTATATGTGTGGTTTCAGAAAGTGAGCTGTTGCTTTCAATTTTTCTACTGAGGATGTGCCTGCATTTCACAGACGAATTATTGTCTTTAAAAAGATTGCAAGAAGGCGAAATGTTATTAAGCAAATGCTCAGTAAAACAAACTAAATCGGTTTTAAAATTCCTAATTTAATGTAAATCTTGGTTGTTTTGCTGAAATTCACTTTGTGATCTTATTAAGTCCTATTTGCATTGTACTATCTTGCTGTAGGACAGCTTTAAATTTATAGCATTACTAGGAAGCCTCAATTTTTTGACTCTAAAATATGCATCTAAAATAAAATAGTTATAATATGCACAAATTTGCTTATCTTCTAAAATAAAAATTAGTTTAGGTTACAAACAATAGCTGCTCAAAATATTTTTAAGAAGTCATTATAAAAAATTAAGTTTTCAAATTAAAACTTGGTATTTCAGTATTTTATTCATTTGGGCATCTGTAAATTATTCACTCAAAAAATAACCTAGATTAGAGAAGTTATTAAAAAAAAGATTACATTACAGTCACATATACTGTTACCAACATTTTCATTATCTTGAAAAACAAACTATCTTAATTTTAGGGGGGGACTGGGAGAAAAGACATTAGATTCAGAATTTGTCCTATTTGCAACAAAATAGAAAAAAAAAATCCAGTGATTTAAAGATACCATATAATGGATCTTAGCTTCCAACATGAAACTAATTTTCTAGCGTTGGTCCGATTCCCATTGGGTAGGGAGGAAATCACAGTCACTCAAGCCCTAAAGGTGGTGCTCTGAGCTACAACAGTAACACTACAAACACAAGTAGCACACAGATGATCTGCATTTTGTTGCTTTCTTACTGCTGCTTATTCATTGGGTGTGTAGATTTTACTCCCCAACACTGGCAATTCTGAAGTTGGAGATCAACAATAACACTTCAGCGGCTAACACACTCTTTGCTACACTAAGACAAGGTGGCTACCTGAGTTACTTCTGATCATTTTATTTCGTAGTTTACATTACGCAGTTTACATTTTATCTTCAATTCTTACCTCACCCCACCCCAAGCAAAAGCATTAATGAATGACAGATGCCAAATTCTCATGAAAGTTACACTTCAGCACTACAAATACACACATTTCCCAAAATAAATACTGTCTCTTCCCATTTAGCAGCTTTGAATGGATTTTTCTTGTCTGACTTTTTAGATTAATTTCAACTTCCGGTATCCACAACCTCCAACAGCAAAAGATTCCCCAGCTTGACTATGTGATATATAAGAACTAGCCCCTTTTGTTTGACTAGGATCTGCCACCAGCTGACTTCGTCCACTTCATGCCTGCCCCAAGTCTTCGGCTGGAGGAGAAAAGAACCACTCATTCCTTGATCATCTTTTCCACATCTTCCATTCTTATTTTTGTTTTATACCCCTCCATTATATTCTCTCCTTCCCCAACCTGAAGAATCACAATGCACTCAGTCATTTTAGGAAAGCTGTTCACACCTTCGATCAAGTGCACAAGACAGATTTTGAGATAGGAAAGAAGTATTTGGCATTGCTGCAACTGCCTCAGCACCAACAAACAGGGAAAACACAGGCCTCTAGTAGCAGCTTTCTGCAACCTATTTAACTCTCCTCCAGAAATAAGATTAATCCATGGCTTCTCAGTGTAGCATTACAGCAGAGAGTAGACTTGGAAAAAATTACAATAAAATAATCAATGTGTCCTGTTGGGTTTAGTTTTTATGCTTTTAACATGCCAAAAGACTCTTCTGTTATAATTTAGGGTATTATTTATAAATATTTCCCCTGAAGAACCATGTCTGTGAACAGTAACATCACTTAAAGTGATGTGCACCTATACCTTTGTGCTTATAGTATTGAAAAAGCTGCTGTATTTTACACATAAAATTTTTTATGCACAATATATCCTAGCATTAAATGAAATAAACAGTAGTTATGTTTTTAAATTATTTAAGTACATAATTTCCATATACTGCAGTGACAATTAACTTCAGTAAACCCTTTTAGACTGTGTCTAATGAGATCTGAAATTTATACTTATTACAACAAAAGAGAAATGCTGAGTATCTGACATATTGAAAAACACCATTTGCACCTTATTCTCCTAACATCTCAGTGTGTTAAAACTGATTTTGTTAGCAGAACAGTAGATATTTACAGGAATATTTCTACACACAGTGCAGCAGCTTATCTGGGGTCTACAGCTCAGATGGTAAGTATACTGCAAGAGAGATCAGACAGTTTAAATAACCAAATTGCTCCTACAAAGGCATTGTAGCAATAAGTGTCCAGGCAGCCATTATAATGAACAGCTGTGAATAAGTAATGAGAGAATAACAACAAGAGAAAGTGAAACATCCACATCTTTGAACAACAATTTTTCAGAATTTAGAGGCAACAGCTCTACTGTTTTACTAAATTCTTAGTGAAGGTACACAAAATAACCTGGCTGATGATCTCTAAACACATACAAAAAAAAAAAAAAACAAACAAAAAACCAAAACACTTTGGTCTCTCTGATACCCTATATTCAAGAGAAAATGCTAACAATTATTCTGATATTCAGGTGTCCTGGGTTCAGCCACAACACCAGGGATAAACTTTATTTAAACTTCTTAACTGAAAAATACACACATACACACACACACACACAAACTGAGCTTCTTTTAATTACAAAAGTTGGAAGCAGATTTTATAATACAATTTGCAATATCAGATTAATATTTAAATATTGAAATTATGTTTATTACTGAAAACAGTCATTTGTCACAATCCAATTTATGAACACTTTCAGCACCAGACGCATCTTTAAATATTAAGAAAAATTTGCATAACTAAATACTCATCTCTTTCCAAAGGAAATACAGATGAGAAAATAACAATTTAGTCTGATCTTCAGAGAGCCAATGTTATGCATGGGAGTTATGGAAATCTGTAATAAAAAAAATATTTACAAGAATGTTTCAGATTATTACAGTTAAACCAAGGTAAGTTTATTGATGTTTTTTGCACTTAGTCAAACGCAAAATATACAACTTATCTTCAAGTACTGCACAGAGATTTCAAATTAGGAAGGGTTTCAACTGACATGTAGTTTAGAGCATCACTTGCAACAGTTATTTCTAGTATATTCCAAACTCAGTAACAACATGAAAATTTTAAATTACTGTTTTTACAGGAGAAGTTACAATTATTTTCATAGGGAAGAGTCTTACCTTCTTGTTCTACTTTTTGATCTCGATCTTTGAGACCTGTAGGATTTGCCTCTGCCCCTTGATCGGCTACGACTGCGTTTTCTTCTCGAACCATACGAAGAACTACTGCTAGATCTGTGCCTGCGTCTAAAACAAAACCACGCTATTAGTATGTGCTTCTTCTAAGAACAAACAAACAAAAAAGTAACAAAACCCCTAACAGCTTACTTAAACACAAACACAAAATGTGGGGTTTATAATACGCTGTAATAGCTAATTCACATACACATGGGCAATGCCTGTCTTGAAGAGCTTATATTCTAAAATATGCATTCCAAGACACAAAATGGGTAGAGAAACAGAAGTTAACTGATTTGCCTAAAATCATGCAGTACCTCAAGGGCAAAGCCAGGCACACAATCCAGCTCTCAGTGGCTCTTAGTCCCATGACCAGCTCATTGAAACTCATTTGCCTCTTTATCAAATCTAATATGGAAGAAACATTTAGAACCTACGCTCTCCTCAGGATTTACACAGAAATACACAGTATGGGATAAGGACTACAACTCCAGCGCTAAAACTTAAATATATAAAATGTTAACTTCTGCATTGATACTCTATACAATTATTTCCAGTCATACTAGGTACATACACAAAATGCAACCATAAAAATGTATTTTAAATTATTTATGTATACCTAAAAATATTTTATGTGTATATATATATAATCTTACAGATTTGTTATCCTAACTTTCATAACACACAATCTTTGTTCTGCTCTAATGCAGCCAGATCCTCCCTCACCCCTTTCTAGCTGCTTGGTGGTTTTGAGGATCTTTTTATTTGGTGGTTTTGGTTGGTTTCGGTTGGTTAGTTGGTCTGATTTTGGGGGTTTTCAGGGCTATAAGTGATCAAAAAATCAGTGTTAATTTATTCTGTTTGAGCTTAGAAGTTTTCTCCTGAGTTCAGCCAGAAGTCAGAAAGATATCTTCTTTTTCCCCCTCACAGCCAACCTCCCCATTTCATTTATTCAAAGAATAAATTCTTATACACAAAAGAGAAAGGTGAAAGAATAGATACTAAATACATAAATTAAAACAACTAATCCTAAAGGTGGAAGCTGGGGGAATGATACCTTCAAAGTCTTAATCTTAACATTTCGTCTCCATCTCCTAACAACTAATTAATTAACAATTAAAATTCTTAAGAGAAACTGTATTTTTGGCTTTTATGTTTGATTAATATTAAAATATAACACCTCATAGAAACACTTCTGCAATTCGGGATGTAGTCAGTATCACTTGTCTAGCATAAAGAAAGGGGTGCTGTGTTACACACAGTAGAGGTGCAGTAGTCCAAGCTGGAAAAGATACATAGGTTAACTACTAAAACCAGATCTGCATCTGAAAAAGAAATGTACTGTTCTTGTTAAATGAAGATGAAGAACAGTCATCTTAGAGACAGCTGCTTTCGATTCTTAAGGGTCAGGGATAAATCCAGTAGGACCCCAGTATGTAATGGTGTCTTAACTGCCAGGAGCAAATGCCCTAAACTATGGGCAAAGTAAAGGTACCAGCCAGATTCTAAAAGCAGACACTTTCGTCTTTTCTGGATTCAATATAAGTCAACTGGTCTTCATCCAGAATCTAATCTCCCTTCAAGCTCTGTTTTTATCTGTGAGATAGCCATGCCTGCAGTGGACTAAAGAGATTCATAAAGCTGCATGTCATCAGCATATTGTTGGCATCGAAGCCCGTGTCATCTCGTTGTGTCCCCTAAGGGCTGCATGTAAGATGCTGAGCAGGAACAGAATAAACGGGGGATGGAAATAAACAAATAAGAAACACCCACAACCAGCCAACTTGCCCCTCATTGACACACTCTTCTGCCAACTAAAGAAAGGTTTGTCGGAAGCAGTTTCTAATGTATTTACAGGGCAGCTAGACACAGTAAGTATTTCAGCTCCACTTACTAATAAATTGACCACCTGCTCAGTTTGACTCCAGTATCACCACAAGTCAGAAAGAGAGGTAACCATTACCGCACACCTGATCTAAAAAGGTCAGATACTGAAAGGGACCTCTGATGAAGGAAATACAGTATTAGGTCAAGAAAAAAATGGTAGATATAGCCACATGATCTATGTTAACAAAATGGTGTTATACTGTATAAATTACTATATTATTACTATTATATTGTGCATTATAGCAGTTGAACTATTAGAATAGTTGTTAGTAACAAAGTAGTGCAATTTTCAAAAAGAGATTCTAAATTCATTATTTGGAAGGAGGAGAAAGAAGGAGTTATTTTAGTGGGCTGGTTTTTGTTATCTTTGCACCTGCATATATACTGGTTTTGTATTCTTGGGTGGGGGCAATGTTTTTGGTTTTTGTGGTGGTGGTGGTTTTGGATTTTTTCCTTTAAATATAAGTGAAAATATTGCCACATCTTCCAAGATTCAGAGCAAACTTTGCTGCAAAATTCCAACCTAGAACTGACTACACATTGGATTCACTACTTCTATCTTTCTGCCATAATATGAAAGAGCTCAATTTGTAAATAACTGCAACAGACAGTAAATTACTACAAATGCACCTTTTCTCATAAGAATGTGAACGAGACTGGAGATCTCGAGACCGCGACCTTGACCTGGACTTCCTCCCAGATTTTTTACGGCTGTATGTTCTGCTGCCTGAGGAGCTACTTGAGGATGAACGTCTGCGGTGTTTCTTTTTCCTTCTGCTTCTGTTCTCTTCTTCTGTGTCCGAGGAGCGACGTCCCATTTTTAATCTATGCAAAAACAAAAATTCTAAACTGTAAGAAAGTCTTGTGTCTACATCACGTTGTTATATACATATATACATAGATAGCGTGTATGCGTACAGAAATAAACATAGCATTACACTGTTTTAAAAGCCCGCATGTGAACAGAAAATCAGGGTTGCACGCAAAAATAAAAATCAAGATATTAATGTAAAATGTCAACAAATTCATGTTACCAAGTAACGAAATTTACACTGTCGCCAAATTTGAGTTAATTTACTATGGTATGTAATATACGGTGTAACTTTTTATGAAAGATATTTTTCAACCATTTAAACAGATAAATGCACTGATAAAATCATTTCTATATCAGAATATCTTTTCATTTTAGCTTATTTTGACATTATTGCCTTAGAATTTTTCAGAAATCTGGGGAGTAATGTATAAGACACTTCAAATATCTGGTATTTCACTTTAGGATGCTACACAATCACTACTGCAGTGTCTTTATTATGTTTAATTTACAGCTATAACTCAGGATCCATAATGCTTACACAATCAACAGAATTCAACCTATTAATTTCAGTTACTGATGTAACTCACTTTATCTGTTTTTAGGTTGTACAATTAAAATAACATACACTTGTCCTACTTGCCATAAACAAAACATGCACTGAGAAAAAAAAATAGGAAGTTATTTTTAAATTTACACTACTTATGTTGATTTTGGTTCTCTGTTTAGATCCACTCAACTTTATAGTCCTCTATTCCAAAATCAGAACTATAAATAGTAAATTTCAGAAATGTCTCAATTGACAATTTATCCAATTACTTGGATAAAATTTACAAACTTTGATAACAGATTTGTAAACAAGCAATCCAAACAAACAAAAAACCAACGCTTACACCAAAACTTGCACAGAAGCCTGTCATTTATTAATTGTTGCCAAGACTATCATCTTCATTTGAAACTCCCAAGTTTTGTTGCTTCACAATTAAAGAACTGTTGTATTCCTTGACTTTCCATGCTGCAAATGTGCATAATGCTTTTAAACTATTTTTCTGTACCGGAGGTATCAGCCCTATCCACCCAAGACTTCTGACCCCTTTGCACATACATTTCAGTTAATGGTTAGTAACCCATCCCCTCTCCCCAGGAAGTTATTTTAAGACTCCCTCACTACTTCTGCACTGGGAAAACAGGAACTCATAACTCTAACATTCATATCAACAGCTAGATTACAGATATGCCACAATATCATCTGTCTTTAATGACTACTGAAATATTACTGAAATAGGTCTTTGTCCTGGGTTCAGCAGCAGCAGTCATTTTTCCTCCTTCTTAGTAGCTGGTGCAGCACTGTGTCCTATTTCTAGCATCAACAGGTTGAACTGGTTCATTTTCCACAAACAAAATCCTGCCCTTACTCACACCTTTTACCACCTAGGCAACACATCCTAATCTCCAGGGTAGAGACTGAAAACAGAACAAAAAACAAAATTCACCATTAAGTAAGTTATGCTCAAAATCACAAAAGGTTTGCATAAAAATACTAGTCTTTATTACTCTAGGCCTTTCAGTCAAAAGGCACGATAGAGGGAAAAACAAACATGTTTAGTCCCACAGACAACATCTCTTAAACTTACATTTTCACCCTCAGGTTGCCAAGACAACTAAAAATGTTTTGCAGAGTCATAGGCAGCTACAGCTTTACAGCGGTGGATCTAAACACCCAAGCAGGCATGGGATTTGCAAAGCCAGTGTACTGTGACCAACTTTCCCAAGGAAGCCTTACAGGCAGTTACATTCAAAGCACAATAAATATACAGGCACTGCTGCATTTGACAGAATTTGAAGACTACACCAGGGACGCAGAATGGAAGAAACACATTCCTCCCTCACTGCAAAAGCTTGTCCTAAGGACTACCAGACCCCTGGGAGCCGGGCATAGAAGCTACAGAAAGCACAAGTCAAGAGCCAAAGGAGCACTTTCCAGGAGGATGTCAAGTTCTGGACCTGGCATCTACTTCAAGGAGATATTTTACCCAACAGTTGTTTAATGCAAAATACAAGACAGTCTCTTAAGCATCTGGATTTTCTTTGATGTTCACTAGAGTTCACCCACTGCCACAATGAAAACAGTAGCTATGTAAACTCACTCCTATGTAGCCAAATCTCTGTGGACTGCAGACAGCTCTTCCACATGCAACTTGGAGCAATCAGTTCCACTCCTGCCACAGAAAGTGCCTACAAATTAGGTGTTATTAAGCTCTGCTGCATTGAATCCCTCCATTATTTACTTCATTCTCAATAGTTTCTGTTTTCAGCACTTTAAAACTAGTCCTTCAGCTAACAACCTAAACAAAGCATTTTTGAAATATTCAACTTAAATCAGCAAAATTTTTGAAGGAGGAACTGCCATGCAAGAGAATTTGTGTCTTAAATTATTTCTACCATTTTACAAAAGTTACTCTGCAGAGATTTTGAAAAAGACAGAGGCAGTACTTTACAGACTATTATCACATTTAACAAACTATAAATCTAATTTACAATTATATAGAGGAATGCCAATTTATATCAACACACCATCTTGGGCAGTCCTTTTATATTTTTCCCCTCACAGTAAAAGACTTACAGAGCTCCAAGCTACTAACAGTAAAATAAAGCTCTTCAAATATATACTGATTGAACAATCTTCAAATGAACATGAATCCGAATCTCAAACTTAAAATAAGCAGAACTGCTGGGAAAGATGAAACTACAATGCACAGGTTTTAAGTTAAAAGCTCACAGACCACAGCTCATGTCAGCAAGATTAATGAAAAAGACCAGAGAAACAAGGAATACAAAAAACATTTCAGCTGAGATATTTGCCACTTCATGAGGATATCATTATGAGCCAGAACATTACACTTCAACATATGTATCTTCTGCTGTCTAACTTCCTTTTTTTTCCCATCAGCTTTCTTCCCCATTAACTGGGTTAAGCAATGCACAAAACTAGTGAAACATACTGTGTAAATCTCCACTTCATTTCTTCAGGACCAAAGAAGAACTACACTCCATGGCCCTTCTCTATTACAGGACAAGTCCTTCAGCATACTTGAGCCTCAGGAGCTTCACAAGCACTGGGCTTACCATGGATAAGCTACAGGACAAAGGCATATACATGACTGATGCCATGCATGTTCCAAAGTTTCCACTGGAAAAGAGGCTGCCAGAAGCAGATTGTTGATCATGGAACAATTTGCACAGCTGAGACCTAGTATCTATCTCCTATGGGGATATCTTGGAAGCACACAGGCGACAGACAACTTTGTCTGACAGGCACTATCTTTCACCAAGGTCTTTAGACATTTTCCTGCAAAGACACCTCTTACAAACAAAGCACTTGAGCGCAGTCAATTATCAAGACTTGTAAAAGGTTAGTATTCTCCCTGACAGCTGCCTACTCCCTCCATACACCTTAACAGACCTGGGAACAGGGATTGCTGGCATTGATTAATCACACCAGGTGAAGCCTGACGGACAGGAAAGTCATTCTGGTGGGTCAGCAGTGGTCAATATACCACTTCTACAAACAGAACTGTGTAATAGCATCCACAGATCCAGAGAACTCAGATGACTCTGGGAACCTTAACTAACAAAGTAACAAGGGAAGTGAAGAAAAGGCAAGCAGAAAAAATTAAGGCTGATTACAAGGCATCGTATGCTGAATCTCATGGGGTTTTAAAACCCGTCTCTAACTTTTGAAAGAGAGCAAGGTACACTTAAATAAGTATATGCTCACTGATCTTAGCTTGTTCAATCTGGATTCATAAATGTTGGAATTATTTCAAGTGCACAATACATATTTTCAAACATAAGTTTCAAATTATTACTGTATTTACTACAGATTGTAAGAAAATAATATTGTTTGCTTGGTTTTAATCAGAGGCTGTTCTCCAGTAAACATTACTGCAGCAGACTACATCTTGAGTACAGCATCCAATTAAACAATACAACCTTTAGTTCCCACAATCAGCCAGAAGCAATGAAGACAAAATAACCTCCACATTTGTTTAGCATCAAATCCAAACAATTTACATTTGTCAGTTACCAGAAACTTTGATTATAACTGACTTGCAATAACCACTAACCCAATTTATGCAGCAGCTCTGCAAAAAAGATCCTTTGAGAAATATAAGTTAGAATAAAGGTTATATATAGTATAATATATAGTTATAAGTTAGACTATAGGTTAGAAGGGCATTGATGGAAAATATACTTCAGCTATCTCAATATCCCCCTTTTTTCCTGCTGAATTATGTGAGTCCATCTATAGGAGAGAATCAAGAAGTCAGGAGGAGATCCTGCGTGAACTTCAGCCAGGAAACAAAGCCAACGGTAGTAAAAAGTCAAAGGTGCTTGCTAGCTAATAACGCAGCAAAGTGTTACTAATGGCAACGCTGCTATTCAAAATAGGGAAACCATAAGGAGGCAGAGGGCAAAAGTCCCTCTCAGATAGCCTGTATACAGAGGAAAGATTCTTTGTATCTTTTCCAGGTGGAAACTGTCCATGCCCTACAATTCAAAAAACTGCTCTCAATAGGGGGAGAGATTAGACAAGACAGTAAGGTGGCTGCTCTCAACAGGCCAGCAACCTGAACTGCTCTTGTTGATTTTGCATACTTAGTCAGCAGTGCCTCTTTCCCTCATCAAGTTTCCAGATCACTACAGGAAGAACACCTGAATCACATCTACTAAGAGTAGCTGGCTACCCCACAAGAAAGTCTAGAGATCAAAGAACCACAGGAATTCAGCTACTTTCTTATGACCTCTCCCATAAGAACAAGAATCCACAGGCATCACACATACCAGAATACTGTCTTCCAGTTACAAAAAAAGATACCTTCTTTGACTCTTACATCAGCGGTATTTTTCAAAATCATTTATTTTGAACTCAAAGTTTGCCCCAATTCAAAATCATGAGCAAACAATTTATCTATAGTCACCCTAATTCAGCTTCAAATCTCTGCATTTTAAAGTGGGAAAAAAATAGGCTCAAGGAGACACGACATGCCCATGGCCATCCATTAGACCAGCAGCAAAGTGGGGAGTTGAACCAAAATCTCAAACACCAGTAAGATGCTCATCTATTAGGAGACCATCTCCACAGTCCACCTTTTGCTCGATAATTCTTCATTTTAGAAACTGGCCTTCTACTACATAACTACATTTTCCATACTTGAAGGCAGTAAGAACTACAAATATTCCTCTTTTAGATCACCCAAGTTCACTAAGGGCATTAATTAATCAGCATTTCTTCCACATAACCAACTTTCAGAATAAGCTTAGAACAGCTAAGTTTACCTGAACTTTATGATGCAGCTTTTGGTATTTTAAATCAAGTTCTAAATACCTTTATCACTTGTGGAACATAGGATCATGCTACCATGGGGTGTAGGATTCATGCTAAAATGTTTAAGTGGAAGATTGGATATAATGAAGAAATTCTTTACTGTAGGGGTGGTGAGGCACTGGAATGGGTTGCCCAGTGAGGTTGTGGATGCTCCATCGCTGGCAGTGTTCAAGGCTGGGTTGGACAGAGCCTTGGGTGGCATAGTTTAGTGGGAGGTGTCCCTGCCCATGGCAGGGGGATTGGAATTAAATGATCTTAAGGTCCTTTCCAACCCTAACTATTCTATGATTCTATGAAAACATGTTTAACTTTTGTCCCAGAACTTCAGAACAGATTAACTGTTCAAAAAGAGTTTCATTCATATCGGGGGGGGGGGGGGGGGGGCGGAAGGGAGAGAAGCAGCCAATTTGTATTTAGCTGAAATATAAAATGAAAATACCTAAAATCACTGCTACTGGAAACAGCACATCACATACAGGAACAAAACAAAAACAAACAAACAAAAAAAAAATCAACCCCAATTGCATACCTTCTTTACCTATGCTTTCACAGGCAAAAGCTAAGAAAGTAAGATTCTAGATGAATGATTCCCAAATCCACAACTCAAAGAGTAAAGTTTCCAAGGGCAGGTGAACAGGTGCCAGGGACCGTAACATCCCAGGAAGTACGTGCTCCCCATCCACATCAGCCGGCCTCTGGTAGCATACAGCAAGGGGAAAGACACTTGAAAAAGACCAGGAAGGGAACAACTACTAGTGCCCCATGTCAGTTTCCGACGGAAACAGACTGTGTCCGCTCCACACGTGTCAGAAACACGACCAGACCCAGGACAAACGTGCCAGGGCTCGGCTCTGCCGGCCTGTGGCAGTGCTCCTCTCTAACGCTGCCCCCGCGTTACCCCTCACAGGCGTCGAGAGGCTGCTCCTGCAAGACACAGACATGTTTATGACCGGGCTGATAACCTCAACCGGTGCCGGCGCTGCCCGCAGCCCCTCGAACGCTCAGTAGCGCCAAACCGCGAGAATCCGAGCCTTTGACCACGGTGAACCGGCGGCCAGGGTGAGAGGCCGCGAGGGGAAACAACCCGCACCATTTTCACGCCCAGTCCCACAGAGCGCAGCGGCCGAGCCCCGCAACACGGCGGGAGCCAGTCCTGAAACCCGCCACAGCCCGCGGAGGGTAGGCCGTGGCGACGCGGCCCCGGAGCCGTCATGGCAATAGCAGGCAGGCCCGCCCCACCAAGCCCCGGCCGCGGCCCTAAGGGCCACCAGCAGCAGCCACAGAACTTGCCCCTGCTGGGGCGGACTCGGTGCCGGCCCCCACACGTTACCTGAGCGACAGAGCTGCCGGGCTGGGCCGCGGGAGGGAAGGCGCTACCGGGCCCCGGCTGCCGGTTTGAGCTCAGCGCCTTCCTGGGCGGTGGGCAGGCAGCAGCAAGCCAGCGCCGAGCTCGTGCAGGCGGCCAGGCAGCAGCGCCGAGCGCCGAGGAATCGATGCAGCACGCTCCCCGCCCCGGCGAGGCGAGCCCCCCACGCACCGCGCGTGACGAGCCCGGGTCCCCGTTGCCCACGGAATGCTGCGGGGCACTGCCCGCACCGGGCGCGATGTGGCAACCACAGGGACTTACCAGCACGTGCCTCTGCGCCCTACAGTCCGCCTCCCCCAGGAGTGGCGGTCTCCACGGCGGGGCGAGGCGCAGGGGCGGCAGCGCGGAGGGTTTCTCGTTTCAGCTCGAAGCGATTAACGAGTGTCGGTGTTTCCCAACACTGACAGCCACCCCCGTGGCAGAAGGGGCAGCGCCCCTCTCGCAGCGTGGTACCGAGCCGAGGCCGGGCTGCGCTCAGGGAGGGAGAGCCCACCCGTGCGTGGCGGGCATGTCCCGGGCAGAGCTCGGCCTCCGCCGGGCAACGCCAAGAAACGCAACGAAGCAATTTAAAATCTACAGTTAATTCCGTGTTTTTGCGGAATTCACTTAGTTTAACGCGAGCTTCGGAGCCCGCGACCCCCGCTACAGGAACCGCGGAATGTTGAGTGTGGATAAACGAAACGTAAGGGCGATCGTCTCCCCTTTCAGTCCGATCCCCCCGGCACCCGGCGGTACGGGTTCACCAGCGGTGAGACCGGCTGTGCTGCCTGCGGCGGGGAGACAGCAAACCGGTACTTATCGCGGCGGAGGCGAGTTTAATTGGGTCTGAAGAACCGCTAATTCCAACTTCGGTGCCGTACCTGCCCGAGTAAATAAACGCTGCTTTATGTAAAGTCATCCTCGTAGGGGTCAAATGAAAAATCAATGCTTAGGCAGGAGTTAAACATTTTTGAATAATTTATTAGATCTAGCAAAGGTGTGAAAGAGATGAGTCCTATCAACAAAAGCGCTCTCTTAATAGGATTTAGAAAACAAAAGGAAAACAATATTAGCAATAAATAGCGTAATTCGCTCTAATCTGATACCTCAATTCGCTTTTAGAGCAAAAGCAAACTATGTGGCTGTATTTATTTGTCACTGCCAATTAGCTGGTCATTGACTGGGGGGATTTGGGCGCCCAAGGAGGAACTTTCCTGGCTCCCCCAGGGCCGGTTCCGCGGTTGCGCGGCGCACCGGGCAGGCTCTCGGTGAGAAGGGCGGGGAGGGTTTGGGGAGTTCGGGGCCGCCTCGAG
Organism: Ara ararauna; assembly: GCA_028858755.1. Classification (NCBI taxonomy): domain Eukaryota; kingdom Metazoa; phylum Chordata; class Aves; order Psittaciformes; family Psittacidae; genus Ara; species Ara ararauna. Next base: position 26,909,852 of record CM054382.1, on the reverse strand, counting down.
CCCCACGAGGCGGTGCGCGGGCGCGGAGCCTGCGCGCCCCCCTCCTCCGGCCGCCCCCCGCCGTGGCCACTCCTCCGCAGCCCCGGCCCCTCTCCCGCTCCGCTCTCGCCCGGGACCTCGCGCCCGGGCCCGCACCTAATTACACTAATTAGGGCGCGGCGGGCGGGCAGGCGGCGCCCGGGGCGCGGTGCCCCGCGGCGGGCGGCGCGGCCGGGCGGCGGAGAAGGGGTCCATTCAGAGCTCCGAGGGGAGGTAATTCGCCAGGAACAAGGGGCAGGCTTTGCAAAGTATAAATAGTGCCACTTCAATCGCGGCGTCGCTATCAGACCCCGAGAGCCCTGCACGTCGGGCGGCACAGCTCAGCACGGCTCGGGGCGCCGCCGGCAGCCCGCCCCGTGGATGCCCGCCCCAGGAGCTGGGGCAGCGCGCCCCTAAGTCACTGCCATGGAGGAGCTGACGGCGTTTGTCTCCAAGTCGTTTGATCCCAAAGCGAAGGAGAAGAAGGAGCTCATCACCTACCGCGAGGTGCTGGAAAGCGGGCCCTTGCGCGGCGGCGGACCGCGGGAGAGCGGCGGAGCAGCGGCGGAGCCGGGCCGAGAGGAAGCGGGCAGCCCCGCGGGGCGGGCGGGCGGCGGGCGGTCCCCGCTGCGGGAGCCCGACGCCGCTGCCGAGAGAGCCGCCGAGGCGGCCACCCCCAAGCTCAGCGACGGTAACGGCGGCACCGGGGGCTCCCCTTCCTTTCTTCTCTCCTATCCTGGCTGGGGTCGGAACGCGGGCGGTGGCCGAGCAGTGGGCTAGACACGGTCGCGGGTGGAAGGGGCTCGGCAGAGACCGTGGGGAGGCTGCGACAGGCGTTAGAGTGCGGCTTTCCTGTTTTCCTAATTACGGGAAATATGCAGCCAGCCCCGAAGTTTATATTAAAATATTTAAACAAGCGTTTAAGTTGCTCGCGACGCGATCTGTTCCTGGTTAGCATCCCGCGGGAAGCCGCTCTGCCAACGAAAGCCCGGAATCGCCGGCCCATTCGTTGTCCCACTGGTCGCGGACGCGCGTGGGGCCGGGCAGCGCTGCACCGTCTCTGTGCCATGGAGTTCCGTGCCCCCGACTCCTTTTCTTCGGAGAAGCCTCGCAGCTTGTTCCGCGCTTTTTCAGCGCTGGGGCAATGGCTGCGATGCCCGTACTGGGGACGCTCGCAGCAGCAGGGCCGCGCCGCCAGAGCAGCATCGGAGGTTCTGCGCCTGGCCGCGGGGCAGGGCCCGTCTCTGCGGACCCGCGGTTCGTAGCCTCCCTTTTTTTCGGACAAGCGTTCCCAGCAGGGCGTCCGTAGGAAGCAGTGATGAACGAGCGTGGGGAGCCGGGCCGGCACGCAGGTCCCTCTGGGCTCCGCGCAGGGCTCCAGCGGCGTGTCTCTGGCAGCAAATTAAACAACGAAAACGGAAACCTCGGGTGCAGAGGGGCCGCGCTGGTCCGCGGAGAGCGGCGGGAACCTGTTGCTGAGCTTCCCCCGAGAGGGGTGGACCTCCTGGCCGGCTGGGGCCGGGAGGTAGGGGGCGGCCCTCCGGGGCCCTTCACTGCTGCAGCCGTTTACCAGAGCCGAGTGAGTGGCCCCGAAAGGCAGCGGCTGAGGCGGGCCTGGTGCGGCCCGCAGGCCCCTCCAGCGTCGGCCCCGGGGAGCTCCTGCCTAGTTCTCCCCCGGGAGCGGGGAGGTGGGCAGGGAATCGATACCCGGCAGCCTGGGCCTTCCTCCGAGCCCAGTCCGGCTATCTGACCGCCTCTGTCGTGCCCAGTTTCTCCAGAGCTGAAGGAGCGCAAGGAGGATGCGAAAGCGATGGACGAGGAAGGGCAGACGAAAATCAAGCAGAGGAGGAGCCGAACGAATTTCACCCTGGAGCAGCTGAACGAGCTGGAAAGGCTTTTCGACGAGACCCACTACCCGGACGCCTTCATGCGGGAGGAGCTGAGCCAGAGGCTGGGGCTCTCCGAGGCCAGGGTGCAGGTAGCCTGTGCGGGGTGCGCTCGGTGTTCGGTACAGCCGGCCGGGGCCCTGTCCCTGCCGCTCCCGACACTGCTGTCAGGGTGGTGTGGAGCTCCCCGCACCCAGCAAATCCCTAAAATTGCCTCCCGACGTGTCTTTCGGCCCGGACCCCTGTCAGCTTCCCGCCCGCTTTCACCCCCGGCAGCTGCGGTGGCTGTGCCCCGGCGTGGGCTCTTGCTGCCGCGTCAATTAACTTTATAGGTGCAGTGACCGTAAACTAAATTAGAAACTGCTAAGTGCCCCCAAAATTTACAGTCAGTTTCTTTTCCTAGCTGTTAAATCTCGGGGGAAGAGGCGCGAACGCTGAGCGAAGGGCATAGACCGGCTTTGTTCTGATTTATGAACTACAACACTCTGGGGCAAACCCAGGCTGCTCTGAGCGCTCTCTCTCACGGAGAAGCCGCAGCTTCCTCTATTTTAACCTCGATCTGTCCTCTCAAAGTTTTCTCAAATCGGTTTCTGGGCTGCTTTCTGCGAGTTTGGTAGGGATGAGATGGAGACTGAGGGAGAGACAGGACCTTGCCCGGCTGGGAAGGAAGGTGGCTTCCCTATGAAAAAAAAATGTAGCTGCTCCGGTGAGTTTCCTTTAGAGTAATAAAAGAGAAGAAAATGACAGTCGTTGTTTGAGCACATGGAGCAGCTTTAGGCCCCCAGCATCTGCAGCTGCTCGGAAATCTGGCTGTAAGAGATACCACCATCATACCCCGCACTCCCGTTTTCGGTGCACCCGAGATGGGGTAGGGATGGGGCAGGAGTCGTCACATTGAACTGAGAAAGGAATAATGGGCAGCTTCGGGCATCGCAGCCTGATCCAGATAGAAAAATAAAATTCATGAAGCCACCTTCTTCCAGCTTCCCCCGTTTCTCCGGCTGTTTATGCCCAGGAAATGTTTTAACAAACCCAAAGTTGCTGGGCTTCAACTTGGCCGTGAGGAACAGTGGAGGGCGGCGCTGCCTTCCGCGGGCTCTGCGCTCCACAAAGGCGGTGGAGGATGATCATAATCCGCGCTGTAACCCTGCTCCCTCTAAATCCTTCCGGAAAACGCTTTGGAATAATATTTTTCCTTCGCCTACGCAATGATTTGTAAATCACGAAACGGGAGAGGGCGAGCGAAGCGGCCGTGCAGGTTTGCTGGCAGAGAAAATCACGTTTATATTCGTTTCTTCGAGTAAAACCTCGAAAAGAGCTATTTTATTCCATTTTATTTTTATTTTTTGGCCGCGGGGAAGGGGTTGCCTGGTCGGGGTGGCGTCTGGGATGCGGTTCCTTAAAGTGCGAATGTTTTCAGGCGTGCTCTCCCGCCTTCCCTCCCTGCCCTCTCTTCCTTAAGCGAGCAGAACTTGGTTCTAGGAATTTATCTGAACGATTCCTTTTCCAGTATTAAGAGTATTTTATCTGACGTGCAGCTTTTTCTGTGGAAGCAAATTAGATTATCATGATAATAAGAGAATTATTCCGCTTCTGTGCTACACTCCACTGCACAGAGGAACAGGAAAAAAAAAAGAAAAGAAAAAAAGGAGGGGGGGGAAGGCAGAAAAAAGTGGATGAATAAAAAGGGAGAAAAAAGAAAACCGAAATTTCTTTGTAGTGAAGCTTTTATGACAGTATTACTCCCCCTCCCCCTGAAATCCCCCCAAATAATAGCTAAAACCACAACTAAGTTATGAAACTCCTTGGTGTTTACTTTTTCTTGCAGATAAAGCTAATTAATTTCTTTATTAATGAGCACGAGGCCTGATGGCGCAAACATCCGAGCCCCTTATCACCAGTCAGTATTAGACGGTGGGGGGGTGTTCAGGTCTTTCAGGCTGTCAGTGTGGACGGGGGAGCCCTCTGCTCAGCCTCTCGCTCCTGCTGGGGGCGGGGGGGGGGGGGGGTGTCTCAGCTACATTTCGACTTTTATTTTCTTTCTTTCTTTCTTTTTCTTTTTTTTTTTTAATATTGTATTTTTATTTTCCCCGCCTTTACCCTTTCGGAGCTCACGTGCCGCGGGCTGCCCGGGGGGGATGGGGGGGGGTGTGTGTGTGTGTGTGCTGGAGCCCAGCCTGTGCTGGAGCCGGTTTCTTTGTCTGTCGGGTTTGCTATTATTGTTATTATCCGCGGGTTTATTTTTATCCCCTGCTGCCGTGACCCCCGTGTGTCCCCCCCGCCTTGTCCCCGCAGGTCTGGTTCCAGAACCGAAGAGCTAAATGCCGAAAGCAAGAAAACCAACTGCACAAAGGTACTGGGGATGATGGGGGGGGCAGGTGCTGTGTTGACACGCGTGCCTCGCCCGCGCTGACCGCTTCCCGCTGCCTCCCGCAGGGGTGCTGATCGGCGCCGCCACGCAGTTCGAAGCCTGCCGGGTGGCTCCCTACGTGAACGTGGGCGCGCTGCGGATGCCCTTCCAGCAGGCAAGTCGCGAGAGGCGGGAAGGAGAGGGGAGGAAGGGGACGGGACACACGCGGGTCCCGCCGGTCGCAGGTGGGTGCGGGAAACACGCCAGCCCAGCCGCCACATGCCGCCCGTCTGTGTCCCCCCCCTCCCCGCTTCCCGCAGGTGCAGGCGCAGCTGCAGCTGGACAGCGCCGTGGCCCACGCGCACCACCACCTCCACCCGCACCTGGCCCACGCACCCTACATGATGTTCCCCGCGCCCCCCTTCGGGCTGCCGCTGGCCACGCTGGCAGAGTCCGCGTCCGCCGCATCCGTGGTGGCTGCCGCCGCCGCCGCCAAGACCACCAGCAAGAACTCCAGCATCGCCGACCTCCGCCTCAAGGCCAAGAAGCACGCCGCCGCCCTGGGGCTGTGACAGCACCACAAAATACATGGGGAGGGGGGAGGGAAAAAAACCCCAATCCCTCCCAAAAGCACCCCAAAACCCGACCCACCAAACCGGGAGATGCGAGGGAACACAGAGACGGACGTGGGATGTACACTTATTTAAGGAATTCGAGGAGCTGGACGCGCAGCTGGGGAGTTCACAGGTTTTAAACTGACCTTTTTCTGCTAAGTTCACTTTAATACAAGAAATTTGATAAGAGAGGCGGGCCTCCCTTCACGGTGCATCAGACACTTGAGTCTAACAACCACGTCTGGAGTAGCAGCAAGAAGAAGAGAGAAAAATGATGATGAAGAGGGGAAAAAAAAATGAAGAAGGAAAAAAATAATTAAGGAAGGACAATGATTTCTCTGCGAATTTCTAATGGGAAACTGTCTGGGATACTTCCTCCAGCAGCAGCAATCCGGTTGCATGTATTTGTATTTCGTTGATGGAGTCCTTTGATTCACTTGCACTTCACCCTCATCTTTAGTAGAAAAAAAAGGAAAAAAAAAAAAAAAAGAAAAGAAAAACCAAGCGGACGTGGCTGGGTTCTGTCCCTTTTCATCTCATAGGGAAGCAGACAGAGAGGGAGATCAAGTACTACCTTTTCCACTCTTAAATCCTTGCTGGTCCTTTGCTGTCCCACCTCTGAAATAAAAGGGAACAGGAAGCACTGGGAGAACGGGGCATGGATCTTTTTGCCAGATCTCTCGTCCTGGGGGAAAAAACTAAAGGAAAAAAAAAACCAAAATACATTAAAAAAAAAAGGAGGAAAAGGAAATTAAAAAATAAAGAGAAAAAATGGGGCGGGGAGGGGACAAAAAGAAGGAAAAAAAGAGAAAAATGGAAAAAAAAAAAAGAGGAAAATGAAAAAAAAAAGAGAAAAAAATTGAAAGAGTATTTAATTCCCAACCACCACTTTACAACACGGCAAATTCCAATAAAAGGTACTGGGTACATGTAAAATATGTTGATACACAAAAACAAAGTTTATTTTCGCTATAACTTGTGAATTGATAGTTGACTGTCAGACATTTACATTTTATCTCATAAAGGTGTATCTATTCACGTAACCTTGTGATTTTTGTTTATTATTATTATAATTGTTATTATTTGGAAGACGTGTCGCTATTTAACCTGGGCACCCTGCAATCTGTGGTGGTCATCCCAGTTTGCCATCGGGCCATCATTGCCAAGGCAGAGGGAAAGCTCTTCTACGCGAACTTTGGTCTGGACGGGCTTTGTATCTATTTGTTCTCCATGAAAACAAAATTATTTATATTGACCATATTTTTTCTAGTGTATTTTAAGTTATTTTAAAAGGGGGGGGGGAAAAAAGGAGAAAACAAGATGCTGTAATTTCATTACATCTGTTGTCAGTACAATATATTTTGTTTCGCTCAGGTTGGCTTCACCTTTTTTAATCCATTTTCGACGTCACGAATTTCGATAAGTGCCAAGTAACTGAATTTGAGACACTTTGCGACAGATTGACTGAAAAGGGGTAACGTTTCAGTGGACGGTTTCCCGCCACTTCCGGTACTGTTAATATTAAATCATCGGTGATATTCTTTCTCTTCTGTGTCTACACCTTCTGTAGAGAATCGCACGTTTCTTTCTGCTCCGCTGATATCGCGACATAGCGATAGAGCCTAGCACGGCGGAGGAGCACCGCTCGCGTCTGCGCTCCTTTCGTTACCGGTTTTTCGGAGTTTTCCTTAGTTTCGGCTTCACAAAACTTAACGCAGCGTTTTGGTTTGGCTTTCTGTTGAAGAGAAACAGACCGGTGGAAGCTCTATAGCAATTGTGTCTTTGCGAGTTCTGTCAAGTTCCCTCAGGTAATAAAATCGAGGAAAGTGTCGTGGCTCAACATGTCTTCCCAGGGAGGGACAGGGGCAATGAGCGCCCTGCTCCCCTCCTCGCCGCGCCCCGGACCATCCCGTCTGGGCGCCTTCCGAGGAGGGCTCCGTGAGGAAAGGCCGCCAGCCCCAGGGGTGCTGAGGGGAAGCGCCCGCCGTGGGGGTCTCTATGAGGAGAATGCGCCCGCCCCTGTGTCCCCGCTCTCAGCCCCGGAGGCCGGGCAGCTCCTCCTGGAAGGGGCCCGCCTCGGCTCGGCGGTGGGAAGATGCCGGACGCTGCGCGGGAGAGCGGGGCGGGTGAGGCGCAGCCACCGGACCCCCCGAGCCTCTTGCGAGGGAAGCGGCGGGCTCCGGCGAGCCGTGCCCGCTCTCCGCGGGGAAGGGTTCTCGTGAGCCCGGCAGCCGCCAGGCTGCGCGCCCCGGTGAGAGCCGGCGGAGCCGCGGGGTCCCGGGAGGGCCGAGCGGTCGCGGGCAGGTAGCGGAGGCTGCCGGCCAGCGTGAGTGAGCGGGACGGGATGGGCTGGGGAGGGGGACAGGGACTGTCCCCCCGCAGGAAGGAGCCCTCCCAGGGAGGGCTGCAAGGAGCAAAATTAGCTCCGACATTTATATGCTAATAACGGGAGGGAAATGATAGATTTTATGTTAGGTAAAACAGCTTTATTCAAGCAAAAGTAAGATACTGCTAATTATAAAGTCAATGAAACTAACGGTGGTGTCGATTGATCCCCGAATAAAGAAGTTAATTAATATGTGCACAAGCAGCTAATATTGTAGCCCAGTCATTGCAGCCCTGCAGTTCACCTCCCAAACAGAGCCTCGAGCGTTCCCAAGTCTACTCCAAATAACTTGTCACATCTTACCTGCTCTGTTTAAAATACATCTAGTTTAAATACAGTTGCCTAACAGCCTTGTGCAGGTTATTGATGTATGTAATGTAAACTGTGATGGATACATACAATGTGAATTTCTGATCTTTACAATATGCTCACATATTGGCATGCCTGTCTTCAAGATGATTGTAATAAAAAACATGAAAAATGTCCTTTCATCATGACAGGGAAAGCGGATTGGGTGGTGTAAGAGCTGTATATTTTTTAGTGCAGCTGTGATTAAAATAAAATAGTCTTAACAGGATATTTTTGGACAGGAATACTTACATTCCTGGTTCCTTGGACTGGAATACCTAATAAGTCTATAGGCCGACAGAAGTTGGCCATAACTCTTCTGATTCTATTTTACTTCTCAGAGCATCTGAACCTATGTAAAAATCTGTAAGTTCCCTGAAATTTAATTGTGGGTGTTTCATGAGCCAATGAAACAGAACTGGTGCACATACCATACATGCTTTTTGTAGGTAAAATTTTAGCATGGGGTTTACACGGAGATGTATTAGCCTGAGAGGGGGATTTAGGGAAGAGGTCAAATAAATCATGTAGGAAGGAGTAAACACCTGTTTCTATCCTCGCAGAGCTGATTGCATGTTCGTAGCAGGACCTTACACAGATTGTTTCTCGGTGAAGCAGCAGTTTCCACATTTTGTTCACTCTCTGCAGCAGCACGATGTGAGGTAAGCAGCAAAGTGCAATGGCAGCCAGATGTCTCACAGAAAAACTCCAGACACTGCTGTATGAACTCCTACCATAGATTTCAACTCTCCATATATGAACACCTAAAAGGAGAAAGAACGAAAACACTGGATTTGCCCAGTGCATAAAAGTCATGAAAACGTGATAAATACTGTGTCTAAAATTGGTAGGTCTCATATTGTTCATTAGCAGCTCACCCTTTATTCCAGGCAAAGCTTTTAACCAGCACTCTTGAACTTGCCTTTCAGAAAAGCAGCATCTGAAGAGCGCTTGAGCCTCTGTGGCATCCAGCCGATGGCTCTGCGCAACAGCAGTCTGCCCGTACGGGTACAGCAGTCCTTCAAGAGAACTGCGGCTGAGTACTCAAGGAATAAATAATGTGTTTTGTGTAACAGTACACACTGTGCTAACTGCTGCCCAGTAAATATTGATACTTGTCCAATTTTGTGGCTGTTCCCATTTAATTTGCCCTTGGATTTTCAGTTTCTTACTATTTGTAAGGTTATTCAACCTTACCATGTAGTAAAATTGAAAAGTGCACCTTAAAGGTCAGTGACTACATAGATTTAAAAAATAAAAGCAGCAGATTGGTATCACCCCTGTGTTTTCGAGATAAGCAACAAAGTTTTGACAGGAACTGGAAAAACTGTGCTCATTTTTATCCCTTCCTGTATTTAAGCTGCTACAGCCACTGGTTTTGATGGAGGAGCTAGCAAGTGTTCTCAGAAACAGAGGTTGTCACTACTCACACTTTACATAAGCAGCCAGATTTCTCTCCAGATGTTCTTTAGGCAATTAAGTTAGTGTGAATGAAGAAAACTCTCAGTATGTTCTACACCATGAACCTTGCTAGTCCCATTGCAGAGAATGACTTTCAGGATGCTTTTATGCTTTTTGCCAGGTTTTACAGATTTTACTGACTGGGCAAAAGCTAAAATTCAAATGGAAAAAACAGCAGAGCCCTAAATGCCTGTTGTCTTTCCCGTCGGTGTGATATCAGTGCACCTTCTTTTGACAAAGGAAAGCAACAAGCAGCACAAACCCAACACCTACCCAGTTTGAGTTTGATATTTGTTTTCCCCTGGCAGATGCCTGTAAAGGCCTCCAGTGCATGTTTTCTCCTGCTTGCAGGCAGCTTGCCTGCTGGGAGAGGAAGGCTGCAAGCACAGGGTGCTCCTGCCTGAGGATCTGTCGGGATCTGCTGTATCGTTTGTGGGTAATGTCACTCACGATTTGCACATACTGATGCTCTGCCGACATATGGCTCTTGTTTTGTGCTGTGGAAGGCAGCCTCTTTTTCAGCAATAGTGTTTTGCACTCATATGAGAGACTTAACCCTTCCTAGAGAAGGAAGGTAAGCTAAAAGAATGAAAAAGGAAAAGCTGCTGCTTTGCTCCAGCAGCTAACGCTGCATAACCAGCCTACTTCTGTGCTCTCAGAAACTAGGTGATTTGGACTCTCATGCCCCTTTTTCTGTCACCACGGCCCCAGATTGCTAACTCTCCCTGTAAGATAACGGAAAAAAAAATGTATGCAAAGGATATTTGCAAGCCTATCTACTTACCCCTACTTTTCTCTGTGGTAAACTTTAATACTGCAGCTATGAAAGATGTTTGAGAACATTTTCCTGCACAGCAAAGGTTTTATGGCCTCTGCACATCAGACATGCTGTTCATTAAAAACTGATCTGATACCATCAGTCTCCTTTTATACAGGTGAAAATCACCCAGGAAGAATTCTGAGGGAGAATTCTGAAATGGGGAGATAAAAAGTGCACTCTCCATGGGCCAGTGCTCTGAGCAAGAGGTAGTGTGACCTGGGCAGCACCAGCAGCTACAGCCATCCTGCAGGGTATAAACCCACGGCTGATAAAACACAGTGCCAGAGTTGCCTAATCTTTTATAAACATCTTCCTCAAGTTAATTTAGAGAAGAAAGATAACAGTTTTAATAATGACTGAAGAAAGTGCAGCTGCATCTCCATTCAGGCTGACATTTCACATGTAACAGGCTAATATCCACCCTGGTGCTCCACACTTGGGTTTCCTTCCAGGATCCTGGAAGTGCATCTGCAGCCGCATAATGGTTTGTGCAGCCGCATGGCTGCAGGCTCTATCAGCAGTACTGGCTCTTCCTTCTCTTTCTGCCCAGCCTGATGCCTGTGTTCTGCTCTTTGAAAATGACACCCAGGATTTTCTGTCTTCTGGAAGAAGCAGCAAGTGGATACAAGCTGTTCAACAGTCTCTTCTGTCCAGTTGACAAGCTGGTCAGCAGCTGTTTACATCCAACCCTCAGTGTTTTGAATGCACAGTTCAATAATGTCCCCTGCACCTCTATCATCCCTTGAGCTTTTTGGCTTCCTGGGTTTGCTTAAAGTGATCTTGTGTCACTATGAAATGGTAAATACCGGCAATTGGCTCAGAACTCAGTGGCTGTGGGGTCACATGGTCTTAACAGTTCCTGCCCTCTGTGAAACCCAACTATTTTAGTTCTCCGTCTCTGACTAGAACCTTCACTGTTGTGGTCACACACTCCAGCAAGATGTTAGCATGCTCCACACGCTTGCTCCGTAACGCGGGAAGCATCTTGTCACTCCAATGTTAGGTGGCCGCTGCACCATTCCTATTTCCCTAACAACAATTTGGACCCACTGTTTTATTTTCCTAACAGGAGGAGAACATGCCCTGTCGGTCACCATTGATGCAAACACCAGATACATCTTATACATGATGGCAGAGTGAACCCATGTTTGAACACAGCTCACACTAGAAAGGGTGCTTGGAAAACAAGAATTGGCCATGTTATTAGAAAGCATCTGAATTTTGGATGCAACCAGAAAGAGACACAGAGTTTCTTGGAGGCTATTTTAGTTTACAGACTAAAATAATTCTGATGAGAGCTGGGACCAAGACATCACCCCTCCCAGTGTGCCAGATGGTCACAAAGGGTACTTTAGACCTTGGACTGTGCACCATGTAATGGCGAGGACAGCAGTGTGCAAAGTGTTAGTATTGACAACAACACATTTATGAATATTTTAGTTGTCATTTAAGTAAATAGTGAAGTGGTGGAAACTTGGCAAGTGTCCTAGGTTCAGCAGTAGCTCCTTCTTGGTAGCTGGTGCAGCGCTGTGTTTTTTATTTTGGGCCTGGGAACAGCGCTGATAACACCAGTGTTTTCAGTTACTGCTTGGTAATGTTTTGGTCTGACCAAGGGCTTTCCGAGTCTCATGCTCTGCCAGGGAGGAGGGGAAGCCGGGAGGAAGTGGAGGCAGGGTGCCTGACCCAAACTGACCAAAGAGGTATTCCATGCCACAGCACGTCATGCCCAGGATGCAAAAACGGAGGGCAGAGACCCAGAAGGGTGGGGGCGCACTGCTTGGTCGGGCGGGGTATAGGTGGTGAGCGATTGTATTCTTTTCCCTTGTATTTCTCTTGTTATTATTATTATTGGTGGTAGCAGTAGTGGTTTTGTTATACCTTAGTTACTAAACCGTTCTTATCTCAACCTGTGGGAGTTGCATTCTTTTGATTCTCCTTCCCATCCCTCCTGGAGTGGGGGGAAGAAAGAGGGGGGACTGAGTGAGGGAGAAAGCTGCGTGGCTGAGAGGCTTAAACCACGACAGCAAGCAATTACCAAAATTGGTAATCTACTGAAAATTAAGATAGTGCGTGTAGCCCACTGTAAAATAGTTGTGATCGTCTTTTATGCCATTCCTCTACTTAATATGTATACATTATTTATTATGCAGATTTTATTTTATGAAATATTCAGTTTGGAAGTGTTTTGACATGTGCTAATCTTTAGGAAGAAGGTAAATGTATTCTTTTTTTAAGCAAAATGTAAATTAAGTATTCCCCCAGAATACCTTTGAGAGGTTAAATGTAGGACAATGGGAACCACATGTAAATGCCCATGCTGTCCCTGTGCAGAAACATTTGTATGGGTTTCCACTGACTTTGTTGACTGCTGAAGAAAATCTGCTTTGATGAAGGCCAGAGTATTGAACCTATAGGAAAAAAAGAAAACAACAGACTAATGAATTAACTAGGTTTGGTACATTTTAAATATGGCTTGTTATCATAGTTACTTAAACAGCCATTAATCTAAAGAAATACCATTGCCACAACATCTGTCCTTACTCTGGAAAGGGGTGCTAACTAATCCATATGGTTTCTGGCAATTTTTTTAGATAGCTTTTCTCCTTGTTCAGTACCCACAGGTGGGATTTTGGTTGTTCTTACACTGCTGCAGCTGCCAGGCTGCAAGGGAAGACTCCCTGATAGGATCTGTTCCTTTCAAACAGCAGATTCTCACGTGGTGTAACCAGCGGTAGGTCTGTCTTACACTCACTGCATCAGGAAAGGATGTGATCCTTAGTGGGTTCTGTCTGTCCTTGTTTCATGCAGCTGACAAACAGCTTTATAATATGAAGCAGATGAAAATTTTTAAATATGTAATCAGCTTAATTACAGAAATAGCTTACAATATTTTCCTACCTAGGTAAAGGATTTTGTATGAATTTCAAAAGTAATTTAACTGTAGTAATACTTCTAAAGGAAAGATAAACATTTGTAACTCATAAAGATTTTATGTTCAGATGTAATTAGTTTAGATTAATTTCTAATGGGCTCTTTTTGCTTGTAATCAAGAACTTATTTTCATGAGCCGGGGAAATGCCTGTGAATTTTCTGTCTGAGCTTTCTTTCATAATACCTGCACTGAGACTTTTCAGTTAAACAATGGAAAGGCAGGATTTACAGAGTGTCAGCTCACCATTCTGTTCCTGGAGAAAGATGAATTAAGCCTTCGGTCATAAAAAGAACATATGTATTTCAAAACAATTGTTATTAGCCAAGGTATGTCCAAGGTCAAGCTAAGTTACATATGATGTATTCCTAGGAGTAATTTATCTTACGGCTATTTAAGGCATGAATACACTTCAAAATTATCCAAGTTTTTGCATAAGTTTTGTGAGTGTCCCGCTTAGTATTTGGAAAAATGAAAATTAACACTAGACAGGAATAGTTGTTTGGGTTTTTTTTAACTATTTCCTGTATGCTCCTACAGTCATTGTTCATTACCACAGGGAACCATGTGGTGGTTCAGTGTACTTCAAGTGTTGTCAATAAGAAAACAGTAAATTCGGTCCTGTGTTGTTTCAGAAAACTTGCAGATACACAGATTAATGTTAAGAGGCTCAGGCATGCAAAGATAATAACTTGAGCAGAAAGAATATTAGTTCTGCCATTGGTAACTTGCTTAAAAATGCTTGCACTTTTGTTTTTTAACATCTATAAAGTTGGGATAGTCATAATTTAAAGAGGGAATTGAATTTGCAAAACTGTAAGAAAACTTAAAAAATTCTGAAAGCTGTCCTCAAATCTGCACTGGTTTCTTCTTGCCTCAAGTGTCTCCACTAATCCTGTGCTCTTGCTTCTGTATCACAGTCCTCCTCTCGCATGCCAGTCTGGACTCCGTGTGCTGGGTGTAACCTGCACTTCAGGTTGGTACATTTGGTGCTTGGGAGCCAGCCTGTTTGGGAGGAACAGCAGCTGCTGGGGGAGTCAGAGTAGGGGCTGCAGGAGAGGTGATCAGCCCAGGGTGAGCCCCTCTCCGTCCCTCCCGTCCCACCCTGAGGCATTACTGCTTCCCCCATCACCTTCCCCTCACATACAGATCTCATTCTCTTCCTTGGTAGAAAAAGAGAGAAGATGCACTGAGAATCTGAGTGCATTTGCCAGGTCACCCGTGTCTTTACAGAGTGTGAGTACTATTGTGAGCACTCTTCTGACTCAGATTTTAAGCTGCTGTCTACAGCAGCAGTGCTTTTCTGCTCTTTTGCATTGCTGCGGCTGCTGTCGCAGCATCATTTCCCTGAGAAGATGTGAGAGCTCACAGTTAGAGACCTAGAAAAAGAACTTATTCCCTATGTGTCCTTAGGAGGCAAAATCCTCTGCATTCACAAGCATCCCAGGACAGTCAATAACACTGGTAAAATACAGCAAGATGGTATGTTTGTAAATTTAGAATACGGTGGTCTCAGGACATCTCTGTACAGTCAGAGCAGAGCAGGAGTGGACCTCCCTGACAGTCAACCTGCTCTTAGTGTCCAAACACGTGTACTTACCATGGTGTTGCTGTCTGCAAGGGGAGTTGTGGTAGGTCTTAGGTGCAAACACAGCCCTCTGAAAAAGGACTTTGCAGTTTCTACTACCAGAGAGGAGCACACAGCTGTACCTCCTGGAGGATGATGGAAGCCAGGCTTTCCATAAAAGGTGCTGCAAAATGTAAATGAAAAACAAAAAAATTGGGGTTGTGCACAGAAGAAAGGCATTGTCCACAAATTGCATTTTATCTTGATTTCTTCTGTACAGCTATTGAGTAGGCACAACCTTGTTTAGCTTAAAAGATCTAAGAAAATTATAGCCTAGGGTTGTTGGCTAGTGTCTGAGTGTTGCTCTTTTCAATGAAGTCCTGGGGAACAATTTAAAACCAAATGTCCATTGCAACTCTCTTGCTCAATACGACTGACAGTTTGCCCTGGGACACTAAGCAAGGCATCAGATGTGGACGGGCTTTAGAAGAGACCTCATTAAAAATGTATAAAATTATCAAACACAGCTACAGCTCCTGCAGAGAAGTGACAAGCTTGCAACACTGCTTATTTTCAAGTGGTCACAAGTACTAATGTTAAAAGTATTGAGTGTCTATGAAACTAGACTAGATCAGATGAATAAACTGAAATCACCTCTTTGAAGCAAACTGAAATTACAGTGAAATGACCACTGAATTACAACTTTCAGGCACTAGCAAAATAAGTTAATTTTATAAAGCAGTCTTTTGTCTAGGAACCTGTGTGAGCTGTGCAGCAGCCACAGCAAGACTGTAAATAGATACTGTAGGCCGTGGATGCAGTAACCCAGCTTTAGTGTAGACGGACATAGGAAACAATTGAGCTTCATTGTGTCACAAGATGGCCAAAACAGTAGAAGCCATTCCCTAAACACTGACAGAATTGAGGATGAGTCACAGATTAGGAGTGTGTAGGTGGTGAGCGTCCTTATGGTGTGATGACAGGCATGGAGGAGAAATCTGGGTGCCACACTGTGTCTGCATGTGCAGCAGCCTTGTGGGGAAGCCAGGAGGGAGCAGAGTGGGGCAGGGAGAGAAGGTGAAGCACCCAGAGCAGAACATGACACCAGGCAGAAGCATGGTTTGTTTTTTGTGACTGCTGAGAAAGGGTGGGAACCATGGACAAAAATGAGGAATGTTTCCTGGTCATCTGGCTGCTGTTCAGGGAAATTGGGCTTAGTGCATTGGTTGTAAATAAACACTGGTGTACTCGTGGAGTACTTTATCCACTCATCAATTTATTTTCCTAAATTAAACAACCCAAAAAAGCCTGGACAGTAGGTTTATGACATACAGGCTAGCATTACTTTCCCTCTGGCCAGATCTGCTCTGATGACTGTGTGAATTCAGAAGGAAAAGGGTGAAAGGGATTATCCACAGTTTGGCCCTTGAAATATCATTATCTTGTGAACATTTATGTCTCTACTGAAAGACCAGAATCATGGAGTATAACCAGGAAATTAAATTTTCTGTTATCCATTAATCCATCATCCATTAATGGCCACTGTCTCCACAATTCCCGGTGGCAGGGAAACCAAAATGCCTTCAAGGCAGTTGGAGGCTCCCTGTGCGTGCAGGAGGCAGGAGGCAGGCAGGAGGCAGGAGGCAGCACCACCAGGTGAAAGGTATGGAGACCATCCCACTCCTTACTGAAGATCCTTCTGGCCAGGTACTTGCTGTGAAAGAGGTAATTCTTGGTATGAGGATGATGGGTTACCTTGTTGGAAAGGCTATGTACAGTGATGAAAAGGAGAACAGATGACTATGAAGCTTTATGTATCTTGTTTTCCCTCCACTCGATTTTGTACAAATAACCATGTGAATAGCCACTCCTGGCTATCAGCAAACTGTGTTCCTTTAAATACACTTAATGCAAAATATCATTTAATTACAGCTGTGTTCCCTCATTTGCGAACATATGGATAATATTTCAATGGGTTGTGACTAAATGGAAAGTCTCATGAGCCAGTACCCTCTGTGGCTAAGATCAGTTGGTATAAATGTAATTTCACAAAGCATAACTTTGTTTTTTGAGCTCCACTTTAAAAATAATTTAATTCTAAGTAATGACTTATGTCTAAGCTCTCACTAAAGTTACTCAGTACCCAAAATAAACTGTTATTCTAAAATTTATTTGTATACAAACCCATATACATTTCTTTGTATAGAAAGAAGTTGAATTCCTGTTTAAATACGAAACTCAATCTGGCCCTAAGCAAAGAGCTGTGAAAACTGCCTCCCTGGATATTTAAACAGGGTGTGTTTGTATGCAGCACTGCAGCCTGAAAATAGAGTGCCCTTGGCTCCTGGGGCCATGTGGTCCACACTGCCTTTGTAGGCTGAATTTGGGTTTTCAGAGGGGAAAACTTTCTTCAATTAGTCAGTTTTCAATGTCTCTGTTTTGTACTTATAGTGTAGAGCAATGAAGCAGATTCTGTTAGAACTGATTTAAAGAGGGTTTCCAACTGAGATGGTGTGTTGTGATCTTACGCCTAGCACCTGAGTGGCTTCTTGCTGGCAGGCTGAAGAGGATGTGCAGAGCTGGTGGTGCAGCATGCATCCCCTCATGCGCTTGTATAGCAGCCTGTTGCCTCTTCTTCTAATGGAAGAGAGCAGAGAGCTTCCATGTGTTCAATGTTCCATGTGTTCACCTGCACTCATTGACCTCCTGCAATGTTTTTCGTATCTCATCACTTGGGAGCAAGCCATGAGGTTCATAAGAAAATTAAAGTTAACACTGACTGTGCATATAAATCCTGGCAGTGCTGGAATTTAACATGTACAAGGACTGCAAGAGCAGGCCATGCTTCTAAAATGAATCAGAATAATCTCATGCTTTTAAGATACTCCCCACTAGTTTGATATTTCACATATCTGGTGTAAAGTTAGCAGTATTTAATAAAGTATCTTTAGAGTGAGAAATAGTAGTTCGGTATCAGAGAGAAATGGATGACTACTCGGGTTACATTTCTGTGATTGCTTTTATCAACAATTTAAGTAGGATTTATTATTTGGATTAAAAAAAAAAAAATGCAAATTTGGCTGCCAAAAAAACCCCCAACCCTACCTTCTAAAGGCAGGCTGTTATGTGGTCGATTTTAGCTGTTATGTGGTCGATTTTAGCTGATGCTGTTCTATGCTCCAATAAGAATAGAACAAATAATTATTGACAGGTTTTCTGTGATATTGGGTGTATCTTTAAAACATGTACTTCATCGGGTGTTTGTCTTTTCCTGTGCCTGCTGTCTGCAAATGCTTTAGCAGACACAGATATCTGTGGGAATACTGACCACAACAGCATATTTTATTTGTTGAAAATCAGTTTTGTATTGTAATAAAGAATATTTGCTGTGGCAGCTTGGGGTTTTTTGGTTTTTTGTTTTTTTTTTTTTTTGAGACTGATTTATACCTGTCCAGACAGCTAAAGAAAAATGCCTTAAGACTTCAATGCACAATTACATTATCCTAAGTATTGACTGTAAAATTCTAGATTAAAACTGAATTCTGATTAATTTTAAGTAACAAAGAAACAAAAGGAAAACCATGAGCTGCACCACTACCTTACAAACTGGGAGGGAATGGCCTGGCATGGGCATGGGGCAGAACCCGTACAGATGAGATGGAAATAGTTCTGGTCTGTAGTACAGCTAAGCTGGCTTCCCTGGCAGGTATTGCCACAGTCTGATAAGGCAAGAAGGAAAGCCTACAGTGATAGCATCACGGAAAGCCTCTTCCTAAATTGTTGTCTTCAAAATATTTCTACTACTAGATGGTCTGCAAGTCTATAATTAGGAGTTCAGATAGCCTCCGTAGCTAAGCTCAGTGATGAGAAGCAGATATGCCAAATATGCAGATATGCATAAGGAGAAGGTGGTGGGAGGGATGGGCACTTAATGGATGGACTTGTGGATGAGAAAAAGACAGAGGCAAGAGGGAAATGAAGGAAAAAATGAAAAGCAAGAAATTACTAAGTTTGGTAACATTCCTTTATTTATATTCTTTGGCAGGCAGTTAACTTTCTGCTGATACTTTCTCCTTATATCAGCCTGCCTGGGACCCATTTTCTAGCTATTGCCAATTTTTCCCACTGAGAAAGTGCTATTTATACCACATTTTGGTTGGGTTTGTAATCAGCAACTTTGAAAGCTCAACTCAGACCAAGTTAACCAGTTACAGACACAGCTTGGTTGATACTAGTTTAACTTTCCTACCAGCGAACAGCATGACATAAAAGTAGGTGAGTAGTGCCTGAGATTCCTCCTGCCTTGGCTGGGTTGTGTTCAGTGGTGAGGTTCAAAAGGTGACCAGGAATTGTGACATCCAGTCTCCTCCACTCACTGTACACCCTCCTTGCTTTCCATGGGCTTGTAATGCATCCACTTTCTTGGCATGATTTCAGGCATGGGAGCCGTTTCGGGGTGCTGGGATTCAGGTTCATACGAGTTTGGTACCTGCGCCTAATAATCACTGCGCCAAGCCACCATGTGTGTGTTAGTTACTTAAGCAATGAATCTTACAAGTAAGGAAACGAACAATGATCAATTATACTTTAAAACCAGGAAAACATTAAAAGCGCTCATGACCCTGGGCACAGCCAGTATTAACTGCCAATTTTTGTCACACCTTTTTTCCTTACCTTATTTGTAAGGAAGGTGATATGGGAAAAGCAAGTGGTGGAAGTTGAAAAAGGTGACTCACATATAGAATCATAGAATCAACCAGGTTGGAAAAGACTATTAAGATCAAGTCCAACCATTACCCCAGGACCACCAAGACCACCACAAAACTGTATTACTGAGGACCTCATCTACATGGTTTTTGAACACTTCCAGGGATGGTGATTCCACCACTTCCCCGGGAAGCCTGTTCAAATACCTGATCACCCTCTCTGTGAAGAAATTTTTCCTAATATCCAGTCTAAACCTCCCATGGGGAGCCTTGAGGTTGTTACCTCTTGTCCTGTTGCTTGTTACTTGGGAGAAGAGACCAACCCCGTTACAGTGTTGATTAAAAAATAGTCCTCAAAGCTTGTTTATTTACCTTTCTTTTTTAAAGTTTTTAATTCTTTAATAGAAGTAATTTCTAATTATTTTAGATACACTCAGACACTTTTTTTTTCTCTCTCATTTAAACCACTTACTTAGAAATACGATTTTCTCTTTGCAGACTGAATGAGTCCCTAAAGTGGTTCCAGATGCCAGATGTGTACATATGTAACATTCCTACTGAAGAAATAGCTTTTGATATTTAATCATAAGAAACAAATTTAACAAACAAGACACTAACACATGAAAAGATAACATGATGAGAAAAAAACCCCAATAAACTAGGCTATAAAATCTAAGTGAAACTTTTCCAACTTGTAAAGAGGGTTTTACAAACTAACCCATGGAAAGGCTCAGAAATTAAACTTGAAAAAAGTATGAAATAACTGACTTGAGGAGAAGACAATAAAATGGAAGGGAAAGGAAATGGAAGAGAATAAAACCAGTCAGCAGACAAATGGGAACTTAAAACGCAAAGAAAATAAGAAAATCAAAAGAAATATCAAGAAAGGATATTTTTAACAAGACAAGAATAATAAATTGAGTTGTATGAGAAAAAGTGCATGAAAAACCATCAGTTGTAATATTTTAAAGAAAACGTAACTGTGAAAATACACAAGAGAAAAGAGAAAATATGAAAAAACTCATTTTCTATTAATTGTGTTCCCCTTCAAATGACACATTTCAATACTGGAAAAACTCCTGCAATTAGATTATTGTTTACAGCATGTTATTACTCAACTGGTTCCTATTTAGGCTGTCTGTATTTGATCTAATTCTGTTAAACCTTACAGTGAAGCCGTTTAGCTGTTACCTGAAAATAAAGATTTAATCACGTGAATGTATTTGGAACAAAAATTCTCATTATAACACCATTTTTCCTAAAGGCCTTGTGCGACAGAAGTGTGATTACGCTAGGCTCAGGCTGCAGCTATAGAGCTTAAAGCCAATGACCATATATTGATGTTTAGGTAGTTGGGTTATTTCTTGACCTTGAGTAGCTTAGACTTTGCCATACGAATCACCAAGAATTTCACCTGCAGTGCAATGCCAAGAAATACAAATAACATAACGAATTAAATATAGTCCAAATATTAACACACAATAAAAAAATCCAACCCATTATATCAGTTGTTGATAATTTGTTGCCATCACAGAAGGGCAAATAGCTGCACTTTTAGGGGAAAAAAATATTGGAAAATAGTAATGAAAACCACAAAAAAGCAATTAGAGCTACCAAAATAATCACAGGAATACATCAAACAAGCAAGTTGTAAATGTTGTATGTAGATGTTGTTACAAAGGAAAATTATTTTATTATCCTGAGTTTTAAACAACTAGGTTACCACATTTTTCATGTTATGGCACTATTATACTAGACACTAAAATCAGATTTTAACCTACTTTTTAATGTTCTTCCTTTCCCTTCACTCCTGGGTTTGAAACTGCCATTTGTGTAAGCATTCCTTTGGCTTCCACTGTTCTTTTAACTACTCCACAATTATTATAGCTTGCTAATAGACCATATCATTGATAAAATTCCTCGTTAAGAAGAACCCAGGACAAAAAATGATACTGGTTCTTTAAAAGTTTATCCCTATGGCACCATCATGTAAGCATACATATGGGACAGTAAAAATGGAAGACGACACATTAAATGACATTATTATAAAATGCAATACTCTTGGAATGATCCCTTATTAAATTAGGCTCTATGATCTGAGATGAATTTCCCCGATCCCTAATCCATCACTGGAGAAATATTAAAAGATAGGTCTCAACTGGCATTAGAATCGCACTCAGTCTCTACTTTCATTATTTTGAATTAGGGTGCTACTGGGGGGAAGCCTCTTAATGAGAATTAGAGTGATTCACTGGCCTTCTTTTGGATTTTGACAAGTAAAATATTAACTCTTCAGTCACAGCTGTCGGAATTAAAATACTTGGCAGCCACAGATGCACAAATTAAATTGGCCTTTATGTTTCCATATTGCTGACCTCCTTAGAGGCAAAAACATCAAACCCAACAATAAGAGAAAACCCACAGTATGTCATTTCTTGGAAAAAAATATATTTATTGAAGTTTTTATGTTTGTTTCTGTTTTAAACACATAATTGAACAAATACAGAACACTTTTACAAAAGGTTATTATTTTAATTTTGCATTTGGTAAAACTTCAGCTACAAATCAGTTACTCTGAACCATTAATCTTGCAATAAATAATAAGTGAAGTTATTTCAGAGATTTCTTAACTGTTTAAACCAACATAAATCAGATTTACTTACAGTGCATCAGTGAAAACATCTTAATGGCTTTGACCGTCATTTTTTTAGGTTAGTTTCTCTGTAAATAATAGATCCTCTTTCTCATAAGCAATCTAAGAAAATGCATAATTATTGCAGAAGCACAAGACTTTTTGTTACTGGAGCTCCAGATTGTAACAGCAAAACAAGCTGTAGTTTAGCAATGTTGAGAATACATCCTTTCTGATCTTTTTCCCTCCTTTTTAATTTACTGCTATGGTAGTGGCAGTGGAGTTTCAATTAGTCTCAATTAAGTATATCTCAATTAAGTGTATTTCAATTATAGTAAGTATTTCCAAAGCGGAACTTATAGCATATAAAAGTCTCTCATAAGGGAATGATGCCGAAATGGTGGGGTTAGGTTTTTTTGTGTTGTTTTGTTTTGTTTTGTTTTGTTTTTAAAGCTGTCCTTAAATTATATGATCCATCATATCCAAGCCAGAATAAGGGTTTGCTATTCTTTTATTTGTCTCTGGTCACCTCCAGCATCTCTCCCTCCTCCCTAAAGATCACTCATTGATCTCAACTTGTGATTGGTTGAGAACTACTTGGAGAGTGACATTGATGGATGCATTTTAACCATTCTACCCTTTGCATCCAATACTGCGATGAACTCCCTAGATCCATGGCATGGTTGCATGAGGGGAGAACTGGGGGCTGTGGCAACACCAGGCATTTGGGGGTAAATTTTGGCTCCAGCTGAGCATGTTCTTCTTGGAAGAGGCTCTTGGAAGGTGATTGCAGGTGACCTCCACGTGATTTCTCATAACACATGTTGGAGTTTTTTGCTTGCTGATGTGGAACAGAGAGACTGCAATGTCAACATGATGAAGCACATTATATTTTATGTGAGGAAATAGAGTTTGTTACCCACTTTCTGGTGTGTTTGGGGTTTTTTCATTTTTCCCTTAGAGATATAAAACCCCATACTTTGCAAGTGGAAAGCCATGCCTTTTCTGCTCATGACGATAGAGAGTTAGAGCTAGTAACACAGTAACACAGCATAATTGCCTCTCTAAAATAATCACACGCTGGAGCCTTAATGATTTGAAATATCTTGTTACACACTGTCAGGGATCTTGTCAGACACATTTGCACTGCAGTGTACTTGTTGTTGCCCCTCTCAGCAGGCTGCGGCGAGGCAGCAGTGGGTACAGAACATCTCGTTAGTGACATATGAGACACACTTGACATACTTGGTTGGCATCCCTGCACTCCCAGCACTGCTCACAAGTCCTGAGCAGAGTCCCTTCCAGGCCTTCTCCAGGAGGAGCTGCCTGCAGAGGCAGTTTTGGAGTAGCCCTTGGTCACCTGAAGGGAGCGGGTTGGGGACAGTGATATTGCCCTGATGACAGTGACAGTCTGGGGCTGTGACATCTAACCCTGCATGGTGCAGAGGCATGACCAGGTTCAGCCATGCTGGGGAGCACATGGCATCACCCCAGACTGAGTGGTCCCAGGCCAGGGGTCCCCGTGCTGCTCTTTGCCAAACCTCACCTTTCCCGGCATGCAGAGCTATGCCCTGCCCACATGGGGAAAGCATTCAGTGCAGTAAATCCACAGCTTTCCTGGAACCGCTTCAACAGTATTTTTATCCTTTTTATTGCATTATCTCATCTATGCAAGCAGCTTATTGCATAGAAATATGGGGTTTCCTACGAGTACTTACTCCATCTTTCCTCCTCACCATATCCCCACTTGACGGTGAAACAACACCCCAACAGCCTCCCTCCCTTTGAGCACAGCTTCAGATCCTGTCTCAGTGAGGATTTAGCCATCCAGATTGGGGCTGCTAACCTGTGCAGACACATTTCCAGGCTTTGCTGTTTGTTCACTGGTTTCTAGGCCGGCTGGGTGACGGTCGGAGCTTGGAATGCCGCGGCATTATGCAAGCGGATGGCGGGTGCAGCTGACTTGGTGTGTGAATTAGTTCTGCGCAGAACTACTTAATACGTCTTTCTTGGAATTAAATGTGCACGGAGAGCTGCCATAGGGCAAGCTGCAGGGTAGTTTAATTTCTTTTTTAGAAGACATTAGCAGAACTCGATAAAGGGTCAAGTAATTTCATCCAAGTTGCCACTAGTTAGTTAAGAGAAAGCGACAGGGCTGGAGCCTGACGTTGTTACATTCTTGTAAATATATTTTATAAAACAGGAGTTTTAAAATTTCATTTTTTTTTCCGAAAGAATGATTACTGGAGGAGCGCTTCTTAGCTTTAAAAGATTACCTGGCCAGTAGCTAAATAGGGCATTTTGATTAATATTTGCTATTTGGAGAGCGGGCTGAGACCCGAAATGAGATGGTTACTTTCGCGACAGGAGCGCCTTTGGTGTGAGGCTCACTGAGCTCCCGGGGAGGCTGCTCGGGGAGTAATTTCGGCGAATTGTAAGCGGACAGTGAGTCCGCGGGGAGCGCTGGCAATCATGGCGGAAACAATGTTTGCATCGATCAGCTGTCACGGTGATTTATGGCTTCATTTTGCTGTAATGGAGAATTAGTGGAAAGATTATCAGGGACTCAACACTTTGGCTTGTTACCCATGTCCAGACGAGCAATTTGTCTCCCTGAAGCAGTGAAATACTTGTGACAGCTCCAACACTTGCCCTAATTCAATCAACAGAAAATGTTGGAATTAATTTGTTACAAGAAAATTTAAATATGTTCAGCAAACAGTAACCGCAGAGCAGCAGGCTGATTTATTGTGCTAGGCAAGATATCGATCTGCTTCGATCTGGCCCATGTTGAGGTTTTAATGTGTAATAATTTCCAATTTAAAGCTCCTTTTCAAGATCACGGGTTTAAAGAGAGGGCAGGCTAGGTCTCAAGACCTGATTAGGAGCCTGTTGCAATGGCTTTGTCAAAAGCCTGTTTGAATGTAAATTCATAGTTATCTTTTGCACTATCTTTAATATTCTTGACATGGATTTTATTGTGTGTCAAACCTCAGGCCAGCTGCCTGCCACAACCATTAATGAAACATCTTAGGAAATAAATCTCAGTCTTTATACAATATTTTTTAAAACCTGAAACATTAGATGTCAGCGAAAAAGGTTTAACAGCATCCTTTTTTTTTCCCACACAGTAAACCATCACAGATATAGCAGTTTTACAGCTTGCCTACACAATTAGATTGAATTATTGTGCAAATGTTATTATGCCATAAGCTTGAATTCCAAAGTCTGCATGAATATTTTAGATACTTGTACAAATCTGTTATCTTCTTTGAAGGTGTGACAGCTTATTCTACCTATACATATACATAATTTTTAAGTTTCTCATTATTAAAATGCTCTTTCTTATTGTGTGTGGGATAACACCACTTAAGAAAGTGGCCAGGACATTAGAAATTTAGCCTCTTATTTTCCACAGAGCAGCCATGGTGGTCTACAGAACCATGTACTCCATGCCAGGCTCCTCTGCCACCCAGCTACAGTAGAACAGTGCGCAAAATGAAGTGTGCTCAGTTAGTCCTTTAGGCCATATTATTATGATTGATTAAAAAGGAAATCCTGGCCTCTAGTGCTAAAAAGCTTGAATAATAACCTTCCATGTAGCTCCGAATGCAAGTTTTCTCTAACGTTTTTAGAGCATCAGCGGCTCACATAATTAGAGAGCAATCCTATTCAACCTAATCAATAGAAAGTCATCACCTACCATTGGAGGCAGCCATACCAAAGTATTTTTTGCTCATTAGTAGAGCTCAGGCATTAGTTTACTTTAGTTATTCTTAGTTTTGCTGCCATATCCATTGACCAAGCACTGAAAAATAAGCTCTCTTTATTAATACAGTGTTTTGGAAAAACTTTCTAATGACATCTGGACCATCAGAGGTAGGGTTTAGGCATTATTACTAGGTCAGCAGTGCTGTGGAAGAGCAGGTAGCACCGCAGTCTGTTGGTATGAGGCCTCCCAGGTCCTCTAAGAAGAACCCATGCTGGGCACCTGGATTTTTCTGAAATGGTTTTGGAGTCATTGGTTGGGTGATGGGAGAGGTGCTGAGAACACCTCAACCCCATAGATAATCCCAGAGTGGATTTGCACCTTCCTAGAACTAAAGAAAGACCAGAGTGATCAAAGCCATGGAGAACTAGAGCTCGTTAAGTTCCCTTACTATCAAACCACCCACAAGCCTAATAGTAAATCTCCTTCTTGCTAAGTGTATTTAAAATGTTATTTTGGAGGATGAATAGTATCCAGAAAACATTAGCTTTTTGTGGGGCAGCTGGAGTCATAAGAGCAACTTTCTGAACTCTTGTCTTTGAGGCCTTTGGAGAGGCCTTGGCAGAAGCAAAATTTGTCTCTGTAGGAAATTTTGGAGGCAAAATATAAAAAATCCTAGCCCTAAACCCAATTCTGAGTGGGCATAATCGACAAGATCTCAAACCAGGGTTACATTTACTCATGTGGTGGCAGACAAAAAATGAAGTGAATCTGGATAAAGCAATGATATGTTGCTCCCTGGAGAAGCTCTGGCACAGAGTGATGAGTTCTGTGAGATATTTCAGTGGCTTGGCAGCACATTGTGTCCTGCCAATGTCCCCAGTGAGGGGACAGGACACTGACCACGGGATGAGCATGGTTGCTTTGGTGGACACATCATTTAGGCGTGCTATCCCCTGGCCTTGGCCTTCTGAAAGACCATCCTCTGCGGAGCTATCTGCTGTGTCCTCTGCCACCACATTTCCCAACAAACCTTTTCACTGATTCCTCAGCAGGAACAGACCTTATCTGCCAAGTAGTCAGAGGACCACATTGATCTCTACTGATGTCTCTGGTCCAAGAACTTAATGTTAGTCTTTGTGTGGTAGACATGTTCTTTTCTCACTCCTTTCTGTGATGAAGTCTAACATGTTTTTCCCTTTCTGAGACATTCCCTATATATCCTTTCACATGTGTGCACTCACATGCTTTTGGAAAAGTAAATACAATTTTATTAAATTTTTTGCATGAGTTGGATCATAAAAAAAAGGATCCTGGACATGCAGCATAAGCTTTATGAAGTGAGGTGTCCCTGTATTGTCAAGATGCACATTGACCAGGGGCTTTACTATTGGGAATTAGCATTTTTTTGCAAATGCTGTGATGATATTGTACTCACACTTCTGCAAATCCATAATTATAGTTCAGTTTCTCATTGCAAACTATAAACATAAATATTTCTGTGGTCATTCATGGAATTTAACTTCTGCAGCAAATAATATCTACACATATGTTTCCTATCTTGTTCCTAACTGTATAATAACATGCATGCTACAGCTAGTAAAATACTGTTATAAACCTCCCTTTGCTGCAAATCTTGACCAAAAAAATACAGAACTTGCTATCAAACATATGTTCCTGGGAGTTCAAGCACTTGGTATGAAGGCCCATGGCAGTCAGGGTGCACAGGAACAGCGTGCTGATCTGCAACCTTGTCCTTGCATGTCCTTATCTTCAGCTGGTGTTAAGTTGGATGTCCCATCAATGGGCTCTATCAGTTTCACCAGACGCCTGCATACCTACTTTTCCACCCTGATTTGGGGGAAGCCAGGCTGGTGCTGGCTGGCTTTGTGAGCCAGGGCTCTCCTGAAGCTGTCAAACCCCTTGGCTCCCATGCAGAGCAGGGCTCAGTGTCCCAAGGCTCTGCAGTACGGCAGGGACCTCAGTGGGAGAGATGGCTGACACCATTCTAATGTGAATTGGAGGAGAATCAGGCCTTGACATTTAAAACTGAATTAGACTGATATTTAAGACTGAGATAAACTGACATTTAAAATAGTCCAATTCTCTGTTGCTTCATTCTAATTCTTTTTTCTTTTTTTTTTTTTTTTCATGGACCAAGGCTCCACCACATTGGAAATTGCTTGTGGGGGGTCTGATGCTAGGTTGTGACCTGCAGGGACCATGTGGCTGAGGTCTTGCTGTTGCTTCACCAGCACTTGCAAGCAAGAAAAAGCCTCCTCTCTGGTTTCAGTGAGACGCAGTACGTCCTCACTCATTAATGTGTCTAAATAACACTACCAAACCAGCTTATGATAGGAGCTGGGGAAAAAGTCAGTGTTCCTGAGCTGTCAGGAACAGTGCCAAGTTACGTTGTATTTAAAACAACCACAATGCTGGTTAACAGTACTGAAAAGCAGTATCGTAGATTAATATACCTCGAGAAATCTAGAAACCTCATCTCATTCTCAGAGCCACGCACTTTATTTTCTTTTCTTTTTCTCTGCTTGAACAGCCAAGAACTGGTTTGGTTCACTTCTGTGCCTCAGTGTGCCGGAGAAATTAATGTGCTTTTCCAGCTCCCACTCATCAGCATGGTCCTGCAGCCGTGAGCTGCAAATCCTGCCAGGAGATGTTTATTTGTTTTTAAAGAAGTCCTATCAGAATTTGGATCTGCTTTCTACAATTGTCTTTATTGCTCATATAAAAGTTTAGGGGCTGTTCATGACTGCAAACATAAATGTTGGTAGAAGTCTGAAAGAATAGCATTCCTTTCAAGTTAGATTTGCACAAAGCAAAAAAAAACTGAAGAAAATAATCTTTAAAGAAGTTACCAATTGCGAACTTTATAATGATGCCAGCTATTAACAATAGACCCGTTTGGGATTGGGTTTTTTTCCCTTCCCATAACAATTTTTTCTTTCTGCAAGGTCATTTTAGGTCTTCAGTCTCAATAATAATTTGCTCTGTGAGCCATTGTAGACAGAGTTGTCTTCAGCCTCTCAGCTCAGAGGGAGAAATCCAGTCACACTATGGGATCCTTCCTAGATGTGTGACAACAAAAATGTCTTTATTTTGCCCAGAACAAGGATGCTGGCAGGCTGGGGTGGCTCTGCAAGGCCCTGGCACCTCTTGGATACTGCGTCCTGCTCAACACGGGGTGGCAGCCTGGGAGCTGGTGGGAAGGAGCGTGCTTTTCTGTCAGGGTGAAACCCTGGCTGGGCTTTTCCAGAGTTCCCATTGTTGCACAGCTGAATCCAATCACTGCTATTTATTTTTCAAAACAGGGCTCAGCTCCCTGTTGCTGGATGATATTTTCATCCTCTGACATTTAAGCAAGCTATTTCAAAATGAGCCGAGAATGTTTCTAGAATTCCTTTATTTTTACAGTTTTATATAAATCAGCTTTTAGTTGCCCATTAGGAAATGTTGTTAGTAAATAGCTCCATTTGCAGAGATTTGCACAATGCCTGCTCTGGAGGCTATGTGCTTGCGGGACCTGTGAAAACCAGCTATAAACTGCTCTGCACGTTGCACATTTTGGGAAACAATATTATTTTTCCAAACCCACAGAGTGATCAGATAACGTTCAAACCCGCATGCTGCATCGCAGACAATATGTCTGTGATTAACCGCTTCCTCCAAGTTCTGAATTGTGGTTTCACTCTAGGATAAAGGTAGAGCAAAGCAACTGAAAAAGAAATAGCCTTTTCCTTGAAAAATCAGCAGCCGGGCTCTCCTGCCTGGGGGGAGCTCCCAGCAGGAAGAGGTTTCAGGAATTTCCAAGCATCCTGTTGTGACAGAAGATCATTATGTGGGATGTATTTTATGAAGACCGGGAAATTAGTTTTGTTTGGTTATGGCTATGACTTTCTTCAAATGATCTGCAAGGACTTCAAAATGCAGAGGAAGAAAGGGGATGAGAAATTTAGATCTTCAAAATACAATTTTGCCCTGCTGTGCTGTTGTGTCTCCCTGCCTCTGCCACAAAGGGCTACCAGATGCCACTCTGGTTTTCAGAAGAGTTTCACTAATTTACATCCTCATGAAAATGAAAAGTCAAAAGACCGAGGTTGACTCATGTCTGCTGTGGCCATGAGCCATGCCAGCTTACCCAGACCCATCACCACACTCGGCCCTACAATGGTCAGCTAATCATAATTAATTATCAACAAGTCAACAGAGTGGAGTTTAGTCCTTATGTCTGTTATCGTCAGTTCGCAATTTGTTTCATTCACTCCCAACTTAATCCAGACTTGACTCTGGTGGAGGCTGTCTCTGAAGCATTTCTCACTTGGCTTGGGCCAGAAAGAAAGGCTTGACAAAACATCCCGAGGTTTTTTTTGTAGTAAGGGAACCTCCAAAACCTGCTTTCAGTAAAGTGGAAATCCAAATCCCAACAGCAGTGCCCACGTGAGATGGTGAAATTTGGATATTTGTTTTCTGATGAATAAGGAACTTTTTAAAGGATTGTCACATCAGGAGAAGTGAGATATGGATCCTTCCTTGCTGTAGCATCCCATGACTACAAAACTTTAAGCATTTTTTTAAAGATCAGCAGGAATTTAGCTATCCTGATACTAAGGACACGCTTAGAAGTACGATGACTGTTTAACTCCCATCTGGCAGAACCAAGATAATCAATTTACCTTATCAAGCTCCAACGTCTAATTAGAGGCTCTCCTGACATCATTCCCAAGCTGGGTTCAACTCGTCCTGGAGGCAGCGTAGCCTTTTTATTACTTTCTACAACTTAATCACTCTGTTTTAAAGACATTTTCTCTGAATTGCTCAAAGGTTAGCCCCTCTGTCAATTTAAGTCAATATCCTCTTCTTTTCAAAATTAATTGCTATTAATTAATCACTATCTGAAGCAATTTATTGCTATTGATTTGCTCCCTTTTGTATGTTTCTATGAGATCTCTTATTGGTCTCTCTCACCACATTTATTTTTCACCCAAGCTACAAAGCCTGCGTCGGTGAGTATTGGACGAGAGCCAGGTCCATATGAACACCCAAATCTCAACAATAATTTTTCTGTCAAAGGATATCCATGGCCTATATGTCTCAGACTTTTATGGTGCTTTTATTTTTTGAACTTCCCAATTCGCTTAAACCCAGAAAAGCATAGCCATTGCTTCAGACCTATTCTTAGTGTTTTGAAAATGAGTCCCATTTTCAGGTTCCTGGCATAATTTTTCCTGTGTGCATGCAATTGAGAATCCCTAGCACCCACATTTCAGTGGTCTGACCTTCGGGCATGTCAGGCCAGGGCACAGATTGTAAGTATTTAACCAAGACAAGACCATGCCAATAGCAACAGCACACCTTTTCCTGCTGCATGTAAAGTAGGAAGAAACAGTAGGAAAGAGAAGACATTGACACAGCATCTTCTTTGCATGATGCACTGCTTCCCATTGCTCTTCCATTCTGGTGGGAGGTGGAACTATGATGGTGGAAAAGCATTAATTTGCTTTCAAGCTTTGTGCTGTTATTGGCATTTTCTGTCCAACCTTTTTCCTACTGTATTCAAATAGCTATGATCAATACATTAAAAGCCAGATTGTCTTACTAGCTTCTCCACTCAGCCATCAGCAGCCCACACCAAGTGATCAGTGCAGCATCCTCTTCCAATTCAATCTCATAAAGCTTGAGTTTTGTGAGTTTGAAGAAGACACTCCATGTCATATTGGGGCCTGGCAGGGCTGAGCACAGCAGGGAAGGCCAACAGGAATGAGGATGGCAGCGTGGGAAGAGGTCACAATATGTGAATAAGGTACTTTTTACAATTTGCTTGAGGACAGCAAATAAGGAGCCATTTAAATGCATCTTAGTTTTGAGATTAGTTTTATTCTAACAGACTAGTCAGCAGAAGGACTGGGATACATCAGACCTCATCTCCTGGCCTTGGGACACAGAACAGTTTAGGCATCGCACCTCTTACACCTGAGTGGAGAAGCAAGCCATATTAGCAGGACTGACCTAATTTCCTTCCACAGGGATAAACAAGGAGCACTTTTTAAAACAAAGCCTCCCACCAGCTTCCTCTGGGTCATCGCACCATGGAAATAAATGACGGTGTTTCTGGCTGACGGATGGGTTTCTCATCGCATGCTGGGCCCTCTGGTTGTGACACCACATGGCAGTCACAAGCCCATGGCATCAGCACCGTCATGCCGCGTTTCATCCAGCACTCTATGAGACACATTGCAGACTGCTGAGTGCTGTCATTTTTCAGCCTCTGAAAAGGTATAATTTCTCCTCTCGAAAGCTTCGGGAGGTCCCTGGGGATGTTGTCAGCTGCTTTCACCGCCTTGAAAAAAAATGTCCTTTTCTTTCTAAAGAGTGCTACAATTATTATTACCAGGCCTCGGGGCACTTCACCCCAAATCACACAATGCTATTTCGGGTCTCCCTTTTACCACAAATGTTCAAAATCAACTGCTTAAATCCAGTTTTCAAAAGTGAATTGGGCATTTAGCAGCCCATGAGTCTCTGAGACACTGCAGCAGCTCCGCAGCCAGCCAGGAGTACCTAGAGGCTTTGTCTCAAGGCCATGGACCATGTCAGGAGCATCTTCTGGGGGTCCTTTGGGGTGAGAGAGGTTTGCTGAAACTTTCATCCCTGCCCTGCACTTTGGGATGCCCAGATGTGAGGAAACAGGGCCCAGCTGTGCAGTGCCTGGTCAGGCAGGGTTGCACCTACTTACTGGCTCAGCTCCACAATAAAAATGGATTATATTTTGTATATTAGGCTTTGTGGGGTTAAACATTGCTGAATTTGAAAGGCTAATTATTTCTTGGGCAAAGCCTACAGGATTTTTTTCCCTCTGAAGTCTCTAATGACTGTGTTTATGGGTAAGTTTCTCTGAGTACCTCCAAGACTGAAAGGTTTTTTTATGAGACAGATGGAGATGTTCTTTCCAAGAGTGAGTAATATTTAACCTTAAGCACTTTCAAATCCGGCCTTAAGAATATTGAGATGAAAGCCTTGTGGCACTAAGCTTCTTTCAAATGGATATTACAGAAAAGCTGCCTGGACATTTGTCTCCTCGAACCTCTGCTCTGTTTAGCATGCTGCTGGTGTGCCTGTTTTCCTCGAGGAGGTCCGAGCAGAATAAATGCTTGTCTTTCAGGTTTAATTTTCAACGGCAGCTCTGCTCTCACTACTGTATTTCTTTTGAGCATCACTTATTGGATTTGAAGTTGCTGATAGTGTCAGTGAGGATGCGGTGAGGTGCCTTCACCCTCTCCCCACTGGCAGAGAGGTAGGGCTGGAGACAGGTACAGGTACAGGGACAGATAAGATGCCCTTGACATCCTGGCACCACTGTAAGACCACTCACCAGCACAGTGGCTGCGCTGCCCATGTAGGAAGCAGATTTCTCACACAAACACCCATTGTAAGAGAACTCATATTTGCACCATTCCCAGGAGCCCCAGCCTCAGCTAGAGTGAAGCAGAATCCATTTTCCCCCAAGATTTTCAATAATTTAAATACAAAGCAAAGCTTGTCTAGTTCTGTGCTTGGCATCTCCTCGTTTCACTCCCTGAAACAAAACCTGAAATATTTTAAGCTGAATAAGATCAATTCTATACATATTGAAATGGTGATTTTAAATCAATAATCACAGAATCATCGAATGGTTTGGGTTGAAGGGTAATAGTTGGATAAAAATAAAACAGGAATTACAAGTACATTTTCAAAAGCTTTTACTTCTCTTCTTGTCTTTCCCCGTTGATTTGATTCTTTGCATGCAAATCTGCATCTCTGTAGGATTATGCATTTGTCAGGGAGGGGAGCAAAGTTGTCCCCTGCTGAACAAAACACCAGCACGTCTCAGTTTTTCTTAAGATCCTGCATAGCCTCCAATTTTTTGAGGGAACCCCTCCATGGCTTTGTCCTGCTGTGGCGGTGGGTACATAGCCCCAAAAGCCCGTATGCAATCTGTATTTGTCTTGATCAGGATATTAAGCTACAATCATGCACAAAGCAGTGAGGTCCCTCTGCACTACTGTTGAACTAAGAAATCATTATCATCAGACAGAAGAGAAGTATGGATGATGGATAATGGGTCTCTCTGCTGCCCAGTGATCATTATGCTCCTGCCAATGAGGCAGCAACTGTCTTAAGTCCCATTAGTGGATGATGGGCTGTCTGGAAGGGGATTCTCATACCTGAGCAGGCAGCTTGCTCTGGCTGTGCTGCGTTAACCCTGGCACAGTAGGACTGTCTCCCTCCCACTGGCCAAGACCCTGGGACGTGGGATGGGCTGAAGCAGCATGAAGTGACAGCATGAAAACAGCAGAAAAATGCAGAAACTGAGAAACTGGAGGTGAAAAGTAAATTGCTGCTTCCTGAAGGGACTGTTGGGCAAGAAACACGTTTAAAGGAAGTGTTAATGAAACTCTGACATGAATTTGACAGTTTATAAATGAGTTGTCTGCTGGTATCTTTTACATCTGCTTAGCCTGGTGTGGGTTAAACTCTTCCTATATCTGTGGTCTGAAACAACTATGGGCATGCGGAGTGTGATGAAGTGCAGGGAGCAGAGACAGCAGAGTGTCATCCCAACAGATGTTCATAACTGTCCACACTCATGTCAAAATGACTTTGGGCTGCCTCTTTCATGGGTGGTGGCCAGAAAATTTGAACCAGATGGATAGCAAAATTACTTCTGCAGTAAAGAGGAGGTGGTATGAGTACCACCACCCCTCCAGCTTTGCAAAGCTGTCTGCAGGTTGGCACCACCTCGCTCAAAGGGGTCTGGTTCTGCCCATCCCCACTTCCCCAGCAACACAGCCTGAACATAAATACCCCTGCCTGATTTACTCTGATCTTACTAAACCTGGACAACAGCTGTGGATGACACCTCCAGATTGCATGATCCTTTTTTGAATTAAAGCCCACATTTGTTCATGTTGCTAGCCATGACTTACAGGCCCTGGTATGAGCTTGATGCACTGTCCAAGTCTGGCCATGCACAGGTAGAAGAATTCATCATTTGGAGCAAGTGGACTCATGGGTCCCAGCTGATGTTGGTTCATGGAGTAAAATAACCTAAGAAGAAAGGAGGGTGGGATGTACAGCTGGGGACTATTAGTCAGCATGAGTATTAACTTGCATTTCTCTCTTGAGTCCAGCCAAGTGCCCTGCCAACATGCCACAATGCTGTTCTGAGATACTGTTTATGATCCTTGGTGTATATGGCTCTTACAGGGTGCTTGCCTACACGGCTTGTGCATCTGCTTTTGCTAGCGGTAGAGGTTGCAGTAAGCATGGGAGCATATGTGTATATACATATACACATGCATATAACTCTGTACAGAAAGAGTTATAATGGTGGGAGAACAATGTGTCAGCCCAGAGGGATGGAGCAGCAAGTGGCAATGGTGCTGCTGGGTTTGGGAGAACAGCTCTCGGGGATGTTTGAGCATACCTGTGGGCTCCTGGCATCCATTATCAATGTTGGCTGAAAAATGCCATGGGAAAGGCATGGGTGTCTCTTAATTCTGAAGACTTAAAGAGGGCTTCCCATTATAGCCTGTTTAATTTTCAACAAAGCCCCAATTTGAAGTAAACTTCGAGATATTGAATTTAAAGTCATATCTAAATAAGATACATCAATAGTCTGTACCCTGAGTACATGATAATGAACAAAGAGTATCCATCGGTACCTGCTGGGTCCCCCTTGGGGAGCAGATCTTCTCTTGGCAGCTTTGTTTTAGATTACACAACCACAACTGTGGCTCCCTTGGCGTGATTCATCCTGACATGATCCCCTGGTGATAAAAGCAGAGGACAGGAACATGTGTTTAGTTGGAAATATGTTTTAAAATGCATTCTGGAGGGTTTTCTTTAAATTATTAAAGAACTGTAATTCACCTTTCGAACTCCTGAAGATGTAAAACACTTTATGGACTATATTTCGAATAATTTTTAAAATCTTCAGATCCCTCTCTTGGTGCTCTCATAACTATTTAGTAAAACAGTAATAAAACCAAAACCAATGCAAATGCTATCTGTTGTTTAGAGAAGTAAATATCCTTGGTAAGTATCAGTGAAGCACTTACAACAGAGTGGTTTGGATGAAGTCCAGAATTTTCAATGGTTAATATATTATTCATATTAATAAAATAATGTTTGGAAATGCACCAAGAATCCTAATATATGTATTAAGACCTCAGTTTTAGTAGTTGCTGCACAATTAGTTACTAGTTGAGGATTTCCCACATTTCTCTGAAATTTATTAGGGTGTGAAAAGTCTGGTTTCAAGCCACATTGCTGGCACAATTTCAGCATACTTGGCATTGTGAGTGTCCAAAATGGGCATCTTCCCTGGACCCCTGAGCAATAGAGCTCAGCTTTTGCCACAGGGATTGAAAATCTGGGGACTCCCTTAATTGGATGTGGGTGACAGACTGGTTGCAGCCAAATAAAGGGGAAAGGCAATGCTCAGCAAAGCCCTGGCCGCGGGAGCAGCAGAGCTGGGGCAGCTTGTCAGACCTCAGCTGAACACTGAACAGGACATAAAGTTACAAACTTTAATGGGTGCTCTTGAATGGGACCCACTGTGCACCCCCTGGCCTGGGCAAAGCCCTCCCTGTGCTTTGCTGGAGCAGCTCTTTGAGGAGCTGAAGCCCTCTTGCCAGAGCAGCAGAAAACAAATGAGCTATTTGTAACCCTTAATTTAAACAGCTACCGAAGTAACAGTATAAATAGTATAATGCAATTGTAATGGATAATGAATTATGCATACAGCCTCTTCCCTCTTTGAATATGCATGAAGCAGGAAATCCCGAAGTGGCACAATATTGCTGTTTTATTGCTTGCTTAGAGCTTGGTCCTAAAGGGAGGCTCTAGGGACACCCAGCCCAGGTCTGCACCATCCCCTGTCCTCATGGTTATCACAGTGTTGCTCCAAACATGCCGATAAAGATCTTCTGGCTTTGGACAAAACCTGCACCAAACCTTGCTCTTCCAACTATGATCGAGCCAGATATAAATATCAGAGCGACTTCCAGAGTTTCTAGTCTTTGAACAGTCTAGCTTAAAAGTCAGGAAAATATCAAACTAGTTCTGGAAGATGAAGCAAATAAATTAATTCCAGTGACAGGAATAAAGTGGATCTAATTAGAAGTCCCTCTGCAGTGCCTCATTAGTGTGGTTGGTAAGTAAATGAAATTTCATCAGTAGTGAGTTAGACTATTTGTCTTTGGTTATTTTTAGGATTTACAAAATGACAACAACTGGGTTTCCTTGCACAAAATTTTCCTCATCAGATGTCTAGAGGCCTTTTTCACAGACCATGGCACAGCCACTTCATTTACATTCCTTGGGCACTTCCTTCACTTTCTGCAGCTTATTATGAAATTGAAACAAATCAAAGCAATTTTTGGAGACAAAAGGATTTTAACTGTCTTACTGCTTATATGTAACTCTGTAATGTGCTGCTGTTGTGTCAGAATGCTTTATAAACATCCTCCCTCCCCCCTCTGTGAATAAATGGCTATTTTTTAACTTCTGCGGGTGCTATCATCCTCCAGCATGGGAGAAACCCACATGTCACACGGTAATTTTATTACAGGCTTGTCCAGGGATCAGGAGGACTAATTTGTCAGTCTTATTCAACTTGAGACAGCTGTTGGTAACCTGCACTCTCTGGCAGTCCTGAATTGTCAGTCAGCAATGATTTTCCTTGACTTTCAGTGCTTATAAAGTCATACCCTGTGGTAATTTAATGAGCGGGAGATAAAAATTCTGGTCATACTCATCCAGCAATGGTCCTGACATATCATTTAGTTAGAAACCCTCCTTTCAGGACAGAGCCCTCTCACTGAAACCGCAAAGTTATTCCTATTAATTATGTCCTCAACATACTAGAAACCCCAAACATAGGCAATTTGTGCAGTTTAGGTTCTTGGATATGTTGCCACCTACGATCCTGTTGTTATTTCCATACCACAAGCTATGGACATTGGGAATTTAATCAAAATTAATGACAATACTCTTCTGGAGCTGCAGCTAAGGGACGTGTGCTGTTAGCAGGGACCAACCTGCAGCCCAGCTAAAAAGCTTGACTCCTTGTTGAGGAAAAGCCAAGAAATGCGAATGGCTCTGCACGCTGTTTGCAGTTTTTCAGAGTTTGTTTGCTATGCAAAAAGTGGCACTTCTGTTTGCACAAAATGTAAGGAAACTTGCTGCAAAAAAACATGCTGTTTTGTACAAAGTCCAAATCTGCCGGTTGCGTCTGTGTGTGGAGGTCTTTGGTTGCTTTCTGCCTCATCTTTCCACTGACATCTGCTCACTGCCCCTCCCAACCCATGAAATATCAATAACAAGGAATAAGAAGGGTAAATCTTCACAAGAGCGTCCACTTCCATTTGTAGGGTTGGGATAAAAACCTGCATGAGCTTTTACCCCATTTACAGCCTGAACTTTGCTGTCTAAGAACTAGCCACAGCCCCAGAAATGTTTGGAAAACAGTTGGATCGGGGTTTAGAAGTTCAGCTTCCACCTCCACATAGGCTTGAATTCAAACATTACTTTTATGGCAGATTTTAAGCTTGATTATTAGGTGAGCAGTAGCCTTAAAGAGCTAGTACAGACTTGGGGACAATATATTGTAATCATTTCTAATAAGAACATCAATTTGAACTGGATTAGCTGTATAGACTACATAGGATTGGAAATACAAATTAGTATAAAGTTCTCAATAGATTTTAAGCCAGTGGCTAAGATTGGCATCTTCACTTGAAAATATTACATGGATTAAATTCAGATGCTGTGTACTTCCATTCTGTTTTGCAGTGTTGCTGACTAGAAATTGGGCCACACAGGATGATTCATAAAGTTTAGATACCAGAATAACATCTTAAGGCAAGAATAATTCAATTTTTTTTTCCTAAACCTGTTGCCATAGATTTTCCTAAATGTTTTACAAACAGTTATTAAAAGCACATTGAGAATCTGAATTCCCTGTGGGCAGAATGTTTTTGTACTTAACTTTCATTTAATTCAAAAAAATCACATCTGGTTGGAGTTGCAGCAAAACATGGGAAAATCGTACCCGGCTATCATAACAGCAGCAATGCAAACCCACAGATTGCTTGTGGCCACATTCCCTTGTCTCCTTCCTTGTCCCCTCTTGGGGACAGTGGTCAGTCCAAGGCAAAACTTTGGAGAGGCTCAGCCCTTAAACGTGGGCTTTGACAGCATCCCTGCAGGGCTCCACCAGAAGTATCGCATTGCACCACAGAGCCATTGGGTATTTGCAGGGTGGTGGCCCTGGCTGGACTGCTTGTAATATTAAACAACAGGTAGGTGCCGCGGGGGCTGGCGCATCTTTCTAACATCAGCCATCCGAGACATAAGGAACATTCCAGTACTAATTTATTGTGCCCATGTTAGAGTTTTAAAAAGTGCGTTGATCATTTTTTGGTATTAAATAGTCCATAACAGATTAAATAGACAGCAATTAATAAAAAAAAAAATCCAACACCCCCTTTCAAATCTCCTTCCCTTTAACAACAGTGTAAATCTCAATGTCATATTCCTGTGCATTACTGCCCTTAATATGACAGTGTCAAAGGGATCTATCTTCATTTTCTCACTCTTTTCATAATCTAATCCTCAGCTCTAACATGCAATTAGTGCCCTCCTCGCCCTCTGCATACCAAGCAGGCTGATTGCTACAGCTTTCACTGTGCAATCCATTTAGCCATGCGACTCATAATGAATATGTACATTTTGAGGACCTCGCCAAGGAGGGTCACAGGCAATCAACCTTGAATTCAATTACGCGAGTCAAGGTTAATGACTCGGCGCAGTGGTCAGAGGCATTCAGCCTCCTGCAGATTAAATCAGGCTGTCACAGCTGACAATGCTGTGGCTCGTGTGAGGAGCGGGGCATTACGCAGAGAGAAGATGGCGTCACTCTGCAGCCGAGGCTGTGCAGGGCTCTCCCTGGCAAATCTGATTGTCAGGCTCCCTCCGACCCATAATACAATTAGGTGGCAGAAAGGCATGGCTGGTTGGGAGATCAGGGTGCCGGTGCCCTACTGATGCTCATGTGGGGGCACAGGCAAGCGCTGCTGCCTGGGAAAGGAGCATTTGACTAGGTGTTTCTCACCGTCAGTGAAAGTGCTTTTACTCTTAGCCCTGCTCTGGGGTGAAGAAGGAAAAAGTATGAACAACCCAAAACTCCAGTGCTCTTGCAATCCTGCCCTCAAAAGCAGCGATGCTTCAGCACACCTCAGGATCTCACCTGGGCAGCTCTCAGGTGGCAGCTGTGCAGAGTGCCTTCACCAGGCAGCTCCGGGCTGAGCACAACACAAGGAATGCTATGAGGTTCCCCAGTCCGTGGTGGGACCAGCCGAGAAGGGCATGCAGCCTTTTCCCAGTCTGGCACCCAGCGGGACACCCCATGCCCAAGCACTGCATTCCACCACTCCAAGGAGAGATCATGGTGTTCCAGGATGGCTTTCCAGCTGATATTTAAATAGCACCTATTTCTTTCTTTCCTTTTTTTTTTTCCTGCTTCTTCATGCAGTTTCTCCAAGGGTGCTAATTTTAGCTGTGCTCTAGGCAGAATGACACAGTGCTAGAGGGCTTAGAATAGACGAAGCTGGTGCTTTAATGGTGGACTGCAAACACTTTATTACATGTTTCCATAACCGTGACAGCTAAATTGCACTTCCAATGGCTGCTGCCTGGCTCTAGGGGTGTCCCAGCCAACAGCAGGGTTTTGGCAGGTCCACCTTTGGTTCAGGTCAAAACAGGGTTTCTGCAATGCATTCATCCCAAACAAAGCCAGCGTCTGCAGAAATCCCTTCTGAGAAGCCCATCCGTGGGAAGGGATAATGCCAGCAATGACTCCACAATGGGATGCTGGGACTCGTGCTGACTGTGATTCTGTGACCTACCACAGCCGCAGCTGGGAAGCCCGGCCTGTGCAGGAGACATCTGAAGTCAGGCTGGCTTTTGGGACTGGGGACAAAACACCTTCAGAGTGCTTTGGCTCCAGTAAAAGCTGGTGTGGCACCTAGTGTGTTTGTGCCCTGATCCCAAGGAGCAGGATAACCAGCTGGGGCATGGGCTTACATCCTCCAGCTGCACTGACATAACACTCATGATGAAGAGCTGCTCATCAGAACTGATGGTTTGTGATGCACTGTGTTAAATGGACACTTATTAAAACCTCTGTAGCATAGATTGATTTTTGTCCTCTGCCGTGGGTGTGTTGGAGGTGCCTGTGGGCCTTTATTTGCTTTCACAAACAGAACTAAGCCCCT
This sequence comes from Ara ararauna, assembly GCA_028858755.1. Taxonomy (NCBI): domain Eukaryota; kingdom Metazoa; phylum Chordata; class Aves; order Psittaciformes; family Psittacidae; genus Ara; species Ara ararauna. Next base: position 26,869,094 of record CM054382.1, on the reverse strand, counting down.
CTCTTTAAGCACGCTGCTCACTGTGGGTTTGCCAAGCTCTGTATGAAGGTGTGTAGCTGGGTTGCCCTCTTCGGGTGATGCTTTGCTGTGATGGCACTTGGGGATCCCTGCAGCAACAGCCCCACCAACACCCACTACTGGTGGTCTCCTGCTCAACTGTTTATGGCATGTTTCAGCACTAAATAATCAGAATGTCAAATACCAGATTGCACAGAGCAGTGGAGATATTCAGTATTTGCACCTTCTGCCATTGCTGCTGGCTCCCTGGCTGTGCTTCTGCATGAGCACATGGACGCCTGGGACATCGAGGTGAGAGCTGCAAACAGACCCCACAGGGCAGCCAGGGGTTAGGCCTTAGGATTTCACTCTGCCCATCAACGGCTTCATCATAGGGCTGTACGCTGAGTAAGGAGTTATTTAGTAGTGCAGACGAATTAAAAACATAAATAACATTCGACTGTCTGAATCTTTTCAATAAACACAAATTATGAGGTTTATGTATGTAAAGCAGTATTGCTTGGTGTGAAGAATCTTTTACACGTGATTTATACTGTTATTAAATGTGGGATAACTTTTAGAACCAAATCACTGCTATCATTTCAGCACTATTACATTGTATTTAGCACAAACTCATAATGAATGTATTTTTCAAAATGTCTTTCTGACGCATGGACTATTGGTACTTTTTAAAATAGACCCCCCTTTTTTTAAAAGACTATTATTTTGTTTATTTTTGCTTCTTCTCCTTCCTTTCCACTGGGAGAAAAAATATTGGAGAAGCCAAATGAGCAACTTCAGTTCCCATAACTTGGCTTGCCAGAAATGCAGTCCAAGACCTAGCAGTGCATTGTAAATACATGCAATTTCATCATTCCTTAGTATGAAACATTTCCTCTGCTAGGGTGGACAACCAGGCCTTCCCGTCAGGGGCCCATCATTTCTCCGCATAGCCTAGCACATGTGCAAGGATGTGTCTCAGGTGCCAGCACTCTAAAATGTGCTCACCATGTCCCTGCTCCTTGGTAAACACTGAGAAAACTGGGTTTATTTTATTTTTTTCATGGTGTCTTTACTGCTGTGTATTCAGGACTTGGCTGCAGAGGGCTTGGGCGGCACAGCTACCTCAGGACAACCCTGGGAAATGCAACCAGGCGAAAAAGCATCTTTATAATATTCATATCCAAGCCCCAGTGTGCGCTAGGCTTCTCCTCTGCCCAGCACTGCAATAGCAGAGGAGTGGGTACAAGCCCCAGGCTAACCCCCCAAGCATGTGTGTATGGAAACAGGAGCTGGAGCCATGACAGGCTCTGGGCTGGGGTGGCTCCATCACCTCTTCCATGCCCCTATGGCCAGAGACCACCGTGGACCTGCTGCCAGGCTCCTCACCCCCAACATGCAGCTTGAACTGCGGGGCGTTTGTAATTGTGTTGGTCATTAGTGAATTGTTCACTGCCATTAGTGATAAAGAGAGGATAAAATATGGTTATATAGGCTTATGATCCCTTCCTGTTACTTAGAAACTGGTGAAAGTTTCTGGAGATGCATTCAGCTCTTTCCTCATCAATTAAACATTTAGAAAATCAGCTCTCCTGGGCAATAGAAAAGCATTTTTAAATGATTTAACTCAACCCTTAAACTTTGAGACACACTTAAACTTTCAGCATGTTGAGCCTAATACTTGTAACAGACACCATGGTCTCTGCCCCATTCCAAGGGATGCTGTCACTGTAGAGCAGTGCGGACAAATCACCTGGAGAGGACACTGCTGGCCCTTACAGGGGCTGGGATGATGTACAGCAAAACCCAAAGAAATATTTGTCTGTAACTGTGGTGCCTACAAAAGCTGCAGAAGAAGGGATAGCATGACACAAGCTCACACCCAAAGCCTAATTCAAAGTCACTGGCTCATGGGAACTGCAGAAAATCATGAGGATGTCCCTATTCAAAAGTATTTTGTGGAGATTCGCTGGTGGAAACTTAGAATAAAGATTAAATAACAGAAAAATATGAAACTGCTGGCGGCGCTTCTCATCTAGATAAAAGCAAACTCGGTGGAGCGCAAGGGGAGGTGACAGCGAGCATTAAGGGAAATGTTTGTTGTTGTCCAATGTGATTTGTCTGACATACAGATTTCTTAATATTGCACGGCAACACACTTCAGGTGTTACAAAAATTTGCATGTGTTTGTTTAGTGGTCTGGGGGAGCTGCTAATGAGAATTCATAAATCCTCCCCTTTGAGCTTTAGCTGGCTGAAGCTTTCTTTTGTTTAAGCTCCTTAAATGCAATTTTAGCAAAACCATAACATCAGATTAGAAACAAACAGCAAATTGAAGCTTGTTTGAGAGGGTTAGTGAGACAAGCAGCAAAACGAAAACTTATGAATTGCCAGCACAGCCCCAGGTGTTGTTGCCCCATTTCAGAGCAGGAGACCTCTGTGCTATGGGTTTTCAGGTCAAAATTATTGCCTGCCATCGCTACATTGAAATAGTGGAGAATTCAGCGCTATATATTACACTGCTATATAAACTGTTCAGTGATTTGGCTGTCCTAATCCCAGATGTTTTCGGAGATTGAGGAATGGAATTTTTTTAAGATTATCTGATTAGAAGCATTTATTTAAAATTGCGCTAATTAGATTACTGACTATTACAGCCAGGAAGGATGCTGCTGGGATGAATTAGCTACCTAAACAGTAGATCATCAATCAGTGGAGACTTTTAATTAGTCTAACGAATTTACTTACCAGAATATGTGATCACGTCTTCTGAGTTCTATTTCAGTTTCCTCCAAGTACCTAAAAAGTCTTGCAGGGGCTTGTCAGAAGTCCCTGGGAAAAGCAAACAGGCTTTTTTCTCTAGTTTACCTACAATATAATTGATTTGCAGCAAAAGGTCTTGGAGGGAGAGGCTGGAAATGAAGCTGGCATGTAGGTGGCAGATGTGTGACTGAGAACAGCTTCTTTAAAATACCCAAATATATTCAGGTGTAGCAAAAGAACTGCAGGATTAGATGTTCTGAATCATTATTATACATAATTATAGTAAATAATACTTCTATATTAATAAAAGACACCTGTAAACCCAGAATTTTATCACAAAAAGGGCACCTTTCTGGGTGCTTTCTCAATGAACACTGAAAGTTAAATAAAGCTTTCAAATTATCAGGTAAATGTTATGGATTGCTGTGATTTAATTTATGGGATTAGTTTGGCTTTCAATTACCAGGCTTCACACTGAATCACTTTATATTTTGAGCTCTGTAACTAGCACTCCTTACACTCGATCTTTCATTTAGGGAAGGATTATCAATAATTAGACACCATGGCCTTATTGATTAACTAATCAATAACCACATTAATCATCAGCAGTCTGAAAACAATTCAGTCTTTGCATTAAAAGGAATCAGTGCCATCAAATTAGCATCCTTCGACGCACACACATTGCAGGTGGTACGTTTATGATAGGTGCAATTTCTGAACCTATTACTGCAGAGCTAGAAAGTGTTTTCTCTTTCCTTGAAATTCTTAATTAAGTTCGGGTCATTATTTCTTAATTGTCCACTGTTTATCTGTCACTAACAATAAATTTTTTCTCACAGAAGGTATTGGATAGAGACTGAGTCTCCAAAATTTATCCACACGTGGACAATACTGAAGAAATGCAATGTCCTCTGGTGTGAACCCCAAGCTCCAGCCATTATCTGCAACCACATTACCCCAAAGCTCAGCAGAGGTGAGTTGGTGCCTCCTGAGCCAGCTGCTTTACACAAATAGATCTCTCTGAATTTTTCCCCTTAATCGCTTAAAATTTTATCAGCTATTACAAATAATTATGCCTTTATATTATCCAAGTTTCATGAGGGTTACTTAATCCAGAGTTAAACACCTGAGTAAGTTTGCATTTGATATTACTCAGCCATAAAAAGCATTTATAGCCATCCTTCTCCATCAATCAGGGAAGACTATTAAGATAACAACAAACTGCTCAATAAATTACCCTAATCTGTTGTAAAACTGATTTTACTAACTAATATAGTCAGTTGTATTTAACCAGTTGGAAAGTAGTCTAAATAATGTAATCACATTGGGTACTTCATGGAATAAGGGCTAAGAAAGCTGTAGGAATCATTCAGAATAACACAAAACTATCGTTTTGTTTTTAAATGTTGTGCAGACCTGTGGCTCAGGTGGGTGGATGGACGGTTTTGGGTACAGCCATCAATCACTTTTTGTAGTGGATCTATGGGCTGGGTGGTAGCTGGTGGGGAGAGACTGGTGCAAGGCTGCCCAGCTTTACTGAACCTCATTGGCTTCCAGCTCTGGAGGATGGAAGCAGCTTTTGGGGGTGTCTGTCTGTTAGCAAAGGGAGACCCTGCTTCAATGAGACATCCTGGGGCTGGTCTCAAAGCATTGGCTCACCAGTGTTGCTTCTCAGCCACCACAGCTAAGGGAGAACAGATGTAAATTGATGATTTTAGTGCAGGTTCAACCTGGTGGCTTCAGCGGGAGTTTTGTTCATTGAGAAAGTCAAACAGCAGTTCATGATCATGTCTATAGCAAGGAACATACAAGGTCTTTTTGTGCATTCATTAATTCCCTTGATTTGCACCTGGCGTTGACATAAAGATGCCCTTCAAAGGCCATCAGTGCACAAATCCATGTTTCTAGTGGCTGGGACTGTATGAAGGGGGGCTTCTGCTTGGTCAACCACATTCAAGATGTGGAATCAGCAGTGGAAAAGTACAGATAAACAGAAAGTTTAATGGAAGTGCATAAATCTTTGCATTGAATTTTGGTTTGCAGATGGCTAATTTACTTGCAAGAGTTTCCCTAGTCAAGATTATTAACAGGGCTTTGGGTTTCAAAACATAGAACTGGTAGTGGCAAACTGGAGCTTTCTGATACCATTTATGCATCCAGCTTCTAGAGAAATCATTGTTTTCTGCATGTCCTGGTGGGAAGGACCCATTTGTTTCCTTTTAAACATGTCCATGGCGTTGCTCCGCACATCAGGGGCTGATTGTATGCTTAGAAATTTCAGCAGGCTAATGGCAACTTCATGTATAATTTAGATGAAATGCATGTACTGCAATTTATCAAGCTAAATAACACACGTCATGCCTACAGCCATGGAGGAAGAGTTTTCTATGACAAACACTAAAAATGTGCTATCAGTGGGACAAACAGTGGGAGTGGAACCAAAGTGCAAAGACGTGAGCAGCCATGATGTAGGGGTGCACAAGGATGCCTTGCACCACCAAAGGGAGGTTCATCACTAGGACGTCACTGCTTCTTGCTCCTTGCCTGGTGCATTATAAGTTTTTTAGATGATAAAACCACTTCTTAATCATATCTTATTCTTTGAATTAATGAAGGGCTTGTTCAACCTTCTTCTCTCCAAAAAATGCAATCAAAAAACTGGCAAACCAGAAGTGGCAGCGTATGTTTCCCTGACATCATCACCTGAGACCTTTGACTGATAGCGACTGAAGCTTTTGTGTTTAACCCCTGTAGCATTAAACCTTGCAGCACGGGTAGTATGTGGGAACAGCAGTGCATGCTGTTTCGTTTGATGTAACAGTGTCACTGTTGTGAGAGGCTTAAACTGTCTGTGTGGAATATTTTAACACTGATGCAGTTTGTGCTAGAAGTTTTTAGCTGTGAAGTGGCAGATGTGCAGGACTGCTCCTCGCCCTGCATGGGATTGGGGCTGCTACTGGGGTACATGGCTCCCTGTCCCTGCATGGGCTCATCCTCCAAAATAGAGCAGAGATCACTGAGCCTCCTCCCAGTACAATTATTATTGTATATGGGCAATTATTATTGTTGCAGTAGTGTGATACACTCAAATGTGTATATCCATATCCATACACCCCTGATTTCTTTGCTGTTGACTAAGAACCAAGAAGGTACCACTGCCCAACCTGCCATACTGTGGCAAATATTCCTGGTCAGCTGCCTGCTCAGTGCATAACATCTAATGATGTGAGAAAGGAAAAATAAAGTAGAAACCAAAGAGACCTTGCATTTGGGGATACTTAGAAAATGGATTGGAGGGCTCAGCCCCAGGGTGCTGGAGCTGCTCACGGTGCTGGTCCCAGCTGCAAACCTCACTGCAGAAGTGCTTTCTGCTGGTTATTTTGGTTTGAGTTGGGGTTTCGTTGAACAAAAACATCTAACTCTTCAGTTAAACACAGTTTGAGACTTCACTTGAGGTAGAACATACAAATGCTTAGAGACTGGCTTGTGGTATTTAGTGCTTGGGTGCTGTAGTAACTCACACATTAGTAGACTGTTCACAGCTCCCTTCCTGATTTATTCAGTGCCTTTCTCTCTTGGGTTAGCCAGTAATTCTGTCCCTCACCCAACAGCAGTGAAAAAGATCTGGATGGAGCGCATTGAGCAGAGTCCTGGTTCCCAGCCACACCAACATCCAGACAACGGGATTTCATTTGCTCTGCCATAGTGCCAGCAAGACATTTCAGCTATAAATGTTAGATCTGCACGTGGTGACCCAGGGGGAAGAAGGCATGCACTGAGCTGAGTCCTTTGCTTAAGCACCTTCTGAGCCTTCTTGGACTAGGGTAAACATTTCCAAATCAACAGGACATTCAGTTTCCTTTTTCCCTGTTTAGTTTGTTGTGTTTTATGAGCATGGAGTGCAGAAAGCAAGGTCATGTTTAACTTAGGAAGGGGGAATGTTGCACTTCCAGAGGGCAGGTCTACACAGCCTGGTTTTGCTGTTTCCCTGCCCTGTGTGTTGCATTCAGCACTCTGCAGAAGAGTGTCAACTTGTCTGCAATATCCCATCAACATTCAACATCCCATGGCCTCATCTCCAGCAGCATCCATCCTGCCATCCCACTCTTTGCAGGTGGGACCCCTCAGCGCATGTGAGGGGGATCGCAAAGGAGCCCCCCAGGGCTGGGCACACCCCACCTCTGCACGCTGGGTGACTTCTCACTGCAAATAGTGCCGCACAATAAATCCCAGCTTAAAAGACCCATAAAAATAGCAATTATAAGACATGAAGTGATCTGAGGAAGGGCTGGCACTAAGAGGCCTCCTTCCTTTGATGTTTATTGCCACAGTGTAGCAAATACGAACAATGCTGGTTTTCATAACACTTCTTAGCATTCAGCATTTCACATTTGTTTCCAATTTTAAGAGTTAACATTGTATGCTTTCATTATGCCATTGTCTAAGGAATCGCTCAGGCTGTAGTGGTTGTAATTTATCTTTTGTGCGACGTAATTTGGAGCAGTCCAGGCCAGAAAGGAACATCTGTATTGAGGGACTGGCAACCGCGTGCCCTGCACTTCTGTACCGGGACGTGTTAGAAGGTCACTTTCCTCATAAACTTCGTTATCGCTGTTGGTTTTATTCATTATATTTGACATATTAAGCTTCTGTATCTTGGCATAAAGGACACAATATTGCAGCATATTGGCAAGCTCATTTGCTTTTCACAGCTAGTGTTGTGTCCAAATAACAGTCTCCAGGGAGCAACACGTGTATATAGACTGCAGAAAAATGAGCCTCAGCAGCAGGTGGCCTTTTGCAGCCTAATGAACATGGCAATCTGTTACTAGCACAGCAAGGCTTTTCACCAGACAATTAGGCAACTAAGCATGTAATTATTCAGGCCAACAAGAAGAGGCTCTTCTCTAATTTCATCTTTTCATTGCTGTTTACTCACCCACACTCCCCTCATTAATGAGAGATTTTCCAGTCTATGCTAATTGGTTTCAATAACATTCATTTCGGTTGAAAGGGAACGATTCTGTTAATTGAGAATCGAAAACATCTTTTCATTTCAAGTGCATCCTGCTATGGAAATCTGAACACTCTCAACAGGTTCGATCTAATGAAATTAAGTTACACAGCCACCGGTAGTGTAATAGAAATAAAGTAATTTATTTTCACTGAAGCATGTGCTATAGGTCCTGAACAATTAATCCAGCTCGTTCAGGACAGCCATCAGAGAAGGCGATTTTGAATAAACAGACTGCCTGCTTCAGATCTGCCGCTGCAATTCTCAGGGTGGTTTAACTGCTAAGCTTTCCAGCACGACCTGAAAATGTTTAATGAGAGCGAGACGCATTTGCGAAAACACTAATTCTTTAATAGCTGGTTGGGAAAAAAAAAAAAACCAAAACATAGTGCACACAACTCGCCAGCCTGCTGAGCAAGAGGGTGGGTTAAAGCATTGTAAAACAAATAAATGGGTAGTCCTCAGCTCCAAAATCAGCGACCACCCTGTGGCATGTGATGCTGAGGAAGATTGTGGAGCTCTAATCCTATTTCTTCAGTATTCAGGACCTGGAAAGCAAGAAGGGAACAAAGCCCCAGAGACAAATACATTTTGTTTTGTTTCTTTGTTTTTTCATTGACAGCAAGTACTAGGAACTATCTTTAAGGAAAATAGAGATTCTCAATCATCAATGTAACTGCTAGTGTTCAGGCTTTGATGAAAAATTCGGCTACCACAAAATAAACATTAGCACACCTGCAGGCAGCCCAGAGGTGGAGAAGGCAGCTCAGAGGTGCCTGAGCATCCTGCCAGAGGAGCAGTCCTGCAGGGACCCTGAAGCCCCTGGCTCTTCCCTCCCTTTTTCCCATCCTTGACCTTACAACTGATCTTGAAGGAGGTGATCTCAACTGCTGTGGGTCAGTGCAGTGACTATTTATTGATTAAAAATAAATTTGCAGACTGAGAACTATAGTCTCCAACCAATGCCAGGACAAAGGGATAGCATTCCATGAGGGAAAAAACCAGAAAACTTCAAAAACTCCAGTGTTTCAATGTGGAGGAGACTAAAAATGGAGAGTGCATAAGTACTTTCCATATCCAGATAGAAGCCTATGTGCACAGGCATATGGAAAGCCTCTGCAGATACATATGTAATTATTTATTATTCAAGTATGATGCAGTATATATTTAAAGTATCTTACTGTCATCCAAAATACTTACATGAATAACTGAATAAAAAAAACCCAAACCATACGTTTTCTTTACTTCGTTAATTTTTAAGGGAGGCTTCCAGCTTTTCTTATGTTCCTGATATTAAAATACCCTGCTGAATATATTTCACACAAGTGAAACTACAGCATGTAACTTTTGGTTTTACCAGATTTGTTGATGGAAGATTTTGTTTCAAATCTATGGGAATATTCTGTGCAGTTCTTCCAGCTGGAGTATATGCTTGGTGGGAGATGCCCCTTCCACCATTAAGAAGAGAAACCCAGGGCTGGTGCAGTTGCTGTTGTGTTTCATGGTGGTTTTATTTGTAAGCATTTATGCAGGCATGGTGTATGTAAATGCTAATGTTTATCGTTTTGGGCTTTTTTCTTTAAGAAAAAGCTGGCTTCCAAAATAGGCAGAGAATTATAAAATAATGCACTGCAGACTGTTATGAATATTTCAGAGAATTATTTCTTTATTTTGTGCGTAGCTCATCGCGCTGATATTTGATTCATAGCAGCACAAATGTACCTGGGGTTGCTAAGGTTACCCAATTTCATTCACCCGTAGATAGTTGAGATCTACATAATCCCATCAGATCATCCACTGCATTTCAAAGTGATATTGATAAATGGTGCCTTGCTCAGATGATATGTCCATTTACATGTGATATATCTCATGATTCCTGTCTTCTAAAATATTGTGGCTGATGAAATTTCACATTATGTGCATGTACAGAAAGCAGAGGTAAGAGTTTTTATTCTCCATTTGAAAAGGCCCTAGAAGTAGCAGCCAAGGGGGAGGGTATTTTGTGCTTGAAGCTCACTATTTCTACAGAAATTGAGGCTACTGTGACTCTAATATTAGACTTCGGTTTTGTCACAAAACCATGGTAAAGCACCCAGTTTTCAGTAGTGTTTGTACCAGAAAGGCTCAGCACCTTGCTTCACCGACCCAGAGCTTGCTAGTAGCATCCTCAACACCTTTTAATGTGTAATATCCCATGAAAGCTGAGTAGTTTTTCCTAGCAGAAGTTTTAGACCCTGGAGGATAGCCCATGCTGCCAATCGTGGCTCTCGGTGTGGCAGGGGCAGCTGGGGGACCTTTGGGGAAGGGAGGAATGATATTGCCAATCGGTGAGCCCTGGGGCTGTAGGTGAGCAGCGCGGCGGAAGGCTGCTCTGTGCATTGCAACAGCAAAGCTAGTGAGGCTAACAGGCAAAGACACGCTGCCTGCCTAATATTTTGGGAAGTATTTCAGGAAATCTGGTGTGCATGTAGTGCTTGCGCCACCATTCACTTGGTATTCATTTTTGGTGTAGTAAGCGGTTAACCTGGGTGCAGTTGTGAGAGCCAGCCCAGGGGCACCAGATGCCCATTGCACCAGCACTGTGTTACCTTCCTGCAGTGAAGCTTGCTTCCTCCAAAGAGAAAGGAAACACAGTAGGGGAAGACTGTGTCACATCAGGAGTCTTCTGGGGAGAGGCTGACAAAAGGAAGCCCAGAAAACCACCCATGGTCCTTGGCATTATCAAGGTGCCAGCACAGCCTGGCCACTGCATGTCAAGCCTTGCTGCTGTCCTCAGCAATGCCCTCCACTTCCCACCTTAAGAGGGTACATATTATACACAATATATACTACTCTCTATATTATAAACCACAGCTAAGCTGTAGACATCCTTTTATTTGAATTTATAGAAGCGCAATAGAAACCGTCAGCCTCTGAGCGTTTGGAGACAGTGAAGATGTGAACTCCACCAACTGGCAAAATCCAAACCAAAACAAGCCCCTCTCCCTGTGCCCCATTTTCCTCAGAAGCTGAGCCCAAACCACATCACACGGGGCTGGGAAACATTGGAGCTGTAGTCTTCATGGGTTCAAGGCGGGCTGGGAGGCGCCAGGGGGGCTGTTGTCTCCCAGCTGCCTGCCCAGTGAAATCTAAGGGTGGATGGAGATGGGGCAGTTATCCCAGGTGAGCATCCCTCACTACTCCAGCACCATCAGCTGTGCTGGGAGCCAGTGGGACAGCATCCGTTTGCATAAAATGGATGAAAATTTGACGAGAGCAGGCGTGGCTCAGGAGCAACGCACAGACTGAAAGTATCGGGTCATTTATTCACAATGAATCATGCAAGCAGATCTAGTTAGCATCTTATTTCCAAGCCGAGAGATGTTTGTAACAAATCTCCTCAGAGATACATTTGTAAGTGAAATGAAGAAACTGTTATTGAAGCAATATGAAGCTGGAGCCTGTGCAGTCCTGAAAACCTTTGCTATATTTCATCCTTTAAAAGCTATCATTTTACTTAGCAAGCTGCTTACTACAATTATACAATGTTTTTCTTGGCCCCCAGCTACATTAAACATCCATTTTATAGCATTCACTGTATTACCCTGAAAACCTGGCTTCTAAGGAGAGGGTTATAAGGGGTTATACTGTAAAAAAGTACACTGTTTCCTTATTAACTTTATAGTTTTACTGCCTTGTTTTGAGGCACCTTCCCTTCCTCACCCTCTGTGGCCAGTGGGCCTGAGCACAGTTGTTTTACCCAAGCATATTTTGCTGAGGATGTTTTCCAACAGCATCCTTTTCTCTCAAATGCAAAGCTTCTCCTAACATGGGTGCAAAGCCCCTCCTGGCAAAGCCCCTGCAGTGATCTACCTGGCTCTCACAGGATTTATCCCACGATGGCTCCTTTGCTATCAAACACAAGGCACCTTTGCAATGGCGATGGCAAAGCTCCCCCCCATAACTGCCCACTGCAGTATTTAAGTTTCCCACATGTTCCCAGGCCAGCTGGACCTTCTTACACTCTTGCGCATTATCGAGATAGTCAGACCAGCTGATTAAATCATGTTTGAACGTACGTTAAAATCTGTTATTGTTCCTGTACAGCCCCAATGATCACACCCTGTCACACAAACGGGATTCGACTGCTGCTAATAATAGGCAGATAAAAAATGCTTTGCTCTACGGAGGCCTCCTGAAGCAGACAATGTCTATAGCTGTTGATTATTAAGGCCTATTATATATTGATAGGTTAGGATTTATTACTGAAAGCAGAACCCAATTGCTGGGGATTGGCTGGTAGTGGGGCACTGGGGAATAGGTGCCGGGGCTGTTAGCCTGGGGTAATCTATCAGTGGGAGGAGGAGTGTGCTCAAGCAATTAGGGAGCCAGCAATCCCACCGATGCGTTATCGGCAGCCTAATAGAGATAATGGGTTTTACTGGACAGGACGGGTACAGTGCTGCTGGGGAAGCAGTGACATTAGATAAATAGGAAAATGGCTCATTAAAACATGATGATGGCTGCTGCAAAGCAATGCAACTGAAGGGCGCGAGGCACCAGAGTGTCTAGCTGGGGTAGATCCTCCCAGTATGAGCGGATGTTGCAGGGAAACCTATACGGCTCTGAGTTTAAGGGCATACATTAAGCTGGTGTTGGTGACAGAATTCGGTTATTTCCATCCAAACGTGTTTCTTATTACAGTCCGCCTCCCCACAATACTGTTTTTACCACCTCCGTGCCTGCACTCAGAGATGCCCTTTTTTTTTTTCTCAAGTTGTTTGCAGCCCAGCTGTAAATACCTGTCCTGTCCCAGGGATGCAGCGACGCCAGATCCTCCCCGAAACTTGCCTGCTGCCCAGTATCAGTAGTGGTTGCCAAGGCAGAGGGAAAGGGCAGTTCAAAGTTATAGAAATCTTCCCTTGCAACAGAGGATCTTCTCACAGCGGCCAAAGCCTCTGTCATCCACCAGTAGCATATGGGAATGGTGGGAAATTCTCTATACCCATTTCCCCACATCTATTACGGTCTTGCTAAACAGTTCCGATCCAGTAAGGATTGGAAATTGGTTCTAAACACAGTAATCTGGACTTCACAAAAATGTGTGATCTGTTCACATGCAAGGAGTACTGAACCATCACTGTGGATTTTGAGAGAAGTAGCTCTCTGGAATAAGAACGTGTTTTACCTTCACAATTAGTGTTTCACTATTAAGCAAAGACCCTGGGTGCTATAATTATTATCTTAAGATGCCACAGGTGAATTATGAAGGTACTATTTCACACAGAGGAATAAATGAATACCTCTACTATAAACCCATTAAAGATGTGCAGGCAGCAAAGTGTATAGGTTAATAAAGTGTTCCATAATAAATAAATTAAGATACATGTAATAAATTATCTGGCTTTGTCATCATCCAATTTGTGAACCAGACTGCATTAGAGCAAAAATTCATATTGGATTCTTGCTGCATGAATTAATAGGGGGCAGGTGCTGGAAAAGGCTGCTTGAAGCGAGGAGCAGGGCACAGGGGTGAGCATCGCTACCTGGCAAATACCAAACACATCCCTCTGTTTTCTGACAGGAGGCAATGAAAGAGTACAACTTGAAGATTTTCTCCTTCTGAATATTTCAGCTTAGCTGAATATAAATAAATCAGGCACTTCCAGACTCAGCAGGATAATACCTTCTGCAATATTGCTCTATCATCCTTTTTCTGCCAGGGCTTCCTTTGGCAGTGGCCTGGCTGCATCTTTTAATAGCTCTGTGCTCACGACTGCTCATGGTTAGCAACCAGTTACAGTAAAACCCAACAGCAATTGTGAGGTTTTCCATCCACTGGTTTTCCTTACCCACACATAGAGGAAAGCCAGAGAGAGTTGTGCTGCGAGTGAGGTCATCCAAGAGGTGACAGCTCTGCCTTGCTTGCTTGGGGGACTTTCTATGACAGCACCCTGGTGCCTACTCCCCTCGGCCAGCAATGAGCCCAGGTCCTAGGGCAATCCCTATGCAGGTGCCTGCACACAATCCGACAGCAGAGACTGTGTCCCTGGTGAATGGCTTACACCACCCGCCATGTACAAAATCCTACTCCATCCATGCAGTTAGGTTTGTTCCAGATTTGCTCTCCTCTGTGACATCTGCCCTGTGTACATTGCCCTCATAATCTGTGAGTAATACAGACCTTCCTAACAGTGTTGGCTATTTTTTTCATTGGTGAACATGACCGGAATAACTCATAAATGCTAAACAAGTAAATTAATTGCACAAACAACTGACCTGTAGGATCACAGACAGTGTGAGTTAGGGTTGATGGAAATCAGGCTTAGCTACAACATCTGTTTTAATGCTTGGTGCATCGCTGCGCCCTCAGCACAGCCACCAGCAACAAACTGTCCACCTCCTACACAAGGGAAAGCTCTTGAATGCATATCTCATGTCAGGACAGGTTTTATTAAAAAAGAGATTTAATAAACATTAGGTAGTGTGCTGGGGTACTCCCTAATTGCCTTTATATTTAGCATGACTTTTCTATGAGTCTCCTACAGGAAACATCCATGCAGAGCAGGCTGGGCTGTTCTCGTTGGCGTCTGTGGAGCAGTCCTACTGTGCAGCAGCACTTCCAAACACAGGCACAATCAAACACCCCCAAGGGCTGTTGATGTGTTACTTATCTCACATGTATGGCTTCTCTGCTGAACTTCACTGGGCCCAGGATGCGCTGGGGAAGGTGCTGGCATGGCTGGGTTGCCTCGATGTCAAGAGGCTCAGCCCTGTCCCACTCGTCCCTAAGGAGACGATGAGCTGGGATATGCTAGGATGGTGCACTAGGATGTACTGGGATCAGCTGGCACATGATGAAGTGAGCAAGGGTGAGCTGGGATGTGCTTGTATATACTGGGATGTGCTGGGATCATCTGGGACATCCTGGCACATGTTGGGAGGAGCTGGTACATGGTAGGATGAGCTGGGACATGCTGCGATGAGCTGGGATGTGGACCACCATGATCAGCTCCCTGATCAAGGTCTGCAACAATGGCAGCTGTGAAAGGCACAGTTACTGCTGTCTTGAAGCATTCGCCTTTTCCCATCTTCTCTTTCTTCCTATTCATGTTTCCTCCTGGCACACACAGGCAGCAGGACATGAGTGCTGCTCACAGATACCAGACAAAGGGAGGGAAGCAGAAATTTGGCAGAACGCCTTCATTTTGGAAACTCTTGCATCACTGTCAAATGCGGTACATGAAACGTTGAAACACTTCACGGCAACAGCAAGCTAAATTATTTCCAAAGACTTGCCTTAAGGTTTTCAGTGGATTTCTCTGAAGATTCATGAGATCAGGCTGTTTTAGCAAAGCAAGATGAGTTTTACTGACATCGTCTGCTCTGAAAATGACCAAATCCAATAACAATAGTCCAGGTGGATGTATTGATCTTCAGCTTTGATAGTGCCTTGGCTCCTGGTGGATGAGGGCACGCAAAATGCAGATTGATTTAAGAAAGAGCTGCCAGGAAGAGCCAGGATAGATGCAGAGATGGCAGAGTGCACTGGTTTCATCCATGGCACAGAGGCATCTTGTTCACTCATCATATATTTGTCCTCAAACCTGATGTAATCAGCCACGCTGCAGATGTGACTGGAGCAGCACTGCTTCCAAGGGAAGGGTGAGATTGGAAGACCTGGGTGAGGCGCGTGACCTAAGCATCCATGGTGGCAATGGGACCAGAGGCACAGGCAGCTTCTGGGGGGGTTGAAATGGGCAATTTCACACATCATGTGGCTTCTCAGTGGGGTTGGAATGTTCCCCTGCCCCTCCTTAGAGTCTCCAACCCTACCCCCCTCACTGCTGCTTTACTTTCACAGTTCTGATCCCACCTGAGCTGCACTAAGACCTTCTCACTACCCAGTTCCTGCTCTTCTCCACACCATGATCTTTGTTTTCTCTTCCTGATATGGATGTTAAAGACATTCCTGGGGAGATAATGTGGAGCAGAGGCAATATGAGACCCAGGATTTGTGGACCGAAGCAGCATGACCCATAATCTGTTTCATGCATCCTTCTGCTACTCACTCATTACACTTAATTTGTGTGTGCTAATTCCCCGCGCATGCAGCAGACGTGGCTCCCTGAAAGTCCAGGTCTTCATTCTGGCTTATGCAGAGTCTCCCTGGGCTGCTGGGTCTGCTCCTCCTGGCTAAGGGGGCTGAAGGACCACAGGCCTGGGCTGGGGTGGGCACCAAAACCCAAGGGAAACAACAAAAAAGCCAATCCAATGGTTTAAAATGTCCTGCATTTCTTTACTGCATGAGGGAAACTATTTAAACTGGCACAAAATAAATTTAAGGAGCATATTCTTGGAATTACATAGAAAAATACCCTGTACATTTTGGCAGCAGCTAAACATATCCTTAATAGAATTCATATGGGGCCTGGAGTGATCACAATGTTTGGAGAGGAGCCAGATAGTAAGTAATTTAAACATCACAGGAAATTAAATTTTAGAATTCAATTTTGCATAAAGTTTTCTGTAATGAAACTGTCACACATAAATTATGAAGTCTGATTATATTCTTTTTTGAGTTTTTAATAAAATAATAGAGGCACTTGACAGTCAAGAACAAATGCATATTTTATGTGAGGAGCATTACGTTAAACTAACGTCCTCTGGAAATAATGGAACAGATGTTAACACTGCTATATCAGTTATCAGGTGCTCTGTTAAACAGCTTCAAACACAAGTATTTATTAAAAATGCTAACAGGATTGTCTCTTAGGGTTATCTAATTGTAGGCTTAAAATGTAGATGTTTAATGTAATTAATTATATGTGTAGAATTATGTAGTTAGACCATAATTTATTGTGTATGTCCACATATAAATAATATGCTGCTGTTAATATGTAATTAATTCAGTACAGGCAAGGAGAATGACTTTGGTGAAAACACAAACTTGTTCATAATAGAGTGATAAATCAAAACTAAACCAAATTTCCCCTTCATTTCAATGGAGGGACTCAACGCCTTTACGCATTTCTGGGTGCCCCTCAAACTTTGTTCACCCCCAGGGAATGCCAAGCCCCCAGACTGGACTGAGACCCTGGGGGGACACAAGGAGAGCCCTGAGAACCTGTGCCATGCTGCTGCTGGTCCCCCTCATGTGGTAGACCTTGTGGTGGATATCATGGCAGGCATCGCAGTGTATACCACAGTGGGCATTGAGGTGGGCATTGCAGCAAACACTGCAGCAGGCATCATGTCGCAGATGTGCAAACCCAGCCCTGCACAAGCCACAGGAACAGATTTAGATCAGAAATAAATGTATTGATTATCAACAAAAGCAATTTTTGGCCGAGGGCATTGCTCTGCAGCCTTTCTGTAATAATACCAGCTCTTTGCTTTGTGTTTTTTTTTTTTAATATCCTGACAAAGCCTTTGGTGCCTTTTTCCACCCAGCATGCAATGGGCATGAGTTTAGGCTGAGATCAGGATGGAAACCCCTCTCCTCCCCGGATGCTTGGGATGCCATTGGCTTCCCCTTGGGGCAAGTGGGATGCAAAGCCCCAGCTGAGCACATCAGAAGGCATCAGGATGCAACCCCGACACTGGCTGCATCCCAAAAATTATCTTTGCGCAAAGCAGACAGAGGGATATCTTCACTCCTAGTATGGAGATGTCAAAAAGCTACATCCCTTTGATAGCGGACGTTAAAAAAAGCTCAGCACAGCAGCTATGGGTGCCTGCTGGAGCTGAACCAGCCCTAAAGGTGGCTGAGGCTGCCAGAAGACAGTGCTGTGGGAAGCCTCCAGCATTTTCCTTGGGCTTCAAAGGGCTCTCAAACACATCTCACATATGTCGGCACTGTCTCCCGTGCATTCCTAATGGAATGGCCCTAATAATATGTTGTTGAATCCTGGAATGGTTTGGGTTGGGAGGGACTTAAAGACACCTAGTTCCAAGTCCCCTACCATGGGCAGGGAGATCTTCCACTAGAACAGTTTGCTCTAAGATGGGCAAAGCACAGTCTGAAGTAAGTAAAATAAACCAGCAGTTTTGCATTTTGTGTTCATATGCGTCACCTGTTCCCCTGCCCCTCACTCTGCCCTGGTTCGAAGTGGGATCTGGGATTGGGTAGTGGGGCCAGGGGATGTCTACAGCAGTGGTAGAGTTTGGTGAGCAGAAACCATGCAGGTGGCCATCCTGGAGAGCTCAGGCATAGGCCAGGTTTTGGGGACCAGGCAGGGGCCAGGGATGCACTGGGGATAGACCTCTGGTACTCTCTGAGATGTCTTGGAGATGCTTTGGCCCTCTTTGTGTGCCAAAATGCCCCATGGCAGGAGCTTCCCTTGGTGTGCAGGAGGGTCCCCAACATGAACTGTCCCTGAAGGCTGACAAACCCCCACTCCTGGGGCTGGTGGGAGATGCATTTTGCCACTGCAAGAGGAGCATGACCCCCTGCCTGCTCCTATGGAGCAACCACGGTGCGTGTCTGCAGTCATGGGACCTGTGCCTGCTGCAGTGGCAGCTGAGACCATTCCCACACTGAACTCGTGCCAGAGAAACCAGGGTTGAGGAGAAAACAGTAGGATGTGTGGCATGTTCCTGGTGCACATCCCCACTGCTGTCCCCACAGGTGGACCTCATTTCCCGGGCTGTGCTAATTTGCACCCAGGGCTCCTGAAAAAAACTATGACCACAACAGGCTGCAGTCTCTTAGAAATACGATGGTTTAAATGGCTTTGAAATAAAAGTTGGGCTTGTTTCCTTGGATTTAAATTGGTAAATTATTTGAATTTCTCCACCCCTAGGTGAATGATTTAGATGGCCTTGACCCCAGTCTGACTGCAGGGATTAATGTGGTATAATGATTGCTGAGGCTATCATTGCAGCAGGCATCATTAATTATCCTTATTGATTGTAGCTTTCAAAGATAAAGCATTATGCTGACTGGAAAATACCCTCTTCCTGCAAGGTCAAGGCTAAAATAGGGCAGCTAAATAAGTGCATTAACAAACAAAGAAATAAAAATAACCTCTAGGAGAGCTCTGTAATTAAGATCCAATTACAGCATTTGGCCTTGCTGGGGGAGCAGCATTACCTCATGCAGGGTGAGATGCAGGATGAAGGATGTGGGGTGCAGGATGCAGGGTAGAGGACGGGGGAGCCCCTGGGATGCCTCCTGCCTCACTCACCTCTGCGAGGGCCTGGAGGGACCACTCTGAAAATACTCATGGTATCTTAAATGAAATGGGTCAGGCAGAGGCAGTGATAATTGGCCTCAGATCTTGCTATATTACTTTCGGATCATATCATGGAGTTCAAAGATGCCCTGGGAATGTTGCTGTCACTGTCTTTCACTCCCCCTTTTCTCTTCTGCAGCATTTCTGAGCAGCTGGGTGCTATGGGGACCTTTGGCTGCAGTTTGCTCCTGCATACGAGCAAGCTGTTCGTCCTGCGTCACCGGTCATCCCAGCGCCAGTGTTTCAAAGGAAAAAGATGCTTTTAGAAATGTAGAGCAGAAACCCACACTACATCCACAGTGCAGAAATGAGTGCAGTGTGCTTACATTTACTTCTTTTAATAGAAACAGCAGCCAGGGAAGACGGCACCAGATACATGTTCTCAAGCATCCAAATCCCATCTTTAAAAACAGCTCAGGTGGGAAGAGAGCAAGCCTTAGCTTCTGATTCCCTGCTTGTTGGTTAAGAGCGGCGATTCCTGTCTCCTTCAGCCCACGTGGGCTTTGCATATGCATTAATGTTTGCAGAGAGCTAGGAAAGGCGTATACATATATGTTAGCTTGATTCTATTAAAGCCCTAATAGTGGCTTTCATTTGGGTGCGGATGACAGCTGGCCCCGCTGCACCACCGACTGCAGGCAGCACAGCACACGTGGCTGGGGAATTACCACTGCCTCTTTGAGGAAAATTTGCCTAAAGGTCTCAGTTTATTTTCTGTTTTGTCATGTGGCCCAGCATCTGATAGGATGTGATGTGAGGTTGTGAAGTGCGTTTTGAACTGAAACATTTTTTTGACATCCATTTAATTATAATTATTGTAATTAAAATATTTGTCATTAAGAAGCAGACAATCTGGCACACCGACTCAACAGCCCGATTGTTCTTCATCATTAGAAATTTTTAAACCAATACAATGATTTACTTAAACATGAATACTGCTTTCCATTTAAGTAACTGCACAACTCGATTTTCAGCTGAGGGAGACCAGTCTGTATCACCAGGAAATATCACAGGGAATAGCTCTCACTGAAGGGTTATTTGCCCCTTACAATGGGTTTCACAAAAGCCAGACCCCAGAGGATGGAAACAGGACCTTGCTTTTGGGGCTTCCCAGGAGATGGGCTGATGGCAGAAGTGTCCCAGCTCCCCGGGATGTTTCCCCACTGCTGGAAAGGCACTGGATATGAAACCTGCCCACAGGGCATGCGAAATAACTGGTGTGTTGATGCTGTCCTTCCCCAGGCAGTGACCTGTCTCTGCCCTGGAGCTTCTGCCCATCGCATAGGCAGAGCCTGGAAGGAAGTGGGGGATCCTGCTTCTCTCCCTGACATAATATTAAATTTATTCTAGCTTCCATTTATTCTAGCATCTTCCCCAGAACCCTGAAAAAGTATGTGGGGCATCTGCAGGGACATGAGGCTATACCTTGGGAAGATCAATGCTCTTTGGTTGCTCCCGTTGAAGGTTTTCTACTAAGGCAGAACAAAGAGCTGCAAGATGGACATGGTGTAGTGATGCCAGGAGGTACCAGGGCTGCATCCTGTTCCCGTCCTGCTGTAGTATCACTGGTTTGGGCTAGGAATAGCAGGCGCTGTGCTGGTTGGGGGCCAGCACCAGTGGCAGGGCAGCATTGGCAAAGTGCCTGCCCCTGACAGCTTCATTAGCCAGAGACAGATCTTTTCAGTTAGATATGTCACATCAGGTAATTAATAATGTCCCCCAGATATGCAGATTTTCCTGGGTTTTCAGGCAGAATAACCCAGCAAGCAGCATGGTATGAGCTGGTGGTGGAAAATCTCTTGACGAATTGTGCAGTTCTTTAGAGTTATCACTCATAATAGCTTGCAAAAGGGGAAAAAAAAGTGAAAAGGCAACCATAGGAGGAAAAAGAGTTTGTATTATTGTTTGCCCTGTGAAAAAGCAAGGTGCAGGATGTAAAGCACCAGAGGAAAGCCAGCAACAATAGACCCCATAGCAACAACAACTTCTAAGGGGGAGCAGGCAGCACGTGGCTGCTGCAGATCCCACTGCCCATTCCTTGATCTTGGTATGCTGGCCCCAGGAGTCAGGCAGACCCGCAGGGACAAGGCCCCCCCGCCACCCCACTGCACAAAGGCGGCTCCTTCTTCCCAGTACAATGCACCTGGGTGGTGGCTAGGGGTTTGGAAACTGCATTCCTACACACCAGCACCTTGACCCCCTGCACCCCGACACTCCTATGAAGTGCACGCATGCTGAGGGGTGCTGTGGTCAGGAGGAGGAAGAGGGCTGCAGGGTGCAAGCAAGCACATCAGGGTCTTGTTCCACCCCAGCCAGCGTGCACCATGGCTGGCATCTTGAAGACATGTTCTTTAGCATCCTGCGCAAAGCCATGGTGGCTTCCCTGCTCGCTCGTTCCCCCACTGCCACCAGCTCCTCCACTGCCTTCACCCTGCAAGGAATATTTTTAGCTTTTGGGGGACTGCTGCTGCTTTTCTCCGCCTTTGTCCCTGAACGCAAACCCCCGGGTTTGAACCGCATTTCTCTTGTTGCATTAGTGAAAGATGGAGTCATTTTGACTCAATTTTTACATGCAAAGGTCACCATTAAAAAGTCATAATTCAGCACTGCACTGAGGGCTGGGTCCTGCCGACGCTGTCATTAGAGCAGAATTTAAGGAGGTTCTGCCTGAAACGTGTCGGTATTTTTAGCTAACAGTATCAGGCAGAGGGAGCGGGGGCACCGGAGGAGATAATGGCATGGTTTAGATTTCTGCCTTTACGCTCACTGTCACATTAAAAAAAATAAATCGTAATTTTGATTTTCCACATCCCTGAGGGAGAGATTGACAAGAGCATCCAGTTCTCGTAATTGGATCATTCCTCTGGGAAAGTTGGCTCCTCTGCTGAAATCCTTACATGCTCTAAGGAAAATTGCTCTCAACGTTATTGAAAATATTTTAGGAGACTGAGGATTCTGGGACCTTTCCAATTCAAGTGCTCCGGTTGGTCGTGCCAAAGGAAGACAATAATGGGAACCAAATCTGGAGAGCATTGAGTTTAATTGGAGCCCCATCCTGCAAACCTGGAAGGGGCATGTCCCCTGCTCTGGACTCTCCTTTGGTACAGACTAGCAGGAAAGAGCTGTTAGGACATGTTCCAAAATAGATGCCTGAAATAAGTGATTTAAAATGTTTGGTTTTTTTTTTTTTATAATGAAAAATTCAAATGTTTTGACATGGGTAAACACTGTAGAGCAGTGCTGCAAAAGGTTGGTATGAATAAACAAAGGCTGCTCACTGCTGCTGCAGGGCCATTAGCTTTTTTGGAGACAAATTTTGGGATGCATTTGGGCAGTGGTTTGCAAACAGTGGTGGGTGGAAGGAGGTAGTGTGGGAGCAGAGAGGGCAGAGAAGTTGACTTATCAGTACTGCCATACAAACTACTGCACTTTTTTGATTAAAACTTGGCCTCACATGAAATTTGCCAGTGGCAGAAATATTAAAGATGGAAACTTTTCATAACGCCAGGACAAGGTGGAGGAGGGCTTTGAGGAGTTCCTGCTGAATTGGGTTTGCATGACGGCACATGTGTGCAAGCCATCTCATTACTTCTCCAATGCAAGAGAATACGCCATTTAGAGCAGATGTCATCTGTCAGCACCCAGCAAGATGGTGGATGCCTTGAAGGGAGACGTTGGACACTTTCCATCATTCCATGTGAAAACAATGATGCCATGCATTCATGGCACGAATGGCTGGCTTTACCTAGCTCACTTTTGGAGGATGGAGTTGAAATGGAAGATTTTTAATGAGATACAGTCTTCCTTCCACATAAATTAATTGTACAATTTAATAAACTAACAGGTGGTTCCACTTCAGACTGAGCAGATGTTAGCCTGAATGAGCTGAGTCCCCTTTCGCCATCCCTTCATCCCCCAGCTATTTCTTCCTTTATATCTCCCCCTTTGTCTTTGCCTCTTCCCTTTTCCTCCTTCTTCTCTATCTGATTTATGAGCAGCTACAATATAAAATGTTTTGTCTGGGCTATATGAATATTGATGATGGGGTAGTGTTGATTTTAGCTGTATTCATAACTTTTTGTGCTTCCTGGAAGCATCTCTTCTTGCAGGCACCGGTGATGCTCTTATGTTTCTATTTATTTTGCGGACCACATTTTCGGAAGGCAGCCTCATTTGTAAAGCCTGCATCTCACATGCACATTTGTCTTCGATTACCTTCTAGGGAGAAGATGATAAGTACTTACACAAACCTATGAAGAAATTAAACACACAAAACAAATGAGCCTGGTGTGTTCACATTCTTTCATTTCCAGTGATAATGCCCAGGAGAAAACACTTGCATGACCGCAGATGGAGGATGGGTTTAGAGCCCCAGGAGGATTTGGGCTACCCTCTTTAGAGGAAAGCTCTCTTGTATTTCCCATGTGGAGAGAAAAAATGATAGCACTGCTAATGGCTGGGGCACAACAATGCCCCAAAATGAGGGAGGAAGTAGCTGGGGATTGAGGAAATACTGGAGGATAATAATGGGAAATGTTTTGATAAGAAGCTTTGTGGTTTTAGACAAATATTCAAAAACTTCTGGAGCCTATTTATCACTAGATTGAACCCAGATGAGAGAGCTGCTTGTATGGGCTGGAATGTGCCTCCAACAGGCAACAGTCTGTAGACACCCAAGTCTCTTGGGTGTGGGCACCAGCAGCCCTGGGTGGCTCAAGAACCTTTTGTCTCCTCCAGTGACAAAAACATCCCTGTCTGAACATGACTGGGCAGATCTGCAGACCTGGGACTTGCCGTCAGTCACCTGCATCCCTTCATAAGGCAAAGGAGAGGCTTCAAATGGGGACAGAATCCAGAAAATCATGTGAATTACATATGAAAAGCACCTTCACCTTCTCAAAGGCTGGGGAGGGGGAAAGCAGATCAGTGACCAGCCCACATCAAAAGCCAAAACTAATCTGGCACATACCTGTGCCTTTGAGAACATCTAAAGCACTTTCAGTAAATGAGTATTCGCATCTCTCACTTGTCCAGCCTTCTTTTTTGCCTCCTCTTTCTCTAGCAGGAACCACCATTTTAATTTCTTTCATATCCTTTGTAAGCTTCTTTGGATGTTCAAGAACAAGCAGCAATAAAAAGTGTCAAACCCTACTTCCTAATCTCTTAATGGAGGTTCTGTAAACGTGACCCTGATGTTTATTGTGCTCCCCAGAGCAGATATAGAGCCAGGAGTATCAGGTCTTGGTTTGAAAGGTTGCAGCGCTGTTCACTGCTGGCATTTGGCTCCTTACCTGGGCACAGAAAACATTTGTAACTTGTAGGCTTAGTACAAAAGTCAAGAAAATATTGCATCACTGAATAAGAGCCCTTCCTTCACCAGCTGTCAGCACTGGTTTCTGACATCAACCTCTATAAAGCATTTTGGAAGGGCAAACTCTTAGCACTGGAGCACTTTGTCCATTTCTTTGCTCCTTCCAGCAGACTCTGTGTCTATAAAGTCCCACCTCAATCCCCATAGCTACATGTGACCCCTCAGAAACCTCCCTGGAACTGCCCCTCACAAAGCAACTTGGAGGGTGTTGGGACACCAAGGTGCAAAGGGACCTTATGGTGGTGGACGATCCATCACACTCCATTCCAGCCCCCACTGCAGCACTTCTGCCCCGTAACCTCCACGACAAGCTACTTTCTTAGGACAGATAGTCTTGGCCAAAGCAGTGGATGCACATTTCTTGGGCCCTCGGTGGCCTTGGCTTGTTTGCACAAACCGCATGTTGGCTAATGCAGAGTGGCTCCTGGAGAGCAACCGATGGCAATCATCAGCAGCAGAAATGAACTCGGGATGTGCAATTCCCATCAAGCAGGAATAATCTTCAAAGTCCTACTGGGGTGCTTTTTGGACGACAACACAGTTTTCTCCGCTGTAAATGGGATGTGAAAGAATTAACTGAAGTTGGAATGTTATTGTTTGTGTCAGACTTTGTTAACCATGTTAAAACTATATATAATACTTTAATTTCCTATGTAAAAACTCTCTAATGGGCAATATTCAGAAATCAAAGTCTTATGTAGTGGTTAATCTTCTGCACGGACAATGCCAAGTTTAAATCCAGTCCAAATGCCACTTCTCAGTCACAGCTTTAAAGGATTATAAATTATTATAATGGTATTTGTCTACTTGCCTGATACATAAGTTCATGTCAATGTTATCTTGAAAATTGACATTCGGTTTCATCTTTGAGGTGAGAGAATAAACTGTTGACTACCAGCTTCAGAGAAGAAAATGGATTAGCTATAATGTAATTAGAGCTCTATTCACAAATGATTATTTTAGTCCAGTGCACAAAACATGGCGATAAGGAGCACATTCAGCAGAGATGAGAGAAGGAAGGCTTTCACTGGCATTTGCTCTTTATTCTGCACAGGGCACCAGGCTCCCTGTGTGCAGCTCCTACTGAAGAAATACATGAAATTCGTGCAGGCTGGGCAAAAGGCAGCTGGTGCTCAAACAATTTAATTTCCATTATTTCAGATGTGTGCATTAACCGTGACAAAGGTTTGCTGCCACTCTCCCTTCTTTGACAGTCCGGCTCACACTGGGGAGCTGCTCTATTTTGATGCCTCCCTTTTTCCTCGACCCTCCTCTGGCACACCAGTGCTAAAGCCAATGAGATGGCCTCCTCAACCAGGAGATGGCTCCTTGTTTTCAACTTCTTCCGGCACTTCAAACACAAAGACACCAAAACCCCTGAAACTTTTTAATGCATTATTTGTCTCTGTGCCTCTTTAGCTCCTAAAAAATGCATGAAAGAATAAGGATTGTCTCCAAGGATTAAGGAACAATGGGAAGCAGTGATAATTTAACAAAAATAAATAAATTAATCTGTATACACTGGTGCTAATACAAATGCCTTGTGAATGGCATGAAAGATTTTGCATTATTTTCAAAAAAGCACAAAAATCCTTTCTTTTGCATTATAAATTCAATTTAATTTTAAGTAACATGATAAATAACGGCAAATTGAAGTTTATTATGTATTCATGAATGCAGTTTAATACAATTGTTATTTCTGGTGTTTGTGGTTTAAAGACATTCCCTTCTGACTCAATGTTATTTTTTAATGTGCAAATTCAGAAATAATGACCTGTGGTTTCCCTTGCCTATGGGTACCAGTGCTGCAACACAGGGCTGTGGGGGACAAGGCCTCAGTGCCGGGGTTTGGTGCAAGCAGAGCTGGTATTGCGGTATGGCAGAACACGCTTTAAGAGCACCAGCTGCATAAGAGCTCCTGCAAGTAACACTGCGTTCCCCATCCCCTGGCTCTGCAGCAAAGACCCATATCTGAAAAACTAGGGGGGAATTATGAAGTGGAGATTATTTTGCAAAGACAATGTAAACTCCAAGGCATGAATGTCACTCCAGTGAAACTCCCGCGCAAAGCCTTCTCCTTGGCAGCTTGATAATAGCTAAGCGAGCCCAGTGAGCGAGCGGGGAGCAAGCTAGTCCTGCCATGCCTCGCAAGCCAGGCCCCAGAGAGCCAGCTGAGAAACAGCCAAGACGTCTTATTTTGGACATTAAATTGTTCTGTTCCCATGGCAGGTTGGCTAAATCCTCCTTATCCCCTGCCGGCCGCCCTGCTCAGCAAGGGGATCCCCAAGGGCAGGGCTGTGGGGCTCATCCCTCCCTGTCTCCTCACCACCACCCTTCCCACCTGGGGGTAAACCTTCACTTGAGTGTTTCCATCACAGAGCCACAAAAGGAGGTTGCGCATCCAATATTCACCTGCTGTAAAGAATATTAAAACACCCAGTATTTTGGACAATTAACGGTAGCCATCCCACTGGCAATAGAAATTATAAAAATCACGATGGAGATTAAAGATATATATTCAAACAACTGAAATGCAATTTGCAGATGAAAATTCTGTATGTGCACTTCAGGTTTTTACATGGGCAGAGCAGACAAGCATTTGTGCCTGCATAAAAAGTATGCACAGCTATGAGCGCAGCTACAGTTTCAGTGCTGGACTGAGGTTTCTTGCAAAGAGACTTTGGCAGAAAATTAACCACAGCCACTAGGAAAAAGTTTTCCTGCTCTTGCTGGATACCCTTTGAATTTAGAATAGTTTCATATGGACAAATTAAAAAGTACGTTCGAGAGAAAATATACAATCAGATATAGATTTAAACTCTGGATCTAACTCCAAACCACTTGCAGTTTGACATGGTGCAATGATTTACTGCATTGCATGATTATATCCTGTAGGTAGCAGCTCTGCAAGTAGGAAATAATTCAGTCATCAATGTGGAAAAGAAATAACTTCTCTTCTGAGAGCAGGAGTTCAAGAGGAGCTACACAAAGCTGAAGCTTCATGGTTTCCAAAGGAAAAGTACCATGTTACACCACCAGCAGCATCTGGGGGAGGCTCCCCTGTGAGGATAGAGATGCAGGCTGTGAGCTGGGGACAGGAGTCCCCATCACATCCTATCAGCTCCTGCGATGAAACCTGTGTTAGTGACTTTAGGAAATTATGCAATTAACCAGCAGCAGCAAAGGGTTATTATGATGTGCATTTGCGATCCTTACCTGAAAGTGAGCATTTTACTATTGTGCTCTGTGAAAATGATGTAACCATATGCCAGATAAACTCCTCTACTCTCTTCCTTTATGCATAAGGTAATGTTTTCTGAAGGCCCTTCATAAATACCCTGTTACACCTTGCCAGATTTAATTATAAAAATACTTGTAATACAATAGTCCTTCACATTCAAGTCTCATTTTCTAATTGAGTTTTGATATTGATATGCACCCAGGAGACCCCAGGCTGATGCATGCCAGATGGAAGGACTGAGCCTTCTCTCCCATCTCCCTGAAGCAAAGCATCAGATGTCCAGGCTCATCCCTCACATCCTTCGTCTCCTCCTGCCCAGCAGAGATGGAGTTTGCTTGGGTGCAGTGTTTTGGCCCTGAAATGTGGCCAAGAGGAGACCTGGGGGCAGAGTGGAGGCTCCCAGGCACCTGCAGTGTCTGCTCTTTCCGAGGCAGGATAGACTTCAGCCTTCCCGGAGCTGCCTGCTTCTCTG
Source organism: Ara ararauna (assembly GCA_028858755.1). Taxonomy (NCBI): domain Eukaryota; kingdom Metazoa; phylum Chordata; class Aves; order Psittaciformes; family Psittacidae; genus Ara; species Ara ararauna. The sequence goes on along the minus strand of CM054382.1, from coordinate 26,841,021 downwards.
AGCTGTCTATCACCAACACTTCCCCAGGTAGGTAGATTATCTTAGCAAAATTAATTCTGAAAAAAGGTTTAAACACAAAATTAGAAGCAGTTATGGCTGAGCCATGTGAAGTGAGGACTTCCTGGCTCGTGCACCAGTGCAGTGCTGGTGGGCAGTATGTCAAGGGAGGGATGACACCCTGGTGATGAATTACTCGCTCCTACAACATTGCCCAGCTGGAGTGACTGGAACAAGGCTTAATTTACTATTTATAAACCTCTCCGGCTGTATTTTCCTAGGCAGAGCAGCTGGCTCATTGCAGGAGTGTGAAGGAGAGGATGTTAACAGGTTGGTTTGCTGGACTCTGGAGAGCATTTTCAGCAGCGCATGGGAACGGGTTCACATGCAGGACAACACCAAATTGCTGGACAGGGCCAGGCTGCAACCCTCTCAAGGCCAGGCAGGTGAGAAAGATCTGACTATTTACTCATTAAAAGATGATATTACTCCAATGATCACTGCAAAGGGACACCCCAGAGAGGCAGTGCCAAGGGCTGGTGCAGCCAGCCTGGTACCCACTATGCAAAGTGGTGAAAAACCCTCATTTACCTTTTCACCCTCCCTGCCCTGCTGAGCCCCAGCCTGGGCAGCCCAACCATAGTGCTCCTGCTCATCAAGCTCAACCCTATAGCACCAGTCCCTGGGAACACAGGATACAGCCCTCAGGGAGTATGTGCTGAGACTCATGGGAACTGGGGGCTCCCCCACACCTTGGCTGCCCCACTAGGGCAACCCCAGAGAAATGGCAGCAAACAGTGCAAATTGGGGCATAAAACACTTACACACCTTTCCTATGTCAGACACCATCCAAGGGTTTCCATAATTCCTGTGCTCTCTGCTGGGTGACACATCCCCACTGCTCTGCATAGGCTTCTCCCGGCGCTGCTAATACAAACATTTAATTTTGATGATTTATAGCATGGCTATAAAAAAACTCTGGATTACACTTTGGAGTCAAGGTCTCAGCTTGAGAGCACATTTTTATACAGTCAGCATCTCTGTTTTTAAAAGTTATACTTCAATATTAAATATGACTTTTTTTCAGCAAGTCAATAAAATCCCTTTAGACCAGATAATAAACTCATTTCTTCTGGGCTGACTATTGTTTATATGCTGGGTCATATCCTGCTGCCTTTAACACTGCTATCATTTAGCCTCTCTGATTAGGATTTTTGCCTTCAAATCCTCTCAGGCATGTGCCCAAAGACGGCTGTTGCCCCATGATGCCTGCAGCGAGCCACAAAGCAGCTCCGCCAAGTTTTCCCTCATACAGGCACAATTCTTCAATGCAACATGGTTTCCAGAAGAAAGCACCAAGGTTTGTCATAGTAAGTTAGTTTAATCTAATCACACCAGTTCTCTGGATGGAAGGAGACAAATCTAGGCACTGTTTTCAAAATATATGCACTGGAGAAAGGCTGCATTCATAACAAACTGTGAAATAGTTTAATTTCTTAAATGAGAGGGAATGAATCATATAACATCTCTACATATCTGCTATATTCTACAAAAAGCCATACAACCTTAAAAGCAAGTAGCTTTTCTTACAAAGTTTTTATAGACATTAATGTCTCCAGCTTGATTCCCCAAATTAGAGCTAAGGAACAGCTTTATAAATACAGGTCCCCCTTTTACAGTTCCTTCTGGCCTTTGCACTGAAACCTCCAAGATGGAAACCTTCCATTAGAATTGATTGGCAGGGTTTGACACAGTGAGCCTCTCTAGCCACACTCAGCAGGAGCAGGAGGAGAAGCTAGAGAGATGCAGGGATGGGCAAAGTGTGTGCTCTGAAACCTGACCCCTCTCCTGTGGTTTCTCCTGGACCTAAAACCCCATCTAACCTAAGGGGTAGAAGGAGAGATGCAGTTATGGTCCTGGGTCTCATGTGGTCCTGCCTTGGCTGGGCTGAGCCCATTGCTGTGTGTCATGTGAAAGGGGTGGAAGATTTTTTCGACCCCTAGCATTTGTCAGTGTCCCATTAAAGCAGATACCTTTGTGCCCAACCAGTCTGTCACTGTCCCATTATAGGGACCCTTCGCTGAACAGTTCTGCTGACTTGTTCAGGGAAATGCACCAACAGCATAAGGGAGACCTCTCAGCAGGTCTTCCCACTTTGCTTGAATGTGTTACCCACTGCCTGCCACTGCTAGCACTCATGAAGGACTAACATTAATAATTTACAGAATAATACTCTTTATTAATATAAAATAGTGACAAATTAAGGTTCATGATTGCCAGTGACAGGGACTCTGCAAAAACAAGCTTGAAGGAATACACAGCAAGGCTATAATCGCTAATAACAGCTAGCATGAGTTAGTTATTTAGCGCACATAAGATAAAGCTCTTACGCGATAGGCATCCCTATGGGGGAGAAGACAGGTTCAGCCCATCGACTGATCCCAGAAATTACAATGGAGTATTCCCTATCTCTTCCTCTCTGTCATTCACTTTTATACTTTTCTTTACTCTCAGGTGGAGCTTGAGTGACTCTAGTCATACATTCTTCAATGTTGATTGGAGTAAAATTCTCTTGCTTCTTGTTTAAAGACGTAGCCGATAAAAAATACAAAGCACATGCTCAGTGAAGGATGGTTGTACCTTGGAGGCAGCTAAAAAAGTGTATTAGTATTATAGTGAGACTATAATGAGCAAGGTTCACCTAGAGAAAGTGATTTCACCACAGTTGTTGGCTTGACAGCTGCTATGAATCTTACCTGATGTATGTTACCATCAGGTTCCAAATCCTGCAGGGATTGGAGCCTGGCCATGGCGTCTCCACTCCTCTCCTCCCTCCATTGTTCCTCTAGGATAGCAGGTTATGTTGCACAGGGAGCCATGGTGGAGTAGATTCCGTGCATGCTCACTGTCCAGGAAGTGGCAACTGTATTTTACCTTAAAAAGGTTTCTATAATGCTACAACATCTGTTAGATCCCAGTTTTCTCTAATTCCATCCCCCAACCCCCAAATTGATTTTCCCGCACTGTGGTAGCTGGTGCTCATTCTCATCCCATCCCTGTCCGTTTCTGTCCCATCCTGGTGTGTCCTGGTGCAGATGCACCTAGATATCCCAAGAGCATCCCCATCCCCAGGGCATCCCCATCCCCTCCTCATACTACCACCATCCCTAATTCATACCTGTGAAAATCCCCATCCCATCCCTATCGTACCACCTGCTACTCAACACTTCTCCATCCCCACTATGCCTGACAGCAGAGCCAGGCTGGGATGTGGCCTGAAGCTCACTGTGCCAGGGGTGTAGTACCAGGATCAGGCCCCATACTTGGGCACTGGCAGGTGGCTGAAAGGAGATGACTGCAGTGGGGGAGTGATGGTATCAGTCCCTGCAGAAGACAATCCAATGTCAGGGCATGGATGATATTGATATTGAAATCTTTCACAATAAAACATGTCTTCTGCATTTAAAGGAAGACAAGTGTTTTATGTTTTTAGAGCTCTGAGAATTACCCTGTAATCTTATTTATTTTATGATACACATTTCTGTGGAAAATGGTATCATAAGATAAATAGAAATTAACTGATTATAAGGATTTTCATTCTTCAAGTACATATTTATCAGACCATTTGCTCATTCTCTTCTAATATCTTGACATAAGAGTGTCAAATTAAACACTAGCAAGATTATGATAATACTCTGCACTTTTGTAGCTTTCCTATCTGATTTAAAAAGCTTTCTTCTCCACAAATGCACTTGAAGTTGGTGCTTTATAGGGCTTGATAGAATTAATTTCAGGATTAATAAGCCTTCTCTGAACCATTTAGCAAAATCTCTGCAGCATCCTATTCTTGAATAGGGAATAGATTCTGAATACCAAAGAGCAGTTTAATTAATTTGTCTAATTAATTGAGGGAAATGGAAGTTATTTCTTTTCTGCAAATTGTTTCATGTTAATGGCAGCAAATGTCAGCTGAATTACACAAGTGATACAGCCCCAGCTCCCGCTGAACACAAGGTTATCTGGGTGGTGTTTTAACGGTACATGAAATTTGATGTCTGCGACCATTCGGGGCCAGCTGCCCATGCGAGTCTATAATTACTTTTGCCACTTTGCTTTTGTGGAGTCATTCATTACGAGCCCGTTCTTATCTTGTCATTCCTCCGTGTCATTAGCAATGTTTGAATGCATTAGTGACCAAAGGCAGGTTTAGCAGGCAGCGATTAGAGCGGCGGGGCTGCCAGCCGCCTGAGTGATGTTTGAAATATTGGAATTGTTCTGCTCATTTTTATCCAAACAGGAGAGTGAGGCATCAGCGGTGAAGCCAGTGCTGCTTCGAGGGGGAAATATTTTGCTCTTTTATCGCAGTGCGATCGCTTTCACAATTAACCTCATATTAACTGGGCTCCAAAGCCACGGTGTCCACTGAAATAGGACATGTGGTGTTGTAGTTGCAGAGGTTTGTTGAAACAAGCACTGTGCTTGGAAAAGCAGCATTTCACCCACCTACAGCTCCATAAAAGCTGCTTCTGAGGATCCCAGAATGTATAACACACACATGCACCTCTAAATATAGAGGTGCTTGCAGCCTCGCTGTATGGATATGCAATCTATCTGCAGCCAGTCTCGTGATAATGGGACCTCCAGCCTGTCAGGGGAAGGTTTAATTAGGAGTGATACCTCAGAGCACATTAGCTGAACCCCATGCCTCAGGAAACCCCTTCAGGAGGGTATGGGGGGGTCCTGTTGCTCCCTGGCCTCCCATCCCCACTTGTCAGCGCCGGATAGGATTATCACCTCTCTCCTCTGAACCCCTGGTTCTCAGTGCACTGCTCTCATCTTCCTAACACTCAGATTATTGATCTTCCAAAAATGAACTGAACACAGAAATGTACTTCCATTTATGAACTATGAATTTAGCTCTTTATTAAAAAAACTTGTCTGCATCCTCCTGGTGTCAAACATTATGGGACAGATTTAAAAATTACTATGTTGTAGGTACAATTAGTTGCTGGCTAAAATAGCATGGTGTGGCCACTCGTGCCTGCAGACATCTAGGTAGGGACCAATATTGTGGCATTTTCTGAAGCTTTTAAGATATCTAAGGCATCATATATTTCTAATAAAGGCAACTTTTATATGCACACAGTTCCTGAACTCAGACAACACATCTGTTGTATTTTCTCTCCCTGGAAAAAAGCAGCATATTCTACTCTGCTGTGGAAGCAAACAATTTTTATGGGAATAAGAGAAAGTTTTACTGGACATGGTCTTGCATATCTACTTTAATACTTACTAGAGGAGTAGAGGATTTTCAAAAAGGCTTTGAATGATTACACCATGTGGTGTTAGTATATATGAAATCACTGGCACAGCTTTTGCATGCTGCTGAATTTCAAAAACTGGAGAAATATGTCCTTTGATTGCTTTAAGTTCATTTGCCCTTAATTTCATCATGTGAACTCTCTTTCTCATTACCTGGTGGTTACTGGATAGCACAGAAATTAAGCCGGATTACTTTTTTCTTTTGTTCCTTTGCCATATGTAAAACTGCTCCAGGTTTTTGTTTTGTTTTGTTTTAAAATAGTCCATAGCACTTGTACTTGTTGAAGTGCTCACAGATGCTCTGTCTTTGCTGTCCCACGCTGGCGTCATGAAAGAAGGGGCAAATCATCTGCCTCCTCAGCATGAGGAAAGACCCAGCACAGAGAATTGCAGGGACTTCTAGCAAACCTTCAATGGGATACAGAATGATTGTAGCACAGAATATTCATAACCTACTGCTAAGAAGAGATAGAGAAAAAAGCCTTAATCTACACCACTGCAGATCATTTTTGTACCCTCCATGATGTCCAAGTCTTTGGACACTGTTTGATAAGAAAAATAATTAATTAAATTGATATTAGATAAACCTAATCCTAGTTTTACAAGGAAGAGATGTGTTCACTCTCCCCTGATACGTACCTTTATTGGTGAGTTAAGTAGTTTGCCAGACAAAGAAAATGCAGTACAGGCAATCAGTCTACATCTTCATGCCACATTTGAGGTAGTGCCACAGAAAAGCTTGGTTAAAGCATAAGATGGAGGGCTTCCATCTTCCTTCCACTGGGAGGAAGACCTTCGCCATAAGGACCTGATTGCCCCAGAGAAGTAGGAAGACCTCCACCAGTAGGATGCAGTTGGGCTGGAATGGAGCATCACATTGTGACTCTTGTGTAAACTAGCTGAGAAGTGCATGAAGGGCCAACACTGTGACCACAAGGTAAGCATGGGCCACCAACCTGGTATGGCCATGAAGGAAAGCTAGCGGGCTTCCAGATGGCTTCCCAGGGTCACATCCAACCCTGCTGCAGGACCTTCATGAAGCTGTGGGGAGCACTGCTCAGCTAGGCATCACCTTCAAGAGGTGTCATCTCAGACTGGCCAGCAATGACAGTGGAGGAGGAGGCACAAAAAGCAGACTATGCTCAAGAGCTTGGCTTCAAAACAGAGTTTCTGGTTTTCTGTTTTCTGTGATGATAAGAATGACATTCTGCAGCAGCCATGCATACACATATGTGCATGACGGAGTGCGGGAGGAGGAAAGGAAAGCAGCCTTAGGTGGGTTGGATTGGTCTTGTCAAATTTATGGGACGGATTATATCCTGCGGTTGCCTATGTACATAGAATTTTCTCCCCCTGAACTCAAATTGAAATCCCTTAAGTAGAAATTGTATGCCCCTTTCTGGCTCCCACTGCAGATTAAATCAAATACTTGGCCAATTAGTACAATCATCATGTCAAGGGAACAGCCTCAAGACACAGTAAACACACTGTACACCAAGCAAATGTTTGGTATATCTGAAAAATCTTTATAGTCAAGATATTTTACACTAAGCCACATTGATTTCCTGTCAATTTTTTATATCAGTGTGCGTAATACTGGATCAGCAAAAAATACAATAAATACTAGAAGTGATATATCCAAATGGCATATAGCAGACATTTTGCAGTAACTCAGTTCATAGCCTCATCATAAAAAAATCAAAATGAAAACAAAAGCCAGCACATAAATCCTGTGTACAACCTATACCCTTACTGAGATGTAAAATACAGGGGAAAACCACATCTGGATGGTGCAAGGTGTTCCTGCTGGGGCAGTTGGACGTGGTAGCCTCGACTGTGGCCCTCCTTGCTTATCTGAGAATTTGCTTTTCTCCTTTCATTAAATTTTGCAGACATATTACAACGTTTCATCTGTCAGTCCTAATACTGAAAGACCATAATAGCCTACGTATTACCTGGTTCCTGTCTCCTGAAAACTTTGATTCGACCAGGCAGAAATAGCTCCAAAAAGCTGCATAATCATTTTGTGCTCTAAGCCTGGCTTTATGGAAATGGGCAGAAGGAACTGTGAAGGAGGAACAGGAGCGCTGGAAATTAAAAATAGTGAAGCACTAAGAATAAGCAAGCGGTAATGAAGGGGTGGGCAAGCAAAGGTAACACAGGCAAATGTCTGAGCTGGGTGGAATGAAGAGCAGTGGTTACTTGGTGCTGTTCATTTGGCTTAGAAGGGGCTGATTTATTAATTGGGATTAATACTCAGCAAACCCTCCAGAAGAGATCTGCTGTTGCTGCAGAGCCCTGTCCCTGTGGCATCTCATCCATGTCCCTGTGCTGGGGGTGCCGGCTGGCAGCACACCTCCATGGCTTCTAAGCCAATGCAATCCCTGCATTTTAAAGCAAGGTTTCTTTTGGAGAGTTGCAGAAATACAGGACAAGGATGAAACTGTCTGCGAAATGGATAAGGTATTTCCAGGAAGAAACTTTTCTCACATTAATCTAACTTAAATGAGTGGCACTTGGTATCTGAGGGCAGTGCTGGACACATGTATGTCAACACCAGTGAAGGTCAGGTTTCGGTGACAGAAAAAATAGTTTCTTCTTTTTTTAAGAGAACATTTAATGGGTATTATATAACGCTCACATTTTTGCAAATACTTCACATTTCAGTGTGTGCGTATATATATATATATATATATATAAAACATATATATGTCAATAAGATTAGAATAACCACTGGATTTCATTAGCAATTGTGGCTGCTGATCAATACATTTTGTTTTATCAAAACCCCATGAAAGGGATATCTTTTGGAATACAATTAGTACCTCGGTCTCTTTCCCACTGATGTGTTTATGTCTCATCTACCTGGGGCTCCTCATCCCCTCCCTGCCTGATCTAACACCCCCACTTTTTTATGTGTAAGCACATACAGCCACTACTACATGAGAAAGCAGAATTTCCATTTATTTGTGTTTTCAACATGATGGTGTTTTAATTTTGAAATCTATGCTTAGCTGCTTAATTAATGCCATGGTGTCATATTTTAGCTGAGTGAGTTTAAAGCCTCCAAATTCAGTGTTTCATGTAATCTCTTGTCATATTTAAGATATTGCAGATGCACCCCTCTAGCAGATACTGGGACTCCTAAAGGTTTCTGCAGCTGTGCATGGAAGTTGCTCTTTACAATTGATTTTTTAGTCAATTTAAAATACGAAGACGAACAGCCTACGCACTAAATTAGTATAAGTATGCATACTTTAAAATGGGGTTAATGCAATTTTAACTAGAGATATTTCTTCAGTCTGCCCATAGAACGAAAAAATAAGCTCAATCTTGGCTTAATTGGAGGCCACGAACCAACTTCCATGTTTACTGCTGGCTGTAAGGAGCACAAGAGGCTGTATTTACAAAGAGAATTTGGAGCAGGGAGCCTGATAAGCCTGTTACATATCAAGCAATTTTAATTTTTGCAACTTGAAAAATCCTGATGGCTGCAGTGCTCCCATGAATTCTAGTGGACCACCAAAGGCCATTGTTATTTCAAGGGCTATGAATATGAACAACAACCTTTATAAATTCCCTGAGCCTCCCTAAATGCCCTGTGGAAGTGCAAAAGGTTATTAATATATCAATGCTTGTGTATCTCCTTCATGCCCGTGCAGCCACTGCTGTGGTACCTGTGGGAATCAAGTATGTGATCAATGAGTCATTCTTTCCCACCCAGCACCGCTGCCACCTCCCAACGAGCATCACTCCCCAGTCTTAGCTGGCACCTTGAGGGAGCTCTGAGCAGAGGTCTGCACCCCAAGCCTCATGCCCTGGGCTGTCTGTGGCGCCACAAATCTCCTTTGAGGGTTCTAAATCCCCCCTGGCTTTGCAGTGAGGGCAGTGGCAGGAGAGGAGAATCACTTTCTCCCCCTCTTTGGGAAAATCAAGCATTTTCTTTTCCAGCTCTCCTGAACGTGGGAAGTTTCTCCCTAAGTGCTTTATCTATGCTTGCAAGGAGGGAGGCATAATCCTCTTTGCATCCTCCAGATGTTGCTGTGGCAGAGAAGCAGCAACGGGGATGCTGGGCCCTGAATGCAGATGCTTGATGCTGGGTTTACTTGCTCGGCAAAATAAACCCAAATGGAAATAACAGGTATATTGTGTGAAAACATAAGACCAACAGGTGAAACTTTCCACTTCATTATATCCACATTTCCAGGTTTTATGTTTCTGTTTGTGGATCAAGAAACGGGACAAGGATTCTCCTTTTCTCTGGAGGACAGCGGAGCTGGCAGCGCCGCAGGCCAGCTTTTCTCTGGTAATGAGGAGCAGCGGCACTGTGCCGTGTCCATCAAACTGCTTTTTGAAATACAACTCACAATATAAGTGCAAAAAACCAACAGGCTCAGAAAAAAAGAAAAAGAAAAAGAAAAAGAATAAAAATCATATTAGTGCTGGAAATTCAGCTTTTTACTTTTCTTCCTATACCAGAATTTAATAAACCCCTGCCCAGTCCCAGCGCCGCTGAAAGCCATGCATGCCCCAAGCAAGCAATCTCGCAGGCGACCGCACCACGCAGACGCCACATCAAGTCTTTATTAAACCCAGATCTAGGAAAAAAGCGTATTTCTGAAAAACTGAGCAACCAAACAGAAGACGCAAAAGCTACAAACAAAAACTCTCCAGAGATGACTGTCTTTTTTAGCAAATCACATCCGCTTATGTGCTACTTAGAGGGAAAGAGAGAAGAGTTGCTCAGGCTGAAGGTGGCAGCAGCAGCAGCCAGAGGCTAGACAAGGCATCTCTGGCCAGCCATTGTGGTGGCTTCAGGGTGGCATTGGAAAACATGACCAAAAATCAGGGAGCACTCTGAGAGAGTGAAGGTCAGCGATGACAAAATTCATCTTTAAAGACAAGCAACCCCCATTCTTCTTCCTTTTTTGAGGAATTTATTAATTGTTATTTGCTTTGGTACAGGTTTAATGAGAGAACTGTTTTATCCTGACTGGGATTTGACATTGGGTTTGGATTTGATTTAGATTAGGATTCAAGTTAGGTTTGGGGTTTGGGTTTAGGGAGGGGCTCAGTTGGGTGGGGTTTGGATTTGTGTTGGGTTTGGGCTGGGTCTGGGTTTGGGTTGGGTTTAGGTTTGAGCTGGGTTCAGGTTCAGGTTTAGGTTTGGGTTCAGGTTTGGGTTTAGTCTGGCTTTGAGTTTAGATTAGGTTGGGATTCAGCTTTGGTTTGGGTTTGATTTTGGGTTTGAGTTTGTGTTCATGCTTTGGTTTGAGTTCATGTTTGAGTTCCGATCCAAGTTTGAGTTCAGGTTTGTGTTTGGCTTACATGTCCAGGCCCCTCCCCAGAGTTGTCCCCCAGCTAAAGAGGACCTGAAGTACAGAGCAATAGCGAGAAGCAGGCTGCACTAGGCAAGGAGCTGAGAATCCAAAATCTTATTAGGATGAAAGGTGTTTGCTATCAGAGCAGAACTTTCCCAGGGCACTTCTGAAGTAGTGCCTGTAAGAAGATGAGTTTTCTAAATGACTTTTCTAACTTCTTTTTTGGCTCACATTGGTAATTGATTCATTTCCAGGTACTAGCAAGAATGTAAATATGGAATGAATCAACTTTTTCCACATTTGCTTTAGCAGCTCTTTATGAAGAACAGATTTTCCACAGAGGAAATTAAAAAGTACATAAAACTGAGAAACCATGGTGTTGTTGAGAACAGCATCAGCTTTCAATGTCACTTTATAACTGGCAGCACATACTGTATTCGAATGGCATTAATATAAAGTACAAAGTTTGTTTCAATTAGCTTCATTTTTCTTTCAGAAAAGGAATTATCATAAATCCCCGAAATAACATTTGTCCAAAAGAGATGTGTATCCTTACTTTAAAAATCTTTTATGTCTGTTTTTAAATTATACTTCCTTGTAAAAATGACTATACATTGATTTAATAAATACATTTGATTTGTGTATATTTCTTAAATTAAAAAAAGACATTACAGAACTTCGATTTCCTGTACAAGACTGTCAAATAGTTTTCGCTGCAGTAAATTCATCAAGAAGGATCTTGCCGTGTTGTTCTGTGTATGGGCATGTTAGCAATGGAGAAAGAAGGGATTGCATTAGCATTTGGTTTGTATTTCTTTCTGGGTAGAATTCTTTTGAACAACTTCTAAAATAATCCTCCTTCTTGGTGGATCTGTGAGCATCTGAGGCTCGGGTATCTAGTAGAGTTCGATGGATGTAGACAGCTCTGAGAGCAGAACTAATCTGCTGCTGCTCTTCAGCTTTCCTGAGCATACCAACTTGATGAATTTTAGGATGTTTTTCACCATGGCACACCAAATCCCCTAACGTTCCAGGTGCTCCCCACACCTCTTGTCAAATCCTGGGGAAAGAGAGATACTCCATACTACTCAGGGCTGGTGGATATTCATCCATGCACTAGGGAAAGTGGGGACAGTGGTGGCAGATGGCCAATGCTAGGTGTAAGGCAGTGGCAGTGATGCACAGCCATTGCTCAGCACTGCCAGTGGGCAGGGAGCTGATCTGGGGAAAGCTCTCAAACAAATGTGACTCAGTTTCAGCATCCTACAGATACTTTCAAAGTTTGGAGGAACTTGGACCCAAACCTTATAAAGCCCCTTATAACTCATAGAAAATTATAAATCTCATAAAATTTATGAGTTGCGTGTCAGTACGTCCCAAAGGTAGTGTTCACTTCCAGGCCAATTTCATGCATCCTTTGAGTGTCGGACCTGGCCTGTACTTGCAGATGGAGAGACACCCAGGGCTGTCCCAACCTCAGCACCCACTGAAGGGGTCATAAATGGGCCCCAAACTCTTGCTCCAGAAAAGCCACAGGGAAGTGCTGGGGCAGGAGGGATAGGACACAGGGTCAACAGATGCAGAGTCAGGGCTCAGTATTGCCTCTCCCCTGTGTTATGGAGTCATTTGTGAGCATCACCAAAGCAAATGAGTGATACGAAAATCCAGGTACTCTCATGCGCCCATAAAAGCAGCACGTTCACAGGAGATGCTCCATAAATTTTAATTAACATGAGAGCAAGGTGTCTTGCATGACAGCTGGTGCACACCTACAAAAGCATCTTGACTCACAACCATTTTTACTGAAATCCAGGTTAATCCCCACAGCTTATTTACATTAGTATCTAAAAATATTTGTCTTCTCCTTACCAGCATGACACATGCCTTGGCTCTCCATGTCTCTACAACAAAGGTTTTCTGAATCAGACAAGCTGCATCATAGTTAATATGTATGGCTCATCATTGCATCATGCAATGCAAATTCCAGGACATGCTGCTTTACTGGCTAAGCTGTATTTTAATGTTACTGTCACATTAAATATTTGTTGCTTAGAGCCAGTAAATGACAACGTCATAAAGTACAGTGATAGCTAGCATCTTAAATGTTTTTGATGCCTAATGTGGATCCTGATGTTGAAAATAAACCACACACATTTAGCACTAATTATATGTAAGCTATGGTAACAGATTTATTTTACAAGTGCTGAACTGTGATCCACAGCTGTAATAACAAGCTGGGGAAAAAGCTACTGAGATGAGCAGGTTTGAAGTTGTGAATGTGAACTGAACTTTTGCTTGTCATTGGTTTGGGTTGTTTGGGTAGCTTGGGGGCAATTCCTGGGCTTTTAGGCCTCATGAAGTGATTATGGAGCAAGAGTCTCCTAACATGGAAGGTCAAAGCTGTGATGTCATATCAGCTGTGGGTTAATGTGGGATCAGTGAAATGCTAGCAGTTGAGATACACAAATGTTCTTTTCTGAGAGCCTCTGTTGTCCTCTGGTTGCACAGGGGTTGTTAGGCTCAATACCTGCAGCAGGATAAAACGGATTTGTGTGCTGGGAGAGCAGGACACCCCTCCAGTGTTTTACAGCATCTTTTGAGCCATCTGCCTCACCCCACACATCTGGGGCTGGACAGGTAGTTGCTTTAATGTACTGCCTAAGAGACAACATGTTCCTTTTGAAAAATGCTGTTGCAGTCATTTTACCTGTTTATTGGGACTGAATTGTTGAAGCTTTAAGCCAAAGAGATGGAAACTGTATTCCGTTAAGAGTATAAACAAAAACAGCTTTCCTTTGCACTCCAACTTTTGAGAGAAAGTTGCAGCATATTTGAACAGTTAAAGGTAATTTTTTGTGCAGGCTCATTATTTCCATTTTGGTGATGCATTGCAGACAGCTTTAATAGGAAATGCACCCTCTGAAAGTGGTGTCCGTCATATCTAAAACATTGCATACACTTTTATGGTCTTGTTTCACATGAAGCAAATGCAGGTACTGAATTTTTGTGTGCATTAGATAAGCTTAAGATATAAATGGTGTGGGAAGGAGATTCAATTGTGTAGTTGTGTTGGTGACAGCACTGGTGGCTCCCACCTCCTTGCTGCAGCTTTGGTGAAGATGCATGCTGGGCTGTCGGAGAGCGTGGTTTTAATTAAAGTATCACAAAGCTCTATATATGCAGCTGACAACAGATATAATTTATCTTGTCAGCTCTCCCCACATCAGAAGAACATTTTTTGAAGTAATAGTAATAATAATAAAAATCATCCTTGACTACAATGTGAAGCAAGTTCTCACTGTTCCCCTGCCTGCATCTGCCCGCTGGTACTATGGGCTGGTACTATGGGCTGTAATTACCTCACGCATCCGTCTTTCCCGTGGAAGGGAAGACAGGAAAGGTCATTGCTGGGAAAGCTGGAGGAGCAATGCCCAAGCCAGGCAATTTCAGGGACCAGTGAGGTTGGTTCTTGCCAGCCACACCAAGACGGTGATGGTCCAGGCTGGTCCCAACTGTCACGTGTAAGTCCACAGCATTTGGGGATGGAGTTTCCAGAGAGGCTGAACACGGGGCTGGGTACCAGCCTTGTGCCCTGCCAGCTGCCTCTCCCACAGCTGATGGCGATGCAGCAAAGGATGCTGGCTTGCACTGATAAAGCAGTTTTGCCTTTGTGAGCAGAAAGTGTGTACAGAGAGCAAGGAGGGTCTCAGTCAGTGATGGTGGCCAAATCAGCTGAACAATACAGCAGAGTGGTGGTGGCCACGCTGGACCTGCTCCAAAGCTAGCTCAGATTCCCTCTGCCGATGAGACAGAGCATTTGACTGTGTGTTTCTCCCTCATATGATGGTGCATCTGTAAGGGGAGTCTGACATCATTGTGCCCAAAGGGAAGGACAGAATTGGCTCTCCCAGAAGATGGGAGCAGAAACACACCTTGTAAAACCTAATGCTGGCATTGCTCATTAGCGTTTGTATCTGTGAAATGCTCACCTTGCTGCCAGCCTGGGTGATGGAGCAGCGTGAGCCTCTGCAGAGGCAGGATGAAGCAGCTCCTGGCATGCTTGCTGTACATCTCCCAGCCGCTGCCCCCAGTGAACAATGTTGCTAGTCCTGCTCCATTACTTTCCCAGACATTTTGTGACTGTTTTCAGGACACCATCCTACATTCCCTTGGCACATGCTCATCATCCCAGATCATCCTGCCCCACATTTCAGTGATCTGCTGCTCCTGGGAAAAAGAGCGATTAGTGTAGGTTTGCTGGGAATTACACAGGACAGACAACTGTAGTGTGAAACAGATCTGATCCTGTTTACTTCTCATCCCCAAATCATACTTTCTATTTCACTTTTGCATGCCATTCAAAGAATGTCTTAGACATAAGATATTGTACACGGTGTGGAAAACAAACGGCAAACACCTCCCCCTCTCATCTGGGGGTAAAATGAAAATCTCATGAAGGGATGTCTAAAACCCAACCTCTTGTTTTCGTTTGCCTTTATAATGGAAGAAGATAAACACCTCCCTTTGTTAGTGCCTCTTGAAAATTTTAGAATTAAAATGCTGACTGAACTTTCAGATTTCATTTCCAGTGGGAGCAGGAGGAGGAACTCTGTGGGACACTTGGGCTATGTTTTACATGGGCTCTTCCATAACCACTCCAGTGACTCAGGGCTGTGGCAGCTCCAGCTCATTCCCTCTTTTTCATCCTCCAGCACCTCCTCCCCACTCGAGCTCCAGCCCCGATCGCAATTATCATGCAAACCAGCACATTGCAGCCTCGCTAATGCTTTTCAAACCTGAAGTTCCTTAAGTTCTGAGGATTTTAAATACTGATACCCATTAGCAGTGTGATTTCCTGGAACACAAATGCACATTGCATACTTGAATGTGCTGAAAATAACAGTAAACGTGGTGTCGGGAGTGTTTACATGGCTGTTGTGAAAAAAGCCGCTGAGCTAATATATGCCTGTTCCTTAAATTCTGTTAGCAGTTGTAAGACAGTCGGATCCCACCCATGGGAGCATGTGCCCTCATGAAACACAATTACAATGAGAATATCTCATTATCTCATTGGCTTTAGCTTACTCTTCTGTTACCATGGTTTCAAATACACAGAGGAGCCTGAAACTAAGAGCGCTGCTAACAAAGAACATCTCCTTGTACAATGACATCAGATCGTGTTAGACAGAATAGACTTAATTAAATATCCCCCGACGTAGGACAAAATATAGAAGTTGAAGATAGATACTTTTTAAAATAGCATCTCCCAGGTGTTACGTGCATCTGGAAAGCTTCATTGAGGACCAACCTGGCAGTTCCTGACCATACCGAGGAGTGGCAAACACCTGGATGTAGTTATGGCAATAAATTTGTTTATAAAATTATCTGTCTCTCAACCCTGAGCCCTCTCCCACCTCCCCCCACTTCCTCCCCTCCACCCAGTTGCAGCACTGTCCCAGTCTGTGTGGGTGACGCTAAGTGACTTTGGATGATGCTCCATAAAGGATGGCAGGATGCAAGTGCCATTGATGGCGCCTAGGCTCTGTGCTGCCCTGGCCCCATGTTCAGTTGACCTTTTTCCCCCTCATTCTTGCACCAGCAGTGATTTGGTCCCCAGGGAAGGGCAAAGATGCACAGCGCTAAGACCCCCCAGCTGGTTGGTCCTACCACCCATGTGGCTCGGCTTTGGGTTTCCAGTAGCAGCATTAAAAATTCCACAAATCATTTATTTACCCTAGAGTATATCCAGTGACATAATGTGACAATAATGACATCCCTAGTGGTGTTAATTGATTTTGTCCTGGTAGAGAAGGTAATTTGGCGTCCACAGCAGCTTCTACATCACGGACTTACTGATTGTCTTCCTGGGTAATATTACTGTTAATGAAGAGAAAACACGCTTTCCTCTTTAAAAGACAGTATGCTAATTATGACAGACAATAGAGAGTCAGGGGTCATTTATTATTTTTAAACAGAGAGTTAATGCTAAATGACTGGCATGGAAATGCAAAATGACTGTAAATTAATAAGTGCAATTCCTAGCTCATGAAATCCAATGTCGCTATTAAATAAAAAGAAGGGCATTCATGAAATATTCTAACCATCTGAATACTTGAAGGTGTGAATAATTAACAGCCAGAAGTTAACATCCACTAGCTTGTAAAAGGTCTGATTAAAAGCAGTGTTCATCATCCACCAAACTATCACAGCTCATTGGGTCAACATCTCCTAATTAATGATTTCTTATTTGAGAGATAAAATGCATTTTCACAGGATAATTATTTTTTAAAAGGAAAGACTGTTTTCAATGTAATGTGTGGAATAACTAAAACTCTTTTAATGGTGATGATGCTGGGTTTCTAAGGGAGATATTGGTATGGGCACCACTGGGTCTTAGTGAGGTCCCTGGACAGCTGGCTCACCTGGAGCCTTCTACTCAGAGCTGACCTTTGTTAAAACCCAACCCTAAAAGTCTGTACTTTCAACTTTGCTGGAAAATACTACCATGGCAACACCCAAGCTAGCAACCAGCTCTAGCTGATGCTGCAGCAGCCTCTTATCTGGTCTCCCTCTACAGGTGTCCTCAAACCTAGACCCGAGGAAGGGAGAGGACACCCATTGCGGTGCAGGAGAAAGGCTCTTTTGCACTTTCAGTTCAGTTCCTGGTTTCTGTCTCAACACTCCAGTAACAAAAGCTGGTGGAGATAACATGCCACATGTCTTCCACCATGGTGCAGCAAAAGCAGCTACTTTTTGACAACAGTTTGTGGATTTGTGAGCTGAGAAGCAGCGTGGAAAGCTGCCAACAAGTTTTCAAGTCAGGGACTAGGATGGTCCAAACCAACATTCAGGAGATAAAAATGAAAGGTCTTCTTATGCTATGCAGTCATCTGCTTATTTAAGTTGCCATCAGAGAAAACGTGCTTTCAGAGACCATCTCAAAAGCATGATATGGAATATTAGGCTAGAGAAGGATGAGAGATCAGGCAACCTAGATTTCAGCAGTAATCGAACACATACGAACTTGTCTCTTTTTCTATATGCATGTAATTTCAACTGGTACTAATAAAGTATTAGCTGAATTCAGTGGAAGGGAGCTGACCTTTATTGCTCTTTGTTGGAAAACTTAAAAAAATTCATTACAGGCCATCACCAGAGTTGTCATTCTAACCTTTATCTTACTCTGCCTCTCCTGTTCCCGTTTCATCTCAACTAGTTTTTTATGTGCAAAACTGTAGCTCACTTGACGCTGCCAGCTCCAGAGCTTGCAGAATCAGGAGTCCAGATACCCCACGTTCACAATATTGATTTTTTAGCTGAATTAGTTTAAAAACTAAAAAGTCTTTATTTTTTATTTGAATTTTAGAAGATCTCCTAGGCACTTTTTTTAACCACTTTTCTTCAGAAGAATGTATCTATCTGTTTTGATCTGGTTAATCCTCTACAGCTGAATTTGTATATTTATTTGGCTCCAGAAATTGGGACTTCTTGCACTCACTTCACCTGCTGCAAGACTGACAATAGCATAGAGAATTGGCATTACTTAAAACTCAGAATCACCACTGAGATGCTGTTTTCTTTACATCTACTCCTCATTCAGCAATGTTAATGTGAATGTTTTTTGTTTTTTCTTTTTTTTCCGAAAATTGATTTATTAAATGGGTTTGGAGTCTGGGTTTAAGGACAGTGATTCTTACGCAACACAACGTAACTTTGATACAGAAATAGCCAATTTTTTTAGAATGAAGAAAATATCCCTGGAAGGATGAAGACAATACCCTATAAATTAGTAGCATTAGTGGCTATGAACCATGTCAATCTACATGTTGAAGTGTGGGGGGAAATACTATTTTAGTGCATTAAAAATCATCACAGGTTGAGTGAATTGGACCCTCACAGAAAAAGATAGCTATGCCCTATTTAACTCCCTCCCTAGTTACAGGTGATTGTAATCCTATAAATACATAACTTGGAGAGATAGCCCGAGACTGATGCCGACAATCTTGTTTCTCCTGTGAAAGGGAAGACATCACTGGGGTTGTAAAGGTGCTGTGGGGGGTAACCAAAAAGCAGCTCTGTTTTGGGACATGAATTATGAAGAAAGCTGGAGACACCCATGTCTGGTTAATCTAACAAAAGAGAGAGTAAAAGGGTAATCTCCGAGAGATACAGTGTACTGAAAGGTAGGGAATTAATGCAGATGAGAGGTCAAAAACAGTTAATAATTTAAAAGCCATAGGTAATGGGCTGACAGTATTTTCTGGGGATAGATCCGCCTATACGGGTATCACAGTAACAGCCTGGGGTTCAGAAAGAATTGGGCTTGTTTTGTTGGCATTGCTTTGCTTTCTCATGTTGCTGAAGATAGGGGTTAGTGCTGGAAGTGGGAATAGGTGCCCAACCCCAGTGCTCCCAGTCGTGCACTGCA
Organism: Ara ararauna; assembly: GCA_028858755.1. NCBI lineage: Eukaryota > Metazoa > Chordata > Aves > Psittaciformes > Psittacidae > Ara > Ara ararauna. The sequence goes on along the minus strand of CM054382.1, from coordinate 26,821,953 downwards.
TCCACCCTTTCCAGTGCCCAGTGTTTTCAAGATTGTTTCTACCATGCACACAGCATGGTGACTCCACAAATGTGTGCTCTGGGGAAGTCATTGCTGAGAGGAATAAATAGCACTGATCTGCAAAATGCCCAATGAGCCCACACTCGTTGGATTGGGCAAGCAACCAGGAGGGGACAAGCTGCTGCCTGCATGGCCACGGGAGCCTGGACATTGCGACCTCAGGGAGGTCCACCTTGCTGGACCAGGAGAGGACAACCAAGAGGATTTAACCAGGGGATTGCCTGCACCAGTGGTTTTTGCTGTACCAACAAATCTGTCAGTGTCACCCACAATACTCACTGGAGCAAATGTGCGTAAATTGTGGCAGACCTGGTAATTCAGGTCCGAATCCCTCAGGGGGAAGGAAGTTCTAGGTTTATTGTGGTTGTGGTGACACATAAACAACAAAGAGTTGTGACGACAACATACTCCCTAAGGTTTTGGGGTTTTGCTTTTAATTTACTTTTTAAGCACTGATTTCTAAGTAGTGACCTGCATTAAAAACATCCCCTGGTGCTCATTTGCATTTAAAGAAGAGAAGTTCAAGCTCTTAAAACTCCAAATTCTGCATGGAGTGGGGGCTGATGAACCAATATTTGTACTAGATTCATTTTGGTGGCTAAATGACATTTTAGCTCTTGTTATAATGAGCGAGCACTGCGCATGCCACCTTGCTGGTTTTGACTTGCTCTAATGATCTGGAGGTGTGGCTATGCTTTAATGATATGCTTTAATAATTTATCAATAGAGTTTGTAAGTGCTAATTTGCACTTTTAGGTGCATACTCTCCTTTTGAAGCTACTGTACAACCCTGTATTAATGTTAATAGGAATTGTGCTCACATTAAAAGGAGATTATACCCCTTAGGTGTTTAACATCTGACTTATCTAGGTCTTAAATTGCATTGCTGAATGTCACTCCTTTCATTTATTAAGATGGCTTTTTGTTGCACAACATGAGTGCAAAGGGAAAGACTATTTCAAGCAAGAAAAAAAAATGAAAGTGTCTTAAATCAGTGCGCTAGCCTTGACTTCTTAGTCTTGGGCTTAAATCTAATTTCAGGGTGAGGTGAAGCAAGGCTGGCAGTAGTCGAGCCCTATTTAGATGTTTGCCACCAAAGGAGACGGCATAATTCACCGCAGTCACCATATGGCTACTGGAGCTACAGAGGTGTAAGCAGGAGGTTAATTTATGCCCAGGAAAAAGTAGAAGACCAATAGGCAGGAAGACATATCTCCTCCACTAGCTAAGTGCTTAAGAGAGACTCTAATCACTTCTGGGGGCAATTTTTGCAAAAGCATCAAATGCCAGCATTTATGAATTGACATCTAATTAACATGAAGTAGGTGAAGGCCCATATTTATCTCCTGACTTAACAAATCACTTCAGCAGAAATTTGAACTCTATTTGCTTCACTGAAATTATTTGGGTGAAACTACATATTTAGAGATCAATGCAACAATTTTTCACCTCTTAAACCTCTACTAAGCCCACATCTACTAAAAACTAGGATTTTGGAAGATAGATTGAGAAAGGAAGAGTTATTTGGGTTCAAGAGCCAGGCAGCCCGGTTTGCACAGGGATACACTAACTGAAGTAGAGAGGAGTATGCAGTGCCTAGGGGAGATGATTCATTAGTTACTGAAACCATCTTCTCCAGAAACAGTCAGAAGAAGGAAGGGCGGGATGTTTGAAGTGATGGCATTTGTCTTCCAAAGTCACCATTACACATGATGGAGCCCTGCTTTCCTGGAGATGGAGGAACACTTGCCTGCTGATGCAGTGAACAAATTCCTTGGTTTGCTTTGCTCGTGTGGTGCTCAGTTGCCAGCTGGGGTTAAACCATGACAACATGTAAGGCATTCATTATATTCTTCAGCTGGTGTGTAGAGGAGCATAGAAAATTATGCAGATGAATACCAAGCACCTGTATTATATAAAATCATTCTGCTCCATTGCAAGACCTGCTCCACAGCCAGCCGTCCCTGTTACATCTCTGGAGCATACTGGGGGGTTTGGTAGGTAGAGGTGGGTCACTCCAGCACTCCTCACTGTAGAAGATGGGTGCTTTTCCTGCTATAGACACGCATGAGTTCATAAAGCCACTATCAACCTGCCAGTGGCTCTTTTGGTCTGCAAGCTCAGGTTTGTCGTCTCACCCTCTTATCAACATGCTCTTGAGGGGAAATGACATTCAGTCAAAGAAACTGATTGCATTACTGACAGCATCCACTATGGGGCAACGAAACATGGTGCCTGATCCAGAAGTGATCCAACTACTTCATTATTCTCTGCTTTTCAGGTAAATTAAATCTCCTCCCATGCTAATGGATCTTCCTCCACATCCGTTACATCTCTGACATGTGAAAGGCGCATTTCTCCATCTTTTTCTTTCAAATGTCTACACACAAAAGCAGACAAAAAAAAGTCTTTAAGCTGCAAGACCCTTGAGCATCACTGATTCTCATCCTTCTGAATTTGCTCCCCCAGATGCACAGGCTTCACCAAGTGTGGCCCCACCTGTGAAACACCCTGTTTATCAAGCTATTTCCAGCATCCATTGGATCTTCTTAGGGTTGTCACAGTGCTCATCATAGACCCAATATAACAAAACCAGACCTTCTACCTACTTTCTCCAGCTGAAAGGATGACTCTTACACCTGCTGTCCTCTCCTTTCTCTTGCATGGTCCTAGTTGAGAACTAAATATGCTATGTCACCTGATTGCAGGAAGGGGTCTTCAAAATGAGGTGGAGGATGAGCCAAGATGCTCCACTGAGCCTTGCCCTTGCAAGGCAGCAGACAAGTGATCACTCTACTCACACCAAATCTGCCTTACAATATCACTTGCTCCTTCACAAAAACCCACTGAACCAATTAAGAGTGAATCTGAGGACTGCAGCAGGGTGATGCAGATTAGCAGTCAAGCTGGGACAAGCTCTGACTGTGTTTCTGGAGAAGATGGGTTTCAGTAACTAATGAATAAAAGCGAAAACACTTCTCCCCAGTGCTCCACTGCACCTGGGCCAGGGACAAACACTAAACAAATGCACACAGGAGATATTTAGCTTTCATTTGCAAAATTGTCTGTACATTCTCACATGGTTGAATCACAGCTCAACCAAAACCAGTGCTGTTCAGTATTTGCTACCAAGCCCATGTGCCACTGAAGGAGGAGTGAAGAGCGACAAACACACTCTTCCCAGGGTACTCCCAACACCCCCAGCACTGCCAGCACTCCAGCATCCAGCACCAGGTGGCTGATGCCTGTTGCAGGACGTGTCGGGAGATCCCACACAGCTCACAGTGCCTCCTGTACAAGCAAAGGACCAGTCTGAGAAGCACAGTGAAGCAGAGGAATCAGTTTTAAAGAAATCAGTGGTGGGAGGCAGAGGATGGAGAGGACCAAGTTTCTAAGGAGCCAAGCATATTTCATCTTTGCTCCCTTCCCAGTCCCTCCAGGACCCACGCCGGCTGTGGCTTCCGACAAACCGGAGGTTTCAGCTGCGCCGCCTCTGCTAGCACCGCTTTTGAAGATGCCATGGGAGAACGGGGCTGTCTGTGAAGACTGAGTTTCAAGAAAATAAGACTGTTCCCTGCCCCTGTTCAGAGACGAGCTCTTTAAAGCATTCAGAAATTCCGCCAAAACGGCATTCCGCTCCTTCCCGAGAGCGTTGACATCCCACTGCACCAGGACTGCTCTCACCTGCCTGGATTTATGCTTCAGCATAAAGCGGGAGTTCCCCCCCTTCCTTCAGAGGAAGGGAACAGATGTGGAGGGGGCTCAAGAGCCTGGAGGAGCACTTAAATAAACCTTTTTCTGCTTTCTTCCTATTTAAATGAATTAGAAGAAAACGAAAACAGAACTTCTTTCCTTTTTTCCCTGAGAACTTATTTAAAGCAGACACAGTATTTTCTGCAAAGTGGAAGCTCCAGCAACCCCCCAGGGTGTCCTCCTGCTCACTGAGGAAAACCCTGGCAAACCCCAGGAACGTCTCTGCTGGGCTGTAACAGGGTTTTCCCATGTGCTGAGCAGGCAGGTTGGGTGAGAAACTCTCACAGGGTCTGCCCCAAACAACGGTCAGCCCTGCGAAGGACAGCTCCCACAGCACCCACCAGTGCCCCTGCACTGCAGGGGAATAAGGCACCTCTCCCAGGCTCATCCTGGTTCCCCACATGGCATCAAACCTCATTTGATTTTTTAATATATATTATTTTTAAAATAACAATAAAATAAATCATTTACTAGGGTGAAAATTGAAGTAGGTGTTTGCTGTTGGAGTCTCCAGGGAGATCACATGAACAGGCAGTAGCAAGTGAGAAACTACGCATCTACACCCCCCATGCTGCGTGATTTGTCTCTTTCCTAATGACTCCAAAATACCCAGTACTTCCCTCTGCAGAAAGCTTTTGTTGCACTAATTGACTTTCCATGACAGGAAGCTAGCTGGTGGGAATGCTTTTATAGCTCTGGCCCTGGGTGCAGGCTGGGTGCTGTCTGGGGCAGGTGCTGGGTGGAAGCTGCCCAGGGAGATATTCCAGTCTTACTGGCTTAGATTTTTATAATGAGAAAAGGGGGGGAGTTTTACTGAACGCAAATAAAGGTGACTTTGTGTCAAACTTCCTAAAGAAAGCAAACACAAATTTTTCTAGGAAATTTGCTATTCATTAATTTTTTTGCTATTCATTGATTTTTCAAGCATAAATATATGATGTTGGTGAGTAAAGGGTGTTTAATGTTATTTAATGAAGTTACACAAGAGACAATTGCTGTCCTGAATTTTTGAGAAAACTACAACGTGGCACTGGGGTTCCAAGGCTCTCTCTCATTACTGATGGAGACACAGGCAAAGGTGCCACATCCTTAAGGTTCCTTTCTTTTCCCCACTCCATGTCACTCCAGTGTCCAAAGTCTGGAAAATATTTACATGAAGGTCTCAGCAATGGAAAATACTTCAGCAAAGGTCCATGGTTAAAGGCTACTGAAGCTTGACCGAAAAAATCACCCATCCTCGGGGAGGCTCTGCAGTGATGTAATGAAGACAGAAAGCAGGAAAACACTTTCCTGAATACTAGGGATGTCCCCGAACTGAAGTGGGGTCTGTATTCACTATATGTTTACCATATTCACAGAGGGTTCAATATTCACTAATACTGGACCTCTCTGCTCTGTGGCTTGTGAAGGAGATTTGAAACTGAGTATGAAAACAGGGGGGAAAAACAGACAATAGTGTAAGAGACTGATCAACATTCCTGTACAGTGAAAACCATTTTAAAACTCATCCAAACCCTGGGCTTCTGGAAGAAATTTTGTTTCATGGGTATAGATTGGTTTGGGGAGTTTATAATTTTGTTTTCTTTGCTTTTAATCAAGATGTCATGCCTGGTGCTGGGGTACACACTGGGGATTGCCCACATCCCCTGTGTTCCACGGCTAGTGTCACCCCAACCTCACAGGTTTAAGACAGCTGCCACAGAAGATGGGCTCAGGGCTGGTATTTGGAGCTACTCAGTATTCAGTGGCACGACTTACCTAATGCACATGGATTTAATTCATTTCTGATTGATCCCATAATTACAAAATTTGTTTAAAGCTGTTATATTATCTCCTTATTTGACACAATATGGCACAATTTTGTTATAGTATTGAAAACCAAATAAGACAACTGCAGTTGGTAGCATTTCAAAGAAATATTCCCTTTAAGATGAAATCAATCCTGTTTCAAGTTTATTCCCTTGCTTTATGATCGAGGCTCTAGGGGTGTATTTTGCTGAAAAATGTCTTTTTGATTTTTCAGAAATTCTTTAGATTAATATGCAGCTGTCATTGCAAGGCAAATCCAGACCCGCTTTCATGTGCTGCTTCTCTCCCCAGGCTGTGGTGAGTGCCTACCCCTGTCGGGGAGGCAGCCGCTGTGCCGGCGGGCAGCACTCAGCACAGCCTCCCTGGCACCTGTTCTCCTCTCACCCTCCATGCCTGGCTCTCCCCAGGTTCATACTTGCCACCCACTTTTAAAGCAGGCTTAAAGTGTGATCCCATGACAATAGAAAGAGAGTTTTTGGCCTTTGTGTTTCCCTTGGTTTGCCTTTTGAAAAGTTGTTTGACTTGCAGATCATGTCGAATAAACTTTCCAAGGGGATACTTTCGAGTAAATAGACGCTGAAGGCCGTAAGTGAAGTTTAAATATTTATATCAATATTTAACCACTTATTCTTTCTGCAGCATCCTCCAGCTGGGAGGACACATCCACCTCCCTTAGGTTTAAACCAGCTCTCCTGTACAGTGCTGCCTGTTCGGCTGCAGTGACAGGAGGGATGGAAAATGAGTGTGGCCCCAAAGTGGGGCTGTGTGCTCTGCTCCCATGACCAACTCTTCTCTGGCTGCCCCTTAGAAGGATGCCTGCCAGCACCCACCGGCAATTCCTGCTCTCCCAGCACCAGCAGTAACCTGTTGCCAGTGATAGTGTAGCATTGAAGTTCGTTTGCTCAGTGTGTTATTACTTCATTAGTCCAAAAGGTTTAAGGATGGATTTGGATTCCTTTTGTCATTTTAGATGGGAAGCCACTTCCCAGGTAGCTCAGTTAAAGAGAATTATCAGCCAAATCCACCAGGAAAGGTGAGCCCAGCTGGGAAGCAGGAGAGGTGCGGCAGGCAGGAACCCTGCCCTCACAGCACCCCTGGCGGCTGGGGGCACCCCAGTGTGCCACACACAACTGCCGGACTCTGAGGATTTGTCTTAGGATTTTTAAGTTTATACCAAAACAGAATTTATCAAACCAGCAGACCTGTGTGCTGCTTTATGTCCAGATCTTGTCTCTCACCCCAGCAAGGTTTGTGTCATTGCTCATAGCAGAGTGCAAGGTACGTATAAACTATATTAGTCAACAGCAGGACTGATAAAAACCTATGCAGTGGGGTTCCGCTTCATCATAAAGACTGTTTCAAGAAAATACATATGAAACTGTGTCACTGTTTTTATGAAAAGCTCTTTGACAGTCCCAACTTTATGTATTTATGTAAGGTTATTCCATACAAGATGCAGGAATTCATGCTTGTCGTGAGGGGAGGGCAGGGGTGGCCATGAGGGGTGAGGGGAGATGGTAAGGGCAGAGCGGGGGCTTCTGTGAGGGATGAGGGGAGATTGTGAGGTGACAGGAGGAGTGGCCATGAGGGGAGACTGTGAGGGGAGATCCTGAGGGGAGATCCTAAGCGGAGAGCAGGGGAGGCCATGCGGGGAGTGGTGGAGCAGTTGTGAGGGGAGATGGTGAGGGGACAGGAGGGGCAGCCATGAAGGGTAATCGTGAAGGGACAGGAGAGGTGGCCATGACGGGTGAGGGGAGATCGTGAGGGGAGAAGCAGGAGTAGTCATGAGGGAAGATCACGAAGGGAGAGGTGGGGTGGTGATGAGGAGAGGTCATGAGGGGACAGGAAGGGCAGCCATGAGGAGTGAGGGGAGATCATGAAGGGAGAGCAGGGGTGGCCATGAGGAGTGAGGGGAGAGCAGGGGCGGCTGTGAGGGATGAGGGGAGATTGCGAGGGGGCAGGAAGGGTGGTCATGAGGGGTAAGGGGAAATTGTGAGGGGAGAGCAGGGGCAGCCATGACAGAAGATCATGAGAGGAGTGCTGTGGTGGTTGTGAGGGGAGACTGGGAGGTGAGATCAGGGGCAGCCACAGGCTGTGAGGGGTGGCCATGAGGGGTAGGGGCAGCAGCTATATAGTGTGGGGCACTACAAAGGGGCAGATGAGGGGTGGCTGTGACTGGAGATCATGAGGGGCAGCCATGAGGGGGGATCAGTTTGCCCTTAGAGACATGGTTTAGTGGTGGGCTTGGCAGTCTTGGTGTAACAGTTGGGCTCAATGATCCTAAAGGTCTTTTCCAACCTAGTTGATCCTACGATTCTATGATTTTGTGATTTCTCCGCAGTAAAATCCTGCCCATCCACTGCTGCCCTGCCTGCTCAGTGCGCAGCTACCCAGAGATGCTATGTGTGGGGCCTGTTGGTTCCCGGCTTTTAATACCTGCTAATTAAGTTATTATGCAAATAAGGCACCAAGTCCCCCTTCCATCCGTAATGAAGCAGGGATGCGGAGCACAGGGTTGGCTTGGGAAGTCCTGCCTCAAACCTGCAGGAGAGGGGACCCGGGTGCTGAGAGCAGTGCGCCAAATCACCCAGAGCTGGTTTCCACGCTATTACACCAGAGATCAATAAAAACTATTATTTGGAAGAGCTTTTGCATATTTCATTTTCTTATCTAAACTGGAGCACTCCAAATCAGGCATTTCTGCAGTTTCAAAGAATGAGAAATGCTGTTAGGGAATAATACATTAATAGCTGAAATGCTACGCACACTTGCTTTACTAAAGCTGTTTCTGCACTAGTTGAATAATTCTGTTGTTTCCTTCACTTCAACATAAAATTAGCATTTGAACTGCTTTCTCAAAAGCCTTCTGCCACAGCTGGAGTTACAGAATGAGTCAAAACACAAATATATGAACACAGAGAGCACAGGAGCAAGAGTATTGTATGCAGAAGTGCTCATCTCTCCCTAAAATGCAGCTCCTCATTTTATCGTACTCTGATTTCCCTTTTTCCATATTTCCTTCATATTTCCATTTTCCTGCAGGGCAACTGCAAAGAGCTTAGCGGGGACAAGGTTTATATCAAGTATCAGTATTCCAAGTTTAGCATGGTTGGAAGATACAAAACCCATTTGCTCTTTCTGGAAGCCAGTATCAGCAGTGTGCAATCAAGTGCTGAGAAATTTTGCAAAACCTCTTATCAACAAAATTTCTTAACGGGTCTGAATCCAGATGCTTAAAAGCCTTTATTTCATGGTTACTTCTACTCCAACAGAGACAGAGTGAATAGACAGATCCAACTTAGACCAGTCTTCACTGCAGCTCCACTTTTGGGCACATTTCAGGGATGATACTGCTGCAGCTGTGGATACATGTACATTATCCTTTTGTCTCCAATATGAAGACCTTCTAAATCCGAGCCAGATTTATACCTCTGGCCCTCTGAGCCCACAGCACTGCATCCCCAAGGAATGGCAAAAATAGAGGTCAACCCTCTCCTAAATGTATTTTTAACTGCATCCTGCATCCTGAGCAAAAACAAAGTACCCAAACCCCAAACTCCTGCTGTAGATGTGGAGGGTTCTAGGGAGCGCCGTACCCCAACAGCAACACCACCAGCATGATGAGAAACAATGATTCTTAGAGATGCTGCTGGAAATGTTACATATTAAAGACACTTCCCCCCACCTTTTTTTTAAAAATAAGGATTAAATAGTTTTTCTTTTCTAGGACAATATCACAGAAAATTTCTTAGTGGAAGATGCTGCATAATACATATACAAGGAGTATGTGCATACATTCACACAACCTATAATTTTTCCTGAGGTATTTTATGTAACCAAACATTCAGAATGGGAAAAGGTGAGAGGAGCTTTAGGATGCCCACTTGTGGTAATTAAGCACAGACTAACTGAAACTTAATAAAAACAAACTAAAATGTCTATTTTCTGTGTCAGTGTCACACATCAGCCTCTGGGGAGCCCTGGTCTGTACATTGGGGCCACATCCTTCTTGGGGCTGGGCCGCTGGCTCCCAGGCACATCCCTGAGCACTGCAACCCCACGTCCTTATTGCTGCTCACCACTGCTATAAGCATCTTAGAGGATAATTCCGAGAGGAGCTGGGTCTTTTCCCAAGAAATTTCCAAAACTCCTCCTCTTCTATGTTTGTTATTGACTGCAGTCTTATTATTTAAACTCATTAATGACAAATTTTGGCTGATGCCCCTCTCTCAGCACCACTCTATATAGATTTAATAATTACTCCAAAGACAAACTTCAGTTCCAACAGCAGCCATCACTTGCTTTGTGAATGGATGTGTGAATCTCAACCCCTCTCTTCCAGCTGACAGCTGTGTATCACTGTGCTGCTTCACATCCCATTGCCATTTTCAGTAAAAAATTTGCCATTTGCAGTAAATGCATATGTGAGTGTCCCTGAGGTGGAGTATCACTAAGTGTAAAGGCTTTTCTTTTGAAATACTCAGCGGACGCCAGTCAGGAGGCAGTGAAGATTACCAGCCAGGTAGGAAGCCTTAGCAAACCAGACTTGGTTTATAGCAAACTAATTTGGGGTATGGGAATCATTGGAGATCTGATTGCATAATTATTTAATGCAGATTGAAAACACAAGCAGCATTACAACATTCATGTGCTGATGGGCTGCGTTTCCGCCCGCATGGGCGCAGCTTTTGTTTGCTGCTGGGGCCACGGGAGTGCTGGTGATTTACACATGTTTCAGATGAAGGATAGTCACGTGCATCTTGTGCTTACAACATTTTACATTACTCTAGATTATACATCTGCCATGTTAGTTATTAAGTCGCTGAGGATTACATTGCATTACTGCTTAACAAGGAGATATATTGCAGAGCAGGGGAATGCTGTGCCTGTTCCAGCAAAGGACATTGTTTTCCCACATTTCTCTAGAAAGATCACACATTATAATCACTGTCTACAGTATAACATGTAAAATGATCCCCATTTATTTCATACAATAGATACTGTGTCATTTAATTAATTTAGACTAAAGAGGAATGATCAGTATTCACTAACAACTTAACCTTTGGGACTGTAAATGAAAAACTCTCATTCTGCAGAGCAGCCAGAGCCAGGAGAGCACTCTTGGAGAGGTTTGCACAGAGAGGAAAACTGCCCCCGTATCCCATCTTTTCCCCCTAAATATATAATGAATTTACAAAATTGACCGAATGCAACTGGTGGCCATGAAAGCTACAGCACCATGTGGTACCTTAAGATTGACCCATGAAAGCTACAGAGCCATGTGGTACGTTAAGACTGACCCATGAAAGAATTGTCAATGATTTAAGGAAAGCATGCACAACCATGGCTGTGCACACAAGGAAACCAGCCTTACTGATGGCAGAACCATATCAGCAGTACCTCTTTTCCTACTACCATAATTTGTCTTAATTTTCATAATTTCGTATATTTTGTCTGTTTGCTTGGTTGGTTGGTTGGTTGGTTGTTTTGGTCTTAAAATATAACAGGAAAGTATGAAGGCACATCTCTAAAGATAATGTTTATGGTGCATGGAGCACCACACCAGCCACTGCCTGAAGTGGTGATGTTGCCTTTTAGCATTCCTGTCCCTGCAGAATACATTTCTATATTATGGAGATTTCTGCAGACCTTAGGCCATGAGTATTGAACAGTCCTCACCTCTCACAGCTTCTCATTGACCCAGAGTATAATACAGGCTTTTTTCGAACATAAAAGCGTCATTGACAACCCCTATATTACCCCAAGATATTGTTTACCCATGTCCTAGAGGAGACTTAAACTTGCCACTAATTAGATGTACGTTACTGAGGCCAAGACTTCAGGTAGTTACCACAGCTCCTTTGTCATCGCTTCCATTACAAACAATCTTTTAATCATGATTGCACCGGGTTTGATGAGAGCTGAGCTAGCACCCTGTGTTTTGTTTGCCTTTTATTTTGCCTGGGGTGCATCCCCTGCCCCATGCGAAGGGCATGACACCATCATCAGACCCCAAGCTGCACCAGCAAACCTTCACTCTATCTTATACCTTGCTCTCAGTCTTTCCTCCCACATTCATAGCTCCATGTATTTACTGCAAGCACTATTTTCAGCATGTATTAAATGAACTATTTTAATCATAACTAGGAGAACTCCTCACTCCTAAACAATTTTTCTTCTTGGGAGACGTGATGTGCACTGGAGGCCTGGGTTAGCTTCTGAGATGCTCCTCAGTAAATTAGTTGTGGAAAAGTCTTTCATTGCAGCCTTTATCAGTGGAGTGTTTAAATATAACCACATAGCTTTCATTGGATGTAATAAAATATTCTCATCTATATTACTGGGCTTGATATAAGTGGTTTGTCTCTCAAATGCATTATAGTTCTTTTCATGTTTAGTGATAGGGTAATAGATTATATTGTGCATTGAGGTCAAGGACAGACATTGATCCATTTAAACAAATACTGCTATTAATTAGAGATGGGCTTGCACTGAAATACCTGGCCTTCATGGGACACTTCAGACACCCCTGAAGAACTGGTATGGGTAGGTTTTTCCTTATTTCCCCAGCCAGCTCAGCTCAGCCTACCACAGTCCCTACTGCCTTTCTTCCCTGATGTAATAGATATAAGTAGGAATGTGGCACCCTGCAAGTGCGAGGGGCAGGAGAGAGGTCACTGTAATGAACCACAACAGCACTAATTTCCACACCTGTATCAGAGGATGCTCAAACTCAGAAAGGTCTGAACCACAGCTCATGTGTGCCCTCTCCAGTGATGGGCAGCCATTCTGCCAGTGCCTCCGGGACTGAGGCTGCCCTGTGCTGCTGGCTCCACATGGGTGAGGGATGGCTTCTGCCCCTGAACTCACAACAGACCAAGGATAATAACCTCAAGGACAACCTCGAGGATAACCTCAAAGACAACATCAAGGATAACACCTTCTGTCTCAGCACCTTCACTCCACTTCCTATCAATCATCTTGCATATCTTTTTCTTCTTTCTTTTTTAAAGCTATTGCCTAGTCAATTCTTTTTAAGCGAAGAAGATTTTACAAAGTGTCATGGGCCATTTCCTGTGTCTATAGACATTTTATTACTCAGGCAATATGGCCAAATCACTTGTGTCATCTCCAAGACCTCAAACACAACAAAACAATTCCCCTAAATCCTCACTCTCAAGTGTACAGTCATTTCCTTGCTACCATCAGATCACTTTAATTAAATCAATGACTTTATACAAGTAATACTAATCTGTCAAGAAAAGTCTTTCTATGTTAGAGCAGTGATTTTATTAAAATGTTTCAAGCAACAACAAGCAAATAACTTAAACATATTGGAGGGGGGGTGGAGGGAGGAAGTCATGGATAAGAGATGGTAGAAAGCCCCCTGCAAAGACTGGGAGCACAAGAGGTGTCTTGGCAAGGTCTGCTCTTTATCTAAAGGTGTTTGCCTATGACCAACAGGCTCCTGAAAGGTTATGCTGCTCCCAGCATTACTTGCAAGCAGTTTGCTCTGACACACACATGGAGTTGTTGACAAATAATTCCTATATTGTGAGCTCCCAGCATTCTTTTGCCCAGATTCACTTGCAAGAGCAAAACCTTGCCCAACTGTGTGTCCTGGTGCTTTCCCATGTGGTTTTAGGGATGCTTTGAGGCTTGGAGGCTGCAGGGAAAGTGCGTACTGTAGTGGTGCATACTGTGCTGAAAGCACATACTTTCCCTGCTGCTCTTCCTCCGCTGCCCATGCTGCTGGCTCTGCCTGTGGTGGGGAGGAAGGAGGCAGGCAGCAAGCATACAAAGGCTGAGCATAGTCCCATGTGAAAAGCCTGACACAAACACAAAGCAAAGGCAGGATAATCCAAACCTACTGCTGAGAAGTTGCAGAGGTTATCCATCATTGTCAAGGCTCCCTTTGCAGGATAAGCCATCAGGGCAACTCAGAATACCAGTAGCTGTAGCTGTTCCTGTATCTTAAGGATGGCCTTTTCAGAAGGCATCAATAACAACAACAACAACAGATCCTTCTTTTTAAGGGTCTCATCACACTGAAAGCTTGCTTGGGTTAATGACAGCACTTTCACATAAAGGTAAAAGAATTCAGTTTCCCCAAGATGTGCTACCAAAAATCATATTAGATAGTTGAGCAAGAAGATGAACATTTAATATGCCCCCATCATATACACATTTTTAAGTATGAAATGAAATACTGAATAAAGAGGGCTTAAAATAAAACCTGTCTCCAGCTCTGTGCTTGGGGCATCTTCACGCAGCAGTGGCAGCTGCCAGGATTGCATTAATTTGTTGTCAGCTACATCAGGTTCCAAAGCAAAACAAAAGTAATTTGCCTGTTGCAGGTAGGACAATTGAACTGATGCATATTGGCATGGGGAAGATGAGGAGAACAGATATGCTCGAAAGGTTAATACATCTGGAATATATTTTATCATCTATTCTAAAAAAAATGGTGTGTGTGGGCAGCAATTGGAGTTGGCACCATAGACCTGCAGACCTTGGTGCAATGTAGACCCCCTTCCAAGCCCCTTTAGCTCATATCCTTTCTAAATTGAGCCAGACATGGTGTACAGTATGGAGCAGGGGCACACATCAGCTATCTAGGCTTAATGCAGAGTGATTTGCATAAAGAAAAAAACTCATTCTCTTCCATCAAGATGTGGATTTTACACAGGGCAGGCATAGACTGTGCTCTATGGGCAGCAGGCACCAGCAGAGCAAGGTCTTGGCTTGCCACAAGATGTTCTGCAGATGGAAAGCTCTTTGGCAGGAAGCGTGGAAGATGAAAGTGCTCCTGCTGCAGGTTGTCATTGCACTAAGCAGTACAACTTGTACTTTAGCAGCACCTAGATAAGTGTTTTGGTGCCTGAGCAGCACAGTAGGAGCCCATGAGTGCCTGGGCTTGCATGCCCTGCCTGCTGTAATGCTCCCATGGCAGCATCAGAAAAGACAGCAAATAGGCATTGGAGAGCTACATGCACAAGAAATCAGTGGGTTTTGAGGCCAATGGGCAGCAGCTTGACATCTAAGTGTTTCATTGCAAATGTTTGGCTGAGACACATCTCCCAGGACAAGCCATGGCACCTGTCCCGCTACCAACCAGCTCAGCTGTTCTGAAGTCACAGTTTGTAGAAGGTACTGCAGTTTTATAGGCACAAATGGGCAAAAGATGTTGGTTTTCTCTGGAGAGCCTTTATCCTGCCTCATCCCTCCAGCCCTCTGGCAGGAGCACTCTTGACTCCCTGGTGTTGCCCATCATCCTGCAACAGTCCCCCACAGCCACACAGAAAAGGATGAAGGACATTATCCATCAGGAGAGAGGGTGAAGCTTCCACATCTGTGCAGGGACAAACTGTCATAAATAGCAAATGAGATTTGATTATATAACATCATATTACTTTCAATGTAAAAATGAGTTATGCTGCATGCAATAATAAATCATAATTTTATGTTTCACCAGCGCAGAGCTAGTTCTGAAGTGCATGGCATGGCATGCCATGGCACTATGGGCATCCCACTGCTGGGGGGCACTGCCCACCCCAGCAACTCCTGTCTCCTGTACAGAGACTGGGTCCTCAGGAAAATTCAGGTAATGAGGGTTTAAGAGTCCTGCTGCAGTTTGACATAATTCCTTCTATGTTTCTATTAACAAGCATACACTTAGGAAAATATTAACAGCTTTGCAAATGTGTGGTCACCACAGATCTTCTGAGATGAAGGCAGGTTATTCAGTGCATTGCCAGGAGGCCTCTACTCACCTGCTTGCTGCAGCTCTGGGGAGCACACACACTGGGTCACATACCAGACATAACCCCACACGGACCCACCTTGCCCCACTGCATTGTCAGTGTCACCCATGGAACCAAAGCACAACCTTGTCTGATGCAGGACAAGCAGCCAGATCAGTGCACCCTGGTCACCACGCTGCAGCCAGTGGCCGCTGAAGCTTTGCTGGTGGGAGGGTGATGGCTGTAGGGATAGCATGCTGTCTGCTCCCACCTGGGAACAGCACATCAGCATCCACAGCTAGCTCATGTGTTACTTCTAAGTGCTGCATGATTTTCAGCGCCTGTGTGGCGTTTTGGCAGAACCAGTTGAAAAGAGACAGTTTGCTAAAAAAGCACCAGTCCCCTGTGCCTGGCCTGTATTGCAAAGAGCAAAGTTAGATGAAACATGGACAGCAGCTTGGGCATGCTTGAAAAGTGATGAGCTGCTATAAAGCAGAGCAAAGGACCAAACCAGAGGCAGCGCTTCAGCCCAGCTCTCACAGCTCTGTGTCCTCTGTTCCCGATTTACATCGCAGGATCAAAGACGAGATAGGTCTGGGCACTTTGTGAGGACACGCTGCAGGCTCCCCCTACAGGGCTGGGGGATGCAGCCCCTCTGGCCCTACAGGGTTTGGTGTTTCGCAGCTCCGCAGCACTGGAACGGCAACTGCTCCATCTGGTGGGAACGGCTCCCTCTTGGTTGGGATCTTGGGCTTGCAGCTTCACCCTACAGAGCAGGCAGTGACGCCCTGACCAGCCCCGGCACATGGCGGGGCTGCCACAACACCACCATCATATGCTCGAGTGCACCAGGTCCTCTGACTTGATGCAGCAAGGAGGGCCTAGGGAAATGTACTTGCTGATAAAAGACACACGGAAAAGAGGAGCAGCGCACCAACAGCTGAAGAGTGTGCTCATACAGTACGAAGAGGAAATGAAGGCAGATGTGCCACAGAACAGTGACTCTGCTGCTGAGAATCCTCTGCTGCTGAGAATCCTGGTGTAGAAGGGCTTTATCCAAGGGTGTTCGAAGAACAAGGACAGCACACAACCAGCACAACCACGGCAGCAAGCCTGGTCAGCCTGAGGGACTGGGCCAGCGGCTTCAGTGAACAAATCCCCGGTGTAATGGAGAATCACTATGGGCAGGTACCCTTAAAGAAACCCGAGGCTGAGCTGGGGTTGGCTTCCTTTAAGCATATGACATTACAGAGCTTTAAAAGGAGGTTTCACAGAGCATGGATCAGTCTGGTATCACAGCACAGGGCAGAGACAGCAGGCCTGTTGACCCAGCTTCTGTTGGTCTTCGCGTGTGTTTGCAGGCGAATACTTTGCTGATTATTTGAACAATCTTAATATTTAGAGAAAAAGCAATGAGCAAAGATAAAAGTGGGAGGACCTGCTTTCACTGCAGCTTCAGTTCAACAAAATAAACCAGTTGTGAAGCAGCGGTGTGGCCTGGCTGAGCAGAGCAAAGTCTGGCTCACAGCTTAGCAGTAGCTCTGCCCCTGCAGCTGCCAGCAATTCAGCAGCCCATTATCTTTTCATCCTACTTCAAATATTTCTTGCTTCTTCAGTATAAATATACAAACAAGAGAGGACTGCATCACTCTAGGACTTGTGTAAAGCCTCTGGCTCTCGTACTTTAAAAAACAGATGCAGAAATGCAAAAAAAATTTGATGTTCAGCATTTAAACTTTCCTTCTGTATGAAATTTCGATTGTTCATAGCCCAGGGAGAGCACTGAGAGAAGAGGGTATACTGCTGGATGCATCTCCAAATTAATAATCATAGATATGCTTAGATATCATTATCTCGGTACATTTGTTCAGGAACAAATCAAATGAGCCCCTGCTACAAAACGGGTGAAAATGCCCAGCTCTAGGTCCTTAGATGTGTGATGGGTGAGGTGCCCCGAGCTCAGCCCTGCTGGCCCATGGCTAACGACTTGCAGAGGGTGTCTGTGCTATCCAACATGCCTGATGTGCTGTATGGAGACCTGCAAAAAAGCAGAGATGCTGGAAAAAAAGAAATACTTGCTTGCTTTCTAAGCATGGCACTTTTGTGTCTCAGTGAATTGGTATAACTACAGCCGGCAGTCCTTATTTTAAAATATGGACATTTCTCTGCTGGAAATGCTATCCTCCACTATTTCCTTGATCTGAAAGCTTCAAGTGTCAATACATCAGTACTGAAGTCTGCTGAGTGCCTAGAAATTAGGCTATACCATTTCCAAAAATAAGTGACCACCAAGCTGCCGTTAGCTCTGCCAGCACACAGGGAGAGATGGCTTTTTGCAACTTTGATTTACTGGCAATTGTTGGAAAAGAAGCAAGCAAGAAATGAAAACCCAATATTACCATTACAGTTTACTTAATAAAAAAATATTGTAGGCAAGTCAGACATCATAAAATGCCCATCTTCTCCCTGTATTTACAGGATCATACAATAACTTGAGCCAGACCAGTAATAAATTTTAAAAAGCCCTTTGCAATTGAAGGCACAAACAACTGAGTGTTCAATATTCCCAAAGCAAACCAGCAGCCATGCTTCACCAGAGTGCCCCAAAGTGCCTCGAATATGGCCACACTGCATCACAGCAAAGGGTTGAGGGTAACACACCCACTAAAAGGCTGCTCACAAAAGACCTCTGGAGCGGGACAGTGTGTTTCCAAGAAGCTGTTTTAAACACTGAGCAATTTCTCCTCTAACATGCTCAAGAACTCTTCTACATCATCCATTCTCCCCACTTGCAAAACATCTTCTCTTGTTGCAAAACATCTTCTCTTGTTGATATGGAGGATATTTTTAACATCAAGCTCCCATGTTATGGACAGTCCATCAGGCATCAAGTGCTGCCTATGGCAAAAAAGGATCAGTTTTGACCAGGTGGTTTCTACTCCCCTTCACACACCTTCTCTCCTCTCACCCAGCATTACACCTCCCTTCCTTAGATTCCTCTGGTCCTTTCCATTATTTTCACTTATTACTGGACCTGCAAAGGTGTTTGATTTTGCTGTGGATGTCATAACCTCAGTGCTAGGAGACAGTTCTGGAGGAGAGAGGCTGTGGATCACCATGTCACCCTGTCCTGCTGCTCTGCTCCACTCCGGCATTCCTCCATCACTCTCCCCCTTCATCTACACCAGGCACTTTGCCCTGTGGGCTGTGATGCCTGGGGGAGTCCTCAGCCTTCCCTGAACCTGCACTGGTTTTAGCTCAGTGTTCTATTTCTGCTGAGCCAATTTTCCCTAAGGAGACAGCATTAGTCCATGAGAGATGTTTGGCTTATGGAATGGTGGGTTTAGGGCTACCTTGAGTCCATCTGCACTCCACCTGAGATGCTTAGGCTTTGCTCATGCTCTGGTCCCATTAAGTAACTCAGGCAGCTCCTTATGTCCAGCTTCTTCAGAGGAACTGAGTCATTTCATGTACAAGTCTCTTCAGGCCCATGTCTATAAGAACTTCCTCTAAGAGGAGAAAGGTCAAGCTGCCGCTGAAGAAAATGTAGGCTGGCCTTCCTCTCCGAGGCTTGCATGCTTAAGGATCCTAAACAACTAAGAAATTTAGTTGTGCTGAGAAATAAAGGTACATTTCCCAGTGAGGGCCATTTCCTCTGGGTGTGTTAAGACCCTGAAGACGTCCTTTATTTGAACAACTGGGGTCCAAACAGGAGTGGGTACAAGTCTGTCACCACTAGCAAGTCAGATAAAATGACGCAATGCTTTTTTCTTCCTGAAGTCTGCAACTTGCTCTCCAAAGACATTCAAAGAGAAAATGTGCTGTTAGAACGGTGATAATCTTGAGGCACATGATGCCTATGAAGAACTGGTACCTACTGAACCTCCATGTAGCAGCAAGAAGTTTCAGAGAGCAGAAGGGAGATGGCTATAACATCAAACCAGCACTTCTGCCAGAGTCAACCAGTGTTTCTTATCTCTCAGTTGATAGTTCAATCTATTTTAATGATTATCAATACTGATGCTGAGTGTAATCACCTTGTCTGATACAATTGCTAGAATCTAAAAGTCAACTTGATTTTAATGGTTTGTCATTAGGAGTATTATTTAGTTGTATTAAACTAGTCTTAATTCCCCTATAGTCATGTTTTAAAAGCTGTTTGGAGCATATTACAGTAACTCCCCTCATCATGGTACGTATCAATGCCCTGTCTCCAAACCATATATTTTCAGCAGTATCTAGCAAGCAGCCACATTGATGGACACCAAAGTACTACAAGCAGTTAATATTCATGAGTCATCCCTACCACTCTTTAAATTTCCTCAAGGCGCACCACAGCAGTGGCTGGATTTACCTATCCTGGAGTTGATGGGGCCCATTAACACCTGACTGTCAGAACAAGGGCTGGGAAACACTCAGAATGGGGATTTGGAAGAGATCCCGGGGCAGCCATTCCTGCAGTACTGAGGAGATTTCAGGGGATGGATCCAGACCTGTGGAAGGAAGTGCTGTGCTGCAAAGGCAAAGGCAGTTCTGGGTGCATCCCTGTTGAAGCTGTGGTACCCACGGTAACACTGCCTGGCAGCAGCTGCTCATCCATCTCTTCCTTATTATTCATCAAGTCTTCATTGTCTGTTGGTTGAGAACTGGCAAACGTTGTTTGAAGCAACCAAAGCCCTAGCTGTTGGTGGCAGTTTCCTAGGGTTCCCTCAGAGGAAACTTTGCTTAACTCGCAGCTTCTTACACATGGTGCCACACAGATGTTTAACTCCTAACTTAAACATCCATAAACTTAAAACATCACAGATGTGTTAAGGCACACAAAGAGGAAGTTACAAAGTGAGTGGCACAAGGTACAGCTGACATTTTTCTCCTGCACAACCATTACTCTATTAGGAAAATGCTATTTCATATCCATAAAAATTGCTCCTGTAACAAAAAGCGGTTTTCTCTTGCCTCTCTGAGGTTACAGAGCAATAACTAAACAAACTGTGATGGAATAATTAGAACAAGGTGGCTGTTGCCCATTCTTGGACATTCTTTTCTGAGATTTTTATACCTACAGATAAAGCTGTGACCTTGCACAGGTTTAGTCTAAGCACTGATGGCAAATAGGGACACATTGTCGGCTTCCAGTCTTTGAACCTGAAAATCAGCTTGTTTTTCTTGTACTTTTGGCACAGCTGTAAACAACCCCCCTCTCAATGGTATTGTACTAAAAACCTTGTGGGAGCATCTTTTGTTACTTCCACAAGATGCTGCAGACCTTAAAAGCCAGTTCGTAGGAAACAGAAGGAATGAGATCCTGGAGCAGCCAACAATGGCAGCTTTTTCCCTGTGCTTTTTACTAGATGAACCGATTTTCTTTCCTACAGACTAATAACACGGGTTTTTTTGTTGGTTTTTTCTTCAGTGAGAATAGAATGTAGAAAAAACATAAATTCCAAGAGACAGTCAGAAGGTGCAAATTAGGTACATATTTTTCTTATTGAAACAGGTGATCACAACTGATGTGTAACAGCCAGGAGTAACTCCATTCCTGGAAAATCTCCTGTAGACAATGGAGAACTATGTTAGGTAAATTATTTGATTAATTTGTTTAAAAATAAGGCCGTGAAGACATTTAAGAGGTTTCCTTTAGTTAATGAGATTTCCATGATAGTAAAAAAAATAAAATTAGAAAACAATACCATCAATCTTGGATTACATGCAGCACGAAAGAAGAATTAGTAGCATAAAGCAAGAAGATTAAGACACTTTGCTTTCCAACCAAGTAGCTGTGATAGAAGGATAAAAGCTACACGCTGTGTTTTCTGGCCTGGGATTAACAAAGAGGTGATGAGGATCTACCCTTTAGTCTCTAACCTGGTATATTTGGGCATCGCTCTACTTTATTCCAACATGGCAAGGTCTGGTTCTGAGAAAATAATTACGGGCTGAGAAAGGGGTGACAAAGACGGTATTATCCTACTAGGCAACAGGAAACAGCAAGGACTACTGTATGCTTTTGATCAGCTCTTGCAGTCAAATAGCTAACTGGAAATAATACTTTCTCAAGTATAAGCATTCACTGAACCCATATACTAAATATTATATATATATGACTATCATGAAATAGGTATCATTGCCTCACATTTAAAAAGTTGAATTATTTTCCATTAAAAGTCTCAAATCACAGTAACTATATACCCATATTTCGCTGTTTTAACAAAAAGCAGCATGAATCAGGGATAAAAAGCCATCCTAAACCAGGATTACATATAGCAATAAAAGGGGAAATAATCTTTGAAGAAATTATATAAGAACAATTTCTAACTGCATTAAGAAGTGAGAAGTCATGGTTTCAATCACCAGTCAGGCAACAGATTGATAATCTCATGGGCACAGCATATAAATCTCTGAGTTAGACAAATTGCATTTAATTTATATACTGAAAAGGTTAATTTCTAATACCCTCTACTCACTTCAGAAATCAGGGAAACATGTTCTCTCTAAGTACATGCTGAGACTAATAAAGTAACTCGGGTAGATCTTGTGTAAACCCTTCATGTCTTGCAGAACTGTGAAACATTTCAGAAGCACTTGCATTTTCACAACACAATTTAGTAATTCCCTTTTACTCAGCTGTTGTGGCACTGCCTATACCCATACCACTGCACAGGGATTACTGAGCAGTAATGTTGGCAGATGGCAGAACTGTATAAGCCACTGGAATGGGTTTATCCTTCCATGGCACGTTGTGCCACTAACACCTAATACACCATCTCACAGTCCATCATCCCCTGGCAGTACCCAATTCATTTCTAGCTGGAACATGGAATTCAGTTCCTCACATAACTTACTGCTGCAGCAAAAGCTGAAATTTAATTTCATCTATGGCATCAGGGACGAGGCTGACCCCCTTCCCCCCCTAAACATCCCAGTCCTGTTCAATAGGGTTATAGGAGTGTGCATGAAGTCCTATAAAAGGTCATAGAGTGCATGCTTTTGGCAGCAATTTAGACACAATCGATTGCACTTATTTTCTTTCATTATTTAAAAAATGAATTTATTATTCATTAGGTTTTATTATTTAAAAACAAAATTTAAATCATGGCCCTTTACCAGTTACATGAAATCAAAAGGAAGGAGCTTCACAATAAACCCACAAATGTATAAAATGTCCATACTGGCCTTCTTAAAGAAAGACCCCTTTCGTTCACAAACATATCTATTGAAGAGTGAATCATTATGCATATATTCAATAAAAAAACCCAAGTTTGTTCTTTGAGATTATTTTATTAAAGCTTTCTTCAAACACAACACAGTATTGCAAAAAAGCTACAGCCTCCTTAGCTTCTAGGGTTTTTTTGGTTGTTTTTTTTTTCTCCATGGTACTTATCTAAACCAGAAGAAAATGCATGGTGTACAAAACCATTATATGGGGTATATGATGACATACAGTAATTATAATCCTTGGAACAGACAGGTATCAATGTATAAATGCTTTAACTCTTAAAAATAAAATGCACAATGATGCTCTGCAATGAGCTGTACCTGAGACTCCGAGCAACATACACCAGGATTCTGTTTTTGCATCAATAGCAGAACCTCTGCACTGAAGTCACTTAATGTTTTTTCTTCTGATGCATACAAAATTGAGTATGAATTAAAAAAGGCCAAATCTTATCATAAAACACAACTGGACTGAGCAGCCTCTAACTTCAGGTTGGCTTCAAGGCATGGGATAACCTCATTCATTGGCTTTAAACCAGCCACATGACTGCTAACCATTGTGTACGTGTTCATCTAATAAAGTCATCCCACAAGACACACTGTATCATGATGTTGAATAAATATTTCTACAGCACTACTGCTGTCACTCTGCATCAAAATTTAGGGAGAAATAGCTAAACTAAGGGTGAAAAAAAATCAGGAATAAAAAGTATCTAGCCTAAAACAACACAGTAAATATTAAATATTTTATTATTGGCATATAATTTGCAAATAAGTAATGAGAAATTAATGACAAAAAATACTAATTAGTAATAAATTTGGTCCCTTAGCAACTGTACTCTTAACTGTTTCTCAAAATAATCCAAGAGCAAAATACAATGAAAAACCCAGGAGCAGAACACAGCCCAACACTAGGCCGTCTCCTCGCTCACCAGCAATGGTTCCACTTCCAGTGTTACTAAACCAGATTGCCTTTCCTTCTGCTGACGATACAGGATGAATTGCAGAGTCACCTGTTATTTTGGGGTAAGGAAGTAATTAACTAGGATACAGAGGTAGCATTTGCAGTACTTGCTTTCAATTTAAACCAAAATAAGCCATACAGAATAATAACAGCCATTCATTTAGTTCTGGCACAGACTCCAAATACCACAGTCCAGAGAGGAAAGCTGTATCTAATTCACGTACTTTAGTGTCAGTAATATTGTTTATTTAATCCCAACTGTAGAATTTTTGACATTCACATATAACCTTTTCCAAACCCTACTTAATGCCCATTTTCCTACTTCTTTAGGGCAAAATCATATTTTACTGGCAACACTAGAAAAGGGAACAGAAAAATTCTAACTCAAAACTTCAGTTCCCCCCGGTTACATGGCTCAAATACACATGGTAACATTCTTCACTACCTCGTCCTCGTGCTGCAAGGGTCCTAAGTGTGAAATTCATTAGCAGAATAGGAGCAAGGTTTGCCTAGGAACAATGTGGAATCAAACATATTGCCCTGTACTACTCTAGGCTCAGTGGTCTGGGCTAAGCATGGGCACTGATAAAGGGAAAAGTTATTAAGAAACTTTCCTTAGCAATAGATGAGCAGTGCCTGATCAGAAAACAAAACTTGCACTTCCTGAAAAATTCTAGGCAGTTTGATATTTACAAACACTGACATGCAGACACCACTATGAGTTAATATTTAATCCTGTTTGCAATATAGATTTGTTTGCAATTAGACATGATTATTTAATTCTACTGTAACACAGACCATTGGAAACACTGCTAATCTAAAAAGCATTAACAAGTATGTACTTGTCCTTTTTTCTTGATGGCTCCAGCTCTCAAATGAAATTATTGACTTTGAGCAATGGACAGGAGAGGCTTCTTACTCTGCAGAATTTTTGTTAGATAGTTGAGGATTGTTACACTTAAGCACTGAACCACTTTGTTTTCAGATAGAGATACCATTTTAAGATATAAAGATATGGTACAATTCTATCCAGCTATGCCCTTAAGTATCCTATTTTATTTCTATTTTATTCTATGAAATACACATAGTATTTTACAGAATAAAGATTTCCTAGCCACAGTAAATTGATATGGAAGTGACATGAAATGCAAAGCAGCAAGTAGTCACAAGGGCAAACCAATGCCAGCCAGCAAAGCAGCCACTCTCTTCAGGGAGGGTTCATGGCTCCTACCATTTTTACTCACTATGGGTACTTTTTTCTAAAAGACGGAGTGATTTCAGCAGTGAATTATTCTAATCCTAGCATTACTTGCTATCTAACTTTCTTCATTAAAGTTTTAAGAAGGATATTAGCTGAGTAGAAGCAGGTATAGTAGATGAGGTCAAGTACGGAGCCTTCAACATAACGATCTGCACGAAAGCAGGTTTAAAGATATGGGGTGTAGACAAAAGTGGCCATCTATATACCCAGGTACCCTGCACCAAGTCCAATGTGTAAGTTCAGGTTTCACAGAGCCTGGATCACCACCACTGCTAGACGTAAAATCCCATTTTAAAAATGAAATAGTTTTTCTGGGAGGAATCTGACATATAGAATTCTACCAGAAACACTTTAGATCAATTAAAATAACTTGGCTAGTAGACAATGGTTGTGAGAAGTCTGAGGCTAATGTATGTATTAACTATAAAAATAAGGAGGGGGGAGGAAAAAAATAAAGCTTTTCTGGGAGGCCTGGGTGAATGGAGAGGAAATTCTCTATATCTAGGCAGAGCCCCAGGAATTATCCCACCTTTTCTAAGCTTTCCAGTGCCCCACCTCTGAGGCTCCCCAGCTGAAGACTAGACAGGATTTCCTTCAGAGACAGAGAGACAGCAGCTCTGCATGCCTTTTTTAGTACTTCTATAGCAATATGTGGGGAACGCTTTCTTCTTACAGCTAAGCAAATTACTTTTATAGTATATATAGCTACCTCTTAAATTTCCTGCTTTTTTCTTATTTTCTCCTAGGCCTTACTGTACTTGCAGCTGAGCACCTCCTCAAGCCTTAACAGTTGTACTGGTGGAAAAAAAACCTGTGAGCTGTGAATCAAACTTGCTGAAAACATACTGTGGGCTCAGGACAAGTCTGTGCTTTAGCACTGCATTATCATTCTTAGCCACCAAGTTGGCAACAGCAACAGAACTTTTAAGGAGGAATGAATTATAAACACAAGTTATGAGGAGCTTATCAAACTGTATTTCTAGAATATGTTTTTGTAGCAGATGTACTCAGCTGCTCGTATTTTTTTAAATAAATGCTGAACTGCCAAGACCACTAAATACAGAAACTAACTTGCTGCTCAAGTCCGCCTTTCTAGGGGAAACTTTAAGACCTAAGCATCCAAACAGCCCAAAGCAGAGGAGACAACCAAACTGACTTCTCCAAGTAAAGTTTATGACTGCCACTGAGCTAGTACATCAGAGTTTTAAACAATTTAATGACCATTAAAAATCCAGAACAGTTTTGAGACAAAAGCAGGCATCTGTAAGAGTGAAGTTGTTTGTTTGGCTGGGAAACTGCTGGCTGCACTGTCAGGTCAGACTTATGTTCTTTGCACAGTGTAATTAAATTACAAAGCATGATGTTTTGTAGAAGTATATAATGGATTCCAAGTGGTTGCTCTTCAAATTACAAAAGGTGCAAGAGAAGAGTCAGTGTACAACGGCATGGCTCTTGCTGAGTATACTTTGGCTATCTAGTAACAACCTGGCCACACTTAATGAAAAGAAGTACATGTGCAGGATTTGAACACAGTTCTCTGACAATAGGGTGATGTCAAATAAAAATAAATAAATAAAAAGGGAAAAGAGAAAGAGCAGGCAAAAATCTTGGTGAAGGGCTTTATGTGAACTGAGCACAAAGCAGAGCTGTTTGGTTTTGGTGGGAGCAGGGGAGGAAGGAAGCAGCGCGAAAGAGGGTAATAAACTTATAGAAAAGGATCAAGTTTTCTGGAAAAACCTGCACTAGATTCAGTCTCTTAAATACTTAGTGATGGCTACTGCTACAGCTCTAAGGGCAGAGCTGCTCATCAACTGATGTAGTATTTTAATTAAGTAGTGTTGCATCCTTGTGTACAAGTGAAATATTAATTAATCACAAAAGAAAGCTCTAATAAAGTCCACAGTCGGCAAACCTGGACCCAGCAAAACTCTGGCTGGTGATGCAACCTCTTAGGTTCATTTAAACCCTGAGCTTTGTGGTTTCTTGAGAGGCTTCAAACACCTTCAGCTGCAAAGCGGCAGCTCGAAGGAAACATTTAGTGGAAAAGAAGATCATGTCCCATTTATAATTCAAATGTGTGATGCTATGAAACACCTCTTAAAACAAAAAGGAGGACAATTCATACTTTATGAACAATTGGATACTTCCATTATTTATCGAAAATAAATGGCTTATTGTGCAAGCAAATAACTCTAACTGTAGATACCAAAGAAACAGGATGACTGTGTTACCCTGTTAAACCAAGGCGAAACAACTCCAGTGTAATCCTGCACTAAATAATGCTGGAGTTGCTGTTCCAGCTATGACCAGGAGTCCATTTGTTTCTAAAAATAGTCCACACCAGCCGTGTCAGATGGAAGCAAAAGAATACTGCAGCAGACACAGAGTAAGTGAACTCTTAATCCTGGCTTGGACCTTGAGAAATGAGAGTTTATTTCCCATGTAATGAAACTTTGGATACTATCAGGAGTAAAGTCAACTAGAATTAGTCAATTTCTGCAAGTACCCCTCAAAACAGAGACTGTGTTACACAAATCATCAATTATGAAACACTTTCCTCTTAGAAATTATTACTTTTTGATTTAATTCCTCAATTTTTCAAAACCCAGGTGATGCTGTTCTTTGTTTTCTGGTCTAACATGATGTATCAGTTTGTTAGACTTTTTTATGTTCTTGCTTGGCAAGAGACAGTAATGAAGCTCTCTTTTAAAAAGCATTGACTTCCTTACCTTCAGGGCTTCTCAAAGCAGGAGGTCTGCTTTTGTTTTCTCTTGATTACAAATACTTCATACATTTTCAACTAACACTATATACTTGACTAGATTCCTATAAGCTCCTCAACCTGATTTGAAAGCATCTGTTTTTAATATAATTTAAACTGGAGGACTATTAGCAAGATTGGATTCAGACTCCAATCAAGACAGAACCCAGAAATGAATCTCATGTGCATACTGGCACTGCAATCCTGGGGCAGGGCTCAGACAGGGAGGAGGTTTGTGGCAAATATAAAAGTTCCTTTGCAGAGTAAAGGCATCTGCAAATACGCACATAATGTACTGTAAGGGTCATCAAGATCAAGTTCTAGGGTTTTTTTGGTAAATAAATACTGGCTGGTTTATGTTTCCAGCTGGGGGCGGAAGAAAGAATCACTACTTCGTTCATGGAACAAAAGGCCTGAGCTCTCAAACCAGCCACACAGGCCAGCAACCCTGAATCTCTACAGTCTGCTCATGCAAAAGAAACTGCACTACTTCCTAAAAGGAAAAACTACAATTTATTTCAAAACAGACCATGGGCCACAGTTCAGTCTTACCACTGCAGTGGAATATTGTGTTCCCACAATGCAGAATGTTTTACTAAAGTGACCACTTAAATCGCCATGGCTGGAGATGCAAAAACCACAGATGGCTATTCTGAATGACAATGTAATTTAACAGTCCATCCGAAAGCCGGGGTCGGCTGTTGCATCGCTAGTCTAATTGGAGTGGCTTATGAAATTACTTTAATCAGAACGACAAAACTGATGCCTGGGAATCATAAATTCTGGAACTGTTCCAGGTAAATCTGGTAAAGAAACTCCTTTTAATATGGAACGTATTAAGATAACATGCTTCAGTATGGTCCTGAAACCACTCTTCATTTTATCCTCTTTTATAGTTTGAGTTCGTGGACCTATGCTTTTAGATGGGTTCAGAAAACCAAGATGCTTTCAGACACAAACCTAAATCCCTTACTTTAGGAAAAATCAGAAAATCTCCTCTTTATCTCCTTTTAAAGTAAATACAAGCTATAGTAACAAGACAGGCAGCTCTAAACCTATAGCAAAGAGTAAGACCAAGTACCACCACATTACTATTCACTAGGCTTTTAAAGCAAAAGTTCACTAATTACTCTAAACATTTTGCTTTTAATTTCTTGATCACAAAATGTTAACACTTAATCTACAGAGAGCATGACTAACAATAACTAATACACTGTGGGCATCTCATGTATGTCTCATGAATAGAAGAATAAAAAATAGTGTGTTTTAAGTTTGCTCAGGACTGTCAAGAAACTCACATACTAGCCTAGATAACCATGTAGTTGATTAGCCCTCAGCATGACTCCATGAGCATAGCTGCTGGTTTTCAGAGGCACTCAGTGTTTCAACACATCTGATTTTGCCCCTAATTATGCAGTTAAGGGGTAGTTGCAGCATTTCTTTGTTAAGTGCTATTTTCTGAAACTAAGCTTGCCAAAACCTCATTGTTTATCTCTGACATTAATGCAATCTTGCAATAACACTTACAATTTAACCAAATTCTCAAAGCTCTAATTCTGCATTTGCATTTAACAAGCAGGTTTGGTTTTGGTTTGCTTATTTGTGTTGTTGTTGTTTTGCATTTTATTTGTTTGGGAGTTTTTTACATTTATGAGAGAGCAAACCAAAGAAAACCAGCAGCACAATGTGCAACCTCCCCCAGCAACTTTTAGTACACTACACATTGGCTACAAGATATAAATTAACCTCTGCAATATACCCATAAGGGAGAAATATCATTATAAAAAGCATACAAATTATTGTTTAGAAAGAAGATTTTATGATCAGGTTAGAATTATAGAAAAAAGACTGATTTTAAAACAAAAACCCACTTAATTTCTGATCTACTTATTAATAAGCCTATAGTGAGAAACTCTAGGAATACCATGAAAAGGATACAAAAATGTCTAGAAACAAAACTCCAAAGCTCCCAATAAGCCATGGAAGATGGTGTAAGAAGTAGAGGGCCTGGAAAGATTTGGTAGCTGGCATCCTTAAAACAAGGCTCAGTCCGTACGTACAGTTTCCCATCATGGCTAAAGCAAACAGCAGGTAAGAGGTGCCTTCTGTTGATCTTCTTCGGAACTAAATACAAGGAAGTTTTTACAAATACAAAAAAATTTTAAAACTTGTATCACAGCAGCCAATTAGAGATAATTTGGCATTTTGTACCGTAACACATCCAAAGACTTTCAGTCATTCTTGTCCATCTCTTCTGGGGCTCTGAATCATCCAAGCTTAGTAGTTTCAGCATGTATCTCCGAAAACTACAGAAGTTCTTAGAAGCAGCTCTGACTAATGTGATTTTTATGTAAGTGTAACGCAGCAAGGATAATCTGCTTCCAAATTATATTTAGTTCTTAAAAACTCTGTTGGTCTATCAGTCCGCTTAATAGACCTTTTTGAAAATATTGTGGTATTCCAGCTGTGAAGGAGAAGGTAGAAGGGGAATATGAACAGGCTAGGAAATGAACTAATCATTTCCATAATCAATTAAAATGCCTGCATAGAACTGACAGTGTAAAACCTTCTGGTCTCTTTTGTGTTTGTTTCTGGGTTTTACTACACTGATAACAAAGAGGTTGTGAAAAAAAAGAAGTCAGTCAGTAATGGTATCTTTGTGAAAAGGAGCTAAAATTCTAAACTAATTTTGCACTAATTCTAACTTTTGATGCCACGGTTCATTACTTAAGCTAGACTAGTTCAGAGAAAGAAAAGAGGAAGTATCACTTGCTCATGACAACAATCACACACTATGTTTCTGCTCATATCTGATAAACTCAACCATAAATACTTCATTTCCTCTTCCCATCCTTTTCTCCAAATCAATCATTTTCCATCAAAGACCACTGTTTTCCTAAAATTCTCACTATCCTCCTCTGAATGGGAGAACCCCCTGGTTTTTTTCCATTTTTTTTTTTTTTCTTTATCATTTTAGAGTTCAAGAGGGCTCACTGTTATGGAGAGTCCAACACCTAAAGCAACAGAGAGTATTCTCTAAAATACACAAGTATACTTAGCCAAAAACCTACTTACATTTTTATACAGCTGAGGAAATCTACTTCCCAAGTAAAACACACAGGATACATAGCCACAAATGAATCCTGACATTTCAATCATACCAAGAGAGTTCTGAAAAAGAAAGGTACATATATTTCGGCAAGAATGTTTTCAGGCATTTCAGAGGATTAAACTGAGAGTCCACTGGCTGATTTTCTGGATAGAACTCCTTTCAAAGCAGTTCAGTGCTGCTCTTCAAATGACCATAGAGGGCTAGAAAGGGTTTAATCTTTACCTTGCAACAGTGCAAACTGCTGTGTTGTAGCCATGACTGAGATCAAAACTAGCGCCAGGCTTTAGGATATGACCCTAATATCAATCTAGTCCTCTTGCTAAAAAAGCTTGGGCACAACAATTCAAACCAAAACGAAGAACTGTAGCTAGGGCCACTAAAAAAATGAATCACCCTGTCTGGAGAAAGCAGAATACTCATTTTCACAGTTTAACAGTTCTTAAGTTTTCTCACTCTAGCTGTGTTTTGAAAATAAGCTGCTTCCCTGCTGGGCAATGTTGCTGGATTACAATTATTTTACTGGCATTAGTGTGAAGGCCATCAAATTGCTACAACAGCCTGTGAACTTTCCTACTGAACTGACAGCAGCAGCAGGTACAATTGTAATTTTCCAGTTCTATTGATTTCACTCGTGGCTGTGTAGTCTGCATGGATGTCTACAGTATTTAACACAAGCAGAAATGTATACAAGTTATTTTGCAGAGTGGCACATCCTAATGACCCAAGGGACAGAATAAGTTTGAAATACAGTTTCAAAAAAGAAGCAGCTTTACAACCTCTTTATTTTGGGATGCATGGTCCACAGTTAAAACATGCACATAATGACACAGTTATGATTTCTAAAGCATTGTTAAAAATGTCATCCAAATTTCTTTAAAGATCACAGTACACAATCTTTTCAAGACACTTTTGGGTAGGAATTTTTTTGGAATGGAAGCAGGTAAGAACTTACATTACTTCTTTTGATTACTCCACTCCGGTCTTGGTTTCTTAGTAAGAGCTGACAGAGTAAAACAACGCACAGTGCTATACACACCATGATCCAGGTTATACAGAAATTCTTTAGGCTTTTGCTGCCTAGAATGACATACAAACAAATTAGCTGAAAAATAACATCTGCTGTTAATTTGAGGTTACTTTTTGTTTGCAGCATAAATATGTAAATGTAAAGGTACCGCTTCATATATCTTTTTCTTTCCAGCAATTAAGTTCACCTCTTTCTTCTGGGCTCTGTGCCCAGTCCTGCTCACTATCATAGTTGTGCCATGTCTTTGTGGAACAACTGAGGGTAGAAGTGCAGGAACAGGAGGGGAACTCCTTCAGTGTGCATTGCTACTGTGAGAAAATTTTCATATAGTGCTGTGCTAGACCAGTCTCCATGTCTGTAGTTAGCTAGATATCAAGCCTTACTGAGACCCACATATTCAAATACAGACTTCATACAGCAAGTCTCCATAGACACCGACAAGACAGCCTGAAACTGGCAGACAATCATACAGAACTCTGGAGCTAGAGTACCTTCCATATCTGTAAGATGCCAGTAAACTCCTGCAATCACTGTTACCAGTGGAACAAATTGCTTATGGCATTAGTAAGCCTGTCCTAAAGACCTGTAGCCTAAATAAGATTCTATGAAGTAACACAGACTTAGTCCTGCTGTTCCACAGGCTGCACTTTGAGATGCAAAACTGACCAACTTGCTAGGGTAGGCACTCCAGAACTGGGTACTGAAAAGTTATTTTGCAGCTTTAAGCAAAACCTTTACAGCTATGCAAACCATTGTGCTGGAACAGGCGCTGGCAGTTAAAATGTACAAAACCTTGTGTTTGTCTTCAAGAGCAGGCAGCAGGAAGGAAGGATCTTCAACGCTGACCTATCTCCAGGTTTATTATCAGTTCCACATTGAAGAATCTGCTTTATCCCTATTTAGTCCCCTGGGAAGGCATCTGTTTTACTTCAGCTTTTTGTTACCTCTGCTGCACCATGGGTTTTCTTTGATACTTTTTTTTAGATTGATGAGTTAATGTTTTTGATTTGATACAATGTGAACAGAGCTTTCTATCTTCCATTTCAGTCAAAACAGTAGTCCATTGGTAGGCTGAATGGTACAACTAAGACCAGGATTTTAGGAAGCACAACTGAAGTAATTTCATTCCCCTTGAATGTTTTTAACCATATGTATGGAAACAGAACACATGAAGATGTCAAGATATTTTATGCTATAAGCAAATACAGTCCAGTTTCAATCAACATGGAAGAAACTAACTGAATCACACAAAAAAGTTATTTCTGCTTTCAACTTACACACACATTTAAATAGCTGTAAGTAGATAGTAAAACCATGGAGTAAGTTAAAATATGGGTCCAGGTTCCCCAAAACTATTGCATTTTTTTATGTCTATGTAAACTGAAAATACTACATTAAAAATATTTACAGACACTATGTGGTGAGAAAAGAGAAAAGCAGAAAGGAAGAGAAGAGAAAGGGCAGGATTTTCACAAAAACCTGAGAAAATTGGAAGCAATGGGCCTAACAACTTCAATCAGAATTTGTGCACTCGATTTTTTGATCCCTCTGAAAAAATTATTCAAACACTGTAGAAATATCAAAGTAAAGAGTGTGCTGCATTATGGAGAACACTTTAATTGTTGAAAAAACTTACATTTTTTCATTTCCTGATTCTTGAGTTTACAGTAGACAAATTGTGAAATCATAATTATATCCACGTTAACATAAAAAATGGCAGTGACAATCTGAAAGAGAAGATCCATTTGCTTGCTCAGTATACAAATAGTAGTTCAAAATACCTTAATGTAATGTATGGAAGTTTTGCTTTGTAATCATAATGTGAATGACAAATACCAAACTACTGCCAAAAAAAAAGTAAGTTTCCAGTACAAAACAAGTTGGAACACTGCAGATGAATGCAGTTTAAACCTTATGCAACACAGTTGCAAAAGTTGGTAATTTTCCAGGATGCACAGCACAAATTCCTACCTGGGCAGATTTATAAATCCTTCCTCTCCAGAAATTTAAGTCCACTCCACCTAGTTTCCCAGCACTTTGGAAGCTACTAATTCTACTCAGTGCCTCTATTGCAATAAGACAAAATTACACTTTCTCTTCCCCTTTTCATAATGGAGAGATGGAATGGTTAGCATCATGCATTAGCTTGTAAAAAAGAAGACAACTCTGTCCATGCTTGGGTCCATTTCCAGCTTGTGAAAACTTTTGCAGGTGCCTGACACAAAGCCCTTTCTCTTTTAATTAAAAGTAAAAAATAAGAACTGCAGATAAAAGTCTCAGGCACAATGTATTGCTGAAAGTTACTGTTTCTTTTGAAGAAACTCCCCTCTTAGTGAAGAAAATGTATTTTCAAAATAGTCAGATATTAACAGCTTTGAACTAGTATTTCCCTGTTAATAAACAGCTTTCTTAAAATAAATAAAAAGACAAGAGGAAATGTAAAGAGTAGCTGCCCCAAACCAGTTAAACAACACAACTGCCTTCCAGGCCCTTCCAGCCCTATGTGCTCTACAAGCTTATTTTGACACTGAAGCTCAAATGAAAATTCCCCACTTCATTCATCACTGAGTAACTCCCAGTAAGTCTCTTTGAATGTTGATTACATGTGAAATGGTTCCTATAAAGCGTAACAGTTTCAATGTAAATATTTAGAAAATTATGACCTATTTTGCAAATCACAGTGAACAGAATACAGAACTATTTTCTTTCCCAGTATCTACTTCACTGTGTAAGATTAAGTTATCTCAGAGTTTAAAGAGACAGTTTGAAAAGGATAAGTCAAAAAGTATGAATACCAACAGATTACCTGAATTGGCAGTTGATCTGTTAAATAGCAGCCTATGAAATTCGTAAGATCTCCAGCTATCCAACCCAGCAGAAAGCCCAAAGACAGTGCTTGATCCACTCTTCCATTCTGATAGGCAATGTAAATCTGACTGGCACAAATTCCAGAAGTAATTGCAATAAGCAAAAAATGTTTAATAAGTTCAGAAGTTTATTTTTCAAAATCTGAATAAAGAAAAATTAAAACTCTAGCCACAAGAGACCTATCACAGCAATACTCCACTTACCTTTTGAAGAACTCAGTATCACTATAGTGCACCATCTCTAACATAGCAAGACTCAGATCACAACCTCATTACTGCTTGCATGAGCTCCTTTTTTGTGGCTTGTATTAAAATACCATTTTCTGGTCCCCAGAACCATGCTCCCGAATGCCTCAGAACCATTTTATATTTGCCTGCTGTAGACACCAACCTTTAAGATACTGAAATAAGAAAATCCACTGCTATTTAATAGAGAAGGGCTAAGAATGAACAAAGCTGCTAAAAGAGCAGCTAAATAAGCTAGATTTAGTTTATGTCTCTAAACTGGAAAATTGTTATTCAGAATTACAGTGGGGACTATGAAGCAATCACAAACGTGAGTCCATTAGACATACCTTGATGAATTTCATGCTAATATGACAGTTTTAACGTAAAGTTGCTTTTCAACTCATATTTCAACTAATATTTCTGAAGCTCAACAGCTTACTGAGAGTGGTTTTATTTTGCTTCATTTCCATAGCCCTTTTACTAGTTCAGTAAATTATATCCCCCTTATGGGGACAGACTTTGGAGTCAATCCCATTTTGTTTCAGGCATTTTCACCTGCTGGGAACATTTCTACTTTTCCTTTGTCATCTCCTTCCTACATGTTTGAAACCTGAATCCAGTGCCAGCAACCAAACAGCAGCTGATTTAGCACTACCGAAGTGTTAACTCATGTATCACTTCTGACCTTTTCCCAGGCCAAATTTAATTGGCAGGAGCCAGCACAATAGTTTTGGTGACATAGTATGTGGTCTGAATGAACACTAAGCCAGCTCCCGCTGCAAGTATGCCTGCACATGCACACATATCTCAGGATGGAAAAGATAGGAGAGGTGATTTATTCTCATTTGCTCTAAGTGGCAGAGATTAGTGTCAAGTCAGTACACCAGAACAGCACATCAAGCTCATTTGTCAGCCACCAAATATTTTTGCAAACATGAACAACATGCTTCTCTGGCATATTATATCTGTATTATGCAGATAGAGAAACATATCCAAGATAAAATGAAAAAAATGCAGCTTTTGAAAAAGGCTTCAGGCAAGATTACTCATGTTTGAATCTGATGACTGCTTAAGACTTTAAACTTACGGTAGTGCAGCGAACAGAAAACAGACAATGGAAATCAGTCCTATGACAACGCTCCAATACTCCCACGCATTCTCGACACATTCTTCCAGGAGATGCCAAATCCATGGTGTTCCATTTATGCACAATCTCCTATTCTCTACTGGGGAGATATTGAAAGCATGGGTATTCAGCTGAGAAGCCATCATTCCTGGATCACGATTCGATGTCACAAGTTTATTTCTGCCTCCTTTTCTACCCCATGCAAAACCGCAAATCTGCTTATCAATGCTGATTATCCTCTGTGAAAAGACCTCTGCATCCAGACAGATGCTTGATATCGCAGTTATTTCCAATCTCATAAATGAACCTGCCAAATTCAAAGAAATAAATACAGCTAGTGTGAATAAGGCATTAACTGTACAATGCTTGCTTACATTTATTGCTTATAGAAGAGAAGTTAGTCTTCCAAGAAAGAAAAATACTTCATAGCCCGTAACACTCATTAGCTCTTGACAAATCTGCAACACTCCAGATTTATATCACTATAGCATTTTAGTCTGAGGTTGTGTTAGACTGAGACTGCCAGTTACACTGAGGTGCCAGCAATTTGCCCGGGGGTAAAGTAAACCATGCAATTTATTTGCACTTACGACCAAAACTCTGATTTTCATGTCTAATGTAATGCCAGTAAATTAACAGTACTTTCTTAAGTGGTACTAGCCCAGATTCTGAATACTCCACTCATATGTAGGAAACATAAATACAATGTTATTTTCCACACAACTAATTTCAGGATAATGTTACAAAAAAGAAGTAACTTATGACACAAGATTCCAGACTAGCATTAATGTCTACTTGAATCTAACTGGCCCATCAGACTAACTGCTGATTCAACATAGTGTCAAGAAGTTTGCCTTTTTTAATACTAATATGAGGAAAGACTGAAAGCATAAGAAACTTGCAGAAGGCAAATGTAGGGCAACCCCACCCCAAAAATCCCCAGAATGAAACATAATAGTATAATATGGCTTAAATTTTGAAGCAACAGAGGGGTGGGTTTGACCTTCAAAAATATTTTCTTGGAGCCAATTATATAATTCGGGATATTTTTGTTCTGCTGAAATATCCATCCTATTTGAAATGTTAATGTTTACTTAGAAGGCTAACCACTACAAAATTGAAGAAAGTCTTAACAAAAATGTGTAATTATCAACTATCATTCACAGAAACTGCCTGCTGACAAAAAATAGCTGGTATCCTACTCATTTTGAGGATAACTTAAGTCCTCTGAAGGTCAATAATTCCTTATATACAGAGGAACCTAACAATAAAAAAAACAACAAAATAACTACTATGCTAATAGGTTCATCTGTTTAGTAGTTAAAACCAGATGTAGAACCAGAAACAAGAAACAAAATAGTTAGGACCATTTGGAACACCTCAGATGCACGGAGAAGTCAGAAACCAGGAAGAGAGAGTACTGAGGTATACGAGTAACCCTCTATACCAGAATAAAGTTACTCAGTATCTCACAGACAGCAGTCCCTAAAGGCCTGATGTTTGTGGCTGGGATTTTTGATGGTCTTCACACACATGGAGACAGGTCTTAGAAGGGCTGACAACGTACCCTTTCGCAATGTAACAGATTGGAGCCACCCTCATTATGCATCACACTATATCAAATCCCAATAAAGGTTCACAAAGTTTGTTTTCATAGAACATCATTCAGTGCAAAGTTAGGACTCACTTTTCTAGTCATTGAGAAACCTGTTTTTTCTTTTCATGAGACTTCAGGTATCTACAGCGTTAACTGGAGCAAGTTTTCTGCAGAAACTGGCTGCCTCTCCGGAAAACTGTCATCATTGGACCTAAACCAGCTGAACAACAAAAAAAGAGCATGTATTCATACACTGAGAATTCACCTTAGCCTATTAGATACAGTCAGCTTAGACTTGTGAAGTTATGAGACTTCGTAGTCATCTTGGAAAATAACAGTTAAAGCTAAAAAAAAAAAGTTTTAAGCAATGTTTCAGAGAAGCCTTCCCATTCTGGTACTTTGCAGCTGAGCAGGGTTTTACTACCCGCTAATTAGGGAGAAACACCAAAGCATACATACTACTTAGGAGGCAGGTTTTAGGCATGAATTTTCAACCATGCATAAACATTGTAAAAAGAAAACCCCCACTTTACTCATTTTATCAAGCTTCATCCCAAAATGCACATTTCAAGATAAGCAAAACATGTCAGAGGAAAAAAAAAAACAACAAACAGATTGAACATGGGTATTTTAAAATCATGCCTGAAAAATTAGGTTTAACCTGGCATGTAACACCATGTCTGAATATCAGAACTGCAGCTGGACTCACACATGCAAAAGTTCTCTTACAAGGTCAAGGACTATGTGGCAGCAAGTCCAAACACGGCAGTTCAGGCTCGACCACCTGATCTTCTGCTATTCCCTGCTCCAAAACCCTGCAGCTATTATGGAAAACCAAACAGTTTAAAAAGCAGTAGGAATTAGACAGGCCACTTACACTTCCCAGATGCCTGAAGACTTGAGCTTTGGCCTCCTGCCACAAAACACACTTAACACATTTAAAGCATGTGGGTATTCCTGGGTTGTTATTACTTAACATTTACACAGCAGAATAATGTTCATGTTGCCAGTCCTTGTGAATGTATTCTTAATCTTACAATAATTGCTACTTTTCTTAAATCCCCAGCAAAATACTCTGTCCCAGTAGGGCCCAATATTAGCATTCCACCAGTGGTCAGAACTGGATGCCATCAACTAAATGTATAAACCTGAACTCCTCCTGCCATTGCCAGGAAGGCAATAGGTAATGGTGTCAGTGATTGATATTCAGCTATTCTCACACCTGGACTGGCTGTACCATATTCGGATGTACCTTTCACCAAATAAACTGTCTTCTGACCTTGAAGTGTATCATAAATACATTTTTAGATTAAAAGAATAAAGGGGTTTGAACTAGACCAATACAGATGGTTCCCTCCTCCAATATCTACATTCTTGCACAGAGATTTGAATTTTTCCTCAACATTTAAAAATAAAGCCTTTCATTTTCTTTTCTTGTATTAAATGCTTTCCAACTGAAAAGAGGATAAGGAGACTGCTATGACACTTCTTTCTATAGTATTTATGTTGCCAATGACTAGTAAATAACATAATACTAAACAATGATTTATGTTCCTATAACTTGCCTGTAACCTCATATTCTGTCTTAGATTATTATCCAAATACTAGTTACTACCATTTGGAAAAGTTACAGTAAAGATACTATTTTCACAGAACAGTTAACTTGGAACCTTGACATCATACCTTTCTGAAAAGGTTTACTGTTTGCCTAGCTAGAAATAAAACCCTTATGGTTTAAGATATTTAGTAATAAAGAATTAGGAGCTTGAGACCCCTGTTTGGACACTTTTTTCTTATTTTAATACCTTATTCTGGAGTAAAAACATGCAAACACAAATAGTCAATGGTTTAAAAATGAAATCCACTTCATTAAGAATAGCTTCACAGTGCAAGTGAGGAAAAGGAAGCTTTCCCTGGGACGTGGGAGACTTGCCACAGAGTCTCTGCTTCTCCAGTGGCCAAGCTGCCGTGCACATCCATGAGTCCTGGCTGCTGCCTTCTGGATGTCAAGTATGAGACATTGCTAGTAATGTGTAAAGACGTCAGATATGTGTGTTTGGCAGATTTGCAAGTTCTCTAAATAGCAGCTAATAACAGCTTGAAATCCAAAAGGATGTTCAGTTGTACAGTATTTGTAATTTAATTATTCCCGGTGAAAAGAAAAAGTGGGGCTAAGCTAAGGAATAATTGAGGGCTTTCTCAAACACCAATATTTTTAACTAAATCACTGTATTTTGTCTCCAGCTATTTTCTAAACACATTTTTACACACTCCTGATTGTGAATGATGATGAGAAAGAGCTAATGAGAAAGCAAGACCAAATTTTTACCCAGAAACCTAACCCTGTTATCACAGAAGACTTCCAAATTAGATTAAAAAAAACCACTAAACAAACAAACCAGAAAACAACAAAATATAAGGAGGCGCCTTTCTTCAGTAGAGTCCGGAAGGCATCGCATCCCTGAAGCCCCTGGGCACCATCCGTCGCGGGAAGGATGGTCCATGGGCAGCAGCTGCTTGTGGCCTTGCAGACCTCGGGTGCGACCCGAGCCTGGCCCGCGCACCGTAACAGCACTCGGCCGTCAGGGGAGAAACGGGAAAGGGGAAGGCAACGTTAAAGGAATAGCAATGAAGAACTGCTTTAAAAAAGGGCGGCGGCTCTATGGCCCCACGCACATGGCAAAGCGAGCTTGAGCAGAGCGGGCTCGGCCCCGGTCGACCGGGCCGGGCCTGTCTGGGGAGGAGAGGACGCGCACCCGAGCGGGGCAGGCACCGACCTGGCGAGAGCTCCGGGGGCTGCTGCTCCGGGCATCCGGCTGCGCTGGGCGCCGCACACCTCTACCCCGCGCCGCCGCCACCGGAGGGCGGCTTCTCCCCACGGAAAACCCCTCGGACAGGTAGGAGGCTACGCTCCCGCGGCCAGCGGCAGCCGCCTGCCCCGCAGCGCCCCACCAGCCCCGGCGGCTGCCCGGCCCGAGGCGGGGAGGCGGGAGAGAGGGCCGGGCAGACCGCCCCTTCCCTTCCCTTCCCTTAGCTTTCCCCTTCCCCCGCAGGTCCCCGCCGCGCCCGCCGCCACCGCGAGCTGCTGCAGCAGCGGGGCCCGGGCGCCCTCTGCGGGTGGACCGCGGAGCCCGCCCTCAGTGCCACGGAGCCGCTGCGCCGCTGAAAGTCGCGGTCCCGGTCGCCCTGGGAAAGAGGGACGGTGTTAGTGTGGTGTGAGGAAACGGAGGGTGAAGTGAGCTACGGGGCAAACACACACGCGCTTGCTGCTGCTGCTGCAGCAGAACGCGGCCAACGTTCTGCTGACTTGGCGGTGAGAGCCTGGGGGAGCTACCACAGCCCTGCACAGAGAAAAGTGCCTGGAGTGGCGCTGGCAAGGTGCAAATAGCTACGGTATTTTTAACACCTAGGCAGTTATGTCGGTGGTGCTACCCTTCTTTATACAAAAACATCGCTTTCAGGCCACTGCGAGAAATAGAGAAGCGAGGGTTTATGTGAAGAGGCCCCTGGCCATTCGTTTACTAAAAGGAAAGCCAACATACCCTTCACAAAGCCTGTGCTCCACTCTGGCTGCCTCATAAACCCCATGGTGACCTTGCCACTGCGGCAGTATTGCCTGGTTTTGGGGCCTCAGCAGCTCTTAAATGCTTCCTTTTAACTTCATTGGTAATGGCAGTTAGTGATCTGCCATACAAAGAAGTCTAACAAACAATCCTAGGGTCTTTGTAGGGTATGTACTTTTGGGACATGAATATTTTAAAATATTTTGATGGGAAGTAATATTGTGTAATTTACTGAATTTTTAATGTAACTTTACTTTTTATTTTCATGCAGGCTCATCATTGCTGTAGTTACTCCAGCATAGGCAATTAACACAGGATTGGGAGAATGATTAAAAGGCTCCAGGTAACTGCATTGTTCTAGTTTAATTGCTGCTCAAGCAATGATTCAGTGTTGGTTTTGGCAGTTGAACAGCATTTGTCTGGCACTGTGAAATTCCCTATTGATGTCCATGAGACTCATCTGTTATCGATGGGCAAAAGCAAAAGATTCGGAAAATGTTTAGAAGACTTGAGGAAGGAATAGGTGTTGTTATATGCCTTACAATGTTGTTACAGAGCCGGCTAGCTGGAGCCTCCTCACCTGTGTAGACAGAATGGAGTCTCACAGCTGGTGCAGAATGGGAAGAGAGGGGAGCAGGCTGGAAGGAGCCACCTGCACTACAGGAGGTGCTGCACTGGCACCAGGACTGCAGAGAACTGTTTCCTGCACCTCCCTGCTGCCTAAAGAAAAGACCTCTTGGTGTAAGTAACCCGAAGGGTACGTAACCCAGAACTGCATGTGAACCTGTGAAGGCAGCAACTGAAGAGACCATGCAAGTGACTGGAGAGGATAAAATAATCTACGGATGATCTTCATAACAATTTATGAAGAAAAACGAAACTTGAGCAAATATGTGATGGAAGCTGGAAAGTGTTTGTGCTCTGAGGGCACTGATTACCCTGACCATCTTCACCTGGTCCTTCCACCCTCACCTGCCCTGGTTCAGCACCAGGTATTAGAAGCTTGTCTCCTAGATGGGCCCCTTATAAAACATGTTACAGGTTGCATCCAGTCCTGTTTTCCGGATGGACTTTGGACCTATGGTGTAGTCCTTTCTTTGGCTGTGTCTCCTCAGGCTGGACTCCCTGGGTGTATCTGGGACTTGGTTTACTGCTTGACTCTTTTGGGACTGTTAGTGGCTAGCGTTGCCAGCACCCAGCCCTGCCAGTGAGGATATTGCCTGTGCTGAGATGTCTCTCTTACTCATGGCTTGCCTTGCTGTAGGATATTGACTAAGAAGGTTTGAGTGGTTTTATTATTTAAGTCAACGCCCCACATATCATTAAATACATTAAGGCAAGTATGCTGGTGATTAGATACAGTTTGTTGACCTCAAATGTGTTAATACACTTAAAAACACATAATGTTAATCGTAAGGAAGAAGGAGTAAAGCAGCAATTTATATGTGGAAAAATACTGTAAAACTACCTGCAAAATCCCTCCAGAGATGAGAAGATATTTTCGGAGATGGAGGTTGAAATTCATAGGTTTCTCCAGGCTGGTTGCTGCCTCTATTCCTGGAATGAATGCATCATAGAATCATAGAATAGTTAGGGTTGGAAAGGGCCTTAAGATCGTCGAGTTCCAGCCCCCCTGCCAGGGGCAGGGACACCTCCCACTAAACCACTAAACCATGCCAACCAAGGCTCTGTCCAACCCGGCCTTGAACACTGCCAGAGATGGAGCATTCACAGCTTCCCTGGGCAGCCCATTCCAGTGCCTCACCACCCTTGCAGTAAAGAATTTCTTCCTTATGTCCAATCTAAACTTCCCCTGTTTAAGTTTGAACCCGTTACCCCTTGTCGTATCACCACAGTCCCTAATGAAGAGTCCCTCCCCAGCATCCACATAGCCCCCCTTTGGATACTGGAAGGCTGCTCATCTTCAATGTCACAAACTGCATCTTATGACACCTGCTTGAAAAAAAGTGAATAAAGAGAAGATAATGCAGTGAAAGACAGCCAATTATTTCATAAATGTAAACTACATGAAAAAGTGGTGTTCAAGATTATGTATTTATGGATACGATTCTGTTCTACTGACACATAACAAAATGAATAATACATTAGTCCAAGAACCTGTCATTAAGTGGATTTCTCTGTTGCCTTGCCAGTAAATAAAAAAGTATTTGGTCTGTATGTATGCATGACATTAACCCTTTTCTGATAGCATAATATAGGGTGGGTGACGGTACTATTAGACTGCAAGTTTCAAACGTATTTTATCATTTTTAAGGTTAAATAATGCCAATGAAATTTGTCATATTTGAAGACATTCAGGAAGGCTTTACTTTTTTTTTCTGTTAATGAGGTGGGATAAATGGAACAGATATTGGGTATTATTTAGACAAGAAAATGCTGTTCTTTATCCTCTCTATTGCCAGAGTATTATTACAGTAACCCAGAGGAAAGAGTTTATTTACAAGAATTAATAAGAACATGGAATTAGAGAAGATTCATTTAGCCATCAAAAAACTTCCAGGTAAGGCTGACAGTTCTGTTTAATTGGTTTTAACTCTGTAATCACCAGTCCTCTTTCTCTTGTAAGCTGCTATGTACAATATCAGTATCACCCTTATGTCTTACTTCCTGTAATGAGGTTGGGTCCCGTTATGACAGCCATGAATTTTCTCTGTAGCACCTGCTTGCATTGTTCTAAAGCCTGATTCTTAAAAGTAGTGATTGAAAACAATGTGTGGAAAGCTGAGCCAGCATCTACAGAAGTTTATTAATACAGAGGACTCTCAGTGGCTCGTGAACCAGCAATGTGCTGTTGCAGCAGAGGCAGATAACAGCACACTGGGTTGCCATAGCCAACAACTCAAGAGAGGTGACCCTTCCTGTCTGGCATTGGTGAGATGCATCTGGAGTGCTGGGTCCAGTGCTGGGCTCCTCAGTACAAGAAAGGTGGGGACATACTGAAGTGAGTCCAGCAAAAAGCCATGAAGATCATTAGGAGTTGGAAGCATCTGATACAGAGGGAGAAGCTGAGAAAGCAGACACTGCTTATCCTGGAGAAAAAAAGGCTCAGGGAGATCTTATCAATGTATATAATTACTTGATAGGGAGGAGTGAAGCAAGACTGCTCTCAGCAGTATCCAGTGACATGACAGAAGGTAATGGGTACAAGTAGAAATATGGGCAATTCTAGTTAAATGTAAGGAAAAGCTTTTTACTGTGGGGCAGGTCAAACACTGGAACAGGCTGTGCACTCTCTATGCTGGGGATATTCAAAGTCCA
Source organism: Ara ararauna (assembly GCA_028858755.1). Taxonomy (NCBI): domain Eukaryota; kingdom Metazoa; phylum Chordata; class Aves; order Psittaciformes; family Psittacidae; genus Ara; species Ara ararauna. The sequence continues at coordinate 26,777,588 of CM054382.1, read as the reverse complement.
GCTGGAGGTGATTCTGACCAACCTGCTGTGGATCTCCCTGCTTTAAGCAGGAGGCTGGACTAGATGGTCACTGCAGGTGACTTTCAGTCCCAGCCATGCTTTGATTCTCTGATTCTGTGAAATGGTATGTTGAATAATTAAAAAGAATAAGGCTGTTACTCATAAGGTTAAACTTCAAGAATGTTGACTTAAGACCTGGTACCTCTTAACAGTAACTCCTAAGTTCATGTTATCTCCCTCTAGTTTGTATGGGTTTCAATCTTTTTCCATGTCTTTAATTCTTTTTCTTCCAAGAGGAGAGAGAAACATCTATTTACAGTCTGACAAGGGACACTAAAGGGGCAATATAACTAGATGATTAGGGGAAGATTACCCTTATGGTTAAAGTCAGTTAGACTGGATATGGCAATTTCAGGCCCAGCCTAAATTCTTGTCTTTTTCTGCTGGGGGAAAAGGAAGGAAACTAATAGAGTTAGGTGCTGATGTAACTATTACGGTGTTGAGCCTTCCTGGTGTTCTGCAGAGTTCTCCACGTAGATGTATTTGGTGAGTTTGCACCTTTCAAAACTAAGATTAAATTTATCTGAAATACCATTTATCTCAGAATGCATTAATCTGATTTTTTTTTTCCGTATTTTCTTCTTTTTCTCTAAAACATAATTGACAGCAAAATTGAATCTGTTTACTACTGAGTTGGACTTGAAAGGTGAACACTGAATTTTCTCTCACTTGATTTTAATGCAATGTGTGCACTTCACTATTTGATAAATTCAGACCTTCTGGGGGAAACCTGAGAACCACTTTTTGGACACAAAGGATCAGATGTTGACTTATTGCAAAGTCTGTTGCAGAGTCTATTGGTTAAAATTCTTAGTTTATGAGAAAAAATGGTTTCTCTGCAGTATGTCCTGAAAATTCAGGGAGTCAGTTTCATACTCGAGCCCCTGCTTTTGGCTGTGTGCCGTGTCTGGATGTTCTCAGGCCAGGGGAAATGCTTAAGGAAAAAGGCAACAGGTAAAAACCCAACCCCACAAACCCAACCTAAGAAAAGCAAGCAAATGAAGAAACAAAACCACAAGGAAACTGAGGTCATGAACATTTCGTAAGGTAAATTTTGCCACGTGTTCAGGACAGGGAAAAGCACTGGGCAGGAAATTGCCAAATGTGCCAAGTAAAGGTGGGAGAAGCTAACAAAATTTGCAGCTATGGGCAAGGGCTGGATTGCACAGCTGGTTAGGAGGACCTGCTAGGGAAAAGGTTAAACCTCACAGATCATTTGGAGGGAATACTGAGGGCTTTCTGGAAAGGGAACTTTTGCCAGGCCAGCTCTATCTAGACAACTGTATGTGTAATACTATATAAAACTGAGTTTACCTGGATAACAGTAATGGAAGTACTTGTTATGTGTGTGGAGAGGCATACATGAGGTAGAGGAAGGGCCAAGAGGATGGCCAAGAAACAGGACAGAGTGCTGATAAAATGTGCTGGCTGGGGGGTACCTGTTGGCATCTCCTGTGCTTGATCACTGCAGCTGGTGAAGGATAATAAACCAAACTGGTTGTTCTGACCATGCCACAAGAGTCAAAACTGCTTTTGTGGGCAGCAGCTGAGGCAGGGAGGCTTCAGCTGTGTGCCTGGGTGAACGGAGAGATGGCTGGAACATCCTGACATCCTGCTGGTGCCCAATCCAGGCCCAAAGACATCAGAAGCTACCTGCAGTCCCCTGCTGGCCAGATGCCCTATGGAAATGAGCTGAGACATTCCAGAAATGAGTGCCCAAAGAAGATTCACCAAGAATGGGCAGGGGGCAGGGGGAAAGGGGAGGCAAGAAAATAGGTGAAAAGAGTGAACCTGAAAGAGGGTTTTTCTCCAAAAGGAGATATTAGAGAGGTGAAAGAATTGTAAACTCACAAAACCCTAACAAAACGGCAATCTCAAAACAGTTGTCCTCTGTTTCTAATGGAGGAGGGAGAAGTCTTGTCTACTGGATAAACTCCTAATTATGAACTGTTGAAAAGCTTTGCTTAGGGAGGCATGATCAGGACAAACGTTGGGTGTGCCTAGACCTGATGGCTCTTGCCTCAATGTAAGGATGTAGGTTAGATAATCCCTTGAGGATTTTCCAATCCTACGTTTCTATGGCTTTATTCTCATTTATGTACATAGAGGCTTTCTTCTACAAATCTAGCAAACAAAACTTTGTCCTGGAAAGGCATTTACAAGCCATTTTAGTGCTCATGGTAATTAATTTAAATAACTTGTCCCATGTGGTGCTGCCTCTCTTTTTTTATGACACTGAGGGGTTTCCTCAGCCCACAAATAACTGCCACTACTTAGCTCTGGTGCCATTATTGAAATTAGTTTCTGGTTGAAGTGCTATTATTCTTGTTGGTCTTTCAAAGCATTGTGCTCATCTCTGTCTTAATGATGCTAAGCTTGTTAAGCATCTGGACAGATGTTTCAGTCTTTTGTAAATACCAGCTCTTACCAGGGCGTCTATCTGTAGCCAGGAGGAGAACCTGCCCACAAGGAAAGTGTGAGCACATGTTGCATGTGTACTGCTTCTCTTGTAAATTAGCATAAATGCCTGTATTAATTTTGAATGTGGATCTATGGTATGGATTATCGGGTTTCGTTAGTAGCTTCAGAGAGTAGGTTTTTAATATTAATAATCACTGTTAGCCTATAGACTTAATTAGGAAGAGAAACAGCTGGATGCTCTGCAGAATCAGTCTTGGCTCTGGACATTGTGTCTCTCAGCAGCAGGCATGCCCTGGCTGCTGATCTCTTAACTTGTGGCAGCTGAGAACAGCGTGTCCTCATGGTTACTTATCAATACTGCTTTTCCTTCCTGCTTATAGGACCATTTTAAAGGCTCCTGGCTTTTAACCAAAAACTAGGAGTACCTATTAGAACAGCCCTTTGTAGTCAGGCAATTTTTCTTCCGTGTGGGAGTAGCTGCCTTTGCTCTCCTAAGGTAAGTTTTCTTGACTTTTGCTCTTGGGGACAGAATACAAGGGTTATGTGGGCTGCCATCAACAGTTAAATTAATTTGTTCTGGCTATCCTTAAAAAACTTTTTCTGAAGCCAAATGCAGATTTCAATCCATTCAGGTATTGGGAAGTAGGAAAAAGATACAGAAATCCAAGAATTGAAAAATACGGCAGAACTGCTAAAGTGCTCCTCCACTTGCGGAGCTTGTAACTCCAGTGGCACGAATCCAGCACTCAATATTTGGCTTGGTACAGTATATGAAAACTCAGCAATGGACTTAAGCAGCTCAGTTAGCACAGTTCATAAGCTATGCCGCTCAGTTAAGAAAGCCCTGGATGTGGGAAACAAAGTGAATGGAAATAGATGCCTGAAGTAATAAAATATGCAGTTCAATTGGAAAATGATGCAGATGGTTAATGAAAAAGTTATGTGATATGCAAAATGTGACGGTGTGGTACATGTATGTGTATATGCAAAAGAAAAATGATGGGGTATGTTTGCAGTTTGTCCATCACAGCAAAGGGGGCTGCAGAACATCTGAAGTGCTGTCAGATGGACTTGCAGTGACATTTGTTTGTTGCCTATAAATATTTTGGAACTGGCTCCAAAACAGCAGTGGCTATATGAAAAGGCGTATGCAAACTTTTTGTATTTCTGATATACTTTATCAAGGAGATGGCATCTAGATGCACAGCAGATGCTGTCTTTTGAGATGCAGATGAGCCTTTTGGAGCAATGCAGCTGATAATGAGCTCTGTGTATTGTTACAAGATAGGGCTGCCAGGCAATAACCACCTACAAACCTGACTAAGGATCAGCTACAGTGTTGAGGCAGGGTCTAGCTCCTCTGAGACAGTGGGTCAAATCCTATAGTTTTTAGACTTTGTTCAGAGAAAACCTCTTTTAATTTCCACTGGAGCTTTGACTTTGTCTAGTACACAGAATTTGGCCTTTAGAAATAAACAGCTATTCTAAAAGTGTCAAACAACTTTACTGTGCTTTGCCAGTAATCAGAGTATAAGCAATATTTAGTATGTGAAAAAAAATAGAAAGAAAATAGTTTTAGTAATTAATATAGAATTTAATAAAAATATTAGGCTGGCATCTAACATTTTTATTTCGGCATGACAGTTTACAATCCTCAATAATCCACTTAGTATATTAAACTATGCAAATAAACTAAATATTGGGCTGCTGCCAGTCAAACGCGTGGCCCAGAACTGCTTTTTGTTACCTAGTCTATATAAAAGCTAAAGACTACTTCATAAATATCTGTATCATTATCCATTTTTTGGTCTGACAGAGCAATGGACATAAGGTAACTTCAGGAAATACCTACTGGGAGAATACCAGGAGATTGTAATAACAGCAAGAGTGTCTCCATTATGTTCAGTGGGCTTTTGAGAGGCTCCGTTATTTTTGGAGTGAAATATTTCATCCTTAATGGAATAGAAACAGCAGGATGTGTTATCTGAAGGAAAAAAAATCAAATTGGACATCTCTTATGGTGGTAGAGGAAACGTAGTATCCAGTTCTATGATTTTTGGATGAAATTCCTAGTATGTACATAAAAGATGTGTCTGTGAATTAGTGAACTATGTGGTATGTGATGGATAACAAACTTGCTTACATGGGAAACATTTTCACTGTCCTCTAAGTATTTGTATCCTTTCTGATTCCATCAGAATCAGAGTTACGTTGCCAGGTTTTAAAAATATGAGTGGATTCAGGAAACATTCATCAGTGTCTTGCTTGGCAAGTTTTTGAGAGGCATGAGTGATGCACATATTAAAGGTGGTGTCCTTTCCTGCACTGAATCTGTCCTCTGACAATGTCACCATCAGTGACTGACCACCAGGGCCTACAACACAGAACAGAATTTTGTGATGTGAACTTGTTATTTACTGCAATGCAGACTTCAGCTTCAAAATCAGATCATTATTGGTCAAATATGTAAACCATTTAGAGCTATGACCTGTGATTTCTATACTATACTCCTTGCTTTTCCATGGCTGACTCTTGGTGTACAACATATTTTTGGCACAGATGCAGACTGCAGGGACGTAAACCTGTTTTTCCATTAGCTTTTTATGTTAGTTGTTTGGGAGGGGGTTGAATTTTTATGGATACCTTAAATTAAAGAGACTCTAGCCTGACTGTGAAATTAATAGAGCTATCAAAAACCCCACTGTCATTATACAACAATTGTTAATTATTTACAAGCAAACTTCTGCAAGAATGGTATTGTAGCTGTCAGCATTGTCGTTATTAAAATGCTTTGTCTGGGCAGAAGATAACATGACTTATTTAGGCTAAATGCAATGAATATGGAATATTCTGTTTCTCTTCACCAATTAGTCAGAGAACAATAGCATGTCTCTTTCCTAACTAGATGTTTATTTCAAAGTGTAACAAAATAAATATTTTCAGGGCTTTGTTTAGAAAGGACATGTAGCTATTATAATAGAAGTTAAAACTAAGTTGGGTTTCTTTTTAGAATGGGAAAAACTATTTTCATAAAGTAAATTCTCCTTTTTCAGATAGTGAAATGTATGTGAAAATCTTTGCCTTATTGTCACAGTATCTTGCTTTGCCTTATTGCTACAACATATTGTTTACCATACACATAATGTGCTTTAGACTTGTGAGTTGCTCAAGTGCTCTTTGCTGTCTCTGATTTCGTCTGTCTTTGTGAGCATATCCTGATCCAGTGGTAATTTCTTGGTTTTCTGCATAGCTGATTACAATGTTTAGAAACAGCAAGAGGAAAGTCAGAGAACTTTTAAGACAACTATGCTGGGTGGCTTGAGTCAGTTTTCCTGCTTTATCTTTCACATGCCATTACCCATTAGCAAAGATTTCATTGTCTTAGTGACATTAATGGTTTGTAGCAATGAATCCATTGATGACTATGTCAGGGTTGTAAAGGGTGATACCAGCCTGTTGAACATCTTCAGGGAGTGTACAGATTGGAAGGGATCCAAGCACTTAGCTTGGAAAGGACCAAGTCACTGTCTTTCTCCATGGTAATTCCATGTCTTCTTTTCAAAGCTTGTTTGGGTGTCTCTCTCTCACTGATCCTTTGCTGCTTTATATTCCCCAGCCTGCTCTCCTGTACAGGTGATTCTGGCAGCAGAGTACATTCACCTCACAGTAGGAGGAATCCCTTTCTTGTCCACCTTGTGACATTAAGAGAATGGTTATCTGAGAAGATAGTCAACACTGCTCCTTTCAGCATAGTTATCAGAAAAGCTTTTCAATGTATATCTTTTGAGGACTGTTGTTAACCTTAACTGTAGTTGTGTTTGAGTGAGTACAAAACCAGCTTGTGGTTCGGCTTTTCCTTCCACATGAAAAATTAAAAGATTGTCAGAAACTTGGGGGGAAATGTTACTTTGGTTGCTGTGAGAAGTCAAAAGGGAGTGAAGGAATCAACCTCTTAATTCCTACTGTATGTTGAGTACAATGACTTCAGTAGTTTTCAGATGCAGAAGTAAAACCCAAGACTCATTTATGCTCTCCTAGTTAGACCAGGCTGCCTTTTGATTTTATTTTTTTTTTTAAATCTCTTGTTTAGAAAACTGTTTTCAGAGTGAGAATATTTATGTTCTGCTGTCAGCTTGCAAGGTTTTTACAGTCTCAAGGAGGTAGGAGAGAAGCCAGCAGTGTTCTTGATATACATACTAAGTTAAAAAGAAGATGTAGAGAACACACAATTACATTTAATATAAAAAACAACAATGACTTTCTTAACATCGTTAAAAGTATGTGTTCACCAACCATTAATCTTGTATTTGGTTGTGGAGGCCATGGTAGAATGAACAGAAGCTAAAAAGCTGTTTGGAGGAATTGCCACCCAAATTGAGGTTTCATATGACTGAATGCATATTCTATGGAGCAGATTTTTTTCTTAAACTGTATGATTTTATAAATCCTTTCTGTATTGTAGAAAGATAAAAGCCCTAACAAGAACGGTACAAACATACCTCCTCATAATCTCTGGGCAAACAGTCTTTCTTTTCTTCCAGCTGCTGGCAAAGAGAGCTTGACCTTACACTTTGCTGTTCTGAGAGTTGGTTTGTTTGATATTACTTTGGGCATTATTCAAGAAATGTCAGCGCTGGGACACTCCTGGTGTGGGTTTGCTCCTATGCTCTCCCAGGAGAGGAGGACTTAGCCAGTATCAGTTCCATCAAGATCCTCTGGGTCAGTGTGTAGGGTAAGCTTTAGTTAGAGTGGATTCATTGCAAGTCTGGAATTTGTTTATCAAAGAAAAGTCGAGGGGAAAAGTATAGAATACTTAAAGTGGAAGGAAAGCATGCAGAATGCCCCTGGAATGATTTAGAAATCACTTCTCTGCTATGGCTGCCAAGCTTTGGAGGTGTTAGATTGGTCCTGGGCACTCGTTCCACCCAGGCAGTCACACTTTTGAAAGGCTGTCTGATGTTCTATGATTTGTTGAGATTCAGTGGGTGTCAACTGAAAGGATGCATCCCCTCCAGTTATTCTTTTGGCTAATCTTCCTCTAAAGACACTGAAAGGGTCCAGCCTTCTCACCAGCCTCTAAAAAAGAGGCCCCATAAGTAATATTAACTTCTGCAAGTTCCTTGTTACTCTTAAGCAAGTTATTAATTAACTGAATGTAACCACTGGCTGTTGATAAATCCTTTTAACTAATTCAAATTCCACATCAAGCTTGGAGTGTTTTCCCTCAAGTTGCTGCTGATGTTAAGCTTTGTGAAGAACTAATTCTGATCTGGTTTTGAGCACTGAAGTTGGGGAAAATGGAGGCAAGATATTTGTTTGCTTGATTCCACATGACAACTCCAGGGTAACTGAATAGACTGTACGGTTGATTTGACAAGGCTGTGCACCGAGCCAGCAGCCTCGCATACCAGAGGCAGGGGAATGGAAGGGGGACTGACAACTGTAATGGATTTTATAAGAATTTCTCTAAAGAGCGACAATTTGACTTCAATTATTGATGTTTTTCAGAGGTTTCTCTTTTGAGAGGTATGAATAACTAATTTAAATATGCATTCATGTAACATTATCAATAATGAATAAATTGCTGCATGGAAAGAAGATGAGTAGCAGATATAAATATTAAATAAAGGAAGAGGTTTTTGAGAGTGGAGGAAATGTAGTCTTTAATGGTGTGACTGTTACTGGTTTTTATGTGAAAGCAGGAACTGTGGTTATTATGTATAAATGTATTACAGTGATGTTTGTGAAAAGCATTGTAAGTTAGCTTGAAATGCCACAGAACGAAAAAGCAGTGAATGTGTATGGTGGTGTGTGACAGCATGTATGTTAATCCTGCAGGGCTCTGGTCTCATCCTGGGACTCAGTGTGTTACCCTTTCCTCTCCATGCTCAGGAGGCACTTTGTGCCCAGTGCCGTAGAATTACTGCTTTATGGTAAGGAAACTTTGAAAATGTGTCTGGGCAGGCTGTTGGCCCTGTTAAAATATGTGCTGAAGAGAAGCTGGAGTGGATTGCCAGGTACCTGAGAAGAACTTTGGGACATTCAGTGATTGTTCAGTGACTGCTGTTTCAGGAGACTTTGAAGGACGGTGACTTTGCATTTTCTAGTCCAGTTTTCACTTCCAGAATGACGTTCTTAGAGACTCCCTCTGGTAGTGCCTCATGCTCTGTTCCATTTAGTCTTTCACTCTCTTTAGACAGAAATGCATATTTATATATTTTGTAAAATTTTATAACAAGTTCTTTCTCTGTACATCATAACAGTCTTGAAATTTTGTCACAGGTATGTAAGCTCATTAAGTAGCACTTGAAAATGTTCCACTTTTGACAGCATCCCCATAACAATGAGTGTACTGGTATTTGTTACATGAAGCAATTTTTTCTCTATTAGCAGCGTGTTGTTTATTTTAGCATAATATTTTAATGAAGATACTTAGAAATGGAATCCTTACAAATCTGTCTTACCAATGTTTAAAAAATGTTAAGTCTTATGAAGTGCTGTATATACCATTGGTGTGTTCTGAATAGGAGTCAAACATAAGTCTTGTTGATTTCTTATATGCTGAAGATTATAAAACACTGTCTCTCAAGCATGTAGGTTATCAAGGAGATCTATCTGTCTATATATGCAAGTTGAGTTAAGTTTTAAGTTGTTTTCAAAAAATTGCTTTTAGCAAGTTTGTAAGTACATTCTTACCACCCTGCATCAGTTGGGTTCTGCATGGATTATGCAGTCAAAATTGTCTTGGAGATCTGAGAAATCTGGTTCACTTGAAGCAGCATCTGACCTATAAAACCAGTAGATTAAGCCAGTTTATCACAGGGGAGAGTATTCGCATGTTGGTTTACACACCTGGGAAGAACACTGAACTTACTTCAAACCAGGGATAGTCATATAGCCCTTCAATTCTGGTAGAAGAGATGGAGTTTAAAAGAGGCCGTGTAATTCCTCTGATTATTTTGCAGTTGCCTTCAATACAAATACTGCTTCCTTGTGTGTAAGAACTGGATGTTGAGAGCAAGTCACTTCACAGCTCCCAGGACTGCAGCAAGGCGTTTCATTAGCAAAAAACTGTTTTAACACTAGCTTAATTAGTAGACTTCATAATTTATTGTTTCATCATCTGGTCCAGCTCAGCATCCGTGGGATTTCTGGACGACATGAAGTGTGGAAACCTGTCATGACAGAAAAAAAACAGAGGCTTGTAGGAAACAATGGTTGTCTTGTGGGAAGAGTTTAAATATATGCAGCTGATCCCATGGGAACTGCTCTAGTCTATTCACCCTGTGTGAAAATGATGCTCTTTCAATATAATCTTTAATCCTTTTCTTTCACTGAAAAATGTGAGAAGTTTATTTAAAATTTTTGAAAGAGTGCTCTGTTTTAGTGAGTAAATGTTTTTCAAACACAAAAATAAATCAAATCATTAATGTAACACAGAGGGGAAAGGTTCTCCAAAACATCTTGCAATATTCTGTCTATAAACTGCATCTGTGAATGTCCTCGGGAAAGTTTCAGGGTGAAAAAAAAAAAACAACAGGAAACGTATCCAGGCTTTCTTTTTCTCTTTTTCATGGATGGGTGCATGTGGGGAAGGAAGTATCCAGCAGCCTCTGAGGTATTACAAACTTCTGTAACTGTTTGAGACGTACTTGTTCTAATTTCACTAAACAGATTTTTCCTATGAGCTGGGGGAGAAGGATTCCAAGACAAGGGAATCCTATCATATGCGCAGGGTAAAATTTGCTTTGAAGATGATTCTAATCTTCCTCCTATTAATGCAAAAGTAAAATAAAACTAAATATGCATTGTTGAAAACATTTGTACCCACTCCCAGAGAGAATGGAAATCTAAACCTTGCTTTGTTCAATCTATGCATGTGTGAATAACTTCACAAACTTCCATAGGGTTTACTAGAGCTGCTGTCCTGTTTGGTTTTTACGGAACCATGTCCTAAATATTAAACCCTGTTTGGAGGAATACTCAGTTGCATTCCTGGAGGTACAATGCAGTATATATTTTATAGTCTGTGCACAGAGTACTGAAAGGCAAGGAGTTACTAATGCTATTTTGCTTTTGCTTTCCTATAGCATCTTTCATTCAAGGCATCCACAGCACTTCATACAGTCCAGTGTATTAAGCATGGCAACATGTCTGTGAGGTAAGGAAATTGATTTTTTTCTTTTTTCCCCCCCTCCTCTTTTCCTTTTTATAGATGGAGTAGTCAAAGCATTGGGCTGTGATTTCCCAGGATCACCATGGTAAAACAAGACCTCTGGCCTTCCAGTCTTTTAACACAAGTCTATCTGTTTAAGGAGAATTTTCAGATCACCTTCCTCTCTTGTGTAATTTGCTTGACACTTAAGTCTAAGTTACTTTTATGAACTAGCTAAAGGTTTACACCTTTTAGATTTCTTTCTTTAACATTTTGGAAAATGAATGTAATCTTTTGTTTGTCAAAGAGCTTTGGTGGCTGTGGTAGCTTGGTCTTTCAGTACAGCACAAGAAGCACCAGCTGGAAGTGCTCCAGATGGGAGCTGTGCTAAGGAGTCTGAGAAGAACCATGCATGGTGCCCATGGCGAACTAAGTGTATGGTGGAGAATGGAGTTTCGGAAGTGCTGAACAAATCTTGGGTTCATTAGGGAGCTCTGGCTGTGTGCTGTGTTTGGAGTATCATCTGTCCTCAGTGTGGCTTCAGCAAGGGAGAGTGGTTTGTGCTGGCAGCCTGTTGTCTCTTGATGTATTCAACTGCACATGTTTAGTGCCTTTAAGAGCCTGCAGAGACTATCCCTGATGGCAGTAGGTAATGGATATTGCTGCAGGGGTGAGCTAGCCCAGGACTGACTGATCAGAGGGCTGGAGCACCTCTCCTATGAAGATAGGCTGAGAGACCTGAAGTTTTTCAGCCTGGAGAAGAGAAGGTTCTGGTGACACCTTAGAGGGACTTCCCAGTACCTAAAGGGGCCTACAAGAAAGCTGGAGAGAAACCTTTTACAAGAGCATGTACTGGTAGGACAAGGGGGAATGGCTTTAAACTGACAGAGGGGAGATTTACATTAGATATTAGGAAGAAATTCTTTGCTATGAAAAGGGAGAGACATTGGAACAAGTTGCCCAGAGAAGCTGTGGCTGTTCCATCCCTGGAAGTGTTCAAGGCCAGGTTGCTCTGAGCAGCTCAGGTGCAGAGGTGTCCCTGCTCATGGCAGGGGGGTTGGAATTAGATGATCTTTAGGGTCCTTTCCAACCCAAACCAACCTGTGATTCTATGATTTAGTACTGTGCTTGCTTAATCTCCTTCTGAAATGCAGAATTACATCAGTCCACAGACAAGAGTGGTTCAGCAGTGCAGTAAGGTTTTAATTGCCTGTTGCTTTGCAGACTAGGTGATACTACAAGGTTCATTTAACATGAACTACAGGTTGCTTCTATTTCCTAAAATTCCTTAAATACAGTGAGGGTTTTATTGATTCATGTTGCTTAGTATGGAGCTAGATTAACAATATTGTTACAAAGTTCTATGAGTGTTGCACTTTTGTTTTCAGTGGGACTGCAGCATCTGCTAAAATCAAGCAACTATACTTACATTTCAAGTCTTTTCAAAGTTAAGGAAATTATTCTAATTTCCTGTAGCATTTCCTTCAATGCAATTTTTTTTTATCCTCTCCCCTTCTTTTTTTGATTTAAAAGATTTTTTTGTTATTGTTGTTTTGTCCTTCTAAAGTAATTCTGAAGAATCTGTGTTTCTGTTAAACTGTAAGTCTCAGTCTTTTAGCTCAAAGTTCAATTGGCTTTTTGATGTCCTTAGGTCCAACTGCCCTTTTTCATGGAATTTTTATTGTTAATCTCCTATTATTGGGGGAATTATTTTGCAAACAGACCAATTCAGTTGCTTCAAGCTCTGAAACCTGTCGGGCTAGCTTTTATTCTGATCCTTTCTGATAAGGACCTTTGGTAAGAATGCTGTTCCTCCAGCAAGCTGAGAGACTCACCTTGGAGGGGAATGGATTCAAGGTCTGGTATGGCTCTTTCAGCTTGTCATGAAAAGTGAAACTAGATGCTAAAAACCAAGTTTCAAAACTTTGAATTAGATGTGGGACTTCAATGCAAGCAAGTAGAAATGGCCTGTGTTGTAAGCTGTTTTTTCCCCTTTGCCTCTTTTCCATTGTGTACATGTGACATAAATGTAACTCACCTGTATCAGACAGTGATACAGTAATATATGTCCTATCTGAATGAGAACATACTGGTCGGTGTTCTGGAGTTAAGATGATGAGACATCTCAGGAACCATACACTGAAGAGATTTTATCATCCAACCTGGCCCTTTAAAAAGAAAATTAAAATATGATATTTTAGAAGACATGCGTGTTATGTTTTTCCTTTTCCTCAGTGCCAGATACCTATTAATAGGAAACAGTACAATCTTATAGTGAGCAAGGAGAAGCTTAGAGGACAATTTTCTTCTTTAAAGACCTATGCAAGAAAAGTATTTTAGGCACTGTTACATAATGTGTATATTAAGAAGATTTTCTATAATTCCATTTCAAAGAGCTTATAGTAAGTAAATGTTTTTCTGTATTGTCTGTATTGTTGTCTAAAAAACTTACATTTAAAAATGTCTGTTCATCAAATGGAGAGCAGAGCCTTTCTGAGAAACTCTTCTGCAGAAGCACATCGAGTAGATTATCATTTGCAAAAGGCCAAGAAGGGGTTGCTGTGTTTCAGTGCAGCTGATCCAGGGGAGGGTTCAAATGGATCTTTGTTCCTAGAGCTGTGTTCCAAATTATATGTTCAGACTTTGTTATCCTTCTTATGATCGTAATGTTAAAAGCCAAAGCAAAGTTCTGACCCAATTTAGTGTTAATGTAAAATGCTACAGAGCAATAGCATTTATTCCTTTGCACAGAAAATCTTTTCTGACCAAGTTTGCTCACTCATTCTTTTTCTTTCAGTGTGAGTTTACTGAGGTGGTTTTGGATTTTTTTACCTTCTTCCCAGGAAGGATTGCTTTCCACTAATACAGGGAGTTTTGTTTTCTCTATTAAAAACAACTGTCTCAAATGGAGTAAGCTTTGTCCTAGTAACAGAGCATTTCATTCAAAGATAAGGCCTCTCTGCATTTAGGTTCCTGTAGTCACCTGACAGAGCCATTGGTAACTTTTAGGCTGCTTTAGTCCGCATTCCTGAAATGCCTTACTGCTGGCATTGCAACTAACAGCTTCAGGTTCACTGCTTGCCACCCCATTCCCCGGCTTTCCGCTTGCTGTTCCCTCGAATACTGCCTGGCATAGCAGGAGGGCAAAGCAAATGGTCAGGTTTTGTTTAAAGAGCATGAGCTTTCCACATCTAACCATCATTGAGGATGTCATTACGGAATCATGAACAGGTAAAAAAATCAGTGTCAGTGGCTTTTTGCACTTTTATTTTTGAATTGAGAATTGCTGCATATGAGTACAGTGGACCCATCTCCTCTGCTCTTATGCCATCCCCTTCAGTCTCGTGACTGATGAACTGTGCCATAGTGATTGTCAGAAAGATATAGCCTGTTGTGCTTCCATGTTTGCAGTCTTATTAGCTCTTTTTTCCTGTCCTGTTGCAAATAATCCAACTAAAAATCCTGTGTAATGATATTAATGGATTTGGGAAAATGAAAAAACCTTTACAATAAAGCTTTGCGCAGATCAAGTGTAAGGTGCTGCCTATGCTATTGAAAAGAGATTGCTTCATTGAATAGTTTCCATAAGGTTCTTGGTGTTTTGCATTGATTTTGCCCCTTATTTGAAGCTTTAGGTTTGTTTTGGTTTTTGTTTTTGTGGGTTTAGTGGGTTTTTTGTAATTTGGTTTTTGATTTTTTTTTTTTTTTGTTTTCTTATATTGCATGCTCCCCCGCCCTGAAAAATAATGTAAAATAGGTTAACTGGGATTAAGGATACTCTGTATCTCAATAATTACAAGTGATCTAGTTTGTGACAATGTAGTATTTTGTTCATGGCCTCAAGAAAAGAACTTACAGGAGTTGGCCTTGAATCCAATGGGACATCTGGAAGACATGCAGGCAGATCTCTTCCTAGCCCCAGCATCAGTAAATGTTCTATATTAGATTAGTAACTGAAGACAGAGGGAAAGTTTCAATTTATGACAGTATTTTAATACATGTCCTCATGTCATGATGAGCCTGGGTTTGATACACATTTGCAGAGGTTACTGCGGGCCGCCAGTGCTCCAGAGGGCAGGAGATCTCTGCCTGCCCCTCCTGGCACATGCCATCAAGGTGACAGCGGATGTACGCTGCTACAAAGGGTTCATCTAATGCAAGCCTGTGTGGAAAAAGTGGTGACGTTCAAGGCCTTTGTCACACCCATTCTCTTCATCACTCTGTCCAGTTTACAAATAGCCTATTTTTCATTGTATCCCTAGTTCTGCTGTGCTTTGCTTCAGTAATATATGTAAAATCTCAGACATTTCTCTTTCCTCTATATAATGCTACAGTGAAATTTTACTCATTGGAAACATAGACTAGGTCATTTCAGCGATGTGCACAAAGGCAGACTGATCCTGTTCAAGCAACTGCTTTGCCAGAGCATAACCTTTGAAGCTAACTCAAACTCCTGAATTAATGAATATCATAGTCAGAGTGTGCCTATGTTAGTGTCATAATTTTGTCAGCTGGATGTCATGTATCCTGTATTCCTGCAAAGGCAGCCATTAGTGGCTAAGATGAAACTTTAAGATTGTTGCACATCCGAAGGTAAAGGACATTTACATGCATACATATATGTATGTACTTTATGTTAAGGTATGTTTATTTCAGAAATATATTTTGATTCACAAAACAGCACTAACAACAGCCTACTTCAGAGTTTCTCTGAACGATGCTGTTTTTGTCTTCCCAAACTTCAGTACAGAGAAAATATTGATGAAGTGGAAGATGTTGGTGTTGAAGGAATGAGAACGATAACTTATGCACTAAAAGATGGCCAACGCAGATACAGTTAAAGCTAAAGGGAGCTTGAAGTGACTGTCGAGCAGAACCTGTTTAGGGTGAGCTTGTTGAGCAGTGCAGCAGCTTCCCAGAACACAGGTTACAGCATTCCCATTTGTAACCTCTCCTTTCATGTGCCTCTGAGCTTACTCAGGGCCATGGCTCTATGTGTATTTGTGTCCACTTTGGCTGGCAGAAGCTCAGTGTGCCGCTTCTAGCCAGCATGGCTGTTATGCGCGCCAGTGAATGTTCTCTGCGTGGTTCAGCCCTTTCTCAGTAGGGTCTTGAACAACAGGGTCTTCTACTTCCCTGTGTCCCTCACAGCTCTGCCTCTGGTGCTAGCAGCCTCTGGAGAGCACTGCACTTAGAGATGCTATTTGGGGCTGAGAAGTTGTGGCTTGCTGGGCTTCTTTGTCACTGTGAATAGTTTTGGTGGGAAAGGATGGAAGAAGAGAGACAGAGCGAGCTGGGGTTTTCAGCCTGGAGAAGAAAAGGCTCCAGGGACACCTTAGAGCAACTTCCAGTACCTAAAGGGGCCTACAAGAAAGCTGGAGAGAAACCTTTTACAAGAGTGTGTACTGGTAGGACAAGGGGGAATGGCTTTAAACTGACAGAGGGGAGATTTACATTAGATATTAGGAAGAAATTCTTTACTATGAAAGTGGTGGAACATTGGAACAAGTTGCCCAGAGAAGCTGTGGCTGTTCCATCCCTGGAAGTGTTCAAGGCCAGGCCGGATGGGGCTTGGAGCAACCTGGTCTAGTGGAAGGTGCCCCTGCCCGCGGCAGGGGGGCTGGTACTTGATGATCTTTAGGGTCCTTTCCAACCCAAACCATGATTCTATGATTTTATGAATTGCAGTACAATGAGGAGCTAAGGGAGGAGGGACGGCCCTTATCTTTTTTTCCTGATTGTAGGGCCATCATGGAGACCCTTGGAAGACTCAAGGACAGATACTTTCTGCCTGCCTGAATCCTACCTACCTTGGCAAAGTTTAGGGTCAGTGTCTAAGCCCTGTGGGATTTTCTGGTCTTGAAGGACCCTGTGCTGTCGATCCCTTTCTCTTGTGCACTGAGGTTGGCTGTGAAGACTCTTGCCTCAAAGGTGTATGAGTAGAGGGAATCCATCAGCATGAGGTGAGTCCCAGCAGATTTGGAATAACAAGTAACACTTCTGAGATATGGAAACCCCAAACTTCTCATATAATTAAGACGAATGTCTCCTCTGCAGATGCTTTGAACACCAGAGTTTGAGGGCACAAATGAAGCCTGTCCTCTCATAAGTGTGTGCATGGTGCTGAGTCTGGCTCAACTTGGCTCAGCTTTTGGTAAATTCCCCAGCCAAAAAGTGCACAGTTTCAGCTCAGCCAACTGTTGGTTTTACATGAGTTGAAAAGACTGCAGCGATCATTTTGGCAACAAAACTGTTTTTTTCTGAACAGAAATCATTATCTTCTCAATCTTGCTAATGTATTTCTGGAGTCAAGACACAACAACCCAGAAAACAGAGGAAGCAGCTTCACCTGCCCCCTCTAGCTCTGCTACTGGAGCTAGAAACCAAAGAAAGGAAGTTCAGCTCATCTAGTCACTATCCTGCTAAGGTAATATGCATTGAAATGAAAAATACTTGGGTTTATGCATTAAAAGTTATGTATTGTTTAGCTCATTTTAAGCTATTTAGTGTTTGAGGGTAAAAGGTCCTTCAACATGCAGTTTGTGATATGTGCTTAAGGATGCCCCTGGATCAGGGCAGCCTGTATGCTGTGCACAGACACTATTTAAAAGGCTTTGTTAATCTCAAATATGGCAGCCAATGCATTTGTTAATTCTGCCCCTCACACCCTTTTTTCTTTTCCCGTTTAGATTGTGGCCAAGGAAGCCTTGAAATATGCCTTAGATTAATTCTTCATATTTGATTGCTAGTCCACAGGATTGTTTCCATTCTGTCCTCATCTGAATCATTCATGCACATGGTGCATGCAGAGATCTAGCTGAGTGACAGTGAATGCAGCCATGCATCATCTGTTTGGGCTGGTTTTGGCAGAAAAGGACCTTTCACGTGCAGGGGATCTTTTCTCATTAGAGGATGCTGAAATTGAAGGAAGCCTCTCAGAAGCTCTTGAACAAATAAGAATAATTAGTTCATCTGCGGTAAGTGAAACACTCTTAATCATATTTCATGAGAATAAATGTATAAATAAAATACTAAGAGGACATGTGCAATTTAAGTTTCTAGAAAAACCTAAGGAATGCCAAGAAAAGTGTAATATTTGAAAATGTGGTAACCAAATCTAGTTCCCACTAGCAGGATTTCCTTGAAGGATATTTCAAGTTCCTCTTTATCATAATTTTTATTCAATAGCTATTTAAGGCATATTGAAGAGGTTACAGGTCCACTGTATGTACACTGTGTATTCTGTTTGCAGCAGAAAGTGTTCAGAATGACGTTACAAAAACTGACTCATCCATCAGGACAGCCACTGTATGCTGGCTCTTCTCTAGTCATTTCTTTGACAGCAGTTACATCAGCAGACTTCAGAACATTAATCAAGTTATTTTGGCCATTGCCTCTGCTGTTTGTGATGTACTTCAACTCATCTAACTGCAGGTTATCAGGAACTTGACACAAATTCCCCCTAATATACTTTTTGAGAGAAAATGCAGGAATTCACTACAAAATGTTTTTGCAAACGCATCAGTCTGCGCTGAGCAGCTGAAGCATCCTGCAAAGCCGTCCCCCTTACCTCGAGCTGCGACTCCCACCAGAGGGCTCCAGAGATCGGGGAGCTGCTCCAGCTCTGCCCCATCGCTGCAGCTTGGCTGTGGCATGTATTTCTTCCCAAATGGAATAGTTCCACAGCAGTTTGGATGGGACCGCTCTGCTCTCCATGTCCTCACACAGCCAGAGACCAGGATTCTCGCCAGGGGTTCACTCTTGTGCCATCCCAGCCAGTGGCCGTTAACTTGTTCTCCTCTTTATCAATAGGTGACCTTATACAAAAGAAAAAGTGTGGTTTCTTTCTTTTTGTAAGTGCATGAATTTTTCATGCATGCCATGCAGAGTTTGTAGAGGGCTATCTGTGAACAAAGGCAGAGAATTGCTTTGAGACAGACCCAAACATCATGTCTTCTGTCTGCAATGTGCTGTACCACAGTGCGGTGCAGAACCCCAGGCTTAGCTCTGGAGCTCTGCTTGTGAAAGCTAGTGCTGAAATTGGTTCCAGCCCTTAAAAAATGTACATGCTTTACCTAGCAAAACCAATGAGTTCTAATACTTCAGTCTGTCTTTCATCTTTGTTGCTTTTTAGGGTGGAACAGCCTAAGTTAGACTGAGGGACGATGATTGCATATTCTGAGTCTTCCAGTTATGGCACAGTGCTGCTATTTCATACCCACATGGAATCTGTGTCAATAATTACAGGGATTACAGGAGTTTGTAATAAAGCCTATTTAATTAACTTTTATTCATGTTACGTTGATACTAATTGAAACTAAGTCTGTTCACATCACGGACTCTACATGATATGATATATTTGGGACCCTGCATTTGGCTGTATATATTGTGGATACAGCCATTCCAGTTTCAGTTTTAAGACGGTTATGGGAGAAGAGGCCTGTGTGAGTGGTTCTAAGGTGTGCAGCTGCAGTCTTTGCTCAAGAAGACCATATTTCAAGATAGACTACGAAAAATCATTTGGTGACGCAATACCATTACAGTAACAAGGACTAAGACCTAAACCAGTAAATTGTCTATGAGATGAATAATTTCTGTGTTTAAGCACACTAACCATTTGTTTTGAAGGTGGAAGTGAAAAAATGACAGTGGATAGTTAGAAAAACTTTGTCTTCAAGTTAGTTTTGTGGGGTCCTTTAAAAGGGTGGACATTCTTTGTCAAATGTCTTTTCACCTGAACCAGGACTACCAGACCAATGACAATGACCAGGCTGTGGTGGAAATCTGCATCACTCGCATCACCACTGCCATAAGGGAGACGGCATCCATAGAAAAGCATGGGAAAGCCCTTGTGGCTCTCTGGGAGTCATGTCTAGAGCACAACTTGAAGCCTTCTGGGAAAGATGAGGATGCACCACATGCAAAAATTGCATCCGATGTCATGAGCTGTATCTTGCAGGTAAGACTGAGCTGGGAGTGTAATGCACTTGTTGGCTATTCAGTTTTATCTTTTAAAATGTGGTTAGACTTCATGGTTTCTGAGGGAGCATGGGAATGATTGCATTTGTTTTGAACCAAGAATATGACCTCAAATGTTAATGTATGTTATTACAATGTATATGGCATTTGTTGCAGTGAATAAAAACTTTTGATATCTTATCTTTAGAAATGTCTTGAAGGTTTAGTGCCAGATTTCATTAATTCTCTGTTAATTCTAAGTATTTGCATTTCATGTAAACATTAAAGTGGGAGGCATATGACTAATTTTCTGTGGTTACAGAAAGATTCCTTTGAAACCACTTAACATCAGGGAAGAGGTTATTCTTTTGAATTGTTCTGGAGAGCAGCAAAATGCCAAAGAGATTTTAATGACATGAAATTTAGGTCAGTAGATTATCTGTCAGTAAGGGGGATCTCTCAACATTTTGATTATAAAAGCTGAGTCCAGATACAACACAGAAAACTGATTTCTGAACAAAAATCCAATTTCTACTACTCTAAACAGAGGACTAGAAAGAAATTATTCTCTGGCCAAGATTGTTGGAATAATTTCTTACAATATTGTACAAAATGTTGGAGGCAACATGATCAAAAAAGTATTTTGGTCCCTTGAAAGCAAGGCCTTTTGGAGATGGAAATAGAGTATTCCAAGGCTTTCTAAGAAATAAGTTGAGGGTGAAGAGACCTTTAAAAGGGAGTGTGTGGAAGTCTGATATTAAATCAGGGTGAGTTTGGTGGGGGTTTTTGCTTTTGTTTGTGGTTTGTGGGGGGGGGGGGTTCTAGCTGGGACTGCAGGCAACATCTTTCTTTAAGGAATGTAACACACTGGAGGCACCCACAGAGAAACTTATTTGTACAGTTATCTAACTGGAAGTGAAAATCAGGGCTGTTTCTAAAGTTTCAGCTGTGGGTACAATCATGGGGATGAGTTCCATGGCAAACGGAGAAACAGTATGATGCTTGCTTAGCTGCTTGTAGGATATATTGTTCCATAAACTTGAGATTCCTCATCTACTTTGGCTCAAAGTGTTTGAAGTCCAAAAGAAACAAAGAGTTTCAGAAAAAATAACATCAATGCTGAATGTGCTTCAATGAATTTTTAGTTTTGTATGGTCAATTCTGTTTAATCCCAGTACACCACTCTGAAGAGGCACAAAAAAGTGTGTTATAGTATATTAAAAGATGGAAAAAACTTGCTTTTCTGAAGCCTAGGTTCCTGTTCATTTTAATCTGGGAAGCATAGAGATTTATTCTAGCCAGACACTCAGTCAAGACTGTGGATGAGGCTTAGCAAGATTTCTTCTGTACCACACTGTCATCCCAAGCCATGAACCATAAGCTGCACCTCAGTGCAGGGCGCAGAAGCACATCCTGTGAAGGTCATCTGCATACCAGGGCTTGCTCAGTGATCGACTGGTTTTGGCAGGGACCACGCTTTCCAATAGGCAACACGTTCCTGGAGGTGTTGGCTGTGTCCCCTTCTGTCTTGCATCCCTGGAGGTGAGACAGTAACTGGTTTTGGATGACAGTAGCTGCACAGCTTAAACTTTCCAGATGAGAGATGGTGCATCTGCACAGATGTATACTTTGTACAAATGTTGTCTTTGCAGTACTTTAGCATTCTTATGAAATATGATTTCTAAAGTATGCCATGGCTTGTCTAAGCTTTCAGTTTTTGCTATTGGCAACTGTGTGCCTAAATCAAGATAGCTCATATCCAAATGTTTTGGGGATTGCACTGTGTTGCACATTACTTCAAGAAAGGGGTTCATTGAAGTGAAATGAGCAACTTCTAGAAGTACATTTACTGCTCCCTGAAACAGAGCTATTATCAGCGAGTTCCTTTGCATAAAAAAAAGGCATAAAATGAGTTTTCATACAGTACGTGAGGGATAGTTGAAGTAGTAATGAACATCTGACAGCTGGGTTGAATCTCACAGCGTGTTTCTGTTGATATTACCAGCAGGGAGGTCCCCTAGATTTGCAAACATCACTATATCATATTATTTAAATCTGGTTTTCATTGTCAGCTTTCCATTTTCATAAGTGCATTCATGCCCTGATATTTATAATGGAACAAATGAAACCTTTTTCCTTCCATCTGAATTCAAACGTACTCTTAACTAAGTATTTTATGTTTATTGTAGGAAAAATAAACAATAAATTGTTCTTCCGAATTTTCTTAGATCTTTTAAATCCTAGTCAGAAGCCCAAACCTTATCTTCCTATTCTTTTTGCATGGAGTCCTAAAGTATAACTTGGAGGCAGAATTTGGCTTTATTCAATAGTGCCTCTCAGTCAAATATAATGAGTCATGCTGCTGTATAAAGCTCTATTCATTTTAAGGCTTTTTCTCTTTAAAAATGTAGTTCTTGATCATATAGCAGCTACCATGATGAGCTGTCTTGACACCTATGTGTTGTTGCAGCCCCTTCTTCCTCAGTGGCCAGCAGGAAAGGACTGTCCCAGAGCAGGTGCAACATTCCATTGCTTGGCAGGTCTTCCTTGCAAGAAAAAATCATCATAGCCACTTAGACTTGGCTCTTTTGCACTAGTTGAGTAGCAAAATGCAGCCTTAATTAGGGTGAGTCCTGCCCTCTGTGAGGCTGATGGTAAAGGCAGTTACTGCTGATGAAGGCAGAACTGGCCTAGGAGGCAATGTAGCGTCGTATATGTAATGACAGATTTGTTTTTTCTCGGGTCCAAATTTATGTTTTAATAGATAGCGCTGCTCCAGAATGAGCATGTGTTCAGTCTGTACTGCCTGCCTTTGCACTATTTTCTTGCTTTCTGATACATCTGGATTCCAGTGGCTGCCTGTGATTCCAGATGCTAATTAAATATAATCATACTGCAGGATTGTTTTCAAAACCAGTGATGTACTCCAGTTTCAAAGAGATGTCCAAATCTGAGTGAAGAGCAGAGAAAAACACTGATTAAGGAGGCTCCAGAGAGAATATAGGTCCTCAGTTACACATAAGCATACCCTCCTAGTTTCAAGGGCAGTTATGTAAGGGAACTTAATGGGTAATAGATGTATATAATCTGTGCACAGAATTTCATGTACACAAATAGTTGCAGAAAACCTTTTATGACCTTAATGTCAAACCCCAAGTGTATGCGCAGGTACCCCTGAGATTGCTGAAGCTTGGTGCCATTTTGAGAGCAGAAGTTAGCAGTCCTGAAAAATGTCAGTTTACCCTGCTGTTCAGAGAAATTGGCTGGACTTTAAAAAAGTCCTAATTATTACAGGAAAGGTGATGATCAGTGCTAAAGCTGTTACCCTGTGAGCAAGTCTCCCAGTACACTTACTCATGCGCAACCTTTTTCCTCGTTTGCCCAGTTTGCCTTTGATTTAGTCCAGTGGCTTATCATGAGATCCTGTTCTGGGAACAGAGGGGTCCTTTCTTCATGTACTCTCAGTCAGCATGAAGATAGGCCGAAACTCAGAGTCGTAGCACACTTCAGTTTAGACAAGGGAAGCTATGACTTGCATTGAGGAAAATTTACCCATGCTTGAAATTGTTTCCCTGAGCCTTGGGCCTGCACTTAGAACTGGACATGGGCATGCGGCAGAATGCTGCGACGCAGGAACAAAAGGCAGCAATGCCTCTCCTGCTGCAGGGAGCAATATTTACCAGTCACCAGCGCGAGTGATTGTTCCGAAGTGTTTGCTATGCTTTGGGATGAAAATTTCCTAGATGATCTTAAGGTCCTTTCCAGCCCTAACTATTCTATGATTCTACTCTGTGTGGATGATGGATGCAGTTTCTGCTGTCTTCTCTGAAAGCACCAAACACAAAATGTCTTGTTAGAGATGCCACAGCAATTAACACTTAAGTAGTGCACTTCATATTTTCTCCTCCTCTTGCAGAAGTCAAAAATAGGTGTGTCATTAGCATTTCCTGGCGCAGTAGTTTAAAATTCCTTTACTTGCTGTTTCTTTGAACATGGTTTCAGTGGTGTTACCAAAACATAACCTCTCTTGACTTTTTTTGCCTTGTTTTCCATGTTGTTTTGATTTTTGTTTTTCTACTCTGTTCAGCATGAAACTTTAATAATTTTTACAGCTCTGTATTTTTCAGTGCTTTTCCATGTTTTTACAGAATTACAACAGACCTCCAGTAATGGCCTTAGCTGTTCCAGTGGCAGTGAAATTTCTTCAGAGGGGCAATAAGGAATTATGCAGAAACATGTCGAGTTATCTGTCTTTGGCTGCAATCGCTAAAGCAGATCTGCTGGCTGATCACACAGACACCATCGTCAACAGTGTCCTTCAAGGTATGAATGCACTGAGATTTTTGGGTTTAGTCCTGCAGCATGCCCACCATTAACTTAGTTAGGCATGTATACAATTTAACATGCTACATAGAAAAGCATCTATGAGGCATGTATGTATAAAGCAGACATATGGGCATATCTATAAACATCTACGACAGTCTAAAACCAAACTATATCAAAGAAGACCTTTCAAGAATATGTGAATTTGCTGAACCTTGTTGAGTATGGCAGTTTCATTATCAATTGGCTGACACACAGGGCAAAGAACACATTTGTACTTTTTAGTATACTATACTAATGGACTACAAATTATAAGCCATGATGTGAGACACTAGTTACCAGGCTCTTATCCTTTCTTTTGGTGTCATTGGCAATACTCCAAAATCATAGAATCGTAGAATAGTTAGAGTTGGAAAGGACCTTAAGATCATCGACTTCCACCCCCCTGCCAGGGGCAGGGACACCTCACACTAAACCATGTCACCCAAGGCTATGTCCAACCCAGCCTTGAACACTGCCAGCAATGGGGCATTCACAACTTCCCTGGGCAACCCATTCCAGTGCCTCACCACCCTTACAGTAAAGAATTTCTTCCTCATATCCAATCTAAACTTCCCCTGTTTAAGTTTGAACCCATTACCCCTTGTCCTATCACTACAGTCCCTAATGAAGAGTCCCTCCCCAGCATCCTTATAGGCCCCCTTCAGATACTGGAAGGCTGCTCCAGTATCCACGCTGGTCTCCACGCAGCCTTCTCTTCTCCAGCCTGAGCAGCTCCAACTTTCTCATCCTAAATATAAATGGGGATGAAATTAATCCCATTCTGTGATAAAATAGATGTAAGACATAAAAACATCGTAGTGGTTCTTTAATTTTGCCTACATTATTAGCTTTACACAGAGTATTGTTGCAAAGCTCTGTACATTTGACTTTTGTGGTTTAGAAAGCCAGAAATATTCATACCTCTACAAAACGAAGTCAAATTTAGTTGAAGTACTAAAGTGCATGGTATTTATTGCAGTACAGTGCTACTGTGATAGTAAAATCACTGTTTTTCTTCAAGTACAGGTAGTAGCTCTTTCTTTATTCCAAGAACATTGTTATGAACATGTTAAGCCCTCAAATTAAATGTGTGAATTCTGTATTTATTAAAAAAAAAAAAACAACATAATCGTGTGTATTATGGAGTGACAGCCAAGCTAGAAAATAATTTTGTCCTTATGACATTATGGTAAGAGTTTTCATATTTCTGTCTGCTTGTGATGTTAGTATTTATGTGTTAACATTGCGCATTATCACTTGTAACTCAGTGCTATTAATAGGGTAAAAGGCTTTTTGACGTAGTCATAGGTTTGGGAAAGTAATACCCACCCACAACTGAAGGTTTTATCACGACTGTGCCTGCTTGGTTTTGTGTATTAATGTTATTCTACCAGCAGGTGTTGCTGTGGACATCAGGTTTGGAGGTTCCAGACTGGAAGAGGGCTCTTGGAATAGTCAAAATGCTTTGTTTTGTGTAGTGGCTTAATTGCACAGTACATAATTTGTACTTCAGGCAGGAAAAATTTGAATTGTAGCAGACTAAGAGCTGCGCTTAAAGACTGAGTGTTTGCTGAAGGGAGAAGGAAAGCAAGAGGATAAAGCTGCTAAAGCTGAATTTAGAAAGCAGCATGGAGACAAAGAGTCCTGCTCTGGTGCTGCACACACATGGCTCAGCCTTATGGCACCAATGAGACTGATAGTAGACTTTGGCCCGTTGCCTGGGAGTGTTTGAGACCTAACTGGATTTTTTTGATTACTTGGGGCAACTGTCTGGCTGCATAATTAGTTCCTTATCTTATTAGCTAAAAAAGAGCTCTTTAGAAAGAGTGTTTACCTACTCTGTTGCGGTTAGTGTGAACTCAGCTTCTAAACATGCAAGAGTCTGTACCATGCTCTCTATGCTGACGGGGCCTGTGCTGACACCTTTCATCAGCATAAGGGATCAGGCAGATTATTCCCAATTCCAGGGGATAGCAGCAGCAAACCTACCCTGCAGTCGTTGCTGTAATCTGACACTTCCATTGCTGTTTAACCTTCCAGAGGAGTTTAGGCAAAGAATGTGGATGTTGCATTCAGAGAGGCTTGTTAAAGAGCAAAACTGGGCTCAGCAGTGTATCCCAGGCATGCACATCTTGAGCTTGCTCCTTCATTTCTACGTTTGCAGTGAAAAAGCAGGGTAGCAGTGGCTTTTTCATGTTTGGAGCCCAAACTCCCTCAAAATACTATTTGTCCAGGGTTTCTCAAACAGGCAAAGTGACTGTTGACAAATTAAAATATAGTTAGTCTGGGAAGGAAAGAGAGAACCATGCCGATGGAGATGACTTGTAGTGCTGGGCAGGAGGAGGTAGACTGCGTGAAAACTTTGCTAGTCCACAGAGGTGATAAAGGAATAGCAAAACAGCTGGGATGAAGAGAGTTTTCCAGCTGAGCCAGTGAGAATGAGAGGACTGGCTTTGCATTTGGTCATTTGCCAAAGCAGAACAGAGATAGGAAAAGGCTACTTCCAAGACAAAGCATTTCAGGTATGAAGTACAATAAGAAAAGTAACCAGGAAGGACTTCTGGTAACCTTTTTGAGGATTTTGCCTTTTCTGCTTCATTTCATGGACATTTGTTTTCGTTTACTGGAGGGCACTGTATGCAGAGAGGTTTTGAGAGTGGTTTTGCACTTGCACAATGTTGGGATATCAAGTGTCTTTTGTAGCTCTGGAAATCTTTTTTCTGGCTAAAATGAGATGAACGAAGGCAGTCTTCATTGTCCTGTAGTTAAGGTTGTCTACAGCTATAACTCAGTAAGGGATTTTTTGTCATACTAAGCATTTATAATTTAGATACATTTTTTATTACATGGTAATAGGAGAAATTCCAT
This sequence comes from Ara ararauna, assembly GCA_028858755.1. Classification (NCBI taxonomy): domain Eukaryota; kingdom Metazoa; phylum Chordata; class Aves; order Psittaciformes; family Psittacidae; genus Ara; species Ara ararauna. The sequence goes on along the minus strand of CM054382.1, from coordinate 26,750,761 downwards.
CAATTGGAGCAGTTATTCTTATCCTAAACAGACAGTGTTGCCAAAACTTTGGAGCAGGTCATACAACTTTAGGTATGAAGCACAGACCCCTTGAATGGCATAGGAAAGTGGAAATTACCTTGTCATAGCTTTTTCTTACTACTTTTGTACTATCGAGGAAGGATCTGGGAGCTGTGTCATGTTTGGGAATAAGCATAGCAGCAAATGTCAAGAAACTTTTCAAAGTGCATTCTTAGGACATCTGTAGAGAATGAGAAAGAGAAACATGTGAATACAGCAGAAGGGTGGGCTGCTTCCAGTGGGAATGAGAATTGCTTTGAATAGAACATTCTCAACAATAACTTGTTCAGAGGCTTCAACAGGTAGTGCATAATTGTTCTTGTCATAAATGATAACATATCCAGTGAACAACTGTTCATCATTTCTACTTCTGCTCTGTTCTCTACACACAAATCACCACCAAAATCTTGGCTCTCTGCATCTACTTCTTAGGCACTGTATCCAGCCCTTTGTTTTTATTGGATCTTGGATAAGCTTGTGAATGTGAGACAAGAAAGCTGCTGCCACCAAATATTTATCAATCAGCCTTGTACAAACTTCCTGTTAGCACCAAACCAGTTGGTTACTTTGGATATCTGAATGTATCTTAAAACAGAGTATGTTCTTCTTAGATGGCCAGCATTATGCATAGGGTATTGACTGACTTTTTTTGTTTGGTCAAAACCAATTCTTCCTTCAGCCTCCAACGCACACAGGTCAGTATGTCAAAGCATCTCTTCTGTACAAGTGACTGTGTCCACTTGGGAGAACTAGAGCGGCAGATCTTTGCACATGGCAGCTTTCACAGGAGGGATTGTTATTGTGATGGGTCTTTAAAGCTGTATCTGGCTAATGCTTGGATTTCAGTCCTCTGAAGGTCTTTCCCTTTGTATGAGATGTTTATGTTTCTATTGGCAGCTAAAACTGCATGGTACAAAATATGGAAAAATTCCCAATTTGTGCTTACTTAGTTTCAGAGTTTCAGTTCATAAGAACCATGAAAAGTTTTAGTATAGTAAAGTACCTTTATTTACAGAACAACTTTACAAAAATAATTTCAATAAAATTATCAAAAAATCAATTTACAATATAATACAGCTGCATTTTCTCCAAATGTGACTTCAGATTAAGATGGGGAATATCACTCTTATATGTTAGGTCAACCTGTGGCATAAATACTGTTTTAAACAATGAGCTAGGTTTTTTTACAATCTAAAAATTGCTAACAATGATTAATAAACACATTTCTTGGTTTATGTGGTTCCTCTGTACAATTCACATTAGTACTATAAACCCCAGTGACTGGAGGAGCTTGGAAGATGTGCATCCTTCTGTAGAGACTGATCAGCTGGATAGGTTTGCCTCGGCAGGTATGCCAGGGGCACCATTTAGCTCTGAAATGTCCACAGTGGCACTTGCTTTTATACATCAGAAAACACTGTGCTAGAGAGACAGCAGTCGTCTGACCTCAGGAACAGCTTTTTCCGATGTCGTGCCTTGATGTATTGTTTTTTCAGTGTTTTGCCAAAACAGCAGGCAGAGATAAAATCCTGTCTCTACAGTACCTCCTTTTGTAAACTTGCAATGCTAATCTTCCTTGGGAATTGGAGCAGTGTGGGCTCCTACATGTTTACTTGCATGGACTCATGTTCAGTTCTTCATGAAATACATTCTCTGCTTCAGAAACTGCCTTGCCAGAATTTAAGAAATATACTGGGCTCCTCCATAGAGCAAAACTTCCGTGACTCCCCACCCGATAATGTTGCCCCTCATACTGCATGCATCTTCTCCGCTCTGTGCTTCTATCTCTTTTGCACTGAGCACTCTGTCCCACATGTTAAAGCCAGTTAATTTTCCAGAGAAAGCTAAAGCTTCATCAAATCCACCTCCAACACAGCAGCCATTCTTTTCTTGACCAATCTGCAAAATCCCTCCATTTGGAACGGTATGAGCATTGGCAATGTCCAAGGTGGTGGCTGTAAGCTCTCCATTCAGCCACAGGGATGCAGATCCATTCTCTGAGCTCCAGGTGCCACAGAGATGGATCCATTTCCCAGGAACAACTATGTTTTTGACAACTAACTTGTGCTGGTCACCACCAACAAGAAGCACTGCAGACTCCTGCCTGAGATAAAGTTGGATTTCATATGGATTTAACTTGGTTCCGTACGAGAAGACAATAGTTTTGTTCAAAGCCTCAGTCACCTTGATCCAGATACAAGCAGTAAAGGAGCGAAGGGTCATTCCAGCAGTTGGGTGAACACTTCCATATATCTTTTTTGAACGCATGGGGAATAGAACTGCTGTTTCGCACCCTGAGAAAGTTAGAAAGATTGTTAGGTAAATAAAAACTAGTCTATTTGTACACAGAAAGTTGGGACCCTTGACATATGCTCACTTCTGGGCTTTTCAAAGGGAGCTGAGAGCTCAGCTTATCCAGCAGCATGTAGGGATCCTAAAGGATGCTTTGAAGAAGCTGTCAGATCTAACACTATAGCAACATGTCTAGGGACTAATCAGGCTGCAGGAACAAGGCTTAGCTCTTCCTTCATTGCAACAGTAGCATCTTTCATATAGGCTGTGCAAAGTGTTATTCACATGTGATGCTGCCTGTCTGCCCTGGCGCTTGCCTGGGGAAGTTGGGATACCCTGAGGGTCTGTGTGAGGCAGGTGCCTTCTGCTCTGACGTACCTCTTAGGAGAGCTGCTCTTTTGCTGGATCACCTAGAGAAATTATCACTTTACATTGGGTAATTATGCTGGATAGGTCTCTCTGTTTCATTTAGGTCTTGGTTTAGCTTCCATGTTATTTTTCAGTACAGAGTGATAAAAACAGCATTGTGGTGTGGGGATGGGTTCAGTGGTCTATCAAACAGCAGGTTTAGTAACTGTGCCATTCCTGGGACAGCAGTGTGAAGCTGCTGATGCAGCTGAGAAACTGAGCAGATTTGAGAAACAGAGCACTGGGTAGCTGTGGCTCGAGCAACATCCACAGCTGTGTCCTGTGGATGTCCCATGGATAACTGGGCAGTAGAGGGGAAGAGGACACAGGCTACTGAAGAGCAGGCGAAGGGAACATCAGCAGGAGTGTGCTGAGATGTGTGCTTATCATAATGACTCACATTCCTGACTCAGCTTTTAGGGCTATTGGTTGGTGACTTTTGTATACACTGGTTAAGCACAGGAAATGTAGAAAATGACAGATATTCTTAAAACAGTTTAGCTCTCATCTCCAACTATCAACATGGTGATAATAGAAATTAGTTAAAAGCACTAAGAGAAGCTAATTAAACTTGGAAAAGTAACTGATGGTCACTAAACCCAAGCCAATACCAAAGTATTCTGTGCACCATTTCCTAGCTGTATAGTCTATATATGCTTTATAGTCTAGGTGATGGGGTGGGGGTGGAAAGCAGCCCCCTGCTACATTTAGGCTGGTCTGTTTCTTGTTTAAACAAGCTAGAAGGTCTAAAATGTGTGTGTAAATTTCTGCTTCAGTGAATGAAGGACTCTTTGTGTCCTCCAGGACTGTGCTGCTGCGTTATTTTGCAGGCTGCTTCCTTTAAATTTTGAGCAGATTTTATGTTCCTTCATTGGCATTTTTGAGGAGGGGCATGGTCAGTGAGCAACTGTTGGATACTCCTTAAAATGCTACTTAAGAACCCTATTGTGAAAAAGCTTTAAATTAGCAAGCTTTCAGGCTTTATTATCAAGGCCTAAGTAAAATTAAAAACAGCCTTTCTGAAGAACAAAAAGTGTGATTAGAAAATCTCTCAAGAGCATGGCTGGCAGTAATTCAAGATGTAAGAAATTAAAGTCAGTTGCTAAAAATTCCCTTGAAAAAAAAATCCAGAGAGACACTCTGGAAGTACTTAAAATATATCCTTTAAATTAAAAACTGTGAACGTTTTATATAAAACCACGTGGAAACCAATGAAAATAATCTGAATTTCCACTGATGAGACTGAGACTGTTAATGCTGATCAAATTTGTTATTCTCACCTAGCACTGAGTAACTGTTTGCAAGGCTGGCTGTGTTACAGGAGAGAGATAAAGAATGAGATCATGCTTTCTGGAAGGCAAGATGTGTCTGGGGAGGAAAGGAATATGCCGAAAGATCTACCCCCCGGTATTGCTGTAATGCAAACATTGCTAAAGCGTTATGACAAATAAAGGAATAAAAGTAATTTACTTATAAAGCTGATTTCATGCCCTACATGAATGTATAGACTCATATTAGATTGTTAAATACTTTGGTGTAAGCTAATGTTACGTTGAGTATATATTGTAGGTGGCTTGTGTAAGTTGTTGCCTTTGCTTTAGCAGTTACAAGAAGCAATCCTCCTTGCTCACCCATGTAGGAGCTCATGCTGGTGGTGCTGCTAAGGGTTGGTGGTGAGGTTGGTATATAACTTCCCACCAGCTTCCTATTTGCACACACAATGTGGGGCTCTGCGAGTGCGAATTTCTGTGGGGTTTTTAAGCTGCAGTAGCTTACGTTTATGGAAAATACAGTCAAAAATACAGTTAAAATTTATCAGAGTGAGAGGTGTCTGACAGAGTTATGATCAATATGATGATATTGGGCATGTAGCAATTTTGCACCCACTTTTTGAATAGATGGGGGCTGTTCTGCCATACCCAGGTTGCTGTAGCTGCTTTTTGGGTGTAATGTTACACTGCACAGAAAAATTGACATGAAGTTTCAGATATGAGCTCATCTTTCTATGGCCGCCTCGCCTGCTGACTAATGCAAATATTTTGGAAGGGGAAACAAAAACCCAACAATACACCAGTGTTGCTAATTTTTCCATGCTTGAGGAAATGTTCTGTCCTGACAGTTACATGCAGCAAATGTGCCCTCCCTGCTGCAGGAAGCATGCTTAGCTGGTTGACATCAGCAGCGTGTCCTCAGATCTCACTCTGCTCTTGGGCAGTTGGAGCTGGTGAGGAGACAGTGTTTAGTTCAGGAAGAGGAAGGACTTGGTACACACATGAAAAGAACAGGAGAGTTCGGTAACTACTGCATATGCGAAGGAGTTACCAGCTGGGAAGGTAAAAGGTGAAAGAATATAATTTGTATGTTTAAAATGCATTTCTTTCTCTCTGGCAACCATTCTGATCTGGAACAGCCTGCGGGAAATGGGAGCCTTCCTTCATTAAACCCTTCTTTGATCCCACATTTGAAAATCTCAGCCTCTTTTTAAAGAGCAGATAATAGGTTTTCTCCATATGTGTGCAGACTGCCCAAAGCTGCTGTGCTTTGGAGTCATATGCAGAAGAAGGTGCATAAGAAGGGTGTTTACAGGATATATGTTCGGACAGGGCCACCAAAGAGAGCTCTTCGGTAAAGCATAGCACATGTAGACTTACCTGCTGGCAGTAAGTGCTGAGCTGCCCATTTCTGTGATGCTTTCAGTTCAGTTCTGGTTTGCTGTAGCTCTTTCCACAGGGAGTTCAAAATGGGATCATCTCCTCTGGTGGAACTGAATTTATCCTGATGAAAAGCCGTTTCTTGAGCCCCTGGCTCACACCTCCTCAGCCAAGAGCTCTCCAGCCGGCCGAGCCTGCTGGACACATTGTGGCTGAGCAGCAGAATGTGCTCCAGAAGCTTTCCTTGCTCAGACTCATGAAGCCTCTTGGCTTCTCCAGCTGGATCACTGTTACTCAGAAGTGCCTGGTCTACCTGTGACACAATGTGGGAGACGACTTTCTCAACCACGGTGGCCAAGGTGCCCGCAAGGTTGGTGGTGAGCTGGCTCAGCTCTGCTTTCAGGGTCTGCAGGTCCACCTTCAGGATCTCATCCATTGCCTGCAGCATCATGTTCTCTTTCATCTGCGAGTTCTCAAGCATGATGAAGAGCTTGTCCCACTTGGTGTGCTCTCGCTGGCAGTCACATGAAACAGCTGGAATGGAAGATACAGATGTTGCTATTCCTTTGTGCTTACATTTTTAAACAGAGTATTTGACAAAATCTGGCTCCATGCAAGGCTTATGTGCTCCAGACTGTCAGTGTATTTCCCTCTACATCAAAACAGAAAAGTAAAGAAGCGTATATTATAGCAATTCTAAAACTAAGTATCAGCAGCAGTCTTTTGCAGGCAAACTGAAAAATAAAGAGTATACAGAAAATTCCAAGACACACCATCCAGTGCTTTAGCATTTGCTGTCCATACCAATCTACTGGTACAAGCAGATGCTTCTTCCTTTGGGGAGAAAATGTTTGTAACAATAACTGCTACAAGAGCTAGGCAACAAACAATGCAATTCTGCACTTAATGCAAATTTAGTTTAAATCTACTTACTTTCCTCAGTACCAAGAACTGGACCTTCAATTTCATTATCCAGGTTCACATACATGAGATCATAGTCATCATCTTCATCCAGAACAGAAACAGAAGCCCTGAAAACACAGAACAGGGTAAGCAGAGAAAGTATTTCTTGGGGCAGCATTCTCTGGCTGCTTCCTGAAAATAGCTGTGCTGTCTGGAGCTCAAGTCCAAGTCTGACTTCAGCCGAGACAAGACTGTGAGTGAGATGCAGTGAGCCCCTAGCAAACGCTCCGTGCGCCTCGGCTTGAATGAATGAGCAGTGCTAGTGCCAGTGTTGTAATAAGAGCACTTCTGATTGTTGGTTTTGGCTGAGAGGAGAAGGGGGCGTGCAGCTTGCTCAATTCCAGCCTTTCAGGTTTGCGCTGGAGCGAGATGTACTGACTCACAGAGGGGAAGAAACAGGGAAAGCTGCTCTTGTTAACTGCCACTTCCCCTCCGAGAACAGATTGCTGTAACGTGCAGCAATGTGAGGGTGAGCGTGGGGGGTGAAATCACTCTGAGTTTGCTGCCTACAAGCACTAGCTGCATCGGTTGTGTTCTTTTGTATTATTTGTGAAAAGGAAAGTGTTCTCCGCAAACTCATTTTGTAGTTGGTATGCACCAACACTCTGGAGGGAATTTGTAGAAAAATAAACATACCTGGAGTTGGTTTGGATACCTGTGCATGGTTTAACTAAATATTGTAGCTTTTTTTTTTTTGATAGTTATGTATAGAAACTTCTATTACATACTAACAGTTTACTCTCTAAGTAGTGAAGGAGAACTCATAAAGACAGCTTGTTCCCGCTTTGCTTTTCTAGCCCTCATTACCAGTAACAACATCATAACTATATGGGTGATACATCACTACTAGTATTTTGTTTTGGGAATATGTAGATTAGCAGCTGCACGGTTAGGGTTGTTTCTGTTAACTCTGAAAAAAACCCTGAAACCAAGGCACCTCTGAATTAGACGTTAATCTAGTGCTGAGCATTATTGTTATTGGTGTTAATCTGTTGCAAATTCTGGAAAGCTTTTTAGTTCCGTGGGCCATTAATCATTTCAGAGGTGCATTGCTTAGGTAAGATTATGTGTAACTTCATAAAAATAATATATGAGCTATGAAATAGAGAATAGCAAATAAAGTAGATAATCCCACATAATTCCATCTAATTTGCAGCCTGTATTACCTTTCCATTAGAATCTCTGGGTTAGCCCCTTATTGCTGTACACACAGTGTGTGAAGAGGGCTATGTGCTTCTCTTCTTGCTCATTCTGCCTCTGATATCTGGGTCACAAGTGGGAGGTATGGCTGCATGAGGCAGCAGAGATGGTGTGTGTGGCCTCAACCATTGCCCATCTTGCAGTGGGGCCAGGAGGCACTTTGCAGGTATCACCTTTTGCTGAGGAGGCAGGGAGAGCCAGAGCTGCCTGCTCCCCAGCTCCTCCAGGCTTCCTCCACACAGCCTGGGGCAGCCCACTGCTCTGGTGGGCTGTTTTGAGTCTCAGACGGCTGCTGAGAGTCTGGTACTGCTGCACCAGATGCCTCGCAGCATACAGCCTTGCTTCTGCAAACCTGAGCTACCTGCACGTTGGACTGTGGGCCACAGTACCATGCTATTCCTGCATGCCACACCGTTGAGCTGTTTCACCCCACGTGTGTATGGGATGTCTGCCGCTGCGGGGCCTCCAGCCGGTCTCCTGCGAGCACAAATAATAAATAAGAATGTCAACACAATATGTTAGAAACCTCAAGTGTTTGGTAAAGCAGAGGTGAATGTTTTCGGGGATGTATGTGCCAAACTTGGGTCCTTCTGGGGAAAAAAAATAGTCTTGGTGCTTGGGCTTTTATCTTTGAATACTCAATTTGGAATGAATGTCAAACCACCACTGTATAGCTCCCCCTGCCCATGCTATCTGTTTGCAGAGTGGTTTTTACAAGCACTTTGTACTGCTGGGCTGGGCAGAGCAGAGGCAGAGCTGAAGGCAACATTTGCAATTCATATGTGCAGAGGGAATATGGCCAAAGCACACCCAGGGCATGGTCCTGGGGCAGCCAGGGGGCACTGGCACCACTGCAGCACGCAGTTGTGGTTGCTCCTGCCATATGTGCTTCCTCCCTGCCTGACTTGCATCCAACTGTGCAAAGCCATCGAGTGTCCCCAACTGTACATTAGTTTCTGCCTGAATTGCATAATTCCCAGTGTGTGGGCTGCTTGGAAAGTCTGAGAAAATCTAATCTGGAAAGTACTGGGGGTGAGGAAGGAAAAGGGAAAGAAGGTAATTAAGGAATTGACTATAATGTTTTTCCATTCTCAGACAACAAACATACTTTTCAGACTCTTAGTTTAGACAGATGAAGTAAGATCGGAAAAAAGTGAATTACTTGGGAACTGGCTCAATATTGCTTCTGACTGCACAAGCCCTGAGATCAAAAGGTTGGTGAGCTGCATGTGCGTAAACCCCTTAGAAACTGAAAAGGTGTGACAAACAGATGGCAAGAGGTACTTGCCAACTCGAAACATGAAAATACAAGAAAATAGTGAATTGGGTTGTGCTTCATGACCTTTCTTAAGTTATATGAAGAACAGATACAAACTGTGGTATCTACTTGGATTGTTTACAAGTTCATATATTCAAATTCAATATTCAATTCAGGTTATTCAGTTAAAGGCAATTCCATGTCAGTGAGGTCACTTAAATGTCACTCCAAAGCGATGCAGTTGCTTCTAAATTGCCTTTGGTGTTCTTTTCTCTTGGTTAATGGATATAAACCCAGGAATGTTTGCTGTAGGAAAACTTCCCAATTTGCATTTGTGCAGAGTATTTTTCTTCAGAGAAGCTTCATGGATGCTATCTATCATGTTGGGTCATGTAAAATTGCATCAGTTCTCTAATACATCCAGCACTTCAAATGCTTGTTTTCTCAGACTGAATAATTAGTCTTACTTTCCAGATACCTTCCGATCTGTAACATCCCAGTTTAGCCAACAGCTTGTCTCAGGTTGGTGGCTTGTTAGAGAGTATTTCCTTGTTTAAAGCTGCTAGGTTTTGTTACTCTCAGCTGAATTCGTTTTCACTGCACTTTTTTCAGCTCAGATAAATTTTGGCTGTCCAGGAAAGTGGGAATTTCATCTTTTGCAATTGTTACTATTGCTAAAATTCAACTGGAGATTAAGGGCTGTGTTCCAGATGGGCAGAAAACTTCCAGTGGAAACTAAATGTGTGCAAGTGCAAAGGAAGGACTTATTTCTGTACACATTAAATTAGCTGGAGAAGAAATTTTCTAGTATATTCAGTTACAAAAGCTTTCAACTTCAAACTCAGATGTGAGTCTAGAAAAGTTCAAGTAAATACATCCTCTTATCATTGTAGTCCTAATGTTGGATGAGTTGGTGCTTTGCAGGAATCCCAAGGTATGGTAATGGCACTCATGAAAGTGGTAACACTTTTTTATACAGGTTGACTTGTAACATCAGGAAGAGATTTACACGAAGAATATGGCTAGAAAATGGCCAGAACTGAACAGTTTGCTAATCTGTTTAGGTAATTCATCAGCAAATCTCTTTCCTTTGTACTGGCCTTTGTGCTTTATTTGTAGAACAGAATAAGGCAGAAATTCACCCTGTCCATGGGACTATAGGTGGGATCTGAACCTTGCCTTTAGTGCTGCAGCAGCTGCATGGAGGGCTCAGAGTTGCCTCCAAAGAGAAGCCAATGATTCTTCAAGCAGCAAAAATGTTTCAAGATAGGATGCAGAAGTGTGGCTGGCTGAATAGTGTGGAGGCACTCCTCCAAATCTTAAGGACCCTTTAGGGATCATTACAAGCTCTTTGACTAAAAGTTGTCTGAACCTGCAATGAATTATATGTTAGTTACTTGCCTCAGAGGTGATGGGTGATATTGTGAGACCTAACAATGTCTTGGGGTTCATTTTCTGTATCTGGTAACAGCACAATATGGTCCAGTCTGAGGCCCTATATCCTTTTTCTACCATCCATGAAGTGACCTGCTTATCTTCCAAAATTACAAAATTTAAATGGGAGAAAAAGCAGCAGGATCTTCCAAAATTATAAGATTTAAATGGGAGAAAAAGCAGCAGGCCAGAGAGCTAGTTCCTATTGGAAACCAAATCCGAAGAGACCTTAAGGACTTTCAAAAGTTTTAAGAAAGGAGCCATACTGCATTGCAACAGGCAGATGTTTTCCATATGTTGTTCAAGTGAAACTTAAACATATTGAGGCAGGCATGTACAGCAATGTGAAGTTACATATTTTGGTGTGAGCCTGGGCTTCAATTTGAATTATGGACAGACATCTTAAGAAAATGTGTGACAGAGGGTTTTGCATATCTTCGTCTGTCTGCAGTTGCCTCTCTCTGGCTCCTTTCTATTCCTGGAAATAGCACCCTTAACTATTTACGTTCGAATTTACTGTCATGCATATTTAGTTCTCTTAATAGCTAACTATTCTTTCCACATGTGGCTTATTTAATTTGAAAGTCCAATTCACAACAAAGGAGAAATATGGCTTTTATGTGCTTTCTACATTCTTTCTTCTTTTCTTTTTTTTTTGTTAATTTAAATCGCACTTAGTTTAGTCTAGAACTCAACAGAGTATCATCCAAATCTGAAAGCTCCTTAAGCGGCCTTCTCATGATATCATACTGGATAATAGAAATTATAATTTATAGGATTTTATTTTCTTTTCTCTTTTTTTTTTCCACTCATGTTGTTGTACCTACAATGATTCATTCATTTTTGGTTATTTATCGAGCTTCTTGGCCCAGTGTATGTTTTTCTATGGTGTGTTTTGTGTGTCCCTGATTTTGTACTAATGGCTCTTTTAAAACTGGTATCTGCAGGCGTGTGCTGGTTTTCCAGGTGTAGGGTATGGACTTGACAGTGAGTCACTGGCCTCTCATTTGCTCTGTTCTCAGGGAACTTGATGCTGCTGCGTGTCCTGCCTGCTCTGTACGAGAAGCAACCGCAGCCGATAAACCTCCGTCTGAGGGAGCTGGTGGCGCTGATGGCACAGCTGGATCACGCTGAGCAACACCATCTCCTCAGGCTCCTCCAGACCGTGGCTAGGAAAAAGGAACTTGGGGTAAAGCTGTGTTTGGAATATCTTATTGCTAAATACTGCGCCTCCTTTTGGAGGAGTTTGTTTCAGATGACTGGGCAAGGTCTGTCTGCTAGCTGCTCTCCAAACAGTGAGGAGTCCTTTAACATGCATGATAGTGCTTTCCTACATTAATTCTCCATGAATTCTTTAATTCCATTCCACATTCTCCATCTAATCATAAAGAACATAACAATGACTCCACTGGAGCAAAAAGTTTGTATTAAACCAGAACTATTTTCATCTTTTTTTGGCTCTTTCTCTTTCAGCTGAGCATGAATTCACGTAACTATGTTTTTGTTAGAATATATGAACTGTATTAAATTACATATCAAGGAAAATTAAAATGAGTTAGGAACTGATAAGAAGTGAGCTGGAGAATGATTATCTAAGGCAAAATATATGATGCTTTCAAAACTGTATGTCATTGACAGCACCCAGCTCGTTAGAACAAGGCACAAAATTACCTGCTTTGTGAATTTATGAAATTCGTAGCATCCTTGGAAAAGAAGAATCAACAGTAGTTAGTATCTAGATAGCCAAGGAAACTTTATTGTAATAAACAGTCCCAGAGGAAATATTGCTCCTTTCAGAAGAGAGGGACTTGTCAGCTGGAGGGGTCTGGATTGCTTCTCTGGCTATTGCAGGGCTCCATACTGAAGCTGACACAATTGAAGTAGTTTTATAGTTGTCGTGGTTTAAGTCCAGCTGGCAACCCAGAACATGCAGCCACTCGCTCACTCCCCCTGCTACCCAGGACAGTAGTCTAACTATTATTATCATTTATTACTACTAATAGTTTATTCAGCCACCCACCTGCAGTATTTTGCCAGAGTGATAAGTATCAACTTGCTAAAACTGATCGTCTTCAAAAAAATGATGGCAGAATGGGTCAGTTTATGCCCCATTTCTGTGTTGAAGCATCTTTTACACAGGTGCAATAGTTTCACTGAATCAGAGGAGCATGCGTGTACGTATGTGTTTATCTGAAAAATAATTATTCAATAGATTAGTTGTATATACCGCATCCTGTTTGTGAGACAATTCTAAGGACTTGAAAATTGTGTTGTTACAAGGAAGGACAACTGGCCTACAGCATTTTTTATAGACAATGAGGACCTTTCCTCAAATTTTTACCTCTGTTCCAGCTATTAACCTTGTCACGTTTAGTTTCCACTGGAAACCAAAAATTTCAGCTAGTGCTTTAACTTTCTGTATCACTGGGGACGGCCAAGTCTTACATTGAAAAACAATCAATAAAGTATAGGTTTGGCCCAGAGCAAGGTAAATATCTGGGGATGTTAGGTTTTGTTTTGTTTTGGGTTTTGGGTTTTTTTTTTTCAATTCTTTAATAACAATAGGGCATTTCCTTACTTATATATGCATAACTCAATATTTCAAGGCTACAGTTACCCTCATTCCATATGTTGAGCTGAACTTTAATTGACCTCAGCAATAGCTCTGCGCAAAGGTCAGCAAGGGTGGAAAACTATTTTACTAAATCAAAGTCTAGTGTTTATTTTTACCACTCTGATGTACAGTACTTCTTTTGATTATGTGTTCACAGCTACAAAACATGTTCACAACTTGTTTCTCTCTGGTTTTTTTTTAATAGGTGCTGAAAGAGTGTATACCATTTCTATCTGGATACTTGAGAGACCTTAACCATAGTGACATTATTCTAAGCATACTTACAGAAATATCCAACTATGAGCCAACAGCCTTAGCCCCTTTTCTTCCGATGCTAAAAGAAATTGGTGAGAGTTTTCCATGTTTGATTGGGCAAACAGCAAAAATCTTTGGAGCTGTTGGACATATTGATGAGGTAAGGTCAAAACCAAAAGAAGCTGACCAGTTTTGGATTGGATTGTTTGGGGGGGGTTGTGTGTGGTTTTTTGTTTGGTTGTTTTTTAATTCCATATCTTGTATTCCTTTCTCCACGAGTAACCTACCAGAACATATTCTTGGTCATAAGACCATGAGAGGTCTAGACTATAATACTACCAGTATGGCTAGGAAAGCAAGTAGCACGAAAATCCAATGTGGTATTTATTATGACTGAGACTGTCCTCCTGCCTTCTAACCAAGGGACAATCAGGTAGGGCTGATTTAGGGGTAAAGGGGCTCTGTAGAAATGGGGTTTAGATTAATGGGAAAGAAAGAAACTTTGTAAAGAACATAATGAGCATGAAAAAAAAAGACTATTTAAATTCTCATAACTGTAAAGATAAGTATCTAAATTATTATTATTATTATTTACTGTGTATCTCTGTGCATGCGTATGTTCTGTTTATATGAACTTTATGGAATGGCTAAACCTCCCATTTGATAAAAGCATGATTGTCACTATTCCAGGGGCTTAGCTAAGCTAGGTTGCAGTGTTACCTACATGTGAAATTAAAGGCAGAGGAAAGGAAAAAGTATTTTGCACACAGTTTGTATGATACCATATTTTAGATACATCTAGCCTTCAGAAATGTTGTAACTGTGCAGTGAACTATTAACTTCCTTGTATAGGGTAATCCAGATATTTTGGCTTTGTAGCCACAGTTAATTGGATACTTCTAACAAATGTCTTTATAATGAAAACACTTAGCGGTGATGCTGGGCTTAAGCTTTGTCACAGTAATATCTTGGTTTGAGATGTAACCCAATGGGAACATGATGCCTAAAATGGATTTATAGTGACTAACTCCTAAAAAATTATGGGAATTTCATGGCAGTGTAATGAATTTGCAACAAAGTTCTTGCTTTATTCATAGCTGTGCGGTCTGGATGCGGAAGCTATGTTCACCCAATCCAGGTGCCACAAACAGACCCAAACACACTGTGTGTGCAGAAACCATCAGGCAGCTCTCAGATCCCAGAGCTCTCTGCCCTCTCCATAATACCCGCTCTGATGAGCAGCCCAAAGACCCCTGTGGCCCCAGCAGCAGGGATGCTACTCATTGTCGTGGCTTGAGCCCAGCTGGTAACTCAGAACCACACAGCCACTTGCTCACTCCCCGCCTTCTTCTCCCCCTGCTCCTGGAGGGATAGGGAGGAAAATCAAAATGATGCAACTCCCATGGGCTGAGATAAGAACAGTCCTGTAACTAAGGTATAACACAAACCACTGCTGCTACCACCAATAATAATAATGATAAGGGAAGCAACAAGGGGAGAGCATTTAAAACTAAAAGAGGAAAAGGAAAAGAAAACAATAAACACAAGCGATGCACAATAAATTGCTCACCATCTGCTGACCGATATGCAGCCCGACCCGAGCAGCAATCATAGAATCATAGACTAGTTAGGGTTGGAAAAGACCTTAAGATCGTCTGGTTCCAACCCCCCTGCCAGGGGCAGGGACACCTCACACTAAACCATGTCACCCAAGGCTCTGTCCAACCTGGCCTTGGACACCGCCAGGGATGGAGCATTCACAACTTCCCTGGGCAACCCATTCCAGTGCCTCATCACCCTTACAGTAAAGAACTTCTTCCTTATATCCAATTTAAACTCCCCCTGTTTAAGTTTGAACCCATTACCCCTTGTCCTATCGCTCTAGTCCCTAATGAAGAGTCCCTCCCCACCATCCTCATAAGTCCCCTTCAGATACTGGAAGGCTGCTATGAGGTCTCCACGCAGCCTTCTCTTCTCCAGCCTGAACAGCCCCAGCTTTCTCAGTCTGTCTTCATAAGGGAGGTGCTCCAGTCCCCTGACCATCCTCTTGGCCCTCCTCTGGACTTGTTCCAACAGCTCCATGTCCTTTTTATGCTGAGGACACCAGAACGGCACACAATACTCCAAGTGAGGTCTCACGAGAGCCCACCAATCTGGGCCTTCTGGGTAACACGCCTAAGTTTATATACTGGGCATGATGTGCTGTGGTGTGGAGTACCTCTTTGGCTAGTTTGGGTCAGTGTCCTATCTCTGCTTCCTCCTGGCTTCTTCTGCCCTTCCTCACTGGCAGAGCATGAGACTGAAAAGTCCTTGGTTGGGGCAAGCATTACTTAGCAACAACTAAACCATCGGTGTGTTATCAATGTTGTTCTCAGATTAAGGTCAAAAACACAGCACTGCACAAGCTACTAAGAAGGAGAAAAATAACTGTTACAGCTGAACCCAGGACACTCATGAAGATCTGATATTAGCCCTGTCCTGCTGGGGCTGGGAAATGCCTTAGACCCCAACAAGACCTGTCTTACCATTCTGCTTTCCCGAGCTCTTAAAAATACAGCCTGGAGGAGATTACCACCATGAGCCTGTAAACTGCCTGATTGCTCAAGACATTGGGTATCCTGAAAACACCAAACTCCTTAGACTTATTTATGGCACATCATGATCTTTAATGAGATTTTATTTTCATTCCCAGGTATGAGCTTATGTGTCTTTCACCACTGTTAGTAGACATTTTCCATCCACCTCAAATCATGGTTCTCTAAAGGCAAAAAAAAATGTTCTGCTGAACTCAAAGAGTTTCAATTAAGTAATTCAAATGTTAATGGCTATGACAAAACTCAGTTATATAGCAGAAAATGAATGGTATGCAATAAATCTAACCAATTGCTGAAGTGTGGCACTGGTGCCTGCCATTCAGTAACCTGGATAATTTATTTCAGCAAAGAGCTGAATCCCGCAGTTTCTGTGTCCTTTCAGTGATCCTTGAGGCAGAATTTGCACTAAGTCAACTGGAGTTTGTCAGCAAAAAGGCTGTTGGTTTTGCATTTCTGAATCAGACTTTTTGGTTGTCCTTCATTTGACTCCGCTAGAGGCCAGTTTGGAGGGAGGAGGGGAGAGAAGTCGCATCATTTTGCTCTGCAGGGGAAAATCCTCCATATATTCATCTTCTGCCTTTAGGATGACAGTTCTTCTATTTACTTGTTTAGATACAGATAATAATGTGCTCTCATCAATGACAGTGGTCATTGGAGAATCTCCAGAGAGGCTTTTGCCTCCAGAAAGTAGTTTCTTTTGGCCCTTAACCAAAGTTAGTCCCTTAAATCTTGGAGTGGATGTTTATTGGAGGGGGCAGGCTGTGTGCCCCTGTACAGCAGCTTGCCAGCAGCTGTCATGCATTCAGGCAACAGCTTTGCTCAATTGATGAAGGATCAGCGATGCAATTTGAAGCATATTTTCGACATGCTGGAGGAAAGGGACCTTGACACATTTGAGAGATGGGCCAACACAAACCTCATGAAGTTCAACAAAGCGAAGCACAAGATCCTGCACCTGGGTTCGGGCAATCCCAGGCACAGGTACAGGTTGGGTGAAGAAGAGATTCAGAGCAGCCCTGTGGAGAAGGACTTGGGGGTGTTGGTTGATGAGGCACTGAATGTGAGCTGGCTTCAGTGTGCACTGCAGCCCAGAAAGCCAACCATATCCTGGGCTGCATCAAAAGGAGCGTGACCAGCAGGTCGAGGGAGGTGATCCTGCCCCTCTACTCTGCTCTCACGAGACCTCACTTGGAGTATTGTGTGCAGTTCTGGTGTCCTCAGCATAAGAAGGACATGGAACTGTTGCAACAAGTCCAGAGGAGGGCCGTGAGGATGATCAGGGGGTTGGAGCACCTCCCATATGAAGGCAGGCTGAGGAAGTTGGGTCTGTTCAGGCTGGAGAAGAGAAGGCTGCGTGGAGACTTCATAGCAGCCTTCCAGTATCTGAAGGGGCCTATAGGGATGCTGGGGAGGGACTCTTCATGAGGGACTGTAGTGATAGGACAAGGGGTAATGGGTTAAAACTTAAACAGGGGGAGTTCAAGTTAGATCTAAGGAAGAAATTCCCTACTGTGAGAGTGGTGAGGCACTGGCACAGCTGCCTAAGTTGTGAATGCTCTATCCCTGGCAGTGTTCAAGACCCGGTAGGACAGGGCTTTGACTAACCTTGTCTAGTGGAAAGTGGCCATGGCAGAGGAGCCTGATGGGAGGCAGGGAGAAGCTGTGTGGGGCAAGAGCAGAGGGTTGGGGCAGCTCTTCTGCTCTCCTGTTCACTGGCACAGATGGATGTCATGCAAGTCTTATTTCACTTGTTGCAATAAGGCAAATCCTTTCTCTGTTAGCACTTAGCTTTGAGCATGTATTCGCTGGGCACAGGTGTCTGATTGTTGTGGATGCAGCACAGGAAAACACCGTACTTGCTATTTCTACAGATCTTGAACTTTATATTCATTTAAAACAAAATTTATCTTGTAAGAATCAAAACCAGATTTGGTTTGGCTTTGTAAATCTTATTTCTGTTGCAAGGGGATGGTGAGGAGAAGCTGTTGCATGCGAGGCAACAAGAAGCCAAAATACATTGTGGTCTGTGAGCCAAATGACGTTTGTTGTTCTCTCCTTGTTTACTTACATCACCCAAGCAAAATTTACTTTTGTAAGAACTGCAGGTGACCACATTTAATTCTGCATTTAGTACTTATGAGTCAACATCTAGAATCATAGAATCATAGAATAGTTAGGGTTGGAAAGGACCTTAAGATCATCAAGTTCCAACCCCCCTGCCAGGGGCAGGGACGCCTCCCAATAAACCATGCCACCCAAGGCTCTGTCCAACCTGGCCTTGGACACTGCCAGGGATGGAGCATTCACAACTTCCCTGGGCAACCCATTCCAGTGCCTCACCACCCTTACAGTAAAGAATTTCTTCCTCATATCCAATCTAAACTTCCCCTGTTTATTCTAGAAGCTTTACAGCTTATAGCTAGCTAATCCTCAAATGAGCACAGCTGGAATCAGAACTTCCGGATTTAATTCAGATTCTGTATTTTAGTGTGTCGAATCAGCTCTTCCCCGGCTCTTCTCAGGAGCCTCTGAGGCTCCTTTTCTGCTGTGTTTTGCTACTTCAAAGGAACTGGATTTATTTTGCTTTTGTTGCTATTGTTTTATGTCAATACCAAGACTAAGCAAGGACCCAACTGGACATGCATTTCATATATTGTGGAAATTATGGACTACAGTAATGTTTACAAAGAAATTATTTGCAGAACATTTTCTCCTTATATTTTGTAATTGTCGGTTTGTGCAGATGCCCACAGCTACTGCTACACACGCAGCCTGGGCAAACCTGCGTTGCATAATTAATTTTCAATCTCCCATGCAAGCATTGAGTAACTGGCATTGTCCTGTCTCGTATGTCTTATTTTTCTACAAAACTGCAAGCTGCTGACTTAGCAGCCTTCTGCTTCCAGCCTGCTCTGCCGCCACAAGCTCTGCATGTCTGTGGAGATGGCACGCTTTTCATTTGTTCATAGTAGGTTCAGTTTTAGTGACATCCAGAAGACCTTTTGCTCAATACGAAAAGCAACACACAAAGGTTGGCAGAGGTGAACTTTCCAGCATGAGATGAGTATCTCCTCTCCTCTCAGTTTTGCTGAATAATTCTGAATTATGGAAGATCCACCCTGATTGAAATGTCTAATGGTTACCAGTGTCCCAGTGGCTTGATTTTGTTTCTGCAATCACCTTTGAACTCTATCAGTCCATGAGACTCCTGACATCAGTGTCAGGCTGGCACAGTGCTGTCACTGGACACAGATTACGTATCCTGTGGAACCTCATCACTGGATCTTCTCTGGAGGTTGTACCCTGTTTCCTGTCCTGTCTCCTTTGTCCTGGGCAGAGGAGCCAGGATAGCAGAAAGAGGCTGTGCCTCAAGCTAGGGAGCACATTTTGGTGAGAAAACAAAGGCAAGCTTTCCAGGTGAGGAGAGGCCCAAGCACAATATAGAGGAGCTTTGGGGTAGCTTGAGGAGCAGGAGGTCTTAGGCACTGCCTGCAGTCTGCTGGTGCCCCAGCACTGCCTGCAAGGAGTCAGGCAGCCACCTATGCAAGCACAACTGCTCTTTGCTGGAAGACCTGGTGTCTCCTGCCTTTGCTTGATAGGGAGCTGTGTGTCTGTGTTACTGGTGTTCTCCAAGGGTTTGAATGTGCTTCCTGCACTGCCACTCTGCCAGTTCAGTAATTCCCTCTGGTATAAATGGTACAGAAAGAGCCTTAAAATATGCTTGTGTGATGGCTGGGTGTTGCATGCTGGAGCCAAGGAGAGTCACTGTTTTGGGTGCAAAGGTTATGATGGAGTTGCTGGGGGGGTGAAGGGGAGGGTATTAAAGTTTCCCATTTTCTCCTTGTGGAATGCTTGTATTTCATGGGGCTGTTGCCTCTATGTGGTGTGGGATGTGCTTTGCTGCCTCACGTCACCTGGATGTTTTCACATAGCAAGTTCTCCCTTCACAGACGTTATAGCGGATGATCTTTCTCTCACCTTCTATTTGTGAGTTTTGTCTCTTTGCCTGAGAATTTTTATTTCACTTTATTTTATTTAGCTCAGGAGAACTTGAGTGCTTTGTGGCCTGAAGTTTTGTGGTGGGGAGGTATGAGGAGCTATTAGTGGGACATTCATTGGCCCACAATTGCCTGAGGTTGTATCAGACCATACATGGTGACTGAAGGGTCCTTGTGGATCTTGTGTATTTAGTAACACGGTGGATCTCCCATAGTCCTCCTTTTCACTTGTAAAGATTTTGTTTGCTTTACTCTGGCGGTTCCTTGTGCAGAATTTGCCCCCACCCTCTTGTGAGCCAATAAAAGACAGATCATGTCTGGATGCTCCAATGCAGATCAGGCTTCTTGAAAGGAAAAAAATACCATTGGATTTCTCTGATGCATGAGGCATCACTCACTGCAATGCAGACAATCAACCTGTGATAAAATAACCAGGAACACATCTGGCATTATAAAAGCTGGACAGATCTTAAAAGCTCAGTATATAACAAAGACTGCACCCACAAGAAAGAATTATAACAGTACTCCGATCTGTAAGTGTAACTGCGAAGTTACAAGTGTTAGTGCGCCCAGTATTTAGATCAAATCCAAGTAGAATCATGCAAGCAGCAAAATGGTCCCTGTAGACCACTGCTGATGGTGGTGTCTCACAGCCCACAGTGGCAATGCCTTCCTGAAAACCTCTTGTCACTTCTCCCCCTCTTCCTTTTCCTGCACTGGAGCCATGTTACAGATACGCTGTTAGTTCTTACTTTGACATGAACCAGAATCCTCTTCCTGGCCAAGCAAAACAAGTGGGCAATGGATTGACAATGGTAGTGCTGGAATTTTGTTTATTGATATTTTGACCCTTTATGGTATAGAATGCAAATATGAGCAGAAAATCCTTTCCGCTTGCTTCTAGAAACAGCCTCTTACACTTTCCCTGAACTGCTTTTTCCACCTTGGCAGTTCAGACAGACCCCTGGAGAGATGAGAGGTTTGGCTGAAAAGAGATCCTTTTATTTAAAGTTTGCCCTCCTGTTTACACGCGCCACTTCTGTTGATGTTAGTGACAGTCTCATGGGCGAAGTTGAAATCAGACCTTGTCCCTTAAGCATAAATTTGGGCAAAGCAGAACACCATCTTGGGGCATAGGTCAGTTGAACAGTTTAATAGTCAGGTTTGGGGTTTTTTTCCCATCACTTATGTTTGAACCAATTGGAAATTGGAATTACTTTTGAAAGCCTTGTGATCTCTTTTTGTAGTCTTCTGAGCCTGATTTTAAGATAAAGCAAAATACTTTGCCACATCTCATTGCTTGTGGTTCAGATCTTCACCTATTGGCAGATATAATGTCATAATATGCAAGGGATGCTTACAAAAATACGTGAATGCATAAAATAAGCATTGTTAAAATAACAATGGGTTATGCACATCCAAAGAGGCTGCCTGAAAATTTTTGGATAAAAACTGTGGCAGGGATAATGACTGCTTTCATGTTGAACTATTTTGCTGCAATTTTGTTTTGTGTAGCAATTACACATTATATTACTCAGTAGTTTATTGTTCTTTTACTTCACTCCAGGCGAAGCATTTCAGCATGGCTGGAGTCCAGCTGGATCAAAGTGACATGAAAGTGGTCAAAACTTCTCTTCCAATTAGTCTGCTGCACAGTTTGTTTAGGAAACAAAAATGTGTTTTAAATGTTAATTGAGCCTGTGTTTACCTCTTGGAGGGAGGATCATCTTCCAAATAAACTAGTGAATACGTACCAAAAAGTCAACCTCTTAAGCCATTGAGGAAAAAAAGGCTCATTCCATCACACCACCCCAGCCCATCTGAGGATGTAGCTGTAGTTTTTCCTCATATGGCTGAAGGGAAGCAATTTGTCTGATATGTTTTTCTCATTTATCTCTGTCATGCCACGGTGTAGCAGATCCTCTTTTGTATAAAATAAGTTGACTTTTTCTTCAAAGAATGTCTGTCTTGTGGTGCTCAGGCCATGTTCTGCCAAAATCCCCCAGGTATTTTATAGCCCAGCTGTATTTAGAATCAAACTTTCAGCAATTTTTTCTCTCCCGTTATGAGGTCCCAGAAGAGAAGAGGCAATAATGCTATTGCCCCGCAGTGTTTGGAGTACATGTATGGCACACAGCTTACGCTCCTTTTCTGCTACTATTCTAGGAAGAAGATAATTTTTTATTTCTGCTCTTGCTCGCATTTCAGCACAAGCTCTAAAAGCAAAATATCTCCCCATTTCTGTAGCAAGTGGATTTTGCTGAGCAGAGACATACCCAGTTACTCCAGTGGAAGATCTGAACCAAGCTCCTAAGTTAATTGCTGCTTTCCCTGCTGCTTTTTCCACTTAGACATTTTTAGGACTTTGGGATTCAATACACTTATAACAGAAGAATCCTAATGCATTTCTTCACCTTTGGGATTTCTGGTTTAGTTTGTGAATTTGTACACGTACATACAGAAATAGTTGGAACTGTAAATGTGTGCCCTTGCCAAGCAGAGATGATAAAGTATCTATGCTAGAAAATACTTGCATATCTAATATTATTATCTGAAATAGCCCCTTTAATCCTAATTTGTGGGGGATGCAAGCTCACTGATGAATTGGCAAGATCACATCCCCCTGAAAAACTGACTAGCAAAACTTTGGCTACAGAGGGCATATCAGACTTCAGTGCGTTGTCAGTGATTGATACAACTTGCCAGACAGCACCTTTTCACATGTAATAAGATCTTAAAACAAAATCTCATTTTAAATGTCTCTTTGTTGCAGTGTTAGTCACAGGTCTAATCTGAGTGTTTCTCTTAAATGAATTGCTAAGAAAGGAGAGAAACCATGTGATTTAGGAAGTACTTTAACCTCTCACCATTAGCGCAAAGAGATTCTGATAGCCCCCAGCTCCTGCCTGCTGCACCTCACTCCTCTGCTGATGCTGTGCTGGAGGTGTCCTGCTCGGTCTGTGTAGCACCGGTGACAACAGGCTTTTAGGTGACGCTGCTAAACATAGCAAATCAGCAACATCCAAGAGCTCCAGAAAGGAAGTAAAGATTGGGAAATGTTTTATGGTTCTGAGAAATAGATCTTCATTCCTTGCAAAATTATTTGTAACTAGTGGCATATGCAGAATTCACTGCAATTGTCTAATGCCCCTTGATTATTTGCAGTTATGGAGTGGAGAGTAGCATGGGAAAAGCAAAAAATCTGGACATTAGCCCATTAATACAGTGGGGCTGTAATGAAGACACAAAACTGCAGCTGGTTGTGGGTCATGCAATGCCACAAACTAACACAGACCTCAGCTGGTGGGTCCATTGAGCCTGCAGGTTTTAACATGTTTGTGTCTCTGCTAATACCTGTGTAAGCTCAATGTGCAACAGGTTGGGTACAGACATGAGGGAAAAGACACTCAGGCAGATGATCCTGTGAACTTGAGCAGCATGCATGAGTGCTTGGTCCCTTACAAGACAGTTTGCCTGCCACAAACAGCAAGGAATAAAGCAGAAAAAGGGCACAGAAACTGGGTATAGAAAGGTAAAGTAGCTTGGCCAGACTCATAAGGCTCATCAAAGGAAAAAGGGGAGCTAGGTCCGCTGCTGGTGCTGTGATCATGGAACCAGGCTGATCGACCACACTAGAGCAACGCAGGCTCCTTCAAAAAGGCTTTAGGGACTCTGACTCTAAGTCTGAAGAGGAGACAAGTTGTACCAAAGTTAGGCTGGGTTAAGTAATACCAAGAGGAATAAACGTAGTGTCAATAGTACACAGAAATAAACTGTGTTTGATGCAGCTGTCTTTTTGTTATTTATCATGGGAGAGCCACTATTCCCCAGTGATGTTTTAGTCAACAGCATGCATGCAAATGTACCTTGCACAAGCAAACAATGAATTAATTTGTTTAAAATTGTTCTTCTCTTCTTACATTCTCTAGGAGCAAGCCAGAATATGCCTGATGTATTTGGTGAACCAGCTGGCCAACATGGAGCACTCATTTCACCATATTCTTTTGCTGGAAATTAAGAGTCTCACTGACACTTTCTCAAGCATCTTGGGCACCCAGAGCAGAGATATCTACCGCATGAGCAACAGTTTCACAGCCATAGCCAAGCTCCTCGTCCGACAGTTAGAGATTGATAACACGTCTGGAGCCAGGTAAAGGTTGTTTTTGTATGATAAAGCTACAGCCATCTCCATGGCTGTGTGAGACAATGTATATTTATATTAAATATATTTAAGTTGCAGTGAATGAACAATCAGCTGAAAGTAACAAGTACTGCAGTTCCTATAAGTCACTACATTGCCACTTTCATATTGATCTTGATATCCTTCTTGTATCATTCCAGTATATACTCACTCAGCCTTTGGATTGTGTTATTTGTAGGGTCAGGTGAGCATGCAAAATAGTTTACCAACATCTGATGGGCAACATCCCTAACCTGAGGCATGCATTTCAAAGGCAGGCGTAAGGATGATCGACGCTGAAGTAGAATTCTGTAATTGAAGGGTGGCAGCAAGAGCTGTGGGTGCATTGCAGACACCAGCTTTGTGCTACCAGGCAGAATGACTGCCAAACGTCATACACCAGGATTTGCGTCATTTGGCACTGAAGAATAAAGAAGCTGTTCAAGTTTTAGCACTTAAAGGACAGGAAGAAAGCCATGTCTCAGATAAGTAGACTAAGGCAGTCTAAAATTCTTCAGTTAAAAATAGATCAGTGAAGTCAGGCTGTACAGTTGTCATTGAGTTTATTCTAGAAGATAGCCGCTGCCGCTGATGAGAACAATGACTGGCATAGCTGCCTCGTAAAGGTTTGCTAAAAAAAGTCAGAAAAAAAGTTTTCAAGCTTGTACAAAAAGATGTTGTCTTCACTCAGCTTCTTTTAAACATGTCTCAGCTTCTTTTGAATGTGTATCCTAAAGTTAAAGCGTTTGGAGTGTTGCTGCATTCATCAGTAAAAATACAAGTGTTATTTAAATATATGGTGGTAGTCACTTTTAGTTAGGGAAAGACTTATAATTAGCATTGTGCATACTGCAGTAGGTCAAGAGGGCACCGAAGAATAGTAATTCTTTGAAAAAATTTAACACAGATGTCAGAAAACTCATAACCATGAGAGATAGCCTTGGAGACAGACTTGTAGAGTTGGAGCCAAAACATTGAGGTCATTCAAGAAACAATTAATTGGTATCCTGGAGAGAGTTAAAAATGAAAAAGGAGCCCTGATATAGCTCCTCATTTTACAAGGCTGTAAGAAAAATCCAAACTTCACCTGGTGGCCGTAATCTCAGCTGAAATCAAGCCCTCAGCACTCGTTTATAAACAGCTTCATAGGAGAGAGTGAAAAAAAATGAAGTGGAGATAGTAAAGTGAGCATACAATGACATACATGTTTTCCAAACTAGTCAAGTTCAACTGGGACAGATGTCACTTAGTAAAGGGGACCAGAAGAATGTCATGCATTCTGGGAACTGCAGTGAAGCAGGACAGGAATTGAGCCTTCAGTAATAAAGTATAATATTCACAGAGCCCATTGTGGTCCCTTGATTTACAGTAGAAAAATTATTTGATAAAATGTTGTGATATTTCTATTCCTTATTATCTCCTGTGCTTAACATTAATCTCTGGAGCTGATAAAAACCAGTAAAAAGCAAGAAGAGGTTTAATTAAAATGTTGTTGTGTTTCCCTGTTCCTCTCTAAAAGTCCCCTTTGTTAAGGACTGGCTTTACTGAGGAGTAGAAGCTTCTTTATCTGTGTGAGTGTGGTTACAGATGCAAAATACTGTTTGGTTGGAGAGTTTTGGTGGGGAGAAGGGAGGTAATTATTTTTCAGTAGATTTTTCAGAAGATATCCTTATTTTCCCTCAGGAGACAAATTCTACTGCTTTTACTGAGCATGAAAGGAAAATGCTTTGGTTGTTTGCTTGTTTAAGTTGCATTTGCTTCCACGTGGCAAGTTTGAACACAGCCACCCATATAAGTGAATGAAAATCAACTGCTGTCTTTCGAGCCTAAGAGCTGCCATGGGGTCCAGGGGCCAGACTCTGGAGGGTAAAAAGTAGGGGCAGACTATGAAAATGCACGCACCTTATCCCAGGGCTGCAGTGAGGCTCCTCGGAGGTTATTCTGGTTTAAAGGAAGGACAGAGTGTGGCCTTAGGTCTGCAGTGGAAGGAACTGAAAGCACTGAAAGCAACATTCCTCCATCCTATTTGTTTGGGTTTTATTGGGTTTTAACATTTCTGTGGATAAATTGCTGCCATTATGTAACAGGACAGTCCCTGTGATGCAGCTGTGCTTGCCACGAGGAGGGTGTGAGTGTAACCAGAAGTGTTGGGAAGAAAAACCTCTTCCTGATGCTCCTCTGGGTAAGGACTGGTGTCCCAAGACATGTCTGCATGCAGCTGTCTCGAGCCAGTGGCAAGGCCTGGACCCTTTCAAACAAACCTTTCTGAAACTATTCCTTATTCTCCATCTGCGACCCTGGTTGGCTGCAGCTGCCGTCATCCTGTTATCTCAGTGTGGCTCTGAGAGGTCACAGTGAAACACTGACTTTTCACAATTATACTTTTTAGGTGTTTGGTTTTATATTTCAGGCCTGTATCAAGCGAAGTATCAGCTAAACCAGACAAGAACAAGTACAACAGCAAGTAAGGCTAAAATAAGAGTTCTTCACTAATTTAATCAGAGTTTATTCTGACTTGTACTAGCATAAGTGGGATCGGTCCAGACGCTGACATGGAAATACCCTCCTAGCTCCAGAGCTGCTGCAGTTACTGAACTGCAGTGATTTTTAAAGAGCAGCAATCCAGAGCATTTGTGCTGCGAAAGGAAAACAGGATTTTAAAATGTGTGGCTGGATTATAACCATTCCTTCCAGAATCATGTGTTTACATAAGAAGAAACTGATTTCTTTAGAGTGATGGCTGGCTTGGAGTTGTTTGACACAGGGAATTTTACATGCAGTTAGTGGAGTATATAATTAAAACCATGTGATGCTCTGTTGCCCCTTACTGTCACAAAATTGCAAGTTATTCAGTCTCAGAGGTACTTTTAAAAAACATGGAGTTTTAATGGACTGATTCAACCCAGAAGTATAACATGGTCCATTGAAAGAAGGCAAGAAATAAAAGCAAGATAATTAAATGGAGCTTCCAAGTCCTCGATCTGGGTAAGAACAGAGAATAACAGGTTATGCCAGTGCTGCTCACTTTAGTGTAGTGACTGGATGAAATGATCTTTTTTCTTTAACGGAGAGGATAGGTCTAGCACATGGCATCATTTGGTATTCCTTTGCCATTCATTTGCCTTTCATTTTCTACAGTGTTCTTTAAATCAACATGTGTAGTAGTGAAGAGAGATATAACAGCATCTAAGACTTTCCTATTCTGGTAAGGTATTATGCCGTGATTTAATTCAGCACAAGCACCAAGAAGCCTGTCTGCATGCAGCATCCGTTGCCACTTCATGTCCTGCCTGGCTCCCAGGAGCAGCTGCCCTGCATGCAGCACCTGCCACTGCCTGCTCTCTGTGTTCGTCAGCATAAGCTATTGAAATGTTCTGGCTTCTACCATCAGTGGCTGTGAGTGGCATTGCCTGTGAAGTGAAGAGGATGCAGCCTCCAGCTCCCTGTGGAACCTCAGCCTTGAATATTATCTGGCTGATAGTGTTTCTATGATAACTCCTAACAGTAATTTGGAAGATCCTGATGGCCTTCCCAACCATGACCCAGAGGTTTTGAGATTGCCATCACTGTCCACCTCTTGTCTTCTTCAAACCTATGGGTCCATTGTATTTGAGGAGATGATTATGCCTGTTCATTGATGAACCCCAAGGACTCACGCTTGATCCATTTGTGTTGCCTCCATCCGCAGAGTTGAAGCCCTAGAAGCAATCCCATCTCACATGTATTTTTAGCAATTTCCATTTGTGTATGCTCTTTTTCCTATTTTAAGCACCTGACTGGTGTTGTTATAATGGTGCTGGTGGTCTGGAGAAATGCTTTGCAAATTAATGTATCACTCTTGACTTGCTGACCTGTATACTGAGGTCTCTTTCTAAAGAGAATTTTAAAGCAGTGAAATGGTGAGTAGCATAGTACTGACTTTTCAAGCCAGATCCTCACAATTTCTTTATAGGTTTGTGCATCCTTTTCCTCTCAAAAACAGCCTGAGCTTTGGTGTAAGCTGATGCTGCTCCAGCAACCTCAGCAATGTGCTGAATGTCTCCTGCCAAGATTTCAAACAATAGTTTATTTTACTGTTGCTGGAAGGGGAGGCCAGCAGGAAGGCCTGCCAGGCATCCTGTTGGGCACAGGGTGGAGGCTTCATTGAATATTTCACTTGGGGTATGTGCTTTTGGCTTCCTGGGAATTTGTAGCACGTAAAGCAGGTACATGTGAGAGGCATGGCCAGGGCTGAGCACTCTGACTTCCTCATGTAGTGCTTGCAGTTTCCCTGAAACCCCAGGCAACAACCAGGTCAAAACCAAGGTGGTGGCTTGCGGAGCACCAGGCAGCAATGAGCCCTGTGTGCACTAACTTACTGCTGCTTCACATATGGCAAATAGGATTCATCGATGTGTTTCTTTAGGAGAAGGATTTTCTTGTATTTCCTTCATAAAAGCACCAGAGTTCAACAGGAGAATGACGGACAAAAACATGCTGTTGTAAAAGGCCATTTTAATTTCCAAGCATCATCAAGGCTTGCTGGTTTGGGTCTGTCATTCATAAACCACATCAGTCCATCAGTCCCGTCTCTGTGGCCAGAGGGCTTTATATGTTTTTACATACGTAGCAAGACATTTTTCTTAGCACTTATTTCTCACAATGGAGCAGCGTTAAGAGTGATCTTGGAGTGACAGCTTTCTAACAAATTAAATCTTGTCCCATATCTCCAGAAAGATTTGTTAGTAAAGGTCAAACTGTGGTTCTTAATTACAGAGGAACACTTTTTTTCAGTGTTCTGCACTGTTAATATCTTCCGAGATCTTGCCTAAATTAAAAACAAGACAAAACTTACCAACTCCTCTGAGAAATATCCTGAGCTGCCTTTATCAAAACAAATGAAAAAGTGCATTTTGTGATGCAGGATTTGTGAGTTTGGTTTTGTTTTGTTTTGTTTTTTAACATGCTTTTTTGTTTCCACATTTGGTAATTTGCAGTATTTGGGAGTTTTTAATTGGCTTCCCAACTGTGAGCATGACACATTGAGACGCTGCTGCTTTGAAAGGCTATGTTAAAACTCTTATTTGTGGCTTTCCATATCCATATTTTACAGATTTAGCTATTCAGATGTTTCCTCCTCAGTGAAAAAACCAACCACCAGCAAACAAGCAAACAAACAAACAAACACAAAGAAATGGTCAGAAGTAAAATGAGATCTAAAGAGCTGTGGGTAGAGTTTAAAAAGTAAATACTGTCAAATACCCCTTAATTCCCTGAGATTTCCAATTGTCTTCATACTGCCTTCATTATTTTGTGGTCCAGTTACTCCATAGTTGCAGGAGTAAGATGGAAACACAGAAATCCCCAACAGAAGGCACCTCCCTGAAGAAGAGGAGCAACAGTGGTTTTGCCACATGTGCTGTTGGTTCCCCAGGAAATTCAGTCCTGGTGTTGCATAAAGACCAAGCAGCATCTTCAAAGAAGAATACAGATATCTAAGGGTTAGGTTTCTGGCAAATGGCTCAATATTTAGAGAAGCCAAGTCTCACTATGGGCTGTGAGCTGTTTAGGATCCTACCAGCAAACTCCAATTTCAGAAGCTCAGTTTTGGGGAATCCGGCAGTCAGACTGAAAGCCTTAAGCTAGGAAACATGGATTTGGGCACAGAAAAGGCTGCACTTGGGATAGGGTGCAACACTGGTGTGCCTGTCCTTGCCCTGGTAAGGGGTGGTGGGTCTGTCATCCTGGGATCCTTCTGCAGAAAGTTTCCGTTGTGCCCTGCGGCTTTGGCAGTAGCGATTACTGCCCCAGCAGCACCATGGCTGGGCCTCCAGCAAAGACAGGATTTTTCACTGGTCAAAAGACATCTTAATGGCTAGAAAGTAAATTTTTAACAGCACTATATTTGACAGTAGATTTATTTTTGTTCCTTAAGATTAACAGCTTCCCTTAAATTTATTTTAAAGTTATCTTCAAATTATAGAATCATAGAATCATAAACTAGTTAGGGTTGCAAAGGACCTTAAGATCATCCAGTTCCAACCCCCCTGCCATGGGCAGGGACACCTCCCAATAAACCATGCCACCCAAGGCTATGACCAACCAGGCCTTGAACACCGCCAATGATGGAGCATTCACAGCTTCTTTCAGCAACCCATTCCAGTGCCTCACCAACCTTACAGTAAAGAACTTCCTCCTTATATCCAATCTAAACTTTCCCTTTTTAAGTTTTAACCCATTACCCCTTGTCCTATCACTACAGCCCCTAATGAAGAGTCCCTCCCCAGCATCCTCATAGGCTCTGAAATTTCGTATTAAAAGATTGCATACTAAAACTAACATAACAGTGAACTTTAAAATAAAACAGCTTGCCCTGCAGTCCTACCAAGTTCATCTTAACTTGTTGTTTCCTCTTTCTCTTTTGCTGAACTTCAGTCACATTGCTTAGAACTTTTATTGAGCCTGTTTCTGTACTTGTTCTGAGTTTTGAGAGATGTTTTTCTTACTCAGAATACAATAATTCAGTAGGAACTGCATGTACTTCTGTCAAACTTTTAAAACCACAGACTTCTATAAACTCTGCAATTAGCTTGACTTCGAGTTTATGAAAATAATGTAGTAAGTTGCTGTTTAGCAAGCTAGAGAGAATGGTTTAAATTCAGTTGAAAAACTTTTTGCTCTGAGACCACAGGGGAAAGAAAGGGGTTTTGCTTATGCAGATACAGCCCATGCAGTTTCTAATCCAGCGTTGTCAGAGATGTTCAATGTTTCTGATCCAGCTGACAGAGACATTGATTCAGAAGATGCTTTTGAAAATGATTAAATGATTCTCTAGGAGGATCTCTGCTGAAACATAATTATTTTACCAGAAATATAATAAAGGTCACAGGCAGAAATGCAGCATCAGCATCACTATGAACATTGTGTGCCAGAGTTAAATCTCTGCTTTCTACTTCCTTAGGATGGAAAATGATACTGAAACAGAATCTCCTGTACCACTGGATGATTTAAAATCTGTTATGAATGGAAGTGAAGAGGATGAAAAACTTCTAGTTAAAATACAGGCTTTTGAAGATAAAATAAATGTCGACAATGGTACTCCTGGCTCAGTGCGGAGATACAGCTTAGGCCAGGTTTCTAAAGAAGAAAGGAAGGATATGAGATTTAACAGGTACGGTTCTGTAAAATGTGTGAGTGCTTTTCATGAATATAAGTTTATAAGTTTTTCAATAAAACTTTATGCAAACATTGAGTATTTGGCCTACTTGATGCCTTTGGGCATCGTAATTCTAATTTTAACTGAGTCTCATACTCATGAATTCAAAGGCTGGATAAAACTTTCCTAACTTATTTACTTAACCTCTTGTGCCCTACACCAGCACAAGGGGTAGGAAAATATTTGTATACAGATATTACTAGAAAGGAAAATATGGAGACTTTTTTTGGGTATTATTTCAAACAGTAAGTATCAGATGTTTGAATGAAATTTTGCCTGTGTGCCATGAGATGAGTATGACTCTCCTGGGACCCTGGGTTAGATAGCAGCTCAGACAGTAGCATGCACCCACAGTGTCTTTAAGTTTCCTGTGCACTGCAGCTTTGCAGCAGAGCTTTTCTCTTTCTGCTCCAGTATTTGCCTTTTTAGTCGCTTCTACCCTTTTTACTCTTACAGAGGCTTAACTTCATCCTCAGAATATAGGTGTGGGACAATGAAGAACTGGAGGCCGAGTCTTGGTTCAGTCAAATGGCACTGGATGGCATTTTTATGACGTGCTCAATAATTGCATATATTCCAGTCCTGGGGTTATAAGTTTCTTGCACATAGGCTGACTAGCTCCCTCCATGGCATGCAGATGTTGTGATATATGGATATTATTTAGTTTCATTTGTTTATTAAAGCTGTGGCTCGCATTTTGCTTTTGAAATGCATATCTACCAAAAGATACTGGCTTCAGGCTAAGTGAGCCCCACACTCAGCTCTCTGAGCCATCTGCACAGAGGTAACTCAGAAAAGCATGTGTTTGGGTGATTTTTGTGTCTGACCTCTACTCCAAAACCTTTGTCCTTTCCTTTATCACCTTCCAGGTCCAAAAGCCTCGCTTTGCATGCAGTCCGCATGAAGGGCGCAAACTCAGAGTGTGGACAGGATGAAGACAATGGGGAGATAACTGCTGGTATCTCCTTCTCTGAGATCTATGTTAGCCAAGAAAATGACAAATTGCCTTTCAGTGTTGATACTGAAGTAATGCAACTGGGAAATTCTTCGGTTTCACACCAAAGTATCGATTACGTGGAATCAGCAAATTTGCCAGACTCTACTAAAGAAAAGGCCCTCGAAGGAAGCACAGAGGCAGTGATGAACCCCAAGGAATACCAGGATGAGCTCTACTTGCACTTGAAGGAAAACCTGGGTAAAGTGAAAGCATATGTCACAGAGATGGGGAGAAAAATTCCTATCCCTGATCAGTGTGTTGTTGAAGGTAAGAGCTCTAAGCCTTCCCAGTTACGAGAACTTCAACACTATGCTGAAAGTCCTCTCAAGGTCCAAGCAAATGGGTAGCAAAGACCCTCTAGCACAGAGCCCATGGATGGAAAAGAACATCAGTTTTATAAAACAATGTCATTCCCAAACGGCAGTGTTTTGAAAACTTCCAGGACTGTCGTTCTTTTCCTTCAGGGACTTAGCTGTTGGCTGTTATTGGGAACAAACCCCGAGCTCTCTGGAAAAGGGCAGGAACTGTCACATTGAGCTGAAGAGATGCTGCTGTGGGCTAGGGCTGGCAATGCCTCTGGGCATGTCTGTAGGGCAGAAAAGCAAGGGGAATGTCGCCTGACTGCAGGCTGTAAATTATGGAGCTGTGTGAACAGTTGTGGAGAGTCAAGTACCACAGACTGTGTGTGCCATGGGTCACACTTGGCCACACCGGTGTATGGATAAGCACATGCTGATATTTAAGCCTCCTTGGCATGCTGGGCTAGTGTAGAGCAGATCTGTGTCTCCTTCCTCATTATCATGATATTATTAAATCAGGACCCTCAGGTCAGCACATTTCAGTCTAGACAAAAAGCTCCTTGGGGGCACAACAGAATGAGATCCCCAGTGCGTCGGGTTGGATCCTATCTCACCACCTCCCTGGGGTTGTTTAATATTTTCTGCTTTCATCAGGGGTGGCATTTGTTTTCAAGTGTGAGAAAGCTGGGTTTATGAGACTGCGGGGGAGGTGGGCGGTGCACTGCTTGGTGGGTCTTTGATACTTCTCTTTGAAGTAAATACTTTAGGTTGGTTTGCGAGACTCTTCTTTACATGAATTTGTGTACATCTAACCACTTGCTAGTGGTTGTGAGCTATTCACAGCTCAGCCCTTCAGTGGACCATGTTGATTCCAAAGAGGAGATGACTCTATAAATTAAATTGATTTGCAGCCACTGAACACTTCATCTTCTAATACTACTGAACTTCAGGTCCATCAGATATCTACTTCTGTGGATAAAATATTTGTTTGTTTACTTTTTCAGTGGTCAAGAAGTTGAAAAGCAGTTTCTACCCATAAAAGAGATATAACTGTATTTTAAAAGCTTATGTTTCTGAAGAATTTTCTAAATATCTTAAATTCCACATTTACTACTCGAAATAGTTATTTGACACAATTAATGATAAAGCTTCTGTTTCATAAAATTACAGTGGAAACATGAGAGTGAACAAGCTGGCTTTTCAAGTGCTGAGCACTATGACCTTGCATTAATCAAATGCAATAAGTTCAATATTTCTAAATGCATTGCTCAGTTTCCTTTCTGAAGTACTTATTATGACATGTTCTAAGCATGTGACTATTTCTAAATTCATTCAAACTATTGTAATTTCCTGAAAATCCTCGGCTAGCATTCTTAGGGAAATTCTTTGAGTAGGGACACATGTGCAGATCAGGAGATTTATGTGGCTCATTCTAAATATGTTGAAGAAATCTGGCTCATTACTCAGGGGATAGCTTTGTTAATATTTCAGATATTAAATAAATCACCCCATAAAAACTTTCAGTTATTGGACTCCTGTGATTCCCGCACACTCTTAAGGCCTATTCAAATGTGCAGGGCTTACATTTCAAATAAAATGTTTAGAAAATAGTAAAATAATTTTAGAAAATATTAATACACATAGTTGGCTAATTTTACATTGCTTGTATAGTTTGTTGAACTGGAAATTTAATACGTAAACCATGGAAAATATTAAAAGATATGCACTTAAGAGCACTCTCCCATGAAACGGAGTACTTAAAGGAAATAGTGGCAAAATGTGTTGCAAGAAAATAGCATGGCAGTGTGCTAATAACAGAGAGTGCAAAGTTCCCCACATGCCCTTTTGTTAGCCATGCTTTTCCTGGGCTTTCAAGTGATAACTCACATACAGGTCAACAGACCATTAATGTCAGTTGTAAGAATTTCTGTGTAATAAATGGGTCAATAAATGGGTCAAACTCTGTTCACTTAAACAGAATTCAAACCCCCGCTTGCATTTCTAATGACGATGATGTCCAACCTCTGAGCAGACTGTCTGTGAACATGAGAAATGCTTTATTGCTTGAAAGTGGACTGGATGGCATCCCCAAAAGGATGTTGTGATGACACACTGGTGAAAACAGAAGATGCTTGCATGCCTTTGGGTTCATCCGGAATCAGCATGTACAGCCCATGCCAGATATGGGGGCACTGATACCAAGAGCAGTAGGAGTGAAAGCAAGAGGTTGCTGAAGGTTTTCCAAATATGGAGTCACTGCCTTGCAGAAAAACCGAGGACATTCAGTTCAGTGCTCAGTAGCTGGGGGGAAAAATCAAGAGTTATTAAGAAAATTAGATACATCGAATGGCATCATTATGTCATTGTCTGCATTAAGTGCAGCCTGAATCTTGAAGGACAAAGGAGACTAGTAAGCAGAAGTATGAGGATACTCATGGGCCTCCATATGCACAATGGCCTTGGAATCCACAGTCCAGAAAAGAGACAGCTGACAGAGATTTGCAATATCTTAAAGGACTGAGAAGATTAATTGGGAGTGGTAGCCCACTCTCTTATCCTAATACAAGTACTAGAGAACATGTAATGAAGTTGTCAGGAAGCCAATTCAAAATACACAAAACAGGCACCTCTTAACACATACTTATATACATGTAACTAAATGGAAGAGCTGATTGCTACAGTACATAAGTATGTTGAAAGGGTACCTGTTTTCAAAAGTAGTTAGGTAAATTCAGGGATCAGAGCCATTCAAGGGTTATCAAAATAATACCACCGAACTCTGGAAATGCCGGAACCATGGATGGAGATGCCAGAAGAGAAGTTACTGCTGTGTGCTATTTCTGTTCTTGCACTCCTCACTTAGAGCTTTCTTACTTGCCCTTTGCAAGCTAATACCAGGATAAGGTCCTGGTGGGACTTTCTGACTCAAATCAGAATTGCTATTTGAACATCCCTGGAAAGGATGAAAATTGAGAGAATTTGTTTTCTTAACCAAAGTATTAAAACTCTCAATGTCATAGGCACTCTTGACTCTGAGTGTTGGGTAAGGGAGCAGACCCAATGACCAGGTCCCCTGGTGTCTTTGGTTGCATCCTCTGCTCTGTAACATTGTGATTTGCAAACTTTCTTTTTTGCTTTTGAGTCCGACATTTGCTGTGTAGGTCTTACCCTCACAAAATACTTTTGCTTCACGGGGTGTGTTTTTTCAGTGTCCTTATGACTTATAAGTTCATTTGAATTATGCTGTGTGTCAAAATTTATGCATTATTAACTTAAGTGTTAGGTTTTACAACTGTGAAGGGATAAAGAACTGCAGGGGCGGATCCACGATCTGTCTGTGACGGTTTGAAGATGCCTCCTATACACATTGAAAAATTGACATGTCCTCAGCTCTCTTATCTCACTTAGTATTTACTATTTTTGGCTTCAAGCAGAGAAGAGTTATGCACTGGGTGATGATCCTACAGCAAAAGCAGGGTTAAGGCTGGGCTGTTAGCCAAAATGTCTTTTACTAAGAAAATGGCTAAGTTGAGGGCGTTTTGAAGAACAGACAAGCTACAACAGCTTACCAGATGTGTGTGTGTGTATGCATAAGTGAATCTCTTAGAACTAGTACTGCAGTCAGAGAGGGGATTTAAACTGGGGAAGAAAGAAGGCATTCAAAACCACAAAAATCCATTTATTTTAGTCTGTTTCAGTTTGGGGCTGATGGTTTGGTTCACTTCCTGCTTAGTTTGAACCACGTTGCCCAGATTCCCATCTCTGCAATACCTTAACAATTTGAGGCATTCTTTTATGTCATGTTCATCACTTTAATCCTCTTAATCCTGTGGATCTTTCCCTCAGAAAAATAAAAAAGAAAGCCACCATGTTTGTGAGATGCTTTAGCTTTCACAGAGCTAAGCAAACAGTTTTCATCAGCCCATATTTTTCCAGACGGTTTGTGATCTTATGTCTTATCAGTACCTCCAGGATTTTGCAGATAGCAGTGGCCCAGTCTTGTGCAGCTATCATTTCCTGAACACTCCTGAGTTTGGTTATTGCTTTTCGGCATACACTGGGCAGGAGTTCCGCTGTTTTCGGGTCCCAGTGGTTAAGAGCAAGAGACTGTGTTCAAGATCCCCACATTGCATTTGCAGTTTCTCCACTGGCTGCAGTAGGTGCTCTCTGAAAAGTCTTTCAGCCTTTCTGCTTTCCTAGGTCTCAATATACCATTCTGGGGAGATAGGGCTGGCAGTGGTTTGAGGAGGTTGCTTTAAAAGACTTAGGTGAAAGATGGCATTCCTGTATTAGTCATTATTGGTGTTATGACCTGCCAGAGTTGGCTTTGGGAGTGCCACAACATCCAGCTGGAACCTGAAACCATTCTCAAAAGAGTGCAACCCAATTACCGCTGCATGGGGTAATTTTTAGGTCTCATCCATGCTGGAAGACTTATTCTTGTTTCTGAGATTCACAGGGATGGTGGCTAAAATGCATGGGCATGTGTATTCTTCCTCTGGGAGTGGATGATATCAGATGGTTCCCAGACACAAGCCTGTGCAGCTGCTGGATTTGGTTATAATTTGAGGGCAGGTCCTTGTTTTCCACTCTAGTTCTACTTGCTGTTTGGATAAATGGGATAAAACTGCCACCATTAATGCCTACAGCTCAGAGCATTGAGTGTCAAGCAAGATGTTGGAAAGAAAGCATTTTATAATAACTGCTTGTAGAGGATGCTGTGAAGGATTTGCGCACCTCCAGCCTGCCTAGCCCCCTTTTTAAAAGGATAGAGCACAGGGAGATAATTCAATCCTTGGTCACTGAAGCCACATTCAAAATGCAATGCCATCCAATGAAAAATAACCATTTTATAGTAGTGAGTCACTTCTGGCTCCTTGGTGCCCTACAGGAGGAAACAAACAGCAAACATTTTGTGGGATTAATAACAATGCTGAAAGAGGAGGAGATGGCAGGGGAAACAGGTTGCAGTACGCTGGCTCTAAATCTGGTTGTTGTTATGTTTTATGCTGTACTGAGAGATAATCGGTACCATATGATGGTGTAGATGGAAAAGTTCATTGCTCCCCTGCTGTGCTCACCCCTGCACTGGTCTGATAAATTCCAGCATTCCATAAGCCAAATGTTGATTTGGAACAGATGGACCTCTGGTCCTTCAGTGGGATCACAAAGTTGCATAGGTTCAGGCCAGCATTTCCAGAGATCAACTCTGCTGCTGCTCAACCAAAAGAAAATATTAGTTGGCATTTTATTCTACAGGACTGGTATTTCAAATGCATCCCAAATATGAGGGCAGCCAGTGAGAATGGAAGTGCTAACTCACAGGATGGCCATAGCACTCATGGTGATGTGTGTCGTTAGACCATGGAGAAACTCCCAGTGCAACTCGGAGAGTAATAGGAACATGAACACACTCATAACTTGCTGCCCTCCTGTATGTGATAATAGAAAATCATGTGTGTTTTACACCTAATCTGGAAGCATCAATTTAAACAGGCTGGTCTTCAGATGCGTTTTACCTGGTAGCTGGGAGAATCCTGGTGGGGTGATGTTATCACTCTCCTGGGGTAAAAGCCAAGCCAGAGGACTTTGACTTCTGAACTTCTGGGTGGGACCAGGATGGACCTAATGGTTCCTCCTGTGTCCCTCCTCACCCCACTGTACAGTCAAGGTGAGCCAGGCTGTGGGTGCTGGGCAGAGGCAGCTGAAGGATGCAGCTGGGACACGGGAGTCAGGCACCAGCAGGACCAGGGTATTTTCTCAGGATCCCACTTTCCTCCGCACACCTTATGGGTTCTTTGCATGTCTGTCATCAGTACAGGCAGCAGAAACATAAATGCACTTTTGATTCTGAAGATGGGACAATGTGGCAGAGATACTTTCCTGTTGTATCTTCCCACATGACATAGGCTGTTCATTGTCCTGATAGTAAAGAAAAGGAAGCTAGAAGGTCTTATAAAGATAAGCTGATCTGTACATTCTCAAATGTGGTCTTTGCCACTCAGATTTGGACTCTGTGTATTGAATGCATTGTGGTGGCTGTCCAGAACCCATTACATTTATGCCTTCTCCATGTATTTTTGGGTAACTTACTGGAGGTGACATCTGTCAGACTGAGTTATGGCACGCATGGAAAGCTAGTAGTGTTAAAAAAATATAAACCAGCATTTCCCGAAGCTGGTTGTTTTAAAAATTAACCTTTTCTCCTATAAACATATTTATTAT
This sequence comes from Ara ararauna, assembly GCA_028858755.1. NCBI lineage: Eukaryota > Metazoa > Chordata > Aves > Psittaciformes > Psittacidae > Ara > Ara ararauna. Next base: position 26,712,138 of record CM054382.1, on the reverse strand, counting down.
TTGCACACTTATTTGTAATCCAAAATGAAGAGATCAGGCAAAGGAAACTGAGGAAGCTGGAAAAGGCTTAATCTGAAATTTAAAAAGTTGCATCCATTTCTTATTCCTTGGTTTCATGTTTATGGCTGGGTTTGATTCTGTTCAGGAAATTTATGAGCATACTTTTACTCCTATTAACAGATTTTATTTAATCGTAAAGGTTACCAATGTAAATCAAATAATGCATTAATTGTTCCCAGAACCAGTGGCTCTGGACCTACTTGCCTATGAACCTCCAGTTTCAGCCCAGCATATTAAGTTGGAATAAACAACAATTAACAACTCTACTGACATTCTTCTGTGTATATTTTTTGTTCTCTTCCCCAAGCACAACCACTTAGTAGTGAACTTAAAAACCGCAACATATATTTTCTTGTTTCCGGTAGGAAAAGCAAGTTGTTGTTGATTCTCTTTCTAGAAGTTTGACACTTGTCAACAGATGTGATGAGAAAGGCTTATTGACTGGAGGAGCCTTTCCTGAGGACCTTGATCAGACCTGGCCCTTTGGGGCATTTGATGACTCTGTGGTGTTTTGTGCCTTCCATTGTGCCTTCCATTTCACGCATTCTTCATCTTTGAAAATCCCTTTCCTTGTGTCACTCGGATTCTCCTTCCAAGCCAAAGCCAAGGTGAGGAAGGAGGAGACCTCATCATTCTTTATGGAGAAGGTGTGCCAAAGTTTCACCAGCCACTGCTGCCGGTGATGCAGGAGAGCAGGATGTGTGTGCAGCGGTACGATGCCCAGGCAGAAGCTGTGATGAGGAGCTGCTTGAGTGGAGGGATGCACAGAGATCTAAAATATCTTGGCTTAGGTCTGCTCTTAGGTGCTCGTCAATAGGGATGATTCATTTAATAGGGATAAAAGAAGCGCTTGTTCTGTCTGTGCAGTGGGTTACACCAGATACTCAGCAGCAGCAGATACTGCTTTGCTGCTAATGAGATGAAGCAGAGATATCTTTTATCCTTTGCTGAGTTAACTGAGCAGCTGCTTAGTCTAAACAAAACTCTCCTCCCATACCCAGACTTCTCACCTAATAGACCTGCTTTACATCAGAGCTTGCTGGCCTCTCCCTGAGTACGCGGTAGATCCAGGCTGGCCACATTTCCACCTGCATGCTGGGTCACAGGCTGAGACCCCAAGTGCAGGGAAATTGGTTTCTCTGATGTCACAAATGGGAGCACTGATGAGATGTACAAAATGTGCCATAATTGTCTCTGAGAAAGTCAAAGTGTGGCTCAGCCAGCAGCCACTCATGGGTGCACAAGAATCTCATATCTCGCGGCAGCAATATAGTGGCGGCATGGCTATGGGAATGACTGGTGTGCCGATCAGGGTAATGTGTATGTTTACCCAGGCCTATCTATACTAAGTAAGTGCCACAATAAAGACATACCTGGTGTTGTCCCTGAGCTGTCCCTTTCCTTCTAATGTGTTATCTTTTGATGTGTTGACATGTGCAAGGGATTTTCCAGCCCCAAACAAAACAATCATATCTATTATCCAGCTCCAAGAGCTAGCACTCCTAAATACTCATAAGACAAAGTCTGTCTCATTTTGGGTTGGTTTTCTTTCTTTTTCTACAGTCAAAGCCTCTATGAGCCTGTGCGGTACAGAAGTGCTGTTAGAGTTACAGATCTAGTGGTTGGAATGGTGTTTCCATAAATCCTAATTTAGGTCAGATGGGACAGGTTACTTGGTGAAATAGAGATCAGCATCAACACCCTGCTTCAAATTTGCTTTCCACATTTAGAAGAGGCAATAGGTTTTAATGTAAAAAAATGGTTCTAGAATCCGTAAATGTGTAGCTTAAATGTGACCAATGTAATAGATTTAATGTCCTCAGGGAAATTAGTTAATTTTTTCTTTCCTCAGTCCCTTGCATACTTTTGACCAATTATTTTAAAGAGCGGCAGATCCATCTTTGCCATAACTTGGACTTCACTGCTCTAAAGCATATCAAAATGGCCTTTAACATTGGATTACCAACACTCGTCAAGATGTGCTGTGTACTGAGGGAGCTGTTGCAGAGCGAGTAGGTTCTGTTGACAGGACTCTCTTGTGTGTTGTGCCTTACTGATAATCTGAAAATTTCTTGAGGCTACATTAATCTTTCCTTACCACGTAAAGTCAGAGTGAGTGGTTGCATGTTTCCACACAGGAATTACGCAGAGATGCAGGGAACTACATTGTCTCCACCCTCTTAGGCTGAGACTGGTTTCTTTTCACCTTCAAAGTTTTTTTGCTAACCCAAGCCTGCAAGTGATTTTTTTTTGTTCTTCCTAGCAAGAATTGTTGTATGCTCCCCTTTCATAGCTAAAGCTACAGGCCTGATCCCTGCTCACCCATCAGATTTCCCTGTGTCAGCTGCTGTGCACTGCCAGGTGCAAATGCATTGAGTTATTTTCCCTAGAAATGTCTGCCTTCCAATCTCACAGTGTTAACTGGTCTTGCTATGTTGTATTTTCTGTACTGTAACTCCTCTGAAATCCATTGGAATTACACAAGGTTGATGCTTGTTTCACAGTATTTTATATAACTTGCAGTGATGGACTGGGAAAAGTATGCAATATAGCTTACCTAAAGCTCACCTGATTTATGTACATGTGTTTTAGGAAAGCCCAAAATGTATCTTCTTAAACTGCTTATTGAATTAATGAATTACATCAGTAATTCATACTTATGTATGAAATAAATTTATGCAATGATAAATACTGCAATGATTTTAAAAGCACCTTTTTCACTCAGAGTATGTCTGAGCACAAGCACACACATATGTGTCACATGCATGCTTTGTTCCTAAATGATCATGCCACACTTCTAACTTACCCACAAGGTACAGTAAAAATGACCTACTGTGATGGACATGTTGAGGTTTAAATAATGGTTCATTGGGATCCTTTAATAGGATATTATAAAAGTGCAATATTATACTAGAAATATCAAAACCCATAGTGAATGTTATTACTCTGCTACAGTAGGATATAGTGAATAGACTGAATTGAAATTGCTCCACGAGCGGGGAAACAGAAGAGTAATATTGTCATTTCTAGAAACATTCAGTGCTTTGGTTTGGCTTCTTATGGTACTGGAGTGCTGGTTTGCACTTGAGTAGAATATAGTGTAACAGTGCTAGATGTGTATCTGGGTCATCTTAATTTTCATCAGAATAAGTTTATTATTTAAATACCACTTTCTGCTGACCTTGGGATAACTGAGATTAGCTGTTCTATGTTGAAACTCATAGTTCGTTGCAAACCACTGAAAAACACATGTAGTGAACTTTGGCTTGTTATCAGATATTGCCAAATTCAGCACATCAATGCAGAAATAGCTATGAGTAATCACTCATACCAAAGGTTTGAAGAGTGTCTGAATAGGAGGTACTTTTTCAGTTGGTACTGACGAATGAATGCTACTTTTTTCCAGGAACTAACTTTTTGCCCAGCCAGCATGGACTCCAGTCCTTGAAATTACATTTATTTTGGCATGTATTATCAGCCTCAGGATTCTTCTCAATATCATCCACAATGTCTTGCTAAGCAGTTTGTTAGGGGTCTGTGTGTCTCCATATAAACTTTGCAATTTTTTGTTCTACAGCATTTAGAAACCTCCTTCAGAGTCCTGTTAAACACAGTCCCAACTAGCAGTGGGCATCTTTTCTCTTAACTGCTAACTGGGGGCTGGTATCCTGGGACTCTGCAGCCTTCCTCTCCTGGCTGCAATGACTTCTGTGGAAGATTGCCCAGGTGGGATATAATTAGATTGATGTGGACTTACTGTGGACTCACTATAGGTTACAAGAAATCTAGCTCTGGACTCTGCTGCCTTGCACAGTTGCTAAATGTACTCTAAGGTTTGCCTGCAGCCTTTAAACGTCTCCCATGTTTCTTGTCAATTCATACATTTGTAACTGAAAAAATAACTGGTGTACTAACTGAAGAGGAAGGCATTGACTGCCAGCTCCTTTTCGCAGTGGCAGTATGTGATTTATAGTCTTTTTTAGCTAAGAGTGATTGCCCTTAATGAACTATTACACTTTTCACACACAGGAACCAAGACCACCAAGCCTCTACTTCTGGTTGAGTGTACTGAAGTTAAAATTTTGTTATCATCTGTGATGCATAACATAGGGGTCTCTAGTTTGGACCACACTGTTGGAAGAGCTTTCTGTCAGCAGCCTCCTTGGAGCATCACAGAACCATGGAAGGGTTTGGGTTGGAAGGGACCTTAAAGATCATCCAGTTCCAACCCTCTTACTAGGAGCATTAATGCCTTCCACTAGACCAGGTTGCTCAAATCTCCATCCAATCTGGCCTTACACACTTCCAGGGATGGGGCAGCCACAGCTTCTGTGGGCAACCTGTGCCAGTGTCTCACTACCATCATAGCAAATAATTTCTTCCTAATATCTCATCTAAATCTCCCCTCTTTCAATTATCTCGGTTTAGCAGCATTTGCATCTTTATTGGCTTAGCTAAGCCCTGGCTTTCTACTGCTGAAAGCTAATGGTCATACACACCTTTCTAATAGTATCCCACTGTAGATCTCAGAGTATGTTTGTGCTTAGTTGATTGACGTGATCCAAACAGCACTTCTACAATTCCACAGGATTTAGTCAATGTGCACAATTAATGGTATTTTCTTCAAAGAGCAGTCTACAAATGCCCACTGCTTGCCATCAAGCCTCCACTTTGTGTGGAGTCTTTCCTCCTTCAAGGCAACATTCTCCTGTAATATATTCATTTTTTCAGGCCTTCACAGGAGGAAAGAGTGCTGTATTTCCTAACACTGAGGGTGCCTCTCTTTTTGGTGTGTTCGGTGAAGACAAGAGCAGTGACCCCACTTCAGCTCCTCTTTCCATTGCTGTTTCACAGGAAAAGAAACATCTTCAAAGTAGCCTTCTGCTACTCTAGAGGCACATACGGATGGGTTTTCTTTCTGGCTCACCTGTAGGCTAGGGGACCTAGGACTGGTCTAGGTCCTTCCTCCTGTCTCTTTGGTGGGGAGTGATTCAGGTGATGCTTGTAGTCCTGTTCAGCTCATTTTGACTTGGGTCATGAACTCCCTCTCTCGGAAGAAAGCTTACTACCTGGTCTGACCCTGTGATCTCCTACTGCCTGTGGCTTTTCTTCTGCTTTCACTATTGCTCCTTCTGCCCTCAATTTGGCTTTTCCACCTGCCTGTCATGAAAGATTAATGAACATTCCATTGGTTTCCAGATAATCCAAGTTTCATCTGCTGTAATGTTGCTGAGTTCCTCTGAGGAAGGAGTGCTGTTGTCAACCATTGCTTTATGGTTGCTACAATCTGGTTTGGTTCTTGTGCTCATTTCCAAATATTATGCATTGCTTTGGCTTGTGTGTGTTTCCTCACAGCACATGTAGTGACTCTACTGTTTTTTGCAAACTCTAACTTTAATCTTCCTGTGCCTTTACATCTCAGATCCCTTCTGTGCCTCAGTGGAGTCTGAGTGAGCTCTGCAGCCCAGGCTTGGTACTGGTGCCCTCCTTTACTCAGCAACTTCAAAGAGCTTTGTCAAAGGATATCGGAGTGGTTCCCACTTGCCGGTTTCTGAAGTTTTTTCTCCCACCTTAACAACCATCTGGCTTCTCTATAGCACCTTTGACAGTTTCCAACATCCCAGTTTTGAGTTTTCTGCATTTTCAGAGACAATCTGATCCATTGATATTTTCATTCTAGGGACCCAGACTTTCGTGCCTCTGGTAAACTCACTCCTCATACACTGTGGTTTATGTGAAATACTGAATTTACTACATTTCTCTCCTATGCTTTCATGTCCCGATAGATGAAAAATGTTAAAACCAACAAGTATTTCAAGATGGTCTGTTGCTGGACAGAAAGGCCTTCTGATATCTGTCTTCCTTGCTCCTGGCTCTCAGTAGACCCAGAAGGTCATGCTATTTAAAATGTCTCCTCCTAGCCATGTTCTCTAAAAAGATACAACTCATTTTTCCAGTTAGGATATTTTCTTACAGCATTTTATTCCTACACCTTCACAGCACAGGGGCTCACCAGGATACCACGAGACTGAGTAATGCTGCCTGCACAGCTGGCCTGTGTCAGCCTTTTCAACTGATGATTCATTCTGTGGATGCTGCACGGTGAGACCTGGCTGTCTAGTGCTGCAGGAGCCTACACTGCGCTCTCTTCTCTTTGAAAACGCTTCAGCTTTGGTTCTGTAGGTGCTGGCAGGCCAGGGCCCCAGGAGAGGTGAGCAACAGTGGCTTGGTGCATAGATCTAGTGGGCTCATCAGCCACTGCACGGCAGCTTATCTGTCTATCATTCCTGCCTTTAGCTAGGAAACAAGTGCGGCAGCAGCAACTGGTGGGTCAGGTTGTTTCTCTTGCCTTCCAAATTCAACTCTCCAGCTGGGTGAAGAGAGAGGGCACAGCTCTTTCCTGTGTTTGCATCATGGTCATGATCTAAGGATCTCTGTCTCTTGTTTTCCATGCCTTTTTACCTTGGATAGCTGTTTGTTCCTGTTTAAAGGGGCTATGAAATACCACCACTATTTTAAGTTAATAAAAAAGTCTGAATAGGTTATCCCTAACATGGTGTTATCATTCTGAGTAGTCATCCAAAGACAGAAAATGAGGGTTCAAGGTCAATATTCTGCAAAAATGGAATTGTGCATCACAAGGGCTTCATTTCCAGTTAAAACCAGCATGGGAAGTTCAGAGTTAGGTAACATTATGTGACATATAGCTCTGTACTGGGCAGCTGACCCCAAATGGCACCTCCAGATTGCATGTAACCACTGCGGGATTTTTATCAACAAGCGACATGATCATAGATGGCATAAATGGTCAGTATTTAACAGAGTGGTGAGAACTGGAGATACTCTGTCTGTCTGTAGTGCCCCAGAGCTGGGACTGCAAGTCAGACTGTACTTTTGGTGAAAAACCTCTGTGTTGAGTGGGTGACACTTGAGTCTCAGCTGTGAATGGACATTCAAAGGTGATTACTCACCTTTCCTAGTGTGTAACTGTGCATGCATCTGCAGCCTCCTGTCGGGTTGGACCTCAGCTCCATGACTTTTCTTCTCCGTGTGTTTTCTTCTGCAAAGTCTGTGGCTGGGATGGCACTGTGGCCAATGGGCTCTGGTAGTGGCTGCCCTTGCAATGGCTTGCTGATTTGAGGGTGTTGCATTGTGCCTTGCGGTATGGCAGCAGCAATGATTCCTGTGCCTCGTGGGTTTTGCCTCTCAGCATGGCTGCAAAAGCTGCTGCTCCTTGGCTTAGCGTGTAAAAATCAGGTATGACCAGCAGACTTGTAGTACGTATGCTTGATAAGAAGTGGGAGTTGTAGGACCCGGATCCCTTAGAAGCCAGGCTGTAGGCAGAGCATCTCTGCACGGGTAGGTTCAAGTGGAGCTGAGCTCTGAAACTGCAGCTCCTGGGTGGATGGGGAGAGGGACTGCAGCTGGGAGTCCTCGCAGTGCTGGGCAGGGGCTGGCAATTCAGCTCCCTGAGGTGACACACAGCTCAGTAAATACGCACTGATGCTCTTCTTTGAAATGTTGGTATTTTTGGTGATAAATTTATAAAATGGCTTGCACAGAGAACATGAGACATGCACAATAGTGTTGCAAACTGATTTATGCACCTTTTGGCTCTGCGGAATCCACTGCAAACGAGAAGTACTGCAGCTTTTACCAGCGGCTGACTGAGCCCATTCCTGACTAGGAGGTGCACTCCTCCATCCCTACAGACATCAGCTTTTAGCTGCACAAAGTCTCAGCAAGGATCCCACAGATACCAGACTCTCATGTGGTTGTTTTGCAATAACGAATGGTTCTGACAGATCTGTCTGTTTCGGTAAGATAAATATTGGTATCAAATGCAGGAGAAAGCAATAACAAGGTAAACAGCCTGACTGTGCACTGTCTCAAACCTTTTTCATTTGGAAGTAAATGATGACTATGTAAGATTTAAAGCACAGGAGACTAAATTTCCCTAGTATTGTTCTGAAAGCTGCAGGAGTTGACCCAGACTGAGATACCCCTTAGTGGAAATGCATGCTCTCACACTGGTGATGGGCAGTTAGGCTTTTGCCTTTTATGTAATTAATTTTAATATTCTGTATATTCATTTCTAGATACTGTTAGAAGCTGTGTAGCAAAGCTCTTCTTCAGCTGTCCCATGAAGGGCCATTACTGCCTGTACAGTAAATCCAGTTTTACCCTCATCAGCCAGCAACCTTCACTGTGGATCCATATCATGTTCCTCTTCCAGCAGGTGTGTGCAATGCAAATTTATGGCATCCCTACACTGTTCACGTTGCACTTGGAAAGAATGTTTCAACACTTTATCTTGTTAAATACACTTCAAACCCACTGTGCTTTGTGACCCCTGTGATTTCTCAGAAAGTCATTATAGTAAGTTTAAATGATTTTGCATTTATAAGTTTTTATATTTCTATTAAACACAACAAATTCAAACAGTCTGGTGAGATTACAAAGTCTGAGGATAAAAAAGTGGGACTAAATCTTATTGTCCTCATTCAGGCAAAACTTCCAGTAACTCCCAGGTGCCTTGCAAATGAATAGGAACTTTGCAGTAGATTTGCAGGGGAACAGAATCAACCCTGAGGCTGCAGGTGGAGGTTTGAGGTGAAGCACCCACTGGGATTTTTTTACAGCAGACATTTTGACTGAGCAGGATTTGCAAATCTGATCATTGCTATTCCCTTACCAACCCTACAGCTACTTTCCCATTTTAATACTGTTTCCAAATCCAGCCCAGTATTTGGACCTATGTGGACTTTCTTAATAAATTACAAATAATATGACATTGTAAGAGAAATCACTACATTCACACTCCAAGATTAAACAGGTGGGGTTTGTGTTAAAATAGTAAGCTTCAGTTTCTCAACCTATGCAGAGCTGTTTGCTGCAGTTCATAGAATCAACCAACCCTAAAGCAACCTTAGAAATACAAAGGATTTATCTGAAATTTAAAACATTCACAGCGAGTTATGCTGTTAATTTAAATGCTCGAATCGCTCTTCCCTGTGTTAGCCACTAGAAATACATACAAAAAAAAGGATTTTAAAAAATACAGGTCAGTGGGAGTATTTGGGTATTTCAGTACAAGAAGTGGTTTCTCTGGATGTGGAGGTGCCTGTGGGAATGCTTGCGGGAAGCTTGTGGGAATGGGGGCTTTGCTGCAGATGAGGATGGGGATGGTTAGAAGCCAAGCTGCAAGGTGGCTGGGGAAGTACAGGACAGTGACAGAGTAGAGTAAAGGAAGCAAAGAAAATGAAGGAGATTAATTACTCTACAAATGAAAACCTGAAGAAAGGGATTGAATTTTAACAGGACCTAGAGAGAATAAATGAATTATGTTGCAGGTGTATCGTTTTATTCCTGATGAGAGGAAACAGGTATTGGAAAGTATGGACAAAAGTACAAAACCACACAAAAATGTGAAAGGAGGAGCAGATGCAGAGGAGACAGGAGACAGCACTGGCTTTTCTCGCTTGCCACTCTGCAGCCTCTGCCGCCCCTGCCACTGCACTTCAGTGCAACAACCTCTGCTCTGTTTGTGGTTCATGGTTTGAATCAGTCGCACTGACAACATAAGCACTGATTCTGCCTTTAATCCCTCATGCCTTGCCTTTTCCTGATCATTTCTTCACTGAAAAATCTCTCCCTTCAACCCCTTCCCAGGTAATTCTGAACTTGGCCCTGCCAGTTCCATCTTTTATCAGAACTATTGAGCTTCAGATAGTTTCCAGCTCACAGGTGAAATATTACTTTCCTTCCCTATTCCTCTGCACTAGGGTGCCCACTGCCCCCCTTCCCCATCCCCATGTGTCTCTGTTGGGTCTTGCTTCCTTCAAACACCACCCCTACACACTGGTCCTTCCATTGCCTACTGCTTTCCCTGCTCTGGGCTGGGTAATTGCATTTGTCCCACTGCAGTGCCTCTTTTACTACAATCTTGTTAGTTTGTTCCAGTTCTGCCAGTGCTACTTCTGGCCCTGTGCTTCCACGCCAAGGAGCCCCCAGCAGAATTCCTTCATGCTGCCAGAGCATCACAGTTTAGTTTGCCTTTGCAAGCATGCTGTAAACACAGCACTTAATACTCTTTTTTAATGTGGGGGAGAGAAGAAGGAAGGGAATTAAACAAAGGGTTCCTCTTGTGTTGCACTTGAGCGTTTGAGCCTGTTGTGCATCAGGATGGTGTTTGGTATCAGATAATATATGATTTTCTTTTATTTGAAATCCTAAAGCTTTTAAGCACTGCATATATAACTATTACTAAATTAAATACAGAGCCCTAAATTCAGCCCTGGGATGATGTTATTTAAGCCTGTGAAATTGTACAAGAGATAAATTTGACATAAAATGTATTTATAGTGTGTTACTAATAAGGTAAATGAAAGGCTGGTGATAAAAATGTCATTTTCAGCAGGTCTGTCATAGATTTACAGAGAGATGACTAATACACAGTTTCTGATTGTTTCAATGCTAGTTACCATGTATTTTTTCTTTTTTTGCCAGTCACTCCATATTCTGTTTATGTTTGTGTTCTGCAAAAGTAAAAGCAAGAGAGACTTTTTCCCTCAGGTCTCCAGAACAGATCCTTAACTTCATGACCCTGCATTCTATTTAATTTCTAAAATATTAGTAAATAGTTTTATCATGCTTCAAAATCCTTGGATGGAAGTTGTGAAATGGCAAATTATTACTGTAGGGCAATAGGAAGAGAAGTATATGTCAGTGAAGATCTGAGAAATTGTCTTACAGTTAAGTGATGATTAAGCAATGGAACAAAAATGGAATAAGTGTTGATATTAGAGTGGTTTCAATAGGATGCTTTGGTTCACAGATTCATTCATTAAAATAATTCTCTAATGCTATATGATTAATGCATTATGATTGTTAATGATTAAAGCAGGACAGGGTCACATCACCGTGGCAGCACCAGCAAGCAAGGGGCTGTCCGATGTGTCCCTAACACCTTCCCTAGAGTCACTCATAAATTTGCCAAACGCAAACTAATTGGGCTGCCATTTTCCTGTGCCAGGTGGCTGCCTGGAGCTGTCTGCTTCTCCCTTTTAATTCGAACAAAATGATCTGGCTGTTTCTGACAGTTTAGCCGGAAAAAATGCATTGCCTCAGCCACGATAAAATTCCCAGTTGAGTCTTACTGGAATGCGTCTGTATCAGTTGGATGCCAAACAGTGGGATTAGGATTGTTCAGTTTCTGCTTAGAAAGAGAGGGAGGAATACCCATCCAGGAAACCTACATTAAAAGTTGGTTCGTGCTTCATATTGCAAAATCAAATACTGGAAATATGGAAAATCAGATTTGCTTGTGCACTCTTAACTTGGCTCCTGCGTGCAAATAGACATAGTAGACGTAGAAATGCTAAGCTGTCTCAGCCACAGTAGTGTTCTTGTAACATTGACTTTGTGTGCAGTTTATACAACAATAATGCTGTTGAAATACTAGAATAATTCAAAGCAGTATAAGGTTGTATCCTTGCTTTCCTTTGAAACAGGGAGCTTTGGCAGTGAAAGCACCCAACCCAACACAGGTTTCATCTTGTTTTGTGAATGTTCACGAGCTGAAAAATCCTGTACTCTCTCAGCAAAATCTGTGTTGAATGTGTTCTGTGGAGGTTTTTTCCTCTTGCATTTCATCCTGCTGTCTGTTCGGTGCAGTCACAATTGTTGCACTGTTACTCTTCCCCACGCAAGGACCAAAAGCTGCAGTCAGGTCCAAATAAACATACACAAAACTGCAGAGGTTCTAAGCATCACTTTGCATTAAGTGGTAACGGATGTGTCTTTTCCAGAAAGTTGCATGTCACTGAGATCTGCGCCTGATACACAGAGGCCACTGCTGCTAGTGTTTTGATAGACTAGCATTTCAATACAAAAATGACATGCAAGTGGCTGCACATAGTGGTAGTTGATAGATAATCTTTGGTGAACCACAGACTGTAAAGACGTGTAATGTACAATAAAAGAGAAAAGCCCCAGAGGAAATGAAATATTGGAGGATATATCTAATTGTGTGCATATTGATCCATCATAACTCCTCACAGAGAAATGAACTAACCCCCGGTTATCCTCATGCCTGCCCCACTGTAAGAATGAGATGCTCTTTATTAATGACAAAGTAAAAAATGCCTGAAATCCTGTTTTCAACATTTACCTTAGAGCTTGTTTGCAGAACCTTTGTCCATACACAGTAATTCCGTGCAAGTCCTTAAAGCCCTGTGGGAGAAGACACAGCTTAAGGGGATGCATAGTTTTGAAACTGCCATGATTCAGTCTACATTTCCACACCAAAAGGTAAGTGGTCTTGGTTTTTTTTTTTCCTCAGGAAATAAAGTATAACTTTGCCCTGACTTTTAGAACAGCTGAACAAAGACCCTTGCAATAGCTACAGCAAGCCCTTGTTGTGCTCAAATCGTGAGCCCTTTCTTTGCCTTACTTCCAGCATCTTTTGAGCATTTGCACTTACTGACATGCCAAGTCCTCTTCTCCTGGATGGCCGTATGGTGCATGCCTCTGACCTCCCTTTTATAAGAAGCACTTGCTTGTGGAGAGGTTGAAAAACGTTCACCAGCCATTATATTTACAAGCTCTGCACCGGGTCCATGGTGCTCCTTTGTACCATGCTTTGAAAGGTCTTCAGGCTAGTTCTCCACCCCCTCCTCCTTGCTTCCTGTGGATTGTTCCCAACGTGATGAAAAATGGTGATGCTACATGTGGATGTTTTCCTGCTCGCAGTTTCAAACTCTAGATTCAGATTAACTGCCACTATGGACTGTTTGGCAGCCACTTGGAAATTCACCTAGTTAAACACAGACTTGGATTTTATGGAAAGGATCATCTGTACATGCACCATTAGTTGCCCCCATCAGTCTAAAAGATAAATCTTTCAAAGCTGTTTACTGTCTCTGGGATTTCAGCAAATGCTAATTCAAAGCTATTAATCAGGCTTCTTGGAAAACGGCGGTGTAGGATTGTAGAAGAAATATCTGTTTATTCCTGAACATCTCCATCCAGCCTAATTGGATGAAATGAATTGTCAAACATGATTTTAAAATGCTCTCTCTCAGAATAGTTTACGCATGAAGAAGTCTGACTGAAGAAGATTAATTTACCAAGGCTATGGCTGATTTAAAAAAAAAGGAGTTTTGTTAGGAACACCTTCTGAACCCCCAGGATAATGTTGCATTGAAGTGGGAACTCCTGCTGTGACTTGTATGAGGAGTAGGGCATCCCCACATCTGAGACCCAGCTTATGGGCCAGTTTTACTTAGGCACAGTGGAGCTTGCACTAAGTATTTTAGCTGCTATTGAAATCCTAGCTGGCTCATCCAAAGGCATTAGAACTGCTTTTCTGTTCAGTACTGGTTTAACTTGAGTCTCTGCCAAGATCTACTAGTCAAAAGTCAGAGCTGGTAGAGTATGAAGGAGTTTGGGGTGAATAAAAAGCTTAGGAAAGAACATGCCTTCATGGGTAGGATTAGATGTAGTGCATCACACACACAAAGTCTACAAAACATGTCAAATACCCTAGAAGCGGGATTAGTCTCCGGAACATTGGTTGCATAATCCTCCTACTGCTCTGATACTAGCATTTGGCCTATTTTGGGAACTTTCATCACTCCGTGACAGTAACAGTGTCTCTGAGTTCCCAAAATATTGGAGCTGTAAAATGACATATTGATCTTCAGTGATTTAATGAATAAAGCAGTGAATTGAATTTTGGAAACTCAGGAGCTGTGGATTGTCTAAGAGCCTTTGAAGGCTGAAGAAGGTCAGGCAGATGTAAAACACTTTTAAAGACTTTAACATTCAGTCTTGGTCTCCACAGTACACTGCTGGATTTACTTTCTCAGTTTTGGTTTTGCTTATTAATACAGAACCTGAGTTTGTTTCTAGTGCAATTTCCATTTGGTTTACTGAGAAAAGTGCCATTGATTTTTCTGGGAGTGAGACCTAGGCTTGCTGTTTCCTTTGGCTTTTACGTTTCCCAAAAAATCTAGTGGGAATATTCCTTCCATGAGCTAGTCCTTACTTTGCTTGACAGACTAAGCTTCTGTTGTAATGTGACTTTTTCATTTCATTAGCTGTTCCCATTGCTAATAGAACGCCTAATGTTGTGAATTACTTGACAAAATTACTATAGTTGTTCGTGTTATTCTTCTGCCAGTAAAGCAGGAAGCAAAATTATGCGGCTGTTGTTGTTTCAATAAGGGTAACACTTTTAATCTGAAATGTTTTGAAATCTATTGATGTGAATATAGCATCAATGTCATCTGTTACACTTTATATTAAGCTTCATGTGTTCTGTTATAGCAGTGTCAGAAATCTTTATCAGAATTGAGGAATTTCTGTGCTGTTAGCACACAGGGAAGGTCCAACCCCCAGCAGCCAGCAGGAACCACAGCGAAGCCAGTGCTGCAATACAGAGCAATCCCTGTTTGCCCTGTGGCCAATCCAGAATAAATTAATGTAGGGTTTTGTTTGGGTTTGTTGGGGTTTTTTCCAACATGGATTTGAAAGCATTTTGCAAACCTGGGGGGAAAAAAATAAAAATAAAATACACCGGTGGTTTATTCCAGGGTAAATTTGGATAAATATTTTCAGATTTAAGCAATTTTCAATTTCAGACCGGGACGGGCGTGCAAGGGATTGCAGCAAATACCTGTCTTACAGATATTGCAGCAAATACCTGCCTGGTGTTGTGTTTCATCAGGCAGCCTGTTCATGCCACAAAAAATATTTATACAACTTGGCTTAAGACGTGCCAGAAGTAAAGCATTTCCAGATGTACATCCTTACAGATTTCCGTTCAGTTGCTTCATAGTTCTTTATCAAAGTATACGCAGGACACATTACAAAAACTAAGCCATTTTTGAGCTTGTTTCTGAATTCTTTGTGTTGACTCATGCTGTGTCAGAAGAGTGAGATGCTGGCTACTTTATGAGCCCCATGTGATGCCTCTAAGAGAGTCTTTTGTTGAGCAGCCTTCCAAGAGAATAATTAACATTTTTAAGCCATTGTTCTGTTCTTTTCTTTCCTTCCTTTGCTATCTCTGTTTATGTAGCAGAAAGAAGTGCTATGTTTTCACAGTGGAGTCACTGAAGTTTTCAAGACAAAGGAACATGGTGATGAGATAAATCTTTTCTCTCCAATTGGGCTTTTTTTCCCTGAGCTTCCCCTCCTTGAAATAAGTGGCTTGGTGAAGATTATTTCAAGCGCACTTGAGCACAGAGTGGAGAAGAAAGACTGCTGCATGACATTTCAGTGCTATTTGCTTTCAGTCTAGAGCTGGCTCATTGCAGCCACTGAAAGGTTTCTTCACAGGATGGAGAAGCTCCTAGGTTTTCTGTTCAGTGTCATCTATGTGCCGTTATAATGTCGTGTGCTGACCCACTGAGAGCAGTACCATTGTTATTTTGCACATCTTGCATCCTCCCATGTACAGGAGGAAGATCAGGGCACGTTGGGGCAGGGTGCACTGCTGACCATGCTCTGCTCTGCCATCCCCTTCTTGAAGGGAAATCTGCCCCTCCACTGGAAGCCTGAAGTAGGGAGGAGACCATGGTGGGCTGGTGTGATCTGTCCCTCCAGCCCAGGGAGGACCTACTGGGGATCCCACACCATGCACAAAGTATCTGAAGGCAGGCAAGGACCTGGACTGTTAGATCCACTGCCGACTGAGCAGCTGGAGAAACATGGAGAGAAGCTGCATAGTGCTCTTGCTGCACAACACAACAGTCAGCTAAATTTCTTGAATGTATAGAATTCCTCTTTGGAGGAAAATAAGAACTTCAGCAATAAGAACACCCAGCAATGTATGAAGAGCAGTTATAGACCAAAATAACCAAGTTTTTTCTGTGATTGGCAGTACAAGCCAGTTTGAGTGTGCTGGGTCAGGGCAGCCCAGCAGCCAATTGCACAGATGTATGGATGCAGCCCTGACCCCAGCGAACATGCGCAGGAGGCATAAGGAATTGCCCAGCTGAGTGTTACAATGAAGCCCACCAAGGCAGCCAGGGAGCGCAGGGGACCTCTCTGCTGCAGCCTGGCCACTCATCTCCCTCATGGCCTCAGGTAGAAGAGCTGGGCTGTGAGGCTGCTACCCTGTGGCACCTTCTGGCCAACAAAGGCAATGTGTGTCCAAGACCTCTGTTGTGTGATCACTGTCTTCCTGTGTGTTACGAAACCCATTTCTCTGCATGTTGCTGCTGGAAAGGGAAGAAAACCTTTATTGTTTGGAGTTTCTCAGATAATGTGAGCCATGCTTCACATTCTGCCTTGCTATCCTTCCTACAGACAGCCTAAAACCCATTGGGAGATGGCTTCTGGAATACAGAGAGAGGGGGCACCTGAGAGCTCCCATTAAGCTAAAACTCAGTGTTTGGCTTAGCTGAGCTTATTATCCAAGGTAATGTCCAGAGGTCTGAATTGGTCTTGAGTGTTTTGGTTCTTGTGAAAACAGCCGTATCCTGGTCGTTTCCTGGGCTGAAACAGGCTCTGAAGGAGAGACATCTTGCTGTCGGGGCTCCCTGAGCCAGCCGGCCTCCTGCACCCTCTCCTTGACTAGAGCTTGTCTGAAAAGGCCCAAATCAGACAACTACGTGCTTTGCACAGCCTTGTTCAGTGCTATGAACTAATGACCCTGGCAAGGGATTGTATTTTCCCCACTGGCTGGGTAAATCCATGTTTTCTTTGGGCTGCAGCATGCAGTGCTGCAGATCTGTGAAGACCCCTCGCAAATAAATAGGAGTGTTTTCTGAGTGGTTCTGGCCATTCCCTTCATGTTTGCAATAACTTGGTTGCTGTTATTTAACACCAACCTTTGTTTAAGTGTGAGATCACAATCTGTTTTGAAATTAAATAATGGGATTTAGAATACACTGAATTATACAGTATTATTAATTGCCTCAAAAGGAGTATCCTCTGGCTTTTCCCATACTTGAAGCTGCAAGTATACTTTCTGTAGGATTCGTTTATCAGACATTCAGTTTACTTGGCAGATGCATAATCCTTTCCTGGTTTCTCACTGGCAGGATAATGTCACATTTTCCTGGATGTGTTCTGTGTGAGTTAAATCAGTCCTGTTGTTGCTGTGCTTTTGGAAATGCTCATATTAACATTTACATTAAACATTGGTACCACTGCTTCTCACAGGGGACTGTGTTCAGAGCTCCTATTCTTTCTTTAAAAAAAAAGTGGTCTCCAACCACTAACTCCTGCTCTGATGCGGGGTCCAGTTGGACAGGAGGAAGACCCCAGCACTGCAGCATGTTGGCAGAGACCACCACTTTCTGGATCAGTGGAAAAATCCTGAGAGGGATGGAGGTAATAAAGGTGGTTCAGCTGGTGGGAAACGTGCTGTGCAGCACTGCTGAGAGCACTGCTGGCAGCACTGCTAATGAGACACAAAAAATACCAGACCTGCCCTCTGCCTCCTGCAGACTAATACCTAATTTATATATTAGCTACTACTGATGATAGAGATATGTCCTGCTTAGCACATTTGCCCCAGCAGGTTTATCCGCAAGAGACATATGGTAAAGGATGCTAGGTGGCATCAGCTGTGCATCCCTCTGTGATTTTGGGTTATGAGCTGTTAAGAGTGGAGTGCTTCACCTCATGAGTGAGTTTGGTTTTTCTCATTACTGGTCTAGGACCTGGATCATGTGCAGATGCACCTGGCAGAAGTGAGGTTCTTTGATTTATTCGGCTACAGTGAGGAAGCAGGAACTTGGCAGTGTTTCATGTGCAATAACCCTGAAAAGGCAACAGGTAAGTCATCTGCCTTCATCCCTGGTGGGCTGTGTGTGGTGGTGGAGTTGTAGTGGGTGGAGGATGGAGTGAAGCTCACAGTTAGTTAATGCTGTGTTTCTGGTGATGGTGGCAGAGGCTGGGGAAAAGGGAAAGCAGACTGTCCAACATAGCGCAGGCAGCGTTTGTTTTAGCTGGAATTCTCCATTAAACTCTGGTCTCAGTTTCACTGATGAGCAAGGCAAGCATGAAAGTCATTAGGTGTGTCCCTAGGGCGACAAAATCCAAAATTAATGTAAACTCATAAACCTGTGTAACTACTATAACTTGTGGGGCATGGAAGGGACCTGCACCCATCTTGCAGTGTCCAGATAAGGGAGCTGCATCTGCTGGACCAGGTCCTTTGCAGAGTGCACAGCTGCCACATGTCAGGGGACATTGGCATAGATATGACACCAGATTCATGTCATCTTCGTTATTCATATAATTTGCTTCAATATAATTGAATCCATAGTGCACATCCTCTTAGGAACAAGGCAATGCGTAACAACAGCCATACTACTTCAACTATATGAAAAAACAGGCTGAGTGCAGAATATACTTTTTCACAGATAAAAGATCCTGGTGACATTTTTTTCTCCTTTTTTGTTTTCTGATACCCATATGTTTTGGATCAGTGCACTGAAATTCAGAGGAATGGCTTTTTTCTTAGATGTTTTTTGCCACTCTGTAAAAATCTACACAATTCTGGCCAAGAATTTTGAATATTTTGGCCAAGCCTTTGAATAATTGGCTGTTTCAGCTATTTATTTTTACAGCTAGCGTCTCTTTATATTTCATCAACCCTGAATTTAGTAAGTCTTGCAAGAGTGGCACAGCCTCTGCTGCAGGCTTGCAGGCACAAGCTGCCTGTGCTTATTTCATGGGACCATTTCCTTCTTCCACAACTCTCATGGGACTCAATGACCATAAAAGAAATCATGCTTTGAGCTGAAATTTCATCTCAGTACCATGCTCTTACTGTGGTTTGTCCATCACATCAGTGACAGACGTATGTCAAGCTACATGGATAATGAGTATCTTGCTTAAAATTTCAAAGCTTGATAAAATAGCTTTGTCCTGAGTTTTCAAAGATATTTAACTAGTCCAAAAAGGGAAGTGTTTGTAGCAAGCTATTGATTATGCTGATAGGGCAACTGTAGTAGAGACAACAGAGCAAATGAAGGTGGAAAAGGCAGTCCTTGGAGTGACATGGGGCACCATTTCTTGTTGATGTCTTGGGTTTTGCTAATGACACTAGTCTGGAAACATCAAAGGACAGCTGTCACCTTGCTTCCCTGCTGCTCTCCTGCCAAAATACTGCATCCTTCAAGGAGAGGTCTAAGAAGGGCTGGAAGCGGGATGTGGTGCAGGGAGGTCTGTGTGGCACAGCACCGTGGCTCTGCTGCCAGGAGCATAAAGTTGGGTCTGGGATCCAGACCTCGCCAGTACTACCAGAATACAAATGGTGCCTTCAGACGGGTCTGAACTCAAGGAAAACAGCAATAAAAGACTGTGACAGCAGGCAGCAATAATAGACTGTGACAGCAGGCAGCAATTCCCACTGAGCTCTTCAATACTCTTTGGTAAGTACAAGAAGAGCTTATGAAAGCTTGACCATCTTCGTACCACTGACAAGGGGTTCTTGAGCCTGTTTGCAGAGCATTTGAGCTGATGTCTTGAGTAGGGTACACTATATTCTGCCTGATGCCAGTGGTCCTCAGGAAGTGAGAGTGTAATGCCTGCTGTGGAAGCCTGCAGCAGAGGTTTGGCATGCCTCTCTCAGCTATACATTATTTCAGGCTGGTGAAAAATTGCATCGCACTGTTGTAGGCTGTATATTTGGTATCACAATATTCCACAAAGATCACATCTCTTCTAGGGTTCACCATTTCCCTTAGCTGCTGTGAAAAGGCTGCAGCAAAATGCATGTGTTGTTACCTCCTCCTTAGGCGTATAAATACAGTTCTCCATTTATTCATTGGTGTGAACAGAAGAGTTTAATATATTCAGAGTTTTGTCCTCTAACCTGAGGAGTTCCCAAATGGCAGTGCAGCAGTGCTGTCTTTCACAAGAAGTGCCAAAATCCACTCTGCATGGAGATGTAGGAATGTGGGAGCACTTGGCCAGCTGGGCAAGGGGCGCCTGCCCTTATCAAGCTCGACAGAAGGTCTAGGTACAAATTAGACTCATTCCTGTAAGCTGGTACTTATATAGGCCCTTGTAAATTACAGTGCCTTTTTGAGAAATGGGAAAACAAATAATTCTCTTTAGGTTTACCTTTTTTCTACCTTGTATCTGTATGATATCAACTACAGCTCAATGGAAAAAAATGCAAATACAGCCCTAAGGTTGTAAGCAAAATGATGAATTCTCAGCAGATACAATAACTTGAGACTTCGCTTTTTCTCGAGTACCACAAGTACTCAAACATGGAGGATGCCTGAACATTTGGGAGGAGGTTTTCACTCCTCAGGCACTGAAGGCACAGAGGGTGTTGCCTGGAGGTTGCAGGTCTATCACTGCCCACAGGTCTGCCTGCCTCTCCCCCATTCAGAAAGGTGCTCAGCCTGTCCTCCCTGCCCAGCCTCCAGCTGTCTCTGCTGCCATAGCCCACGAGAGGTAGAAGACATTAGTAGCCATCAACATCTCAAAATCATAATTTACTCTTTGGTTTAGATCCAGGACTGAGGGCTCAAGCATGCCTCTGAGGATGGTCAGGAATGGGAGGAAGTGAGATCAGAATATTTTTGGACTGTAACTGTCCTTTTTGCGAGCAAGTACTTTCTTCGTCTCAGTTTTAAGAAAATTTTGTAAGAAAGGCACATTGTGAATACCTTGGTTTGCTTCTCAGCTCTCAAAGCCTTTAGAAGACCAAGAAAACAGAGTATTGAATGGCTCAAATGAAAGCTCAGGTGTAGGAAAGGAATGTAGACGATTGTGCTTAATGGAATAAAAGTCTGCAGTTGAATGACAAATTTGCCTTAGCATTGGTGATGTAGAGCTGCTGTAGCTGGGAAAAGCTGTATCACAGCTGGAGACACTCCAGTCTTTTGGGGTATATAAAGTCTGACACAAGAAAGAGGATTCGGAGGGCTCCTTGAATTGATAAGAAACATAAATGTTGTAAAACATATTTTATTTTCATTCCACAGTGGGACAGACCCTTTGAAATCTCAAGTACATTTGAAAGACAAGAAAGTAATTTCTTCCTCTCAACAATGCTGTTTAGCAACCAAATTCTTCTTAAAGAAGTAATTCAGAGGCAAATTCTTTTTCTATTATTGTCTTTTGGTTTTTGTTAATGTGGGGGTTTGTTGCATTTTTTGGATGAATGTTGCAAGATGCCATTTATCCTCCAGACTTAGGAAAGCATTATGCCTTAAAGCCTCAATCTTGCCTTAGGATGCCAGATCAATGATAGCTTTTTCTGGATGTAGCTGGGAGGATTTTTGGAGCTAAGCTACACTTGGAGGCTGAGTTTGTGAGGAAAGAGGCAGTTATGCTTAAGCAACGTGGCAGATGTACCCAAAGTAGCAATTAACACAGAGAAAGTTTGAACATTTCTCATCCATTCTTCTGATTGCAAAGCACTTCTTATACAACCACAGTTTTCCAGAAGTGCTGTTAAGTCATACCAAATTGGGTTTTCCTGCCATACAGGAAGAGCATTCCCACAAATGCTGCTCATGTGCTCAAATACATGTATCTGCCCTGACTGTGCGGCTGTTCTCAGAGCTAGGAAAACCAGGTTACACTATTATTGAATTATTTTTTTTAATGACGACCATTCAAGGCATTTGAAATTTTGGTAAATGCAGCGTGAGCCTCCTGTTAGGAAAAGCTGGCCTTTAAGAACCTCATTTCAACATAACCTCCTATATTGACAGTTGGCTTCATAAGCTCTTGCACAAAAAAATTCAGTAAAACCTCTTGATAACTGAAGAGGGAATTGCAGTACATTCCTATTCTGGAAGCTTACAAAGAAATTGCAGTAATCCCTGTGGGCTGCAGAAGAGACATTGTGCCCATGGGCAATGATTTGGGTAAAACTGAGGGTTTTTTATGAATTCCTCTTTAAAAAAGCAATTCACTCAGAATAGCCTACACCATATTAACTTCTGAATACATTTGTCTTTTTCTAACAGTGGTGATTATCTAGTGAACTGAAATATCCCAGCTATAATGCTTGTTTGAAAATTATAAAAAGTGGCATTCAGTAATGTGTTCTTTCCAGGTTTTCAACAAAACCAAATGTGATGATTAATGAGAAAATGAATCCATATTCCCTTAGGTTAATTGAATTTGTCTGCTTGCCACCCACACATTCCACTCTTTCAAAGTTAATAGGAGTTTATTATCATTGAGATCATTCATGATTGGACTGAATTTTTGTGGAAGATTTTATGTTTCATCAAATGCAAGATTTAATGCTTTGTTTTTATCTGTCTTGAGTTCATCTTGGAATAGTTTGGAGAGGTTTTTACTTTTTATTCAGTACCAAAACTACTTAAAGGCTGATGCATTATAGTCCCGCAAAGAAAGCAAGATACGCCTAACAGAAAATCATTCCAAAGGACACTTACATTCAGTGTTAAATTGAGTTTGGAGTTAATGGCTCTATATTGAGACTCGTAAGAAGCAATATTTTTCATTTACATTTCAATGGAAATAATTCTTCATTTTGAGTTTGGGCAATATTTTTAGCTTTATTCTGTGTTCTGTAGAAAAAAAGTCAAGACAAATATATAGTAAAAATAACATTTTGAATCCTTTAACTCCTTTTTTCAAGTTATAGATGTCATCATACATGGCAGCATACCACCACACAAAGTAATTTCAAACCCAGAGATGATGTGATCGCTTAGCTTGACCTTCTAAAACACAACAGTCACAGAATCTAGTCCAATAATACTTATATCAAATAAATCTTTTCTCTTTGATCTATATTACTTTTGCATATTTTTATTAAGATGTCTAAACCTGATCTTTAAAAGTCAAATGAAGGAGAATCCATGACATGCCCAAGTTGTTGCTCAGGCAATTTAACAGCGTTGTTAAAATGTGGGTGTATTTCTAGTCTTTCTCTAAGCACTGCATCACATTATGCCCTCTCCTGCTATGCAGATCTCTATTTGTATGCTTTATCCTGTCATATTTTGATCTTTGCTTGAGCAAATTAAGGAAAATATACTTCATTAGTTTCCTGTGATATGAATAATCATATGAAACATCAGTTTTATATCATTCTCGTATCACTATTCTGAAGTCTTTTAATTTTTCCTTATGCAAGGTGACGAAATCAAAACTAGATGTAGTTTTCCAATAATTAACATGTGTGCAGGGGATGTTCACACTCCAATTGGCAGTTGGTTGCATTTTTAAAAAAAATTTCTGTCCATATTTGAAGTGCAAATGCTTCTTTCAAATAACCCTCCTCTACCATGTAAAGAAGTGGGGATCACCAGCTACTGAATTTGATTTTGGGAACAGTACAAACAAAAGAGTAAAGCTCTGCATTTCTGAGGCAATACAGATTTACTCTTTATGTCCTCTGCTAAAAGACTTCCATGCACTTACTCCTACTCTGCACACAGCAGGTATTGAATGGCTGCAGTGATGACTGAGTAAAACCACAGTAAGGATGGGGACAAGCTCCACCAAGATGTTTAGGAGCTGATACTTTTGCCGTTAGGAGAGGCTGAGGGACAAGGGCTGGTGCAAGTAGAGCTGGAGGAGACTTCATGGTACTCTGTCCATAGCTCCAAGACAGCCATCAAGAAGACAGAGCAGGGCTCTTTTCAGTGGTGTGTGGTGGGTGGGAGGGCAAGAGACAACAGACTGCCTACAAGGGAAATCTTTCGCACCATGAATATGATTGAGCATTAGAACAGCTTGCCTAGAAATGTTCTTGAGATTTGCAAGTCCCAGATGAGCAAATCCATGAGCAATCCAGTCTGATCCCACAGGTGACCTTGCTCTGAGCAGGAGGTTGGATGAGAGACCTCTTGAGCTCTCCCAGCTGAATTATTCTGTGATTCTGTGAAGTTAACCACAATGAAAATAAGCAAAAGGACTTAGAAAAATATTGGAAAAGAGCGTCATTCTTATCTTTCATGAATCTTTTCCTTCTGATCAGACCCTCAGACATACTGGCATCAGATTCATTATGATGACTTTAGAAGCTGACATCAGAATTCCCCATGGGGTTCTTTGTGGATATACACAAGAAGTGATCTGTTAGCATTGCTGCTAGCCACCGGGTGCTTAAAGAGAGATCAGCATTTCTTTAGGTGAACCCTGGTTTTGAAAGACGTTGGCCATAAAAGTCCACTTTAGGCCAAAATGACGCATTCACTTCCTTTCTCATGTTGCATTCCTGACCACCAACCATCTCATTACCCTGAACTTCTCGTGCTTTACACCTTCTTATTTTGGGCTAAGGCAAGTTCCTACTGCATTGGAACTGGTATCGAAGCCGTTCCTGTGGAAACAGCTTTGATACCAGTTCCAGGTAGATGCATTAGACCCAACCACTGAGCAATTGCCCTTTCATATCAAGTCCTCCTTTTGCTCTATCTAGATGTGTATACAGTTGTCACCATGCTCTGAAAGTTTCTCTGCATATTATTCTTTATAGCTGTCATGTAGGAGTAAAAAAAACGTTTTTCTGTCCTATCTTTGTCATTCTTATTAAAGCGAAGTTCTCTCCCCTTTCTTTCATGCACACTCCAGGAAAGCTTGCTACTAGGTGCTGCTGCTTTGGGTTTCTCAGATTCACAGCTTTTTGATCTCTTGTCTCTTACTGGGTAGACTTTGTCATAGCAGTTCTGTCACTTCATCCTGGGAGATGATACACAGCCATGCCCTGTCATTATCACCCACATGCTACTGAGGTGGTAATTTCCTGATGCCAAACTGCGTATTCTCCTGGTGACAAAACATCCTCCAACGTGAGAGTGCACAAGTGAATGGCAAATGATGGGAATGGCAGGGATATTACCCTGTACCTCATGAAGTTATAAATTTGATGAGGCATTTGCACAATAAGCAAAGTGTCAGCTCAGATGCTGTTTAAAACTAATTATAAAAAGTTATATCTTTTTACCTCACAAAATATAATGCTGATTGCATAAATGGGGAACAAGGTCACCAGAAGATGAAATGGCTGGTACAAGAGCATGAGGACTTGTACTCAGACCTGCTAGACAGTCACTGGTCCTATGGGTCTGCCCTTTTCCTCCACTCCCAAACAGGAATGACCCTTAGGATGACCATTGCAGGTATCCTAGCAAATCTCAGCTGCAGAAATGCCAGATAATACCTGATACAGCCTTAGAAAGCAGTTTAGAAAGAAAAAAACAGCTCTTCTGTTCCCAGGGCATGTTTCTCTCACAAAGCTGCTGTCAACAAAATTGCAATCTTACTGCAAAGCAGCACACTGTAAAATGTGGTGCCATCCTGCTGAAGAGTGTGAAATGACTGCAGCCCTAAATTCGCTTCCCTGTGGCATTTTGCAGTGACAAAAATTACACAGGGAGAAAGCAAGCCTGTTTACTTTGTCCCGTGCCAGCCTCGGCAGCGTATCATGTTGGTGCTGGCATGAAAATGTACAGAAAAGAGCTGCCGCATCAAGTTAGGGATGAAGCAGGCTACAAGGAGCAGAGTGTGTCCCGTTCTTATCATGGAAATCACAGCTGCAGTTCCATATCGAAGCTGAAACTTGGCCACTACCCTTTTCATTCATTCCATCTCTATTCAAAAGCTCCCTGTCTAGAGAGACAGAAATATTTATACTCTTTCAGGAGGAAATTGCAATAGTACACACTGAAGACCCCCAAAGCCTGCCTCTGCCAGTATAAACAGTGCTGGGGAAAAATACATTCTTTATCTAAATCTGATGCACTGTATTGCATTGTTTGTTTTTCCTCTACCAGACAGGAAGTAATGTGCCCAAAAAGCTATAAAGCCTTTGAAGCCCAAGGTGCTACCTTTGCTGGCTGTTGGGCCACCTTGCTCACTTCATGTCTTCAGCATTGCACCAGCCTACTGTATTCAGGGTTCTGAAAGGTTCATGCACAGGTAATAGTGAACACTTTCAAGAATAAGTATTACTGGGTAAACGTTGGTGCTAAGGTACTGCCAGCCATAGGATAAGTGACTCCCTCGAAGGGGCTGGGAAGGGCTCCAAGTCAACTAACACATCAACAAACATCTGTTCTTAGACTGCTTATGCCTTGGACTCCTCTTAAGTTTATATGATCCGTCCATAGAATCATAGAATGGTTAGGGTTGGAAAGAACCTTAAGATCATCTTATTCCAGCCCTCCTGCCATGGGCAGGGCTGCCTTACGCTAGACTGTGTGTCTTGTCTATTGGTGTAAAAAGTAGAAGGGAAAAAAGAAACCCAGACATGATATTAGAGGATTTTAAAATTGGTTGCTCCACATGTGAAGGGTAGTGGCTTGAGGCTGCTCTGTGGATGTGGTTTATAGCCCATGGTGATCCCCTTGATTGCTGGGTTTTTCTTGTGCTGCAATATTCCTTTTTGCATGCAAAGTGCGGGAATGCTCTTCCAACTCTTAGAACCTTGCATGCTTCAAGCTGAAGTGTCACTGAACACTGATGGCAGGCGAGCACCATGGTCACAGGGCTGGAGGTAGAGGTGACTACAACCTTACAAACACACTGTAAATGAAAGTGCAAGGCTTCCCAATATGCATACAGTGTTTTGAATTCTGAAAGTAATTTTAAATATAGGAATAATTTTGCAAAAAAGATAACAAAGAAGGGTTTATTTCCCTCTCCTAGAGACTATATCCAGTTTTTATTTTTAAGGGAATTGATTGAAGAAAAATCTGTAGTGACAAATGAAAGTTTTTTTCCTAAGGCAAATTGAAGGCACTTTTCAGACCACTATAGAAGATGAATGGACTGGGAAGTGGCTGAGCTGAAGGTAAAGTAGCTGGGTGTGCCTGTATTTCTGTTTCTATGCCAATTACAGTCATTACAGTATTGAACTGTACTGTACACTTACAAGTATTGAATATTGATACTGTACACTAAGTAATTTTTATTGCATTTTAGATTATTCTTGGGCAATTTGCTGCAGCACAGGCCATCGGGGGGGACAGAGGTTTTTGTGTCTCTCCCTCTCCTCTGTCCTCCTCTTTGACTTGGGGCAGAGCTACCTATCCCAGATTTAAAACGGGCTCTGTAAGGACTGCCACATGTGGCAGAAATGCAGGTTTAGCTCTTACCACCCAGGGTACAGGCCACGCAGTGTTATTGGCCAATGATACGATACTGGTTTGTATGTAAATTTTGCCTTAAGAAGGTAAAAGCATCGATATCCTCAATGGGGAACATGGGGAAAAGACCCTGACTGCTCCTGACTGAGGGAGCAGGGTGGATACCAGGCCCCTGGGGCTGAGCTGTGAATTGCTCTGGCCTTTGCCATACAGATGTCAAAATAAATTGTATTATTTTAGAAATGTGAAAGTGATAGAAAATGTCACATTACCAACCAGTCAGTGCTATGAGATCTACAGGATGTACGTAACTGAGTTTGCTGCAAGGATTTTTATTACAAAATGGATCGCTAATGTTAAATGACTTTTGAAATATCCCTGAAGAGAGAACTAGAAAAAATAACGAATATGTAACAGCGAGTGACCTCTATAGAATGTAGAGCTAGGTTATTGCTTGAACACTGGATAAGGAAGAGCTGATAACACACATATCCCTTTCCCAAGAGAAGAAGGAGTCTTGTCTTGGGAGGCTGAGGATGGGAAGTGTCATGTCTGGGAGACAAAGCCCTTGGACTCACCAACCCCTTTCTCAGCAAAAAGTCACCTATCTGAGCTGAAATTACCTACGAGAGGTTGGCAGTTGTCCCAGTAGGATGGTGACTGGTATCTCAGCCCCATGTGGACATTCTGCTTCTGGCTTTTAATTCCTTCTCCACAGGGCTCCTGCTGCAATGAAGCAAGCTATTGCATATAATGGAGAGTGACATCCTCAAAATATTCCTATCCAAAATACTGCTCGAATATTGTACTGAACTCTGTAGTAGGGATTAAAGTATCAGAGACAATTCCATTAAATTATAACTTATTATTGCAGGGCTGAGGAAGAACTGGGAGATGTAATGGTGGGGTTAAGTACATGATGGCTAAGGGAATAGAAAAAGTGATGGATAGAGGAGTTCAAGCTGTCAGCTCCATCTGCTAGGCCTCCCAAGCAAAACATGTCTAAGGGCTGAAATGTCTTTCTGAAGTGACAGCTGCATGCTTGAGGTTGGGAGGAATGTGGTCTTGGAGCTGCAAAACTGCAAAATACCTTTTCTGCATCACAGGAAAAGCCTGACTTCTGGCTGAGTGAGAGGACAGAAATAACCTCCTCTTTGTATGTTCACCTCCCCAGTTGTAAATCAGGATGGCCAGCCTCTCATCGAAGGCAAGCTTAAAGAGAAGCAAGTCCGGTGGAAGTTTATTAAAAGGTGGAAAACTCGCTATTTCACCCTGGCTGGCAACCAGCTGCTTTTTCGGAAAGGAAAATCTGTAAGTCAGAAAACCATCAATTTGGTTTCTCTCTTTCCCTCCTCCCCAGAACCATTTCCCAGTGATTTTTACCACTCAGCTTTGCCTGTGGTCTCTGTATGCCGCATGGCCAACTTCAGCCAAGGGGTTGCTCACCATCTTTAGTTACAATTTTCTCTCTGGATCAAAAGCGTGTGATTTTTGCAAGCACTCGGTCTCACACTGGCTCTGCTCTTGCTCAGCCAACAAATGCCTAGGGCTCAACATCATGACACAGTAATTTATACCCTACTAACTGGTGACCTGTGCCTGAGCATTGTCGCTCTGCCTAGAGGCATCCCAGGGTCACCTCACAGATATTGCAAAAGCTTCTGTTCATGAAGGAATTACAGTGGGTTCAAAAATCGTTTCCACTTTTGACCAGCGATTCTTTATTTCCTTGTATAAACAGAAATCCAATAAATTCTGCTCAGATAAATGTATTTTTTCCACATGCAAAGAGCATGGCATGGGATAGCAAGGCATGTAGCAGCCACAGCCAATGTGCTCAAAAGTGAGCTGTCATTTCTGAGTGCCCGGTTTTCACGGGACCAGCAGTGCTCAGGGGCAAGAAAGTCAGGCCCTTCCGAACACCTCAGGGCAGTCTCCATAATCAAGCCACAGTTCACCTTTGTTGAAAGTCTTGCCTGCTTTTGTACATTACTAACTGCTCTTGAGATGATGGCATTATAATTGGCGTTATTTGTGCAGGAAATGTAAGTGTGTGTAAAGCAAGGGGCTGCTGAAATATTTTTCTCCAAAGGATGCGTTTTTTTTGCTTTCACTTCTACCCTCATCTAAATTCAGAGAAAATCTGCTGAAATGCCTGTGAAATTGTTTGAAATTCATACTGATTGGACTCAGAGGCAAGTGTGTCCCAGGGCATGGAAGAGCAGGTACCTGAATCCGGTCCTCATTAGTTATTATTTCTCAATTATTAGAAAATAACGTCAGCTTTTTACAATGAAAATAATTATTAGCCTTTTCCTGACTTTCTAGTGACTTTTTCTGATGTTTTTGTTGAGATTCTGAAGACAGTTTAACCCATACATGTACCATAACTACAGTTCAGTACCAGCTAAAGCTCACCTTTGAAAGAGTGTCAGAATAATTGCCATTATTTGGCAAATTGATTGGCTTATAGAAATGCATTTAACGGAATGGCTTTAATTAGCTCTCCAAACAAGCCAGGCATAAGGCACACCAGAATACCTTGATTACACCTGGGTGCAATCACCTCCTTACATTTGCATTCTCAGTGCTCCCCTGTTCATGCAGAGAACATACAGTGTGTCACAGGCAGGTGAAGCTGGCAGTTTAGATTGTTGAACAGCAGATTTCGCTCAACAGATTGACTTTCCCTTTTTAACTGGCAAACTTGAGGCTTCTTTGCTTCTTTTTCAAGTTGAAAACAAATACCTGGACTGGTTCTTCAGCCTAGCAGGCTGGCGTCCAGCCCCCCAGGGACAGCAGCAGAGTTATTGCGCCTGAGTAATCAGTCTTTCAAGCTGGTGCATTATATCCTGTTGCTTCTACATTTTATATCCTGTTACTTCTACATTTTTGGCCTAAATTTGAAAGTCAAGTCCCGCTGTTAACCATTGCTTGGGTTGCAGCCTGAAGCAAACCTGAGCCCACTGGTTTAGGTTGCACATGTGCCCTGGGCTGACTACTGCAGACACCAAACACAACATTTAAAGCTCTTCAGGCAGGGCTGGAGGTACAAAGCCTGGACACAGCGGTTTGGACAATAAAAGTGTGATTTTCAGACCCTGTGGGAGGTCCGCTCCTGTGCACCTCTGGCACCCAGCAGCAGCACCAGCCCCACACCTTGCCAGCTGAGGGCAGGCGCCAAAAGCATAGCAAGATGCAGGGCGCCAGACTGTGGCCAGCTAGAGAAGCGGCAGAGACTCCTGCCCAGCTGCATCTGGTACCTGTTCTGGTCCTGAAAGCCAGAGGGTTCTTGCCTGGCAGAGCAGGACAGCTCTGTCCCACCATCTCTGGCGCTGTGGAGCAGGGCTGGGTGCTGTGTGGGTGTTTGGACTTTACGCAATACTTGCTTAAAAATACAAACCTAAGACAGAAGAGGTATTGTGAGGTGGCCAGCTGGCTGTGCCTGCTTATTGCTGGAGCCCCACCATGAACCTTCCCTTTGTCTGAGTAACCATGCAAACAATGGTGGCTCTGTGTAAGCAACTGTATGGCCAATGGGTAAAGGGGAGGCTGGAGAAAACCAGAACATAAGAGGTCTGAGAAAGAGCCAAATTCTAAACTCCTGGAAAATTGTGGTAAACTCCTTCCACAGAAATGTGCCTAGTGTACAGTCAATTTTCTCTAGCAACTTGAGGTCAAACACTGTGTGGTAATGAATCATAGAATCATAGGATGGTTAGGAAGGGAGTATATAATTTTTCCTCGATAGGCTTCTAAGTGTAAGGGTCAGGTTCACAGGGTGCAAAGTTTTGCTTATCAAGTCTATTGCTGCTGTTCTGGGCCTCTCACTCAAGAAAGACATTGAGCGGGTCCAGAAAAGGGCAACAAAGCTGGTGAGGGGTCTGGAGCACAGGTCTTATGAGGAGTGGCTGATGGAACTGGGGTTGTTTAGTCTGGAGAAGAGAAATCTCAGAGGGGACCTTTTCACCCTCTACAACTACCCGAAAGGACATTGTAGTGAGGTGGGGGTCAGTCTCTTCTCCCAGGTAACAAGTGACAGGACAAGAGGTAACAGCCTCAAGCTGCACCAGGGGAGGTTTAGATTACAAAAAATTTCTTCACAGGCTTCCCAGGAAAGTGGTGGAATCAGCATCCCTGGAAGTGTTCAAAGCCTGTGTAGATGAGGCCCCTAGTGATACGGTTTAGTAGTGGTCTTGGCAGTCCTGGGGTAATGGTTGGACTTGATGATCAGTGATTCTATGATTCTAATTGTAGGGGACTATCAAATCCTAGAGAGAAATCACAGCCGTCGTGCTTGGGACTTCTTTTGGAAGGTCTTTTCAGATGAGCTTTTCCTTAGAGCAGTAAATTTTTCTTGGTTCATTCCCAGAAGGACTGAGACATTATTGCACAAGAAATCTCCCTGCCCAGTTCTGGTCATGTTTCAGACTTGAGCTGCTGGGAGAGCAAACAAAGCTGTGGTAGGCAGCGCAGCTCTGGAGACTGCAGTTCCCACACCTCAGCCTGTCCAGAGTCATGCTCAGATCCTGGAAGACACTTAACCTCTAATTCTCACTCAGATCAGTCCAGATATTTCCAGTATGATAGGAGCAGAAAGGTTTTGGAAAATCTGCCTTACTCCTCTTAGTAAAAAGCATATGAAGCTGAACAGCAAAAACAAATATTCTTGAGGAATCAGGGCCTTTGGCTTAAACTTCTCACCTGGAGACCCAATTCATACATTTTTTTATGAGCTCACAAATCTTTTTTCCTGAAGGAAATTTCCATGATTTTGTACAATTCTCTTATGCTCCCTGCATCATATTTCTTACAGCGATGCTAAGATTTCCTACACATACCTACTTTATATGTTTTCAAACAAAATTGCAAGGCAGCTGTCCTGTCCCCACTGAGAAATGTCTCACATTCCTGGGTCAGACTCAAGGTATCTGTTCTGTTTTCAGAACCGATAAAAGGAGTAGTTGCTTCCATTTTTGGGTGGAGGCTGAGAAGGGGAACAACTTATCACTGCTTAAGAGAAGATAGCTTTCTTCAGTCTACAAGGATTGGCTGATATTTGTACCTAGGAAGCATTTGCCATTGGCACTCGTGCCTGGCACCATTAACAAAGGTGTCCATTATTAAAAGCCAGAAAAAGGAAAATCTAAGCCCGTGCTGACAGCTGAAGCTGGAACTAAAAAGCGCAGATGCTGAGGGGGAGCAGCTCATGGGCATCAGGGTGGACCTTTGGCTGTTGCATGCAGTGGACCTTTGGCTGTTGCATGCAGTAGACCATGACAGCCCATGCTGGGGAGCATGGCACTGCATGGGAGCAGGGTTTCTAACTTCCCTAAAGCTCTTTTGGGAAGTCTCCATCAGTGCATTTTGCCCACATGAGCAACATTTACAAGATCAGTTCTACAGACATCAACTGTTTATTAAGCTGATGGAAACCCTACTGAATGAACTCGGTTCTGTCTGTCTTCCCTGTGTTTCAGAAGGATGACCCTGATGACTGCCCCATTGAGCTCAGCAAGGTGCAGAGCGTTAAAGTGGTGGCAAAGAAGCGCAGGGACCGCAGCCTGCCCAGGGCCTTTGAGATCTTCACCAACAGCAAAACCTATGTTTTCAAGGCCAAAGATGAGAAGAATGCTGAGGAATGGCTTCAGTGCATCAACATTGCTGTTGCACAGGCTAGAGAGAGGGAGAGCCAAGAGGCCACCACCTATCTGTAGAGCTGCTGGCACATCCACAGCCATGCCAGCAAACCAAAGGTGTCTGGAACCACTCCGGTACTGAGCATCCCACTGCCATACCCCATACCCTGGATCTCTTTTACCTCCAAAAGCCCTGCTGGCTCCTGGACTGTGGGAAACTGCGGGTGAGAGCATGTGCTAGCATGGCCCAGGGAGAGCTTTGTGCAGTGAGAGGTCTAACACAACCAGGTGATGGAGTGCCACCATGTAGGAGTGCTCCCTGGCACTGGGGTCACAACAGCTGGGGTCAAAACAGCTTCCACTGCTTTGTGAAATGCAGGTTTTTTCTTCAGCCTAATGGCCTGCAAGCCAGGAAGCACGGTGAGAAACATACCTCGGTCTCAACACCTCAGCCTCTGCTTCTGAGAGGCGCATGGTTTCAGCGGCTGTAGACACTGCCAAGAGCATTTGATCATTGTTTTCCTCAATCGCTGTCTGTCTGTAAACAGGTAACTTTCCTTCTTATTTAATCTCAGTGTACTTTATCCTGTTTATATGTATCCGTGCTGCTCCTTTCAGGTTTGAAATTGAGCAATTTGAAAGATTTAATACTGATGAAAAATAATTTAAAATATTTAACTGGTTTGATTTTCCCCCTTTCTTCTGCTTTTCATCCCCTTCCTACCTGAATGTAATTTTTAAAATTTATTTTATTCTTTTTTTAATTGTCTTCTCCATTCTGTAACTTTTCAAATTTTCTCCAAAACCAGAAAATTCCCAGTTTGGTTTTCCGTGTCACTCTCAAATGATTCCAAAGTGGAGAAAATTCTGTAGAAAAGACTGAAACTAAAAATGGAAAAGAGAGTGAAATCCTGAATGAGAAGTCTGCGAGTGATGAAATGAACTCAGAAATCAGGCAAGGCTGAGCAGAAATAAAATTTGAATTTTTACAACCTAGAAAAATGTATTTTTTTGCAAAAAGTTGTTGCCAAAAAGGTGGATTTAAGGGGGAGGGGGAATCAGGAAACAAAATAATGGTGTAATGCTTTTTACTGTAACTGTTATCTTCCACTCAGTAGCTGAGGGAGCACATGGCTTTTTTCACAGCTCCTTGCAGAGCACAGCAATATAATCTGCTTTCAGAAATATTCTCTTGTCGACTTCCTATAGCGTTTTCTGGGTGAGTTTTGGTATTGGCTTGTGGCCCAGAGGGCAGCAGAGGCAGGTGAGGGTGGCAGCACCGCCTGGGCGGCCGTGACAGAGGGGACGTGCCAGGCATCATCAAAAGCACATGGGGTACAGGGAGCAAGAGGAATGATCTGAGAAATAAACTCAGGTTAAAGTCTGTTGAGTAAAGCTAGTGCTGGTGCTGCTGAGTCCGGCCTGTTCCCAGCAGTCACCACAAGGTTTATGTCTCATATCAGAGCTCGCCTTTGGGGTGCAGCTTGAATGGCTGCATACCTCTGAATTCACAGCCTGATTTTCCCACCATCCCAAATGTTGCCAGATCTCCTGATTTCCCTGGGCCTGCTGCTGGTGGGTGGCTCTGAGAATGGGGCTCTGGAGAGCTCAGAAATGTTATTCTGCCTGTGTTGAACTTCTCTTGCTTTGGGAAAGCGGCTGGGGCAGGGCTGGCACCTAAGGCTGGCTGCTTGGCTGCCTCCAGGAGCCTGGCCAGTAGCAGGCTATCTGCCTTGCCCTACCCTGCCCATGGGCAGGGGCTGCAGGAAGTGTGGAGAGAATTGGATCTGAATGATTTAACGTGATAGTTTGGTGCCTGCTTTCTTGATATGGTTATTCATTGGGGTTTATGGCCTGAAATGTGGAGTCTTGTAGCTTGCCATCTAAATATTTATCTCTTTGGAGTTTGACAACTTGCAAGCACTGACTGTTGCTGGTGTTTGTCTCTCTGGCCATCAGAGCTCTGTAAATCAGTACATTACAGGTAAGATGCTAATATTTGGTAATAAGCCTTAACTTGAATTAGAATGAGAAAAAAACAGTTTATGGTACCATAGGAATGCCTGAGTTCTGCTGCCAGGTCAGAGTTGAGGGCTGCCTGGTCCCTTGCAGCAGCTGGCGTTGGCAGGTCTAGAGAGGTATTTCTCTTCCTGATCCATTAAAGCACCATCAAACCTTTAGGGCAGAAACACCATGAACCTTGGAGCAGCACCAGTGCAATGAATTTCCATTTATGGTGAAATGAAAATTAGGCTAAACTTTGAAAGGTTGTTTGCTATTTCTGTGCCTCACTTTTAAGTTGTTTGCCCTTGTGGAGATGTTTGCGCTTCTTTGCTTGGTTTTTTTCCCCATTATTTTTAATCATTTCCCTGATCTGGTGATGATGTTTATGGAGGCTCCAGGGGACCACAATGCACTAGGGAACTGGCAGAAAAATGCAGAGAACTTGTGCACTGTGGCTCTGCTGTAGCCACACATGGGCAGGGTGCTGTGAGTGGAGGGTGGAAAGTAAAAGCAAACAAGCTCATGATCGGTTTGGGGCAGGATTAATCTGGGGTGATCAGGCTCTGATGGTGACCTTCTGGTGGCAGGGATGATGTACCTGTTTGGTGTCACCATGCTGCCCTCCCATAGCTCTGATACCACCTTTCCAAACCACCCCTTCAGCCCAGAAAGGTCCCCATCCCCCTGCCTGTGCCACCCAGCTGTCCTTCTTGGCCACCGAGCACCATCTAGACCAATCTTAAATCATGTCTTTTCCAACTCTCCATGTTTTCTCTAAATCCTCTTGGAGACAGTGAAACAAAACTGGTAATTCCTTCCTTATGCTCCTTCCTGGACTCCTGCAGGAGTTCATACATTTGTTTTGCTTTGCTCGAGGGTGTCCAGTATTTCCTGAAACCTGGCTCCTCCCAACACTGATAGACTGGAGTCCTCCTCTAGCCCCAGGGATCTCCTGCCCTGGGGACCTGTGCAGTGTGTCTCCAGCATGGGCTCCTAACGTGTGTCTAACAATGGACCTGGCATCTGAGCTTGGGGAGGTCAGCAAGCCCTGGTCTGAAAAGATAGTATTTTATTTCCAACATTCCCATGCTGACTGGAAAAGGAAGTGCTGAGCGACTGCACCACACAGCCAGCGGCTGAGAACAAAGCAGCTGCTGAAGCATTCCTGGATGATGGAAAATCAGGGAGGACTTTCAAGCTAGCCATAGGTTTGTAGATCTAAAAGATAAATTTGCATTCACACTAAAGATGTCAGAGGGGAAAGAGAAGACCTCTGTCAATGGCCCATGCAATGCATTAACCAGCCCCAGACTTCCTGCTGCTCTTGGCACTCCAGAGAGACTTTGAAATGCTCAAATTCCTGAAAATTCTTGTAACAACAAAAACGTGGAGATGTTAGACCGTAGGATGTAGCAACGTGATCAGAACAACTTTGTTAGAGCTAAATTTAGTTACAGAAAATATTGAAAGCCCATCCAGGATCAGCCTATCCAAGCAAATCTATGGACATCTGCATAGGTTGCCTGGCTGGGCAGTCTGGCTCCCTGTTGCTTACATGGAATCAGGCAATGTGTGCCTTGGGCCAGTAATATAATATTACAGTACTTACATCCTCTAAAACACATGAAGTCAAATCCAAGCTTGATGCTGAAGACCAAAAGTGTGAGCTTTTTTTTTCAGGAAATGCACCTTTTTCTTCTGTGACTATTTATTTACTGTTATCTCGGTATGGGACAGTTTGTCCAGGGCTGCTCATGCACAGAGTATGACAC
Organism: Ara ararauna; assembly: GCA_028858755.1. NCBI lineage: Eukaryota > Metazoa > Chordata > Aves > Psittaciformes > Psittacidae > Ara > Ara ararauna. The sequence goes on along the minus strand of CM054382.1, from coordinate 26,675,604 downwards.
AGACTTGATGCAGACAACCTGTGTGCCAGGACATCATGCAGCATGCAAGGAGCGAAGAGGAAGTCTACAGTAAATTGTGTATTATGTCCATACAAACAATGCAGGTCTGCAGACTGGACTGCTGCCGCCTCTGCTGCTTCCGGGTGTAAGTGAAGCAGTGCAGCCAAACCTCAATTAAAAGGCAGCAGTGCAAGGGTAAAGAAGACATATATGATGGGAAATTTCCATGACTTCCCTGGCAGGTGAGGAAAGGAGATTTCAGTCATTTAATTTTCAGTGCCTGGGACAATAAAGCCTTAATTTACCCACAGGACACACCATTGATTCTAACAGGAATGAAGTTAATTCATAGGTGTGGACTTGTGGATTTACGTTTTGAAGTTCCTACACTAAACACTGAATTCCCCCACTGAGGCATGTCACTGGAGTTTGATGATACAGTAAGTCAGCCATTAAAAGCATTTTTTACAGACAAAATGGTTTGTATTTCTTGACATTGATGCCAAGTTTCAGTCTTCCACCTATGCATTACATTATCAGTTTAATGCACCTACTGACCCGTGTGAATGTATGTACAAACACAGGTTGTCACCTATCTGCCAGAGTATGGGGATATGTGAGTCAGGGCTGAGCATCCATTTCACCATCAAGTGATTTCCAGGTCTAAGCTACATGAAATTCATGTATGGGGAAACACACTCTTGCTTCACCCACTGTTCCAAGGTTTTGTCGTCAGCGCTTGGCCATCACTAGTCACTCACATGCTCCCTTTCAGTTTTAGCGTGATTGAAACAATATAGAATGTATAGCTGTGAGAGACATGGGATTCTGTGCCAGAAAATGACTGGAGAAAATAAGAAGCTTAGCCACACTTCTCCTGTCTTAAATTAAAACTTGGAACAAAATAAAAGAGAAATTCAGCTGGCAACTTATTCTTGTCATGCTCCTAAAAGGAGAAACACAGAAATCATCAATCTTGTTATGATGAGAGCAGGGAGATTTAAAGGAAAAATAAAAATTAAAAAATCCCACGGTTGCAAACTTTCTCCTTGAGCAAATATCGACATAGCTTTTAGTAGTTCTTTTTTAAATAGCATGTATCGAAACACTCCAGATTTAAAGAGCAGCTGCCCTCTGAACTGGGAGCATGTTGGCAGTCACTGCTGTGCTGCATTTTCTCGGTTTGTTTGCAGGAACCATCCTCCCCCCTGCGAAGACGATGCAAGAGCTCCCCACAGCCCTGGTGGAAGGTCCCTGGGCTCACCAGTGTGTGTGGCAGTGCTCTTGGAAAAAGGGATGCAAACGCTCTCCACGGCTGCAGTGCTGGGACTCTGTTGAGCATCTGATCCTCCCTGCCAGGAAAAAATCTGCCTTCCATCTTGCACAACTTTTGGTACAAAAGATGTCATTGTCTCTCTGTTTGGGGGCGAGTCCACCTTTGCTGAAGAATCCTATTATTCCAGCAGTGTTTGTGGAGGGAAGGAGCCTCACTCTTATAGAGAGAGGGACAAATGCCAACCCTGGCCGCATGGACACTAAACCCACCTGGTGTACCAGGTACCACACTCCCTCCAGTTCCCCAGGCGCAGCTGTAGTGCCATTTCCTCAGGGTCTCAGAAAGCAGGCAAGCTTTGGGGGGGTCCTGGTTGTTGTGCTGGGTCTCAGCCAGCCAGTCTCCCTGTTATGGTGCAGCATCACCATTTTTCCTTCAAAACTGTGCTGTCATGACAGTCTTTCTTCCTGCACTCGTTTCGGTTATTGCTGTTTGTATCTCTGTAAGCCTGAGATAAGTCTCCCCTGGCAGACCCATGTCCCTGTGAGGACTCCATCACTAAGACATCCATCTGATCATGAGGACTGACCCGTGCCCTGCCTGGGTTGGAGCAGAGACCTCGCAAGCACTGTCCAGTGCTCAGGGCAGCCGCTGCACCCAAGACATTCAAAGTGCAGGACCCCTGCTGCTGCTGGCTCCCTTCCTCTTCTCTCATCTCCAGAATATAGGTATTAGAGATTTCTTTCCTCCCCATGGCTTGCATGGTTTGACTGTCCATGGCTGTAACGAGAGGAGCAGTGGGGCCCTGTTTCTCCTGCCTCATCTCTGCTGCATCCAGCCACAGTCAGGGAGAGCAGGCAGCACAGTGGCTAAAGTAAAAGCAGCTCACATTGGCACTTATATCTGCTGCACAGGCTGAGCTGTATCACAAGTACCACCACTGGTTCCAGCACCTCCAGGGAACACAGAGAATGAAGTAGTTCCATGGTAAAAGGTTTGTGAGATAAATATGAAGATTAATGATACTTAGTCAGGCACATGATATGTGATCATTGATTTCTCAAAAAAACCCCAAAATTTACTTCATCTATGTCCTGTTGCTCACAAGCAGCTTATTCTTTGTTTCAAATACATTTGTTCTATTATTCCCCGAGAAATTCTTGTATTCCTTCTTGTGAAGTTTTTTGCAAATGGCTGTTTCTGATCACTTGACACCTACATTGTGCTGGTCAGTTCTTCGTGCCCAAGTGGAAATTTCTATGCCCAGATGGCAGGATCATACCTTCTGGAGTTGGATGACAAACAAAAGCAGTCTCCCTCAAACCTCCTTATAAAACTGTTTCCTTCCCAGTGCTAACTGCCTGTGCTGGAAAACTGAAATTAAAATTTGGGACATTTCTGCTGTGTTCACTAAGTCTCAAATGGATCACATTCTCAAAAACAGCTGAGCAACAATTTCCAAGGAAGCACTGCGGAGCGTGCCGGCCGGGCTGTCAGCTCTCCAAGCTGTGTGCACTTCCATGGGGCCGTTAGTAGCTCTGCTTGACAATATTTCCTAGAAATATGAGCCATAGGTTGTACACCAAAACTGCCTTCCCAGGGTTTGTTTATGAGAGCTGAGCCCAGTTCTGGGAATTTTTCCAAGGAAACTTTACTCTACAACTCCCTCCTGCCTCTCTGAACAAAGCGTTCCCCTGCATGTTTGACAGGAACAGAATAAAACAGGCGATAAATGCTTAGGTATTGCATACAGGGAGCACATGCATTGTGGGTATAAATGGAATAAGCTGGACATTATTTTTCCAGCTTTTCCAATTCCGAGCTCAGCAGCCCATGGGAATAACCTTGCCTGCTTCTTGCTGACAGGTCATCTAATTCATCTCGATACTGATGACTAATACTCCTTGGGTAAAATCCTTGGCCTCGTTGAGGTCAAATGCAAAACTTCTATTAACTCTAATAGGGACAGAATTTTACTCTGATCATTGCCTGTCGTAGCAGCCCTTTTACAGCTTCCAATAACCACTGGATTTGTCCAGCTGCAGAAACACAAGCCTCTTCCTCCCCACTGACAAACTTCAGGAACCAGGTTTGCAGTGAGGAGGCTATCAGTGAAAAAAGCTGCCTCTCCCTGTTCTACCAGCATCCGGTATCACCCACGCCTCCAGCAACATACACTGGGCAGCCACCCCATAGGATGCTTGCGATGTGGGCACCCTGCGATGTCACTTCTCTTGCTTTGAGGCAGTGACAGCACTCCAGCTGGCTTTTCATTCTGAAATGGAAGGAGGAAGCAGGAAATAAATGTCACCATTTTTGTATGGGGCTTTTTTCCCCACAGAAACAATCCTGCACTGGTTAGTAAGTACTTATAGTGCACCTGTGGAAGAACTGGACATTGATTAATTAGATGTCAAATTACAGCAACACTGTGTTGGCTCAATTATACCATAAATCTCCCTGTTGTCTAATTAGGTGAAGAAAGAAGCAAAATCAGACTTGATTCATTTGATGACTTCATTGAAATCCCCTGAAGCTCAACCTGTGAAGCAGATGATCCTAAGTTAGACCAGAAAGCATGTGCAGGAAAACAGAGGGATCAGGCCCAGTCAGCTTGGTCTCACGAAGGGCAGGTCCTGCTTGCGCAATCTGTTCTCCTTCTACGATAAGGTGACCAGCCTGGTTGATGAGGGAAAGGCTGTGGACATTGTCTATTTGGACGTAAGCAAAGCATTTGACATTGTCTCCCACAGCATTCTCCTGGAGAAACTGGCTGCTCATGGTCTGGATAGGGGGATTCTTTGCTGGATTGGAAACTGGCTGGATGGCCAAGCCCAAAGTGTGGTGGTAAATGGAATCACATTTAGTTGGTGACTGGCCACTAGTGGCGTCTCTCAGGGCTTGGTGTTAGGGCAGTATTGTTCAGCGTCTTCATCAATGATCTGGACTGGGGGATTGAGTGCACCCTCGGTAAACTTGAGGATGATACCAAGTTGTTGGGAGTGTTGATCTGCTGGAGGATAGGGAGGCTCTGCAGAGGGATCTGGACAGGCTGGATCAATGACCTGTGGCCAATGGTATGAGGTTCAACAAGGCAAAGTGCCGGGTCCTGTACTTGGGCCACAACAACCCCATGCAATGCTACGGGCTTGGGGAAGATTGGCTGGAAAGCTGCTCGGCAGAAAAGGACCAGGGCGGTGCTGGCTGATGGCTGCTGAACATGAGCCAGCTTGTGCCCAGGCAGCCAAGCAGGCCAACAGCATCCTGGCCTGTAGCCAAAACAGTGTGGCCAGCAGGGTCAGGGCAGTGATCATCCCCCTGCACTCAGCACTGGTGAGGCCACACCTCGAATACTGTCTCCAGTTCTGGGCCCCTCACTGGAAGACAGATATTGAGGTGTGGAGCAGGTCCAAAGAAGGGCAACAAATCTGGTGAAGGGTCTGGGGAATAAGTCTGATGAGGAATGGCTGAGGAACTGGGGTTGTTTAATCTGGAGAAGAGAAATCTCAGGGGGACTTTATTGCTCTCTACAACTGCCTGAAATGAGGTTGCAGTGAGATAGCAGACAGTCTCTTCTCCTAAGTAACAAGTGACAGGACAAGAGGTAACAGCCCCAAGCTGCGCCAGGGCAGGTTTACATTGGATATTAGGAACAATTTCTTTACAGAAAGGGTGGTCAGGCATTGGAACAGGCTGCTGAGGGAAGTGATGGAATCACCTTCCCTAGAAGTGTTCAAAAACCATGTGTGACGTGGTTTAGTGGTGGACTTGGCAGTGCTATGGTAAAGGTTGGACTTGATAGTAAAGGTCTTTTCCAACCTGACTGATTCTATGATTCTACAGTTCTGTTGGAGTTGGTCATGTCAGGACAGAGCCTTGGGTGACATGGTTAAGCGTGAGGTGTCCCTGCCAATGGCAGGGGGGTTGGAACTAGATGATCTTAAGGTCCTTTCCAACCCTAACTATTCTATGATTCTATGACCTGGATGTCCCTGGCCAGCCCCACCTGGGACTCCTGCCCTTTCCTGGGACCCCAGCCCAGCCCAGGGCCTCTGTCCTGCCCCAGCAACGCTGTAGGAGCTGGTCCCAGTCCCATCCCCACCAGGGAATCCCTCCAGCCCCACAGAGCCCTGAAAGGTTTCAGACAGCCTCAAGCTATCAAAAGATTAAGATTTAGTTGCTTCTAAAAATGTGGATACTGTCCACCTTCTGTGGATATAATGCCTTCAGAGGGTGATCCTGGTACTTAACTAATTGCAACATTTAGTATACACTGAAATCACTTGGCTTTTTTAGGACAGAAATACCAACATGTTTAAGCAATAGCTATTGTTTAAGAGCCAAGTTTTTTATTTCTGCCCTCCATCCCTACCCTTCTCTTCTTCTGGCTCCTTCTCAACAGGGAAATCAACCTCAGTACGTCATTTCTGTCTGACTTGCAGGTAAAGTGCGGGGAAACTGGAATCTGAGGGGTCTTTAAAATCCAGGCAATGCTTTTGCTGTCAGTAAGCTGCAGAGAAGATGGACTTTTAAGGCTGGTGGCACTGAAGCCCACAGTCACCTCTGGATGCCTTTTCCTTAATTTCACAGTGCATCATTAAAGATTATAAGAAAAAACCCAACCATAATCACAGAAAGCACCGCAATGCCTCCAGGTTAGGAGCAAAAAAGCCTGTTTTCTAGTTCCTGGCAGTTATTCATGGAAAATACATGTCTGTAAGATGGTCCATTGTTTTTACTTATTTTTTGCAAAATACGACTCCGTCTTGCCACATAACACTTTTGTCAATGGCTGCAAACCTGTATTTGGTGGAATGATGCTTTATTTAAGAGTAAACAATAGTGAAAGGTCATGTTGCACAAGGCTGTGTGTCACAAGGTGCAAAACAGACCTGTAACCAGAGGTCTCTCCCTGGTTGTGATTTGAGGCTTCCAGCACAAGGGAAAACATTCACGGCAAGTGGTGCTGTTTTCCCTTTGAAGAACGCAAGTGCGAAGATCCTTTTCTTCAATGCAGGTGGCCCTTAGGCAACAGCAGCATATGTTTTTCCAGCTGTTCATGACTGCACCTCAGTTCTGACACAGAGGAGCCACCACCAGGTTTTGGATGGCTCAGCGCCACACCAAGGGCAGTGCTGACTCTTGGCCATGCACTTGCACAGCCTGCCAGGCTCCACTTTCCCATTTCATGGATCCTGAATGCTTTCCTTTCCTGTCTACATGGTCTCAATTCTGCTCTCTTTGTTAGACCTTAGTGCAATACAGCCACTCTTTTCTTTTGAAAGGAAGAAGCAAATCTAAAATAGATCAGAAATTCATAAGAAAATAAGGAACAGGGTCCCTTTCATTCCAGCCATGCTTTAGCTAACTTGCTCTCTCCTCAGGTTCAATGAAGTCCCGCGCATCCCAGTGCCATGCTAGCAAGTGATCAGGACCAACATTGGCATCACAGAAATGGTGAAAGCACATTGTTCACCAATACCTACAAGGTATGTCTTTAAAAACAAAATTAACCCAAACTACAAAAAATCAGAAGCGCTTTCTCAACGCATCCCATGTGCCTAAAGGACTGTGACTGCTACACTGGCTTTCTGCCAGATGTTGTACAGTATCAGGCTCACTGTATTTTCACCATATGCCTTGCAGATCTGGATAAAGCACAATATGTCCCCAGGATAATTGCGTTCAGTCAGTTTGAGATTTCCGTCACAAGGACAGACAGGGCTTTAGAGGAGCTCCACAGCTCTCCTGCTCCACAGCTGGAGGTCCAGAGACTCATCCTCTTGGCACTGCACCAGGTAGAACTCTTAGGTTAATTAAAGAGGTAAATTATGTGTCTGAAACACCAGTGGACCTCTGACAAACTTAAATTATATCACCAAGGCTCAGACCTTAGGTATTCTGAAAGATGCGTGTCCATAACCTAAGCGCTGTCTTAGCTGAAAATCTGCCTATCCTGTCTTCCGTACCACCAAGAATACTCCCCCAAAGCAGGGCTGAGTCCCAGCAGAGCTCACTGACACACCACCAAGGTGTCCCACTGGGGTCATGGCAAGGTTAGAGCCATGACAGCCTTGCAATGCTTCACAGGGCAAACGCAAAAGGGTACAAAGCACCCTTCCTCCTGCTACACGACAGCAGCAAGAAGGGGCCACAGGAGCCACCCTCATCTCATTGCATCAAAGTAATTTGGATGCCACAAGCATAGGCAGAATTACTTAGAGCCCAGTACAGGGCACCTGCACCTACCCTGAGCATGTCTGAAAATTTTAGGGGACACATTACTTTACACTCATCACTTTGCCAAACAAGCTACTGGCCACTTGCTGATGCTTCTGCGTCCTGACAGAACAGCTGATGCTGCTGGATAGGGTAATGAAAAAAAAAAGATAGTAAATACTGGATTGGGAGAAACATTTGGCCTCTGAAAAGTTATTCCAGCCAGAATTCATCAATAGCTTGGTAAACACCTTACAGCCTTCCAGATACTCTGGTGGACAAACAAAAAAGCAGCAAATTGAATAGAAGCTGTGTATTCAAAACTATTTTTTGCAAACTGTTTCAGCTCCGTTGAGTGCTTCACATCTGGCTATATCCCGGTTCATTTAATCACTAAGGGGAATGCATGTGAAAAGCAGTCATGCTCTTCAAAAAGCTTATTTCTGCTTTTGGACTTCCCTTTCTGCTATCTATTAACTCTCTGGATTCACAGCAGCTCACTTTCTCACTTGCAGCCTCCTGCTGCTCCAATTGTCTTTGACAGGGCAGTGCAATGGGGGTGGGGAAGGATGACGGAAAACATTACGATTTTATCAGCAGCCTGTTGTACATACTATTATGAAATGAGAAATAAAACGCATGTGTAAAACATCAGTACTGGTACTAAACTATAAAGCCCATAAGCCCGTTAAATGTAGGGGAGGCTGTGATGGGTGGATCAATGGTCTCAGACGAAAACCAGCTGCCCAGCATCTTGCTTCTGACAGCAACCAGTAGCAGATGCTTAAGGAGAACATAGGAGAAGATAAGATCGAGTGACCCCCTTCATGCATCATTCTCTTTGCTATCACCAGTAGACGCTTCAAGGACCCCTAACACCAGCTGCTTCTTCCCAAACACTATGTTTAACAATGAAATTTTTCCCAATCTTTTTTAAAGCCATCCATACTCTTGGCCTCCCCAACATTCTGTGGCTACGAGCTCCACTGTTTCATCATGTGTTGTTCGATTGTTTCAATGTCCTCATCTGCAAATCTTCTTATAGCAGCATGAAGGCACTGGAAAGCACCTAAGTAATTCAGTCATCCAGCACTGAGGTTTCCTTACACATGAGCCCAGCAGGCACTATGAAAGCCTTTTGGGGCATTCACAGCAAGCGCGGGAGGCAAACGGGAGCTGGTATGTGAGCTCCCTGACTCATCAAAGACGAGTCAAAGGGAAGATGACTCAAGATCATTAGGCTTATCTTAAATCTGAAGTTGCATCTAAGCACTTACATGCAACAGGATCTTCAGGACTTTTCTACTGTTTATTTCTTCTGACCCTTTCAGTCAGAAGGAGCAGCACAGAGTTTCATACCATCCAGTGTAACAGCAAACTAAACCACAAGTCCATTGAAATATTAGCAAAATAGGTCTTTCCCCCCAGCCCGCAAAACAGCTAGTGGGCCTTCTAAACTTTCACAGCTCTAATAATGGTATAGCAAGGCCTTTCTTTCCATTTCTGTATCTATATCAGTCACCTTCTGTAGTCCACTCCTCTTTTCATTTTTCTTTCAAAAAATTCATCTCTGTTCTTTCCATCTAAAAGATTGAACTGTGATTAATAGAGGTGATGGGAAAGTGAGCACCTGAGCACATGGGATTAAAGTGCAACACAGCGGTCACCTACTTGTTTCAGGAAAGATCAGGCTTGCCAGAGTAAATGTGTTGGCAGAAATGCCTACATTTATATGCAGACATAGTGTATTTCTTTGGTAGGGAAGCTCTTCAGAACAGATCTTACAGAAGCCACTGCCATGTAGCTTTGCAAAAGGTACCACCAAGCAGGTAGATGACTGCAAGGGCACTGGCAATAACGCAGCGTGGAGCTTTGGCAGAAGGTCTCATACGTTTATGACATTTTGTGTGATCCACCAGCCTGCAAGGAGTTCCCAACAGAACAGTGGTTTGATTTTTCCAGCTCCTTTCTACCAACTTTACAGACTCCATGGGATAAAGTGTCCCTATGGGAGAGGTTCCTTGCTTCTCTGAGATAACCAAGTTACCTCAGGTGTCCCCCAGAACAGCACTGTGACAGGTAAGAAGCCATAGGTAGTAAGTGAGAGAAAAGAGAAAGAAAAGAGCAAAGGAAGAAGTTTCATGGATCTTCATGTAATTCTGAATAAGGAAACGATCAAAGTCTCAGCGGGACGTAGCTAGGTGGAGCGTCTCTGTGTATGTCATAAATCATTGAGGAGGAATAGGTACTGCTAAGTTATTTACTGTGCACACGCAGCTGCTGGTGTAACAAGTTGCCTCCTGCAGAGAATGTGATCAAATACTATGGATTCACTGCATTTTCCACCAGGCCTGGCAATTCTAGAAAAGGTCCAGATATATACCTGTTGATTTGATCATTACATTTTGGGTTAACAAATACAGCTTGACATGAAGTCCAAAAATGCCAGAAATGCCTTTTGTGCACCAGTGTATTTCAGCAGCTTGTTAAATGTTACAGATTGCTTAGGCAGGCTAAAGTCTGGCAAGGCCCAGGATGGCCTATGGGAGACACCTTTCATTTCTTTGGTCTGATGTGTGAGCTTACACAGCACACTCTCCCTTAATCATAGCTGCATCCCAAAATGTGACTTGGGAAAAACAGCATTGCAAAGCAGTCAGCTGGACTTTGCCAAAACTGTCTGCGAAGTTCCCTTTAACAATTGAGAAAACAAGGTTTTCTAACCTCCCAAGAAGCAACTGAACTTGAGGTGGGTATACAGAGGTGAGTGCCTGGGAGCCAGAAGAGAACCAGCTGCCAGTGTTTAGGTAATAAACTGCAGGTGGCAGAAAGCTATAAAATGGGCAGCTGTGATAGCTGAGGTATGAACAGTGTGGGCAGAGTTTACTGGTTAGTGGTTGTTAATGTAAGAATGAGGTGATGGCAGCTCAGTGCCTCCTTGTTGTGTGTGATGCTGGATGATAAAATGTTGTGCAGGCTCACAGACCAGAAATGTTCAGCAGGAAAAGTCTACCCAAAAGTTCAAGGTTATCTGCTGTAGTCCACGAAGCTCCTGGATTTGCCGGAAGCTGGATGATTACCTGAAGAAATACTGTGTGGCCTCCTTTGGTCTTGGACTCTTCAAAATGAGTCCTGCCACTGCCAGAAGCAGGATGCTGAGCAGTGTAGATGTTTTCCTTGAGGTGGTTCAGCCATTCTGGAATTTTGGACAGGATAGAACATCTTCTTGCAAGTCTGTACTTCTCAGTCATGGTAAGTGTTCCTTTGGTTGCATAATGGAAGCAGGAGAGTTGCACTACTAGTTTTTAATGGTGCTGTGCACTGAGCTTTGAATGCATGGGGGGCTATCTGAAAGAAGCAAATGCCTTTAAGCAGACCCTGTTCTACTCCAGAGTCACTACAAAGAAGGAGTGAATGTTTGGGGGAGCACATCCTGTGAAATACATCCAATCTGAAATCATATATTGGTTATCCTGATGTGGTGTGGCCATGGGAGAATCACAGCTGCCCAGATACATGGTGAGGTTCTGATGTTTTCAGCTGATTGAATCATTTAGGTCTTCTATTAAGCTCCAGTGCAGTAAAAATGATAATTATAGTAAACTGTGAATTTTTCTATAATTATGTATGCAACTAGGCTTAAAGGGGAACAAATTAATTATGCTGGTCACTTCTGTGGGCTACACTGCAACACCAAAATCAGTCGTCAGGCATTTTTCAAGACTGTAGAATCAGCATAAATCTTGTTCTGCTACAAAAGAAAGTCAAAAGGTCTTTCTTATAGCTCTGCTGATAATACTTGCAGACACAAAAAGGGCCACAAAATCAAAATTAGCATGTTTTGAATCTGATATAATAAATTAGTACTGTCCTACTTGCAACTAATGCAGGATAAATGTGGAATTTCCCTTCTAAAGATATCTGAGCTTTTCAATTTCTCCATGTAGCTGGCTCAGCACCTTCTGCCACCCTGCTTATATGGAGGCTTAGTAGAGTAGTATCGACTCGTAACTCCTGCATGAGCCTCTATCAAAGCTATTGGAGGCAGATGACGAGTGTTATTTTGGGTTTTTTTGGTTTGGTGCTTTTTGTTTTCCCAGTTCAATTCACTTCAAAATCTAGTTTTAACCAAGATCAAACATAAGTGTTCATGATTTCTGCTTAGTTTTGTAGTAAACTGCTGCCTCCTGCTGGGTAAAAGGTCCTATAATAAAGCCTTCAGTAATTTACTGTAAAGTATTGCTGTCTCTCGAAGTGTAGGAAAGGGCTTTGCAGATATTGCTCTATTTGCTATGAAATAGGATATCTGTTTTGCAAACTGCCTAACACAGAAGAAACTGAAATGCCTATGGACACAAGGCCTGCATAAAAAAACAGCCTGATTTTTCAAGGCAGCATGTTTGTCCCTCTGAACACAGCAGGATGCTGTCAGCAGGCCACCTACACAGGGGTAGAGAGCCAGGCTGCTGCTTTTCTGCCTTACCCTCATTACAACAAACAGCTATGGCTCAGGCCAAACCTCCTTCCTTGCTCCCAGCTTGGTGCAAGTGGAAAGGTGAATCCCTTGGGAACTCTGGCTTTTCCTGCTGCAGTGCTTGGTGTCAAGCTGCTTCTAAGGTGGTCACTGGAGAAATGTATAAGATGTCCTCATATACTTGCTGAAAACCTGTTGGGTTGTTTTATCAGTTTAGAGAACTAGCAAATGACAAGTCAGCCTTTCTAGAATCTAAGTAAGGCTTATAACATCTGTGAGAATCTCTTAGATCAGACTTTGATCTGTTCCAAAAATGACACAATTAGTCAATTATATTGACTAAAGGAGAATTACACTAAACAAAAGCCTTACTCCAATATATATTATTACAGAATATGGGGAAACTTTGCTTCTAATGGTCGATATCCCTATTTATGTCCATCATTGAACAACATATGCCCACCTACACTCAGAAATAACCTGCTAACATGAATTTTCTAGTCTTCCCTTGTTTCTAATTAACTGGTTCTGAAAATATTCTGGGATACTGGCATCCCAGTCTACCCTGGCAATGTACATCCTGTCTATCCTTACATGCCCGTTTTATCTGTGCACTATGGGGACAGGGAGCTTATTGATGACAGCTATAACTTACTACTTCAAATTACCAGTTCACTTTATTTGCGAATGTTTTGTGGTCTATCAGTGGCAATATCTGTGTGTATTTAATACTGCTAATGATTATAAGAATAAGGAAAATCTTGCACGTATATTATCAATTTACTTTCCCTTTGCCAGTGAGGCTCTGGTTATCGCAGCTTCCCTTCTCTGCCTGTCCTGACGTGCCTGGTCGGGACTGTCTCAAAGTAACAGTTCCAACACTTTCGTGCAAAATCGCATCAATCCACTAGATGGCAAACAACTACTTGCAAAGCCCACAGAAAGGGTTGCCTTGTATAAACAAAGCCACATCACATTCATCACCTAAACAACTGAAGGAATTAACTTTGTTTCTAGTTAACCTCACAGAGTATAATGAGGCTTGTCCAATAACCAGGGGCAAGATGTATTATTAAAATCTATCACACTGGATTGTGAGCTGCACCATGAGCTTTCACATAGCTCAGATCACAAGCTACAACGAACAGAAACATATTTAGCATCGCCTCCTTCTGTCAGGCGGGCTAAAGGAGTCTTCCTAGTAAATTTCCACTTTTGCCAGTGAGTTACTTTTGGCAATGTGATGTGTAAACTCTAAGAGGCTGTGCTATTTTTCTAAGATGCCCCACTATGCCCACAAGGATAGAATTTCACACTTCACTGCAGTCAGTGGGAAATCTGCCACTGACTCAGAGCTCAGTAGCATTTTTACTTGGATGCTGTAGCAGAAATAATGTTCCTGAAAGAGGAGTAGAGATGAAGAGGCAAGGACCTGATGGACCTGATTATTTCTGCTTTGAATCATTCCCTGAGGAGGAAAAAATAGAATAAAAGACCTCTTGAGGTTAATAAGACACTTGAAAATGCTTTAAAGGCAGAAAAGGCTTGCAGAACCATGAAGAAATGCTTGAACACCTCACAGGCAGTTACAGCACTTCCTATAGGTGGCCAGCTGATATTTTTAACTCACTCGCAGCACTACCACCTCTCTGCTCTGTGCCTTCCTCTCTTTGCCAACTGCTAATTTAGGACTCGGATGCTAGCAGTAACAACAATTTGTTCAATATTAAAAGCAGTCTTTTGTTATTTATATACAGAAAGGCTCCTCAGGCTAACAGAGCTGTGGAAGTTCTTGCTGCAATAAACCAGACACAGAACAGGAGAGAGCATGCAGCCATTTGGATAACCCTCACAACCCTTTCAGAGAAGTTTTGGACAGCCCAAGAGCCTTTTCTGGTAACTCTTGCGCACAGAGTGCTGCTGATGCTAACCCTGCCTTATACTCATTTTGCACTCATCCACACTTCAGTAAATACAAATATGCAAACAGATGAAGCAGTGAGAGATTTGTTAGATATTTACATGAGATGAAGCATTTCTGCACTGACTGTATCCATGCAGAGGAAACAGCTGGTGAAACTGCTGGCTGATTGCAATATGATCTTTTCTACACTGTGCAGCTGCTCCTGCAGTCTATCAGATAATGTTTCAAGAGACGGCCACACACATACAGCCCCTGCAGCAGGATGTGGTCCTGCAGCCTCGGCATGCTCACTGCTGTAGCACAGAGCTTCTCTCAGGCTCACAAACATGCTCCACAGCCTCACTGTGCCTAAGCAGCCCAGCCAGGCTCGTGGAGACGCTGCAGTCTGCCTGGGAGCATCACCTCTGCCTCCTACTGCAGAGCAAGGGGGCTGTCGGACTGAAGTGTCTCACTGTGACTGGACCAGGGCTGCTAAGACTGTTTGGAAGGGTGAAAAACAAGGCAAGGTTCCTGATGCTCTGGGCCTATAAAGCATGACCCTGTTAGGTAGTTCCTGGGTAAAGCTTTTCAACCTCTAAATAGATTTTAATAGGAAATACTCGTTTGGGCTCAGTCTGCTAGTTAAACTGCTGTTTGTGTGGCCCAAGATGAGGACAGCATGTGTGATGCTTGGTTTGCAGGCTACAAATAAAGCAACTAGTAATGATAAAATCCGATACTCTGCTTCAAGCAGCCCTTGGTGACTTGTATGTGCCAACTCACACTCCTTGGCTTCCCAGGGCTGCATGCGCATGACTGCTCCACATGAGTGGGGTTAGCCCTCCCCTGTCCTTTCAAGCTGCAAAATCCTGATGCAACCCTTAAAAATAATATAGGCCTCTCCCTGTGGTGACAAATACCCTCCTGCATGAGCCAGAGCTAAATCTGTCCCTGATATGTGCCTTTCAGGATACAGCCTGTTCTTTTCCATTCCACCAGTGCTTGCTTCTGTTCACGCTCTGTGCTAGTGGCTCTGCTGTGACTTACTCCAGGTTAACACCTTGACCATTGATTCGTTGTTCACGCACCTACAGCTACCAGCCTGTTCAGCTGTGATACATTTGTGAGAACCACATCTGTGCCCAAGAATAGTCAGCACTGGAGGACTACAAAACAAGGACAAACTTGGGCACTTTGCCAGCTAGGGCTTCCACTGTCACAATGCCATAGGGTGCAAAAGCCTCTTGCTGAAGCAAGAGGCTGCGCTGTGAGTTTGGGGAATCTGTCCTGTGCTCAATGTCATGCTCTCTAATTTGTTACTTTCCCAGTTTTCTTACCCTCAGATAGAAATACTATCAGCCCATGGCAACTTCCCCAGCATGGATCTGAGGTAAATGTTTGTATAGGCATGCAGGCAGAGCTTATCGGTTCTTTAAAGGGCATGGTGACCAGCAGGTGGGGACAACATCAAGCCTGGCTGGGCATATCTCCACGTTCCCAAAACTAGCTGGTGGTGTTACTGATGCAGGGGCAAGCTGCCCCAAGGGATGGAGGGAGCAGAACTCACTGCATGCCTCCGTGGTGGCAGCTCTGCCTGAAACAGCTGACTGTAAGCTGCAGCACACCTCTGGACATGAAATAGCCTGTTTTTTCATGCAATATCCCTCCACAGTTTTTGGTATTACCCAATAGTGCTGAGTCAAACACAACGTACAGCAGGGGCTGCCTGCTTCTCAGAACCACTTGGCAGCAGAAATATCAACATATCACTGTTGTACATTTTGGGTAATTATTGTTATCATTGCAAAGCAATTGTTATACTTTTGCAGATCCGTCTGCCTGCCTTTTACATGTAACTCCAGCTGCTTGTGAACACAAAAGGCCCATGCCATAGATAAACATGACCTGTGGAAGACCTAAGCCTGCTAAACTTCTTGCACCCAGCCTCACAAGATGCTGAAGCACAGGGTTCTAGCCTTAAGGGTCAGCATCTCCACATTTTGGGCACTGGGACTTTTAGAGACGCAGACAGGCACATGTTTAGGCGTAAAGCTGCCACGGTTTAAGGCATCGCTACCCGGTCACCTGCTGTTCCCATTCCTCTGACTGAGTTTGGCACTCACAGTGTCGGAGTTGTTGGAGCAAACGTACATAATGTTTTCCACTTTGAGGTGCTATTGAACAGCTAGGGTTTGTTTGCCTCTTCCTTATGAGAATGGCAATCTTGCCCCAGAGGGAGAAGGACTGGCACTGCTGCTACCACCCCTGCCCTTTCTCAGAAGTTCCATGCCACGGTTCAAAGGCCGGTGCATTAACTTCAAGGGTCAGTTGTAGCTGGACAAGTATCTTGTTTTCTCTTTCTCCAGCCAGCGTACTTAAGGCACATAACTTGTGTGCAGATGAAATGGGCTCTTGTTGATCTACGTCTGAATATACGTCTCACTTCTGCTGTCTTATCACTGTCTGACCATGATAAGGTCTGATAAATCAAATTCCACACAGTTTTTCTTTAATCCCTGTGTGTCTCAATGAGAAAACCAGGTTTGAGTCTTAAATGCGCTGGAAAACAGGTTTGAACTAAGATTACATTAAGCATGACGCTCAACTTGCAGATGCATCAAACCACGATTTGCAAATATGTGAGCTGATGAACATCAGTCAGTAGGAAAAGCTTACCGATTTTAATACAAGGTGAGCATTCTTTATTTACATATTTTGCAACTGCCTTGTGCTTCTTTGATGAAAGGCTAAGCAATTAGTGCGTATTGTCACAGGAAACCTGAAGCCCTGAGTCCATAAATTCAAAAATGAGACACACAGGCTTCAACTGGCATCCAGATGCTGCAGAGCCTGCACTAGAGTCTTCTGCAAACTCTGTAAAACACTTCTACAGAAATGCAGCTCTACTGAGAAAGCAAAAGGCAACAAATATTGTAACTAGAGTACAAGGTTTGAAGAACACAAATATTCTAGCTCAGCAGCATATTTTTACATTCTAGATGACAGCATCCTTGGGGATAAAAAAAGTTTGCTTTCACATAGGAACAATGTTTTAACCTTTTCTTGATAAAGGCTTTAAGTCAGTCACCAGCTGTAGTGTCAGTGGAATAAACAAGTAATGAGGAACACCAGGAGGAATGCCACTGAAACCAACAGTGAGAGACTTAGGAAGGTAAAAGAATCAGTTAACATGAAACGGAGAAACACTTCTATAAAAGGCTGTATTCATAACTACACTTCTGGTTTCACACCAACTTATTCATAGTACAAACTGCAGGATGTAACTCACGCTACTGAATTCCTCTTTTCTCTTGCAAAACCAGTGAGTAAGAGTTTAAAGAAACCACCCTCTGGAAACGATTTCAAATAATCTTTGTTGTTCCTCTGAGCTGTTAATTTAGAGTCCAAAATTGGAGCCTCTATAAGTCTTTTATAGAGGTACCTAATTCCTCTTCAAGTCATAATTTGCAGAGTGAAACACCGTTTCTCAAGCCTGAGAAATCTCCCTGCCAAGTCTTTTGGTGCCAAACTCCTTTATATCAATGCAAACCCAGTATTCAACCCATACTGGAAGTGTATTTACAATCAGAAATATGTATAGAGCTGATAATACCTATTCTTATCACTGAGATGGCAATAATTCTAGATTCTCAGTTAATTTATCAGATTCAGCCTGAAGAATTGAAGTTAATCTCCTAAATGGTTTCATTAAAACAAAAATAAAATTAACCAACTTTCTAAAATCTCCAAAAAATTTAGTTCAATGCAATGAGTAAATCAATCTAACCATAGTCTCTGTTTCCTTAATTTGGTCTATTTGATATGACAGCAGAAACTTTCAGCTATCAGCTCATGTCAAAATATTTTACTGCCTAACTTTCTATCACATTGTTTTCTTACATACTGACATCTGTCATTTAATAGGCTTTTACTGTCACCACAGATACTTATTTTTCCAAACAAATCCTTTCTATTCTGTTAAGGTAATTGTATATTACAATCTGCAGTTCTTTCCTAAGAACCTGTTCTTTCATTATCTTTTGTGAAATATTTGCAGACAAACCTGTGAAGTCCTCAGGGGATTTTAGGCACTGAGGTGGTGCAATTGCCCACTGGAGAGGAGTTTTAGGATATCCTAAAATTCCTTTCCTATGAGACTCACTCAGAAGCTGGTGCTGCCTTCTTTCCAGCTCAGCCATCCTCTGCCAATGCAGTTCATTGCTCAGCTTTGGACTCTGTAACAGTAACTGGAAGCATGGAAGAATACAATAGCCTTGACACACAATGCTGCAGAAACATGCGAAGGTATGGCTGCAGGACAGACACCACAGATTCGGAAAACATGATATGCTGCTGTATCCCAGTTCCAAGTGCATTTATTTGCTTGGGCGAGCTGGGGAACTGTTCCCTCTCAGAGTGTAAGCCGTGGGGCTCCTTCTCCAACAGTGCCTTTTGGCAGCCCTGTGCTGCTTCGTGTGGGAACATCAGCAACCATAGCTGCTACAGAAGGGGAAGAAGAATGATTAGGGAAGGCTGGAGGCAACATGGCATTGCTGCCAAATTTGCATGGACACCAAAACTGCAAATATTGCACTTGACTGTTTATGTGAACTGTTCGTGTGAACATGACACCAAACACACATATTTTAGTATCCATTTTAATGCCAGTAGTTATCTGCATACAACTGATTTAAGGAAAGAGATTCCATGAACTGTACAGTTCCAGCACAAAGGGCACAAAACAATGCATTCATATTCATGACTCAACCAACAATTATTGATTGCCATTGTTTTCTATCAGTGTACTGCTTCCTGGTAACAAAGCTCAAACTTACTCTGCTGCTTGGTTGACAGGTCAAAGTTATCTATGGTGCACATCTGGGTGGACTTCTACAGCACAGGGACCACTGATGTGGGTACCATCTCCTGTGGATTGTGCTGCAAAACAAAGCATTAACATAACTCTGTGTCTGCCAGCTTGGAGACATCAGGTACCAGCTCACTGGCTACTGCAGGCTGTTTGCACTCTTTACTTTTAAACACATTACAGCAAAACTTTCTGACATAGCGAAGACTTCCAATTGTGTAATAGCTATGGGACAACGCACTGCTCAACTCGATGAACTCAAAAATACATGCACAAAAGCCATCAAGAATTGTTAAGAATGGTAGGGACGGGTTGAGCTACCGAAGGAAAGCAAATACACTTCAGGTTTTTAAAACATTTAAGTGTAACCTAGAAAACTGGAGCAAATTAAAGTTAATGCATGATGGGGGTGTGCATGCGAAAAAAAAAAGGTAGGCAAATTCCACTGCGATGAGTGATACCTGCTGCTTACATGACTCTCGTTTTTCCTTCTTTCCAGCATATTTGGCACACACTGCTAACTGCTATGAAAATGGAAAGCATTGTTTGCCTTTTGCAAGTGCCAAGGAACCCGGTATTTTCATCTTCAGAATAATTTTAGGATTAGAGAACTGAGTCAACCACAGCAATTTCTTCCCAGCTCCCCTTTTTATTACTGTTTCTTTAATCTTCAGTATGCTCAGCGGACTGTAAATTGGTTTTGCCATGGCAGGGATGCTTAGTGCCAGCCTTGTGGGTTCACTGGACTCTTCTTAGCTGTGTTAATAAAACAGATGGCTGTTAGAGGTTTCTAAAAGGCCAGTGATGTTCTAGGTTGGTGGTGCAATTTTTTTTTAATCTATATAAAACTGTTTTCAAGACCTCAGTGACCACAGCATGTGGCTGAAGGGAGGGACCTTGTGAAAGGACCAGCAAAACAGGATAAGCACACTAAACCTCGCAACTAAAATCCATGCTGAGTCATGAACCTGCAAGTACAGCACCTCCCAATTAAATGCTCCATTTCTATAAAAAGCACTATTTTGGTGGCGGTTACAGACTGGCTCTCAAACCCCAACCAAAACCAGAAAGCAAGGCTAAAAAGCAAACACTGTGTACTGGGACCTGGTGATCTTTGTAAAAGACTTTCTTGTAAAACTAGTAAAGTTTGACTCATCATTGTAACCACGACCCAAAATCAGGATCAGGTACTGCGCGTCCCACGCTGAGGAAGAGCAGGGCATGGGCACCTCAGCCTCCTTCAGCAACGCCATTCCTCCAGAAGCCTGGCAGACTCGGTTTCTGCACCCATTTTTCTTATCCCTGATTAAAAATCTTGTATTTGTGTACCTCTCAAAACGCTTTTATCTCAAGCTCTTATACGACAACCCTGGCAGCAGTGAACTACTCTGCTTTGCTTAATTACTTATTATTCTGCAGCCTGGCCTGGCTCCATGGGGTTAGGCAACCTCATGGTCAGATTAGACCATGAGGTCCATCCTTCAACCAATGGAAGGAATAATCTTTTCCCTGCCCGCTGCAGTGCTGCAACCTTATCCTCCCTGCGGAGCTCCTGGCCTGTTCTGCAAGGTCAGGACTCCACTGATAAGACTATCTGACTGGCAGGTGTCCCATGGGTGTGTATGAAATTATCACGGCCGGCTAGTAGTGAGCATGCCCCCTCCAGCAGATCCTGCATGCCCTGGGCTTTTCTCTTTGAGAGGTCTCCCGCTGCAGCACGGTCACGCGCCGTCTTTATCTGCAGTCCCAGTCTGGTGCGTTGCTGTGGGATTACGGGTAATGCCCGCCAGTTACATGGCAGGCTGGCCCGTGGGACTGGGGTTACAACACATTGCTGCGAGTGTGCAGGGCACCCAGCCCTTCCATGCTGGCAGGGCAGGGGTATAAACCAGGCAGGACAGGAGAGCGCTGAAGAACCTTCGAGGAAAGCTGGTCCCTGTTCCGGCCGAGACCCGTCCCCAGCCAGCGGACAACCGAGGACACAGCCCCCCGCTCCCACACACAACATGGCGGACACGAGCCGCGAGGCCGTCTGCCACTCAGGCCCAGAGAGCCAATCAGATTCCGAAGCTGCCTGC
The DNA here is from genome assembly GCA_028858755.1 of Ara ararauna. Classification (NCBI taxonomy): domain Eukaryota; kingdom Metazoa; phylum Chordata; class Aves; order Psittaciformes; family Psittacidae; genus Ara; species Ara ararauna. The sequence goes on along the minus strand of CM054382.1, from coordinate 26,654,790 downwards.
CGGGGCGGGATTTACCGGCCAGTTGGCGCGCAGTTACAGCCGCGGGAAGTTAGTCCCGGGCGCGGAGGAGGGATATGGCTGGCGGCGCGCAGTGCTGCCCTTCCGAGAAGTGACGCGAGTGCCCAAGACTTCTGGTCGCCGCCGCCGCACCCGGGCGGGCCGCAGCCGGCGATATCCCCGGGCGTGCGGCGGGTGTCGGCCTGGGCCGCTCCGCCGTGCCCGCTGAGGTGATGGCTGCTGCCCCCGTTTACCGAGCGGCGGGGCCGCCTCGTCGTTCTCCTCAGAGCGGGGCCGTTAGAGCACTCTAGTGCTCTGTTCTTCCCAGTGTGCCGGCCCGCAGAGGGAGCGTTTCCAGGCTCTTAAGAGGGACAGCCGATGCCTGAGGGAGGACAGGCTAGCTGTCCCTGCCAGAACACTCGATAGCTTTACTTCCAAATAAGAACTCGGGAGTTGGGGGGCAGGTAGTTGGGCACTGTGAAATCCTGGTGCTGTATTTATGCAGCTTGCAGGACTGTAACCCAATGTCCTGGCAGAACAATCCTTTTCAGGCAGCATGTAAGATCACAGTGGAAATACTACAGTAAAGCTGTCCCAGCCCACTGAAAGAGTAGGTTTCTGCTCAAACATTCTTACTGGAAATAAACCTTGTTCGTGCCACACCTGTCATCAGAAATCAGTGGAGCAACTGTGCAGCCTTACATGATGTAACTCGAACATGCTAGTCTGTAAAAATAATGCATTTCCAGTAAGCAAAACTCAGCATACCAAGTACTGCTCACAGCCCAAGGAGTCCCTGATTCTGTGTGTTGTAGAGTGAGCAGCACGTAAGGGAAAAGCCACTGGAATCGGCTCGGCCAGCCATCACCTTGAACAGTGTGTTCTGTGGGGCTGGGGACCCCAACATCCTCAGGTGACATGAGACAAACATGGGGTGATGCAGTGGGTGAGGAGGGTGGTGGTTCAGTGTGAGGCTTATCCCCAGCATTTTAACATCTGTTCACGTACAATGATTTAACCCGCAGTAGCTGTTCTAACCTTTTTTTTCTAATAAACGAAGAGTAACTTTGCGAGTACTTCCTGCCCGGAACAAACAGCCCACCCTCTGTCAGTACTGCACCACAGCCATCCTGTTTATTTTCTTACTCAATTTTACAGAATCATCCCCCCCCTCCCCCCGTGACACGCTGCAAGTGCCAAAGGCCATACTTCAGCTCCAAGGCATCAGCCAGGGAACCAGTGCTGCCTTTAAAACGCAGCTTAAACAGCCCAATTTCCTTTGCTTCTGCTGCCGTGAAGCATGCAGTGCACCTACTTTACACAGTTGAAACCCTTCGGCAGTGGGAAACACTGTTTAACACAAAGTGAATAAACTACGCCAGCCGCCCGCTCCATCCCCGGCGCAGTCACACCCGGGGAAGCTGCTCCCTCTCCACGGGGGCGTACAGGCCCATGCGCGGCCTCACGTCTTCCTCGCAGGCCAAAGGACATCTGCAAGCGCGGGACAGTTTCTCCGGGCCGGTGCCCCCCCCCCCGCCCCGGGAGAGCCGGGGCCGCGCACCCCCCGTTCCGCTGCCGACGATGGGAGCGATGGTGACGGGACGATGTCGGCAGGCTCGGGGAGGGGGGGGGCAGCCGCGCGCGCGGGAGCGGGGCGGGGCCGGCGGACTTTTTTTCCCTCGTCGTGCCGCGCGCAGGCGCCACTGTGTGCTGCGTCACAGCGCCGGGCCGTGCTAGTCTGTGCGTGGCCGGCTCCGGGTGCGGACGCGCTCCGCCATCATGGCCTCCGCCGCCGCACACCCGGGCCCCCCTGCCGCCGCTGCAGCAGCTGCCGCCCCGCCGGCTCCCACCGCCCCTGGCATTCTTATCGGTGACCGGCTCTATTCGGAGGTGTCGCTCACCATCGACCACTCTCTCATCCCCGAGGAGCGCCTCTCGCCCACTCCCTCGATGCAGGACGGCCTAGACTTGCAGTGCGAGACCGACCTGCGCATCTTGGGCTGCGAGCTCATCCAGGCGGCCGGCATCCTTCTCCGCCTGCCGCAGGTAGGTGTGCGCCCCGCGGCTTTTCCGGGGCGGGAGGAAGCAAAGGCCGGCGCCGCCATTGTGGCGCGGCGGGAAGGGCGTGTGTGGCGGCTGCGCGGGGGGGTGGCGGCGCCAGCTGGTGCCTGACACAAAATGGCGGCGGTTGGGCCCGGTAACTGACTCCTGCTCCTTCTTACTTCACCCTTTTGCGTTCACAGGTGGCGATGGCGACGGGGCAGGTGCTGTTTCATCGGTTCTTCTATTCGAAGTCCTTCGTCAAGCACAGCTTCGAGGTGAGCGCGGCAGAGACTAGCGGGGAGGGAGGGGGAGGGGAAAAGGGAAAAAGGAGGGGAGGAAGAGAGGAGGATAGCCTTGGGCCCTGTGCTGAGCGATTAGAGGACTTGGCCAGCCAGACGCCAAACAGGCTGCTCTCCTCGAGCCTTCAGGCCACAGTTTTTCTTTTTGAAGTTGTGCAGTTCTGCTCTTACTGGGCTTAAACGTAATTTTCTTATGAAAATCGGTTTTATTTTTCAGATTGTTGCCATGGCCTGCATCAATCTTGCATCCAAGATAGAAGAGGCACCTCGTCGTATAAGGGACGTGATCAATGTGTTCCATCATTTACGCCAGTTAAGAGCAAAAAGGTAAGATTAGCTTCGTTATGAATATAAGCATTTGTTGTCACTAATGAATGCTGCAGTTTTCAATTCACAGTGTCTTTCCAGGCTAAGTTCAACGACCTAAAACTGAGAAGGGAGTGCTTATTGGTTTCTGTGTAGGCAGTACAGTTCAGTGCTGATGTTTTCTACCGTTAGTGTTGTTCACTAGGTAAATCCCTTTTCATTACTTACATAGCTACAAGGCATGAGCACCGGTTCTGGTTCTAGGTCCATGGTTATAGTTTTAGGTCCATTGCTAACTGGTTTTTGATGCCTTGTGGTCTTGGAAAGTAGTCTTAGATATGAGTAACCAGATAGTGGGTTGCTGTATGTTTTCCTGAGTTTTAATTGTGTTCAATAGTCTTAATGTTTTTCTCTTGTTAGTATGTAGCCATCCAGATGGTGTCAGGGTGCCAATAGCGTACCAGTTAATGAAAGAGGAAAGCTTAGCTTTTACAGTAATTATAGTATTACTTACTAGAAAAAGAATTTTTGGAAAGTATTTGGGAAAAAGAAAAAAGGTATGGTTTGGCCTACAGTGCTTGCAGCTTTAGTGCCACTGCTTCAACAACTAATGTGTAATTGAGTCTTGGAAGCTGAAGGCACCTTTGATTGCAAAAAGTGAGATTGTGGGGTTTTTATAGTACTGAGTGCTTGTGTCAGTGGAGCGTAAGCTTGCCTGATCTGTGTGCAGATCTGGATAATTGTCTGCTGAATTGTTAGAGCTGGTCTCAGTTGTGAGTGCCTAATACCACTTTTTTTGTGTGTAAAGCGACATACGTTTTCATGTGTGAAGCAAGTTAACGTGACGTATTGGAAGGACCAAAGAATGGTTAAGGCAAAGAGTTTCCCAAGTTGCTATTAAACCTGTCATGCAGCAGTATTAGAGTCTGCAATTGGAAACATCAGCTGTGATGAAGTAGCTTTTTTTTCATGGTTGGTTGCTTAAAGCTTAAGGTAATCCATGGTTACACAGAGGATTTTGTCTTTGGCTATATTCTTAAATTCACTTTTATTTTTCTGCTCTGAATCACCAGGTTACAGCAGGAATTTAAACTTTAGCGTTGTGTAACCATTTCTGAGGAGCAGAGTAGAAACTTGTTAGGGAAGCTAGCTTTTTCTTGGTGTCTTTATCCTGGTTATGCTTCTGTTGAATCTAAAACTTTTGCCTTGTGCTTGTTCTGCTAGTTAGTTTTGGATTAAAACAAGAATGGTTTGGTGTTATGCTTTGCCACTTAGCTTTGTTCTCTCTTTTATTTAAGTTGCTATCCCTGATGCTCCTGTGAGAATTGTGTGAAGTTATCCTGAATGTGAATTCAGTGGTATTGTTTGTTTCTGCAGTTATAAGAGAGTCTGGTTATTGTTGAATTATTGAAGCTGGTTCAGTGGTTTGTAATGTTTTGGACTTGATCCAGGTAGTTAAGGTTAATTAATCATATGCAGTGCTTTTCTTTGCAGTGAGAATACCAATTAGTTGTTTCTTGGTGGTGTGTGAAGGATCAGTGGAACTGAACTTAACCTGTGAACTTGAATCTTTCCAGCTAGCCTGTTCCAAATCAGAATGTCACTTGTGCATGTTACATGGTGTCTAAAATGCATCATGTCAAGAGAAATCGTGCACTTCTACCCATTATTTTCTGGAGAAATGGGTATTGCTCTGAGATTCTGAGTGAATCTGCATGAAATCGATCTTAAAAATGTTAAAGTCTGACATTCAGACTTGCTTTTTTTTTTAAACAGGATGTAAACATTTTTCTGTGCTTTTTACAAGATTACAGTTACGTAATTTGTACACGTTATTAACTTCAACTCTTTTTTCCCTTGCAACCGACTATACAGCGACCAGCTACATTTACCAAAGCCTGGGTGATGTGGAGTGGTACATAAAGATGAAGCTGTCGTCATGGCAACAGTGAGTGAAGTATCGAAAATCCCCAAGGAGAAGCCAGTGCTCTGAGAATAGGTCACTGGAATCGGGGGACTAACAGGTTGGCCGCTGGTGAACCATTTGGAAGAACTCCTGTATCTTGTTATAAGCTTTTTTCTTTGCTGTCCAGGTTTTTAGAATACTAGCTTAATTTTTTATTTTTTTTTTTATCTGGAGCTAACACTTAGGCTATAGCTAGTTTCTCACACACAACCCAGAACTGAAACAATCAGTTAGGCTGCTGTACTTTTCATTTCATTTCTAGTCTAGCTTCTCTGTTAACTGAAGCTCTTAACCTGCACATGAAGTTTGAGTAGTTTGAGTAGGCTTGCTTTTTCTCTTACACAGTTTTGGGTTCTCAGTTCTACTTTCTGGCTCTGTATAATTGCAGTTTGAATTCATGCCTTCACATGGATATGGAAGACTTGAATTTGTAAAGCCATTTTTATATAAATTACTATGTAAGCAGTCCCTTACATGTATGTGTTTGCAGAACTGGGAATGGCATTGGAATTGTCTTTTTGTAAGACCTGTAGTGAACTGAGTTACTGCTAGGTGGTATTTCTAATGCTGAGAAGTAAGAAAAAGCTTAAAAAGTGTTTTGGACAAGCGTATTTCCTTTTGGATCTTTCACGAGCATATGTCACGTAGTATTGCATGTAAAAATATTTGTGTGCATGGAGAAAAGCTCGTATTATGAAAATCCTGCTCTTTGAACAATTGTGTCCTGAAACATCTGTGTTCTGAACGAAGTGCAACTGTTGTTTACCATGTAGAATGTAGTTTGAAGTTGATTTCATTTACCTTAAATGTGCCTTGAAGCTGTAGAAAGTCCCTACGAGACTGGAACCAAATATGACTCCTGTCATTGTGTAATCTCACAAATGTTGGTTTGAGATGCTCAGTCAGTTGTTCTGAAACAGGTTCGTGCAGTTGGGTTGGAAGTAGCCTGTGTTAATCATACACACTACTTGGTGTTCTTCAGATTGTTCTATAAATCTGCAGTGCTTGTAATTACAATGTTGGAGACAAATATAGAACTTGGTTTCTTCTCTATTATTGGCTGGCATAAGAGAGATCTGGTCTTTAAAATGAGATGCTGCTGTTACACTGTACTTGTCAGAAGTACTCTGCGTTACGAACAAAACTACATGTAAGGCACATTTCTTCTAAAGCATTAGACATTTCAAAGACACCAAATCTTAACATTGCATCAAATTAAGCTGTAGCTGTGTCGAGCTTAGGTCTCCTTTGTCAGGGTATATGTAATTGGTTTATTGTTGCAAACACATTATAATGTGTGTTAATCTTTTGAGTTGTTACGCAATCTCTAAATCCCTATGAAGCTTGCAACTTCAAGTGTTAGACTGACTGGCTCTGTGAGCCGTCTCTTCGAAAGTCTGGCCTGGAGCTTTAGTGCTGGTTTGTAAGAACAGATTCAAAGCAAGTATATGTAATGGTACTTGGCTACAAAGGGCTTGAAGCTTATATCTAATATATAAGCTTAAAAATTATTTTTCTCTGCTTTGTTACTTAGACCTAACATGATTGCTACTTGGACTGAGAACAAAGTGCAGTAAATGTTGTAGCAAAGGTCCTCTTTTTTCCTCAATAGAAAGTTAAGTTTTCCAAAGTGAAATCTCTGAAGCTTCCAACTTCTAAATGATTATGTGTACTAACACTTCGGGAGTTTATGGCAAAAGTACTCAATTGGTAAATCTTAATACAGTGGGGAGCCTGATTTTGCTGGTAAGAAGGAGCAAAATAAAGTCTTCTGCAGGTTTTTATTTTTGTATAAGTTGATAAAAAGCTGCATTTGTTTGAAATACTGTCTGGATAAACTAGTGGTTTTCATGGCTTCCTTACATCTGTAGACACTTAGACCTTGTGTGTCTTAAGTGACCAGCTAACATGGGACAACAGAGTAAAGCACACTTTTGAGTGTCATAATTCTAAGTTTCTTACTGCTTTGCTGTTGAATATGTCTAACCAAAGTTATGAACTGTTTGTGCAGTAAGGCTCAGTCTTTCCTATTGCTCTTCAAGCTACCTGTGTTTCGTAATACTGACTTTCTTACACATATTTCAGAGAATGCAAAGACACATGGAAGATACACTCTGGCAGGTTATTGGATGATCCTGCGCAGTCATGTTGTCCCAGTGGTGTTGGTTTTTGGGTTTCGGTTTGTTGGGGTTTTTTTTTTTAAGACTGGAAGCCATAGCTGCTCTAACTGTTTCATCCAGGATTTGTTGCCTCTGATGAAGTGTTATGTTAGCAAGATAAGCTGAGCCTGGACACATAAACTTTCTCGGGATATGATCCCTTGCAGATCCTGTTAATGCCAGTGATCTCTTGGTAAAATTGTTTAAAGCAACAGTGGAAGAAATGTTACTATAAAACCCAGTTAGTTGAAATCAATTGGAAATGAATCAGAAGAACTTCAGCTTGGTTCTTCTAGTCTCCCACTCTAGAGCATTGTGTTCAGACAGCACTTACAGTGTTGGAGTGATCAGGTAAAATTAAAACTCGGTTGAGAGGCTACCATAAAGAAACTTTGAAGGTTACTGTTTGCCAGTTCATGGAAAAGATCTGCCGAAGCAAACAAAAAACCCTGTATTCTGAGTGGGTTATATTTAGAGTATCTGAAATCACAAACTCTGCAAACTTGGCCTGATGAGTGAGAGTAACATTTAACCAAAGAAGTTACTTTCATGTAATTTAGAAGAAATACTTTAGGTTTTTTTGTTTGTTTGTTTGTGTTTTTTAGGAGACAGAAGCAGTGAGGCTTGTACTTGGATGGTAGGTTCTTCATAGCACCAAGAAAACACAGTAGTTCACATCAGACGTCTTGGGAGCTGCTTCTCAGCCCCTTGGGAAGAGTAGAGGGAGCTCACATTTCAGGTGCATGGCTATACAATACAATGCTTTTATTAGTGAAGTGACTAGCTTGTTATCCTTTGGCCAGTGGTAATGAGCATCCTTCCAGGTGACTGCAGGAGTCAGCATGAATTGTGGGTTATTGAAGTTGGGAAGCCATCCAGCTAGGCTTGTAATAAAATTGACCCTTTTTTCCTGGGGTGGAAACCTAGGGGGCTTTGAGTGGGCTTTTTTATACTATGTGTGACCTAGCAGGGGAGAGAAGTGTGATCCACTTGTGGAACTTAACATCAATTGAAAAAAGACAAGTTAGTCATGAAACATTGTGTCTGATGAAACAGACAAAATACACTTTGCTTTTTTTCTTTTTTAATCCACTTTGAATTTTTTTCCTTCTTCTTTAGAAGATAATATAAAATAAATTTGTCACCAGTGCTTGGGGTGTGCTAGGTTTATCATGTAAACAAACTGTGGTTTGTTAGTGTGTAACTAGTCACAAAAACACTCTTCTGCATTGGAAAATGTGTGGAATGTGAGGCATATTACAAATAGGGGGGAAAAGTTGGTCTGTCCCTAGGAGGAAGTGGATTAAAATGTGCAATGTGGAACATTGAAAGGTCAAGTCTCAGCATGGACAAAAAAAAGAATACAGAATGGAGTGTGACACTTGTGTGTAAAGCATACATGGTTAAAATTAAAAAAAAAGCTTTGGAGAGTACAGGTGTTGCATCTGGAAGGAACTGGGACTTAATAGTGCTACACTTCGAAATCTTTGTGAAATGTGCTCTTGGTTTGTAAATGCAAACAGCACAAGTGACATATCTACTGGTTAGTGGGTGCAGCATTCAGAGGCACAGGCAGATCTGCCACCATTTCAGAGGTTAAATTCCTTTCTTTATTAGGCTTCTTGTAGATCACAGAAGCAGGGCTGTCTTTTCAGGAGATAGGAATAATCATGTCTTCCAGTGCGTATTGAGCTGCAGTTTATAAGGTACAAGCTTGCTACTTTTAATATCGGTAAAACAACCCAACTCTTTCTAGCTTCGAAGTCCTACCTAGCAAAGGTAGTTGTATCATGCTCCTTTTTCACCTCTGTCATGGAGTGCAAAGGCTCTTGAGATCTTCACTGTAAAGTTGACTTTGTTCCAACAGCTGGACCAGAATAGTTGGCATACACAGTAGCCAAGGATTATTTTTTTATTCTTTTTTTTATTTTGGCCATCTAGTCAGTAGGTACTCAAAAGCAGGATCTAAACTTGGACAGCACAAGATTAATGCTTAAACTTGCTTGCAGGAGTTGAAAACAGGTTTCTGTTGCCATTAGTTGGTTGGAAGGGAAAACAGAGATGACGCTGGTTTTGGATATGCAAAACAGTTTTGATTTTATTTCTTGCAAACTGTAGGACTCCAAGCCCCCTGATACTTGATCAGAACTACATAAACACCAAAAATCAAGTAATCAAAGCAGAAAGAAGGGTACTGAAGGAGTTGGGATTTTGTGTTCATGTCAAGCATCCACATAAGGTGAGTTCTCAAAAATAATATAATTGTAAATATTTTTCTACTTTGATGGTCTCATTGTAAGCTGTGGAGCAAGAAATGCAGGTGTAAAAAAATTGACCTGATTTCTTCTCTGTATTTCTTAGTAGTTACATTGGATGCTTTTTTCAGAGTGCTTGGACAAATAGTCGTTGGCTTTGGTAAAAATGGTTTCCTTGGGAAATGTTGAAGGTGGTTTTGAAAATCATAGAAAAGTAATAAGATTAAGAATTGATTATACTGTTGCTTTGTATGCTAAAACTGAGGTTTGGGTTGTTTTCTTTTTTTTCTTCCCTTTATTTCTCAGATCATTGTTATGTATTTACAAGTCTTAGAATGTGAACGTAACCAAACCCTGGTACAGACAGCCTGGTAAGTTACTTTCCATTCTTTTCTCAGCCAGGAAAATAGTAGCAGAAATAACAAGCCTGATGATCCATATGCAAAGCAATGATATGTAAGTTATTACACAAATCTATGCTCTTAAAATATTTTAGTGCTTGTTTCTGCTTACTATTTTCATGGCTTGATTCCAGCATCGTAATGGAGAACTCAATTTAACTTTGTTCTTTTTTCTACTCTTTAATTAAAGGGTAGTCCATGATGGTAAGTCATAGAGCTCTGTCCTCTGCACCTCAGCCCATGACCTGGGGATGGCCTGTTTGGCTGCCCTTCTCTCCAGCCAACCCAGTGCAAGCTCTCATCCGAGATTCACTGAAGTGGTCCATATCCATCGGGCAGCATCTTCTAGTTCTGTCTGGGTGTCAAAAGGATTTGTATATTTGTTTTTAGAAGTAACTGTTAAAAATGTTTCTAAATGTATTTATTGCCTAGCTACTGTATGCTGTAGTGTATTTAAAGGACACATCGGGTAGAATTCTGCCAGCGTTTGTTTAGTTGATTTAGCATCTGGCTAAACTTGAGTTAAAAAAGAAAATTGCAGTGCATGCAGCATGTTCACTTAGAAGCCATACTGGGCATGGTTTTCTGTAGAGTCAATACTTACTGACTGCTGTTCCTTTCTTTCCTGTAGCTCAGTAATTTAGAAACCGATGGAGGTCTTTGCTGTTTAAATGTCTCTCTTGGCATGTATTGCTTGGTAGTGCCACCATGGTGAAAGAACAGTAACTTAGTGAAGTGGGAAACCCATTACTAACTTGCAGGCTTTTTTTCCAACACTCAGGGAGCAAATTGGATGCTTCTCTCTGGATGAAGTTAATGTGAATTGGGCACATGTAGGATTGAAATGCAATGTTTTATGAACTTTATAGGTTGCATCTAGCCTTTGGAAAATGGTAGGTTAAAAATATACCACGCTTTTGTGCTTGCATTTGAATTTTAAACATACTGATTTTTAAATACAAGAACATTGGTGCTAAAGCAAACAGCTGGACAGATGAAAAGTACTTTTATTAGATTGTTAATTCGGTGGACACTTCACAGTGTAACCTACCTAGGAAATAGCCATGACATACTATTATTTGCATTGGGGCTTTAAAACAATGGCAGTGGTGCACAGTTTGTTACAGAAGTAACAAATGTAAGCATCGAATACAATAATTCAAAAGAAAGCAAGTGTTAAATATAATAACAGAAAAAATAATAAAGTCAATTGAGTCTCCAGTATTGATATCCTTGTTATCCTCTAAATAAAAAGATATAAACTGGAGAACCAACCTTTCATAATTATTTTGTTTTGTTTTGTTGTAGGAATTACATGAATGACAGCCTTCGAACAAATGTGTTTGTTCGCTTTCAGCCAGAAACTATAGCATGTGCTTGTATTTATCTTGCTGCTAGAGCTCTACAGGTGAGTCTTCACCTGTCTTTAGTTAGTATTGCCTTTGATTGCAAGTACTTTGGTTTCAAGAAAATTAATTAAAATACTGAAAACAAAAGCCTGGTCTGTAATCTCTATTGTTAAGGTTTTGGTTGTGTTATTTTCAGATTCCACTACCTACCCGTCCTCACTGGTTCTTGCTCTTTGGCACCACGGAAGAGGAGATTCAGGAGATATGCTTAACAACTCTTAAGCTCTATACCAGAAAGAAGGTAACTTTGAGATGTTTGTTTTTCCTATTGAATAATCAATGCAGCTTGGGCTGTCTCACGGCTGTCAAAGCATGTTGGAAAGGCTGCTCCTGTAAGGGGAGTACAAGAACAAATTGTGGTAGTCACATTACTGGACATGCGATTAAAAGATAATTAAGTATTTTTCACAAATGCGATGGAAATATGAATTGCATTAGTTCAGCTTCTTACCACATTGTTACTTCAACAGCCCAATTATGAATTTCTGGATAAAGAAGTAGAAAAGAGAAAAATGGCACTACAGGAAGCAAAACTAAAGGCAAAAGGTTTAAATCCAGATGGAACTCCAGCACTGTCAACACTGGGTGGCTTTTCTCCTGCATCAAAACCATGTAAGTATTTTTTTTTAAGAGAAACTTGCATAATACTATTTGTAGGTCTTCTAAATATGCATCACAGGGTGTTGGGGGGAGAGGGGGAGGAAAGCTTGCTTCTTGAGCTGTCAGACAATTCAGGTGTTCTCGCAGAACAAATTATAAAACAGTTTCAGTACCTTGAAACGGCAGATTGGAGGGGAAAGGGATGTTATACTCCATTCTTCCATGGATGGGAGGGATATATTAATAAGCACCCTTAAGATAATTATGGAAATGTCCAGACCCAGGAGTATACTGTACATTACTGTGTTCTGAAGAGACCTTCTGGATTTAACCTGTGAGGAGGAGGGATGTCACAATAGTCTTTCTGTTTCCTTTTGCAGCATCTGACCCTGAAAATTGCTTTCTCTGCCTTTTTTAATGTACTTGTCAAGTGTTTAAGTGCAGTGAAGGAAGACAGCTTGTGGTCAGGAAATGGAGAAGGGAAAGTCATGGTGCCATCTTGGCATTAGGGGGAACATGTTGGTATAATGTGTCCCTTGTATCTGAGCTGTATTGATAAAGAACAGTTAGAATCATAGAATAGTTAGGGTTGGAAAGGACCTTAAGATCATCTAGTTCCAACCTCCCTGCCATGGGCAGGGACACCTCCCACCCAAGGCTATGTCCAATCCAGCCTTGAACACCGCCAGTGGTGGAGCATTCACAACTTCCCTAGGCAACCCATTCCAGTGTCTCACCACCCTTACAGGAAAGAATTTCTTCCTCATATCCAATCTAAACTTCCTCTGTTTAAGTTTGAATCCGTTACCCCTTGTCTTATCACTACAGTCCTGCATGAAGAGTCCCTCCCCAGCATCCCTATAGGCCGCCTTCAGATATTGGAAGGCTGCTATGAGGTCTCCACGCAGCCTTCTCTTCTCCAGGCTGAACATCCCCAATATTCTCATGTTATCTCATACAGGAGATGCTCCAGTCCCCTGATCATCCTCGTGGCCCTCCTCTGGACTTGTTCCAACAGTTCCATGTCCTTTTTATGTTGAGGACACCAGAACTGCACACAATATTCCAAATTAGTTTTGTCTTGGTGCTTTTACCTCTTAAAATCCTATTGCTCTGTAAACCACCTATGAAATTTGAAGGCCGCTGTGAGCACTGGTCCAGTGATGGTGTGTAAAGTAGAAGGCATAGGCTCTTTATTGTTTACACGGCCTTTTCAGGAACTTGTTCTGAATGTATTCTGATAAAGTAGTATTTGTAGCAGTTACTTATCCTTATGACTAGTACACATGAGTTTCCAGAAATCTTTAAGCTGGGAAGTGTAGATTTCTCACTAGACAGAGCTTCTTCTTATTCCTGTGATATGGGGACCTAGGTGAGAAAAGGTGGAATGAAAGCAGGACCTGTGGTGGGGTTCTAGAAGGCTTCTTGCTAGCTGAAAAGTTGAGGGAAAGCTGGCAGAATTCTGCCTTTCTGTAGTTCTACATTAAAGCTCCAATCCCTACTGAGAAAGCTCTGGTTTAAGACCTGATGCTGCACCTCTGCTTTGCTGAGCAAGTATCAGTCTTGCATAGCAGCCTTTCCTTTACAAGGTCAGTCCATCTCCGGGCTTCATCAGCTGTCTGTAGAGACAGATTTACTCCTAAACCAGAAAAGCTTTCTGTTTGTTGTATTTGTTTGACTACTATAAAAATGAAATCTGTAGTTTTGCTGTTCATTCTAAATTCTTCCTGTAGTACTGGGAATTAAGTGTCAAGATAACAATTTCTGTATCTGTGGGCTGTAGGGACAGCTCTTTTGTACTACTCAGGCCCTGGTGGATGAAATCTCAGATGAGCCTGGCTGCTTGGCTTGAAGGTCACGGTGTTCTTCTTCCCCCCACCCTCTGGCATTTGGTTTTAAATTATGCTTCTCCCTGCAAGTGCTGCATTCCAGTGTTCTCTTCTATGAGTGTGCTACAAATGGAAAAATGAAGTGAAATAGTAGCTGTTGTGTTCATATTTATATTTTGTGCAAATATTGGTAAAGGTGTATAAAGGATACAATTTTTTTATGACAAAGCCTGTGAAAAAAATACCTAATCTTGAACTTAAATTTCTTAGCTTCCCCTAGAGAAGAAAAAGCTCAAGACAAGAGTCCAGTATCTTTGAATACCAAGACCCTTAAAAAAGATCCAGAAGAGAGGCAGCAAGCTTCAAAGAGCCCTTACAATGGGTAGGTAGAAATCTCTTACTGATTAAAAGAGTACTTCTGTAAAAACTGTTTCTTCAGCTGAAGTACACTGAACTACTTCTATGCTATTTAATGGAAGAAATAAGTACCTCAGCAGTGTAACCCTATTTAATTCTGTCGTCGTCCTGTCCCCCCCCCAGCATGAGAAAAGAAAGCAAGAGAAGTAGAAGCAGCAGAAGTGCCAGTCGATCTCGGTCAAGAACAAAGTCACGGTCTCGATCTCACACTCCTAGGCGGCAGTAAGTAGTGCATTTTTGGTTGGTTGGTGGGGGTTGCAGGGAAGGGGTAGGGGGTTTGGGAGTTGGTGTTCTTTTTTTGTCATGTTTAGTTCTCTGGGACATTTCAGCAGGGCTCTTCACTTCCAAGAAGCAGGGCCACTCCGGATAGCTTGTAGATGCCTGGCACAAGTTTCTAAGTGCTGGCCAGCAAAAGCTGGTGGACTTGGGTTGGGCTTTTTAGGCTCTTGATTCTTAACATGGAACAGTTCCATTGGTAGCTATGCTGTTAATAGTTCAAGCTGTAAAAGCTTTGTTGTAAAATGGAAGCTTCAGACTGTGCTAACTGCACGTGAGTCTGTGGCTGAGTGAGGATAAGGTAAGTTTTACCCTGGTTTATGATCTTCACAAGGAATTTGTTAAAATTAAAGCAAGTTTCTTGGAACTTGGTCCACCTTGAAGTAGTGAGAAGTGCCATAGGAGTCAATTTCATGCATCACAGCTTTCTTCCAAATGAACCAGAGAACATGACTTCTGTTAGTGCTGCAAGATGCACTATCTGGGCTCTTCAGTGCACTGCCTGTTTTCTGTGGCTGGGGAAAAGGCAGAACTCTGCAATGTGATGCAGCAATAGCTACTGACTTTATAGAGATACTTTTAAAAAATCTTGAGGCTGATTTCCAAGTTGGAAGCTGCCAGCTTGGATCTTGAACTGTTCCCCTAAGTATTGCTGACTGCCAGATCACTGAAGGAAAAAAGGCAATAACCAGTTTCCAGTCTGGCATTGAGGGGAAATTCTTGACAAGGAGGAATGATTGCAAAAGGTGCCACATTCTGGGTTTGGTTTAGAGCTTTTTGTTCTCAAAGGAACTTGATTCAAAGGCATGTTCTGAGGCGGTCACTGTCATTTATCACTTAATGATTATGCTTCTCCCTGTGGGAGAAAGTAATTCCGGTGTGGAAGACACATTTTAACTTTGAGCGCTTTTCTCTAAGCTACAATAATAGGCGGAGCCTGTCTGGGACATACAGCTCAAGATCGAGAAGCAGGTCCCGCAGCCACAGCGGCAGCCCTCGCAGACATCACAATCATGGCTCACCTCACCTGAAGACCAAACACAGCAGGGAGGAGCTGAAGAATGCAAATAGACATGGTCACAAAAGGAAAAAGTCCCGTTCGCGTTCGCAGAGCAAATCCAGGGATCATTCTGATGCTGCCAAGAAGCACCGGCATGAGCGGGGACACCACAGAGACCGGCGTGAGAGATCCCGTTCCTTTGAGAGGTCCCACAAGGGCAAACACCACAGTGGCAGCCGGTCAGGACACAGCAGGCATAGGCGCTGAGGTTAGTCCCTGTTCCCGCTTCTAGCTAAGCCTGTATATAGTAACATAGCAGTGGACTCTATGTGAGAACAAAGGAACTGATTAGCATTTGATTAATTTAAACCCAATATCTAATTTTCTAAAACATGTAGAAGGCTCTTTTTTTCTTTTTGGGAAAGAAACTGTTACCAACTTTTGCACATAAAACCTTAGCAGTATCAAATTGGTGGAAAACAAGGATCAGGTTAAATTGTATGTATTAGAGTTGTGTATTGTTTATTGATATGAGAACTGGAGAATGGATCTCTGTAAAAAACATACCTTATTTTTATACAAGTCAATTGCAGACACTTATATTTAAGTATAGTTATTTGTTTAAATGATGGTGGATACTTTCTTACACTGGTTTTAGTCTGCATGTGTTAAAAGATTTTTACAAGAAATAAAATATAAAGCTTTTTTTGTACTTTTTGTTAGACCTCAAATACATTGACACTAAACTTAATTCTCTTAACTGCCATCACTTGGACCATTGCATGTGAATTAGGTATTTGGGGTGTTGATGGGCTTCCATTGCAAGTGAAGAAAGACTTGGGAAGCTCTAGAAAGTTGTGTTCTTTCCTGAGGTGGTGTTGGGAAGCTGAGTCCACTTCTGCAACAGTTGGAATAAGAGAGCAGGGATGTTTGGAAAGTTAAACTGCTCCCCATCTGAATCTGCTGCATCTGACCAGCTATGGATGGGCTGCTCATGCCACAGGCAGGGACACCTTCCACTAGACCAGGTTGCTCAAAGCCCCATCCAACCTTGCCTTGAGCACTGCCAGGGATGGGGCAGTCACAGCTTCTCTGGGTGACTTGTGCCAGAGTCTCACTGCCCTCGCAGGGAGAACTTCCTACTATCTGATCTAAGTCTACCCTGTGGCAGTTTAAAGCCATTCACCCTTGTCTTCTTCACTGCATGCCCTTGTGAAAAGCCTTTCTCCATAACTCTTGTAGGCCGCTTTAGGCACTCTGAAGGTCTCCCCAGATCCTTTTCTAGGCTGAACAACCCCAGCTGTCTTGGCCTGTCTCCATAGGAGAGATGCTTGCAGCAGTGGCCCTCTAGTCCCTCTCCAACAGGCCCACATCATTCTTGTGTTTCGGGCCCCAGAACTAGATGCATCCCTGACTGCAGGTGCGCTCTCATGAGAGCAGAGTAGAGGAGCAGAATCCCCTCTCTCCTGCTTCCACAATCCCCTGCTGTCCACACTCCTTTTGATACAGCCCAGGACACAGTTGGTTTTCTGGGATGCAAGTGCACAGTGCCAGGTCATGTTAAGCTTCTTCTCAATCAAGACCCCCAAGTCCTGCTCTTGAATGCAGCGTAAAAGAAGCTTTGCTCCCCCCAGATGCTGCTCACAGTTGCACTGCTCTGTCTGAGGATGGCCTGGCTGGGTACTTCCACCCACAGCACAGCAGAGGTCCAAGCCTGAGGGCCATACAAGCTGGTGCCATGTCTGGTGCCATGCCTGGTGCCCTGTGCTGCAGAAGTACCAGTCTTTGGCCACATGTTCTGCAGGTCCAAGAAGGGAAAGAAAAAAATTGTGGTTAAGCAAAAGCTTTACTGGAACTGGTGCATTCTCCTAAGCAGCTGCCGAGCATCCTGCCAGGCCCCGTCTCTGTCTGTTCTCTAGAAATACAAAAAGTATCTTTCTGAAAAGAGGGAAGAAAGAAATGTCTTCATCTGAGTCTTGGTTACCTCTTGGGTTTTAAAATCTGCAGTTAACTGTTTCATGTGTTTTCTGCTTTCAGGAAAATACTGTTTGTTGCTATGGAACCTAAAGTAGCTTTTTCCCTTATATATGAGTAATTTAGATAGTCTAAGGCAGTGGTAAAAACCCAGTTGTGAAATTAGCAGCACAACTGTCTCAGGCTCGGTTGAACGTTGGGAGTTTCTGCATCACAGTGAGCCATGAAGAGGGCTCACTCAGCCACTGTGTTTGTGTTTATGCATGAATGCTAATAACCCCTCTGTGTGTCCAGTGCCCCTCACTCCAGGGCTGAAGAGCAGAAGTTAACTTCCATGTGAAGCTGGAACATCTGGTGATGGTGAATGTCTAGACGCCATCTGCTGCAGATTGCTTACCTGGTGGGCTTGCAGTCAGTGAGCAAGAAGTTCAGTGCTTGTTCTTCCATAGGGAAAAGGAGATGCTTTCAGCTGACTTTATGTGTGGTGGCCTTGACCATGCAACATTTCTGCCAATGCCAGATGGTTTTGGTTACTGAAACAGCAGCAACAGATTGTTCTCAAAGCCCAAGTATGTCAGGTCAGTGCTGTAAAGAAGTGAAGAGATGCTGGTGGTTGGCATGAGGAGTGGCACCAGGGTGTTTCACCAGCTGGGTCCCCTCAGGCAATGGTGTGCTGTCTTTAGATACCAGGTGGGGCTGTTCAAAAGGGGAATGATGGTCCTGAATGGCTGTAGCTCTGTTCAAACTGCATTGCCTGGAGGACTTGTCATGAAGAAAGCTTCTTGGCAAGCCTAAGCTTAAATACATAGCAGTAGGGTTGCAGCTGGTGACCAGAGCTGTGCCCAGGAGCTCACAGCAGGCATGACTGGGAGCACCCAGGCTCTGACTATCCCAGCTCCAGCTGGGCTACACCTGAGCAGGAGCCCTTCCTCCTTTGCCTTAACCTCAGGCCATACTGTGAATTTCTCCATCCGTTCGGCTCAATTAGACCAGGAGAAAGCTGCTCCCTCATGCTCACTGCACTATTGGTGGCAGAGTGTGGCCCAAAGCAGTGTTGAAGTGAAAATGCCAGCTTGCTCACAGCAGTTGTGCATATGCAGCGTAGGTCATGCTCAGAGGCAGTGTGAGCAGCTGAGGAAGTGAGTGATGTGCCAGCAGGGGTTGGCATCAGGGCCTCACTCTGCTGTGTCACGCTCCAGCGCTGCGTCCAGCACAGTGACCATCAACAACACAATGAAGCATCAGCCAAAGCCTATTTTAAGGGAGGTGCTGCATTATTTTTACAATTGGATCTCTGTCTCTCCCAAGAGAGTGTCCTTACGTGTTCATTAAGCTCCGAATCATAAAACCACATCATTTGAGAGGGTTGTTTGACCTTTATGCATCTCTATCACCCTCCAGGAGTCACATGAAGCTGACTTGAGGCTACACTGACATACCTCAGTAGTTGAGAAGTAGTTTTCTTTAATGCTTGTTATTTTAAAATTCTTCAGCGTCTTCCCTGTGCTTGAGTCACCAATGGCGGCCCTTTATCAGCGGAAACTTAACCTCTGAAGGATGTGGTGCCTTTGGTAGCCCCACATTGACACCTGCATGCAGGCGTGGCTCTCTGTGGACCCAGCAGCCTGTGGGGCGGTGGCAATGACAAGAGGACATGTTTGAGAAGCGAGCTGGATTCTGAGTGCCCTGCATGGAGCTTTTGTTCCCAACTGAGCGCACTGTCATCCACATGGGCTTTATTCTGCACTGCGGTATGTGACACTGCCCTTAAATCTTTACCCTTCAAGGTGGAAATGCTTTTATGGTAAAAACAGACTGCAGTGCCTTACTGGAACACTGTTTCTAACTGAAACCCTGTATGCTTGTGGGACTGCAATCACAGAACCACAGAATGGTTAGGGTTGGAAGGGGACCTTAAATCTCACCTAGTTCTAACCCTTATGCTATGGGTAGGGACACCTTCCACTAGACCAGGTTGCTCAAAGCCCCATCCAACCTGGCCTTGAATATTGCCAGGGATGGGGTGGCCACAGCTGCTCTGGGCATCCTTTGCCAGTGCCTCATCACCCTCACAGGAAATAATTTCATCCTATTTACTCGAAATCTCCCCTCTGTCAATTTAAAGCCATCCCTTCTTGTCTTCTCCCTACATGCCCTTGTAAAAATTCTCTCTCCAGCTTTCTTGTCAGCCCCTTCAGGTACTGGAAGGCTAATTGGAATGCAATATCTTTGCTGGCTTGTGCTGTACCGCAGTACAGTAGCAGTTTCCCTTTGCCCCATCCCTGTGATTGTTCTCTCATCAGCACTGATGAAATATCAGGATGCCAAAGAAATCAGTGGCAGAGCGTGCAGATAAAGTGTAATGGAAGATATTTTAGTACTTCCTCTGCATCTTTCCAGTATTTTCAGCAATGTGGTCCCCAGGGCACAGCCGTCACAGCAGGCAGGAAGGTTGCTCAGGCTGCACTGTTGAACCCAGATGGCCACAGGCAAATGTTTGCTTAGCGCCGACAGAGCAGACACCATCCTTGGCAGATGGCAGCTGAGGCAAAGCACGAACAGGATCTACGGATCGCCCCAAGCCACAGCCCTGTACCTTGGATGCATCCAGAAAAACATTACTCTAACAGCAAGCGGCTGTGAAAGCCTCAAGCTGCCCAGTCTGATTGGCAACCCAAAATGAAAGGAGACCATGGGAGGCGCCTGTGTAAGCAAAGCAGGAGCTTGGCAGGTAGGTGCTGAGGGATGGTGGTGACACCTCTCAGTGTCCAGGACCAAGCACGGCACCTTACTGCCTGCCCTCATTGCAGTGTGGTGCAGTGGGGACAGCTTCCTGGGAAGTACAGCGTATTCCTGAATTGCTTGATGCTGCAGTCACTGTTAGAAATACTGAGATGAAAATAAGGCGCTGCCACTGAACTTTGAATATCTGAGACCACTAGAGGCCCACAGGAGCTGCTGGGAAATACTGCAGCTGGCCGCTTCTCCTGGGATGCGGGGAGTTTGGCTGGGTTGGTCAGAAGTGCTTTTCCCAAAAAAATTATTCTGTGAAAATGTTTTGACTGATTTTTCAACAAATTTACACCAGTGAGTAAACTCAAGCTGTTGTGACTGTCCTTCACTTTCACCTGTGGTACAAACCTTGGAAGGATGTGCGTGGACCAAAAGCTTTGGATGGTTTGGGAAGAAAAACAATAGTGACCAATGAATGCATATTCTTGACGGAAGTTGGCCCAATAAGTACTCATCAGGGCTTCAGCCTCCCCCAAACCTACAAGTTAGTGGTAACGGGTGCAGCAGTGTGCCGTGTGCATTGCTGTTAATGACAGCAAAAGGGACCCTTTTCGGGGAAATCCTTCCATGGTCCCCACTCCTGCTAAGAAATGTTTGTGAAATTGTGATTTCGCATCAGCCCCTGCCATGAGCCACCAAGCCCACGGCTCTTCTCCTGTGCTCATTGTTGCTCCCCTACTCCAAAGCACAAGCTTGCTGATGGCAAGCTCTTTGGGGCAGGAAATGAACCTGCTACAGCTGCTGCCTGCCCTGCTCTGCCCTCCCCTCTGCTGCGGGGCTGATGGGCATCTGCACAGTGCTTGGGTGTTGCCGCAGAGGAGCACTGGCAGTTACAGTGACTTAGGAAAAAACACTTGTGTAAAGGAAACAGGCTTTCCATTCCCATCTCCTGCGTGGCCCCAGCCCAGCGGGGCATTCAGAAAAGTTAAAATTAGCAGCTCTTGGCCTGAACAAGAGCAGTTTTTATATTCCAGTGGAAGGGAAAAAATGGCACAAATTACCATTTTGTCCCAGGGCAAAGGATTCCTCTTCCAGGTTTGCGGGAGAGGACCAGGGCTCACACACAGCCTGCAGTATGCTCCTGCTTGGCGCTGCTTCCCTAAAGCCCCCCCACCAGCTCAGCCCCCCCAGGCCTGTGGTGCACCCATCGGCTCCCAGGGCTGCTGCTGTCTGCTCCCGCTGCCATTCTGGGTTTTATTCTGTAGGTGGAAGTATTGCAAAGCGGACACGAGTATCCCCTTGTGTGCACGCACTCCGCATGCACGCAGGCACCCGCATGCACAGGCTCTGCTGCATCCTGCCTCCTGCTGCTGAGCACACCAAAACCAACCAGAGGGAGAGGAGGGGATGAGTGCATTTCCCCGGAGGCTGAGCTCTGCGGGTAGCGCAGGCAGAGCACTCCCATCAGAAAGGGTCAGGCAGAAGAGCACCTGACTTCAAGCTGAGCCACTGATGGTGGGCAGCCTTGGTAGAGGGCATCAAGCACCAGACACGTCAGGTACTGTGGTATCAACCAGGCTAAAGAAAGTGTAAAAGCATCTGCCTGGCACCTGCACCCCACTCCCTGGGGCCATGCAGGTGTCCCTGTGCCAGGGGTGTGTGTGACTGAGCACAGAAGGAGACTTTAAGAAACATTAGCAGGTAACTAATATGTTTCCCAAATAATAAAATATCCACTCCCAAACTGTCTCCAAGCAGCTGGTCACAGCAGGACCACAGGCTTCCCAAGGGGACCAGGGGAACTTCACTGATCACATCGCAGTGGCATCAGGATGCTAATACCAGCAAAGGTTTGTGCTGGAATTGCCGACAGCCTCAGCCAGCAGGTAAAGCAGGGAGTGACGGGTGGGCATTGCGTGCTCCCCCCAGTACCCAGCCAGCATGGAGCGAGCCACGTTGCCCTGTGAATGCTGGATGCGAACAGTCTAAGTTACATTTTCCCTTATGCAACCCTGACCTCTCTGTGTTCTGAAAGTATCTGGCATTCATTTGGTGCACGTTGCAGAGCACAGCTCACCTTGGACGCACATGCAGGCAGCAGATGAAGTCTGATGGGATTTACAGGCGTGCTGGGATGGGAGCCAGCATCCCCAAGGTGAGGGATTTCACATTGGCTTGACCAAATAACACCTTTAGTTTTAATGCTTCTGGCAAGAAGAGGGCCAAGGCCAAGTGCCTGGTCCTGCTCCTCCAGGTGCTGTGTGGTCGCTTGAGGCCTTCAGAGTCTGTCAGCTGTGGATGGGGCTGCACAGGGGGCTGTGCAGGGCTCTGTGTGTCTGAGCTCTCCACTACTTCTGTTTCACGATAATCAATTTGTCATCAAGTTTCAATTTGAAATCACACCGCACACATCGCTGCTTTGTTCAGACAGCCTCCAAAGTCACATCACAAACACAGGCACATAAGCAGCAACCCTTGAGGCTGATGGAGTTGCTGCAGTCAGAATTAATTACTGTGCAAACACAGAGCGATACAATGAGAGGCTGTGTGTGAGATCTGATTAATGTATTAGTACCAAATATCAGAGGAAAACATTGGCTGCTTAAGCCAAGACACGTCCTATCACTGCACTCAGCTGGCCCGTGCTATGCGCCAGCCCGGGGCTCCATCCTTCCCACAGCTCCAGGATTTGTCCACACAGCTCCTGCTCATCCCAGCCAAAGCTTTTCCCCAGACACCCTGGTGAGACTGGGGACCCTCAGGGGGAGAGGGGATGAGCTGATGGCAGCAAGCATGGAGACTCATGCAGAGCACAAGGAGCAAGTCCCTTTGCCTTGATGTTAAAAAAAACCAACTCACATGTGTAGGCTCTTTGCTGATTACTTGTGAAAGCAAAATACATCTGCAGGAGTGAAGGTAATTGGTGAGCAAGGGAAATGGTCTGAACTTGTCAGCTAATGGGAAGATAAAATTCATACCCATTTTAACAGTGTGCAGCCTGTGAGGGCTCTGCCTGCTCTATGGGCTGTGCCACTTCAGCTATGCCTGGCTTTAAGCCTACTGGGTTTTTTAATTTGCAGGGTAAAAACACATACAACTGCAATTTCAGCCTTTTCCCCTCAGGTCAAAATTGTTCACTCACTTAGCCAGCTAAACAGTCGGGCTCGGAGGGAGCCAAATAACCTAAGTGCACTTGCACAGAGGGACGTGAGGGTACAGGGACCTGGCAGGGATGGCAACCTGAGCATCCTGCTTCAAACAGCAGCGTGAAATGCTCCAAAGTGCTGTAAGTGAGTTTCGATCAAAGAAATTATATTTACCCACCAACTATTGCACAGCCACTGTGTAAATATCAGAAGGGATTGACCAAGGCAGAATTATTAGATCGATACCAGTGTTCCTTCTGAGAGCAGAGATATCCAAGTGAAAAACAATCATGTAAAGAATAATTAAACTCCTGTCTCCTGTGCTTTTTTGTGGTCTTACAAATCCCAATGCTCAAGGGTTTCTTTGCTGCAGCAAATGTCTGCGTAAACAGAGAAAGGCTGCGACCATTTGCCAAACCAGAGAGTTGATCCAGTTGAGGTAGTGCAGGTCTTGGGCAGCCAAATGGCACATGCCCTGTGCTGATAAGGGACCAAGAGAGGAAATCAATGGCAAAAGGATCTTAAACCAAGTGAATCTACCTAAGGGCTTACACAGATTGCAATACACCCATTCAGTGAAGTGGTGCATCTTTCTAAAATACCTATGTGGCTCTGGAACCTCAGGTCTGTATTGATTTAACCAGGAGTTAAGTACCCAAATGCCTTTCCCAGCCAGTCTTAGGTCTCATTTTAAAATGATTTGGAGGCTAAGAAGCTGAAGTGTTGTTCAAAGCCTATAGGCTTTTATATGCCACAATATCTCCGAAAAAAACCAAACCCTTACACATCTTACACCAATTGGCGATGTTTCAACATTTACCCTCCCCGTGCTGAGAAGGCACCTGTCCTGACAGCACATATGAGGCTGTATGTAATTGAAGGAGAACAAACTGGAGGGGAGAGGACTCGAGCTATCACAGGTGTCCCTTTCAAGACAATAAAATACCTGCTCCCCAGGCAAAGAGCATCCTCCTGCCTCCCTCTGCTTCCCTATGGGCACCTCTCTGGGAGCTCTGGGCCTGGGGTGAGCCCAGCCCCAAGCAAGCACTCACAGTATTTCTTATTTTCATCTGCAGTGATTTCATAGATGAGTTGGACACTGCAGGGTTATAGCACAGTAGTTTGCCATCAAGGAAACCACAAGCAGCAACAAACAGAGATGTTATCTCTAACATATGGTTCTTATTTGAGGAAATATGTCTGGATACATTGATTGACACAATATGGCTCGGGGCTGTTTTTTGTTTTATAACTACTTGTGGGTTCCCCTAGCAACAGCAAAGCCAGCAACACGGATACCAGCGCTGAAAACACAACGGCAGGACCCAACACCCTTCCCCTCTGCCCTGTGCACATCCTCAACAGCCAAGGAAAGTGCTGGCAGCAGATGCTGGCAGGCATTGACCTTGCACTCCTTAGGCCAGTGAGCCTGGTTGGGAAATGTGAACCCTATACATCCTTTTCAAAACTCCCCATGTGTGAGAGTTTTTAGAAAGCTGTGCTGAGGGATTACTGGGATAACAGTCCTGATGCCCAGCCGACAACCTCCACTTTAACCCCTGCCTGCAGGATGCTGCACATCCTCTGGAAGCTCTGCTGGGCAACAGGACAAACTGAGAGTAAGATCTCAGAGGCCACGGTTCCCCCTTGCTCATGTGCAGGGAGTACAGGTGACCAGTGTCCTGTTTTCAAGAGAATGGAGGAAGCTGCTGGGATTCTGAAAGCTTTTCAAAACAAGGGTTGGATACTGAAAGGCAGAAAGGCAGCTGTGGAGGGACTGCAGCTGTCTGGGAGTTTTCCCAGCTGGACACAGCGACTTGAGTCCTCCTTGATGCCAGGCACTGGATGCTTTCAGCAGCCTCAAAATGTGCCAGTCTGCAGCTGTTGGTACTTGGTGAGTACTTGGTAGTGTTTCAGGAAGAGGAGGACACCAAAATACCTTTCAGGATCTCAGCTGAAAGCGATGCATTCCTTTGCATGTAAGTCCTGATGGCTGGTAAGGGTGAGAGTTCGGTTCCTACATGGATGCCCTCCACAGGTGACTTCACAAGCATCACATCTACCTTTCAGCAGCATGACATTCCCCAGCATCCCATCTTCCCAGGCCAAAAGCCTGCAGATTATGGCAGGGATGCTCAGTGCTGTGCCAGCAGGGTTACTCGCAGGATGTGTCTTGACATCAGCTATAGCCTTAAAATGTCCCAGAGCAATTAGTCATACTTGGATACAGGCCTGTAGCACTTCAGTATCTGAAGATAAAGTGGGAGTTCTGCCCACCACAAATTGGGCAGACCTTTGGGCTTGGCTGGCTGCAGTCAGGGCTTCTTAATCCATGTTTATATACCAAAATAAAGTGGCTTGATTTCCTCAAAAGCCAAGCAGTTATAGCTTCCAGGGATTTCATTGAGCTTTGTAGCGAATACAGTTCTGAAAACCAGCGATTTCCATGTAGGTACCTAAACAAGCATCTGGGAGTGTAACTCAAACAGGTTTAGTTCATGTGTTGCAAACGCAGGGTGAGTTACTAATAAATACTCTGATATTAAGGGAATAATTTCTCACCTGAACCCCTACCCTGGCTCTGCTGCAAGCAGAGATGGGCATAAGAGGTTGAGATGCCCTTCTTGATAATGAGGTTGTCCTGATTGCTGATGCAAGCAATGTAAATGATGTGAGCAACTCCATGGCAACAAAATGGAAGCAAAGAAATAAGAAAGCATCTTCTGGGCATCCTTGCCCCAGGACGATCCAGGCTCAGTGAATACTGAAATGCTTGTCTTGACGGCGGGAGAGGAGCACGGCACCAGGGACTGTTGTACCTCGCCCAGCATGGAGAGAAGGCAGGTTCCCACGGCTTCCAGCTTTTCAAGTGGAAATTTCTAGTTCCTTGCCCTCCAGCCTGAGTTACATGAAATGAAATGGTGCGGAGTGAGCAAATTTGGAGAGTCTTCTGAGGAAAGATGATCTCTCCAGGAGCAGTCTCCTTCCTTGAGCCCCCAGGGGAGCAACTTGAATAATACAGGGTTCCTCAGATCATACGCTTTCACATTACTTCTTGCCTCATCCTCATCTACATTTCTGGGAAAATAACATGGACTTTCAGCCTTTATATTGAATGTTTTCATCTTGTAAGGCTAAAAATCAGGTTGCAGACTCCAAGCACGTCTTCAACTAGAAGATTTATGAGTTCATCAGGGTAATGAAGGGGGATGGAAAAGCACCAGCACTACACCCGCCAGTAATCCATGTGATCCACATGATTGCAAGGGCTAGCATGACAACTTCATAACGTCTTCTCCAGCCTAATCCTATTTTCTCACCACGTTGCAGCAGTATACCAGATTGTCCTTTAGGCTCTCTTTTCTACCTGTAGAGACTTGTCAGACACAAAGCCAGGTGGAAAGAGGAGAACAAACTCCCCTTGTTTTAACTGGGGGATGCTGTTTTCCTAGCCCTGACTCATCTGATTAACCTCACATTCATCCGGCCCTGGGACTGAAAAGCTCCTATACGACTGATGAAAACCACAGCAAATGAGCTCTCTTTGCACGATGTCCTGGAGGCTGCATAGCTGAAGTGATGGCAGGTGAATAAATAGCAGGATGTCCTTTCAACGGCAGAGCCCCTCAGCTGGGAAACCTTCTGTCATTCCCTGCCTCAGCCTCTGGAAGCGACTGGAGATGATCAGCACAACAGCACACACAGAGGGAGACCAAGCGGGTAAGTCAGTCTCAGTTATGTGGCATGAGAGAGTATCCAGGCCATCGAACAAGGACACGTGTGCGTGTCTGAGCCATGTTTGAACATGCTTTGTATTGCAGGAGAATTGGGTGCAAATCAAAATTATTAATGCCACGCTAATTCCTAGGGAACCCAATTTGCAAAGTGACCTGATATCAGACTCCTTCATTGTGTGGGTTAGCAGGCAATCTGCATCTGCTCATCACACAGCTTGGCTAAGATGGAGTTTGGAAGGTTTAAGGTAGGGAATGTGCAATAAGAAAGGTGGGAGGCTGGTGTTAGCAATGTGACTGAAGTGTTCTCTATGTCTGAGTTGTCTACAGGGGGAAGGGAGAGGGTGTAGGAAAGCAGATGTTCCATTGCTAACTGGACTGGTTTACACCTTGCTTCATTATGCTTTTGCTGATTACCATAAGGCCAGAAATAAGTTTTCACCCCTACATGTTATTTTAACCAAGGTCCCTAAATCAGACACTGAGGTTGTACACAGCTGAAGGCAGGGCTTTGGGTGAGAAGTGCCAGCCCACCACCAGTGTATCCTGCTCACATTCTCAGGGCTATGGTAATCATGGGTGTTAAGGTCCAGGAATCATTTTCCCTGGCTAAGAGGGATGACTGGAGACCTTTGTTTTTCAGGATCTGTGCTGTAATCTGGTTTCTGTACTCTACGCTTCACCTTAAGGCAGCCCCTTCTGTTTCAGGAGCCTGCCAAGGCTTTTGCCCTCCCCTGTTATTTACGGTGCTGGCTTTTAAGCCCTTTCTGTAGATTAAATGCTTATTACATAAAACATGAACTGTGCTGTGCTTGTGGTGAGAGGCTGTTCTGCAAACTTTCTGCATGACCTTCCGCATCCACGGATCCCTATGTCTCTCGTACTGGAGCTGTTGCACAGTCCGTGCGCCCTGTGAGTCAGGCAACCCACGCACCCATTCAGCTCCTTATATGAGGTCCTATGGGCAAAGTACTGCTTCCTTGAAAGATGAATGCAAAGCAGGTTTAATAACATCCTTGCCCAAAGATAGCCAGAGGAGAGTATTTGCATGAATTTCTATGAATACAAACTCATAGAAAAGCCTGGTCTTCAGAAGAAACTTTTTATCCTTTGGTTTTATAGCACAGGAATTAAACCCCACCATGCTCCCATGTGTACAGTTTTAGCGGATGAATTACTGCCTCCTTCTAGCTGCTCCCATTACCCTCAAAGGAGGTGCTATTGTTATTTTTAGATGGAATCTACAAAAACAAAACCCAAAAAAGACATCGGCAAATATAATGAAGTTGGCAACTGCTGATCTAGGAAAGCACTGAGGCAATATTGCTACTTAGTTACGCCCACAGCACCCGTAAATCATCCTCCACATATGACCTCTTTCTGGACACTTCTCAGCTGTTGCTGATGATCGTTTTTTGGGTCCTTTTCCCAAAACACACATGTGGTTCTTTGTTCAGAACTTTATGATGACTAAAATGACCGCTCAGTCCTGGTAACTTAAAACAAACCCTGCAGCCAGCACAATGCTTCCCATGCACAGGAAACAGCTGCATAAATGGGCGCTGAAGAGGATTTCCATAAAAGCCAGTGATTCATGAACACTTGCATTGAGTGAGCAGGGTCAGCCTCGGGTTCCTGAAGAGCTTCCCCTGCTGGAGTCAGGCTCCATCGCCCCATCCACTGCTCTGCGGATGGTCCCCGCGGCATCACGTGTAGTGTTACCAGTGCAGCAGGAAGTTACACACACAGGGTTGGGGTATGTTTGATCTACATTTTCTGCTGCCAATTAAGTGCTGCTCAGCTGACCTGGACATGGAAAAATGTGATCTCATAAGTCAAGAGAGGGCAACCTGCATGTTAGGAATGCTTTCAGTCGCTTTATTTCCCAGGTACCTGTACAATGACAAGGACATTTGGGCAGGACAGAGAGCACAACCCGCAAACCAACCCCATCAGCAAACAAAAACCTTAAGGCTCCTCTCCTAGTGCCTCTGTGGCCACCAGATTTCTTCAGGGACTCTTTCCCCAGAGTTCAAAGCAAGTACTTGTCAGCTGGGCATTATTCATTGTAGTAAAGTGGTGGTAGGCCAAAATAAATCACTTCCCGTATCACATAAATTGGGAGATGGAAAATACCATTTAGGTCACGCAGTTCATCAGCTTCTGCCAGCACAGGGCTGCTCCTGACAGTACATTTTCCATCACTTTTTTCCTGTCCATGTTGAATGACTCAAGCACCAGGGCTCCACCACTCCCACAGAGATCTTCCATGGCTGACACAACTCCATGTGAGGACATTTTCCTCTGTATCACACTGAAACTTTCCTTTGCTAAATGTCATCCCGTTACTCCCACTGTGGACCACCCTGAATTATTCCACCACTTTGCTCATGTTTACCACCCTCAGTTTTTATTCTGTGCCTACCACCAAAGTGTGTGAGTACTTCTGATCTTCAGGTACATCCCACATAAAAGAAGGCAGTGTGGTGCCTGGTGCTTAGAGAAGTGTCCACAAAGACATCTTGGGCAAACCATCTTCAGCTTCTGCCTCATTCAGACAAACCCAGAAAGCCTCTAAATAAATGAACTAAAGCCACGAGCATAGTATGGCTGTTGTAGAAGAGTTGAAACACTTGGTACCCACATAAACTTAGCTAAAAGAAATCCAGTAGCCTGAACTGCTATAATTGATGAGGAAACTGAGGGAATGGTCTTCATCATACACAGAGGTCTGGTGACACTCGTGGGACACATTTTCTGGTTGTATGTAAATTAAATGAACATGTCACTCACATAACCTACTTCCAACTTCCTGTCCTAATTAAACTGCAAATATGTGGACCTTATTTTAAACTCTTACCTTTGTAAAACAAAGCTGTGGGTCAGGATACTTTCAAAACCAGGGGACACTCACATAGCAGCTGAATGCACTGCCCTGAATGAACAATTAGTTTTACATTAAAAACATCAGAACTTTGGCTTCAAATTATTCAGGGGTAAAGCTGTAGGCCTGCATCATGGAAGGTGGTGCCGGACTGAGCAAGGACCGCAGAGCCTTCAGAAGCCAGAAATACCCACCATCCTCACATACTTTATAAACCCACATATTTCCCATTATCCCTCATCAAACTCCACAGACTAGAGTGACTCCAGCATTACAAACCTGCCCTGGAGCTGGCAGCAGATGGGCAGGGACAATGCACGGCTTGGGGATGCCTGGTCCAGCAGCATCAGTACCCCACTGCCCTGCATGGGGAGGACTACCAGATGCTCTGGCCAAGAGTTGTTTCCTCCTGAGGGCATGCTGAAATGGCAATTAACTTCTGTGTATATGTGCATTGCTCAGTAACACCTGCCCCATCCCTGGACTGGGCAGGCAGTGGGCTCTGGAGGGGCCCTGCATTGCATCCTCCCCTGAGATCCTACAGCTCACCCTACAGAGGGTGCACTCCACATATACCCTACATACAATTGCACCCTATAGAGACCCCTGAGCGTGTGTGGGGTGTCCATGTGGGAGCTGACAAACCTGCTGGGAAGGATGGACCAAAGGAGGCAGAAGATGGTGACTAGTGGCAAAGTGACAGGGAGAGGAGGAGGAAGGTGGAGAGGTGACCTGTTTACATTAATCTTTTATGACTGCACTGTCTGTGCTATGCTGGAAGGAAAAGGAAAAGAGAAATAATGACAGCAAGACACAGGCTTCCTAATTTCACTGCCCAGCCCCAGACTATCTACGGTCCTTCACCTTGCAGGTATCAAGGTACACGAACCACCAACTGAACTGCTACAGCAATTTAACTACTTAGGAACCGTTTTGCTTAGCCAACACCTGAGATGCCCACATACAAAATATGTATCCGTAGCCATAGCTGCAGTAAGCAACAACTACACCAATCTTTCAGTGTCTGCAGCAGAGCTGGTGGAGCCTCCACCCCACCTCAGGCATTGCCCCTGGGGTGATGTGCTGGCCCTGGGTCTGGGACAGGGGAATCACAGATCGAACAGTACAATGGGAGTGCTCAGACCTTCCCAGCTCACAGCAAAGCCTGGCAAGGGCTAACAAAGCCACATACCAGTGTTGGCAAACAGTGCTCGCTAGCTTCATTTCTTCCTCACCAAGGGCACAGATGGATGGTGACGTGTATCCAAAGTCCATGATCTGTTCATGGCACCAACTGAGATGTCAGGCAAAGAGGAGGGGACAAAGCACATTTCTTTCTGTGAGCCAGCAGGGCACTGCCAGCACCTCTGGAGTTAATCAGTGATGCTCACATTTTCCAAAGCTTTTTTGCAGGGTCTCTCCAGCCTGGGGCAAATGTTGCTGCATTCAGCCACTCGTTCAAATGTGTGAGTTTACTTAGAAAAAACAAACTAAAATACACAGGCATCTGTATTGCCTCAGGCTCACTTAGCACAAAACCTGCCTGTGGTCCCACCAGCCAGAGTTCAGCCAGACAGCGAAGATTTCCCTCCTGACTCAGCTACAAGTAGGGAGAACACTATGACCTCCAAAGCTCCAGAGCAAACCTCCGCCTCACACCCATGGGAGGGGGTCAGAATCTGGACTGTCCCTGCCTGCTGTTTAAAACCTAAATAAGTACTGAACACCTCCTGCCATGACTAAAGACAGAAACCTGGAATAAAGCAGCTTCCACAGGCCTTCCTGCAAGGTCACCCCCAGCTCTTGGCTGGCTCCCCTCTTCAGACTCTTCAAACTATTGGGCTGTTTTGACAAAATACCATACCACTATAATGGAGACATCATTTTGTGTCAGGCCCCCTCACCCCTGCAGATGTGGTCTCACAAGCTGTAATTCTGCAAATCAAAGCTTTGTGCTGAGGTGCCACTTGAGCAGACCTACCTGTGGCTGTGTCAGGACATCCAGTTTCACTTTAAACATTGTTTAAGACCAGCCCTGTGCAGGCTGGTCTGTAACCTCAAAGTTCCCTTTGAAACCCTCTACTCCTTGGAGCACACCTCACATCACTTGGGCTTTTCACCACATCTGAATTTCAACTCTCTTGGGATCTTAGCATGGCATCTTGAATAAATTACAGCCTAAGCAAAAAGATGTACAAAACCCAGTACTAATAACCTGTTTATTCCTAATTTTGGTTTTGATTTTGGCTTTATAATGGGCATAAAAAAGGGCTGGACTTCAGATTGTCTACATGCTTGTGCTTGTGCTTAGAGCAAGCAGCTTCCAAAGCAGCCCATGAAGGGAACTCTTATACACGTATCCCTGCCATGCTTCCTGACCTAACTGCTTAATTATCTTCTTTCGTACTTTGTCCAAAAGTTGTTTGCATCATTAAAGACCTTTTACCCTCCACTGACTGCAGCTGGTGAGTCCACAGCAATCAACTTCTTATTTATACCAAACTGTTCTTTAACTCTTACATCAATGAATTCAGGAGCTTTGAAGCATTTCCAGCTGTAGCCAGCGTACATACCCCACAGCATCGACATGAGAGTGTGCACCTGAAGCGTCTGTTGCCCTTTCCACATCGACCACGTGCAATGCTCTCCATCATGTGCGATGGCAAACTGGGGTTTTTATCACTGAGTCTCACAAGGTATTGTTTTCCGGCCCTGGAAAAGTTTAAGGTTTCCACAAATAAGAAAACAAAAGTGAAACTTTACGAGGACTAATTGGATTTTACTATAATTACATCACTAATTGAATTCCAAGCTGAATAAAACATATCTTTAAGATTCAGTAGTGTTAAACCAGGATATCCTATCAACTTGAAAAACATTAAATGTCTTTTTGGAAATAGGGGGCCCCCAAAACAAACCATTTCCTGTAAATCTGTGGGTTTGAGAAACGAGCAAAGCTGGGGTTGTATAGGCTAAAATGGCTTTGTGTCATCACTTACGTGTTCCTGACATTTAGAGATAATTGATTTTTAGAAGATATAAAAACTACACAAGCTTTCAAAGCAATTAGCATCACTCCATCACTTTACAACCTATTAAAAGAACAAGCACGGGTAACAGGAGAGTAAGAATTACATGACACCTGCAGCGTGATTTGGGGCTGCTTTTTTATTCTCTAGTATGCTAGGTTATGACTCACACAAAAATATAATCATTTCTTTTTGAAGAGGCTGGTACAGTGCTCAGACGTGACACAGTGGCATTTTCTAGTGCAATTAGCTAAGCTGCACAACCGAAACAGCTTCTGCATTAGCACATCCATTTTATTCCTAATTTTGTTTAGTGTGTGACAGTGAATAGAGGATAAATAAAACCCCAAGTACACTATCTGTTTATTCATGATCTGTGGACATGGGATTATGCTGACATTTCACAAGCAGAAAGATGGTTGTGTAGGGAAAACAAAGACGCCCAGAGGCCTGGAGCACCTCTTCTATGAAGACAGGCTGAGACAGCTGAGCTTGTTCAGCCTGGGAAGAGAAGACTCTGGGGAGACCTTAGAGCAGTCTTCCAATACCTAAAAAAGCCGACAAGAAAGCTGAAGAGGGGCTTTTTACAGGAGCCCGTAGGGACAGGACAAGGGGAGATGGCTTTAACCTGACAGAGGGGAGATTTAGATTAGATATTAGGAATTCTTCCCTGTGAGGGTGGTGAGGCACTGGCACAGGTTGCCCAGAGAAGCTGTGGCTGCCCCATCCCTGGCAGTGTTCAAGGCCAGGTTGGACAGTTGGACTTTGAACAACCTGGTCTAGTAGAAAGTGTCCCTGCCCATGGCAGGGGGTTGGAACTGGATTGTCTTTAAAGCCCATTCCAGCCCAAACCATTATAAGATTCTATAACAACAAACCACTTTTTTTCCTCTCCATTTGCTGTATTCCAGAGCTGCCCTGCACACAGACCAGTACTGCACTGAAAAATGTCACTTGCTACAGCCTGCAGTGTGACAAGCAGGTGAATATACAGCAGCTCCATGGTGTGATGGGCCAGCAGTGTAAGAAAGACCTGCAATTTACAGCCTATGCAGAGGGTGGTCATGTACAACCCCACAGTAAAAAGGCAAAGAATGAAGGTAATGTGCACAGTGCAATCCATACCTTGGTAACATCCAAGTCTCATAAATGACATAAGTTTGCAAGATACTTCCTCCAAGCCCTTCTCCACTTCTAATGGACACCTGAGCCTTTATTCCAGCTCAGCCCTGACTCCCTGCCCTAGCTCCCAGCTGTCCTTTAACTCTGCTTTGAATCCTCCAGCCCTTGTGCCAAGCTCCAAGGAGTTTGCTGCTCCAGAGCAAACCCTTGTGTCCCTGTGGAATGCTGCAAGGTATCAAAGGCAGCAAGGGCTTTCCTGCCACAGAGATTCACAGCCATGACTCACTTCTTGGACACAGCAATTTACATCAAGAAGCTCTTTTGAAGTATTCTTCAGAGAGATGCGAACTGCTGTTGTACCAGACAAAGCACTGAAGCTTCCTTCAGAAGACAAGACCTGTGGAGCGCAGAAAAAGGGCTGTCTCACAAAAGGTGCAGGGATACGATATAATACACATTGTAAACACTTTTTATATTGATATCTTTTTAAAGCAAAATTTTAGAAGTTCTAAATACGCTTTTCTGGACTTCTCCATGGGAAGCACACTGTGAAAGACTGTCCATTTAAACTGGTGTAAAGCAAATCGCAACAGGCTGCTGAGAGTGACATTAGCCAGTTAACCTCAGGGTAATACTGTTTTTTGCCAGTGATGTGCTGTTGGAACTCTACTTGCTTTTGCCACGCTGTTATAATGCAACAGGATCCACTTAGGTAGAACAGAAGGTGTTGCTTTGGGAAGCTGCTCAGTGATTGTCCTTTGGTTTACTGGGAAGAAATACAGTCACATCCTGGCACTGACCTTAATTCACCACACATTCACAGTTCCAGATGGAAAACTGCAAGGAGGGAACGTTCGTTGCGCAGTGGTTTCGAGGATGGAGGGTATCTCTGGAGAGGCAAGCAAAAATAATCTGTGGGAACTGGCCATGCTTGCCTGGAAGATTTTTTTCATTATCTGGGAACAGTCACAGTGCAATGCCAGATGCTCATCTTTTCCATCACACAAATTATATTTCCGGTGTTAAAATCTCTTCATTAATCTTTTGCAGTATCCTTTTAATTATCCGATCAAAATTAATTTGTACTTTGCTTCGAGGATGACAAAACCCCACATAAGTGCTAAGCATATTTGGCTATATTGTTTCACACCATTACAGTTATGTATGGTGTTTATTCTTTCTTTATAAGAATGCACTTAACCACCTATGACAATTAAACACAAAATTCAAACATCTCATTTTCATCATGAAAATAAGTCCCCATTTTAAATAACTAATAATAAAGATGTGTGGGTTTTGTCTGAGAAAGGAAATTTCGCCAAATGCCTTCTTCTGTTCTTTCTTTTGTATTAAAAAAGCACAGTGCTTCTGCAGCACACTGCAAGCTTTAAAAGGAAACTAGTTATAAAACACTGGGAGCCAAATCAAGAGTTTAGAGCAAATAATATCTTGCAGCACAACTGTTTCTTTAAAAGACAAGAAGTTCTCTCTCTTTTTTTTCTTTTCCTGATTAATACATTTTAATAATATGTGGCACTGGGTCTGGCTCCAGTTTCTATTTTCATATACTTCTAATGCTGCTAAGATACTAAGACACATTTTTCTGAAGTCTAATTTCTTCCCTTATGGAAAAACTCCATATGCAAGCCACAGGCTGGGATCCCAGATCATACACACCAACTCAGTTAGAGATGTGTTTATAATTTTTAATGCATGAGGCACATCACTGCTTTAGTTTGTAATATCCTATTAGGAATAAAAGTTTGATACATATGGCAAGCAATTATACCTATGATACAGATGGCAAGCACTTTGATACATATGGCAAGCAATAAGTTCATCTCCTGTCAAAGGAGCATCAAGACAACTCCACATCACCAGACAAGCATTTGACCCTTTCTGAACTGTCTGTGGAAAACCCAGAAATTTTATGCAGCTTTCAGTGGAAAATAACAGACCCAAAATGTAGCATAGACCAACTGCTTTTTAAATTCAATTCCTGCTCCAGTGCATCAGCTGGGACAGGGAGCATGCCTGGGGAAAGCCCAGGCTCTCCCACCCAAGCACCCCACAGGCTGGATACACACCATTTCTTGTCTAGAGCCATTGGTTTGCACCTGGGACATGTACTTGAAATTACATACCTGGCTCTTGCCGTATGTACTGTGGACCCTGATTCTCATTGACTTCAGTTAGGTTCAGCTTTCCCAGGGCAGCCTGTGGTGTCTACGTGCCAGGTGCTTCTAGTGAGGCCCAAGAACTCAGCTTCCCGCTCTGCTATGGGTCCCAATCTCCTGGGAGTCCAGGCTATACATAGGTACTTCATCAGTCTTTCCTGTTAGTTCTGGCTCCTCTTTCACAGTGAACCAGCACGTTCTTGTTGAGATGAAGCCAAGGCACAGCTCTGAGCACTGCTGGTGGTGCCAAGGACTGTCCCAGGAGAGGTCCTGTCTTATTGTCCTTGTCCCAGTCTCTTTTTCCCATCCACAAGCCCACCAGTGCAATGACAGCCTGCACCATTTCTGCTTCCTCCAAATAATGCTGTGCTCAGCAATGGTGTGCAGACTCTCTCCAGTTAATAGTAAGACACTGAATATTTGAAACTGCTCTGGAAATGAAGACTGGTGGATAAAAATAAATGGATAAACTTGGTAGCAGCACAGTATGTTAGTGTATTGGATGCAAAGAGGCAGAGCCTGTTAGTGGGATTAATACCTTATGGAAAGGTTTAGGACTGTACAAGCTACTATTCTTGATCAGACAAAAATATCAGCTCTGTCAAGGAAGAAACAGAAGCCTTTGCATCAGGCAAGAACAAGACAACCCGTTGCCATGGGATGTTTTCTTGTAACCTGGAGAGGTGAGAGGACGGCTTGCTGCCTCCAGCCAGCCATCCTGCCTCTGCAGAATGTGGGGTGCAGGTGCCAGCCATCCTGCACCCCACAGAGGCAGATTTGTTTTGAGCTTGGAGATATTTTAAGTATTCCCTTGCGCCATGAGTCCTAGAGTGCACGGTCCAGCATACAAAAAAAACGTTCATAAATGACACCAATTCTGTGAGATGTATTGCCTCCAGGAAGTTTCATTTCCTGAATATGTAGGGATATAATTAGGTGTCCACATTCTCCGTGGTATTTTTTGCTGTGGCATTTCATCCCTTTACAAGAAATACTCTGTAAACTTTCCTTGACTGTGTGAAATTAATTTGTTTTTTAAAAGCTGTTAAAGTTTCCTGACATTTATATATGTTGTTTATTGCTTAGCAGCAGGAATTCTGGGTTACTGTGAAGGAGGGGAAGTAAGGGAAATATTTGTTCTTAACTTAGTCTGGATCCATGATTTATATACTCTTTCATGCTAGAAACATTATTTCTGTGACTGCTCTCATTATTTTATGTGCTATTCCTCACTTTGCAACTTTTGACCACAGAGTCATCCTTTGCTTACTGCTGCTGTTACAGGACATAAACACTGAAGCAGTCAGAGGAGCCCAGATCTGAAGTCTGACCTGTTTGCGCAGCCACAGCAGCACAAAGGAAGGAGCAGCTGGGATACTCTGTAGCTTTCCACACCCATGCTCTGGCTTTGCTGTAAGCACAGACATTACTGCATCCTGGTGAGCTCAGCCACCAAAACAATCCTCAGGTAAAGGTCCCACCTTTTCTTTGACAAAAATATTCCAGTATTAAATTCCACATTATGATATCATGCTACCACAGGGCTCGCTGTGACGCCTGTTCCATAGCTGCAGAAGGGCATAACATTATGTAACAGCAGTTAGTGGATTTATATAACTTCTCTCGTAAGGCTGGAAAATGCCACCAAAGCTCATCTAAAAATGTTATGAAAAATCTACATCATAGAGCTCTGGAGCTCATAATTTTAAGAACTACCTCAATGAAAATCTGTTACTTCAGCACAGGAAGGCTGTGGGTGGACAGCGGAATAACAATTTTCAAACTCGAAGATGTCAGCATCTTTTCTAAACAAAATCCAGCATCACCACTGACCAGAGCAGGGCATCATCCAGCCATACTCCAAACAGACCTTTGGGACTGCTTCCCATCACCTTCTTTCTGCATTTGTGGGATTGCTGAAAAATGAATTTCCTGAGGCTTGTGTTACAGTGGAATTGTTTTCACATCTTTTGACATTCCAAATTTTCAACATCCTTAAGAAAAATACAAGTATCTAAGCAAAGCCAGCAGGTCCTGTAGACAGCTCTGCTGCTGGCCAGGTATCTTGGCTGGGCTTAAGACTCACTGTTGCCATTGGCCAATTGAGCATAATCCTGTTTTAGTAAATTGAGCAAGCCTCCACTGAGGATACCCATGGAGGATACAGCCTATCGGCACATGCTCAGGTTAGAAGATACAGATGGCCTGTTCTGCAACAGAGAAGGCAAGGAGGCCTCATTCACAGCAACCACCAGGATCCCGCTGAGTGAGGAAAGCCAAATTGTCAGATTCTGACCTCCCCCAGCCTGAGTCTGTACTCTCCTGGGGACTGTATTTGTGTTTGTTTTAAATTCTGACATTCCCCAATCAACTGATTCTTGCTACCAGTTTCTTCTGAAGTCTGTTCAAGACCATTCAATCTGCCAGGTCCCTGCGGAATACCTACCCCATCCCTATGCAGCAGCAGCTACCAGAACAACTTTTATAATACTAACTTTTTGTTGCTTTGGAATTTGCAAATAGAGGATGATTTCAGTGGATGCTGCCTCTGAAATCAGGTAAGGCTGACTGATGACTTCAGTGGGAACAGAAGCTGACTAAGATAGAGCATGTATTAAATCAAGCTCCAGAGGGTAAATCTAAAATTGTTGTTTCTTCCACTGATCTTACTGAATAAAATGTATTCCCTGTCTTATCATTGGATTTACCAAAGCTTTTCTAATTTTCTCCAGCACTGAAGATGTGGCCTGCTGCTGTCATTTTGTCACATATAGGACTATCTCATCACTCAGAAATAACAAGAAGGTCAAGGTTCATGATGTGATTATAAACATATCTGGGTTTACAAGTGCCCTATGAAGAAGAAACTCCACAACTCCACAGGAAGAGCAAGCTCAGTCCCCACACCTAAACAGGAGCAGGCAGTTTCAGTTCTCCAGCTGCTCATATGCACACTCTGAGAATCTCCAAAAAGTTCCCCTTTAACTTACCTTCCACAAAGTTTCTGTCCAAGTCAGAGCTGATGGTCTCCGAAGATGAATGGTGGTCTTTCAATAGAGCAGGGCCACCAGCATCTCTGCGCCTAGGGCTCCCACCCCTGCGCCACTGCCATGCGCTGAGGAGCTCAGCCCCAGCTCCTTCCTCCTGCCTGAGCTGGGTCTAATGTGGTAGGTCTATCTCTGCCCAAGAGACTTGCCAGGCTGATCTGAGCCTGCTTCATCACCTCTCCTTGTCCAATGACTGCTGGGCTGCTGCCAAAACCAGTTACTATCACCAAACTGGCCCTGTTCGGGCTTATCTGACCAAAACACTCAAGTATCTGGTAACACAGTAAATGAAATCTCAGCTTGATTGTGCCACCCATTGCTGTTTCACTCAGTCCACCCTATGCTCCACATTGTTAAACTGCTCCAGTAGCAGAGCTGCCTTATTCAAAAAGCAGCTACTTCTGCAGTCTCTGCACACTAACAACGATGACCAAGCCTTGTCTGGGCTCCAAAACAAACCATGGTTCCATGTATCAAAGAGTAAAATAAAACTACTGATCCTCCTAACAATTTTACAGAGAACTCCAGCGTGTCTACTTTGAAGCTAAAAGTTATGCTTAACATAAAGACACTTTTCTGATTAATTAAAGAGACAAACATCTTTCGGATGAAACGTGTTAAGTCTTCCACTCTTTGTTAATTAGCACAGCTTGAAGACTTGCACACAGAGAAAGCTATGTCTCTGCCAATGGCTAGTTTACTCAGCGCGTGGATTTGCCACATTTTCAGACTGAATGATACATACTCCACAACTAGCAAGTTTCACTGACCTAAGCATAATTATTTGCAAATATAACACTATTCAATTAAATAATTGCAAAAATCTGATTCTAACCAAACAAATCACATTTTTACACCAGAAACAAGCAGTTAAGCTAAACAGGAGAACACACAAAATGGGAAAATTCTAACAAAGTGGTTTGGAAAAACACGAATTTTAATTGGCCAATGATTTAACTACAACTATTGAAGATGTGTTCCCTTTGGAGAGACAGTATTTTTTCTTTCTTATTTTCCTCATCTTGAAGTGTAGATAGCATTTAATTACTTTGATATGTGATGGACAAAGAAACATTACTGCAATAAAAATATATAAAAAATTAACTTAATTTTAACTTGTAGAAATGCATGAATTGCATTGGCTAAGATTTGACCCTCGGGTTCACGAGTATATGGCCATTTGATGCACTGGAATGGTTTCCCATGCTCTAAGCGTGTGTATGTAGCTATCAGAGCTAGCTCAGTTGTCGTCTTATAACTGCAGAGATCCTGCTCCTGGGCTCGCTGAGCGAAGCTGCCTTCCCTCGTGGAGGATGTGGTGGGGTTAAAGCCGGCAAGCACACGCTGCCGCTGCTGTTACGCTTACCGGAGGTGGGTGCCTTCACAGCTCTTGAAATACCAAACTGTCCAGAGAGATTGATTTCCTTCCCAGTGCTGGGGCCAGAGCGGCTTTTCTGTCCATAATCAGTGAGTAGGGCAGCAGAGGAGGTTAGGTTGCCCTGAGCCAGGGAACATGGCGATAACGGGAAGTTTCCACTGAGTTTTTTTAGTTCCAGTACTTGTTCCCTGGCTTGAGTCAAAGCTGCTGTCAGCTCATAGCGTTCCTCACACTCTCTTCGCACCGTTTCCTGGAGAAGAGTGTTCTGCAAACAGAAACAAACACTAACAGTGTTTCTGAAACTTTCTCAAGGAATAAATAAGTATCAACCCGAGCCCTAAATTAATTTTGAAGAGTTTTCTTTTCACTGTTTGCTTTTTTTTTTCCTGCCACTTACTTTGGACATTCCAGTCTCATCTTATCTACAGTCCCTGCCTTCACTGCTTTCACGTTTCTCATAGAGCAGCACAGCTCTCTCCTCCCGTCCCATTGTATTACAGGCATTCAGCAAATTATTGTGGTAAGAATATCCATCAGTCAAACTTCTCTTCACTTTTGATTCTTTTTCATGCATTCCTGTGTAAGAGAAAGTGCCTTTACTGGTGAGAGGTGGAATACATCCCTATTAGCATGCAGGACGCACACACATACTCCCACATTAGAGGATTCAGTCTCTGCCCCAGATGCCATTCAGAACAGTACGGATCATATGAAGGTTTTTCTTACAAATTATCTCCAAACTAAGTAGGATTACTGAGAAGATTGCTGCTGTTTCATTCTAAGACTGAAAAATGTCCATGTCTTTTACTTTAAAAACATGAAGAACACTTTATTGTTGACTCATGTTTACATAGCATGATGTGAGGCTAGAGATTAAGAAAAAAATGTCTTGCAGGATCTGAGAAATATAGTGGTTTTTTTTTTTTAATAAACCACTACATTTAATTCAGCAGGCACTTAAAATCTCACATATATTGTGATAAATTATATTTATGAAATTATGATGGACTTATTTTATAAATAGTTTAACTTCAATGGTTTTAAAATCAGCACATTAACAGGGTCTGAAATATAGATACTTCAAATGATTTTAGAAATCACATGTCTAAGTAAAAACAGCAAAGTATTTCCTCAGTCATGTTCCTACCTCTTCTTGAACTTCACTCAGACTGTGAATCAGCTGTGTCCTCTCCTGGGTTAATTTTTCCAGTTCACCTGACTTGTGTTTAATTTCTTTTCTCATATTATCTAGAAATGATTCATTATTGTTCTTTTCCATTGACAGCTGAAATTCAAGTTCAGTAATTAGTCTCTTAAGGCCCTCAATTTCTTTTTCCTTCTCTTCATCTTTCTCTGCAAGTTTGATCTGGGCATCTTGTAGCTTCTTTTCAAGAACTTCTGTCTCCATCCTTAAGCTGTTGGTAGCACTGGATATTAAACCTGGAATCTGCATTAGATTAAACAAAAATTACATTCAGGGGATATCTTTCAATATGGAGAATTAAGTGTCAGACAAATGTTGATTTCAGGAGATAAAAAAAATAGAAATGCAAACATACATGTCCTCAGAGACAAAAACAAAAATTGCTTTGAATTTACATAGTACCTTGAAAGGATACCAAAGAGCTGTAAATGAATCAAAACTCACTCAGACCACAGAGATTAAGTAGTATGTTCAAAATCAAACAGAGAAATAGAGGTAGAAGTGGGAAAACTTAATTTCTTTACTGCAAGTATTTCTTCAGGGTTTTAAAATCACAGTCAAATATTTGTAAAGTGAACGACACCAAACTGTTACTTTCAGTTCCTTAAAACACTATGTAACACATTTTAAATAACAATATATTTCATAAAATTTCTTTGATTTTTTTTCCCCAGAATTTTCAAGAAATCTTTTAAAACTAAGGTTATAGGTAAAATTTTCAATTTTTATATATAACTTTAAAAAAAAAAACAACAAACAAAAAAAACCAAAGAAACATATGCCATGTACAAAGGCTTGGAAAAAATCTTGTATCATCTAGAAAAAGGACTACATATAAAGAAGGTTTTATTACTTCACATGCCATTTTTCAATTGTTTATATTATCTACTGCCACAAAACCTTTCTCATGAGTGTTACACACCTTCTGGAGCTCTTCATGATCTCTCCGATATTTTGCGATTAGTTCTTGCTGCTTTTGCCTCTCAATGTCTAGTTCCACTCTCGCTTCTTCCTTGACTTTAAGAATTGCTTCTTTGTATTGTGCTTCACCTTTAGCCAGATCAATTTCCATCTAGGCAAGAAGTGTTTTTTAACAATATGTAGCAACTCATCTTGAAATACTTTTCACATTCCACACTGCCATAAATAAAGTGATGTGAAATTTGGCAGACTGAAGATTTGGGGGGCCGAAGAAACACATTAAACAATGGCAACATTGGAGCCTGGTGAGGGAAAGCTCCTACTTCCCCCTGGCTCACAGCTGCATGGACGGCTCCTGCTCTGCAGAGCACCAGGGCTGAGTCACAGCCAGCAGCCCCACAAGATGTCTCACAAGCCCCACGGTGTCTCAAGTGGTACTAGATGCCTAAATTTAGGCAGCTGAACTTCACGCTATATCACTATGAAAATACCAAATTATAAAATCATTAGCTGGTTCTTAACATAGATGATTATTTTGCTGGATGCATTCCCTCTGGAGGTAAAACTCAGCTTATTATTTTCAAATGCAGCACAATGATACATCTCACAGTATCTAACAACTACTGTGCTAAAAATTGGTCATGAAATATCAAGACCCATTCCCAGTCAGTCTTTAAACAAGCTTAATATTAAAGATGTTAACTTTTCCTTATAAAATACTTTTTTATTCTTGTTTTACCATTCAGCCTCCCAAGGACCACACTGAGATGATACATACTGCACATGTACTACCTTGCACTTTAGAGGAGCAGTGCGCATCTAAAAAGCATTAGTTTGCACCATGTTGCTATTTTATAACATGTCCCACTTCTAAATCCATTGTAAATACCAGAAATCTAGGGGAAGGAGCATGCTGAGGGATCCCATGGATGATGTAGAGGGATGCCTGCCTCTTCAAACATCACCAACAGCACATGTAGCCACTGTGCTAGCCCCATTGCCAAGCTGGGGTTCCAGGAGCAGCAAGGCTCCATGGTGCAAGGTCAGCAACAAGCAGCTCCAGCTTGTTTTAGTGTCCAGACAACACCATACTGATGGTATGTATGTGGGACAAGCTCTGGACCAAAAAGGCAAGGAAAAATGTGAAAGAGTTGCAAATTCTGGGTAAAATCATAGAATCAAATATCCCAGTCCTTAAAGTATCTCACACATTTAATATTATAAATGCAAATTTGAAAATTCAGCCATAATTTCCTGAAAATAAAAGCCTGGATTCTGGAGTAAATACTGAAGGCTGTATTTTGAAAAAAATCACTATGTTAATATTTAATTTCTGCAGGCTGAATTCTAATGGACTTAATTGTAACACAAAAAAATATATGAAAGGCATATTAATATACAACATCAGTCTAATTACTTAGATATTTTAAAAGCAGAAAAGCCCAGAATAAGTTTAATTACAATTATCTGATTTCACACAAAAAGCATAACAAACTCCCTAACTCTTTTTTTTTGGAAAAAGAGAAATTTGAAATATTTTAATTATTTTTTACATAAAAATATATCCAAATTCTGGGCGTGGAATAGGCACAAATCCCCCACCAATGTTTAGCTTAAAATTAGTATATTTGTAAGATCCTAAAAGTATACTATTATTGCTACTGCTATTATTATTGTAGATATATTTTCTACATTATTAGATATGGAACTTAGGATTCTAATTCTAGAAAACCTAATTTATTAACCCTACTTACTATTATAGAAACAGATCATATGTTGGAAGCTACTTGATTAAAATGACTAAAAAAATGAAGGCAGCATAAAAAACTGAGCTAATTTTGAA
Organism: Ara ararauna; assembly: GCA_028858755.1. Classification (NCBI taxonomy): domain Eukaryota; kingdom Metazoa; phylum Chordata; class Aves; order Psittaciformes; family Psittacidae; genus Ara; species Ara ararauna. The sequence continues at coordinate 26,610,641 of CM054382.1, read as the reverse complement.
GATTATACAAGCATTTTTCACATTTTACATTTGAACCTAATAAAGTTGATAACCTTTGGGAAAATAAATGGCAGCAGATCTTCAAAGAAAACATAATGCCCACTAATTGCTTTAAAATCACTTACATGCCCATTCATTAATATTAAAAAACATCCATAAAATGAATGTTTACATCAATATGAAAATCTTTTGTAAAAGAGATTTTTTTGTTGTTTAAGGTTTCTGTGCATTTTAAATGGAAAACTGGAACACTTTATACTGATGCAATGGCACACTGACCCAAGAAAAAGATAACTGTCACTTTGTCACATTTCTAATTCTTTTGTCTGATGAGAACATTGCTAGAGCACTTGCTGTTCACTGCATTTTAATGGCTGTAATAACAAAGTTGTAATTGCTTGCTCTTACTAGTGGCAGTCTTTATCTCAATGCCAGGTTGAAACAATACATTGTGGTTATGCAGACAGTGTGACTTCATTCTAAAATTTTATCCTGGGACAGAAAGGTTAAGGAGTTTTAAAAGAAATGTAACGGATCTTAATTGCCAGGAGTCAAAAAAATTTCCAGAGACTAAACAAAGCTTTCAGACGCTTATCACTTACTTAACAAAACCAGGAAAAGACAGTAATTTTAGTCTCCAATTATGTAAGGCTTAAATCAGAAAAGTCAGTTATCATTCAACACTACTTTTAATTTCTCCTTTGCAGGTTTGGTTGGGGGGTTTTTTGAGTTGGTTTTTTTAATTTCTTGTATTCAATTTGGGTTGGCTTTTTTTTTTTTTTTTTTTTTTTTTTTTTTGGAGCTAGTCTGAAAAAATTGCAGATTAAAACACAGTTTACATGCTCTTCACGGCAACCCACTTTCCAAAGCCAACTGGAAGAGACTGGCAGCTGGATGCTCCAATCCCAGTCAGAGTCTCCAGCTCAGAGCTTCACAGCATGACCAGACACTCCAAGAAAAAGCAACCTACCCTGCAGAGCAGATCCAGAGGTCTTGATTCCTGAGATCGCTGTTCGGCAGTGGAGCTGCTCAAAGCCCAGCATAAATGAGGAGCTGTAGCATTGCCACATTCCGACCAGCTGTTCAACTAAGAAACCTATCCAACCAGCATATACAGTGTGCATATACATATAGTTTTTAAATCAGCTGAAAATACTTTTCCACAGAAGACCCCAAACCCAAGTACATACTAAAAGATGACTAATGAATTATAACCTTTTTGTCGAATGTAACAATACCAGTTAAAGATGCAACTAGCAGTTGAAAACCTGTGTAAGAAGAAAACACATGTTAACAGGAGCTCATGCTTGTGGAGCAGCACTGTGCAATACGTACAGCACCGGCATGGCCACAGCGAGGTGCCCTGAGGGCAGGCGTGCACCTGGGGTGCTGCCCTGTGCCTGAACTGCTTTCATAACATTGCTTCCTACATCCATGGGCCAGGATCAGACCTAATCTCTATTGCACTTGTTACTCCCTAATCAAGCCAGTTTCCCCTGAATTTGGGGCGTCATCCTGGCTGTATTTTAACGCCACTTTGCATCTGTAGCCTTTACTTGATTTCTTTTTTTCCTTCACTCCATTAAATAAAGGAAAAATGGGCATGTATGAAGGAGCATGCACATATGGAAGGTGTATCATTCTCCCTCCCACCTTCCCCTTTTTCCTCACTGTGAAAGGAGCTGTTCTCCAATTACTGAAAGCATCTAGGTGGGAAGGTGTATGAAAATGGCTTTGCAGTCTTTTGTGAGAGTCAATGGATAAAATAACAAAGGATTATTCATTTTGTGGAAAAGCCAAGTCATAGGAGTGACAAGTCTTTTCAAATGAAATACAGAGGTATTTTCCACAGTAAATTTCACAGAAGTCTTTATTTTCATACTGCTCTGACTTGAAGGGAAGGCAACTAAAATACCTCAGCAGATTAGTTAGGAGGAGCCTACGTGGCAGAGTTGTGACTGCCTCAAAGGAGCCAGTGATGCTAGAGGTTATTAGAAAGAGCAGAAGCCTTTCTCACCCTACAGGTCCATTCTAGCACTGGGACTTTCCCTGGGAACTCCTTTAGCTCTTTGTCGTGTGGGCCCCCAACTCAAGTGAATGAACGGCCACATTTCTGCTATCACTTCCCCCTGCCCAATTTCCCAGTCTAACCATGCTCCTCCACCTACCCACTGCGCTCCTTAGCTTCCTCCCCATGCCCCCATCACAGCTGATGGCCAGCACTACCTAACTTCTGCTGAGGCTTCTGTGCTGTAATCAACCACGCATCCACCAATCCAACACCCATCTCCCTCAGAGTTGTTTGCTCAGCCTGTGGGCATGTAGAGCCTGCCAGATCAGGTAGAACAAGGTGCCTCTCAACCACTCAGCAGGGAGACTGCTTGGAAGTGCACATGTACCCCAAACCTCAGGTCACACCTCTGTATCCCTGGGCCAACAGCAATGCTTGCTCCAGGTACTTCAGATTCCAAGCTAGATGATATTGGGGCTGTCATTTTCCTCTCTGTACATGTGGGGACTTGTCCTGACACCAGTGGGAACTACAGGTTCATAGCAAAAAAGCAACAAATTGTATGTTCGCAGAGAACTTTGAAAGAGCAAAACTGTCATTTTACTTGATTCACTTGCCTATTGCCATGAATGATAGAATCATTCAAGGGATGGCACCAACACATACCCTATATAGTAGCTGCCCTAAGTACCAGGCAGGGTATCAACATAACTCTTGCCTTCCTCATCAGCTGTAAGGCTAACAACTCCACTGCCTTTTGCTATTTGACAGCTCCTGATAGCTCCATAATTGCTGTGCTACCACAGCTTATTTGTTAAGCTCTCCTTTGGTTTGCAAACACGTCTTTTAAGGAAAGGACATTTTTGTCCATCTGTTTATTATTTATTTTGTATTTTTGCTTTAAAAATAGCAATATTCCATTTCAGTTCACCTAACATGCAAGAAGGAAGGCCCTGTGTTCCATCCATCATGTCAACAATGCCAAATCTTGTTACTATTGGGAACCTACTTCAGTATTAAATACATGCTTTCCTACACTTCTCTTCCAGATACGTCAGGAAACAAATCCAGGCACTGATGTGACTCCCATGCATAACTGTGGTTCAGAGTTTGTAACCCAGACTGCTCCACGCACCTCCTTGGAGCTTCTGCAGGACAACAGCCCATGAGACTGGGCTTTCCCTCTTGTACCCTCTCCGGCAGAGTACACAGGGAAAGGACAGAGCTGGAAGATCAGAGGGACTGCACGCCTAACACAGACACTTCACAAATACCTTGAAACCTGGGAATTTGAAAATCAGACCTCATCAGACCTGAACATCTGCCAAGTCTGTAAACACTCATACTAAACACCTTTCACATTCAGTTCCAATCTATGTAGAGAGATCACCCATTAAAACCTCTTGTAAAAAGAATACTATTGACATGCTTGCACTCGCAGAGACAGCTATCTGGCTTACTGTACTCATTTGTGACAGCTGACTACAACTGGAAAAAAGAAAAAAGAAATTGAAACTGCACATCCAGTACTACCTTCTCCCTCCAGTTATCATCATTCCGCATCTTCTGTCTTAATGCTTCCTGTAGCTGCTCCGTTCTGTTCTGATGAGAAATCAGCATTAACTCCCTAGAAACCACAAAAACTCATATGTAAATATCTGCTCTGCACAGATTGGTGGCATGCCATTTTCTTGCAATTAAGTCCTTTGTGGCAAAGGCTCGTCTTTTCCTCTTTGTTTAGTATTCTGTGCAATAAGCCCAGGAACCCTGCCTGGAGCCCACAGGCACAGCAGTAATCACTACTTAGATTCTGCATAATGCCATCACATGCCTTATGAATATTACACTTTATAGAAAACTCTACAGTTGATCTTTCTTATACACACACATATTTAAACCTCAAATAGTTTTAGTATTTCTCAAGTCAAATTTTGAAGGACACTGAAAAACTGCTATAATATTCAGAACAGAAGAACTTGGACTATTGCTATCATTAATTATAAAAGAAAGCCATAGGTTTTGAATTAAAACCACCAAGTGTTTTCTATTGTTAGAGTTACATTTTATTATGCCAGGCTTGTAGAGCAAAAGCCTGTGAGAGTTTAAATTCTTGGACCTTGGATTATTAGCAATGCACTGACTGGAACAACTCATGTATCTTTGGTTTAAGTAGAAGGGAAATATTCTTAAATTAACATGTAATATCTTTTCATGCAGGTACTGAAGTATAGGGAATATTCAAACACTTTAAATATGAAAGTAGCATAATGCCTCTTGGTGTACATCAGTCTCAGAAAACGCTTATCTTCTCCAAAAGCCACTTCTTCATTGTACACAAAACACATAATGTACTGCCATGTCTTAAGCAGGGACAGCACTTTTTCTTTTGCCAACAAAAGACAAACTAATTTATCAGCAACTGAAAATGTAGTAGCAGGATACTTTCAAATGGTAAAAATAAGTCTGTGGTTATCAGGAATAAAATTGGGTATACAGATTACACTTAAAGCCATTAAAAATATGGATTTAGGCTGCTAAGTGCAGATGTCTAAAACAAAGGCACTCAAACTAGATACTGTGCCAAGACAATCCTCAGAAGCTCAGTGCTTTGTTTTCCACTTCTGAAAAGTAATTACAGGGAAAATGGCAGCTTCATTGATATCTGAGAACCTTCCAAATATGTCTATACTGGTGGGAAGTCTGGACACTTATCAAATATTAGACCATATTCAATAACCTGGGATATACTAATATTTATAGCATTGTTATGGTTTGCAAGTTGCTAATAATGTAAATTACAGTAATTTAAACTACCTGGAACTCTTCCTCTACAAGCCTTACATAACAAATAGTAATATAATGACTGCAATAAAGGGGTGTTTTGATTAAGCTTAAGCTGAAGTCCTGGACTGCAAAGCAAGGCTTTCCCATGCTCCACCTCCCCTTTTTTTTAATTTATTTTTTTCTTTCTTTTTCATTCAAGTTTTCTCTATACTGTGATAATGTAAAAAAATCCATCTGATGAATTCCAAAATTCCATATAATTATGGATATGAGGTCAGGGCTGCCAAGGCTTTTAAAGATCAGGAGATGAGAGAGGGCAGAGGCACGGCAGGACTGCCCTGAGCCCACAGGAAAGGCACCACAAAGCTAGGAGCAGCAGGTCCCTCCCAGTCTTCCTAGTGCCAGAGCCACCCTCTCCATCCTGACGCTTCTCCTGCAGCCTGACTGGCATGAACCACATCAGTACTTTACAGTACCTCTGTCCTTTCGGTAACCGTGAGAGAGGTTCAGGATCTGCCACAGGAGGAATGCTCTATTTTTAACAGATTTCCGAAAAGAGTCCCAGGAGTGTCCGTGGTGGCTCCAATCTGATTACCTTTCTTGTTTCAACATCACCACCTCTTCCTCTGTTTGTCTAAGAAGAGCTTTAAGGGCTTCCAGCTCACTTTCTAATCGACCAGTTCTTCTTTTTAGATCTTCTTCTTTCCTCTCTTTCTCAGCCACTTCTTCCTGTAAATGTTTGCATACTTGCTGGCAAATTAGAAAAGATTCCTCCTTTTCCTTGAGCTCTTTTGTAAGCCTACAGATGAAATAATAAACTATCAGCACTGTAGTTACTATATTCTTATTTACAGACAGAAACTAAATACAGAAGTAATTTGAACCTGGAAAATAAAATATTAGACTAAAACCTATGCATTCTTTATGAACCTAAATCTAGGGACTTGAACACAAAAATTGAGAAAAAAGTGTATAAAAACAGCACTAAAATAATAAAAGTTTTGTTTTCACTGCTCAAAACGTATGTTATGAAATATAATTTCAGCATTTACCTTGACTCAGAAATTCCATTTTCGCATTTAATTTTTTTTAGTTCATTTTGACAGACATCAAGTTCCGTTGATTTCACCCTAAAATATTAAAAAATATGCATTGTCCAAAGAAATTATAGCCTTTACTCATGCAGCAACCTGAACATCATTTATTGATGTATGATCTAACTTGCATTTTCCATTTCAGTTAAAAGGGAAACAAGAAACAAAAAGTTCTTTCAGTTCCAGCTAACATTTTTAAGGAATTGGAAGTTACACTTCCAATATAATCTCAGCCTAACCTAGGATCACAGCAAGTTTAATGCTGCAAATAAGAAAGTGAGATCTTGCTTGAAACTCTTATCACTGTTGCAAGATATGAATAAAAATGAGCGAACAACAAATGAGTAAGTTTGAGGGCTGGAAACTCTGCATGTTCTTTGTCATTATGTCATCATTGCACCAATTAATAACCATGGTTAAGCTTCATATTTACATTTAAACAGATATATAATATGTTATTTTATTAAACTGTACCCATATTACATTGACATTTTAATACTACATTTGGGAACCCTTTACTGTTTATTTAACTGTGTCCATGAAATCTTTTTCTCATACTCAATATTTGTATTATCATTAAAATACTTTGTTGCTAAGCATTCCAAATATTTGCAACTTCATTACGGTCAGACGCTCTGAACACAGGGACCAATAGGGACCAAAATCAGAAAGTACACATCATGAATGAGTGAATCTTTGTTTAAATTTCAGGAAGACACACAAAAAGACCAATGATAGCTGGTCTCAAGATTAGCAGTAGTAGTTCATTACTCCTGAGTTTAATGTCTGAAACAATAATTTTTATTGTCAGTAGTGAATTACTAAGTGTTATAAAGCAAATTATAAAGTCCCGCTGCTTCTGCATTATTTTCTATGCTACATGCAAGCGTCAAGGATTTGAAATACAGGAAAGCATGCAGTCCTGGGTCCCACAACTTTGAGAGGTGACAACATGGGTCTCACTGGGCACTACTGAGTCTGGATGGGACCCTGGAGGTCATGTGGCCCGATTTTGGGTCCCTGAAACAGCTCCCAGGCTGCGAGGAATGCAACTTCATTGCTTGGCCATTGAAACAGTAACCCAGAACAGTGTGCAACAACACAATAACAACACAAGAAGAGGTGCATCTTTTTTCCTATTTCCTCAAGTTTTGACAGAGGACTCATTTTTGCTCTCCCCTTAGTCTGTGGGCAGCAATAGCAGCATCTAAAATCAGTATGGAGCAGAGCAACAACTGCTGCAGTCACTACTGCGAGCACTGCTCCTTTCAGGTGAGCTGAAGGCAGAGCAAGTTGAGTTTTCCACTCTATGTGAGTTGAGCTCTCTCTCCTCAGTCATCACACTTCAGTTAGCTCTGATAAGTATTTGATGACTCTCTATTTTTGCTCTATTAATTTAGGCTTTACATACTCTACGTGAAACTATAGGCACAATATAGTAAAATCAAAAATGACAATAGCATACTGGTGAATAGGAAAAAGTCACAGCAAGTTTACCCTGAGGGTGGGGGATACGAATAAAAAAAAAGAAATCATAGTCACTGACTAAATACTAAAATTTCTGATTAGTTTCATTGCACACTTCCCTCCATCCCAAAATTCTAATGTGAAACATTACTTTCAACGTATATTTTTAGTATTTCACAAAATGTATCCTACACTTGTGTGTTAAATGAAGTGGTGGATTGAGCTTACTTAACCTTCTTCTTTGCTGTATCATTAAACAGAGCGGGAGGAAGCTCTGTTTCCCTGCTTCAGAGACAGATGTGCTCCGTCAGGTGGTTAGAAAGATAGACCATTTAATACGAAGACAAACTATGTTCTCTGTTGGTCTTAACCTTCTTAAATCATCATGACGAGCAGTGGTCTCTGAAAAAAAGTGGTCTGTTACAGCTTTACGTGCAGTAGCAAAACAATTAAGCAAATGGAAATCTTACATTAACAGCTTTTTGTAGTGGTCCATCTCAGCTGTTACTTTCTGCAGCTTCAATCCAATTGTCTCTACTTGATTTGTTAAATCTGAAAGCAAAAACATGGGTTTCATGCCTGCATTCATATTAAAATAATTCACTTTTATACAAAATGTGCTCTATTTGCATCTCAGATGTGTAGCTCCCCACTCCCACCCGAAAAAATCAAGGCATTATATCACAGAACTGCCTCTCAACAATGCAAAAGGGCCATCTGTGAGAAGTATGGCTTTATGACTTGCAACATCTGGATTGATTTCTCACTGCTTACAAACCATATAAGCTAGTTGTTCATATCTTCTTAACAGTAACAAATCACTTATCGCAGAGGCTGGAATGCCATTGTGCCACTTCAGAACAGTCTTCCAATCTCTATACGTACACTAGCAGGGACTGGCTTGATAGCAACAAGCTGGTTTTGTTTGTTTGTTTTTTTCATCCTACCAGGAAACATAAAATTCAACTAAAAGTAAATATGAAATGCTTTAAATCACAGGGTTTGTATACATACTGGTGAGAGTAAAAAGCATGCAGGAAGGTGGACCTGAAAATAACCTCTTAATGCTACTTCATATAAAACACTGACACTGAATTAATGGTTCTATATATTTTGTCTTCAACTCTTTTAGCTGAGTGTTATCTTTCAGAGCACACTGCCCATCAGTTTCAGTCAACCATTGCCTTTTTTTTCTGGAATATATCCCAGTTTTTTTTCATCTGTACAATTAGGTTGTTTTTTTCTCCCCACTCAGGAAAAAACTTCCAAAGAAAATACTGAGAAGAGATGAAAGCACTATTAAATTTACCACTCCTTTTGCACAGTCTCATGGTTGTAAATGAAGGAGTGACAAATTTACAATAAAACATTGCAGCAAATCTGGAAGTGGAAGAAAAAAAATATTTTCCCTCAATATGCGACAGCAAATAAATGAGCTGATTTCCCCTCTGAAGGAAAACAGCTAAAAAGTGAGTCCTACCTCTCCATCTTTAAAGCTCTCCAATATGTGTTGCAAAAAGCCAAACCTAATAGTGATTCCTGTTCTTAAAATTATCATTTCTGACATCAGAATTCATTGATTTTTTGTAACTTTTCCTATGTGCCTATTTCAGTCATTTCCAGCAATGCCATAATGATGGGTAATCCCAGAGTGGGATTTCCTGACATCACACCTTACCTTGCTAAGTCCTACTACATGAAAGATCCCTGTATTTTCAATAAAAGGAAAAAGAAAGCTGTTCATTCTCTCACACTACAACAACAACAACAAAAAACCTAGGGAGAGAACTGTATAGGGTAAAAGTACACACCACCTGTCAGATCCATTCCCAAACTATCAGCATTTATAAACAGCTTTTCTAAGATAACGTTTCCTTGGGCTTGACGAAGCCTTTGCAAAAGTTGGTGGAAGTTAATTATAGAAGCACCATCAAAACGCCACAAATAAAATCTATTTTTGTATAATATACCTTTGCCACTGCCACATTTCAGCCACAAAAATATTAATGCAGTCCTGTATTGATTTTTGTAATTGTTAACAGACATTGCCATATCATTCATCTTTTAATATGGGAATAGCCTCTACTCTAATTCACATCAGAGTCTACATAATTAAATGAGCACAGAAAAAAGTGTAAGTAGATATTAAAGCAAAAAAGCCTTTTAATAAATGAGAATGGATGCACACAGAGCACTCGCTCATTAGAAGCCCTGATCAACAGAAGTGAATGGACCTGGGCACTATAAATCCTCCTGAAGTTCATCTGTTCAGAATTTTTTTAGCATGCAGGGGATGCTGATAACACTCTTCACTGTGCACATCGTGAGCTGCCTCAGACTGATGTCATCCAAGTTTATTTTTCCTCTCCTTGAAACAGCTCAACCTACTCCATGGAACATGAGACACCACAGAAAACGTGATTTTTTAACAATTTGAAAAGAATACTATTGCTGAGAAGAAGTAAAAGGTGTGTTTAATCACCATGTATAGTTTGTATCAGTATCACTCTGAAAAATACTATGTACGTATATATATACACACACAGATACAAATCAGTGTCAGAAATCAACAGTGTTCCATGAGAACCGACAATTAGAGGGAAGGTCTAAAATTATTCACTTCCAGTCATTATTCTCCATATTTTTCTAATGCGTTTGCAGGGTATTAACACATAAAATGTTAACACTGCAAAATGAAAAATGGCAAATGCCAAATTAAAAATGGCAAATGGTAATTCACATGGAATTTTTCTTCCTTTGGATTTGGAAATCCAAGAGTCCACAATGATATACTGCCCTTAACCCCACAACAACAACCTCAGCCCCAAAGAAAAAAGCAAAACACAATAAACCAACAAAAACACACACACACAGAGTATTCTTGTGATTATGCAAGTAATTTATCTCACACAGAAATACAGGTGAAAGCCCCAAGAGAAAAACTCAAGACTGTGAAATGCTTTCTAATGGGAAAAGCATCCCCTTTCAGCACAGTGAGCCCTCTCCAGCCTGGAAAGCAGACTTTTTTCTTTTTTTCTCCCTCAAAGGTTCTGCTTCATCACTTTCATTCTGTACTTTATTTTCCATTCCAGGGATAATTATATTTGAAGTAGTCTATTTTCTCATGTTGCCATCCAGGTCGCCAAAAATACATCTTTTTATCAACCAAATTAACTGCCTCTTTCACCCCAAAGTATAGCAGGTGATGATTTATAAATAAGTCCCTGCTATGGCAAAAGAACACAGCAGCGAATGGAGCAGCCAAATGTACACAAAAATTCAATTTGTTTTGAAAGTGTAATATATATTTGCTCAAATTGCTTTGCCCCTAAGCAATATGGGATTTTCAGTCCCTATTTAAGAGCTATGACTAACACTGTGTGGCTGATACTCAAAGAAGAAAAAAAAAAATTTAGAATCAGGATAGCCCACTATTTAAATAAACACATGACCTGAATCACTGGCCAGACAAAAACACAAGCTTACCTTTATTTCTACCAATTTTTATGGATGCACCAGTACTTCTGCATTAAGCAGCAGCAGAATACAAGCTCCCTATTTCCCCAGAGGTGAAGAGCAGGTTCTGTACAGAGACAGACAACAGAATAGCAAGGAACTGCATGGTTTGACTTGTATGGGCACGCAGCTGGCTGGGGGAAAACCAAGACCTCGCAGGAAAACTGTACTGATGCTGTCAAAAACACCGGTCTTGGCAGCAGCAGACAGAATAAAACAGTGCAGCAACAGCCAAGCCATGAGAGGCTTAAGGTGAAGGAGCAACAGTCAGCTCTAAGGAGGCATTCCTCCAAACATCACCTCCCTGACCACCATACTGTATGGCAGTAATCCGATTTAACAGCACACACAATTCTGCTGCAAGCTATTTAGCTAAAACTTGGTTCAACATTTTTTCATCAGTTCTTCCCATCCCTCCTTTCTCCATTATGACTATATGGTTTTTTGTGCAATGAGTTATGCAATCAATAGCTTTGCAGGCATTAGAAAGGAATCTTCCTGAAAACAATCAAATTGTTTCAGATTCTGCAGTTTTCAGTTTGATGGTAGTGCATGACCACAATAAATAGTAAAGGTAGTTTAACAGCTTGTCAAAATTAGTAGGAACCAGCGGTTTATAGCCTTTCGGTGCCCTCACAGTATTTCAGATTTGTCCCTGGAAGGCCAATCACATTTTCACTCAGTTCCACGGTAAAGAGCCACTGAGCTTCCATGTTTGCTGCTGAACAGAACTCATAAAGATAAATCACTGACAACTTCGGACTATTTAAAACCCATATTTGTGTGACACTGCTGTTGCCAAAATTTCCTCTTGGCTGTTTTAAAGATCTCTCTGACAAACTCCCATTGTAATCAAAGCCATGCAGTTGCTATGTTATCCAAGTCCTGTTATCTGCATCAAAACCTGCACAATAGATACTTGACCAAGCTGCAATGTTTCTGCTCAGAACTGGCATCTTCACCTTCTCTATAAATTGGAAGTTGTGGCCAAGTACACAGGCAACAGATGAGACCACCTACAGTTACTTTTGTTTAGTTTCTTCAGCTGGGCATTCTTCAGTAATGTATTGTTCTGTACAATTTTCCAAAACTACATAATTCAACCTTAATTTCCTGTCATTCATCCTGACACTGCCTTATGAAGTAAATGGCTCTGACTGCCTCCAGAAAAAGGAGAAACTTTGGCTTCACACATCAAGCAGATGTTAAAACATGTGGGAACAATCTAACATTGACAACAGCAAGTTCTACTGCAATGTGACTGTTTTGTTAAAACAGATTAAGACCAAATTACTGTAGATCAGCACTACAAAAAGGATAGTCCTTTGCCTTTCTTAGCATGGGGAAGACTGCTCCAGAGAAAATTTTTACAAATATCTATTTTTGACAACTAAAAAAAAAGTTATTATAGAAGATCTCTGACAATTATTAATAACTGTGGTCTTTTTCCCTCTTCCGAGACGTGGAATATGGACGCAAGTTCTGGAACAAAGGAAAAGGAGAGGTAGAATGCTTATTTTGGTTCTAGTACTTTGGGTGGTCTCTTTCAGCTCTGTTTCTTCTTTTACTCAATTTGATTTGAGAAGTTTTCATAATGACTAAGCACTAGACAGGAGTTTTTCATGAAGGAGTAGATGGATTCAATTATATGGCTGGTTTCTGAAAGTCTCTAGAGAGAGTTCCCACCAAAGTCAACAGGAGCTGGTTAGCAGAAAGTCTGAGGGATCAGACCCACACCCACAGAGACTAAATAATACAGATTTCAATGAAGTTTGAAAGATATAGTAAAAATGAGGAAACTAATAAGGAGAATGGTAATACAAATGGGAGCTTATGCTGAAAACTTGCTGAATAAAGAAAAATATAATCAAATGCTTACATAGAAGTGCTCTCCGGCAATGAAAATAAAGGTTATTGCGAAGTATGCAAAACCAAGAAAAAGCACTCATGCTCTTTAATACTGATGACCATTTTAAAGCTTTAAGAAGTACCACATTTTAAAGAATAATCAGTCCAAATCCATCTCAATATTATTCATGTTTAATTTTACTTATCTTTGTGATTCACAATGGATCTTACCATAGACATAACAGTCAACAGAAACCTCCCAGGCAGCACATCTCATGAGCGCTGCCTTAAAAAAGGGCAAAAGATGGGTAAGGGCAGAGACTGCCTCCCCTGCACTTCTGTGTTTTAGCAGTACCACATTCCCAATAATGTAAGACATTCTCAATAATGTAAGATGGAGACTACAGGGCACAGCATAGAACATGTACAAAGAAAAGATGTGAAGAACTAAAGAAAAAGAACCAAAGTTGGTGACTGTTTTCCCTTATTTGGGTGAATTCCCATAAATGCAGCCCACAGTGTCTTCAAAACACCAAGCAGAGTCTGCTCAGAAAGGGTTTTTGGGAATTTAGCCACCCAGTCTGCATCCTCTCCAGCTGCCTGGCCAACAGCACGGCGCTGAATGAAGGCTCTAGTTCCTGCTTTGAAAATAGCAACAACTGGTAAAGATTTCAGTGTGTGTGTGTGGGAGCACTGTGAACTATATTCACATTGGGTAAGCAACCACTCTGGAAACCATCAACTTCGCAGATAATTCATAACAGATTCACAATGATATCACTTCAGAAGCATGCGTGATACAAATGTGTGATTTTCTACTTTTCCTGCAAAACCTACAAAAAATGCAAGATACTTTCTGAACATTTTGATCTCATCTAAATAAAAGCTCAGTGGTTTATACACACATAAGTAAAGGAAAATTATTTGCCAGTAGTTAAGACTTTCTAGAGTGGTTAACATGCACAGCTCAAATAGATATTTCCACTGAAGACATGCAGACCCCAGTCATTACTTGAGACCCTTTTGCCTTTGCAGCACCAGCACAGCGCTATTTAGGTCAATGCCTGTCATGGTATAAATCTGTTCTGTATCGCTAAGTCTCTGGTCTAAAATGACTGTGCCTACCTAAGAATAAACGCATGTCTACACAGTTCATGCGCTTCCAGTTTCAGAAACACAGTTCATTTCTTACTACCTGGCTGGGGATTACAAACAAGTGGATTTGCTACTTCTAACCACATCACTACACTACAGCACATAGAAAACAGCACAGGGAGAAAGTAGTTTCATTTTCCCTTTATTTAAGCATGGTTTGAGAAACAACTGGCAGATACTTTGGTTTAAACAAGAAAAGCTCTGACTCATCATACCAGTCACTGATGAGAAGGAGCTGCTGGGGCAGTCCCCTTCATGCTCTCACTGAGAAGCAGAAAGGCTGTGTAGGCTGCATATGGTGCCCTCCAGTCCCACTGACTAGAAATATCCAGTCTCAGAGCACATGTGCCAGCAGAAGAATGACAGGTTAAGATATTTTTTATTTTATCAAGCTTTACGAAATTCTCATCATGATTCAGCTGGGTACAGATTCACAGAGAGGATGGCTAGAAGGGACCTCTACGGCCGCACAGTTGGACCTTCTGCCCAGTGCAGCACTGCTGACAAAACCAGACTAGGCTATCTGTGGTTTTATTCACCTGAGTCTTGCAGACCCCATAGGCTGCAGACTCCCTCAGCACTTTTAGCAGCATCTTTCCATGCTGCACCACCTTCTGATGAGAAAGCTTTTACCAGTGTCCAGCTTGAAGCTCCAAAGCTGTGGCCAGTGTCCCCTGCCTTATTACCACCTGCCACTTCACAGGAGAGTTTGAACCCACCAGCTTCCCCTCTTGGCACTTCCAGACTGCTGTTGGGTCCCCTCTCAGCCAGCTGGGACCAGCCTGGCTCTCACCATGATATGGTTTCCTTTGTCCAATTAATCTCTTTTTAGAAACTATGTTTTTAAAGACCTGGTCCATACACACATGAACCCTGTGGAACACTCCCTGTTATTATCTCACATCAAGATAATAATTGTCATGCTGTCAGACTGAAGGAAACTTTTCTGAGGCTGGTGGGTGCAAGAAGCATCCTTTGTTGGGGAAACAGTAAGCAGCAGTTAGGCTCTTTCAGGCACAGAACAGACTAGCTGGAACAGAAACTCAAACAGAGGAGTCATGATACTGCCATAAAGGAACTGAGAGAGGGGGAGAGCTGGGCAAATTCAGTCTAGTAATGTTACAGGGATGGGCAAAAAGAAACAGAGAATCCAAGGGGTCGGGAAAATACTGGTAGCACAAACCTGAAAGCCAGACTGGAGACTGAAATGGTCAGAGTGGAACCCAGCTCCTGTTGCTAAATTTCTCTGGAATTCTGAAAAACAGGAGGTGGTAGGTACTCTTTAAAAACCTACTCCTTGTAGGGAGCAACCTATAAGGCTCTGAATATTGGTGATGAGCTGTGTCAAAAGGAGTAAAAATATTTTCCTTATAACATTAATGTGAGCCCAAATTCAGATGTACACTTAACATAGATACCTTTATTTATGTTAAAAAACACAGTAGAGAAGCTGTGGCAAATAGGTAATACACACATGAAAAATTACCATCAGAGTAGGAATAATTTGCCTCACTGTACATCTCTAAGGAGACCAAAGAAATGAACTGAATACTCGAAGTCCTTGTACGCACAGAACTATTTATTTATAATATTTCATGTACTATGTTCTCCAAGATAAATTATTTTTTGTATACACAAGTACTTCTTTTTATTTGTGACTCACAAGCACAAGCCTGTCTGGAAGAAGCCCAGGGATGGACTCCAGCCATATAGATTTACGTCCTTTCCAGAAGCCTGACCAGTGCCATCAGGAAGTCTGTAAATCACTAAAGCTGCCAGGAACTGGGAGGATGTGCCAGAAAAAGGAATGCCTGTCTCTTATCTCCTCCAGCATATGTTGCTGACCACTGCCAGGACTGGGCTTTCTAGACCTCTGGTCTGAGCTAGTATGTTAGTTCTTTCATGCTCACATGTAAAACCACCACAGAAAAAGCAACAAAAGAACCAGATTCTAAGTAGTTTTGAGCGATACAAATCTAGAACACCCTCAGTGCCCTCAAATAAGTAAGCCAGCAACTGCATACATAATGCAAACATGACAGCAATTTTCCCCAAGACCTTCTGAAGTGTTTAATTAGAGAAACAACACTATCTCAGCAAACCCTACTCCTCTCTCTCCCCCTACTTACCCAGTGGCACGCAACAAGCACTTCTGCGGTCAGAGGGATTGCTTACATGGTATTTGTTTAGCAATGGCCAGGGTTCACACTGACATCAAAGGATTTGCTCCTTAAGCCTTAATTTTCTGTACATGTTTCTGCCTTTTTTAACCCAAGCTAATTTGGAAATGTCAGAATTGGACCTACAGACCTGCTTCTCCTCCTATGTATTAAAATGGATTTGAAATACTGTCACTTACCTATTATCTAGGAAAACTGAAGACAGGAAAATGGAACTTCCGACCTTAGTCTTCCTTGCAGACAGATTATATATTGCATACTTCCTTTAACATCGATTCCTGCTTTTCCCCAAGAAGCTAAGTGGGGGCCTTCTGTAACTAAAAATCCCAACACCTCGTTGAAGAGAACTATGATGCTGTTCTTTCCATCGTATTCATGTGTTTCCTCTTCCACTTTAAGAGGCTGCTGAAAAGCGCTAATGAGCAATTGCTTCGTCTAACCCATATGTCACATTCTGTTCAAACACCAGTACTGCATTCCCCAGCTCTCAGCCTTCAAATTCTTAGTATCGCAGCTGGAATTAATAAAAAAGTATTTCAGCAGTATTTGTAGAATGAATAGTGGATATTTGAACTGCAGCCTACCTAAAACTACAGGAAACTATTCTCTTTGGATTTTCAAAGCTCTTCAAAGCAGTCTTTAAAGTGTCATTAAAGACACTTCATGTTGATGAAAATACTTCTCCTTCTTTCCATGAAGAGTGCTAATATTCCCCACTCAAACTACCCAGCTACTCCTACAGCTGCCTGCATTTTTCAATCATCTTTTATTAGTCTTATTATGCCAGCAGACCACTGCTAAATTTATATTTAGTAACTCAAGTAGCCCATGAAGTAGCATCAAAAGATTTAAAAGACAGATTTCATGTGCACAGATAGCAATTTAAACCCATACAGAGATAAACCTGTAACTATAAATGGGCTAAAGAAAAACTGCAATCACTTTGTGAAGAAAAATTATTCTAGATTTGTGATCAAGTGCAGGAAAGGATTTGGCTGATAATAAAAATGAAAGCATAGATTATCAGTTCCTCTCTTTTAGGATCATGGGCTACTGCAGCTCTTCTGCCACTCTCAAACCTAAGAATACAGACAAAGACACTATTAAAAGTCATTATTGCTTTTTTGTTTGTTTTGTGAGTCTATTTGATTAGACAATTATTGACCAGACCTTACCCTGCACTGAGTTTTTTTTCAAGACCTGTCATCTCTGGCTAACTGGATGATGCATTGTGAGTCTGTAGAGTGGGATGAAACTAGCAATCAAATTCACCTCTCTGGCAAAATGTAACTCACAAGGAACATTTTTGGAAAGACATGAGAAGCACCAGAACAAAGAAAAAAATAGTAAAAGTGAATCTTAGTTTCAGCTCTTGCAAATGACTGCTATTGTATGAAATATTCAATAATTCACAATTCTGTGATAAATACACAAAACAAGAATCTTCAAAGTATTGGCTGCAGAAAGGAAAATTCAAAACATTTAAATCACAAATCCTGATAGGTTTTTATTTTTCTAGAGAACTGAGCTATTTCAGTACCAAAAAGAGATATTATGTTCAAAGTATTGTGTAAGGGTAAAAAACACAAACCAAACCACACCACACCCCACCCCATGGTGGACATTCTAGATCTTGCTGATTTCCTATACACTGACTTTACGCTGTGTAAATCCACTACCTGCAATTGATTTTCCCTAAGATCAGGTAAGGCAACGACAAAAGAAGTGTTGTTAGTTCCTACTGATTTATTTTAATACAATGGCGAACTCATATAATATTTAATACTTGTCTCATAAAAAAAAGTCATGTTTTGTATTTCAAAGAGAACATTTTCATCATCAGTGTGTTAGCCAGCCTTACGACCCCATCCAGCAACAAGTTCCACTTAGAAAGTCTTCCTCAAATGCATATGGATTTATGTTTTATTGATCTACACATGCAAGGTAGAACAAAAATGCCTGAGTTAGACATCTTTCTGCCTTGAAATCTCCTTGATACCCACATAAAACATTTTACTGCTTCTTAATAACTAATTTATTATGAAGTAACTGTTATATTTTTTTATTCATAAAAATAAGTTTAAAAATGCCTCACATAAAACATCAACCTGCTTAGCTGGTATTTTAGCTGTTCATTAAGATTTTGCAGTTCTAATACTATGTATGAATTCCAATATATGCTGTTTTATTTGTGTTTTCTCCACAAAATGTTGGCTATTTCCAGTTTTTGTTATGAGCTTAAAAAACAAATCCAACACATGCAAAGTAAGTAAACAGTAAATCAAAATCAAACAGCACAGCATGATAAGCAGCCATCATGGCGACTCTTCTGCTCAAGTATTACACCAACAATATGCCTGCGAATCCACACAGTCATACTAACCACAGATCTCTTGAGGGAAGGAGAAACTCCTTAGAGCACTGTAAATTTTCAAAACTCCTTATAAACATAAAGAAGCAGCCTCCAAAATATTCCCTTTAAGAGGATAGGATAAAAAAAAAATAAAACAGAAAATAAAAAATAAAAGAAAAAGAAAAAAGAAGAAAAAGGGGAAAGGCGAAAGGAAAGAGAGAGAGAGAAAGAGGGAGAAAGAGGGAGAAAGAGGGAG
The DNA here is from genome assembly GCA_028858755.1 of Ara ararauna. NCBI lineage: Eukaryota > Metazoa > Chordata > Aves > Psittaciformes > Psittacidae > Ara > Ara ararauna. The sequence goes on along the minus strand of CM054382.1, from coordinate 26,591,977 downwards.
AAAGAGGGAGAAAGAGGGAGAAAGAGGGAGAAAGAGGGAGAAAGAGGGAGAAAGAGGGAGAAAGAGGGAGAAAGAGGGAGAAAGAGGGAGAAAGAGGGAGAAAGAGGGAGAAAGAGGGAGAAAGAGGGAGAAAGAGAGAAAGAGAGAGAGAGAGAGAGAGAAAGAGAGAGAAAGAGAGAGAAAGAGGAGAGAGAAAGAGGAGAGAGAAAGAGGAGAGAGAAAGAGGAGAGAGAAAGAGGAGAGAGAAAGAGGAGAGAGAAAGAGGAGAGAGAAAGAGGAGAGAGAAAGAGGAGAGAGAAAGAGGAGAGAGAAAGAGGAGAGAGAAAGAGGAGAGAGAAAGAGGAGAGAGAAAGAGGAGAGAGAAAGAGGAGAGAGAAAGAGGAGAGAGAAAGAGGAGAGAGAAAGAGGAGAGAGAAAGAGGAGAGAGAAAGAGGAGAGAGAAAGAGGAGAGAGAAAGAGGAGAGAGAAAGAGGAGAGAGAAAGAGGAGAGAGAAAGAGGAGAGAGAAAGAGGAGAGAGAAAGAGGAGAGAGAAAGAGGAGAGAGAAAGAGGAGAGAGAAAGAGGAGAGAGAAAGAGGAGAGAGAAAGAGGAGAGAGAAAGAGAGAGAGAGAAAGAGGAGAGAGAAAGAGAGAAAGAGAGAGAGAGAAAGAGAGAGAAAGGAAAAGAGAGAGAAAGGAAAAGAGAGAGAAAGGAAAAGAGAGAGAAAGGAAAAGAGAGAGAAAGGAAAAGAGAGAGAAAGGAAAAGAGAGAGAAAGGAAAAGAGAGAGAAAGGAAAAGAGAGAGAAAGGAAAAGAGAGAGAAAGGAAAAGAGAGAGAAAGGAAAAGAGAGAGAAAGGAAAAGAGAGAGAAAGGAAAAGAGAGAGAAAGGAAAAGAGAGAGAAAGGAAAAGAGAGAGAAAGGAAAAGAGAGAGAAAGGAAAAGAGAGAGAAAGGAAAAGAGAGAGAAAGGAAAAGAGAGAGAAAGGAAAAGAGAGAGAAAGGAAAAGAGAGAGAAAGGAAAAGAGAGAGAAAGGAAAAGAGAGAGAAAGGAAAAGAGAGAGAAAGGAAAAGAGAGAGAAAGGAAAAGAGAGAGAAAGGAAAAGAGAGAGAGAGAGAAACAAAGAAAGAGAAAAACAAAGAAAGAGAAACAAAGAGAAGGAAAAGGAAAAGGAAAAGGAAGAAAGAGAAGAAAGAAAGAGAAGAAAGAAAGAGAAGAAAGAAAGAGAAGAAAGAAAGAGAAGAAAGAAAGAGAAGAAAGAAAGAGAAGAAAGAAAGAGAAGAAAGAAAGAGAAGAAAGAAAGAGAAGAAAGAAAGAGAAGAAAGAAAGAGAAGAAAGAAAGAGAAGAAAGAAAGAGAAGAAAGAAAGAGAAGAAAGAAAGAGAAGAAAGAAAGAGAAGAAAGAAAGAGAAGAAAGAAAGAGAAGAAAAGACACAGATGGCAGCTCTTGGCTGGCCTTCCAATGCCAGCAGTGGAAAAAACTAATAAAGATGTAAGCATGGATAAAACTTTTCTAGAATATTCTAACCTTTTAGGTTTCTTTCAAGAGTCATGTCTTCGCTTTCAGTTATGTCACATCAAAGTGAAAAATAATATAGTTCAATAAATCCCAAATTTTTCCTCTCATCGAAACCAGAACTCTATTGTTGCTCATATAAATGCTGAATTCCAAGAGCAGCATAACTGCTGAGAGCTGAATCACAAACATCCTCCCCAAATTAACTCGGAGGAATATTCTGGATGAAAGAAGACATTTTGGAAAGTTAACAGGAAGTTTATATTCCAGCCTTGAGACATGATTCTCACCACCTGGGTTGACAATTAATGTCTTTGCTTTGTCATTTCCTATAGAAGTCAACAAGATTAACAGGTGATAAGCCAGTCTTGTTAATACTGTTTGGAAGAAAAGTGAGTGTTTTCATGACCAGAGGTAGGATGGAAGAAATAAAGGCAGGAGGAGGCACACCCATTAACTCCAGTATGCCATCAGAGAGAGATTTAAACCCCTCACTACAAATACAGCTTCTTAAACCATAAACATGGAACAGAAAGACCTTTTTCACAGAACAGAAGACTGCTTTCAAATTTTTTGCAGCGCAAGATTTAAATGTAAAATCCAATGACTTTTCCAGCCACCCCACCTTTGTGAAAGCCACGGACATTTCTCCTGGAATTTACTCCATACTTCATGGAGTAAAAAGTGGGCAAAACTGAAAAAGAAAGTGTATTTTTTACAATGCATGTGAACAAACTATTTACTCATTGTTTACAGGAACCTCTGAAGTAAATAGCTTTAGAAAACAAAAAAGAGAACTCAAAGGGTCATATAGCATAAATGTAACAATACAAATATCTTATGTAATGATACTACATCACATATTTGAAAACTTAAAAAGATGGTTTTCTTAGGCTCAAGGCCCCCTTAGATCAAGGCGAGACACACAAGGAAGATAAACCAGCCTGTAATTACTCTTCTAGTAAGAAGAGTACCTGCTCCTTCCTTTGAACTTCACTGTGTTTTTCAGCAGTGAGAACAAGATCCTGAATTAAACGGGCTTTAGACTTCCTGTAACAGCAGCAACTGCCAACATTCCAGCTACCAGGAATGCCTGTGAACTACCAATGAATTCACAGGCAGTTTCACATGCCCACATACAGCCCCCTCACCAAAAAAATTAACTCGGTAATATGCAAGATTATCTGAGTTATATTGAATGTCACATCCTACAAATAGTAAAATCTACACTTCCAGATATTGTACAAAGTTCTTAAGGAACAACAACAGTCTGGACACCAGCACTGACAAAGTAACTTGTGCCACCCACAGGCTTTTATTTCATAGGAAATTAAAAAACTTTTCAACACAAACAAAATGTCAAATTATTCTCCAGAAGGAACAATTTTTGCACTGAGATTATTCTATTTTGACTAATTTTCCCATCTAAAAGAAAAATGCATGTAAAATTTAAGTATATTTTCCTCAAGGCAGGCAGGTGGTAGACCCAGTTTGAAAGTTGCAGAAGTTCGAATTTCTAGAGAAAGGTAAATAATAAATGATCTATCTGCTTATGACCTATCACTACTTGTGACTATTTCTACAATGACAAAAGAGAAGATATTCCTGAAAAGAAAGTTTAATGTCTGGTTATATTGAACACATTAAAAAAGCCAAGTATTAGGGCAAAATGAGCATTTTATGTCTACTGCTTCTTTGAAAATAGCACACGGTGACCAAAACATCACGTAACATAAGCACATACGAAGCACATAACAAAATGTTGCTGCATGGATTCTTAACTGAGTATCTGTGACAACTACCTGAGTGACATGGAAATCATTGCAATTATCAGCACTTGTAGAATATCCAGACTGCTGTACAAGCGATCTTTCAGTTGCTTTGCATGGCAAAAGACCACACTAACGACCAAATGAACTTTCTTTCCCTAAATGCTACTCTACAAGCAGAGAAAGGAAAGCTTAATCAACCAGAATAGATCACTGCTGTAGGTTTTATTACAGGATCTGCAGTGCTAATGCTGTTTTTGAGACAGTCACCTTGGCTATCTTCTTTTGAGTGATACTATCAGCTTGAGCAATTTCTCGTACAGTAAGAGCCTCTCAGCTCCATCTCTAAGGTTACTTCAGCATAAGTAAAGACAGAAAGTGAATGATGAGAAATGAATCACATAGAATATTCCAAGGGATATAATTTCCAGATTTTGGACTGTGGCATTGTAATAGTCAATCTGGCAGTCACACATGTACACAGATTATTGGGATAAAACATGAATCCCTTAATGGAGGAGAAACACTTGTCTTTTAAAAATAAGTGATGCATTTTTAGCATCTTTTCCAAACAAGTTTAAAGTAAAACATGAGGAGTCACAGGTAAACTTATGCTCCTGGGACAAGCAATGTAGTTTAGTTAACCAGTGCCATTAATTAATTCCTTCAGTTTTGTCTTTTCTAGCAATGTAATCTTGAGCTTGTTTGGGATTTTGGCTTTTTCATTACTATTTTTTACTCAGACACTTGTGTGGGCAATATGTATATACATACATATACAATGCATACTATATATATGTAATGTAAATATAATATTGAAATTATTTACTTTTCTTGCAGATCAACACAGTAGATACCATTTATGTACCACCACCATTTTATTTCACATCTCCTACAAATTCTCCAAGTGATTTTACATATAAGCCAAACAAAAGGGTAAAAATTTTCACAACTGTCCAACAGTATGTTTAAGATTGTCTTTAAATTTCCTTTTTAAACAGAATTGATGCATTTCTTTCCATTTATTCAGGTCTTCAGAAAGAGATAATGCAGCTTATGACTGACAGCTTAACACTTTTAAGGCAATCCCCAAATCTTGCCTGCCAGGGTTTACTCTGAACAGAGGACTAAGGAAGAAGAGGCAGCTACAATCAGACAATGAACCTACTGAAAAATGCCATGGGCAAGTTTTTGAGATACTGGAACACTCAGCAGCTCCTCAAGAAAAAAAAAAAAAAGAAAAAAAAGAGACAAAAGTGGATGCTGTGAATAGTCCATAGAATAATATTTTCGGAACAAAATGTAATTTACTTTCTTTCATTTAAAGTTTCTTTTTTTAATAAATACCACAAAAAGGAAGATATATTAAGTCTGTTTCTTATATAGACACTGTCTGAAAATTATGTCGAATTATGTACTCATTTCTACCATTCAAATGCATCACTGCTGGAACTTTCTTAACAGTACTGTTACACAGTGACAAAAATAAAGACTGTTCTCAGCAACACAGGTTGATAACTCACTGGATGGCACCTGCAGTCCCACGTTTGTTATTATCACTGGTATTGAAGGATCAGTCAAATTCCTTCACCATGACTAGCACTGAGACCTACTGCTTTAAATTCGACATTACATACTGTGCAGAAGGCAGCATGGTTACTGCTGTGCCAGTGTGACGACTCAAACCTGTGTCCAGAACATCATAACCTCTGTATGTTTTCAAGGTCTTAAAATGTCTCTGGGCCAGCACTATAAACACAATGCAGCTCTAAAAAGAAAAGAGATTCAAGAGATGCTAATACAAATAATCCTTTTGTAATGAGTCATTGTCTCAAAAGAGCTAGGAAGATACTAAAATTTCAAGTGCTATCACTGCTCTTACAGTTTCCCAAGAGATCTCTCTAGATTCTTGAGACACACTATCAAGGGCAAAACATTACATAGCCTCAAGTTTAATAAATCTGTGAGAAAAAGATATTGGCTTAGCCAGAGTGACTTTTCAGTTCTGTTGATGATAGCAAAAAATCTTTCCTGGCTTTCCACTCGAAATGAGAGCACTTCTTTTCATTTTAATTTCAGAGCCTTCTCCCTGATGTTTCACATAAGACTGACAATTAACAGCATAACTACATTACCAACATCTTCACTGTTTTCCTCCCTTCCTTCATTTTCCCCCTCCCACTCAACTGACTCGTGTTCCCAGCAGGGTAACAGAGTCCTCAGAATGACATACTGCCTGTCTGACTGCACAACACCCACATTTTATTAGGGCCTGTGCTGGGCTGTTGAGTGCTTTCACAGTAACCGCCACAACTTTGGTAAGCTTTTAAAAAGATGCTTTTAATTTCATTTTACTTGGAAGTTTGCTTTAAAGATAAAATTCTCTTACCTAATGTTTCCTTTTGTAGCTCACGGCATCTACTTTGTAGCTCATTCCCTTGCTGAAGTGAAGTTTGAAGCTGTTGACTTTTCAGCTCAACTGTGTCAGCCACCAAGGTCAGGTGTTTTACCTTTTCTTGGAGGCATTCATTCTCTCTCTGGGACTTTGCTAATCTTTGATTCAATTTGGGTATTTCTGAGGAGTGAAAAAAAAAAAACCAAACATATAGGCTGTTGTCAAACGTACCTTCTTCACTAATAAGTATTACACCTGATTTACAACTTCAGGACTTCAGTATGGGTAAGGATCAACACTTCTGCTGAGAATGTAGAGCACCAAAAGAAGTGCTTTGTGCAATACAGATAACTCCTACTTAGCCAAACACATACTATTGAGAAATAATAAAAATTTTATTCTAAGCAATAATATGTATTTCTTCTAAGATCTCAATCAAATTAAAATACATGTATATATTCTACATGAAGCAATAGGTGACATAAATATCTGGATTCAAGCCTTCCATCTTCAGAAGATAAACAAACCACTGTCAACATACAAAACCAATTGCAGACTCATTGAAATTAATCTGAGAAGATATCAAGGCGGTTAGCCTCTGCCAAAGCTCAGTTTGAAACTTCTGGTTCAAATGATGTTTGGGCACGTGTATTACATTTTATTTTCTCACTTCTTAGATGACTACTACTGTTAAAGTAATCACAAAGTGTATCTTTACTATATGAAATACAGGTTTTGTCTCTGTCTTTCAATCAGCTCTTCAATGTGGGAGAGCAGCAGACCCAAGGAAGTTTCCTAGGAGGTTTTTACTGCGAGGTAAACAACTAAATTGTGGGTGAAGTATAGTAGGTCTCCTATATTTTAATGTTTTTTCCTGAGTTCAGTTATTCTCAATGACTGCATTTGAACATCGCCAGAAGTAGCTGAAATTCTTTTCTATGCCTTCTCCAGCTACAGGCCTAAATGTTCCGTTGTCCAAAGAACTCATACAACTTTTATTTACATTAAAAATGACAATATTCCAGTCAGATTAAGGCTAATTCTATTGTCAAGTCAGCTGTTATGTTTCATATGCTGCCCACATGCAGCATATAAAACTGTCTTTGTGTCATGCAAATATTTTCATTATCTACAGTCTTTCCCAAGAACTCCACACTTAAATCGATTTACTGTTAGACTAAACAATGTAAACACCAAAAGATTCTCTTATACTTCTTTCTACTTGCCCTTAATTAACCAAGGTTAAATAATGTACATATACAAGAGTTTTTGAAAGCTGTCTTCAAACTAACCAAACCGGTCTAGGCATAAGCAGTAGCATCTCATGTAACATTTTCCTCCTCAAAATCTGAATGGAAAAGTTCTGAAAATCTTGTTGCAGAAAGAGTAAGCTACAATACACAAAAATTTATTACACATTAATATGTTATCATATGTTAATAATGAACAACTCATAAAACAGAACATAAAAGCTTTTAAATGGCATTCACAGGAAAACAAAAACAAAGTGACTAAATTGTTTTGAATTAGAAAGCTAGATTTAAGGATTATATAATATTCACAGCATGGCACTATTCTCAGTAGGATATGCTGAATAGAGCTGGCAATACACAACATGTACGGTACATATAACACTTGAAGAACCTGAAAGACTACACTTCTGCTTTTATACAGATATTCTGTATATTTGCAGCATTACAACAAGTTAAACAAGGAATACTCCAGAAAAAAAGCCTTAAAATGTTATGAATCTCTTTGAACCTGAAAATGCCTGCAGAAACACATGTTCATATTCCCTTTATTAGCTAGAAGTAGGCAGAGAATGAGCACAGGAAGAGACGAATCCTTAGGGACATACAATACTTTCTGTGCTCAGCCTAATTAGGAGATGAAGTCATGAATCAAAACATGCAATATTGACCCTGACATTTAAATTAATTGTTCTTACAAAAACTGAATACTAAAAAAGTGATTTTCTGGCCACACTCATCATCAGCAGGCAAGAGCCCTGCCTTCTGGGCTCTCTGCTGCCTGGGCTCAGGATGCCCCAACCTCTCTGTTCAGACTCAGGCACAGTCTCAACAGGATGCGTGCCTACTCGCTCCTGCAGCACAGCTGCCCCACTTATTTCTTCCCAGTCTGAACAAAGCAATCATTGAAAACATTAAAAATTACTTCTAATTTCACAGGAAGCATAGGCTACTGGGGAGCTATTATTTAAAATGAAGCTACATATTTTCTGAAATCCTCTGCGCATGCAGGTTTCACTTAAGCTGTGAATTTTCATGGGAGTTAACACAGTTTCACCAGCAGAGTGATTTGGGAGATGCACATCACCTACCTTGCCCTTATACTCCTTCTCACAAGAACAGGAAACATGATATCAGCTCACCTACTTCTTCATTACCTTACAATCCTGATAAAACTAATCTCCACAGGAAATAGCAGCTAATCAACTCATACACATTGAAAAACTGTAAGATATGGAATACATATATGAAAATTAGGTCTAAAGGCCATTAAAGTTGCAGAAGTCAGCATAGGACCTGTTTGGATTCGGTGGGCGTTGGAGTTTCTAATTACACTACTGCACACTTTTTCAGCAAAACTAATCTCTTAACTGAGGCAGAGCAAAAGTGGTATTTAAGGATGAATCTGAGTTTTCAAGTCTGACCACCAGCCTGAGGGCTGGGCATGACCTTCAGGAACAAGCCATCAGTTGTAACTTGTTCTCAGCTTCTCTTTTGCTGAAGGATGCCCTTGTTTGAGCAGGAAGCAGTGTGTGGGCCAAGTGAATTATTCTCAGCTCATAGGCTGCTCCATGCCCCTTTCAATTCCAAAGACCCCTCAGATAAAGAGAGCTGTATTTGGGTATTACTTGTTCTTATTCAGAAACAGAAGGAGGGAGCAGTTGCTACATGTTTGGTGCAGGTTTGTTCATACACAGTAGCTCATGCATTCAAGGCAACCCAACATGTACACCAGTAGGCTGGTCAGCGGAAGAGGTACAGCCTACCCACACAGCAGGGTGGCAGTATTGCAGGATCCTCAAGCAGCTCCACAAAATGATATTATACTGCTGTCATGTAGCATCATGTGTATATGCCAGCATGTGCAAAAAAATGGCAATAGTAAACATAGGGCAAATTAAAATATCTTCAAGTCTTTGTGTTGCAATCACATTTATATACTCATAGTAAGTATATTACTTATGTTTCACATCATGGGAAGTATTAATATTACTTCAGTTTCAGTCTGACTTGGGTCAGAACCTAACAATTGGTCCAGCACGCTAATCCAACAGGAACTGAACTGAGTTCAACGCAGTTCACAGGGTGCCACAGCAGCAGATGAGGCCTTCCATTACTTTGTATCTGGACAAGTTAATGACAGAATTAGGAATTATCTAATTAATTTTACCTTCTAATTTACTTTGCTACACTCAACCACCAAAAAAATATTTCATCTGACCCAAAATTATTGCAAGATGATTTACCTGTCAAAGCTTCTTTGCTAACTGTTTTTATTTGTATAAAGATTTCTTCTTTCATGGCAGCCCAGTTCTCTAGATTACTGGAGATGACTTCTTTAATACTGTCTAGTTCACTTCTAATAAAAGGAAACAGTGAAACTGCCTTGTTCAGAGTTGAGCAATGGTGCTCCAGTGTATTTCTGCAAGACAGAAAAATAATACCATACATTTTTAAAATGACAAAATACTATTAGTAAACTTGGGAAATAAGGTAAACTTGACAATTACTTTTATCATAGAATCATAGAATAGTTAGGGTTGGAAAGGACCTTAAGATCATCTAGTTCCAACCCCCCTGCCAGGGGCAGGGACACCTCACACTAAACCATGTCACCCAAGGCTCTGTCCAGCCCGGCCTTGAATGCCTCCAGGTACGGAGCATTCACAACTTCCCTGGGCAACCCATTCCAGTGCCTCACCACCCTTACAATAAAAAACTTCTTCCTCATATCCAATCTAAACTTCTCCTGTTTAAGTTTGAACCTGTTACCCCTTGTCCTATCACTACAGTTCCTCATGAAGAGTCCCTCCCCAACATCCCTATAGGCCCACTTCAGATACTGGAAGGCTGCTATGAGGTCTCCATGCAGCCTCCTCTTCTTCAGGCTGAACAGCCCCAACTTTCTCATCCTGTCTTCATATGGGAGGTGCTCCAGTCCCCTGATCATCCTTGTGGCCCTCTTCTGGACTTGTTCCAACAGTTCCATGTCCTTTTTATGTTGAGGACACCAGAACTGCACACAATACTCCAAGTGAGGTCTCACGAGAGCAGAGTAGAGGGGCAGGATCACCTCCCTCAACCTGCTGGTCACATTCCTTTTGATGCAGCCCAGGATACAGTTGGCTTTCTGGGCTGCGAGCGCACACTGAAGCCAGCTCATGTTCATTTTTTCATCAACCAACACCCCCAAGTCCTTCTCTGCAGGACTGCTCTGAATCTCTTCTCTGCCCAACCTGGAGCTGTGCCTGGGATTGCTCCCACCCAGGTGTAGGACCTTGCACTTGGCATGGTTAAACTTCATCAGGTTGGCATCAGCCCACCTCACAAGCGTGTCAAGGTCCCTCTGGATGGCATTCCTTCCCTCCAACGTATCAACCGAACCACACAGCTTGGTGTCATCGGCAAACTTGCTGAGGGCGCACTCAATCCCACTGTCCATGTCACTGACAAAGATGTTGAACAAGACCGGTCCCAACACCGATCCTTGAGGGACACCACTCGTTACTGATCTCCAGCTGGACATTGAGCCATTGAGCACTACTCTTTGCGTGCAGTGGCCATCCAGCCAGTTCTTTATCCACCAAGTGGTCCACCTATCAAACTGATGTCTCTCCAACTTAGAGACAAGGATGTCATGTGAGACAGTGTCAAACGCTTTGCACAAGTCCAGGTAGATGACATCAACTGCTCTACCCCTGTCCATCAGTTCCGTAGCCCCATCAGAGAAGGCCACCAGATTGGTCAGGCAGGATTTCCCCTTAGTGAAGCCATGCTGGCTGTCACCAAGCACCTTGTTGTTTTTCATGTGCCTCAGCATGCCTTCCAGGAGAATCTGCTCCATGACCCTGGCAGGCACAGAGGTGAGGCTGACTGGTCTGTAGTTCCCCGGTTCATCCATTTTCCTCTTCTTGAAAATGGGGGTTATATTTCCTTTTTTCCAGTCATCCGGAACTTCACCTGACTGGCATGATTTTTCAAATGTGATGGACAGTGGCTTAGCAACTTCATTTGCCAGCTCCTTCAGGACCCATGGATGGATTTCATCAAGTCCCATGGACTTGTATATGTTCAGGTTCCTAAGATGGTCTCGAACCAGATCCTCTCTTACAGTGGGCCCAGGATCTTCATTCTCACTGTCCCTGCGTCTGCCTTCCAAGTTGCCTTCCATGTTATGTGATAATTTATACTATATTGCTTTACAACAATTTGTTGTATATTGAATATATTTATAATAAGTTTCTCCCTTGTAAATATTAATTTAGAACTTACATGTATAAATGAAGACAGCTGTACAGACAACCACTTTTTATTGAGAAATCAGAGTAATCATGTTTAAATGACTCTATGTCAAGTTTATGTTGACTCTTTATAAACAATGTATATAGGAAATACAGCATTTCCAATGCATTGCAAGCAAGTGGTACACACTTGCTTTTAACTGTTAATGCTTTTAAATTTGTGAAGAACTTATCCTGTTGCTAATAACATCAGCAATCAGCAGTGGTATTTTCTGGTTACATTTGCTAACATTACAGCATCTCACTATATTCTGGAAAAGCGAAAAAAAACTAGGAAGGTTATAAACAGTCCTCTCACTCACAATATTCTCCCTGCCTGTGCCTGCATCTCCCCTGAAACCTCTTGACTGATTGTAAGTGTTCACAAGAAGCACAACATCAGCATTTCTTTTTGGGTTCTTACCTGAGCACTTGCGATTGTTTATAGGCAGCTTCCTTTTCCTCTTGGAAATACCTCAAATCTTCTTTCATATTTTTTAAATCATCTTGCTTGTTTTTAAGTTCCACTGTGAGAGTTCTTATTCTACAGATTTAAAGAAAATAATTAGAAAGTATTATTTGCACTACTAAACAATCTCTTTCCTGAGTTTCATATTTAAATTAAAAATATGCTGAAAGTCTTTTCAAAGATGATAATCACATATTTCAGACTGAGGTATCAGATCTCCAAATAGAGAGAATTTAATCTTCTGGCCACTGTATGAGCCACTTGAGCAACTCTTTCAAAATAATATTCATAATATTTGTAAAATAATGTGGAAATGTATATGTCCAATATCAGTTCATATGCAATGTGATATTAAGAATACAGTGTTCATTCACAGATGCAACACTGAACTCGTTCATCCTCCAAAAAAACATAGCCCATTATGAAAATCTCAGTTTAAAGTTCAACTTTGGTACCCAGTTTAGGGGCTGCAATACCTAAAATGTAGGTACCTCATCCCAGCAGGGTGATGAAAGCAAGGTACCACAAGGAGCTGCATAGGTTTTACACACAACTGCAGGGATGTGCAGGGAAGAGCTCATTTAAGCTGAAGAGGAAATTCCCTCAAGTCAACCAACAGCAAATACTAAATATTTCGTTATGGTTACTATAGTTGTTTTCCATTCAGATTGTGTATCTATTTCTTAATTTCAGACATTTGCAACAGACGGATCCCAGTTAGTCACTCTTGTTCCCCTTCATCCTCAGTTTCACACTCATTATCATGGAACTGTACTTCTGCATTACTGAATTAGTTAATGGTGCTCTGCAAATAGTAACAAAAATACACATGTAAAATACATTCCTGTACCTTATTTTTACACCAACTGGAATTTAGGCCTCTGTTGCTTGACAATGGCATTTTAAAGAGCTAAAGAGAAACTTTTCACACAAAATGTTTCCACCAGATGTTACTTCTATGTACTCAGGCAATGACATTAGCATCAAAAAGATAAAAAATGTCAAATTAGTAAGATTATTTTCCTACATTTTTCTTAAGGAAGATTTAGGGAGAGGGCAGAAAGGTCTGGACTAGAGCTAGGTTTCCATGTTCCCACAACATGCCAGAGAAAACACAGATTTATTTTCTGTACTTCCCCCCTTCCTTTCAGGAAAAAAAAAAAAAAGAACCAACAAAAAAACAAAACAAAAAAAAAAAAAAACACACAACAAAAAACACAACCAAAAACCCAAACATATTTCAGGCCTACAACACTGTTGATCACAAGATGGGGTGGGAAGGACATGATAAATCTTGGTTGGGTGTCTGGGTCATGCCAGAGCACCAGCTCTTCTCTGTTTCCCTCTCTCTCCTAATGCCCCTCAAGACACCTGCAAGCAATTGTCTTACAGAATAGGATGGAAGGATTCAATGTCACAACACCCCATATAAGTATTTGCCTCAAATAGATTGAAAAGGTTTTTCATGCTTCCTCCTCGGTCTTTCAGTGTGCTTTGTCACAACAGCACATAATGGATTTTTCAGTTACAGCGCAGGTGACAAATTTTAGAATTCTACTTCAAATCTGACACCGAAAAAGATCCTAAATTTGGGACCAGGAAAGAAAAGCTTAGTGTTATCAGGACTCACAAACACCTTGTGTACCCTCCTCCTATTAAAAGTGCAAATTAAAGTTTGTCACCTCAATTACACTTATTTCAATGAGATTACGACATTTCAGAAGTAGAGTATCTGTACTGGGGGAAAAGTGATCAGAAACAGATCAGATACATGCTCATGGTTATGTACAAGAGTAGTTAACTCAAGACAGACAATAAGTATAAAGTGGGGAAAAATCATTCTTTCATCACAGCTTGTTTCACAGTCAACAGACAGCCCCTCTCCCAGCCATACACCAGCATCTCACAGTCAAAAAGGGACACTGCCTCTTGCAGGGGTTTCGCTCTGTCTCCACAGCACTTCCCACCCAGAGAAAGGGGGAACGAAACCAGAAGCATCATCTGATGAGGCTGACCTGGTGGGGGCTTTCCCCATTTATGGGATTTCCCACTCTCACAGCCTCACTCTTGCAGTTGGAAGCCAGACTGCCTGCTCACCAGCCAGCTCGGCCCACTCCCACACCACCTGTAGCGGAGGCTGCAGTCAGTTGGGCATGATTCCTGCAGTCACCTGGAAGCACACAGAGATGCGGCCAGCTCAAGGTAAATGTTCAGCACATTTCTTAACATCTGAACAATCTTCTCATTTTAATTGCTTCAAGTTTCATATATGTATTTTGACAAAAATAGCCCCAAGGTAAGGCACAGGAGAACCAACCAGTATCTCTTACCACCATCACCTATTCACAGGAGAGGAGGAGGATAGCAGCCCTAGGAAGCATGGGGAGCTTTCCATCCCTGCACAGCTGTGCACTCGCTAGCCTCCTGCCTGCTCAGGATATGACCCACGTTTGTGCTGGACTCTAAGCCATGGCAACCACAGCTGCCCATGTCGAAGGAGCAGAAGGCTGACCTGCAAGTTTTTCTTTGCTTCTAAAATTCACCTTTTGAACTTTTTTATTACAGCAGTGGTTTGGACCTGTTTTTTTTTCAAGCACTGTTATCACAGTGTAAATAAATACATTTTAAACAGTGTTTTTCAACAACTTGGGACTTAATCCCACAGTTGTAATGAAATGAATGGAACTGTATAGGAGTAACAGACAGTTGAATCCAATTCCCTTCTTTTGTTACATGCACAAAAAGAATACCACATAGCACATCACTACCACTTTACAGCACAACTTTTTTCTATTAGCTGTAGATAAATACTCTAAAACAGTCTTCTGTCCCCAAAAATACTACAATGATATGTAACTGTTAAAAATTAGTCCCTTTATAAGCCTTCACAACACTTACTGCTAACCCACAGCAAGCAGAGTAAATGATCTATTTGTCTACTGGTGACTCACTGTCACAAGTAATTAAATAATATTTGAACCAGCAAATATTTTACAAAACCAAAGGATGGCAGAAGCATTACATCAGCCTTTGCTTCAATTTTAAAAAGCAAAAGAAAATAAGAATGATTTATAGAAAAAAAAAAGCAGCCCATAATGTTAATGTGCATTAGTTGCTGTTCTCAGATAGATCATCTTTAACATACCTACACCAATATGCAAATTTAAAAAATCAATAGTCCTGATAAAGAAACATGGATCTGTCCAGCTCTGCCAAAACCAAACCTGAACATCTGGTAGTTAAAAACCAAGTTGTTGGGGCTCAACTGACATTATGGGGAAAAAAATGAAGAAGAAATTTCTGGCATTACCTTTTTTAGAAACTTTACCCTGACTACCTGTACATTTCTTGGAGGTGGAAGGCAGGAGGGGAGAAAATAAAACCTGTTTGATTGCATTTAGGAGGAGAATCAGATTGGTGTCACTGACTAACAGGAAAATGTCCATTCCCTTAACAGTTATATAAATTAAAATATATTTTTGCAGATGCTATACCTTGAGGGAAAAAAGCAGTAATTTATCATTGAACAATAACAAATCAAAACTCTGGGATCCACAAAAAACTGGATGCTCATTTTCTATTCTTACTCATTCCAGAATGGGCAGTATTTGAAGATCTTTTGGTTTAAAAATTACACTTGCAAATAAGTACAGACAGATTTTCTTCCTCTTTCCATTCCAGAGAACTGATATAATGAGGTGTAGCTTGGAAGTACAGCCTCAGAGAGCAAACGGACCTTATCAGTATGTTCTGGTGACTTGCACACAAAGGAACAGGAGAAGGCGGAGAAGGCAAGACAGTTGCACTCAGACTACTATCATCACCGTAAGAAGGCAGAAAAAAACAAAAATGTTATTTTGGTGATATTTAGCACAAAGAAAAAAGTTCAATGGGTCATTAAATGCTGTCATTGAGAGAATCATCAGAACGGAACTAATCTCATGCTCTGTCCTACAATTCACATGAACTGTGAAGATTAACATCCTATCTTTGCAGCCAGCGTACTTTCCCAGGGAATACAGGAAGAAGCCTTCCCATAGTGGGACTTGAATTATAACATATTAACTACTAGTGCTGACAACAAAAAGAATAGCATGAGAAAATAAAAAAGTAGTTGCCAGCAAACAAACATACTAATTGTCCTAAAAGTAATGACAAGAGCAATCACCATGTTTGTTCAAATTTAAGACTCACAGACTCATGGAAGACATTGCATTTCACAGGAGTTTAGATCAGAAGAAAGAACCTTTGCAGACTACATGGTACACAACCCTTTGAGACCCAGTAGGCCCACTTTAAGCCTGGATGAGTGAATGCGTAGAATCATAGAATAGTTAGGGTTGGAAAGGACCTTAAGATCATCTAGTTCCAACCCCCCTGCCAGGGGCAGGGACACCTCACACTAAACCATGCCACCCAAGGCTCCATACAACCTGGACTTGAACGCTGCCAGCGAAGGAGCACTCACAACTTCCCTGGGTGACCCATTCCAGTGCCTTACCACCCTTACAATAAAAAACTTCTTCCTCATATCCAATCTAAACTTCCCCTGTTTAAGTTTGAACCCATTGCCCCTTGTCCTGTCACTACAGTCCCTCATGAAGAGTCCCTCCCCAGCATCCCTATAGGCCCCCTTCAGATACTGGAAGGCTGCTATGAGGTCTCCATGCAGCCTCCTCTTCTCCAGGCTGAACAGCCCCAACTTTCTCAGTCGATCTTCGCAAGGGAGGTGCTCCAGTCCCCTGATCATCCTCATGGCCCTCTTCTGGACTTGTTCCAACAGTTCCATGTCCTTTTTATGTTGAGGACACCAGAACGGCACACAATACTCCAAGTGAGGTCTCACGAGAGCATCCTGAGTTGCCTGGAGTTGGCAGGGTCAGTAGGCACAAGGGAAGGCTGGAAAATACCATCAATGATAAAGGTTTCACTACAGTATTTTCAGCTCCATGAAACTCTAGAACCGGCTCATATCACGGAGTTGCTCATTTTCATTTTAGCATGTTGCATTCTGTCCAACAGGCAAGTCAGTGTGCATCCCTACAAAGAAGCTAAGCATTCATAAATTTGGCATGGAATATGTATAAAATGCATAGTCTGAAACTCATTACATATAATATCATCCACAAGCTTCTTAATAATTGTCTTTTTTATGTT
This sequence comes from Ara ararauna, assembly GCA_028858755.1. Lineage (NCBI taxonomy): Eukaryota > Metazoa > Chordata > Aves > Psittaciformes > Psittacidae > Ara > Ara ararauna. Next base: position 26,575,166 of record CM054382.1, on the reverse strand, counting down.
CTCATTCAGAATAGACTGCTCAAGTTAAGATAAGACTATTTAATAGTTTTCATGTGCCACGACAGAATCATTCACTTCTTTTGATTGCAGGTTAGCATATGGCCCAATCTGATAGCAAATTGAAGTTATCTCTGACAACCAACCAAGAGGTTCTTTGTGAAGGTCTCTATCAGTCTCATGTAAGTTGACAGTCTTTTCAAATCTTGCATTAATTGTTATCTATCTTTATTATCTTGGCAGAAATAAAAGATGTATCATGAAGACACCCCAGATAAATTTTGCTCCAGCAAAGGTAAATCTCTGGAACAGGTCTGAAAAACAATGACAGAAAGTCTGCCTTGTCACAAGCACTTCAGAATTTATCTTTGAAGGAAACCAAGATTTCATTTCCCAGAGCCACCAATACAGCTACCAGTTCATTTACAGTAACTACAGTTTATGTAATCTGTCATAGCAGTAATACTCAGTACTGTCAGAGCAGCAAAACTCAGGAATAACTTCTTAGAAGTCAGTGGAGTTGCACTGATTCAGTTAAAATAAAAAAAAACAGTTATGAGTAATTTGATAATTGTCTAAAAAATAAATGGTGCCAAAGAAAATTTGTAGGTGACTTTTTACAACAGCACTACAAACTTGCACCTGCAAATCAAATAGAAGTTATCCAAGGTTTATGTTTGAGTATACTTCCTGAGCAGAAATTTTCTTGGTTTCTGTACTTTGCAGGTACAGTAAAGACCAAGTAGAGACCAAACAATTACATGAAGACAATACATTGTGTTTTCCTAACAATAAAAATAAATTTCATTTTATGTGTTTGGATTTTTTTCAAACTAGACAAGTGTTTTGCAGATGATGATCTTAAGGTCCTTTCCAACCCTAACTATTCTATGATTCTATGAAGCCAACTGTCATTATATCTCTGAATACAAATGTAAACCTAATATTTCCTCTTAATTCTAAACCAGTCACAATCCGATTACGCCCATCTTTTCATTACTTCTTCCTTGCCAAACATGAAATCTCTTTTTTTCATATCATTCTTCTGATGAGGGACTCCCTGACCTCCGAATCCACAGAGCCCAGGGACCTAGAGCAGCAAGTGACCTTCATCCTTCCTATACTCACCTCATTCATGTACTAGAGAATCCTTCGGAATACAGTCATGGCCAAAAAAGTATATCCCAGATTTTATTCTGGATAGCCACCTTCCCGTTTTGCAGTCTTAAAAGCAGAATCAAGTGCAAAAGGCAGTCAAAAACAGAAGAGAAAATTGGTTTCTTGGTATGAAAGGATTAGCCTGAGCTCACCCTCTGGCCCCATCCAAGTTTCACTGCTATGTGGCCACACAGTGCTCCAGAACGTAAAACCCTGTCCTGTATGCACATGCACACAAAATATTAACATTCTTCAGTAAATAACCACAAAGCTTTCAAAATACAAGACAAAAAAGCAGAACCCCTGTGGATTTGAGTAAGAAATTTTGGCTGAGTCTGAACTAAACGAGATTGTTTAAGGATTTGTAGTTATGCCCAGAATCATTTTACAGATCAAGCTTACAAATCTCACATTAAATTATAAAGTAGAGGTAAGTAGAGGCATGAAAAATTATTTTATTCTTGCTTTTAACCAGTGGTCACAAAATGGATAGTAACTTACTACACACAAGCAATTGAAAGTTTTAACTTCAGCATATAGTGTGAACAAATAAATGACCACCCATTAAAGGAACAAGAAAAAAAAAAACCAAAAAACCCAACGAAATGCGCACCACACCATTTTTCTTATTTCCACCATGCAATAGAGGGTACTAAACACAAATGCAGTCCTCTGACTATTTATTAATACCAGGTTACAATAAAATAGTATCTAAGCATTACTTTAATATCTTACATGCAACTGTGCTGTCCACAAGGACTTAAGTTACACAACAACCCGTTGATCTCTTCCCCTAGCAAACAAGTAATTATGGCCTTTGCCATTGTATGTGATGCTGTGCAGGGATTCCATGTTGGAGCCACACGAGGGTGTAAGAGAGGAACTACTCCCTGTAATTGCAGATGGTTTTGAGCACTGAAACTGGAAAACCTCAAGAACTGTAACATAAAAACTGTTCATACAATAAGCAGAAACAGAACTGAAAATACATGCCTAACACAGAAGCCTGCACTGGGGGAGATGAACAACTTCTACTTTCCTGAGAAAAGTTAGCCATTCACAGAGCTTAGACTTAAACTGGAGCTGTCTTGTCAGTAAACACCTCTCAAGGCCATTACTGAATTATATGGAACTGTTCTCTGGCGCCAAAAAACGTGGTAACTTTTCAAAATGTAACTTCAAATTTTAATTTTACCTATTAAATATTAAAATATTTTAAATTAAATATACATGAAAATTATCATGGAAGCAAAACTGCAGATTTCATGTTTCCTTTTGCATTTCTCACTGACTGCTGTTTCAACCGCTTCCAGATAAGGAATTTCATTTCACCGGAAGAAAGTTCGTTTTATCAGGAGTTTGGGAGAAGGTTGAGCATTAACTGCAGAGTTTTGCACCTCATGATTCACTCCTCCAAACTGTCTCTGTGAACAAATTTCTCCTGCTTATTAATAATTAACCTTAGCACTCAATCATGTTAATAGAAAAAAAAACTTGTCAAAACTAGAACCACCACAATTTTAATATATCAAGATGGAGCCTGAGCTATTGCTCGTCAGTAGCAGAAAGCATGCATGCTATTGGGAAGACCCTGGCTGCAACATCCTTTGCATAAGAATCTAACGGCAAGAGATTATTTCCCAAAGGCAGTGTGCTGATTTGCTTTCTGAGACTGTGACAAGATCTGTGATTTTTTTTTTTTAGGTACAGAAGTGCACTGCTGTACAGACAGTGAGCACAGGACCTGGGTCCCACAGGCCCTGTTAGGACTTTTGCAGGCTCGAGGCACAAGCCTGAGCCAAACCCAGTTCATCATGATTACACCAGCAGGGCAAAATGCACTTATCAGTTTGCAATTATTAAGAAGAACATATTAAAACACTCTGGCATTATACAAAATTCTCCTTTTTCCTGGTTAATAAATACACCCTAAAAATTATCATGTAGCTGAATAACAGATGCACTGTTATTTACAAAATATTCAATAAGGAAGCTGAAGGCTCTATTTCTTTGTAAACTTCATATTCTCTCTTCACACACGAGTGGCATTTCCAAGTACAAACCCCTTGTGCGCTTCTAAACATTGTAACTCGGGCTACCTAAAGGTAGAATTCAGTGCATACAGAGCTAGAAAAATTCCAGCACCTTCATGCTCTATAGTCTCCCCACAATGAGGAACCACTGTATTATTTCTTTTTGCTAGGAAATGATGAGTGTGAAACCCAGGGATTCACTGAATCCCATGCCGATAACTCTTGTTGTATTTACTGGTCTCTTCCAAGCAATCATTGAAGGAGCACACATCCAAGACTCACACATATCATCTGCAGCATGATGAAGAACACTCCTTTACTACTTTATGAACTAATTCCTTCTTGTGTTAGATGATGCACCAGTATCATTCTGAAAATACATTACAGGGCTGCAGTGGTTATAATGTTTTGTTCATTAGTCATTTAAGGAATCCAAATGAGCACAAGCACTGATGAAATCCATCTGTGCGTCCTAAGGGAACCAGCGACTGAAGTTGCTAAGCCACTATCCATCATATTTGAAAAATCATGATAGTCAGGTGAAGCTTCCGATGACTGGAAAAAAGGAAATATAACCCCCATATTCAAGAAGGGGAAAAATGGAAGACCCAGTCTCATCTCTGTGCCTGCCAGGGTCATGGAGCAGATTCTCCTGGAAACCATGTGAGGGCACATGAAAAACAACAAGGTGGTTGGCCACAGCCAACATGGCTTCACCAAGGGGAAATCATGCCTGACCAATATGGTGGCCTTCTACGATGGGGCTACAGAACTGATGGACAGGGGCAGAGCAGTTACCACCTTCCTGGACTTGCTCAACACTGTCCCACATGACATTGTCTCTAAACCAGATAGGCATAAATTTGATGGATTGACCACCTGGCAGACAGAGAACTGGCTGGATGCCTGCACAGGAGACCTTATAGCAGCCTTCCAGTATCTGAAGGGGGCCTACAAGGATACCAGAGAGGGACTTCATCAGGGACTGTAGTGATAGGACAAGGGGTAATGGGTTTAAACTTAAACAGGAGAAGTTCAGGTTAGACATAAGGAAGAAGTTCTTTACTGTGAGGGTGCTGAGGCACTGGAACAGGTTGCCCAAAGAAGTGGTAAATGCTCCATCCCTGACAGTGTTCAAGGCCAGGATGGAGAGAGCCTTGGGTGACATGGTTTCGGGTCAGGCTTCCCTGCCCATAGCAGACAGGTTGGAACCAAATGATCTTAAGGTCCTTTCCAAACCTAACCACTCTATGATTCTATGTTTTTTAAAAGTCAAAATATGCACAATCCCCCAAGATACCCACATATGATGGTATGTAATACAAATAACTGATTGTATGCTTTAAACCACATTTAGAAAAAGAGAGGTCACTTCTTTATCTCTTTATTTCATCCAGATTTGGCTCACAGAGATTTTTTACACCAAGTAAACTCTACTTTATCACTACATGTTCAGCAGAAACAGACATATTAAAAAAAAAAATCTATTAAAAGTGACCTTTTTGCCTTGTGTTCTTTCCCTTCAAAACCTATTTTTAAAATGGTGATGCAGTTCTTAAAGCATGTACCACTCCCCATTTCCAGTATTTTCAGTCTCCTAGGACAAGAAACGGCACGTCATTTCCATCACACTTCTGTGTAGGCTGGTAGCTAAGGGTAGAGCAGTGTGTTGTTATCTCTGCCCAGTCACTTCAGTGCTTTATTACAAGTTTAGACTTTACCAAGCGAGGCAGTTGCTGATGCTTTCCTATGTGATCATGTTGCAAATAGGAAGATTTATTTTAGGCAAACTCAACAACAAAGCATTTTCCACTATATTAAGTTTTGCCATTGTGATAGGAACTAACGAACTCTAGAAAAGCACAAGTATAAAAAATATTGCTTCTGCATGTTAAAAAGTTAGGTTTAGATGATCTTTAAGATTTTATTCTTTATTGATAAAATTTTCCATCATCTACATGCATGACACAGAACCTTAAGTCTCACAGTAGTAACCAACAAGTAACTCTTCTTCTTAGATTAGTAAAAAAGTTTTTAGAAATCCATTTACAAGGGATCCTTGACACAGGACTTGCTAAGTGACATCTATATACCTTTTCACATGTCTAAACATCACAAAAATTTTTTGCTCCTTGTCACACTTGAGGTATTCAGCACTACTACACCTTTCAAAAGCATCTTTAGTATTTAAATCTATTTTAGATTTCTTATGTTGGATGTTGCAAGAATTATTAAAATTCACACCACAAATACAATCTGCCTCTCATGTAGAATGACAAATGTCAAAAGACACTGCCAGAGAAAACCTGTTAATAAATTCAGCTTTAGGGACTCCAAGAACTTGGGGGATTCCCCACAGACACAGCTAAACCCAATCATACTTGTATCGCCAAGGAACTAGAGAAGTAAGCCTCCAATGAAAGCACTCATTACCAATACGTTTAAATAGGTGACAAGCCAAAAATGGTTAGTCAAATGACACAACAGCGTTTCAGCTTAACTAACCATGAACCATTGCTTTGGCAGACAGCAGCCAGTACCCCCTAAGAAGGCAAGCCAGCAGCACAGAGCACAATGTGGTTATGAGCTGCACAGCCTATCTCAAGTTGGCATGTGTATTGATAGCATTGCTATCTCAAGCTAGCCACAGCCGTTCAGGAATAGCTCTCATGCAAGCATTCTGGAATTAAAGCCATTTTAACATGGAGTAAGACCTGAATAGCCAAATTGAATCAGTGTAGTTAACAGCACAATGCTTTGTTCCCCTTCTCCCAATGAAATCCCAATGGGTATGTAACTAATTTCTGCAAATTCCAGGTTCCCAGGTGGCTTTCAAGGTTAACCACAGTTACAAATAGCAATACTTTAACCTAGAAGGAATATAAAAATGAAGAAGTCTGCAGCTAACACAACAGATTAAATGTCTTGGTCTACCAGAGATAAAACGAAAAAAAAAAAAAAAAAAAAAAAAAAAAAAGACAGGCATATTTGGCTTCTGATAAATGTTTGGAAAGAATGATATGTCAACCTTACAAGAACCAGAAGATAGTATGTAGAACACTCAGTTTATGCCAACAGCACAAGGTAACCAGAGAGACCCAGTACAGTAAAGAGGAGATAAGGAATATTTAGAAAAGCTACTTAACAAGAGACAAGAGTTGATTTATGGCTTGAATGAAAGACTACTGAAAGTATTCTTCTTGATTTCAACAGGTTTTAAATCAAGTTGAGCCTTAAGGGAAAAAATGCAGAGATAAACCTTTTATTAACTGTTACAGCTTTACTGAAAGTGGCTAAATTAAAATTAAATTTACCTACGGCAAATGAGCCTCAGCAAGAAGAATGTGCTGTCACTGCATCTGCTAATACACTGAATACTGCCACCATAACTGCCACCCAGAGCTCTTAAAAGAACAAGGAGCAAATGCACTCTTCAAAAATACCAAAGAAAACACTAAATATTGGGAGAGATGGAGGATATTTAGAACAAATGAAAAAAAAAAAACAAAAAACAACAAACCCATGAGCAGAGTAATCTACAAGATACATGTGTTTTGTTTAACTGTGTGAACTTATGCTTTAAAATTAATCTTTTGTAAGTAATATTACTAAACACAAGATTAATGAAATCCATTAACAGTAACATCAAATTCTTAACAGTATGAGTGATATGCAAAAAAAAATGAAAAATAAATAAAAATAATTAAAAAAATAGACAAGCTGTAGCTATTTCTTTTGCAGTGCTTCCAAAGCATTCTAGTCCAATCTCTTGAGAAGACCTTAACACTACAAATGTCCCATGTTATCAGTTCTAGATCACTTGCTACTAGGCATGAGTCAGTCATGCAAGAAACAACTCTACTGGGGGGCTTCAGAATCAAAATGATTGAACTGGTAATTAAAGTTATAGTCTTATTCTTAAAAAACTTCTGACAACAGCCTGATTCAGATAAGCAAGAAATTACCAAGAGGTTTCCAATGCCCTTGTTTGTATCATATTATGCTACCAGTAGTCAATATTAGCAACTACATTTCCATAAATTATCTTTTACTAGACAACTATAAGTATCAATTTTTATAGTCACACTGTAAACAATCAAGTATGACTTCCTGTTCTAAGTTTAAAGTTATCATGATGTGAATCACTACACTTGTGTACTACTTGATTACTACACTTGTGTAGAACACAAGAAAAGCATGTAAGTATGAGCTGAAGGAGAACACACTTAAAGGTTTTAATCATTGCACCCTAGATTTATAAACGTGGCTTTGAGGTCTATCATTAACTACTGGAGTTCTTAAGAGCACAAAACTCCCCTTTAATTGGGACCTTCACATACCTGCCAGTAAGCATTTGCAAACTCCTGTTCCTGAGGAACAACGCCACAAGCAGCACCCAAGATTTTCATGATTGCTTCAATACTCTGTATCACCCCTTTACACAGTGAACTGTGAGCTTCTCATACTAAGAATGCTGGTGATTCTTTAACATGTTACTATGAGACAATAAGTAAAAATTTCAGAACTGGGAAACTCCCAATGTTGTGGAATTTAATTTAAAATATTACAATTTTATTATGAAATAAGGAGATTAAATATTTGATTATTTCCCTTTGGGAGTGTGTACAGGCAAAATTCCTCTGAAATGTCTTTTGGCCTTTCTTTCATTTCAAACATATTGACTGTTTCTAAACATGAAGGAATTTAAAACTTGCTTCCAGACACTACTACAAAAGACGATTTAAATTAGTATTACAGTATATATGCTACATCTGGTAAAAGAAAAACAAATCTTATTTATATTTTAAACTTCTTTGGAATCAAATTACCTAGTACACATACACAAGAATAACATCAGACTAGGTAGTATGTTCTGACCTTTCTGTTTTTGATTCACCGTCAGCTCGGTAGTGTTCAAGGTCTCGGTAAAGAGACTGCAATTCTGCTTGAAGTCCTTTTTCCCGTTCTATACTTCCTTCATAAAATTTAATCTCCTTTTCCATTGCTTTTACTTTTTCTTCCATCACCTTAAATTCATGAAGTATCAAATAGCTGACTCCACAGTATTTACATACTGTCTCATCCCGGGACATCTAGAAAGAGATAAAATTACAAGACTGTTAGTAAGAAAAGTTGAACAAAAAAGCCAACCTGAATGACACTAAATAATAATAATAAATCTGAATAGTTTAAATCATTTACTGCTCTGGAGCATTTATGCTCAGATGATGCTACTGCTTAAATATAAAAGAAGACAAATTTTAAACTGAATTCTAAACTGAAGTACCTTTGAATTATGTTTGATGTATTAAAATAAAATGCTATGTTTTACAAAATTATCTCCTTAATGAATTTGTGATTGCTTGAGCCAGAAAATGTTATTTACTGTGCTTTTTTGACAAGTCATATCCAACTTAAGTAAGCAAATGAAAAGTGGAAAGTACATAAAATTATATAATCCAGCAATCTTTAGAAAAATAATTCAAATCAGTAAGGGACTAATTATTATGAAGTAGTGTCCATGTCCTTGAGTGTTGTAGAAAATGTAACCCATTTACTAGGTATGAAGTAATCAAACACTAAAAAAACCTACAGAGTACATAACACACATCTAATAGAAAGACCTTTGCTTAAACTGAGAAACATACTTTTGTAAGTGATCAAATTATTAAGCTTTGCAGGAAGGCTTCATAAATACGAACAGATATACATGCTCTGACTTTGATGCACATATTATTCAGTGTATCAGTTATTCCTAATCGTTTTAATAATTTTCACTTCCAGGAAAAAATGCTCAATTTACAAGTGATACAGAACTGAACCTGCAGAAGAAATGGGTATAGAGTAAATAAATCAGCCAGGCCAAGCCAGAAGGTCTGACACTTCAGTAGGTGACATGGAAGCATCTGCATACCAGCGCAGATCACCGTTTCCTGAGTGTAACAGGTCCTACTCTGTTCTTGTGTCACAGCATAAATGCATTTCAGATGGACAGAATTAAGACTAGATCAGAGGAGACTCGTAATATAGCTAAAGAAATGACCTCAAAGCAAGAAATATAAGAAGGTATTGGTAAGCTCGGAGATGTGAAAGACGGAAAATGGGTGGCAGCTGAAAGAGCAGTTGTGTGTTTGTGTATTGAGAGCTTAAAACAAGCTTTAACCTTTCTTGCAATTATCAATCGTTAACAGGATTTTACACAATGACTTATGAAAATCAGAAAGCTAGAAAACTGCAGTCAGTTTAAGTCAAAGAATGTAACAATTCCTTGTTCTACAGGAAAAGAAAAAAAATGACATTTTGAGACATTGGGATAAACTGAAAGGAATCAGATGACAGAAAACAGCTTTCAAAAATTATAAAATACAGACTCATGATCTCATGATTCAATAATCTGTAGCACTTTAAATATAGCTTGATAAAAATGGTATTTCAGGACGCCCTGGAATTACCAGGCCAAGCTTTATTTAATCTCAATTCTCATTTCTTAGGTTTGCCCCAGTTTAAAATACCCCTAGTTACAGTTGCTGTGAATGAGCTGAAAATGCAAGTTTATTTTTCCTGGCAGCTGCAAACTGTGCTTCGAAATATGAAACTGTTATTCAGGATAACTACCATAAAGTTCCAAAGCCCTAAAATTACTATATTGAAAAAGGACAAAATGAGCTGTTACAGGGAGCAAAGGAGGGGGGTTCTTGTCCCAAAAAGAACATTGCGCTCTCTTGCAGCACGACCACTGCTGTCTTTCAAATAAACAGTTACATAAATTTCACTGGGTACAAGGATTAAAATCAAAATAAAACAATTGGGGTCCTATACTGAAAATGTTCTATGCAAGTACTAACACTTTTTAGTTTCCAAGTTCAATTTTGTTACTGAACTTAAAAATAAATGAAGTCATAGAACAATAAACACTATCTCTCTGAACATAGTAAGAAACAGGTCACGTTCTTCTTCACATTCATTCTTCAAATGAAATAAAAACTTGACTTAGATCAGGTCGGATTTTTAAAGTACTTGCTACATTGTCAAAAAAACACAGGAAAGCCAGAGGCTTTATACCACGGCAGCAAGGAAACAAGTTCTGTCTTTTAATCAGAACCTTGCTTCTGTACACACACAATTATCCCACAACCACTGCAATATACTGTATATAGATTGAACTAGTTCTAAAATATTTATCTGTAGTGTAAATTAGCAGTTTCCTAATACCAGTATACAAATTTGGCACAGGTTGTGTGATATTTAACAGGCAAGCTAGCCCAAACTAAATTCCATGCTGCAGAACATTAACACCAATAAGCAAGCCAACTAATTTAAATCCATGAATGCCCAAAATGCCTAGAAAAATAACAGGATGCAGTTCAAAGTGAATAGCTCTAAAAGAGCAAGGCTTGAACTGATGAGAGCAAGAGGTGTACTAATATGAATTCTTATCCTAAATCCAAGATTCCTCTCTCATGCCCACAGTGGTCAAATCACAAGCAGGACTTTCTCCCCTTTCTATTTCCATTTCTCCTCTCTTTTGCATTGTTAACATCACAACCTGAGTTCTCCTCACTGATACTCAAAATACCTCCTGAAATTCCTGAGCTGGTTGGATATATTTTTCAGAAGCTACTGCAGTTTCACACAGACAGGTATAGAGAAACGCTGCCAAGCTGAAGATGCTGATTCCATTGAGCCAAAATGGTGACAGAGCTTTCTTAGGGCTACACCAATTTTAAGATCAGAGCCAGAAAGCATTCTATAGCTTTGAAGACTACTTACAAACAAAATGTTTTGGGCTTTTGCACAGTTTCCAAGAGAAATAACATTACTTTATCTGTGTGTGTATTTCTCTATTGTCACCCTTTTTTTGTGAACCAGAATGTCTGATCATTTATAACCAATTCCGACTGTGAGGGCAGAAATATTTACGTGTCTAAAAGCTTTCGCAAGTATTTATTGCCTACCTGGTTGTCTAAGTTCCCCACTGAAGAAAACTCTGGAGTGTGAAGGTAGCCCTTTTCAGATATCAAATAATCCATATAGGAGAGAGACTCATAAATGGTCTGTCCAGGAGAAAAGAGTCCATTAGACCTTGTGTCTTACAAGGGCTAATGGAATGATTAACCAATACACAACTATTACACAAAAATCTGTAGGAAACAAATTTGCAGTAGTTCTTTTGCTTACAAAGCTGCCTTGTCTGGAATAGTATTATTTTTGAATAACCACGAAGAATGTGTGTTATATACACAATGATTTACGTTCTCAGATTCTATATTTTACTACTTACATTTGATCAGAAGACTGTTTTCACCTTCTCAAACTCAAAGTAGGAAAAAAAAAAATCTGGGGCAAAGCACAGTTTGGAAACAATAGAAACAGAAACTGTGAGAGCTCCAATTGGAAAATGGAATCTGTATGTCCTTAGCAGTGAGAACAAGCAGTGAATAGAAAGAAAAAAAATCAATTAGTAATTCGAAAAACAAACATAAGAATTTTAGTATTGTGCTTTTGGTCAGGCTGGACAGGGAAATTCAGAACAAACAGGACTTGAAAAGGGAACAGAGAGATACTAAAACCCCCTGCTATTTGAGTTAGCACGACAGTACTGCATGCACAGTAACAACACAAAACCAAAAACAAACTCGTAAGGACAATGTACTTGGACTAGGAAGATATTTGATCCATAAGGTTTTGAGCTACAGTTCTGATACACATTACACCAGATGCTATAAAGAGAGGACAAGAGCAACGGCCAGAACAAGCTGTATCATAAGGTTGCATTTGTAGCTGTTCCACTAGAACATCTCTGGGAGTAGTTTCAACTAAAGAGCTGTGTTCGGTTTTGGAAGAATTAATATTATTCCATGGTTACATAGATTTCTTTAGCTACCAAGGGCAAGTGCAGAATTGAGCCAAGACGGATAGTCACTCAAATTACATCTGTCTGACTCAATACTGTAAGTATTTGTAGAGCAAAAGCCATAAGGAATAAAATTAAAAAAAAAAAAGTTACTTTGATGGTCTGGACCATTTTTAGACTTTTGACTGTCAAGACAGGAATTTTTATCACTTCAACTTGACCAGGTAACTACAGGATGCATCAGTCTGCGCATGGCTATTCTTCTACTCTAATATCCCAGATTCCACCCATGAAAATTACCATGATAAAGAGTTAAATTCTTGTTAAAAGGAAAATTATCCACTTTCTCACTTAGCAGTGCCTTGGAATTACAACATCCCACATATGGATCACTTATGCTAGAAACAGTCCATTACAAGCAGCTAATAAATAGCCATGACTCTTAAAAGCCAGTCCTCAATTAATGAGATTCTTCAAAAAGCTTTAAATATGTTTCTGTGCACCACTAAAATAAAAACACAGAGCCATGAGCACAGATGTACTCCTTGTACATTAATTTTATAGTGAAGGGAAGGGAGAGTCTAAGGGAACTGCAGCACTCACCATCCTCCTTGCATCACCAAGCATTCAGGCACATAAACCAGTAGTAACAGCTCTTCTCTCACCCCAGTCAGTCTGTCAGGACTGAGACCGCTTTAGCAAGGACTGGCCAAATAACAAAAAACAAACCACACTCGTAGCAGAACAATACATAAAATTCAGGAAAAAAAATAGTTATGCTGCAGCTGGGTGCTCTTAAAATTATTTCTGTATATTGATTGTTTTATTCCATCTCTACTTGATTCTACCTTATCACCTGAATCTACTTTGCTTCTTATTTTTCTGAATCTAGTTTTCCGTTTTACTCCTCCTCTCCCATACTACTTTAATTTCTCTCATGCTGTTTGTCCTTCTCCTGACAAACTAGCCAATCCCTATCACACACACACACACACACAAAGTCATTACTCAAACCACACAACTGATTTTCTAGGAAGAAAGTGGAGTCTTCTGCTGTATATGCAAAACCAAAGAGGTATTTGATTGAGATCGATCTTTTTCTATCCAATGATTTTTGAGAATCTCAATAGAAACTTCACTTTAAAAGTTTATCTTGAGCCAAGTTTTCAGTCAGCATCTACTCAGACGGTAATACAAATTGGATGCTAAGCCATGCTTCATACATACTTATTTGTTCCACTTCCATAAAATATTAGCTGCAAAATAAAAGTCACAGTACTTGCTTTGCATACATATGTATAATGTAGAAATAGGCTTGTAGTAAAAACTGAACATCCTGCTCTCAAAAGGTGCATTGAAAACATGCCCTGAAATAATCAGTTTGCAATGAAAGGAAATAACAACTGGATTTTAGGTAGCTTTTAATTTTTTCCTGCCAGTGAGTAAAGCAGACTAATGAATCATAAAAAGACTATACTGCACTGTTAGTAACTGCACACATTCACACGAGCCCTGCAAATATCTAACACGTGTCCAACAGCACGGACCTTACCAGTGATCCTGAACTCATTCAGGATGTGTCACAGCACACTCCAACAATCCACGCAATGCAGGGCATTGCAACAAAACGTGATACTTGTGCAGACAAAAGATAATTTAGCCCACTGTTAATCATTCTTCGCCTGACAAATACTGACTTTTTGAATCTGTAGTTGCAGCAGTTGTGGAGCCCCTCCTAGCTACAACCCAATTGCTTGTGATGCAAGAGTTACTTCAATCCCTCCAATTCCTAGCAACTTACTTGGACACTGATTGCCAAGAGGGTAGAAAAGCTTAAATGCAGTGAATACAGCCCCAGCCTTATAAGTATAGCAACACATAAAAATGCTTTGCTGCCCTACGTGACCCCAAGGGACTCCAGAGTTTTTACGCTAAGAACAGAAGATTGTTATCCAAATTCAGAAGATGTGCTTTCACAAATCACCTGATACCTCAATAAACAGTGGTAACAAAGCAGGCTACCTTTAGGATCTGAGAGCTGGTTTTCCCAAATCAACTATGGGGTCATTGGTATCCAGTTCACTGCTGAGAGCTTTCTACCACTTTAGGCTGCAACATGTGGGCTTATACAAAAATAAGCAGATACTTTCTAACATTTCCAAAGCACATTACAGTCACTCAGAACATTCACATCCCTGGAGCCTGACATCCCAGTAAAACCCAAATGTTAAAAGTTTTAAAGCCAAATACTGAAAAAACCTCAATGGATGCAACAGCAACTCATGAATATCTTCTCCAGAAGCATTCATAAGGTGCACTGACAACAGGTCTCTGAAGAGACATCCTGCCATTCTGTAGGCACACTACCATGCTCATCTGCAGGGCACAAATGGAAATGCTGCTGTTTCTAAATCCATATTGATACCAGTATTTAAGTACTATATATGTAACTATTTCATTTGCTTCTACAAAGCCAGTCTTGGTGGATGGGACAGATTCTTTAGTTAATTAATGCAACTGGAACTATGTAAGAACCTATAAAAAAAATAACCCCAGGTTCAAAGACAGCAAGAAAAATTAAAGATAACGTGCTCATAAAGATACTATAATAGAATCATAGAATAGTTAGGGTTGGAAAGGACCTTAAGATACACCGCCAGCAATGGAGCATTCACAACTTCCCTGGGCAACCCATTCCAGTGCCTCACCACCCTTACAATAAAAAACTTCTTCCTCATATCCAATCTAAACTTCCCCTGTTTAAGCTTGAACCCATTACCCCTTGCCCTCTCACTACAGTTCCTCATGAAGAGTCCCTCCCCAGCATCCTTATAGGCCCCCTTCAGATATTGGAAGGCTGCTATGAGGTCTCCATGCAGCCTCCTCTTCTCCAGGCTGAACAGCCCCAACTTTCTCATCCTATCTTCATATGGCTATAACACACATGGCAAATCTATTAAGTAACTAATTGCTACTAGTAATGCTCATGATGCTTTGCAGATAGCCAGATATCACAGAACGTTCTGTACCATTGTGTAATATGGCTTAAAAATTCCTGCTCTGCTTCCTTTCTTAAGCTCCTAGTGTGAGAACTACTGATCTGTAAGGGTATCTTGTGCTCAATTAATTTTATGATTAATGTTAAACAAAGGTTATTTATTTGCCAAATAAAATATGATACAACTTTTATTGTTTATAGTTGTTTATTAAAAACAACTTTTTGTTTGCTGCTTTGAGGGGTCATTTTCCTGTTGTTCTGTTTCCCATTTCAGTAAGATTTTCAGGGCAAGACTTCATATTTCCATCTATTTACACTGAATTGACAACAACAATGCTGAAAGAAACACAGAACTACAGTAAATTCACAAGCATATAACAGATTCATCTACCACTACCAACAAACAACTAAGAATATGATAGTCTACTCTTTAAGAAAAATAATAAAACAACAACAAACCAAAAATACACACATAAAAATGCCGCACAACAAAATACACATGCAGCCACTGCAGTAAAGGAAACACTAACTTCTATTTTACCTTCCGGTGCCCTATGATACTTCTCAGACAGAAGTTTGATGGCATAAACTTTAAGACATGCAAATATATGAAAAAGTAGCCATTACAAGTGATCTCTGCAAAGTGTTTTCTACAGTCCTGTGACAACATAGTTAAGAGAAAATGCAGGGTTCTACTGAGACAAGCCTACCAACTTAGTTGAAACACTCGCTATTTGGCACACCAAATCTGCAAGCATCACCTCCCAGATACAAGTGTCCCTAAAATAAGGCTAAGAGGTAGAGAATACCCTCCCACAAAACTGTCACAGAAGAGAAGCTATGGCGTGGACTTCGTTTGGACAGTTTTTTAACTGACTGGGTTCTCTCTTTCCTGTGAAGTTACCGATTTTCCCATGTCTGCTGCCAGAACAGCAGTGGCTGTTCCCCACATTCGCCATCACCACCACACCATGAGGCATAGCTTCCTCTGGGAAAAATGACTCCTGCCGACTTCGAACACTGACAAACATTGCTCAGTGAGGTAACCACACTGCTAACATGCAAAGCCACAACTCATGGGGGTTACATTTTTTTTTTAGAAACAAATCATGATTGTGATCTTTACTAATAATTAGTTTCTAAGAAGTATGCAACTGTACCTACAAAATAACACTATAAGCTTTAACATTTAATGGACATATGGATGTTTATCCATTTGGTTTTTGTTTTCGCTTTTTTTTCATTAGCAGTCATCTTGCAATGCATACTGTGTAAAAGAAGTATGAGAGTGGTAGAAGGAATGAGAGAGAAAAAATCAGGACCATGTAAAATTCTTACATGACTCTTTAAGGGAAAATTGATCAGAACATTAAGAACCAAGGTCCCTCCACATCTATCATGTCATTAACAAAACACCAAGAAATATCTTCCCTTCTACTTTAAAATTTTCTTTAAAATTTAATAAGCATAGTGGGCAACACCTACTGGACCCAATCACCAAATGGTCAATTTGTATAAACTTTCGCCATGATATTATGGCCTCACTCCAACAGGCTGTCCTCTCTCACAGACTCTAGCAGTAGAACAGTCTGCAGAACAGTCTGTTCCAGGTTGGCAGAAGATGCTCTCTTTCCCCTACTATCCTCTACAAGAGTGCAGTTTTGGAAGTTGCTATGTCACTGTTGCAAATATTGATAAGCAGCTTGGGAAGCTCTGTCCACTTGGAGCACAAAGGAGAAGAATGAAGATTGCTCTGGTCTGCATCCTCTCTTTTGAGAGAGCTGCTTGATCTGCTGTGAGCACTACACCCCAACCTCCAGCAAACCAACTCAAAACAGTGTTTAGCAAGTCAATATTCTGCAGCTGAAATCGCAATGCTTAACATACTCCCTCCAGACACACATGTTCCTTTGGCCTGCAAGCTGCATGTTGGGAGCATGTGCTTGGTTTGGCAAAGCAATGTACAGCTGGCACAAGTTCTACTTAAGCTTGTAGCAATTTAAAGCTAAAATTCCAAGAGAGATGTTATAAAATCCAAGAAGCAGAGAATGTGGAAGGAATAAGAACATGTGTACATAAAAGGTAGAAAATACAAGGACAGGAAATTGTGAGAATGACTTGTAATCAAGCTCTGTATCTTGTAACTATACTACAACTACAATGCAAGTCAGCTGAGTGAAGAGACGAGCAGCAGCAAAGGATATGTAAAACCCCGACTCTTAACTGATCCCAAAACCTTGGGCTGTCATTGCCTTCCAGCTCGCATATCTTACATTGAGGTACAAGGCAGAATGGGTCCGGAACAGCTTATTCATGTACATACCTAGAAATACTGTGTCTTCTGCATGCAGATCTTTTTGTTAAACATGTACTGTAGAACTGGAAGAGATCTGAAGAGACTGCCTGCCCCAGTCGCCGATTCCAAAGCAAAAGTTTGCCTTACACATCCCCCACAGCACCACCTGGAGGAATTCCACAACTCCCCTGGGTGATTTGACCTACGGTTTTATAATATTAAAGCAAAGCAAGCCCAGAAAGGTGAGGATAAGATTAATTTGCAAATGAAGATGAAGGACAACCACCATTCTCCTACACATATGAATATTGTTACTGTGCCCTCAAGTATTTTCCAGAATAAGTACACTCAGTTGTACTATCCTTTCCTAGGACAGGATTTTTTAGCTCTACTGTTCCTGCTATTTTCTAAACTTTGGTCAGTCATGTTATTTTTCTTAAAGCCTGCAGCTCAGAACCAATACATTAACAGCTCTGAACAGAGGAATAAGTAAGGCCCATGTTTCACATGCAACTCCCATACTAATAAACTTAATGGCTGCTTTCTTTGTAATATCACTTTGTTAAGGTTATTCTGCTTATGACCTGATTATAGACCTCAGCATAAGGTTTGACAAGTGACAAGGAAGCTGAATCAGTTAGTATGTATTTTGCATTGATACACTGGACTTACTCTTCCCAAATATGCCTTATTCTTACTAAGAATATGAAGTTTAATGCTGTTCCCAGATTGCTCACAACCTCTCCCAGACTGGCATCAGTGTATTCCTTATAGTAATCTAAGGTGCTAGCTCAATGAAAAACAGCAGAGACTGGCAATCCTACTGAGAGAAATAATGTCACTCCTTTTCTGTTCCCACTTTGTGCCTGCGCTCACACCTGCTTCCTCCTTGTGCTAGCACATGTATAGCACACAGATCAGGAACTCTATCAGGAACTAATCCAACTGAAAGACAAACAGCTGAGGTGCCACCAAACTACAGCCTTAAGTCACTCATGGAAATACTGAGCAGTACTAGATCCAGAACAATTCCCTTATGTACTTCATGTGTACTTCATCCAACGATTTGGCACAATGTTTTGGGTTTTGTTTTCTTTTCTTTAGAAGCTTGCACTGATTTTTGCTAACCACCTTATCCTGTTGATGCTTGCAAACTCATTTCTAAATAAACAAACATATCTGGCATCTTTCCTGCTACCAAAACAGCTGCTAGTGAGTCTGTAAGTTTCCCAGGCTCTTCCCCTCCCCTTTTTTAAGGGCAGGCATTCCTTTTCCCTTCCTTTGGCTGTCTTACCCATCCCTGAATTCTCAGAAACCATCACTGATGGCTAAAAAATTTTCTCAAGTTTTCTGGACTATTCCAGGGAGAATTTATCCAGGCTGTGCTAGCCTGAGTACATAAAGCTTTTAAACTACTTGCTAATTATTAGATGCCTACAAAAAATTAAGGACAACTGGGTGTTCTACTGGGTGTAAAAACTTCATAGTGTTACAAAAAGTGACTCCTGTTCCACTTGTGTGCATCATGTGGCATTTAAAGAGCCTCCTCATAAGTTACCCCATATAAATAGCAGCATTGTTAACATTGGTAATAATCTGTCTCCCAAACAAAGCAACACCTTCACACACAAAGAGAAGATACCAGAAAATATGAAGGGGAATGACCCCTTCCTATCTGTATTGACACTCCTTTGGAACAACTACACGTTATGCTTTTCAGTCATTCCAAACTTAGGGCAACAAAACATGTCACATGGGGTAAAATTTGAAACTCACATAGCAGTGACAACCCCATTACAGAATGAGCACATTCCTCTACAGTGTTCATAGAGTCATAGAACAGTTAGGGCTGGAAAGGACCTTAAGAGTATCTAGTTCCACCCCCCCTTGCCATGGGGTTGCCATTAGTGTGTAAAATATATATTCATATAAATTCATTTATATTCATATTAATGTAGTACAGCCTGGAAAAGAGAAGGCTCCAGGGATAACTTGCAACAGCCTCCCAGGACTTGAAGGAGCTGACAGGAAAAATGAAGAGGGACTTTTTACAAGGACCTGTATGGACAGGACAAGGCAGAATGACTTTAAACTGACAGAGGAGAGACTGTGATTAGATATTAGGAAGAAGTTCTTCACTCTGAGGGCGATGGGACACTAGCAGAGGTTGCCCAGAGAAGCTGTGGCTGCTGCATCCCTGGCAATGCTCAAGGCCAGGCTGGACAGGGCTTGGAGCAACCTGGTCTAGTGGAAGGTGTCCCTGCCTGTGGCAAGAACTAGGTAATCTTTAAGGTCCCTTCCAGTGAAAACACATAAACATTTGTCAAATATAATAAAACCTAGAACACACCCAATCTAAGACAAGGACCAAGATGTACAAGATATGGTCCTGGAGTTCAAAGCCTGGCAAAATAGTCCTGAAACACTGGCTTATGTGGTCTCCAAACACCTCTGTTTTTCATACTTCCACTGTTTCGTACCTTGCGAATTTCCTCAGGCAACGCGTAAATGGGGACGTGCCGCTCCATATCCTCCCAAAGCTCGGCAGTGGTGTCAGGGAAGCTGCCAGAGGTCACACAGTTACAGCCTGCCCTCAGGGTGTACGTCTCCTCCTGCGGCCTCGGGGCCGCACGTCTCCTCTGCCCGACGCACCCACTCTACACGGGGCTCAGGCCAGTCCCAAGTGGCCTCCCCACGCCCGCACCGCCTGCTAGGAGCAGACTGGGAAGCAGCCACGGCGCGCAGGCCACGGCGGGGAAGGGGAAGAGAGGGAGGAGGGAACGACGACCCGGCCCGGGGCACAGTAGTGCGGAGCCCCGAGGCCCGGGACAGCTAAAACGGGGCAGGAGAAAGCGGCCGAGCGGCCATTTTCTTACCGCGGCTTCCTCCGTAACCACGGCAACGGCGCACCGCGGCGTGTGGAGAGCGTGACGGTTCCTCCCCAGCGCCCGGGCACAACCGACCGGCCCGAAGGACAGTTAATAACGGGGAACGGGAGGAGCTGCGCTGCCGGGGCTGGAGGAAGACGGTGTAAACGCCGATCTGGCTTCATTGCAAAGCCTTTGTTTCATGTGAGCTGTCACCCCAAAACCGACCCTCACGCCAGGTCAGTTACGTGACAAAATGTGCTCAACCTCCGCGTGAACTGGGTTTGCACTATCAGAAAACAAAAAAAGAAAAAGGGGGGGAGGTGGCCTGGGGGTCCTGGTGGACGCAGGCTCAATAGGAGTGAAGAGTGTGCAGCTGTGGCAAAGAAACCAGCAGAATGCTGAGTCACATCAGCCAAGGCATCACCAGTGGAGATAAAGATGTTACTGCCCCACTCCACTCAGCGCTTGTCAGGCCACACCTGGAATACTGTGTTCAGTTTTGGTCCCTACTATACAGAAAAGACGTGGACAAGCTGGAGAGGGTCTAGAGAAAGGCCACAAAGATGGTCCAAGGACTGGAAAGCTGTGTGATGAAAGACTCAGAGAGCTGGGATTGTTCAGCCTTGAGGAAAAGCAGCTCAGGGGAGACCTTGTTACCATGTTGCAGTATTGAAAGGGTGGCTACAAGGGAGACAGAGACTCCCTTTTGACAAGGAGTCACATGGAAAAGATGAGGGGTAATGGGCACAAGTTAATTCTGGGGAGATTCCAGCTGGACACAAGAGGAAAATTTTTTAACAATGAGAACAATCAGCCCTTGGAATAATATCCCCAGGGACATGGTAGATTCCCCAGCACTGGACATGTCTAAGACTTGGCTGGACAGGGTGCTGGGACAGCTAGTCTGGGTCATGCGCTGCCTAGAAAGGTTGGACCAGATGATCCTTGAGGTCCCTTCCAATATGAATTCTATGATTCTATGACTTACTGAAATCCACTTGGGTTCACAGCAAAGCAATAAAAATAAATCAGGAAAAGATGTGACAATCGGGAGTGTTCAGTATAACCCTGTTTCAGTGGAATTCATTTCACATTCTACCCTTCCCTCCTTTTCATCACTGATTATTTTACATATAGCCCCTTCAACGCAGGCCAAAAAAATGAGTTGCTGTTGAGATTCAGACTTTCCTGCATCCCATCAGCAGTGTTTCAGCAGCCATCTGCTCCATCCCCACGCTCCCCAGCACACTTGGGTTTCTCCATCTGAACCTGACGCAGGCTTTTGATGCTGTGGATGAGAGGCCATGAGAGCAGTTGGGCTGCTCACCTCCCAGAGCTGATTTCCTACATGCCCAATTATATACATTTCCTATGTACCCAAAGCATTTTCTGTATGCCAAAGCAATCCTGATGTGCCCAAAGCATTCCCTACAAGCTTATACAGAAAGCTAGCACCCCCCCCCCCAAAGAAAATAATTAAGCAACAGCCACTAAAAACTGTAAAGAGGCCACCACGAAAAATGAGGCGACCTTCCACCAGCCTTGCTAACCTGATTTAATTTATGCACAACTCACTCTTTGCTGCAAAGATTCGGTCTCTGGGGCGGCATCAATAATGTTTCTCGGAGCAGTGCTGCACAGCGGAGCAGAGGGGGAGGAGAGCTTGCTATTGGAGAAGACAGTGAATTTTATTGGAAAAAAAGAAAAACGGGGGTGTTGGTTGACAAGAAGCTCAACATGACCTGGCAGTGTGTGCCTGCAGCCCAGAAAGCCAACTGTGTCCTGGCCTGTATCACCAGCAGCAGGACTGGCAGGTCTACAGAGGGGTTTTCCCCTCCACTACTCCACTCTGGTGAGACCTCACCTGGAGCACTGCATCCAGCTCTGGCGCCCCCAGCATGGACGTGGGTCTGTAGGAGTGAGTCCAAATGAGGTTGATGATGCTCAGAAGGCTGGAGCACCTCTCCTATGGAGACAGGCTGAGAGAGGTTGTTCAGCCTGGATAAGAGAAGGCTCCAGGGAGACCTTATACCAGTCTCCCTGCGCCTAATGAGGCCGACAAGAAATCTAGAAAGGGACTTATTACAAGGGCATGTAGGGTCAGGACAAAGGGGAATGGCTTTAAACTGACAGAGGGAAGGCTCAGATTAGATATTAGGAAGAAATTCGTTACCGTGAACGGATGAGGCACTGACACAAGTTGCCGAGAGCAGCTGTGACTGCCCCATCCCTGTCAGTGCTCAAGGCCAGGTTGGACGGGGCTTGGAGCAACCTGGTCTAGTGGAAGGGGTCCCTGCTCATGGCAGGGGGGTTGGAACTGGATGAGCTTTAAGGTCCCTTCCGACCCGAACCATTCTGTGATTCTATGAAAACTGCATGAGTAAGAGGCGGGGGGTGCGGGGTGGGGGCAAAGGAAGGCACCAGGTGCTCTCCGTCACCCCCGGTCTCTGCAGTACGGTCCCACGAGTGACTGCCTTTCCCACCCCACCTTACCCCGCCCTCGCGTGTGTTGCCGCCGTGACCTGCTCCACCTTGCGTGCCGGCCTCCGTGCTGCGCTGCATCGTTAATCCCCGGGTTGGCAGCAACCGGAGTCGCATGCCCCAGCTTCCCCCCCTCCTTCATTTAACCTTTTCCTGATCCCACGCGTGTGAAGGGCCGCTCGCCCCCCGCAGAGGCGTTTAATTAAGAGCGACATTAACAGCGAGACGGAGAAGGCAGCGGCTTTGATCGCCTGGAGAGCTGGGGGTAGAGGGGGCGCCCAGCCGCGCCTTGCCGGCATATGTTCCCCCTGCGTGATGGCGGCGGCGGGGGGGGAAGTGGCGGGCCGGGCGCCCAGCGCCTCTCACGCGATGGCCGCCTATCGTGCCGGGGAAGGGTGTCGTGCGGCGCGGCGGTGAGATCAGCGCGGTTCTCCGCGGCGGGGGCGGGGAGAGGGGGTAGTCACGCAGCGGCGAGGAAGGCGGTGGAGCGGTGACTGCTCACTCCCTGTCCCCGGCGGCACTCGCTGAGGGGATCCAGTCCGGGGGGATGGGGGGCGGGCGGAGGAGACCGTGTCCAGGGTGTTTAGCGGGCGCCTGTCCGGGGGATACTTTTCTTTGTCGTTTTTATTCAAGCATGTCAAAAACATGGGGATTGGAACTAGATGAGCTGTAAGGTCCCTTCCAACCCAAACCACTCTGCGATTCTGTGGCAGAGGAGAGCCTGTGCTAGGGGTGCTGAGGGGTGCTTATGCCCTGGTGGGAAGCATGACGCAGGAGAGGTTGCTCAGGCCAGGCTCTGCTCTGAAGCCGCTATTTCACCCCTGCAGGAAGCCCACACAGAATCCACACTCTTTCGTGGCCCCTCCACCCCATCCATGCATCCGGGTGGCTCAGGACTCCAGTGGGCTGAGGGGGTCTGCCTGCCCCTGCCCGGTTGCAGGGAGGCCAGCGGGGCCCTAGCCGTGCCTCACCGTGTGGTGTGGCAGCAGGCCTGCGTGCGTGCCAGCCCCGGTGACCGGCACCGCTCGAGATCAGGTTCCAGGCGGTGTGAGCAGCTCCAAGGACAAATGAACAGACAAGAAATGAGTGCGTGACACGCAGCAGTCATGAGCCAGCTATTTCCATTGTTTTCTGGCAGGCTTTGTACCTTCTCAAACACACGTGGGAAGCCTCCCGCTGCTTAGAAATCCCAACCCTGGGGAGCAAAGTCCATGCTCAGTGTGCAGCTATGGAAAAAGGCTAATAAACACGAACACTCTTCCCACAAAGCAGGAGCACCCGGGGTGTGTCTGTAAGGGTAAATAGGTGTGCCTGCACCTGCAGCCTTTCCTGGGTAAAAGAAATCTTGGTCTAGGTTGTCCTTCCATTTGTTCAGTACAAAGACAAGCGCTGGGAAGTGGTTTTGCAGTGTTGTCTGTAAACAGTTCCTCTGGAAGGCTGCTGGTGGTTCCAGTTTTGCTAGGGAGCAGCAGAGCTCAAACGCTTATTGCTGAGACTTGCGGTGCTGTAGGTACATGGGGGGTTGTGGAGGAGCAGGAGAGGTCCCTGTGCTGGGGCCTGGAGCAGATGCTGACACGAGGAGGAGAGATGGCAGGAGACGTGCAGAGGGAGGGGTCAAGGGAAGGACAGGGCTTGCACTGCATACAGCAGCGAGGTTATTTCTGGTGCTGCATGCACATCGTGTTTCTTCCCGTTTTCAGGCTGTTTTGTTTGCAAGATTTGTTTGGTTTGCTCTGCTCCCCGTCTTTGCAAATGTCACAAGGACAAGATCATGGTGGGAGAGCAGCCTCCGTGTAAGGATGTTTGGAGGAGGAATCTGAACATTAGGGTGACCTGGGAGTCAAGGTCAGGCAGGTCATTCTGCACAAAGGGGTAGCAGTAGAAACTCTCCAAGGCAGTGTGAAAATGGTAAAATCAGGAAAAGCATCAAGGGGCAGGGTACTGGTGGTACACACAGAAATGTAGGGGTGGGGTGATAGTACCAGACTCTTAAGGCACTGTGACACTAGCTGAAATAGCATGAAACAAGAGCGTGCTAATGACGATGGAGCATGCAAGGCAGAGATCGGATCCTGAGGGAGGAGATCCCAGTACTCACTCTAGACAGTGCCAAATTAAAGTCAAGCTTTTGGCTTCAAGAGTACATGAGGTGAATCAGAGGAGGAATCTGTATGATTAAGCAGCAGCTGAGTGCCAGAAGTGAAAAGCTGTCAAGGATAGTATCAGGAGTGTATGTGAGGAGGACAGTTTATTTGCCACGGTAGAAAAGGATCTGAAAGGGAATACAAGAAGCTTGTACTGAATCTGAGTTGGCAGCAAGAGAACTTGGGAAGGGTGCCAGGAAAAGTGTCACAGATACAAGGGTTCTGAAGTGAGAAAGGAATACGAAGCACAGAGGCAGCTTCAGCAGTCAGGCAGTTAGGAATGGGCATGAAGGGCAGAAGGGCAGGGACAGCCAGCTAGCAGGAAGTGATCTGGGGAGGGAATGACCAAGCAAAAGCCCTGGGAGGTTGGTGCAGAAGGTTCAAAGTTTTGTTCTTTATCTTTAAGGCATTCAAGGGCCTTGGTTCAGCATATCTGAAAGATCACCAGAATCTCCAGGACAATGATGATGGTGGCACTTCTGATGGCTCCTTAGGCAAAACAGAACTTTTACTGTAAGGGTGAGGTTTGTCTGTGCCAGCCAGACTCAGCAGTTTCCCAGGGGCCTGCTAGGAAACATCCACAGGAGCTCAGAAACACCATCAGTCTTTCCCCTTCCCCCTTCCCCATCCAGGAGCAGAGTGATCTGCTTTTTCCTAGTTTAAACACACAAATCTGTAGGGAGGAAAACATTTATACTGTTGGCTTTAAAAAAAACCCAAACCCAACAAACCTGAAAATCTTGCTGAAATAGATACTGCACACAAAGCACTCCCTACTGAGAGGGTGAGAATGGATGAAATGAGATGGATGTTACTTACCGTCTTAGCTAGTAGAAGAAATATCAGGCAATGATGAAGGAACTATGGAGACATTGTGAAACAGGAAAAGATAAAGAGAAAAAACAAATTAAGGAAGCCTGAGTGTTTAGAAGACAGAGCATACCAGAGGATGGTGAGGCTGACTTGAATCGAGGAGGCAAGATCAGTACATATGCATCATTCTGAGAGCCAGCAAGCAAAAACAATGCTTTGGTCTCCCAGTCAAAGTGAATGGGATTATCCATATGCATAAGGAATATTGAGAGTCTGGGTTTGAAAGCCCTGAAGTTGTTAGATCTACTGCTGACACAGTTCTGGAGCTTTACTTGGCCTCCACTCTACCACAACATAAATAAGTAGCATGTATAACAGCATATAATACTTTGCAGTAGATTAGGCTACTCCTTCCTCTACGTTACTGCCTCATGATTTGCGATTGCAGTGTAATGTCAAAGCACATCCTGATAGGAAAATGCAAATGTTGCATTTCCGCGGAATGGCCTGGCAATTTCCATTTCTCTCCCACAAACAGATAGCACCATATGTATGTTGGTGGAATGTGGTTGCTACAAACTTGTTAAAATAGAGACATACCGTTATACCTAGGCATGTGGAACTTGGATACAAATAAGATTTTTGTTGCTCCACTGCTGTTATGACTAGCTGCATTGCCTTCAGCAAATGCACTAAGCAAGAGAGGGCTCAGCAGTCATGGCCTGTGGCCACTGGAAGTAACCAGAGTTGCATTGCTGCTCTGGTGCTGGCTGTCAGCTCATGAGAGCTCATGTAGTTAAATGAATTGCAGCAGGCATCACCACCATCATGCAAGAGGGGCCTAGAACAGAAACCAGTGGAAGAAGTTACGAGGTGGTTGCTTCAGGTCTCTTGTCACGTAAGAAGAGTGTGATGATCTGCTCGGCACCCCAGTTCATTCCACTGATTTAGCTCTCATTTTTGTGAATTACCCATCAGCAAGTTGTGGTTTAAATAATCTGTCTTCTGCTTGTAATTACCCTAAATGGTTTAAGAAAGAAAATTTTAGGTCTTCAAGTATTTAAGAAAGAAAATACTTGCTCTAAAAGTTCTAGCTTTCTTTGCCATTCATCCTGAAAAAAGCTATTGAAAAATTTGGCCCATTTATCAGCAGAAGGCCCAGAACTGCTGAGGTATTTGGGAGCACGAGGGGAGACTACAGTATGTTACCAGAGGTGCACACACAGAGAAGTGTTCATAGCCTCTGCTAAAAGCATACCTAGTGCCAGCCTTTCACCAGCAGCGTGTTCCTCGTGAGGCTCCAAGAGAGGTTCAGCACATGGAGTGACCTTAGTTCTGCTGTCTGATTTCTGCACTGCTTCACCCTGAGGTAAGGTTCACGACAGGTTAACGTCCAGCTGTTTATCAGAGCTTGGTGCCTGTGGTGTGTTTTAGCTGCCTGGCAGCTTGTCTCTAGGGAGAAGCGGGAGGTCAGCAGTTCAGAGGCAGAAACATGTCTTGATGTGCAAAGCAAAGTACTGCTGAGGACTGAGTCCACCCTGTCTTCCTTGCCTGACAGCAGTAGGCCTAGTCAGGAGAGCTGGCGAACTTGACCCATACAGAGAAGAGATGATTGTGAAATTGGAAGGCATTTCTCTGTCACTGTAGAGTCACTAAAGGGAACAGCCATATTTTCTCCCTGTTTACATAATATTTCAACAGTAGCCTTGCACCCATCTCTGGTGAAACTGCAGCAACAATTTTCAAGCTATGTTAGCAAGCCATGGTGATAAAATTTGCCCAAGCTTTTTTATGGTCTGAAATAAAGAGGCTCCCCAGCAGGCACAGGGCTGGCTGTGCTGAGCCTGTGCTCACCGCAGGATCCTGTGGTGCCAGAGGCTGCATAAGGCTGGACTGGGAGGAGACATAGCCAAGGCCTCCTCTTTGCTGAAAGCCCACTGGGGCTGCAGCCACGGAGCTACAAGTGAGGGCACACTGAAAAATTGCCCAGGTATGTCACGGGGATGAAATTGCTCCCCAGGGAATCTGGAATAGCAAGGTACAACTTTCATCAGTACATGTGCAAGGCTGAACCTTGCTGGGAAGTGAGGCTTGAACTGCGGTTTCATTGGAGTGACTAAGAGAGTGCTGCCACACTCTCTGGGTACATCCTGAAGTGCAGTAGCTCATGGCTTAAACCCAAATATAGTCACATTTCACTCAAGTATGCACACCCACATCACACAGGGGACATTTGTAATACATAATTGTCCAATTATTCATAATACTGCAAATAAAAGTAAATTTATTCCCAGTGGTTGTGGCAAGTGCTTCAGTGATCCTCCATTTCACTGCAGAAACAATTTCATTGCAAAAGAGTTTTCATTTCAAGTTGTGATGGTGAAAAGCGACAGTCCCCCAGCTGCACCAGTAAGAGCAGCAGGCTCCAAGCATGGGGCTGTCACAGGGAATTAGTCATGTCCTTAGCCACAGCAAAGCCGAGAAGAACGAATCTTGCATCCTACGGTTAGCAGGTTACGTTCACAGTCAGTGTTTTTTTTCCCTGCAGAATACAAAATTACACAAAAATGTGAGCTTCCTGACCTTCACCTCATGGCCTTTCTTTCCAAACATGGGAGAAAATGCTGAGTTTCTGTTTGGCAAGGTGTGCAGAAGGCCACTAGCTAAACCAAGGGGATCCTAGCGAATGCCTGCTACCCTCATCAGGGTCTGAGGTGTCTGGCAGCCCACTGGGCCGGGCTGGGAGCAGCTCACCAGGATAGAATCTGTCTCACTGTTCTTGCACTCTTCCTTCTTGCAATCCCTCAGCAGGAGTGCGCCACACTGAACAGCAGAACCCCCCTTTCTAAGGTCCAAGTCAGACAGGAATCAAAGACTGTGATTTTGGAGTTCTGCAATGTTTTACTTGCTGAGCCATACTTTACAAGCTGAGTGCTTGCAGAATAAAAGCACTCCCATGCTGCTGTTAGCTCTTTGTGAAATAACCCTTTGAGTACACATTACAGCATCTCAGTTGATACAGTAGTAGATACTCAGCATAGTAACTTTAAGTACAACAATGACACAGTCACATAAATGGAGGATCAGCACTTCCTACTGGGGATACAAGTCACATTCCCCACCCCAAGATTAAAGGCACATTAAATATTTATATAGCTGTCACGCCTAGAGGCCCCATCAGGATTAAGGTCCACGGTATTTGTGCTCTAAAACCTCATGATAAGAAGCAGTCCCTGCCCCAAAAGAATGCAGCCCCAGCTCAGGCTTACTTGCTGCCTGGGTGGTGGTTTGCCTGAACTGTTGCCCCAGTTTCATAAATGTTGTGCTTGTGGAAGGCCCGGTTATCAGTGGCACTAAAGGGGTGGAGGTTTTGTTTTAATGCTGAGTTCTGGCTCCTGTTTATTTTACGGATGAGCACCCTTCACTGAAAATGCCTGACTTCTGTGAGATGCACTATTTCTGAAGTGGGCAGGATGGGAGCTGGGAAAAAACAAACAACAAAGCACACAGCGCAGGGGATGCTTTCTGCATTGAGAAGTACCTCTTCTCATGGAACAACCTTTTCCTGATTACAAGAAGAGGATTTATGGTAGGTAGAAGCAGAGTCCTTGACTGTGGGAGGTCTGCATGCAATTTCTGTTTCTCAGACATCCTAGGCAAGTGACTGCTGCTTTCTTGTGCAACTTCTCAGCTATCAAATATTGCTGCTTCTCCCAGGCGTGTTGCAGGCATTAGCAGAGCCAAGCCTGCCTCAGGCAGGCAGCCTGTGTGTGGCAGTGGGCTGGGCAGGCTTGCTCACTGCCGGTCACGAAGTTAACCACTGGTTTCACAACTGGAAGAGGCCTCAGCAGCAGCAGGGCAGGAAGCAGAACTGGTGGCTGGAAGTGACTAAGCCCAGGACTGGGGATGGGGTGAGAGAAGCAGTTGCTGGTCAGGGCAGCCTGGCACTGCCTGTACAGGAAATCCTGGAAGCGTGTGACCTTGAAGGGAAATGCAGGGGTGGGATTGGACCTCTCACCATCCGGGACAGCAGTGGCATCAACAGGATGTGTCTCCTAATACAAGCCTGCCTGTGGGAATACAGCCTTGCAAGTAAATATGGTCTAGTACTCAGCAACCCAGGAATGAGTATAACTTGTTCCTAACCATAATCTTTATCCACATCTGGAAGGTTATTGAATGTCTTCCTCTAGCAACTTAAAGTTCTTGCACCCCATGATGCCTGCTGAGCCTGAAGTGGTTAGCTTTAGCACAACAAAGCAAGTGAGGCCAAGCTTACCATTACCTCCAGTCTGACTTGTGGCTCATAGCACACCAAGGGAAAATCCTTATGTGAGGCTCTGGCCATAGCTCAAAAGTACAGAGCTGCAGGTACAGCGCAACACTGCAGGCCAAACTGCAGAGGAGTAAACCAAGCACAATACCTGCTGCTATTGCTGCATTTGTGCCTTTCTTTCTGTTGCTGCTTCCCATGACCTGCTTATTTATGTGCACGTTCCTGTACATTATCATGCTGCAGCAGAGTGCATTAAGGAGTGCTCGGGCATTTGTGCCAGTGTATTGGCTGGGACTTCATTAGCCTCCAGGGATCTGCGTGTGAGATGAATTTAGGTCTCTAATAATCTGTTCATAGGCTGCTGCCTCACACTCTGTGTGCATTTTCAGTGGTACACAAATTGCCTGGCTCGATTTGCTTTGATTAACAGGTTACCCCAGAGATTCCAGCGTGGTGAGCTCTTCCCCTTGAGCACAGAGCAGAGGGCTGCTCTGAACAGCTCTGCTGAGCTTTGTCCCCGTGGGAAGGGTGTTCATCCCAGTGAGATAACGGCAGCCCTTTTGACCTGTTCCAGGAACTGGCTGTCACAGTCCTTGCTGGACCACAACTGCACAGCTGTGTTTTTGAGAGGCAGTCTGAGGGCTCTGTGCCAGGGAGCTTGGTGTGGTGCACTGAGAACCTTTCCCCTGCTGAAAGCAAGCTGTACAGAGTGATGCCATGCCATGCATGCTGCTGCTCTGCATTCCCAGCACTGCCTGTGTTCCCTGCTAACCATGAATGTCAAAGTGTTGGAGCTGCCATTTTCTTTATTTTAAGGATGGCAATGACTAGCAATTAGGTGTCACCTTTCAGAGCTCTTAAAAATAGAAGTTAAAAAATGGCTTCATGTAATCCTTACTACCTTCCTGGTTTAGAGGCTGAGAGGAAGAGACCAGCCACATTAGCAATTAGAGTGTTTCAGAACTCTGGTCCAGAGAGAAGCATAATTACAAGTTTTTTGCACAGAACCTTTTTCCTTCACAAGCTGCACAAAAAGTGGAACAACAGAACAATTCACATTTCACAGCAAAACAGAGATGGGTTGCTCAGACAGTGGCAGACCTGGAAGAGGATCTGGATCTCTGGATCCTTCAGTTCATTTCAGCCTACTTGGTTACGGGTTCCTTGCCTTGCAGTAAATGTATGATCAATAAAAGATAATTCTGACAAGGTGTTAAAGGCAATTAGACATACAAGATTCATCACTTATGTTTTCAAAGATTTAAAGATCCCTGCAGAATGACTGCCTTCTGCCAGTTCTTCTTTATAAGGATCAGAAAATACTCCCATCCCTGATTTCTTGAAAACCAGCATTTCCCAGCTGTATGTATCATCAGTGAATCAAATAGAGACAAATCTTGTCTCTCATTTCCAGTTAAGCCTGTCATGTTATATGGCACTACCTAATACCTCAAGAAACCAGTGCAGCTGATCTGACATGTCATTGCTGCAAAAGGAAATTAAACAAATGAGGATTTATGAAAGAAGGCCCGGTTTTGGCACCAGTCATGGACTTCCTGGCTGACTGCTAATACCAAAGTGCAGATCATCTATTTTATGTTAGCAAAGGGAAATCCCAGTAATTCATACCACAGCATTAAAACACAGGATTCTAAAAATAGCATTAAAGAGCTGGACTGGAAGCAACAATAGAAACGAAAACTAAACCCTTGTCTTTTTGCTTGCTTACTTTCTTGAAAATAAGAATGTTAAATTTAACCCCAAGAGCTAATTTCAGAATCATAAGGCCTAAAAGGCAAGATGAGAATATCAGAATAGCCACATGGCCCATGTGGGATGGCTGCAGGAGCCTCTTCTCCCTGCTTGGCATGGTTTCTGCTGCAGTCCTGTCCTTGGTAGATGGCAAGGTAGACGAGGTAAATGAGGCTGCTCTCCACTGATTTGGGAAGTGAGGACAAGCAGGGAGGGGACTGATGGGCCACAGACAATCGGAGGATAAAGGTGACACCCCCAGACTCTTTCTCCCTGGGTTTTCTCCTGGATCTCCCTGTCCTCCCACTCAATTTCCTCTAGAGGTCTAACTCTCTCCTTCCTGTATACCCAAATGTATTCAGAAGCTTCACTGTCTCCCACCATTTTTGGCATCCCTGTGCTCAGCCTTTGCTTTGCACCAGCTGACACACTAATTAGAGCTTTTACCAAGCTGAATGAGTGTACTACAGATGAGAATGCAAGTAGGCTCCAGCCAGGGCACGGTACAATTTAAGGTAACTGGGTTTCAAAAGTGAATTAGTGAGATCCATGCAATTTCTCCAGTGCCGATGTTTAGTCTGTGCATTATTTGGAGGAAGCACAATGAACTGGGTCTTATTGTGTTGTGAGCCTACATCAATGAGACCTGTCTGGTGCAGAGCAGAGATGTTGGTGGAGAGAAATGGACCTGAAGGGTGAAAAGTCGGGATAAAATCACGGCAATTCAGATACATAATCCAGGCTTCATGGCTTTTGGAGTTCAGTTTCTTATTTGTTGCCTCCTCATTGGAGAACATACAAATCCTCACACAGAAACATTGCAAAGGACAAATCATCAATATAAGTATGAAAAAGTATTCCACAAAATAGCAGCAGAGAACAGAAACACTGTCAAAGGTGACTGCAGGAAAGGATACAGAGTACTGGGATAGTTCTGAGACTTTCCAGGCCTCCAAGAATTCCCCGCAAATGCAGCTTGCTTTCATTTAAAAAAAGTACTGAGTTGAATTTAGCAGGGTTATATACAGCCTCGTGTTCCCCTTCTGCAGTTGGGTGTTCTGCCAGGGGGCAGTGGGAAGGCATCACATAGCAGAAGATAACACATTACAAGCTGGTGAACAGCAATGGGAGGCAGTTTGTGGTGGGATTCCAGCTAGATGAAAAGATCGCTCCTGCACAAGAATATTTTTCTATTTAAGATTTCTTGCATTTGCTTAGTATTTTCAAAACTTGATTTTTTAAAAAGGAGGGTGGTTTCCCAGCCTTCATGTGCTTTATTGCAGTTTCATCGTTCCTTTTCAACTGTGTCCATTTTTCCCATTATCTCGATAATTAATCCACATTGATACATGCTGAATTCAGATGCTTCACCGTTTGACCTGTAAATTCATAATATTTGTTCCAATACAACCCAGGTCTCTCACTCCAGGGTGCTGGGGGTGTATGGTAATACAATACAGGGCTGAGGAACAGCCTCACTGCTGAACCTGCCTCCTCTTACAGTTACATTCCTTCAAACCCACAGGGAGAAAAAGAAACAGGGAAGAATCTTTCCATGCTGAGGGCCCTTCAGATACCATTGGGAGACCACACATAAAATCACATCTAATGCTATCCCACCATTAACGTGGGAAAAATCAAGCATCCCTCGGCCAGAGAAATTATGTCAGGGGCTGCAGGTTTCTCATAGTTGTCTTAAATATGCAGTATCTTTAAAAATACCATCTCAGTTTGTTCGAGGGTGGTTGGGACTCACAGCATTGTCCCAGGAGATGAGCAATCCTTGTAGCATTATTGTCCCAAGGAGGTCCTCTGGGTGTTCTCCTACATGTGACTCCCTTTACAAACGCCTCTTCTTTGGTAGGTTGAGAAATTAATGTTTATGAGAATTTCTAGTGTTTTTCCCTTGGAAACAGTTTCTTAGGGAATTATACTGTCTGAGTGGAATAGGTCAGGCCCATGCAGTGGGGTATTTATACAGCTGGCTGATCACATTGCCTTTGTATAGTTTTTCCAGAAATCTAGTTATACATGGACCTACAAATTCATTATCAAACCTGACTTGTTAAAATTCATTAAGAAAGCACTTTGGTATGGCAATATCCAGGATTACTTTTCCATATTTTTAGCATTCTTGCTGTTCCATAAAATTTAGCAACTCAGAATGAAAGCCGCAGAAAGAAAGAGCTAATGAGGTCCTCCTGTAAGGGTCTGTTCTCTGCTGGGTGTGCATATACGACTGCCATTAGTGTTAATTGGCCTTACAGAGGCACAGTAAAACCAAAATGTATACTGGAAGACAGAAAAATCTACGTAATTTGTCCAGGCATGTAATGATCCCTTGTTCCACAGTTGGGGTTGGTGACAGACTTATTTAATACAATAGCTATAGATTCTTTTGCTTTATCTGCCTTCGAAAGCCTCCAGATAGGTTACAGATGAAAAGATGGCCAAATAAATTCAGTCACAATTTAATACAACAAGAAAAAAAGAAAACAAACCTACTACTAGCAGTCTGTGTCAGGGGAGTGCTTAGCGTCCTCTTAACTTTCATCACATATCGGAACTGTAAATAAGATTTAAATACAGTTTTGACTCAGACCTACATGACTGATGAAATCAGAAACAAATCTCAGCCGCTGATGCAGAATGATGGAGGGCATTGGAGTCCTGCACTCTTTGTAGCTGCTGGGTTGCATGCAAGCCAAGATGGGCAGCTACAGCCAGGCTGCTCCATGGCTAGAGAGGAGGGAGCACAATGTCAAGAGCTATGAGAAAGGTTCATCACTGACATGGCACTACCCCGTCACTGCCCCTGTGGCCTTGTGCCGCCAGCATAGCTAATCTGTGCAATCTGCTGCTGTGACCCAGCTAATCCTCCCTCTGTGCTCACACATCCATTGAGGCTCTTCTCTCTTCACTGGCTGCCCTCAGCTGGACTCTGAGCCTCTTAGGGAAACGATGATCTTACCCATTTGCTCACTGCCTTCCGCTGCGGGCTTGCTGTCCTCTGGCTGTCACTATAATACCGCTCTTTTCAGTTGCTGTTCCTATCTAAGACAGCCTTCCTAGGCTTTCCTGTCCTTCCTCCTCAAGAACTGCTGCCATGCTGTTACTATAGTTCTTTCACCATAAATGTGACAGCAGTGACTTTGTATGCATGGCTGTAGGACTGAACAGCAGCTGAGACCTTACTGCTGGATGAACATGGAGCCTTCACAAGACCTTGCAGACTCCCCATCGCTCTACGCAAAAGGGCCAGATCCCAGAAAGTTGTTGATTTTCACCTTTTACTTCAGCACTAGAGGAGGTCTAACTAAGGCCTTCAGACCCAGCCAAAGCAGTGTCAGTGCTGCTAGGAGGTGACTGGTGCTGAACCAAGCTGTAGCTTTCATTAGCTGGCATTTGTCCATGTGGGAAGGAGCTGGAAGAGACAATATTCTGCTCTGCGCTGTCAGAGAGGCATGAGAAATCATAGAATCATGGAATGTTTTGGATTGGAAGGGACCTTAAAGATAACACAGTTCCACCTACCCCTGCTGCAGGCAGGGACACCTTATACTAGGTGAGGTTACTCAAAGCCCCATCCAACCTGGCCAGGGAAGGGATCAACACTTTGATCTGCCAGGGACAAGGCAACATAGCGTTTCATTAGAAACCTCATGTGCAAGCAGTGCCATTTAATAGAACAGGATTCAGATGCTACCTATTGAACAGAAAATGGAGGGGCTATAATCCAGCCCTCTGTGTGAAGTTGGGCTCAGACTGTGCTGTAAACTCCCCCAGTCAGAGCACGCAGATGCAGCACTGCAAGGTCTGCCCACATTGCAGCTACCTGCTAAAGCAGTTCATGCTCAAGCAGACCTCTACTCATGATACATGCAAAACTTGAGCCATTAAATGAAATCCACACCAAAATTTCATTCTTGGATAAGGCACATTTAAAATCAGTCAGGGTTTTTTTTTTTTAGGGGGGTGGGGTGTTGTTATTATTGAAACTACACAGCAACAAGAGGCATTTCCCTGCAACTAATGCATTATTTCCTCTGCGCTCTAATCCCACCAGCTCCTGCTGAAGGATGTCAGCAGTGGACGTGGTGCTGAATTACCCTGCATCAGACTCATACAGGAAATCGTTAAAATTCACTGTCGTTAAAAGGTCAAGTAGTATGGAGGTGTCCTGACCAGCTGAGCAAGGCGCTCTGAGCACTGGAGTGGAGCTGGGGCTGTGCGGATGGCCCCGGAGCTGTCATGCTGCCAGCCTCCCGCACACACATCTTGCTGACCCGGTTGATTGCACCACTCGGGCTCCTGAGGCAGAATCTGCATTTTCCCATATGGGTCCATATGGTACATTAATGAATTTGTATTTCTGGAGGAGAGTTCTCCCAGCTAAGTGGTGATTTTGGGAATTTTGGAGGGGGACACCAGCTGGGGCTAGGGAAAAAACTCTGTGACAAGCAGAGGGAAAGACCAAAGGGTTTCCTTCTCAACCCCTGCTAGAAGGATGCCAGGCTCATATATATACATCTGTGTTCCTGGGCATTTTCCAGCTGCTTTTTGGAGAATGCTAGACAGGAAATTGATGCCACAGGGCAAATATGCATTCTTCCAGACTTCCCTCCCAAAGCAAGCACAGATTTGCCCTAGCTAAACTCACTTCCTGCAGAGCACCATGGTTTCCCCCAGCAGCATCCACAGCAGCACTTCAGAGCATGGCTGAAATGTCTAAAATGTATGCAAGTGTGGAAAAACAAATAAACAAAAGTCTGCCAGATGTTTGCAACACAAACCTAAGGAACACAGAGCTCACAGGAGAAGCTCATGCTCATATTGGACTTCCAAGACAGGCTGGAGAAGCTGCCAAGCTTGTAGCTGAAGCAGGAGTGGGCAATTTTGATGCTCCATCTCTTAGAGTCAGGTAGATGTACTACTGTGCTTTTTGTATTTGTGTTCTGAAGTTGCCCATTGCAGGCGGAGGTTGGAGGTTATGATAATTTCAGTTGTTGGAGGCATCAAGGTGTCTTGTGGCTGCAGCTGTGCTCTTCCGTGCCTCACCACATTCCCTGCCTCTCAGCTGAGATGACACAGTAAGCTCACATTGAACTTTGTGCTCGTGGGCTGTGGGGCTGACCAGCTCTGCAAGGGAGCTCGGCTTTGCTGGCCCCTGCTTGTACTGTATTACTGTTCTCCCCAGGGTTTGCTTGTAATCCTGTCCAAGACCATCGCCCTGCTTAGGCTCTGGCCAGCAGGCAACCTCTCCTGTGAAGTGGAGTTAATGGCTAAGAACAACCTATTGTACATTTAGTCATGCTTACTTTAGCTGTTACTTCACTTTTGAAGTGTTATCAGTGGAAAAGCATTTATTGAGAACTCTTGCAGCTTTTGGTACAGCCCCTCGTGAGAAGCTCTTAGCAAAGCCTGCAGGCTGTAGGGGAGAGGTAAAGCCTGGCTGCCAAATAAGTGTTGCGTGCGTGAGAGAGAGGGAAAGAAAAAGAGAAACAGCTATGTACCACGCTGGAAAGAGCAGCCAGCCTGATGGCAGAATTTCCTCACATTTCTTGTATGGCTCAACCTAGAAGATGAAGTGAAGAGCAAGGCAACAAATTCTGTCTGTACTGCAAGCAATTCAGCAAGAGCTTGGCAGGGTAGCTCACTGAGCAATACGCCAGCGCGTGAAGTGCTGGGAAGACACAGGCAAGACCCCGCGTATCAGAAGGAACAATCTGAACAACTCACGCCGAGTGCTCATGTTGTAACAGCCTCCGCAAGCAGAAATAGGGACATGTGGGGAGGGCAGATGAACTCCACGTGGTGTCAAGTGAGCCTGAAATGACAGCCGTGGCTCTGGCTATTGCAGCCCCTTGCTGAGGCCAGCGATTAAGTTTATTTGCATTCTGGCTCCTGGTGAGCAGGCTTGTGGGCACATTCCTCCTAGAAGGAGCTCCATTCAATGCACACACAAGATGGTCCCCCTGGATGTTAAAGCAGAATTAGCAGCAAGTCTGTAACAGCACTGGGATTATAGCAGACCCTTGCCTGGATGCAGACAGCAAGTTTCTGTGCTTCTGTTTTCAGCTAAAACTGTTGCTGGTTCTTCATTCTCCCTTGGTGTGAATGTCTGCCCCATCAAACCACGCCCCCACACTGCTCTCGGGTGGCAGCTGCTCCGTGGGAGATGTGGAGGTGCCCAAATCCCTGGGCTGGGGCAGCCGCCACCACCACATGTATCCCGCACCGCACTATCCCCAGCAGCCTGGGCAGGGGGCACTGGACCACATGCCATCTGACAGCGGTGTGCAGGTAGCTTCAGCTTCTTCTCCCAGGGCAAGCAAAACCAAGAGATGTTCAAAGGAGGGCAGTGACAGCAGTTAGAGGTTTGGGAGGCTGCGTATGCAAGGGAAAAAGTGGGCAATACCCTCCTTTACACACACGTTGAGGTGCGCCAGGCTCACCTAAGATAGCCCCAGCACCTGGGGTAAGGCGGTGCTGCACTGGTACAGGTTTTATTTACATAAAGCCACTGTGATGGCTGAAGAAAGTTTCCATTGGCTGTATCTCAGGCCTAGACTCATCCCCCTTTTTAAAACAAGAGGCACATAAATCACTGGTGAGCCAAATCTCACAACCCCTCTGCCCTGGCAGGACAGCAGCCTCTTGCAGACCCCTTCACTGCTGAGCATGGGGAGGGGATGGGGCTATGTCCCCATGGCTTATGAAAGAGCAATATCAAGCACTTGCCTTTGAATGTCTTTTCCTCT
This sequence comes from Ara ararauna, assembly GCA_028858755.1. Lineage (NCBI taxonomy): Eukaryota > Metazoa > Chordata > Aves > Psittaciformes > Psittacidae > Ara > Ara ararauna. The sequence continues at coordinate 26,536,733 of CM054382.1, read as the reverse complement.
CAGTCAGCTATTTGAGTGCTGGCAGAGGACCTGACAACCCTGGTGATTAACACCTGCCCCCATGCAACACTCCGTGTCCCAGCACGCACATCCTGCATGCTCCAGAAATTTTATCAAGTTCCATATATATTGCTTGGCCTTGGCAACAGAACAAGAAATCTCTAATACTTCTAAAGATTTCACAACTGAAACAGTAAATGAAACCAGCCCCCAGCAGCTCATTCACAAGGAAGTCCTATACAAGAGCGGGTCGATAGGAAAAATCTGCCTTCTCCCTCTGGAGCAGCTCCAGCACAGAGGTCAGGCATGGCAGTGAGTGACCAAGGGAGGTTAAGGGGAGTTCACTCCATGGCTTGCTGCATATTTGGCTGTCTCAGCATTTTAGGGCTTATGCGAAGATCTGAGGTGATGAAAAGCAAGCAGCAATGTTCAGTAGGTGCATCTGGTCTCCATGGGGAAGCACATTCAGTAGGTGCATCTGGTCTCCATGGGGAAGCACATTGCCCACAGTGCTGCTCTTCTGACTGTTGAGAGCATCAAATGCCTTGTTGTGGCCAATAACCAGCCAGCAAGCCAGGCTAGGACGCACAGTGTGCTTTAATGCAAGACAATGTTAATCATTTAAGTGGTATGCTGCTTGCAATAATTACTCAGTTTTGTGCTTTATACCGGCTCTAGAACATTGTACAAAAATGTAGACTCCTGTAAACACTTCTGTGGTTTTATCAAACATTTCTGAAATCTGCTTCACATGCGTAATGCTCTGGAAAATGTGCAGAAATGAGAGAAAAAGCACCTGAAATGCTTCCATCAGCAGAAGTCTTCTGACTTCAGCAGATCACAGCTAGAGGTTATCTTGGGAAGGCATCAGTTGATGTGTTGGCCTCATCGTTACATCCCAGTGAAAACTAAAGCAGTTTGGTCTGACTATGCAAACACTGAGTTCATGGGAGATAAACAGGAATTTGATTCCATAGTGGTATTTACTGCAAAATTTCCTTACCCAATGCTTCATGCAACCTGGCACTACAGGTGTTCTGTAATGGTATTCTCAATAAAAACCTGTCCTGGTGGGCAACAATATGAACTCTTGCATAAAACCAGTTGTTTAGGACTTTCCTGAAGAAGATTCTGGTTCTAGCACATCTGCACATGGTTTGTCTTTCCATGCAAACCAAAAGTAATCCTGTAAACATATAGTAATGAAATATCATTGCATTTAAATATCAGGCTTTGTTTGCCATGAAGGGAAGAACATAAAATGCCTCACAAACCTAGGCCTGATCCACAACATTATCACAGCTGTTTAAATTCTTACCCTGCATCCCAGCTCCTGAAACAAAACAATGGAACGTAATTGAGCCTGTCCCCATACAAAGTAGTTCTAGAACTGAAGATCCCAAATCTGTTGAATGCTTTAGGTTTTGAGGCTAGATCTGGGTTTCTAGGGGTGTATGGTCCCTTAGAGATACCCTTTCCTAATGCCGATAAAATTGCTGCTGCTCCTTCTTTATGGCTGTGAGAAGATCAGTCATAACTGAAGCTGTGGGTAACAAGCACTGAAGAATGGTACTGTGCAACAGTCTGACCAAGAGCTCTTCCCCTGTTTATTGCAAAGCCTTCTTTCCAGTGGCCTGCTATTCATATGGGTGAGCACACAAGGTCTATGAAGGGATGCAATTATCTGTGCTAATTTTACAGTGACTTCAGCTTTATGAAGTTATTTTTGGCAGATGTGAATCCATCTTGCTATCAGTTGTGTCCGTACATCCTGTTTTCTGACTTGAGGCTGATACGACACTCTCCTATTTAGTTACCACAAGCCCACTCTTCTTCTAGGCTGCTTTCCTGGGAAATTTTACTAACCGTACAAATTTAAGCAAGTGGACAGCAGCTCCAGACTGGCTGTTTATGGAGGTATTGCTACTGCTCCCTCTCCTTGAAGCACTGGATTTCAGGGAGGCTTTTTTATTATTTGAATGAAGGCAACTAAATATTGCCCAACAGGAAATAAACTCCCGGTGCTCCTTGGACATCTGTGCAGGCAGACAGTAAGACTACTCCTTCCAAAAGGAAAGAGGCAAGAATTTCACAGATGGGCAACGAGGTGGCTTTCAAATGAAACGGGTCACGGGTATTGGTAAGCCTTGTTCCAGGCACGTCCAACCTGCCCAATCAGAGCCAAAACAAATGTAACTGGGAGACTCCCCCTCTGTTAGTACCCATATGGGCAAAGCCATGCTGGGAGGGATGTAGTGTCTCTGGAAAAGCTGGGCATTGAGAATACAAATAAAAACTTTCAGAACAAAAAGAGAAGATCTGATGATAAAAGACATTTGCAGAGCACATCCCAGCTGCCCAGGAGAGCCCTGGGCAGCCTGCGTCCTGCCCTGCATGCTGAGCTCGCTTTGCTCTCAGCTCCTTTCACAGCTCTCTTTCCTCTCTCCGGCTGTTCCTGGCAGGAACAAGGAGGACCAGCAAAGCCACATCAAGAGAAGCCCCGTGTGCCGGGTAGGGCAGCCAAAGCTGCCCAGTCACAGGAACTCAGGCTTCTGTAGACATCAGAGAGGAAAAAATGCAGGTCAGCAGCAACACACCCATCAAGCAGGGAACAGCCAGCACCCTGCAGAGCCCTGCTTGTCAGATAAAACCTCCCAGCCCAGCTTCCACATGGACGTTTCCACAGAGAGCTCAGGCTCCGCTGAAGCAGCCAGACCATTTGCACAGGTAACAAATGAACTGCTTGTCTTTCCTGGAGACAAGCCATTGCTCTTGTTCTCCTTGCCCTTGCCACCACAAGGCATGTTGGCTCTGCTGCTGTCTGGCGAAGGGCAGAGAGTGGCATCAGGAGGTCAGCTCCCTGCTCTCTGGCCTGAGCTTACGTTTCATGCCTCTCCAGTCATGAGAACTGGTGCTTAAGATTGTTTGTGCACTTTGAAGTGGCTGACGAACCTAATCACAGCCCTGGTAATGACTCCAGGGGAGGGATCATCCCACGAGGGATCCTGTAAACCTACTAGCATGGTTTTCATGGTTTTGTGCGGCTGCTCAGCTGCAGCATTTGGGACTCTGTAAGCTCCCTTGCCCAGCCCAGCCTCAAAATGCACAGTGGCTTTGGAGCAGACCGCGCAGCATTGCTGGATTTTAGAGTTTTTATCAAAGCCAGTTTAGCAATAAACACTGCAATATGCACTGATACGCACTACTGATATGCAATACACATTGCATATCAATATCCACCCACCTAATCCAAACTCACTGATCAGTCATATATCACAACACTCCAATTTCACTGCAGCTACTCACAGGAACACAGCAAGCAAAATCTGGCCCTGTCACTCCCAATTCAAACTCTCCCTTTTTTTACCTGCAGGTTTTCCTTTGAACGAGGAGAATTGCGCTTAGGAGGGCACGGCAGATCCCCTGGGGCACTCAACTCAACCCTTTTGATTAAGCTGATCCACAGGCAAGTCACTGTGAAAAGTTTGTGTGTGGTTGAATTAGTGGTTGGTAGGAGAGGGGAAGGAACTGTCACAGGTTCTTGGGTATTCAGGATCCAGACACAAATTTTTCAATCAAATAAGACTGTCAGCCTTTTGTTTCCCATAGCTGAGATACTGCAAAAGTTGGGAAACTGTGAAGGCATAGGAGAGAGGTGGAAACGTGCAGAGCGCCATATAGCCCAGTGTATCTGACATGAAACAAAGGGGGAAAATCCCTGCAGAGAGGATTTGACAAGGTTCTGCAGGAAATCGATGGAGCCTGCCTGCTGGCATGCTGCTTCCTATGGCTTTCCATGTGGAAACTCAAGAAAAGACTGTATCATTTGAAAACAGAACAGCACAGGAGAAGCAAGGTGTCCAGTGTCAAAGCCTGCTGTACTTTGGCCACCTACATGGACAGAACATAATAGAAGGCCAGGGGAACCCTTTCCTACTCTACTGTCGCCTGCAAAGGCACACAGTATGCAAGGCTGCTGTTAAGGCCAAGGAGGGTGAGCTGTAAAAGACTGCAGAAGGTACAGGGCACTTCCCTGCACATGATATGTTTCAAGAAGGTTTTGTACTCTTCTGCCTTCCTCTGAGCATCTCCTGGTGAGGGCAGAGAACAGCATCATCTGGAAGGATGCCATGATCCGGCTCAGCTGTTTGCAGAAGGCATTGGGTGCCGAGGCCAGGGATTGCTTTCACGGAGTACATTGGACGTGCAAACCAGGATGAGAACAAGATGTCTGTACACAGTGCTAGGGCAGGTTTTGCTGCTTTAACACCCGGGTGTAAAGAAATGTGTTAGAATATTTACCAAAAATTGCAGGTGTGGGAGCTGTAATTTAAGGGCCCTGGCAGCAGAGCTACTTCATATACATTTATTTCAACTTGAGAACTGTTTTGACAGCTCTTTGGTAATACCCCATTTGGGTTTTGCTCTGTAAGCAATGTTTGACAGGAGCTATTTATAGATTAAACAAGGCACCAGGTGCGATCTGTAGAGCAATTTTGGTGCAGGGTGCTTTGCTGGAGCTCCCATCCTGCTGCACTGGGTTAGATGAGTGGCAGTCTATGGTACAGCTGATCTGCAGACGGGGTCTGAACGCAGACCTGGATTGGTGGTGGCAGGGAAGGACTGCTGGGTGTCTGTGCTGGGTGGGAGATGTGGGCTTTGGGTCCCTTCCTCACTTGCCAAACTGTCTGCCTGCTGAAGCAGCTGCCCAGCTGTATGAGTAAGGGCCCAGAAGCAGAGGCCTTGCTATCGAGCACCATCCAGCTTTTGCAGAACCACCAATGGAAGGAGACAAGCCTCAGGGCCAAGTTTGGTGCCATTTGTGCACATTGCAGCAGATCATGGATGGGGTGGGGACAGAGGGAGAGGGAAAGAGCAGGGTGTGCACCTGGCTGGCAGCACCCTCAGCACATCATCTCCAGCCCATGCTTGGATGTTCAGGTTTAACTGGAGAGTGATGGATGCAAACAGCCCACACTGCTCAGGGACATGTACTTGAGCAGGACAAGGGGCTGCGGGAGACGTGCTGTCCTTCCACTGCCACGCTCTGCCTGCCCTGGGTGACACCACAGGGGCAAAGCCATGAGGGCTTTAGCAGAGCCTGTGTGGGCCAAATAAGTGGTTTTCACATGCTCACCAAGCTTAATAAGAAAACAAAAAAACCCCAAACCTCACAACTCAAGTAGCTCCAGCTCATTTAAATGGGGATGCCACTCCTCCTTATTACTGATCTTCAGTAAGGCCAATTTTAATAATCTGGTATTTCACTGATTAGGATGCCTATCAAATTTAAATTCAGTATGCATTTCAAGTGCAGCTCTGGATAAGCGCACGCACTCCTGAAGTGCAGTGCCTGCGTGTGTGAGCCCACCTCATCCCCGAGCACCGGCAGAGATCAGCACATGGGATGCTGAGGAGCCTGCTGCTCCCCGGAGGAGCAGTTTCTGTGCAATCGAGTCGATAGTGGCAGCTCTTGCAAAAGAGAAAACACCACGCCCCAAAAAGGCAAACCAAAAAAAGCAAATATCAGCTTTGTTTTGCATAAGCATTGCTGAAGGATGCGTGCAATAACCCTGCTGTGCACTCAGCCCTGCAGGACCCTGCTCCAGGGCACTGGCTGTGACCAAAGGCACAGCCTGGTTTGGGGCAAGCTCGAGGAGGGCAGGAGGAGCAATGGGAGGTTGGGGAACACAGCCTGGGGGAGCCCCCAGCGCTCCCGGATTGTTTAGGCTATGGCAGATAAGCCGGAGGCACAGCGTGACAGCACTCTCCAAGTACGTAAGAAGCTGCAAAGGGAAGGGTACAAACTGCCAATGAGCGCTGTGGGAAGGACGTGTAATAACAGGTTTACCTTTCAGCAGGGGAAGGTTAGGCTCATCGTCAGGCATGCGGGAGGCTCCTGCATTTCCCAGCTCTGATGGATTTCAGAAATATGTAGGACTGACTTTAATCAGGGTAAATCCAGAAGTGAATCCTGCCTCCAGACAGACAAGAGGTCTTTTTATGATACAGGAAGCGTACTCTTCTGAGCAGGGAAGAGCTGTGACCCAGACAGCACACTACCAAGTGATCTAGGTGAAGGCTTGGTACATGCCTGAAGCCATCTTCCAGATAAGGAAGGAGAGAGAATAATCATAATTTAATGAGACTGCTCAAGGCTGTCCTCGACAGGCTCTGAGTATCAGCTGAGCAGCACTGCTGGTCATCAAAGTAGCACCACGACTGACCCCAGCACTACTGCAAGCAACTGCCCCTGCAAGTGTTCACAGTTAAACAGTGTCCAACCCAGCCCAGCCCAGCCCTTTCCTCATTGTAATGCTCTGCTAAGCAAGAGACGCCTGTAGTAGCACCAATGAGATTCTGCATTTTTGTGCAGCGTTAGTAACTGGAACCCTGTCAGCTCTTCACTGCTATGCAAAGAGGAATAAACATCAGCTCATCCTTAGCAATGCTCTTGTTTTTGTTCCCTAGCAAGGATGCTGATGATTATGATGAGGTGTGTTTGCAAAACAGAAATATTCCAACAAAGCAACCTATATTTTTCTAAAAAGCAATTTCCAGTTTCACTCAATGGAAAAGTATTGGCAGGAACCACTCTGGGAAGCAGCTTCACAGTTTCCATTTCCTCTTGCAGAAGGCCTGGCCTTCCAGAAAAGAGAAAATAAAAAAGGCAGGAACAGAGATATTTGCATCTCCTGTGTCAGCGAGACAAGAGAGCTCCTTTCTGTCTGCATCACGTCCCCACCTCCCAGGGCAGTTGAACCCAAGCATGGGTCTATAGCCTCTGCCAGGTCAGGAGCAACCAGCACAGTCAGTGTGTACAGGCTCCCAGCCTTGCCCAAACACAGTGTGCAAAGTTTAAGTGGGCTGCGTCCGGAGCCACCTCCACACTGCAGCCCTTGGTGGGAACCAGGAAATTGAGCTGTTCCTTCATTCCACTGCTTTTACCAACCTGGTGTTTGTTTTCATGTGGTTTTAGACACATCTTGGCACATCCTTTTTGACACATAAAAGTGGGCTATCTTTTGCACCAAGTGGGTGTTGTACAAGCAGCAGAGGATGTGCAGATGAAACCCACAACCGCCAAGTCCTGTCCAGTCTTTCCAAACACACAGTTCTCCCTTCATTAGGGCACTGTGAAAGCCAGCGGTCACATCAGAAACTGTGCATGAACGGTTCCAACAGCTGCATCCATGCTAGGGGCTGATGGTGCGTTTGCATCCTCCAGTATGACACCAAAATTAAGTGACATCCTTGCAAGGGCATTAAGGGCAGCCAGGCCCCATGAGACCCCTGCATGCCAAACTGCCGCTGCTCACCCCACACGACATTGACCTGCTGGCAGGCAGCAGAGAAGAGAGACCCCAGAGCAGAGGAGTACATGTAAAGCAGCACCTGGTTACTCAGAGGCATCCACTTGTGATAAAGCACATGTAACCATGGCGGATGATTTCCACAGGTTTTGCATATTCCTGTTTTTCTGCCTGTCAGTGATTTCCTGCCGTGGGCACCTTCGTTTCCGTTTCTTTGTTTCTCGCATTCTATTTGTGGTTTTTTTCGCTGCTGGACATTTCCTTGAGTGCTTTTTGTGATCCCTTCCCCTGTTTCTGTTCCCACTCCTTTCATCCCCCCTTCCTCCTCCTCCTCACAAGAAACCAATTCCCACTTTTCTTAAATGACTTCCTCCTCTCCTTATTTGTCTCCTCCTTTGCTTTGCTCCCTTTTAGCACTGGCTCTGTGTTGGGCTCTCTTGGCTGCACCTTTTTGTTTTCATTCACTAAGATTTATACACCCAGATAATGCCAAGAGGGCATTTCTGTGCAAGCAGAGACAGCATCTTCCCCTCTGGTATCCAGAGGGCCCTGGGTATGTTTTCCATTCAGACCTGCGTTGCTCTCTCATAAGCCCCTCACCTCATCTGGGATCAGGGTGCAGTTACAGAAGAGTCCCTGTATTTAACATCATGGTGGAAGGAGCCCAAAGGGCATGTCTGCACTGCAGCTGAGAGCTGAGCCTGCTTTGGCACCCCGCGTCTGCTTGGGCAGACAAAAATGGCTTGCCCATCCACAAGCCTGGGCAGCAGCAGGGGAACCCAGTCAAGGGTCCCTTGAGAAGCCAGCACAGCAGAGATACAGCCAGGCACAGCTCCAAGATGCTGCACTGCGGATAATAGAAGTGAAAATGGTTTGGAAGCTCCCCGCCATTGACTGGGATAGACAACAAGAGAAGTTCAGTCCCAAAGCTGATCCATGACCTGGTCTCAGAGCAGGCCAACAGGTCCATCCCCTGTCTGTGTGGACACGGCATCATCTCCACTAATATGAACCCTTGTCCTACCGTAAGCCCACCCCAGAGTGGGTGGAGGCCCAGGCACCTGTGATATTTGGTTGTATGATTGATTCCTCTTCAAAACACTGCTGGGAAGGGGACTGCAGATTCATTCTGGATGAGGTTGGGCAAACTATTTGGTCAGTTACAGAGGTATGAGGATTGCACAAAGTCTGACAGACAAAACAAACCCCAAGTGTGTTTCAATGCATGAGAATGTGCTCCCTGGGGGGGGGAGAAGGGGGGGGGGGGAAGCGAAGATGGTGATTTAAAATAGTATAATTACTCTTGAAACAGCTTGTACCCAGCTCATTGGAGAAAAGGGAGCCCAAAGGAAATTGAGGAAAGGACAACCTTTAGGTCAACCTGACATTTGTTGTCCAGTCTGTGGAAAATATTCTCATAAAAACAGACTTTGTGCCATAAAAGAAGAAATAAAGAAACTGGAGTAGGTGTTTTCAGTTGCTATGATGTTAGTGTGGGGATGGTCCTGCCAGCAACGGAGATCCCCAGCAGCAGTCAGAGATGCTCCTGACTTCCGTAACCCAGTTCCCAGCCCTTGCTACCAGGCAAGAAGCACAGATTTCCACATGGGAAAAAAAAAATAAATCCTCAGCCCCAAGTTGTGTGTACTGCCAAGGGGCTTGGTACCAGGAAACAAGACCCATGGTGACGCCTCATGACTCAAGCCTGGTTATCAGTAGCTCATCACAAGAGGTCCCATCCCTCAAAAATGTTGAATTCCCCTGTAGCAGAAGGAAACCCTGGGCCAGATTATGACCACCCTGCTGTGACAGAGGGTAATAATACTCTTCTAGCCTTGTCTTGCTTTGCCTTTCCCAGCAAAGTTGAGAGGAAAGAGGTTTTCTCCAGGGATGAGAAATGTAAGGCTTTAGCAAGCCATTAGAGAGCTACAGGAGTCCTTTGGAAATCCCTGGGAGAGCCATCCAGCATGAGTTCCTGCAGCCTGCTGCCAGGAAGTGTCTCACTGCATTGATTTATGGTCTTTGTCATGGAACAGGTTGCGCAGAGCAGCTGCGGATGCCCCATCCGTGGCATTGTTCAAGGCCAGGTTGGATGGGGCTTGGAGCAACCTGGTCTAGTGGAAGGTGTCCCTGCCCGTGGCAGGGGGGTTGGAACTGGATGAGCTTTAAGGTCCCTTCTAACCAACCCAAACTGTTCTGTGATTTTATGATGCAAACCACCTGCATCAAGTTTGCAAGTTATATAAACTGACTGCAACACACAGACACCAGAAGCTGGGGCATGTAATCATGGGGCAGCAGTCCTGGATACAGGAGGACTTTTCTTTACCCCACGATGCGGACACTGTGGGTGGAGGAGCAGGTTGCCCAGGAAGCTGTGCAGCCTCCACCCTGCCAGGTTTTCAGGACCAGCCTTGATGATGCCCTGAACTACCTGGTCTGACCTCGGAGCTGACCCAGCTTTGAGCAGGAGGTTGGTCTAGACACCTCCCAAGGTTCCTTCCCACTTGAGAATACCTCCTGAGGAACCTTCCCACTACAATCATCACTGCTACCACATTTCTTCAAGCTACGTCCCCAAACACCTCCCACAGAGCTGTCCCAGCAGCTACTGTGCTGAGGCGCAAGGTTGGCACAGCAGCCTCAAACACCTGTAAAGAGGGGATGGGGCGCATTTCCTGCTCCAAGGTGATTCTTCGGTGAAGAAACCTAGAAGCTTGACAGCCCCAAACATCACCTGGACAAGATACAGGCCAAACAGGCACACAGCTGGGGTCCCTGCCAGAGTGTTTTGTGGTGGGGTGAGCCCAACTAGGCTCAAGCCTCCAATTGGGAGAGTGGTTGCCTTCAGTGAGCAGCATGCCTGTGTGCACAGGGAGAACAGGTGGGAATCACAGTGGTCTGACAGTTCTCACACAACCTCCTGGGCAGCTGGCACTTAAACATCTCCGTAAAGAGCAGCCTCCTCCTGACCTTCTGCCAAGCTTCCAAGTCAGCACATCCATGAGCAATTCCTTCCTCCCGGCCACCGAGATGCCTTTATCCTGGTGTCCAGAACAGTCTGCTTCATGTCAGAGCCCTTTGCCATCACTCACCATGGCCAGGCACCATCAGTGACTGAAGAAGATGTGACCCATCTCTCACTGTCACCCAAGTCAGAGCTTGAGCTGCTGCCCCCAACACACTTGTGGGTTAGTGGAGGCCCCCTGGACACCCAGGGTACACACCACATCTTGCAGCCCATGCTGGTCTCCCATGGGTCTGGAAAGGTCGAGCACAGCCAGCCCAGGAGGTTCCTCTTGGCACATGCAACCATCAGTGCCACTCCCATACCAGCCACAAGTTGCGCTGATTATCATTCCGTGACATGGCTTTGCCCAAAGCATGTGTCATCACTACCGTTTTAGTAATGACACAGCGAGATCTTTATCACAAATACTCGTTTTTCACCTAGTTTCATCCTTGAATTCTTGACAAGTGACACCACCGAAAACAGGACAAGAAAACACTTATTTATTCATACTGAGGCAACCCCAGGCCCTATTGGGCAACCACAGCACAGCCCTGCACAGGGTGCTGCGGATCCATGGACAGGGACACGTCCTGCTGCAGAAACCTTGGGTGTGGATACAGGCAAAAGCCAAGTTCAATAACAAACAGTAAAGGGGAAGTGGGAGGGGTGGGAAATCTGGCAACAGGCACTTAAACAGAGCAGCTGTGATGGCTGTGAGGGTTTTGCTGCAGTTATTTTTATGTATAGTTTTCATATACATAAACACACAGAGAAGAATTGTAGCAGCCCCCTAAGCAATCACGAACACTCCTACTTGCTTAGGGAGTTAGATCAGCAAGGCTGGGATGAGGCCCGTTCTCTCCTGATGCTCCTCTTCAGGGCTCCAGAGCAGGGTTTAGTGCTAGCCCGTTTCTCAGAGTGCTCTGCTGAGACACCCCTTGAGCAACCGGTGCTGCAGAGGGAGCTGCAATTATGGACATAGGAGGCAATTAACAGCCAGGCCAGTGATTAGGGTGCACTCTGTTCCTGCTGGGCTCTGCTGTGACACCCTCACAGCTCTGTCACTCCTGCCCAGGTCCTGCCCCACAGAGAGGCTGGAAGCCAAGGGTGATCCTCCACTAGTCCTGGATGGGCACTGGAGAGTTATTGATGTTCAGCTTACCAGGCATTGGCACCACATGGTGACAGAGCATGCCCCTGCCTATCCTGCACTGCTGCAGACCAGCTGTGCTGAGTTTTGGCAGCACATCCCCATGGCTGGCTAGGCTTCTGGTGGCAGCAGCAACACAAGCTATGGGGCCAGACTTACATGGGCACAAAAGGGAAAATGAAGTCCTCTGCCTTCCACACCGGACCACGTTGCTATACGCCATGCACTGAGGAGCTAATTTGCTCAGCTTTTGCAGGAACAGCTTGGCATGGAAGCAACATAAATATTTTCAATGCACTGTCAGCAGCGTGTCCTCATCACCAATCCCCACAGCTTTTCAATGTGCTCACAAGAAAAGTCTAAAATGGTGAAGGTTCAGGAAAACCACCCCAGAAGCATCAATGGGTAGAGAGAATGGGGCTCTGGGAGCACCCACCAACTGGAGCAAATGGCTATCAGCAAACCGGAAGCGTGGAAGGGAAGGTCCCAGAAGACCAAAACTACAACAACATCCAAGGAAAAATGTATCCTATTTCTCCAACAATGGCACGAGAATGAAGGAAAGCCTCCAATCCCCAGCATGAGGCTTTGTAGCTCCCAGCGTGCCCTCCACAACAGATGGTGTGTCCCAGCTCTCAGCAGCGGTCCCCACCTGCCGCATTGATCCCATTCATCCGAGTCTCAGACTGGCAAGAGACCTTTGATGGGAGAACTACTGAAGACAAAAGCCACAGGAACATCAACCCGTATCCAAAGCCTTTATCTCTTAAAGTGAATCTTAAACCTCAGCTCTGAAGCAACTTCAGATCCCAACACAGTTCTAAAATACACACACATATAGATACGGCTCCGAGTGTGACATAACCAGTCATCTCAGACAGTCCACTCATGCTGCTGGAGCAGTACCCAGCCTCAGTCACCTCCCAACATGCTGCCTGTGCTCCTGGGGATGGCAGGGACAGACACCAAGTGCCACCCTTGGTGCTGGCAGCAGCTGCCCTCACCACAAGGCACAGCAGCAGGACCTGTTGTCTCAGCCAGTGCAGGAAAGCCTGGTTATCATCAGAAAGCAGAGGAAGCAAGCCAGAAGATTTAACAGCTTTCAAAAAGTAAACAACCTTGGCTTAACTGCATCATCAGCCACAACCCCTTCCTCCACACACCACCTTACCTTTCCAAAGCCATCTCTTGAGGGAGGCAAGCTACAACCAGGACCAGCTTCTCTGTGTTACACATCTCATTGGCAGCTCCCATCCCACCATACCAGTATCTCCCCATCTAGGACAAACCCCCTCAAATTTGAGCCCTCCCCTGCACTGCCAAGAGACTCAGAAGAGACAGTTAATGGGAATCAGCTGCTTGGATCTGCCCCTTTTCTCACCTACCAGCTGGTTTGATCTACTACAGGTAACAAGGAGCAATCCAGTGGGACAGAAGCAAGAAGGAGTGCTGGTGGGAGTAATAATTCTCTCTTGTGGCAAAACATATTTTCACTGGGCCCCAGAGAGAAAGTGGGTACCAAGGAGGTTACCACAGAAGCACGGCTCTGGGCTCAGCTGGAGGTTTGTTGCTGAGCGGCACCAAGTCTGAAGTTCCTTTCCCCTACCAGAGCCTCACCAGAGGGGCTCCTCAGGCTGGCAGAACTACAGCAACCACCCAAGCTTCCTCAGCATCCAGTGAGTGCTCCTAGACCAGACCTGCCCTAATATGCCCCATGGAGCTTTTGCAATGAGATAGTACCTTTGTGAAGACCCTAATGAGGACAGGGCATCTCAGGTACTCCTGTCTCAGGCTGCTCAAGGTGAACAATTAGAAGGCATCAAAGTTAATATCACTGAGCTATAAACAATGTCACTTGGCATAGAACTTAAAATTTCATAATGCTGGCCAGCCTGTTATGGCTATGGCAAGGTGTCAGGGACCTGAGTGTGCCCGTGATAAGCTTCGAATGACTTTGGTGGAACAAGCTGAGGTGACAGCCAGCGGATGAGGCAGCTCCCACGAGTGTGGCAGGTTGAGTGCGTAGCATGTGCTCCATGGTGCAACGAGGTGGCTCAGAGAAAACTGAGTTGAGAGCACAGCATATGCCAAGGTTTGGAAAGGAGGTAATTATTTACTTAGCTTTTCCTGAATTTTAAGTCACAGTTCAGACATGATTTCTGGTCCCACTTTAGACTGTTCCACAACTAGAGAAGACCCCTTGTGCAGTTATTTCAGCTGTCCCTCTGAACCGTGCAGTGTGCCCAGTGGGCCCCTCCGAACCACTGCAAGCGCCAGTGCTGACAAGCTGAGCTGCAAGTCCATGGCATCACTGCTGGGGTCATTCCTGCCAGCTGCCTGGTCCTTCCGTACAACCTCACCCTGGTACGAGCTCCTGCTCTGAAATGCCACATGACACACTGTCCCCCTTTCACCCTTCAAGATACCAATACGTTGAAACTTGCCCCACAGCACGCTCATGCAAGTGCTGGTCACAAAAGCTTGTCTTCCCAAGTGACATGGGAGCTGGGAATGAACAACCCGCCTGTTCCACCACCCACCACAGCTGGCTTGGGCCAGCTGCAAACATCAGTCACTACTTCCTGTCTTTTCCATCCCACTGAAGATCGCTGAGCTGAGAATAGCTGCCTGGAAAACACGAAAAATACCCTGATTAAATGAGGATTATGTGCTGACAATTATTTTAATGCAGCAGCCATTTTTAAATTCATTTAATATCAGCCTCATTAAGTGACCTTAACACAAATTTCCATCCTTGATCACATTTAAAACCTCATCAAAACTAGACTTTGTTTGGGGTCTCTTTCCCAAGAAAGCCGTTCCCCAGAGGCACCCTCTGTGAACTGGGGATGTCTGACAGCAGTGGGGACCGGCGGCACGTGCCCGGTTCATGTGTGGGTTCAACAGCACGGACCTGCTGGCTTTTGGCAGCTGCCCAGGTGCCCTTCCCCTCCCCTGATAAACTGCGCGTCCCAGCAGCTGCCAGGAAGCTGTCGGGCTCCGACCCCTCCTCATGGACAGCATGCCATTTATCATAGGGCTGATTTTAGAGAATGATGGATTTATTTGTGCTGTCCTGTTTAATAATCCAAAGTATGAGCAGGATATTGGTTTTGTAATCTCTCCCAATCTTTCTGAAATACAGTAATAAAAAATAGCGGTTGGGAGAATCTCTTGTTTAGTATATTTGGGATGAAAATTATCTGGTCCTGATATCTAAAAATGGCTATCCTGAAGTTTTGAGATCAGGGCACATGCTATTTCATAGCCGCTCTAACATGCACATAACACAACTGAAATTGTGTACACACACACACACACACACACACACTTTTAAACATGAATATTTACTAACATAAATAAACAGTGTTTTATAACAAAAGGCACAGATTTTCAACTATAAACAATGGAAAAATATTTACAATTTGCACATACATAATCCAACAGCAAGTGCACAATTGGTCATTTCCTTTTCTGCATTTTGAGATCTAGTTCCTTCCAAGCAAGTCATTTAGTCAGTTCTGCAATGTCCAAATTTTCTTTCCCCACAAAAACTGCTACCAATGCCAGATAAGAGTTTATTAAAACGAATACTTCAGCAGCGCAAGTTTTCAAATGGAGACAGTGTTGCTAACTTCTTCATATTGGATAATAAAATAAGGGTAGCTCTGATCATCATTAAAAATGACAAAAATCTGAGGCTCAAAGAAATTGTCCACGCAAGAGTCATAGAGGTCACTGGTAATGCTGCCGGGGTTCACTGGTGGAGGTCTCCTCATAGTGTGGTTACCCACTGTGTACCTTCCTGTCAGTACTTTCGCCAAGAACATGTAATGAACTCCTCTGGGTGACCTTTTGGAAAAGTTATGGGAATAGCTTGCCTTTCTGGCAAAGTAACTGCCTTGTCCAAACATGGTGGCATGCTTCCCACAGACACGCGGGTCGAAGTTGTGCTTGCAGATTCCATCCACCACGTCCTGGGAGGTGCCATGGAACAAATGCCTTTCGTTCATTATCCTGTCAAGCCCAGTCATTTTTTTTGACATGTACTCCTTTTTCCTGGAATAGAAAATGGAAAGTGAAGATTAGTATTCACTGCAGATGTGCAGGGGAAACCCAGTTTCCACTCCAGCTCTTGAAGTATCAGTATTATCCTCTGCAATAGCAGAGCTGCAAGAGAAGATATGAAAACATTTCCATATGGCTGGCAGAGCAGGTCTTCCACTTTCAAATAAAGCTTTTGTGTAAAATAGGTATGTTTTAGAGGACCTGAGCTGATACTGCAGGAGCCAGAGGTCTCCCACCTGCACAGCAGCAAAGGCAAAGCAGCTTGAGAAGTGCCTGCTTATCTTTGCCTGTATTTCACCTCAGATGCAGAAGGAAATCGTCCAAGTGAAAACAAGGGCTGTGCAAGAATTAAATCCCACTACAGCTTCAGAAGAGGCTACAGTGAGGAAATACTGAGAGACAGGCTGGGTGAAGATGCTCTAGAGCAGCAGGAACACTGTAAGGAAGTCTGTCTTTGCTTACCCAGCCCAGCCCTTGACTTCTCCTGAGATTCTGCCTTCCTTGAGAAGGGAGAGAGAATCCCCAAATCTAATTTCTCATCAGTTATGAAGTGGTCAATAGACAGTAATTTTCAGATACAGCATCTTTGTTTTGAATGGAACTGACAGACACAGGATTTTGTCTTCGCAAGGCCACTGCAAGGCCCTGGATCATCATGATCTGGGAGCCATGCCACTAATAGCTATCTTAAATGTAGAGATGACCTGATGAAAAAAATGCCTCCTAATTCGGCTTGAAAATGAACCTAAAGATTTTTCAGCAAGATATCCTAGACTTCTTTTAAGTTTCTGTGAAGATACATTTTACAGAGGTTATTGGTAGATAGTATAATATTAAACCTCTTACGCAGGAAACCTCAGGGTATTTTTCAGATACAGTTGTTCAACTGAAGATGCTCCTTTTCTTCAGCAAATCTGGACTTTGTGTATTCTACTTAGCAATCGATGTCTATTTTTCAGCCCAAATTGCATACTTTAAGGCATTTTTCCACTATGGTAAAAGAATGGTATTTCCATTATCTTACCTTTTATATTTTTCCCAAAGAAACTGATTCTGCACTCTCAGTATTTTCAAAATTTTATATTTGGTCTCTGGCACAGTCTTGTGAAACAGGTTATAAATGGTTCTATAGCTTTTATCTTCCTTCAGAACAGGCACTTGGATGAAGTCCTGAGATGGATCCATACTAATCCAGGTTTCAGGATAGAGGTTCGGAGAGGTAACAGCAGCTGGAGACAAGACATGTGACAAAGCTGGCTCAGCTGATGGAGAGGGTACTGGAGAGTTGCCACCCAAGGTCCTAGTTGGGGAAGGAGAAAAGGTTTGTGCTTAAAACATCACAGAGGAGCTGCTAATCACATTTATTTCATCACCAACATATCTTAAGCAATTGTTGCTTGTCCGTTCTATGACAATTTACACATCTTTAACCGCAGACTCATAGAATGGTTGGGCTGGAAGGGACCAAGTTTGTTTGTTTAATGCTTGCTGGTTTAAACATGTAGCTATTTCTGCTATTTTAATAACTCCTCTATCCACACAAACAAACAACAAAATCTTGACTTTCAGGGAGCTCTTCAACATAGGGAAATCTTACTGCCTGGTGGTGTTTAAAAGCCTGCTATCATCACTATTTACATTCTGGGATGGGGTTACAAACTAGACAGGGGTTACAAAACAGACAGGCAGAACGCTACCAAATATGATTATTCTGTATGTTAGCTATAAAGTATTCATTATTTTAACATAGCAAATAGGATGTACAGAGTAAGAAAATATTAATAACGTGGCAACATTTAACCTAATTTCCTCAAAATACAAGGAGTAGAAATATACACTTTTTTGCACAGCATGGATAATGACTAACCCCAACTAAAAGCATTTCGTAGGCAAAACTTGCCAATTATGTAGAAAAAGACATGCTATGTTTTTAGTACTACCCAGTATCATGCTGAGGAAGGCTCTCATTTTCATTTGTGCAGGCCAGATGTAGATTTGCATTTGCAGTTGCTTATTTTCATGCGACAGACCAGCCCCTACTCTTGGGAATGCTGCCAGGTAAGAAGTCAGGAAGGGGTGAAGGAGAAAAGCAGCAACACAGATGCCAGAAAAAAAAACAGACATTAGTAAAATCCAGTTAAGGACATCAACTGTGGTGGGGCAAGACTTTGTTCTTAACAAATACGTGCATCTCTGTGCAGCTTTTTCATACTCCAGAAGCTGCTAAATTTAGATAGAGAGTGTGATATTTGTGGCTTATGTTCACCTGATTATAATCTGACCAAACAAGCCTTACTCATCTGAATAATCCTTACTTATTGGAGTTCTTCCACTTACGTCAATGCAAATACTTTGAACATGTAAAGCTTGCATGTTCAGGCTCTGGTTTTCACAATTCAAGTGCATAGCTCTTCAGCTCCTGCAAGCTGGTGAGGGTCCCTTCCAGTTGCAAAAATACATGGAACTATCAAAATTTCACCATATAAGTATTTTACCAAAGTATTTTAATAGGAAAAGCTGCCATGACTCCAGGCCCAACCCACAATGAATGCAAATGGGTACGGTGCACTTGGAAGAAGGCAGCTCTTGTTAGGACAGCCTATGAAGCCACAGGTACCCACCATCTGGCTGGAAAGACACAAGGTATATCTTGTCTCTAAATCCCACAGATGACCTTAAATTAAAATTCATTAAAGTTTAATGAACAATAAAGTTCATGAAATTTCTAGGTCACTTGTGCTCTGATAATATAACACTGCCAAAACATAAGGCGAAATGTGCTCTGACTAGGAGGAAATGGGAAAAGTGAATCCTTTGCATATTCATCTCGGGCAAGCTGAGGTTTGACAACACCCAAAGACAAATCCTGCCTTCCTGCATATACGCAACTGGATTTTGCATACAGGAACAACAGGCAAACTCAATTCCCTATGCCATCTTTGTAAAAAGAAAGTTTCCTGGAGAACAAACAACTCCCAAAAGCTTTGCTGAAGTCAAAGTCATTCTCTCCAGTGACTCTTCAGGAATCAATCTTCTTTTGTTCAAGCTTGATGCTGCCTGAAAAGCCACAGAACCATGACTACTGCACCCAGCCAACCTGTTCTCAAGGTACACTGAAACGCAATCACAGAGCAGTTTCTGATTGTCCCTGCTCACTAGCCTGCTTTTCTCTGCAGAGCCAACGTAATTATCTAGATAAATAAGAATTCTACTGCTATCACATCTTACCTGCAGAAATGTCAATTAAGATTGCCTTTCAGAATATTTAAAGCTAGCGTTATATTAGCTTCAAAGAACTATATGTGCTTTTTTTGTAGGACCCATAAACAATTTAATGTGATTTTCTGACTGCAGGTGGAGCTTTTCAGATCTAGAAAAAATGTTTGGAGAAAAAAAAGTCTATTTTTAAATTGATACACTTGATTAGGATCAGACGGACAGTAAAGTGTAACAGCGCTCACACTTTTCAGAGCAGACATACTTTTTAAAGAAGTGTTCATGTGGCTTTCACCTGCTGTTCAAAGCTAAAAAGATTTGCATGGATTTGACTCGACTCAGAGTTCTTCTGGTTATTAATAGTTTAACGGAAACTCAAAAGATGGATTTTTCTAGGAATGATTATGAAGATAGAACTCTGCAATATTACGGTGTGTATTTAATTATTTGGTTTTTTCCTCCTAAAGTCAGTGGATAAAAATATTACTGTAGAACTTCATTCACTCACACATGGTCCAGCTGGAAGACCAGTCACAGAAAACAGAACATTACTGATTGATGAGTAAGATACCAAGCACAACAAAAACACTGCAGTCCTTGGGTGTACTTTGTTAATTTCTTCTGACTAGTGTAAACTATTTATAAACATGAATCATACAAGGGAAGCCATTAAAAAGTCAACATTTGTCAACCAGTACCACCCCATCCCCACACTTTCTAGTCAATAATTCTTTCCCAATTTTGTAACAGATTTCAGCAAGTTGGAGGGGAGGGAAATAAAAAAAACTTTGTGATAAGTGGAGGCAAACACTGACTTCTTAATTATAGCTCTCATAAATATTTAAAACACTCTTTTGTTCCTTGCTAAGAATTGGTAGATTTTCAATGAAGCATTACAAGATCTTTAGATAAAGAAAATAAAAATGAGGTTTAGTGCAAAACAACAGAAATTTCATGACTTATTTTATAGATTGGGTAGGTATTCATTGGCATGAATAATTATGGTCAAGCCCTCGTGAGTGTAAAACACTCAAGGGTCCACTAAAATTAGTGGGAACTTTATAATTCTAGCATATCCCAAAATTATGAAGTTACATGGTAGTGAAATGGTCACTGCCAGCAAAACATCAGAATACCTGAAATCCTTATTTTTCATTATGCTGATATTCTGAATTGCTGTAACTGGAAAGTCCACACTTAAGTCTTTTTACCTGCATCCTCCCGCTATCTTTTTAATTATTTTGGGTTTCCTTTCTGTAAAACTGTATCTAAAAATGTTTCTAACAACCACATGTTTTGAGGCTCTGACCAAATTCCCTTCATCTCGCAATCAGATGCAGTAACGACTCTGCAAGCTAATGAGCACTGTACCCCTACTGCAGCAGTTAAAGCATCTTTGATTGGCCCAGCATGCTAAGCTGCCAGTCAGACTAATGACTTCCACCCCTTTGCTAACAGGGCAATATGCTGCTAACTACTGAACTCTGATAGTAATGTTTCCAACTGTGCTGGTGAGATCACAAAAATGGCATTTTTATGAGTTACAATCAAAAATGACTACAATGCAACACTTTCCTCATTCCGCCTTTCATGGGCGAGCTTGTTAACCCCCAGTTGAGATGACAATAAAAACAAGGCATGTTTTAATTGTGCTTGAAATTCATAAAATGTTTTTGAATGCTCATCTTTATGGGACCTGTAACTGTTAGCTCACTATAGCCAGAGAGACGCCAAAAGCTGGACAGTCCTTTGGCAAAGTTTAAGTAAACCTGTGCTTCTGACGTTCTGAGATCCACAAGGTGCATTATAACCTTTAAATAACAAATACAGCCTAGCGGTAAGTTGCTCCTCAGATAATATTTATCTTGAGAAGCACCAAGTGAGAGCTGCCAATATGACTGAGAATTTTTATTATTGCTTCCAATTTTTCTACCCAATGATGCCTATCTCCTTGTCACATCTTAAGGAATACAGTTCTCATGGACAGACCAACATGGAGAACAAACGCAAAGTTTCCATTTTGCTGGGATACGTACTGTAAAAACGGCATCAGCACAATGCATGAGCGAAGAAGGGGTCTCCTCTTGATTTCTCTTCTGAAACACGCATTTTGCTGGAATCCATCTTTGATGTTCAAGATATACTGATTATGCCAAGTAACAAACCGAACCTCTTTCAGACCGCGGCAGCTGGCTTCTTCTATCAATCTTACAACCGGCTGTTTCAAAGAAATTAAGAAAACAAAAACATACACATGATAAATCACATGTTTGAAATGTAATATTTTTGCCAGAGTTCTCAACGAATCCCTCTCTCTACTCCCTCTCTCCTCTCTCTCCCCTTGTGCTCTGAGGCACAAGTACATTCAGACTGCTGAATAATGATCCATTACCTGTTTGCAAGATGCGCCAACAAGGCAGGTTTCACAACTTTTCTATGTAATTAGTGCTGGTGCTGCTGTATTTTTACATGTCAAATGTTATTCCCAGTACCTAACCTAAAACTCCCTGCCACAAATTACCTACTTTTTTGTGTTTGCCTGTTGAATGTGAAAAGCAGAAGCCTGCTGTAGAATGATCTTTTATATATTAATATATTCTCTTTTTTCTTTCTTTCTTTCTTTTCTATGCTAGAGAAATCAGTTCTTTTAACTTCTCCTCACAGGTCAAACCCTAAACTTCTCGTTATTTTTGGTGCTTTCTTCCAGACTCTCTCCAGTTCTTTTTTATATTTGCAAAGCCCTAAACTGCATACAGCGCTCTGCCTTAAGCTTATAAAGTCAGCATGATGCGTGAAATGTGATCTAGTTTACACTGCCAAAATTATGAGCACTGATAAGGTTTTATTCAAAATATTATGCACAACTCTGGCCAGCCAAAGATGAGCTCTTAACTACCACAAGTATTTAAAAGTCTTACTGAAGATCTTACTTGAATGAAGTGAATAGGTTTGGTTAGGTTTTGGCTAGCACAATACTGTTTGACAGTGGATGTGATTTCTGTGTCCGTAATTGGGGTTAATGAGTTAAAAGAGAGAAGACCTACTTACAACCTGATATGGAAAACTGTGGCTGTTAAAATCCAATGGGCAGTGGTGACACTTGAACAAATGTCCATAAACCATGAGTGAACAGATTTAAACTAGACATTTAGGAAAAGGTCCCTAAGGAGCAGGGGCATTTGTAGCCCACCCAGCTGCAGCAGTGTACAGTGCAGCCAATGAGACAGCAGGGGGATGGATCTAGTGATTCTGGAGGCCCATGTCCTGCACTGCAGTATCTTTGGGGACAAGTAAATAAATCAAAAAACTGCACAGCTAAATGACAATAGAGTCAAAAGGCTGCAGAGAGCCATCCCCCCTGTCTTAAAACCAGATTTCTAGGGATTAGAAAGTACATTCTCGGTACTGACATGGCCAGTTTGCTCTCAAATTTGACAATCTGGTCAGCCTCTGTGTCTCCAATGTTTTCAGGGATAATTCAAGCTGCAGTCCAGCAGAGCAGAATTCTCCTTTTACTGCTTTTTCAGTTCAACACTGACATTCCTGATTTTGTTCCTCAACAATAGCTCTTAAGTAACTTTCCTGAATGCTTGAAGAGGAAACGGACTAAAAATGTACATATATGGGATATAATGTACATGAGAGTTCTGGTTACAATCCAAAAGCAGAATTCTCAAATATGTTAAATACCTCCGAGTATTCTCTCCAGCCAAAGTGGTCCCTGCAGAAGTACTTCCAGACTGTGTAGTAGTTGGAGCTGGAGCTGGGGCAGGAAGGTGTGGACAGACGCCGCATTTGATCAAACTCAACAGTTTCACATAATTTCATAATATTCAAATCCACCCAAAACTCATGTCCCCTGGAAAGAACAAGAAAAACAGAATTCGCACTTTCCGTCATCCATTAAAAAGGTATTTCAGAGGTAGTAAAACAGCCAGTCAGAACTATAACTGCCGTAGCCCTCTTCAGAGAGCCCTCAATCTAGCTGTGCTCAGGTCACAGAGTCCCCATCAACATGAGGATATCCCACAAGCTCCAAGTGGGCACAACACACAGACAAGCTAATTGAGGACACTGAAGAGCTGTGAGGGCAAAGTAACTCTTCAAATGTCTCCAGGGACAATAGTGGAAAAAACATGGCCTTCAGCATGGGAAGACATAAAACCAAACCCAGAAGTCTTCGTAGTCCAGTGGTATTTATTTAGTATGCATGAACAGTACAAAAATCAATATACATATCCTTGACATTTTGAGCATAGCTAAGTAAATACATCACACAACCATATCTGATGAAGCAGCCACATACTATTCAAAAGGTTATTCTTGTGAAAGTTAGTGCTTCAGGGAAGAAAAGAAAACGTAAATGGCTCCAGATGAGAAACATCTGCTGCCAATCCACCAGAGAGTTTGAGTACCTTTCATCACGTGCCGCAGAGGAGAACTACCACAATCTGAAAAGGAAACATGATTTCACAATTATGGAGCCTACACTGAGTAACACTGGCTTTTTTTTTTTATAGTAGCTATACTGCAGCTACAAAAATCAACACCAGTATGCAACTTCATTGACTGGTGCTTCCAAAAGGACCCAACAACAATAGGATGCTACAAATCAAGAACCAGAGTATACCCATAAAGGGTAAAGGCTTAGATAAACTAAAGGCAAAAATAAAAGGGCACTTCCTCTACACTTCATAGGGCCATGTTTAACAGTGACTGTGGAATGCCTCAGCAAACAGTTTCTAAAGCTATTTCATTAGTCAGTGTTAAGAGGAAGACATCAAATAAAAGAACATTCTCAAGTAAAACATGGAGTTCTAAAGCTCTGCTGATCATTAGACAATCACTGTTTTTTTAGCAATCAAGAACTGTAGAAATTCATAGAAATTGGAAGAAATGACAGTAATATGCATTCCCTACAGAAATCGGGGGTTTTTTGAACTGGGATTAACATATTTCCAAAGTAATGCTGTTTACATAATTAGCTTTCTACTTTCATAGTCTCTTTACAAGTTGTCATCTTACTGGTATTCATTAACAGTTACTAATCTTTGGCAACTGGAAGTGAAGCTTTTGAGACTATATAAAATATTTTCTTTGAATTCTTAAAAGTAAACATAAACCAAGCTGATACTTGAAATCTACAGTTTATTTTTAAAACACTGGCACATTAATACCATAGAGATCAAAATACTGCGTATGAAATTTGCCACATCAAGTGACAGCTATTTGCAACATCTATATGATTTGATGAATGCAGATTTGCTTGAGAATGGCTGCAATTTCGCTAGTTATTTCACACTCTTACTGGTACAGTTACTAAAGAGTTTTATTACGCTGCTTCCACAGAAAACTACTGAAGAGTTCCCACTTTAAAAAATGATGATCAGCTGGAAGGATCCTTCAGTCCTCAACAGGAGGTACAGGTGCATAGCTGTTCTTGGTGTTTATCATCATCAATTAATTGCATTTGGGCCTGTGAAGTGCTAAGCACAGTTTGAAGTATTAAGCGCTTTCCTGACATAGACAAAAGGACAACGTGTCTCTTCCTATGGGCTCACAATCAGGCAATCTGATCCACTGCTGTTTGGGTAAATTTAGATTGCTCTGTTTTCAATAAGCATTCATGTAAGACTTAAAGATATAGAATAGTCTCAAAAGTCAAATCAGATGTCTTAACAATGCAAGTCCATGAGCTACTTTTGAAGTTGTTTGGACATAGAAGTTATTCTTTTTGCAGCACCCCCAGCACCCCAGACCAAGGCCCCCTAGCACAGGTTTTGTCTGACTCATTTCAGGGACGATTCACCCTGTGGGTGGCTATCCTCGCCACAGCAGACCTGCCTGCAGGAGCAACAGCTCCAGCCAGCCTTCCTCCCCTTTACACTGAGAACTTACTACCTAAAAGGAACATCTTCCTCAGTCCCTGCACGTGATACTCCAAAAACTGTCACAGAACCACACTAATTAAGATGAAAACTTTGTCAAGATGACACTATCACACCAAATCAGTTAAAGATTTAACAGTGTGTTCCCTGATTCCATCAATGTCATACAAAATCATTACCCTTAGACTATGGGTACAGGAGGAAACCAGCTATTCTGCATAGGTGTATTCTAATAATTTGTGTCTTCCCATCCAAGCTGCATCCCACTACAAGACGTTTGATACACTAATTAAAACTGACATCCCACAGCCCACTGCATCAGAGGCTAGTGCACGGGCACCCATGCGACTCAAGAAAACACATATAACAACAGCACGACAAGACAAACGTCAGATACAAGTGATAGAGCACAGACGCAGTCAGAAGGAAAAGTAGCACCAAACAAAATAAATGACCAGTACAAAGAGACTGAAAGCAAACGCAGGGCTTAAAAAAAAAACCCACACATTTTCTGGAGTGAAAAAATCTAGTAACAGATCACCCCACCTTCCTCGCACGCAGTCGTTTTGTTCCATAACAAGTTACAATCTACTTTATCTGAAAACAGTGTGTGAAATCACAAGGAAATCATCTCTCTGAAACACCAAGCAGTGTTATTATTTATAGTATCTGCAGGCAGCACCACAAGCATGATTTTTTGAGTGAATTTCATCATGAACATATATTTAGCGCTCCTTCACGGCCATTTGCTTTTTCTTCTCAAAACGTCTTACAGTTCTGAATCCCAGTGCCTAATAAAGCTGTCATTTTTGAGACAAGCACATTTAGCAATTGATATTATTTATATTATCCTTTCAGAGTGAGGAGTTTGACTCACTGTTTTGGGGTTATGTTGCACCCACAAATCCCAGCCCTGAATCAAGACCCCCAGGTATTGTGCTGCACACTGCATGAAACAAATACCCCAAAGCTATTTCTCAGTACAGAACCTCACAATTGCAGCGTTCATTCTCGCTTCCATCTCTTTTCAAGTCAAATACCATAACACATCCAAAGATCTGCGACCTCCAAGAAAGTGCAACGAAATAGAAAATCTTTTCTTTATGAGCAAATTATTTTCTTTTAAAGGTGGTAAACCCCAGAGGATTATTTAATTTTATTGTAACATGTCGCATATGTTGGTGTGAAAACTGATAATGAAAAAATGTTCGCAGTGGTTCTACGCCAATGCAGTGCAAAGCAAAGAGAATATGAAAATCAACCTACACTATAAATATGATGAAGATTATCCACTAGCAAGCTGAACTCTTTTAGAAGTAATAACATACTGGTTAATATCCTAAAAAGTTAAAGGTTAAATTTTGAAGACTGGAAAGCAAATTCCAGAGACACTTGAAACATGACTGGCTTCCAATAACATGACTTGGGTATTTCTAATATGGGCTTAACTGTGCTAAAATACGGTCTCCAACAGACACACAGCTCCACAGCAAAGCAAGGAGAATCAAAGTAATGCAATGGGAGGGACTCTGTATAAAGTAAAACTCTTTCCAAGATGAACACAGTATGAGACTACTTTTCCTCATGCTTTTAATGTAGAGCAAGCAGATCTTCAGGATGACCTCCTAAAATTCTGGGTTCAGAGTGCGTATGCAAAAAAGGGCATTTGCATGCAGACACGTTCTAACTGCAGAACAGGTAGGGAACTGATATGGCTTTCTTCTAATAGTGCTGTGACAACATTAAAACTTCACATACAATTTCAGTACAACAAATAGCAATTTTTTTCCCCCAACAAACAAAATCTGTGCACAGCTAAGTGTGCATTTATGTAGCTTGTAAGACTGTTCAAGATTCATAAGGCTGGCGGCTAATGACAGCTTACTGTGAAAACAGTTTCTCTGAAGGCTAAATATTTTTCTGCAAAACCTGTATAAAATGTGCCAAACTATTTCTCAGTACTGAAAAATGTAATGATTGCAATGCCTGCTGATTGGAGTTTTTTACGTTTCTGTAGCTCATTGTTTCTGCCTCTTCTTCATCAGATTCCCCTCCTTTGTAAGCAAACTGAGGAAGACAGGATGGTCATCGCTCTGTGGCTTATACTGACAATTCACTGAAAGAACAATCCAGGCATCAAGATCTGAAACAGCTGATTACCGCCCCTGCAAACATTCTTCCTGAAAGCCTATGTACGATACCACGTGTTGAATGTTCTTGTTTTCCCATTCCTAAATAGAACTGCTCAGTCTGTCTGTGAAGGTCACAGCATTTCTCAGCATCCCACCTTTTGGAGCATGCCTGTGACACAGAGAGCAGAGCACAGCTTCCAAAGCTCCCACACCCCTAGCACTGGCTTTCAGCTTGGTTAATACAGATCCATTGCTCTGCCATTAAAGATGACAACACTGGCTCTGTGCAGTTGCTATCTGGGTTTACTCAAAGTTTCTCTCAGAATAAGAACCCAAAAAATCAATCTCTATTTCTGGAAGAAACAAATGTGGTCAAGGTATTTCTTGGTATGGTATCCTCTATGCATCCCCCTTAACTGTGAGTAGGGAAAGGATGTAACATAGTAGAATCTTCTTGAAACTCAAACTTCTGTTGAATTAGGGATGCTTTAAAAATGGTATTTCTATTTTTCAAGTTGGTAGAGCGTTTAGAATACTACTTCCCGTTAACAGAAAAGTTAAGTGAAAAAATATCTACACAAGAGTTTTTTATTTCTTTCCCTGAATAGTATCACAGAATCACAGAACAGTTTGGGTTAGAAGGGACCTTAAAAACCATCAAGTTCCAACCCATCTGCCATGGGGAGGGACACCTTCCAGTAGACCAGGCTGCTCCAAGCCCCATCGAACCTGGCCTTGAACAGTGCCAGGGACGGGGGCAGCCACAGCTTCTCTGGGGACCCTGTGCCAGTGCCTCACCACGCTCACAGGGAAGACTTTCTTCCTAATAGTATTTTAAATAAAAACATTCAAAATCCAAATTTTCTACCTAACAGTAAATTATTTGGAATAACATTGCAATATTTTATAGAGCTGAAACTTTTAGATGAATGCGTTTATTTAAGTGACTGCATCTGAAAAACACACTAGGTGCTCAAAAGCCTGCCTCATTCTCCCCCTCCCCCCATTATGACATTGTGAATAAGGAAAGATACTCTTTCACAAAAACCCTTGATTCACATAAAATACATATTACTCCAATGCTCATTTACATTCTTTAACAGTGCATTTCTCTATTCAGAAGAATTAACTTTTTCAAATTGTAACATTCACTAGCTTTTAAGCTCTGAAATCCTAAAGCAAAGTTATTTAATAATAGCTCTCCAGTTAAAGCACTTGCTCTGTATATTAAAAAGCCTATTACCAGCTTACATAATGCAAAGCCATAACAAAAAATTGTGACTGCAGCAAGTGGTTGTGTGATTACATTCCGGGCTTCAGCTTTAAGACACGAATGATGAAAGCAAATGTGACAACTGTACCTCTCAACTGTCTGAGGCCTTAATATAGGTGAAAGACCCCAAATTTAGAGCTCAAGAACAGTAAGAATGCAAGATGCTCAAGGTTATGTCTGATATGTTCTTTAGCATAACATAACTTTTATCTTCACACAGTATAATGATTTACCACTTCGGAGATACAGTGTACACTATCTAAAGTAAAGGGTATCCTCTATAATGTATAGACTATTGATAACATATAGATTAGGAGAGGGGAAAACCAACAATAAACCAGGCACACATCACCTTGTTTTGTGCCCTGAAGGGAGCACGAAAGAACACGTAGCACATCACACACGCGTGATTGCACAGCTATCTGCACCTCCGGGAGATGCACCCATGCAATGGTAATGAAATACTCAGGCAGTGTGACGATGACAGTGGCAATACAAAAATACACGAAACCAACAATTAAACCCCTTTCTTGGGGGTGTGTGGGGGTGTGTGTGTGTGTGAAACAGGCCCCTCCCAACACTTCCTTGGCACCATCTCCAAAAGATGAGCTCCATGAAAGGGGTCCATCGCTCTTTATGCTTTCCTTGGGCAGTTTATGTTAATGAAAAGGAGTTTTGTCGTTAATGGGATAAAAGAAAAAGAAAAATCTAGTGTTTTTTACTGATGGACTTTGAAGCCTTTATCTGAAATATCAGTCTAGAGAAGGTCGGAAGGAGATTAGAAAGGCTAAATGTTTGTCAGACCTGTGGGAAAGCAGGAAATGTATTTCAAATACCTTGGTGGGGCAAAGTGTTACTCCCAGTACCTCTTTGCATCATGCAACAGCCTTCTGTACAGCTTGAAACCAGAAATAAAAACAATGCTGGTTTTTTCGACAGAAAAAAAAACCCTAAGCCCCTCTGCAAACACCACAGCTCTGCCTCAGCTTGCTTCTGAGGCAGAAAATCACTATACCCATTTTTCCTTGGGAAAGGCAGATACACAGAGAGACTAATATAGCTTCTGCCAAGTCCCACAGAGAATCCGCAACAGAGGCGGGAACAAAGATTTCTTAAGAACTTCACTGACTAACCAAATAAAGGTCTATAAAATACCTGCACTGAAAGAATAAACATATTGAAAACTCTTAAGAACGCATCGCACAAACCCAAATCTGGTGTTGTACAACAGCACAGTTCAAAATAAAATTCCACATGTGTTTTCAAAGCAGAACCTGGTTCCTCAACATTTTCTCTGTACCTTAACTATAAGGAGTAACACAAAGACATAATCTCTTCAGGACATTGAACTGAGTAGGTACATCGACTAGAAAGTTACATCATCGAAGTCTTTTTTCAGACAAATGTCATCTGCTAAAATAAGGACATTTGGGCTTGCTCTTCCTTGCATCCTTCTGAGGAACTTCAGCCTAATGTGTGCATCGTCTGTGCTCTTTCCATTCAATATGACACATGTTCACTAGATGTTATGTACAAATAGATGATGAGAAATACTTTTGTAAGTGCTAAGAAAATGCATGTGGCTTCAAACTCTTCTCCTAAGTTCAGTTACATGTCATGAGTCTTACCGCAAACAGAGTTCAGAAAAAACAGAAACCTAGTGATCAACAAAGGTCTGTACAGGAAATGAAACCCGGTTCCCATCAGAACAGCTGTGATACGAAGCAAGACTGAGAGTTAAACACCACTCAGATGATGAAACTGGTGATTTTCTCTCTGACTAAACCAGTTTCTCCTTGCAATAGCAACAAGCTGAAAACCACTCGGGAACAAATTAACTTAAAAGATTTAAACAGGTACAAAACCCTTCTGTGCTTATGTTGGAAACACAAACTGAACTCAGTTACTGTAGCAGATATGTCTGTCATTTACACTTTCTGGTGACCCAAAATTAGCAGTATTTAATCTTAATTGTAACAAACAGTTGTTTGAAGTTGCATGCTGTAGTCCAGTTTTGGGTGAGGGAAATTCAAGTATATTGTCCTTATGAGGTCTTTCTTTTTAAGCAAAGTACTGAAATAGCAACATCAGATCTTAGACAACAGCAGCCAAAATTTGTTCCCACCAAAACCAATACCAATTCCATAGGAAGTAACAGTAAGCAAGAGCTCAGGTAACACTCATGAAGGGACATTCATAAAACAGCTTGTCACAATGTAGGATTAAAAATGCAGCCAAATCCTAGCTAGTGCCATAAGGAGCATGAAAGGAAACTAGGAACCTTCCCTCACAGACGCAATGCTTTACATGAGGGCAAGAACAAAAACAAGCTAGCAAACATGATCCTGCGGTCTTGATCTTACCAGTATCTCATCATTCTTAAACTGAACAGAGGGGCAGCAGGTGACAGGGCAGGAAATTGGTTTCATATTCTACTTAATTTGCTCCCTCATCATGCCACACTGCTTCTCTCTGCTGTGACCGTAAGCCATGCAGGAGGCGTTCAACAAGGCAGACTCAGAAAAGGGGTGCTACAGAAAGGTTTACCTTTACACTTAAAAAGCTCCGTCATCAGAGAAAAAAAAAAAAACCCTACCAATATAGTAGTAGCTTTACTGCTTTCCCTATATTTTTTAAAGGCTGGAAAGGCAGGCTTTCCCTGCCTTACTACTGGAGGCTGGGGGTGCCTGAAAAAGCAGTCTTCTGTAGTTTTCACAGTGAGAGGGTCTCACCTGACTTGCATGTCTGTAAATCTGAAACTACTACTGGCATATTGGTCCGGATGT
The DNA here is from genome assembly GCA_028858755.1 of Ara ararauna. Lineage (NCBI taxonomy): Eukaryota > Metazoa > Chordata > Aves > Psittaciformes > Psittacidae > Ara > Ara ararauna. Next base: position 26,505,894 of record CM054382.1, on the reverse strand, counting down.
ATATACAGCTTAAATTAAAGCCTGGCTCCAGATCTTTCTGGGGTGGAGGGGTGGAAGGGAAGGGGAGGAATCAAGCTCTTTCACACACCAAGATACCCTCTCTGGATCAGGAAGACATTGAGGCATGATTACTGGAAGACAACAGGCTATGCTGAGATGTATGTATGTCCTGTTAAGAAACCCACTACTGGCCACTTTTGAACAGGAGGTACTGGGTTAAAGTGGTCCTTTCATGAGAAGTGCTGCTAAGTTCAAAAAATCCATAGCAAAGAGGATGATAAACACATTCAAATCTTCCAAGTATTACTGCATGCACCATATTTCATAATTCAAATCCAAGTTACAACTTCTATTTGCAGTAGAGGATAAACATGGATGTCCTTGTCTGAGAGAGATTGCTGGTTTCAAAGGTCTCCTACCTGCTACTGATGAGGATACATTCTGCAGACTTTTGTTTGTTAACTTACATTTCTATATCAGTAAATGTTTTAGAGACAGCACAAGCACAGCTCTGAGTGGCAATAGAGCTGAAAGAAGAACAGGTTTTCAGGTAATGGGAAAGGCAGTCGCTTTCACAAAGCTGTAATATGAACACTTTCTATAGCACTTAGGTGGAACCTCATGTTCAAAGCCCCATTTTTCACAACCGTTCTGCGCAGACAGGCCTGGGTATTTTTTGGTTGTGTTTTGTTTGTTTGCGGATTGTTTTCTTGTTGTTGGGGGGCAGTTTGTGTGGTTTGTTTCTTTTTTTTTTTTTTTTTAGAATTCTACCCCATCTCAGGGCTTAAAATACCTCTGAAATGTACAATAAATAATGAAACTGCATCAGTTTTATCAGTGCATTATAAAAGATGATCATACACAAGTTTAACAGTGACTAGTGACCAAGTCTGGTTGTTTTGGCATCAGTGTTCCATCTAACATTTCATGTCACATCCTCCACATCCAGCTTCCTAAAACTGGACTCCTACTCTTGACTACAAGTATCAAATTCTGCAATTATTACCCAGCTCAAATCCCACTGATTTCAGCAAATACATGTACCAAGGAACTTCACGATCACTGCTGTTACTAAGCAAATAGTTTTAACAGACTCTGTTCCTCATCCTTACTGAAACGGACAGGCAGACAATGTGACAACCATGTGCCCACTGGATTACCTGTAAGCAACTCTTCTGAGCAATCAGTTTCACTAAGCATAAATCTTTGTTTTAGAAAGGACTGTTTTATTATCGTAAGTACACAGGGAACAGACTGACCTCAACCTGAAGCCTGGTGACAGCAGTTTCCAAAACTGTAATCTGTTTATTGACATGAAACAAGAAAAGGGATACAGGAGTGACTGCTGATTCCCACAGCAGCTCAACATAATGCTTCTAACTTTCCTAGATTTGTATAGCTAGAAGCCAATTAGTTTTATTTCATATGTAAATGATATTATAAAGTGGAGCCAAGAGGAATTCATTGAACCATACTATTAAAAAGCACAAGGCAAACACTTCTAAAATCACTTTACATGCTCTTTTTATTTAGAGTCTTTGTCTTGCACTTAATTTCTTGCTAGAAGCAAAGAAGCTCAAAACCATTCAGCTGTGTATATTCCAGAAACACCACACACAAAATCACTAGACACAGTGAATTTCAGCTGTTTTCTCATCTCCAGTGTTCTCAGTAACACATGAGTTATCTTGCACGCTGCGGCAGCTGTGCAGATCAGAAAGGTAACTTCCTAAATTTAGCTACTCAACAGGTCAGACAACCTGCAGAAGCCCCTGAATAGCCGAAATGCTTCCACTATGCTTTGTATAATTTTAAAATCATAGAAGTATACTTGAACCACAACAGAGAATCAAGCTATTCCATGAACACATGAATGAAGGAATACTACTTTCCTGTACATTTCTTTTTGTCCCTACTGTTCCTTTCCAAGTCCGATTGATAACCGTACTGGGGAGCAGACAATATTTACTCTGACTTCATCCAAGAACCATGCATGTATACTGAGTAATTAGTCAATTGCTCCCAGGCAGAATATGAACCACCTGCTTTTCCCTGACTGTGTCCCTGGCACACAGTGATGTCTCTTTGCCAAGAGCCAAGAGAAGGGGTGGAATTTCACCCAAAGCAGGGGAACTGATGGGTCAGGAACTGCAAAGTTATTTTAAACAAATCCTTGTGAGCAATGATGTTGCTTATTTTGAAAAGCAACACATGCATGATGAGACAGGTGTGTGTGGGGAAAACCTGCTTAGCTCTGCAGCCAAGTATTTCCCCTTACCAAAGAGGATCTTAAAAAAATCCCATCTTGGGTACTCTCATGCTGGAAAGCAGTACTTGGCATTGTTCTCTCCAATACTTAGCTGCAAGCTGGAACTTTTCCAGGGCCTCTCCTCAAATGTATCAGGAAAACTGAGAGCTTCTAAGTACTTTAACCTGTTTAAATTCATATCCCCCACTTGTTCAGATAGTTTGGTATTCAGCTTTAAGCACTTCATAGACTTCAGAAAACAAAAATATAAACAATTTATGATAAAGTTTTACATTCAGTTTGTGACCAAACTGCAACAAGGATCTCAGGCAGTCATATTACAAAGCAAGTAGACAAGATTTACCACTTCTGCTTTAAGATCGCGTTACCCGAGGTGAAACGCAATAACTTAATGCTGTTTTAATGTTGTTTTCTTACATTACTCACCTCAATAATATTAAGATGAAGAAAGATTTTTATAAATAGCTATTTGAAGAACACCATATTTGAATTTAGAGCTTATTCTCTAATTGAGCCAATAAGTCCAACACTTTCTTGAACAGCCCAACTTTATTGGAGGAGCACACAATGGCAATGCTATGCATGCAGTCTGTAAGCATTATTTACTGTGCCATATAAACTGTGTTTAAAGCAAACAAGAATAAACAACTACCACCTACTGGTTGTCAGGCTGGCTTCCGCACGGCCCTTCTTGGACATGCAAACTGCTGAACAGACATTTCCTTGTATGCAATCTGTATAGATAGGCCTGTAAAGCTTGTCTGACCACAAGAGATTAATAGCTTTAGCCAAATAATGCGGTAACCATGTGAACGATGAGCTGTTCTAGCATGTTTGCAGCCTCTCAGCAAGGTTCAACACGCTGCTATCTGCATCTTGTTGCCAGGAAACACAACATCGCCCAGGAACATAAGGGAAGCCAGGTTGCAGTGACCAACCATGAACTCCAGGAAGAGCCACACCGAGTCCAAGCAGTCCACACATAAAGGTTTAGCAGGTTCTTCTGACACAAGATGATGTTGCGTAAGAAGAAACAGGCAAAGTACAGTAAAACACTTGACAACCACTTTAAAATCTAGCTTAAAAACATGTTAAAACTGGGTTTAAAGGCCCATTATATTCAGTGTTTGAAATCAGAAGCTCTAGTCTTAAGAGGAAGTTTCACTCCCCAGTTCTCACCAATACTTACCCTCAAACATGAAGCTCTTCCAAGAGATGAAATATGTGGAAGAGCTAGAGAAACTGTCAATTTATCATTCCATGGTAAGTGGATATTGTAAATTTACAACAGTTATCCAGCCTTGCACTGGGGCATGATTTTGCAGCAGTGACTGAAGCAAAGATCTTCACAACATCTTTTAAGAGAAGGAAGAGTACAGACTATAGAATTAGCAGCTTAAAACAGAAAATTAAAACACTGATGTTTAAAGTAATTGTTAGTCTCAGTAGACTACTTTTACTTGAAGAAAACAGTCAGACAGACACTAACTGGGCAGCCAGGTCAACTCAACAAGATTAAGTCCAGTTTGTAGTCAAAGAAACTGCCTCCCCTTTGACAGTGGAGTTTCACACCGACTGCAGCACACCTGGGTTTTCTGAGATCATTCTGTTTCTCTGACTTCATTCACAGTAACAGAATGTCATGTGTCTGGCAACGCACCCACTCAGTTTCTTCCCAAAGGGGTAGGTCAGACAGAAACTCTGTATACCAAGAGACCAAAATACCCACTAGACTGGAAACCTGCAAAGTAAGTGTAAAGGCAGAAAACGCTATGCAGCCAATTTCACAGGCTGGAGACGATGAAGCAATTATTAAGCTTTTTTCTTTTTTTTTAATTAATAATTCTTAACGCCATCACCTCGAGCAGTAGCTCCTGTGCAGTGACGGATTCTGTGACACACGCTTCAACAAGAAAACGCTTTGCTCGTTTGCAGAGAACTTAAATTATTTGCATGGGCTTATTTTATTTCTGCATTTGCTGTTCTGGTTTCAGAAATGATTTTAAATACTTGGAAAAAATGGAATTTTCTCTTTTAAAATACAGCAAATTTTACCTGCTACACAGTTACGTGATTTTTTTATTTTATTTTTTTTATTTTTAAACAGACCAACATTTCTTCAAGACAATTCTATTCTCATTTCCTACTTCACTTTCATTTTCAGTGCCAGTGGAATTGCCTTCAGGAAAAAGGATGAATCCATAGGCTAATGGAGCCCATGTTTAGTGCCTAATCCAATCCAGTTAGGTGAAAGTAATGACTCACATTGATTTTAGGCACTAAATTGAGTCTCTGGTGCCTGATGAGAAATCTCAGCCTACAAAATGAAAATTTAAACACTTAGGAAGAAGTACTGCACTTCTTCAGGAAGTGGAAGGAAGCAGAAGCAGTGGGAACAAATCCACAAGGACTCAGATGGCAAATGGAATTTGAAGTTTTTACTATACAACTACAGAAGCATTGCTTTGAACTCTGGCTGGAATGAGTTGCACCAGGTTTACAGGCTATGGCAGGGCAGATAAGACAGGAGCAGTTTGCATTATATGCTTCCTCCAGGAGAAAAAAAAAATAAATAAAAAGCGGTCTTCACCCCACTTTCACACCAACATGGACTACATGGATCTGATGAACTTGAAAGCATCAGCACTCCCCACTACTACTAAAAATGGAACATGCATTACAAAGTTGGAGAAGTTCTGTGTTAGATTTCAGGGCGCAGGATTAACCCCAAATTGGTAACAACCATGGAAACATAGAAGCTGCTTTCTAATTTCAGAAAATGAGTGGATAAACACTACTATGTAAAGAGGAAACAATTTCTAATAAATGGTTTAACAGTTTTAGAAGACAAACAGATGATCAGCATTTCTGAACGTATTGCTCAGCTTGTTCATAGCAAATTAGTTGAAACGTCACCACATATTACCAACCCTATGAATTTTCCAGTCAAACGACTTAACAGAGCACCTGTCTGAGTTTAGTTGCTTAGAATGTAATAACGAAACCTATGCCTGGAGTGCACACAGCCAACCTATATTCGCAGTGACAGAAAACAACTGCTGTATCATTCCTGTTTCAATTACTGCAAAGGCTCATTCTCTCTGCCACTTTTTCCAATACGGAGAAAACACTCTTTAGGAACGTTAAGAACAAGCACAATATTACACAACAGTCTCCATCAACTCCATTTATACAGAGCTGAAATTTCCTTATTTCATGCACTTCAAGTCTTCCAGCTTCAAAAAATACTTTCCAAATGCTAAACAGTAATTTTAATAGGTGTGCAAGACTTTTCTGTTGTGGCAAACTTGTTAGTTATTATTCAGGTAACATCATCATAGGGTTTATAAAACACTTGCATCAGGAAAAAGAGCACACATTCTATTATACTTCTGCACCACAGCTCAGTTAAGCACCCTTGCTAGTAAGGGAGTAAAGTTACCTACCTATATTTCACTTTGATCCTATCATTGTCAGGGTTGCAGTAGAGCCTTTCCAGATGCTCCTGGGAATCATTGGTCACACTTTGCCAACTCTGGGTTGCTGTCCTCCTCACTTGCCAATGGTATGGCAAGACTGTGTGATGTTTGGGACAATCATTGCCATAAACACAAGTGCCCTGGAGAAAATCCACACAAATTTCTATTCCATCTTCCTGATGGGTGTGATATTGCAGCTGGTTCAAAAGCTCAAATACCAGATCAAGAGAAGCTTCTTCACTTTTGTCCTGGAATATCCCACCACTGAATTTATTGCTTAGATTCAAATTGTATTGCATTGGACTACTAGTCTCTTGGAATAAGCCAGATGAGTAGCTTTCCAGAATCTTGTCTGGGAACAAGGGACAAGGTGCACCATCACTAGCAGCTGGGTGCAAAGGATGGTCCTGGAATGATTCATTATTGTTATCAGCAGCAGTTCCAGGAGTAGTTTCTGGTGAGAGGTCTTGCTCTCCTGACTGCACATCCTGCTCAGGATGCCCAGAAGGATGCGCTACTGGCAACTGACTCTGCACATTTGGAGCTGTTGGCATCAGCACAGTCACATTATTTTCTGGTTGGGGACAAGAACTACTGAGGTCCAGAGTCTTTTTCACAGCAGGCTCACATAAATCACTATGACCGCCACTTTGGCCTCTGGGCACAAAGACTCTATCCAAGGTCCCAGCTCCCAGCAAACTGGTAAAGATTGGCCTCAAAGCCCGGAGAGTTTCTGTGTCCAATCTCTTCTGCACTTGCTGCTTCTTCTTGAAGCAAGGCTTCACTGGCGGTATTTTTTCAGACAGTCTTATCTGAGGAGGAAAGTCCTCTGAAGGAGGGCACTTCATTCCTGGGCAGTGAGCCTGCTGCACAACACACGCTGGCTTTGGTTCCGTGTCCATCAGACACGGACTTTGCCCTCTCAAATCACTTTCAAATGTCCCAGAGCCTTGCAAGAATCAATCTAGGGCAGAAAGGAAAACAAGACAGTTAATCTCTCTAATTGCTCATGGTTGACTCAAACAAGATCACCCCTGGAGAGGATTTCAGGCCAGCAACAGCAAACTCCTCCCCTCTCTGTGACTGTGGGTAGCCCCTAGGCACGTAAAGCATGAAACCAGCTAAACTCAGGCTAATTAATCCCAAACACACACTCATCCTCTTCTCTCACGTGAAGTCTTGGAGACACTCAGGCACGCACACACAGTCCCCAGGGGGAAGGAGGGGAAGCAGGAAAGGGGAATGGGCTTGTGCTCTCCTCGCGATGATGTTTAATAATAAACAACATTTTAGTTCATTACATTCTATAGACGTGAACATTGCATTGTTCATTTTTATGCTTCTCTCACAAACAGACCTGAGAATAGAGGCATTAGCAGACATACACCCCTGAATGTTCCCACCACACTTTAAACATTCAAACACCATTTCTTCTCCTACCAGATAAGCAGGCGGATGTACGCATTCCAATTCCATTCACATATATCTTCCCTCATACAACCTCACACATCCACCCAGCAGCCGCATCAGCAAACTGCTGGCTTCACTTAAAGAACAGCAAACTTCATACCAGCGCCAGCAGGGGCCAGGGTTTAATCCTTGTTTTTTCAGACACAGGAATTCAAGTGCTTACACCCTGTTCCTCCTGCTATGCATCTGACACTGACAGTCTCATACACATCCAGACACTCCCACGTCATCTACAGCCACTCTCACATGCCCACACTCTCTCACACTGACTCAGATGCACAGGCTGCACTCCGTCACCCTGCTGTGACACACCGAGCTCATTCGCCTCTTGCTAGGCTGGTCAACAGGAATTAAAACTAGGCAGACAAGAAAACAAAAGGGTGCCAGTTTGCCAGTTACTCAGGAACACAGGAAAAATAATATGTCCAAGATGAAAAAATAACTTATTTTTTCTCAAGTACAAATAAATAGTGTGTCTCATACCTCACCAGAAAGCAAGCTCCATGGCTTTTAATCAGGAATCTCGTAATATTTGATTACACTTAATGAAACCCTCTTCAATCTCCTCGCACGTAGCCTCAAAGCTTAGAGTGGAGCACACTAAGGATTACTTCTTGGAAAAATGCATTTCAAACAAAGTAATTCACATTTCAAAACGAAATCCCAGAAAAGGGATAAAATTTAACAATTTCTTACTACTGACAATTTGCTCTGGAAAATTTCTCATTGAGTCTTCCTTATTTTGAAACACGCATTTAGAGGCTCCTGCATTACTCTGGGAAACAGCAAGCCAGGATTAAGGAAAAATAAAGTTGTACTTTCACGGTTTCCCATTTTTAGATTAAATTTAATGCAACCGGTAGATTTGTTTGCCAGTTAAAATAAAGTTCATATTTATTGGTACCTGTTATTTGTCAACAGACAAATCAGGTGTTTCTCCTTCTAAACCATCGAGGGTACCTTAAACTTTCAAGTAACTTCCAAGGTTTAAAACCCCTCAACTCTGAAAGGAATCACATGCTTCACTTCACCGCACCCAGGTTTAACAGCCCTGGAGAGGCGATATGCAAGACGCTCTCCCAGGGTCTGAGGAGTCCTGCTGTGCCAAGGAGCTAAACTGGTGACTTCTGGTCACCTTCGGCAGTAACCCTAACCCTAATTCAGTATGATTATCACTGAAGTTTTGCTGTGATTTTTAAAGAACTGCGTTCTTACAGCGAGGAGCTGAATCCCCCAATAACTCTAAAAACAGAAAACGGTGAGAATCAAGAGTTATCAGATTTTGTTGGCATTTCTATTTTTTGACACCCCAAATCACTCGGTATTGTTTAGAAACAACGTTAACAGTCACCAAGCGCAATGCTGATTTGCACAACAGATTTCAACACAGGAAGATCTCTTGGTGCGAGATTTCAGTCCCCAAGCCCTCGCCATCTCATGCGAACCACACCTCCTTTCCCTCTGCTGAAGCAAGCGAGTCTGCAAGTCCTAACGTACATTTCTGAAAATGAAAAAAATACAAGAAACAGCCCAGACACGAAACCTAACAAGAGCAAGAGCGAGCAAACCCTGACGGACAGACCGCCCCGCAACTTCCTGCAGGCTTGAAGCCACGGTGAGCGGCAGGTCCCCCCGTAGCAACCTACCGGCTTTTGCTCCCCCCGAGCGAGAGTCCTGAGATTCTGACCCAATTTAAGGATAGCTTCGAAACAAGATTAGTCTTCTGGTGGGGAAAAAGAAAATGACGGATGAACCGACTGCTGCAACCGGCTGCTCGCCCGCCAGTACTTCCACCTTAAACGCGCAGAAACGCCTGTCCCCGAGCTCGCAAGTCCCGGGCTGTTTCTCCAGTTGCCCTCGGGGTTACCAAGAGACGGAGGGAGGGAGCAGCCGGAGCCGAGCCCCAGCGCTGCGGGGAACGGCAGCCCGAGTTCGCGGCCGCCCTGCCCGCCCAGCGGTAGGTGTCCCACGGCTCACGCCGGCCCGCCCCGGAGCTCCCTCTGCTCCTCACACATTCCCCTCGCTGTTTTAAATATCGCTTCCCGAGAGTGCTCCGCAGGCGGCCGCGCTGCTCGGGGAGGGGCTCGGAGGCGGCGCCGCGGCTGCTCCCCGCCGCCTGTGCCGGGAAAGCGGCCAGCCCCCTCCGCCGCTCCGCCCGCCCCAGCCACCTCCCTCGGCGCCGGCCGCCCTGGGGGCTCCGGGCGGAAGGGGCAGAGGCATGCACCGTTCTGCACTCGCGATAGCCCCCGCGTTCTTCCGCGGCTTAAGGCCTGAGTTGAACCCGCACCCAACCAGCGACAGCAGAGAAAACAGCGCGGCCACCAGGTCGTTCCCAGCAATAAAGGTGCAGTAAATCCCTCTGCATTTGATTTATCACGCATTAAGCACATGGTCGCACTTCTGTAAACCTTGCGAGCCCCAGTGCCTTACCAAAGAGGATTTCCTCAGGCAAAAAACAACCAGCGACGGGCCAACGAGCGCGCCCAGGCATGCGTGCGTGTGCGCTTGCACGCGAGCAGGGACCTGCTTCCGAGGACGTGAGTTTAGCACCATGTCAGCCCTTGCAGCTTGAAAGTCACGCAGCACTCTGGGATAAACAGTGCTCACGAAAGCCAAAGTCGGCACGCTCATTTTCAAACGTTACTGAATTTCATGGTGTTATTCACTGAACACTAATTAATGACTAAGAAGCAAAGCAGAAGCCCATCCCGCCTTTACAGTCACCGTGACTCATTTTCTATACCGTGGTGTGAGCTCAGTGCCCCCTTCGCAGGCCAGGATATGGGTCTGCACTTCACTGCCTGTGACACACGGAAAAAGAAAGCATGCAGTGCACCAAGTACAATGAGTTAGTGTATGTTACTATTCATTTACACGCCATATTTTTAAGGTGGAATTTGTTAAAAGCATATTTAACTTTTCTTTTGTCCAAAAGCCATTAGCATGCTGTCATCTTTTGGCTGCATGCTGTGCGTGTGTGAGAGCACGATGGGCTTGTTCAGCTGCTGGTGCGATGGCCTGGCATGCCTCCCTGGTGAATCACACTCTTGTTGTGCCGTAGGAAACTTCCAACTGGACATGGCCATCAATTCACACAGGCTCCACACACACACCCACACGAATTAAGCACACTTGCATCACTAACGTGGCCAGGTAAAATAACTTATAAAGAGGTAAATAACTTCAGAAGGTGAAATTCATGTTGATGGAACACATTATATTATGCGTGCTTTTGTTTTCTTTTTAAATGAAACTGGTCTTCCATTCCTTGCGCTCAGGGATTTTATGAAATTATGTATATAGAAAATCCAGGCACCTGGAAAGATACTGTCATTTTAAGGAAGCACAAGTTCTACAGTGTGCTTTGAAAATGCTGCGCAGCTGTGTTTATAATGCAGGAAAATATGCCATTTTCACAAACAAATTGCAAAAATTGAGCTTCGTGAGTTGGAGCTGACTTCTTTTACAATGACACAAGAGAGGCAGAGTAAGGAGGCATCACTGTCTATAGGTGCTGAAAGCAAATTATCATCTGAAAATTAACCGAACTCTTCAGAGTCTGAAACATCAGACAGGCACAGCCTCACACTCTGTCTGGACACAACAAAACAAGAGCTTTACCAAGCACAGTGACTGGCCATGTGTCATACCCTCATTTAGCAAGAGAAAACTGCATAGGCACTTGCATTTATCTTCTATTACCAGAACAAAAACTATCTATTTGGAAGAGCTTATTTCATGCACAAGATATAAATAAGTAGCACATATGGCTGAACTACACACTAAGGTACGCACAACTCCCACTGCAGTTGGATTGTAAGGACATAACTGAGGGAAGACAGAGGCCTGGAATAACCATTTTTCTCAAACGTATAATTAAAGGAAATCATCACAGCACACCAGCATATTGTACACCCATTTCTCAGGCTACCCCACACAAATATATAAAGCAACTATGACCACCATGAAAGTATGATCTCATTTTTAAATGCACAGTTAGATCTTAAGCAAGAGAAAGAAAGCTTTAATTATTTCTTTCAAATGGTAAACTGCATCAGAGTGAATGCAGCCATTTACAATTCTGACTTGCAAATAATGGAATAATCAGTATGCACAGTTCACTTATTTGCTGATGAAAGAAGGGAAATGTCTTTGACTTAAATGTTCATGCTAAAAAAGAACAACAAACCAAACACAAAAAACAATGTTCTTGGGCTCCAATGCATTTTTTTCTAGTGACAGAAATATGAGCTCCTTTTCTACCTCAATACTTACACAACAAACCCTTTTAACTTCTTAAGCTACATCCCATCACAGGAAGGTTAACTGTTCTTTTCTGATGTTTTATATGCAGAGAAGTCAGCAAATGCTGGTGGGAACTGGAAGGACACTGGGGAACAAGGCAGCACACAAAAGGTGTGCTGCACCTTCTCAGTTTCTCTGAAGCCATTGGGTCCCAGGTCTGTCTTGCACACTCTTACGCTCTCAGCATTTTCAGCAAGAAGGAAAAGGAAGAGGAACAGTCACTGCCACAAGCTCTCATTTTAGCTCAATGTATTTCTGCCAGCCAAGCCAGAAGAAGAGCAGGTGGGCTTCACTGATTTCAAGGCATTAAAAAAAACTCTTATGAGGAATCTCAGTGCTACAGTTCCCAATGTGCTTATACTCTGTATGTCTAAACCAGTCTACCTCACTGTATGCAGCAAATCAAGAAGAGAATGAACTTGACTTCAGTAGTACGTTTTCTCCAAGAACTTCTCTACCATTTCTCCAATTTAATCAATCACTACATAACATTTTTCTTTTTTTTTTTTAATTGCTTTCTAGCACTGGACTTTATACACAAATAAAGAAATCACTACTGATTATTACCACACAAAATACTGAAATCTACAGTTTCACGCTTTTTTTTCTTAATATCATTATTATGTAATACAGTTATACCAAAATTGTCTTACTCTTAATTGTCTGCTTTAACAATTAAACAAAAATACAAAATGAGACATTGCTAAGGTTAAGTAACAAGTCACTGGCAACTGGAAGAGGACAGAGGTCCCTTGACTTACACAACAGCATTTCACAGGTTGGATCAACCATTTAGCACATCGAAGTCCAAGAGAACATACAAATGCCTATGACTGTTTCTTTGCTATGCAGCAGCACACATGGATGCCAAAAACTAGAAAAAGGAATGACAGTTGTTATTTTTAAACTAGTGAACCATTACTTGTAGAAGAAAACAAACTACAAAGTTATGCCACCTTTATTTTAGCAAAACAACAAAACTTCTGACTTTGATTTAGCAGTGAAAAAACAATCCACTGATATTTTACAGTACTGAATAAAGAATGTGCATTTATTACAGAAATCAATATGAAAGGAATTCATCCATGTAGCTAAATTTACTGTAATGCTTTAAAATTAACCAAAGAGAGAGTTATTTTCCGTACCAATGCTTGATGAGAAATGCTGATCACTTTCAAATAACATTTCAAGCCCTGCCCTTGTTCTGACATGGACATGTGCCAGCAAGTCAGCTAGGTAAGTACCAAGGGAAAAGAAAGGTCAATGATGCAGACATTTTTGAGAAGTTCACAGACGGGAAAAGAGACTCTCTGATCAGCTCACCCTGTTATTAGGATGTGCTTACTCTTCTATACCTATAAGACTTTTGCAATAGTCCTTTTTTCATAATATATGTCAACCTATTTTTTTCTCTCTCAAGTTGCATAACTAAATATTTATAATGTTTATTTTCCTGTGCATTTCTATCCTCCCTCTTAATACTAAGGCTTACTTTTTTTTTTTTTAAGTGAAAAAGCACTTGCTGTGGTTATATGAAGGTAAAAAAAATGCAAGCTAGTTTTCACTGATGAGAGGAGGGCAGCAAAGGTTTATTCAACACCTATACTCGGGTGGCCTTTGCTGGAGTGACATCTAGCGGGGTACATCCCTCTTGGTAAGTCCTAACGATCAGGAGGGCAAAAATTTCAAGGTCCAAACATGCTGACATGAAGCTTGCTATTCATTAATGTTTCCCTCCACTGGAAATGCTCAGCGTTGACTGAACTTCTGCCAGGCTGGTGCATGCAGCTTGAGGTCAGGGAGGGGACCTCTGGGGAGTGATAAACACTTGATGCCATAGCCTAGAGAAGAAACTGGGACCCTACTTTGGTGAGGGGCACAGAAGGGCCATCTGTCTGCATTGTGTATCTGTGTCTGACTTCCACACACTGTCAGAATGAAGAATTGCTTCTGAAAATGCCATTATATTTAGAGCAGTATGATCTACAGTAACTACAGGAATTACTGTTCCTCCTTGTGCCCTACTGCTATCAGATATAGCCAGGAGTCTTAGATAACTAAGCAGTGCTGCGTATCTGACTGGTTAGATGCATTTGGCTCTTTGGAGGGTACCAATGATCCAAATCCACAGTGTTTATATGAAAAAATATAAACACATTCTTATGGTACTATCCACAAGCAAGTTAAAGAAAAAACCAAAAAACCCCCCCCCAAAAAGAAACCCCAAAACACCCCAAAACAACCATCATCTGCTTAAACATGATCATCTAGACTAGTGCAAATAGAAAGGGGTTGCAGTCTTTAAAACAAATCTTGCTAGATAAATGACATATTCACTGTGTGGCAGTGACTTTTTAGTAATACCTTAGATTCTTCTGGTTTACACTGCTCAAAAGTATCAAAGCTACAGTGGTTTCAATCCATCAATATTAGTAAATGAAACCTTTTGAATGCAGACCCAACTTTTACATTTGCAGCTAGCAGTAACAAAAATTTAGTCATTTCCTTGGTCTCAAATTCATCTGGTTTGAATATCTTGTACTAGTAATTACAAGCTTTTTAGCAGACCATTCTGTTTCTCTTATTTATAATATTTGAAAGTTTGACAAGAACAGCATTTCTAAGAAAAAAGCACATACATGACACATCTGAATAGCACCATACTTCTAGTTATTTTGCTGACTATCAGATAATCTTATCTCTGTAGGTGATTTATGATTCATGTATTTGGACAGGGAATGCATCATGCAAAAAGCAGGCCCTTTTCCTGGAAAATTCGTTAATCATCTCTGCAGAGATATCTTACTATTATAGGGCTGCAGTCTTAGGGAAATGGACCTAGAACTTTGGCCTACACATGCAGAAGAACACTTCAATGCTTTTAGCATATCAGCACAGTAACATTATACAACTTAAGAGGAAGTGTTTACTAAGAGTTCCCATCTATCTTATGAAACAGGAAATAATTTTATCATAAAATCAAAACAGAAAAATCTTGTATCAGTCATATTCAAGTCAGCAGTCTCTCAAGAAGTCGTCTTTATACATGGAGCTTCCTTCTGCAGTTGTACTATCCAGTGTTGTACCAGTCTGAGGGAAAAGTTAATGATGCTTCCAAACTAACTCAACAAAAGCCAAAAACTTCATTCTTAAGATGCATGTAATATGCATTTGCAGGGCATTAGGCATAAGTTAGAAACAGGTAACATTTCAGTACACTAAACCCCCTCAAATGTTTAAATACCATTTCGTGACTGAAGTCTGAAGACAGCTTTTCATTCATATGAACGGGACTTCTGGACACAGTGCCCCTTGTTCAAAAGTACACTTACTGACTCGCTTACCCAGAAATTATCATGTATCTATTCATGTATCTGTTACAGACTGGCGAGATGCTCTGGGACATTCAACAGATTAAAGCATTCATCCCATTTTGAAGTTGATTTAGATCCATGAGTTAATACGTAAAATGACTGATAGAAAATAATGCCCACAATGGAGACACATTCATTTGATTTATTTGGGATCTTGTTGAACGGGTGCACCCTCTTGTGGAAATCTCTTAAATCTGTACAAGCCATGTATATCTAGATAAGGCCAAGGCAGCATTTCCATGCAACCTTCATAGTATGAGAAATACAAACTGGTTCATATAATACCATGCAACTTGTAAGATTTTTTTTGAAGGTTAATTCTAAACCACTGATGATTCTGGCACACGTGGATCCTGCCCCACGGTAGGTAGTGATGTATGGACGACAGTGCTTTTGTTCCTTCTCCTTTAGGCTGACTCCCTTTTAAACGAATAAGAAGGCAATGTTCCTTTAGAATGCAGTGTTGGGCACCTCAAATTTAAACAGCTCTAAAATTAATAGTTCTATCTAACAGACAGGTAGTATACTATTCTATATGCAAATTATGTCCGGTCTTAAACCAAAAATCCCAACAAATTATAAAGGCATGACTTGAAGGCAGCAGCATTTTACAGCTGAGAAAACAGCTAAGAGCTGCTCACTTTAGCAAAACTTAATTAGAGCTTTAGTTACCCAGTGAAACACTGATTCTACAAAGGCCTGCAACACCCTTGAAAAGTTGAAGGTGTGACCGAAGATCTCTGTAGACATCCCTTGAAAAGGTCAATTATTACAATATAAAAGGGAGCAGTATTATAAATTTGACTGCCCTTTCCCCCAAGCTCTGCATGATCCATGGGACCTGATGAAATCCATCTGCGGGTCCTGAAGGAGCTGGCTGTCGTGGTTTAAGCCTCTCAGCCACGCAGTTTTCTCACTCACTCTCCCCTTTTACTTCCCCCCACTCCTGGAGGGATGGGGAGAATCGAAAGAATGCAACTCCCACAGGTTGAGATAAGAACAGTTTAGTAACTAAGGTATAACACAAATCACTGCTCCGACCACCAATAATAATGACAAGAGAAATACAAGGGAAAAGAATACAATCGCTCACCACCGATACCCAGCCCGACCAAGCAGTGCACCCCCACCCTTCCATGTCTCTGCCCTCTTTTTTTATATCCTGGACATGACGTTCTGTGGTATGGAATACCTCTTTTCTCAGTTCGGGTCAGGTGTCCTGTCTCTGCTTCCTCCCGGCTTCCCCTCCTCCCTGGCAGAGCATGAGACTCAGAAAGTCCTTGGTCAAACCAAAACATTACCAAGCAGCAGCTGAAAACATTGGTGTTATCAGCACTGTTCCCAGGCCGAAAGTCAAAAACACAGCGCCACACCAGCTACCAAAAAGGAGAAAAATGACTGCTGCTGCTGAACCCAGGACACTGGCAAATGAAGTTGCTAAGCCACTGTCCATCATATTTGGAAAATCATGGCAGTCAGGTGAAGTTCCCGATGACTGGAAAAAGGGAAATATAACCCCCATTTCCAAGAAGGGGAAAATGGATGAGCCGGGGAACTACAGACCAGTCAGCCTCACCTCTGTGCCTGGCAAAAGCTTGGAGAGGATTCTACGGGAAGGCATGCTGAAGCACATGAAAAACAACAAGGTGCTTGGTGACAGCCAGCATGGCTTCACTAAGGGGAAATCCTGCCTGACCAATCTGGTGGCCTTCTATGATGGGGCTACGGAACTGATGGACAGGGGTAGAGCAGTTGATGTCATGTACCTGGACTTGTGCAAAGCGTTTGAAACTGTCCCACATGACATCCTTGTCTCTAAGTTGGAGAGACATCAATTTGATAGGTGGACCACTCGGTGGATGAAGAACTGGCTGGATGGCCACTGCACACAAAGAGTTGTGGTCAATGGCTCAATGTCCAGCTGGAGATCAGTAACGAGTGGTGTCCCTCAGGGATCACTGCTGGGACCGGTCTTGTTCAACATCTTTGTCAGTGACATGGACAGTGGGATTGAGTGCACCCTCAGCAAGTTTGCTGATGATACCAAGCTGTGTGGATCGGTTGGTACGTTGGAGGGAAGGAATGCCATCCAGAGGGACCTTGACACGCTTGTGAGGTGGGCTGATGCCAACCTGATGAAGTTTAACCATGACAAGTGCCAGGTCCTACACCTGGGTGGGAGGAATCCCAGGCACAGCTCCAGGTTGGGCAGAGAAGAGATTCAGAGCAGCCCTGTGGAGAAGGACTTGGGGGTGTTGGTTGATGAAAAAATGAACATGAGCCGGCAGTGTGCGCTCGCAGCCCAGAAAGCCAACGGTATCCTGGGCTGCATCAAAAGGAGCGTCACCAGCAGGTTAAGGGAGGTGATCCTGCCCCTCTACTCTGCTCTTCTGAGACCTCACTTGGAGTATTGTATGCATTTCTGGTGTCCTCAACATAAAAAGGACATGGAACTGTTGGAACAAGTCCAGAGGAGGGCCACGAGGATGATCAGGGGACTGGAGCACCTCCCATATGAAGACAGGATGAGAAAGTTGGGGCTGTTCAGCCTGGAGAAGAGGACGCTGCATGGAGACCACATAGCAGACTTCTAGTATCTGAAGGGGGCCTATAGGGATGCTGGGGAGGGACTCTTCATGAGGGACTCCAGTGATAGGACAAGGGGTAACGGGTTCAAACTTAAACAGGGGAAATTTAGGTTAGATATGAGGAAGAAATTCTTTACTGTAAGGGTGGTGAGGCACTGGAATGGGTTTCCCAGGGAAGTTGTGAATGCTCCATCACTGGCAGTGTTCAAGGCCAGGCCGGACAGAGCCTTGGGTGGCATGGTTTAGTGTGAGGTGTCCCTGCCCATGGCAGGGCGGTTGGAACTAGATGATCTTAAGGTCCTTTCCAACCTTAACTATTCTATGACTCTATGATTCACACAGTGAGGAAAATTCACATATTAGGTTAAAAATAAAATGAATGGAAGAAATTAACTCCAAATTCAACAAAACTTTTTTTTCTTTTTTCCTAAGATTCAGGACATGAACAAAAATCTGAAGCGCCAGAAATATTGTTAATGTTCAAATCCTCAAACTTAATTGTGCTTTCTGAAAACAGCAATAATAATGGAAAATATTCACAAACATACCATGTGCATCCAGTGGGCTAGGCATAGTTCCAGCTCAGCTGTAGCAACACACTTCTAACCCTGAGTAATAATACAAACCCATCTGGAAGAAAATGGGGCTAGTCCTTCAGTTTGCCTAATGCATATGCAAGTAACCAATAAGAAGAGAGACACACATTGCTTTAGTGATCCTGTATGTCTTCCTTCAGTATGGCATGGCATACAGTTTGTTTTAGTGTTGACTCCCAGAGCCTCCCTGCTGCGGATACTGTGAGCAGCTGGATGGATACAGTCTGCAGATCACATAAATAAAACCACAGTGTTAGACAGCATCATGCAAAAAACAGCAAAATGATTGCTATATTCAGCAGATGTTCTTTGTCTGAAACAGCCTTAAGTGACTATGAGCAGGAGAGATGCTTCTGCTCTATGTTTTACAATAAGAATATGCTTTGGAATGATTATTTCTTTATGGAAGAATTATTGTGTGGGAGTACACTATAAATGCTTTATTTCTAGAGTTCAGGAATCTGTGGGTTGCTGAAATCAAGGTTCCAGAAGGGTACAGCATACTGCCTTGCTATATTAATTCTGTTTGTGAAGATTTTTTTCTTTTACACTTTCTAAGGGTTTTTAAATTTAGAAAAAAACATGACTTGGGAGAATTTCCTCTAACATATAGGTCCAGAATGAGTCTAGCAATGATTAGCTAGGTAGAAAATACAAAACTAATTCTGTTTTCTGTGGATAGATTAATCTCCAATCTATATCAACAGATTGATATTAACAAACCTGAATAAACCTATCCAGAGCCAGCTCAAATCAGCACCACACTCAAGGTCACCACAGGCATGTAGCTATACTGCTGCAAGGGGCAGTTCTGTACAGCTGTGCCACAGAAGTTTTGAACTGCTTTCACATGAGCTTTACATTCTGCTCAATCGACCCAACCTGGAGAAGAACTAGACCACTGCAGACACCTGAGTGGCTTAAGCCCTGTCATTAGCATAGCTCCTGTCCTATTCATTATGTCTAGCTCCACACCAGACTTCCTGAATCCAAAAGCTACTGCTGCAGAGCACGCCTACACATACCTGGACCTTGCTTTCTTGCAACAGATTATCCTGTGAGAGCTTTCTCTCCCAGCCAAGAAGTCATGCCATTCTCAGTGCTAGCACTGCCACACTCACTGCTACCCTGACTCCTACAGAATCCTCAGTATTAGAATTAATCAGATTTCATATCTCAATTTTATTCACTATAGCTGGGCTCAGCCATTACCTGAAGTCTAAAACTGGCTGGATATGGTTTCTATATACTTCATTCTGTTCAGACCATTGGAGTGAAATGGGCATTACCATGATGAGCTCAGATGTTTGCGATGGTTAGTCCGTGTTACATATGGTTACAAATAATCATTCAGAAGATGAAGTAGTCAGAAATACCCACTTTTATTCACTCATCCAAACATTCTTCACATGAGACTTCAGTTTTTAGTTCATCCTTCTTACTTTAGATACTAGCATTTTAGGAACCATCAGCACAGGGATGGCCAACACTTCTGACTACACATTACAGGCTAAAATTTTCCTATGACTAAGATCCAGAAGATGTTTGCTGAACTCAAGGATGCAGGAATGGGAAACCCCAGAGCTAACCCACAGATGTAAACTGACACCAACCACCATGAGATCCTCCTACATTGCTAAAGGATGGAGCAGTAGTGGGTGGGCGTTTGGATGACACATTTCAGACTCAGAAATCCCATCTGGCTGACTTGCTCCCACTAACAGGGATTTAGACTGCAGAACTGGACCGGCATAATCCCACTGCAGATCACCTTATGTATTCCTGGTGTGGGAACTACACGTGAACTGCTTATAGTCTGCATGCTATTAAGGAAACAGGTTGACTATCCCACATTTAAACAACTGTTTGATTGCCTGGCATCCTTTTTGCCTAAATACATAATGACAGGCAGAAACTAAATAGATGGTTCCAGACTTTGCTGCGTAACCAGCAACAAACTTTGTCCCTACACCAGTACCCCAACTGCCTCAAGTCACACCCTTAGCTCATTTTCCCATCCTACCAATTGTCTTCCACACACACAAAACACATAGATCTGCTTATAGTAAAGGCTTATTTATTCAACTTCGTCAGCCTCTCCTAGTGCAGCAGCATTAAGGACACAGCTCCCTTACTTTTACCCTGTATTTCTCTGCTACATGATAAAAGGAAGGCATATAGCACCTCTGTGTTAGGTGGCACACCCAGAGCTGCATGTCTAGAAGAGTTCCCCTGAGCAGGTGACAGAGTTCTCCAGTGGCCTCCACACAAGAAATTGCTTGCCTGCCACCCTTGGATCACATCTGGCTGTAGAGCATATATGTGCAGTGTCAGTCTGCACAAACTGCCCCAGGACACAAAGCAGGAGATTTTGGGCTTGACCAGAATAAAAAGTGATACGCAAAATGATGAAATAGACTACCATAATTCTTTATTTCCTGCTTGTAGAAGCTTTTCTTTATATTACCTGCAAGATATGCCTGAAGATCTCAAAGCAACATGGAAACCAGACCTCAATGTTTGAGAAACAGATGCCCCAGATCTTAAATATTAGGTTTACTCTTACTTGTAGAGTTTACCTATTTTCCAAATATTGCATTTGATATTGCTTTTCAAAAGTGTGGTCAGTTCCATGCTCTTTCTGGGATAAACGTTCAGCAAGGCAGCCCCCTGAGATTCTATTAATAGACAGTATTTTATTAATTTGGTCTACATGCAGAAGAACCTATCAACCAAAATGTTAAAAATGCCAAAGGAGGAAACTGGAGCAAATGAGACCATTTCGAAACACCAAATATGGATCACATACGCTACACTGAGTTCCCTTCAGATATAGCAAGTGTCACAGAAATCCAGCAACTTCCAGCTTTTAGAAATTAAAGGTGAGCATAGCAATCCATTATTTCAGTGCAGCATCCTCAGAAGGTAAAAGACTCATGAAGCCACAGCACTGGATAATGTACTCTACTTTGTCCCCCTCAATGATTATTGCAACATCGTCCCATTTCCTAACACAGAGAAGGGCAACTATCCTGGTTTCAACTGTAACAGTTATTTTTCTCCTTCCTAGTAGCTGGTGCTGTGCAGTGCTGTGTTTCCGCTTTAGTCCAAGAACAATGCCGACAACACACTGGTGTATTAGTTGCTGCTAAATAGCGCTTACTCTAACTCAGACTTTTCAGTCTCTCATGCTCTCCAGCGAGGAGGGGCAAAAGAAGAGGAGAGGAAGCAGAGACAGGACACCTGACCCAAACTAGCCAAAGGGGTATTCCGTACCACAGTGCATCATGGCCAGTATATAAACTGGGGGGAGTTACCCAGAAGGAAAGATCACTGCTCAGGTCGGGCTGGGTGAGCAGATGGTGAGCAATTGTATTGTGCATCACTAGTGTTTATTGTTTTTTCCTTTTCCCCTTTTAGTTTTATATTTGCTCCCCTTGTTATTTCCCTTATCATTATTATTAGTAGTAGTAGTTTTATATCATACTTTAGTTACTGGACTGTTCTTATCGCAACCCATGGGGGTTTACATTCTTCCAGATCTCCCCATCCCACCCAGAGCGGGAAGGGGAACGGCTGCATGATGCTGAGTTACTGGCTGGGCTTAAACCACAACAGCAACTTGGACATTCTCCTCCCCTTACAGAGTCATGGATTCTTTGCAAACCCATGCCCAGATAAGAAAGCTATCCTCTCAAAACAGCATCTGGAAACAAAATTGTATTAAAAGCCAGTGCCATTCCTTACCAGCCCCAGACTGCCCCTCCAGCTGTGCTCTTTTGGGGGCTACATTCTAAATCACATCAAGGAACTGGTTTGGCTGAAAAAGAATACAGCCAGATTGTGTCTCCGCTTTTAAATGTGTGACACCACAGAACGCTTTAAAAAGAAAAAATAAATAAAAAAGCACAGTACACAGAAGGATTGGAAAGCTTCTCATCCAATGAGTTCACACAAAGATAGCCAGAGCTGCTCAGTTTGAGTGTCACGCGTGTTTATTCAAAGGTTTTTCTTTTGCGTTTCAGTAATCCCCAATCTGTTGATCCACAACTCAGAACACTAATCCCTTACCACATGATAAATTTCAATACATCCAAGCAAACACAGGGATTTCAGAATATCTGAAGAGTTCAATTTTGAACAAAGGGGAGGGTTTCAATCTTAACTATAGTGAAGCTTTTGCTGTGCTCTAATTTAATTCCTGGTCATAGTCTAGTCCACTGACTCTAGAACAAATGCCATTAAGAAAGTTAGTCTGAATTTAGATGTGAATGTAAAAACCTAGCAGTTCTCAAAGCTATGGAATTTCCTTCCTAACTAATAAAGTGGGGAGGGGGAAGGGAGAGACGTTAGAGGAAATACAGAAGAAAATCTGTCCAGATTTCTTACAGTAAGAATGAGGAGAAAACAACATTTCCACAGAGAATTGTAATAGATAGCTTCAAGATTAAGTCTTAGTCACAGATTTTTTAGTCTGTATCTACACTACTAGGAAGTGTTTACTCTACAGTAAAACATCGCATTCAGGGTCGAGAACATATACACCCCGAAGTACAATGGAGTATACATCACTGGCACTATTGAAAAAAACACGTGCAAGCATGGGGAGACAGCACCAGAGAAATGAGACTCTTCTTTTCTGAAAGACAGCTGGACTTACTGCTGCCTTACTTTGTATAACCACCTGAAATAAACAATTTTAAAATATCATGTATATGTTAAGTATAACTCTGAAGATTTACTCTGACAAACTAATGTTATAAAAGCAAAGTACAGAGAGCATGTGCCGAAGTCCATGTTAAGAACATTTGTTTTGTTACAGAGGTAATTCCACACAGCACACTACGTTCTATGTTACTTTTACAAACATAAACTGTACAACACAGAGATCAGCGATAATCACTACTGCCGTTACATGTATTTTAATCACAAATATTATTTTATGTGGGACTCAGTATTCTTGCCAGTCAGTATTTCTTCTTGATAATAACTAACAACTGTTTACTGTTGGAATGTTGATAGTAATCACTACCCTGAAAAAGACGCATTTCTGTCTGAGAGTTTTTAAGAATTCTTTTGTTAAACAAGATGTCAGCTAACTAACAAGTGAACAACTCACTTAGGCATAAAAAATACTGGGACATCCTAATATTAACTCTGGGTGACAGCAAAAATGGTCCTGTTTGGTCTGTTCACACATAATGTATTGATGTCAGGAGAGTTTTTTTCCACAGGTTTTGCAAGCTAGAAAACAGTTACCAGGAGTCTTTGAACTAGATTAGAAGGACTGTATAAACCATCATGGTGTAAGAGCCTGTAATCTTTACAGCAGAGCTATGCTAAGAAAGAACTGCAGCTCAGAGTGATACAGAATTTTCAATGCAGTGAAGAAGTCTTACTTGCAGAAACAATTTCTGTGGGTGGGTCCCCGAGGGTTTAGGTAGGCATAGCTAGGCAAGCCTGAGCAGTCTGACAGAAAGGTCACTACGCAATGTGAAGAAATGCAGCAAATGTAGCTTGAAAGAACTGCTACACAAGATTCTGTAATATAGTAATTTGATGGAACACGTCAATAAAAAGAGGGAGAGAGAGAAATAAACAGATGTTCAGAAAGTTGCTAACCAATGACCAATAATAACCAAGATGCTCAAAACTACTGGCTAGATGAGTACAGCTACACAGCCACAGGCATCCACTGCTGAAACAGCCAACTCTTCCCACTCCACATACAGTCCAAAGACCAGTTTCATCCCAGATATTCCCACACTGACCCACTGGAGGCACACATGTGAAAAGGAACCATTATCTGGTCAGAACAACTCTGTATCATGGTATTGCTTTTGCTACTGCAGCTATAAAGGCTCACAGCTCATCTGCCCTAGGGCACCTATTCCTAGCACTGTTGTGGTAATGGGAAGAGCCACCACAACAGCTTGCTTGTTGTGTTCTTGACCCACCTGAGGTTGCCCCCTGTCTGGGCTGTCTTGCAGGAACCTCCCCTCCTGCACACTAGGGATTCTTTTAGGATTTCAACACCTAGAGGAAAAGATGGCACAAATTAACCAACTAAAAAACCCCCCTAGTAATAAGTTATGGACTCACTGGGGGGGGGGCTGTCTTTTTTTTTTGTAAGATAGCCATATTTATGAAAACCATTCTTAGATGCTGGGACATTAAGGCTCATACTGGCATGAAAAATGACAAATAAAATTCTTCTAAAGAACAGACTTATTTACTGTTAATCACCTGCCTAGGAGAGTCTACCTGCCAATCCAATGCAAACATATTTTGGAGTCTATACTTCACACCGATAAATGGCAACAATAAAACAGACAAAACAAATCCTGCTGAGAAATGTCACTGCCCTTATTTTAAGGTTTGCTCCAGCCTAGAGATTTAGAGAAAAAGTGAGAGCAGTAAAGATAATCCATATGTTTACAAATATTTAGTACTGTTTCTGTGTTTTAGAAAAGAAATTGTTTCATAAACATACTTTGTAAGTTACAAAGACAACGGCATTACTATTTCTATTATCAGAGCTTTTGCTTTCAGGTCATTGAGCCGTTGTTCCTCTTGATTTTGATGCCTTATGTTCCCAGCAGATTCTGAATGAGGATTCAGACAGGACAATGCAAATCTAGGCACTTAAATGAAAACCTGAATTATTCTGACAGAACCTGGTTGTCCAGTTTACTGTTATGGAAGCCACTAGGACATACATCGAGTGTGAAGCTCCAGTGACAGGTCTGTTGTATGCAGAGTTCTGCTTAAAGTTTGCCAGTGCCAGGATTTTTTTAAAAAACCAAAGTGTCCATTTGTTTTTTTTCAATAAAATCTTTCATCATTCCACTGCCTAAAACAATGTCATACTGCATCTTAATGGAGAGGCAGATGGTCACCAGGCTGATTTTGTTCCAAAACAACAGCATCCTTCCCACGTAAACCCAAACCAAGGATATTACATTCCACAACAGAGAACAAATTCACCCAGATGAGTGGAAGGAATAAACGTGTGCAAGAACAGAGTCAGTGATTCCATCTGAATCTTGAAGCAATCTTAATCTTTCCCACAGTTTCCAACTACTTTATATGACTCTTAACAATGTTCTTTAATAAGAAAGCTCATATTATTGGTGGCATTGAGCAGTGATGTTACCTACCATGCGTTTAGCTTTAACATGTTTTACAAAGAAACCAACACTGGTTTCCACTCTTTCTGGAGCATGATCCTCAGCACAGATTTCAGAATGCCATAGTTGTCTGTAGATAATACATTAGCAATACCATTCTGCTAGCACACAACATTCAGTTCACTTTGAATACTGAAAATCCACTCCCAGTTTGGCCTTGGAAATTTGTTAAGTGGTTAAAAGGCAGTTGTACTACATGTGTTTTACAGAACTCCATCATAATGAATTATGATTTCTCAATACATAAATTTAACTTCATTTCCAGGTAGCATTCCCTCATTGTATGCACTTCCTATCTTTTCCTGAAAGCAAAGATTAGCAACTGGGGGGAAATAAGTGGAAGAATTCCTTTCATTAAATTTTAAAAAGACACACACTTTGCTAATTAAAGCCGTCTCACAGACTTTCCACATATTAAGGAAGAAGCGCTGTTGCAGGAGACAAAGGGTACTACAGACACCCCAGACCATCAAAGCCACATCCCAAAAGCTGTACCGTATCGGCCGGCCATTCACACTTTCAAGCAAGACGCAGCTGTTAATCCCCGAAACTGCTGTGGGCTCCCACAGGCTTTTATCAGTGACTGTAGATGGACCGTTCACAACAGGTCCCCTTCTGTGGCTTCCCA
This sequence comes from Ara ararauna, assembly GCA_028858755.1. Lineage (NCBI taxonomy): Eukaryota > Metazoa > Chordata > Aves > Psittaciformes > Psittacidae > Ara > Ara ararauna. The sequence goes on along the minus strand of CM054382.1, from coordinate 26,479,995 downwards.
AACTGGTGTGTGTGAGGGACATTAGGGAACACTTCAGGGAGTTAAAACGACAAAGAAATGTTTTGCAGAAGCATGACTAGACTTGAATGCGTGGAAAAAGAACCAGATAAACACACGCCAACAACGGCACCAGTTCTGTGGGAGCTGAAGTTGGGTCTTTTACGAATAAGGACATACGGGGGACACGCCGACTCCCGGCGGGGCTTTCGCTCCTTCCCCGAGGCAAACGGCTCCAGCTTCAGCCGCATCCCCGGAGGGAGCGCATCCTCCGGTGTCGCCTCAGTACTCACTCGCCTCAACCGCCAGGACCCGCGCTCCCACAGGCCGGCGGCCTCCCCCACGCTATGCCGCGGCGCCGCCCGGCATCCCGGCGCAGCCCGGCCGAGGGGAGAGGGCAGGCTCCGCGGCGCCGCATCGGGGCTGCCGGAGTTGGGGTCTGCCACGCCGGCGGCGGGCAGGCGAGCAACGCTCGGGACGGTCTTAACAGCCTCCCGAGAAGCCGGCACCTTCCCAGCCCCGGAAGTGCTGTGGGACAGACCCGCCTCGCCCCGCTGGCGGCCTGACCCGGACGCAGTCGCCGAGCGCTGACTGTGTCGGTCCCGCTCCCGGCCATGGCTCCCAAGGGCGGCCCCGGCGGGCGGCAGCAGTCCGAAGAGGACCTACTCCTGCAGGACTTCAGCCGTAACCTCTCCGCCAAGTCCTCCGCGCTCTTCTTCGGCAACGCCTTCATCGTGTCCGCCATCCCTATCTGTGAGCGGCGGGGTCGCGCTGACGCGTGTTAGAGGGCGGCGGGCCCTGGGAAGGGGCGAGCGGCAGGCCCGGCAGGCGAGCGGGAGGCCCGGAGGGGGAGTAGGGTCTCCTCGCAGCCTGCCTCGGGTTCCCGGCCCGCTGGCGGCTGCGGTCTGGGGTCCCCGGGCTGCTGGGACTCGCCGCTTTGAGCCGGCCTCAGTTGGGATTATCTTGGTTGTCTCTGTGCTGTGTTAGATCCAGTTTGGAAGCCGGTGCCATTTGGAACAGGGGGCAGGGTGATGGTTCTGTGGTGGGTAAAGATGGACGAGCTACCGGTCGAACACTGACGTGTCAGTGTGGCTGTGCTGGGCTGCTTCTCAGCTGCGTGTGATGTGGTCTCATAAGGCCCCTTCCAGCCACAGGCAAAGCAGACTTCTTTATTCCAAAGTATTTCTAATGCAATTTGAAAGCCCCCCGGGTGATTTTGCAAAGCCAGTGCTGAGTTACAGAGCTTAGTAACCTGTGTAGAACTCCTGTGGCATTTGTCTTGGAGAGGGAAACCACTCAAAATGTCTTTTTTCTGTTTTTTTAAGGGCTTTATTGGAGGATATGGCATATGGATCTTGTTCAGTCTGCAGTTCTGTATAGTGTAATGACCCTCATCAGTACCTATCTAGTAGCTTTTGCATACAAGAATGTCAAGTTTGTTCTCAAACACAAGTAAGTTTGGTGGCTATTTGAAGTAGAACTTATTATTAACTAATTTAACAAAACCAGCATTTGCAGTGTTTTCTTTTATGAATTAGAATGTCTGAAATGTTACTCCAGAAACTATTTTGCACAGAAGTCTCTCCTAGTTGGTTTCTGTTATCTTTCCCTTAATTATGAAATAGACTAGTCTTGTCAGTTAAGAGTATAATGAAACAGCAAAGCTACTTTCCTTCTCAGGAAAAACTGATCAGTTTCTTGGCTAAGTTTTATTCTTCACTGTAAATACAACTTTCTGTAATCCCAGAGCTGTTTTATTGGGATTTTTGTTGGTTGAGGTTTGGTGTTCTTTTTTTCAACTTTAACATAAATGATTTGCTTACAGAGTGGCACAGAAAAGAGAAGATGCCGTTTCCAAAGAAGTTACTCGCAAGCTGTCTGAGGCAGACAATAGGAAGATGTCTCGTAAGGAGAAGGATGAAAGGTAATCCTGTTTGTTCCTCTCCCATGTTATGATACTGCCTACCCTCTTTAAGGCAATGAGAGGTACTGGGACATGGTTGGTTTTTTTTCTGTATTCTGATCAGTAGAAGCTGTACTGTTAGCTCTTTATTCATCTGTAAAGCCTTTTCAAGGTGAGTTATCAATGAAAGGTCTCACACATTGAAACCTTTATCATTAAAGTCCTGTAGGGCAACCTCTCAGTCCTTGAGCTGCAAAGCAAAACACCTTATTGTACATGCCTTATGATAACTCTCTGAAGAGTAAGCATCACCACTATCTTCAGAAATAAGAAAAGCTCTTTTCCTTGAGGACAGGCTTGGGTGATGCCACAGAAGTGGCATGCAAGTTCCTTCAGACTAGCAATTTCCATATACTGCTATATTGCACCACTAATCACTTATTGTATTTGTTACTCTCATGGTTATAACTGGCATGTGTTGGTGTGTGGATTTCCAGTTGAATAGCGCATACCAATGGAAATCCACACACATGCCTGATGAGTGCATCAGGAAGCACTTGCTATTAGCATAGATGCCCATTAGGACTGTACAAGGTGTGAGGTAATGAACTATTAGGTCTTTGGAGCAAAAAGCCTTATCTTCTCTACTCATTGCCAGGCATGCTGGTAACATCTTAACAGATTCAGGCTCACAAGAAATGTTATTTATGAAGGGCTAGTTTTGATGTCCCTGGTAGGAAAACAAGCACATGCTGTATGCAGGGTTTTGTCTAATGAGTTGACTGGTAGTTCGTGCTGTGCTCTGTCTTCAAGAAGCTGGCTATGACAAAAGAAGTGGTATGTGGTTTACTGTCCTCTGGGTGTTAATTGCTTCATAATGGCGGGTGTGCCAGGATATGCATTGATTGAAATATGTTTGAAATAATGTCTCCACTTCTGCCTAGAATTCTGTGGAAGAAAAATGAAGTTGCAGATTATGAAGCAACAACTTTTTCAATTTTTTACAACAATACTCTCTTTCTGGTCTTGGTCATCATTGCTTCATTTTTTGTGCTGAAGAACTTCAACCCCACTGTGTATCCTTTATTAGCACGCTTGAAACAACTGTAGTCCTACTCCTGTGTGTTGTCATTATCAGCTATAGTTGTGATGCGAGTTGTGAGATTGCTCTCTTGATACGTGCAGTTCATTTTTAATCCTTGTTTTTCATAAAGCTTCTAAATGTTCTGTATTAAAGAGGTGGTATAGCTACAAGTATATATATCCTTAACCTTTTCCCTACAGAAACTATATTCTTTCTATAAGTGCTTCATCTGGATTGATTGCTCTGCTCTCTACAGGATCCAAGTAGTCAAAAAAAACTACAGCAGTTTTTTTCTGTGAGAGGGTTCAACTGCCGTACAAAAGTTTAAGGGTGGAATAGGAATACATTTTTTTAATAGTGTGACTGCTTGAGAGCATGCGGGGGGTGGGGGTTTGAATCCAAAATGATTTAACTGTGTTTACTCTTGGTATCTTTACACGGTATTATTCAATAACCAAATTAATGATTTCTTTTTACTTAGCAATGGAAAGGAAGTGTGCAAGCAGTTACCACAATGAACCTTTCCGAAGCACTGTATAGGTGTGAAGGCGCTATAGTGTTAAAGTACACTGTAGCAGGCTGCTACACAGCAGTTGTACTTCAAACCTGTAACACAATTCTCTGTAAGGTTGGTGAGTGGTTTAAGAGGCAAACTCACTGATCATAAAAAGTGACAATCCACCATTTATCATTGTAACTTGAAAAGTTTTAATAAAGGCTTTTTTTGTCATTTAATTACTTTTATTTCCTTTTTTTTTTTTTTTTCTAAAAAGGGTATTTTCAGGGACAAGCAGTGTGTGTAGGTTTGTCAGCTGCTTCTGCTTCCAGAAGGGAGGAGTCTTCTACAAGTTACCATATATACTGCATTCATTGGAAATACTCCTAATTTTTGAGTAACTTGGAGTCAGAACAAACCCTAAATCTCCTAGAAGAATGTTTCTGAAGTGTTGTTTTTGTTTGGGTTTAGGGTTTTTTTTTGGCTTTTAAATAGTAAATAAATTGAAAAGCCTGCTAGTTTTCCTGGCACAGCTTAACAAAAATACTTTAGCTGGCTTTTTACAATGGGTTTGTCAGACAATCCTCTTCCTTTTTTTATGCTATCAGTGAAGCAGCTGTAAGTTAAATGCTAAACTCTACTACTATTAATAGAATTGTATTTTAGAAGTTACAGATATTGCCGTTAGAGACTTGGAATCCTAAACAGGGAAGAAAGCAAGCTTATAATCAGATTTAATGTAACAATTGCTTTGCTAATCTTTACTTCAATAAGATTTGTACTTACATGAAATAGAGTAAAATGAAGATTCTGAAGTGCAGGAGATAGTGTATCTGGCTTGCCTTAGAGCATGGTGGGTTTGTAATGTCACTAATTCTGACAAATGCAACCAGGACAGTCTCACAAAACTGTTGCCAGATGATCCAGTACCTGCTGACTATTCCAGTACTTCTTAGCATCCGTTAGATGGCAGGGTTGCATGGGGAGAGTCTTCAGTCTTAACTATCCACTGCTTTTACTTTGCTTCCCAGTAAAGATAGTACTATTCATGTGTTCACATCGTGAAAATTCCAGTGCTTTTGGTGCACGTTAGAGATCACATTCAAATTACTTTTCTGACTGGTCATTTAACACTTAAAATGGACTGGACTGTTTTCCCTGAAAATACGTGGATCTTCATGTATTGTAAAGGATAATAAACACTTATTATAAAGGTTATAACTTACATGTATTTTAGTCTTAAGTATTTAGCACGTATAGAACAAATCTTAGCATTGAGAGCCTGAAACAAAAGCAGGTGCATGGGTTGGGTGGGTGGTTTTCAACAGCAAGCTTAGTCTTTTTTGTGGACTTCACAGAAAAGTTTGGGGTTGTTTGGTTACATGGATTTTTGTTTGCTTTTGGTTTTTTTTGGGTGGATGATGATGGCTTTTTCCCCTTGCAGTCGCCGCTACCAGCTACACCCATTTTCTTCAGTATAATGCTGAATGTTAGCCTAAAGGCAGGCTGCTGCTTGGCATCCCATTGCCCTTAAAGCATTGGGCAAGCTGACTTAAGCTTTTGCTCTAAGGGACAATGGCATCTCCTTTTCAACTAAAAGAAAAAAGTTTGGAATTAGTATTTTTAATATGTTGTTGGATTCCCATGTATCTGAGAAGAGGAAGAGAGCACATTAAATGGTACCTTGAGAAGTAAGAAAAGGAGCTAGTCTGCTACTGGCAAAATAATTATGAAATTATGAAAAATTAAGCTGTTAACTATATAATGGTAAAAGCCTTTATGCTGCCTATGAAGCAGATTTAAAAATACTTAAATAGCTAATTATCACAGCTAATACTGCAACATTAGGGGATATGGCTCAGGGTAGTGAATCTAAGTCATACCCGGGACATGAGAAGAGCTTCGGTGGCAGCCTCCACCTCAGCCAGTGTAATTTTGGAGAGGCTGGTGACTGAACCACAGTGGGCTTCGGAGTGTCGGGAGGGTGCTCACATTGTGCTTATTTCAGGCCAAAATGTTATAAGCAACTGATACCTGGCCTTATGAGACTTAACTTCTATGAGTACCTTCTCCAAGACGTGCAGCCAGTCCAGCCTTTCACTCCCCAGCTGTACCTACTCATCTGGCCTGAGGTCATTGTTCCTTGTCTGGCCTGGGTACAGCTGAAGGTCAGCATTTCCCTGTGGAAGGATATGTATCCATTTTCAACATAAACCACTGCTGTTTCAAAATCAGTCTCAGTAAGAGGTCTCTAAGTATAGAATTAGATGCAGAAAATGTTTTTATTGTGTCCAAGCAGAAGTCAAAGTCAGACTGCATTTCTGGATATACAGCAGCCAAGTTCATTTACACATACCATAGCTCATTGGATTAAATACAGGAGAAGACAACTCAAGTGTTAGTATCTGTTCACATGGCCCACCTGAACACTGCACGCACTCTGCAGATACCCTGGAGTTCAGGGGACTAGAGTACAAGGGTTCTACAAATACTGTACATAACTGTAACCCCAAGGAAGTATGCACCCAAAGTACACGGTTCAATACAAGTGAGAAATACTTAGAGAAATCATCAGTGCATTTTACAAAGCAAACTCATGGTAAAAGGTGACGTGATTCTTAAGATGTGCAAATTAAAATATAAATGCTTGCTTTCAACTCCTGTAGAGGGATGAAATGCTCAAAAAAATAAATACCTGTTTAAAGTGTGACTTAAAAATACTATGCATTTACTTATGCCCGATTCCAGAACAAGTTAAAGCAAATATAGCCTTCCACCAGAGTATGTACCTGATTATTTTCTGGTATTTTCCAGCAGCTATATATTACATATATTTATAAGTATCTATATCCATAAAAGCTCATAAATATTGAAATTTGCAATAGCTCTCTCTACAAGCAGGCAGAAGTAGAGGCAGATATCTATAGATGCAAAACCCAATATTTTATTATGGCTTTCTTAGTTTAAGGTTCATGTAGAATTAGAATTTTGCAAACAGACATTGTTTTTATTAACCTGACATGGGGATTTGGGTTTTCTAACTGTGCTCAGAAATACTTCCCAGGAGCACTCCGCAGCTGAAATAATTGTATAGTTAGGAGTTGAGCTATCTAATTTCTAACTACTAATTCTTACATCCTTTATTCAACTACAAATGAAATCTAAAGCATATATTCAGCATAAAAAAAGAAAACTGAAAATTTGAACTTGCCCCTTCTGTCTGTTAACCTGAAGAAACTTTATAGTTGAGATATCCCAAATGTGGTTTTATTAAAACCTTAAGTTGTATGTGGCTTTTCTTCATTGAAAAATAGATCTGTACATCCTTCGTTAATTACCAAGTACCTGAAGGTTATAAATTATTTTTTGCTTTACAAGTGTTTTTCACAGCACAAGCAGGAGGTGCTAAGAGTAAAGTAAAAATTAATGAATTCAGTCGAAGGTAAGAAAATACAGTATTATTCTTGGTTAGAAGAGAGATCAACTGTGCTTTTAAATTTCACTGCAGATTAGTAGAAACAGTACACATCACGAAGGATCCAGTGACAGTAGACACTGAGCAGCAAGCTGCTGAATGATTCTCATGACCGGATATTAATTTGGGGCTGTACTTCTGTACAGAGCACTGCTAAACCATGCAGTCCAGGTAATTCATGCATTGCATTATGATCTGTAGTCCTTCTTGCTGTAGGGCTTGTTTCCCAGAATATTATCTATTTCATTTACAATATGGGATGTCATTTTTGGAAGGACCTAGGGGTAGAAGAAAACTCATGTTTAATCAAGCTTCCATTAAAGGTTTTTCCAAATTTAAAGCTAGATTTTATCAAATAACATTTCCTCTGGGTGTTTGTGTGACAGATATTTTAACATTCTTCCAATACTGTTCTCCCTTAAAGGAAAAATGACTGTAGTGTCTTTACCCAGTAAGAGAATCACAGAAGTGCTCCTAAACTTCATATATAGAATATTGCTCAGCTGCAGCAGAGAGCAAGCTGGTAGCTGGAACATCAGAGGAAGCTCTTATTGCTAAAAGCAACAGAGAATAATTAAAGTGTGTGCAAGTGACATGTGCCCTGTGGAAGACTTTGCACAGAATATATCACAGTGTGTCCTGTTTTTTCAGATACACTAGACCTGCTGATGCCACCCTTTTGTTGATGGATAGGGCTATGACTACCACAAGCGGTGGCAAGTCATGGTGATACACCACAGGTTTACCTAACTAATGTGCATAACTAGAACTGAAAGATGCCTGAAACAAATTACAAAGTATTGAAACTATGTGAGAGGAGGGTGCTAACCTTGAGGTACGCTGGTTACTCTACGTGGAGCTGAAGAGCAGCTACCCCCCCCCACCTCTGTTGAGGTCCCGCCACCACCTGCACTTGCCTGTATGGCTCCAAGGTTCTCTATCAGCTGCTCTGGGTTGGAAGATCCTAGAAGGACGGAGCTCACACCTTCGTTTCTCAGACACCATGCTGGGAATAAAGTCACAAGATCGTCAGGAACATAAGGCTTCATGACATGGCACATTACTCCAGATGCTAATGCTTCCCAGAGCTTCTCTCTCTATTTGAAAAATAATGACAATATTATTTGTCTCAACCTTCATGTTACTCCTCCGGCACTACCAGGAAGATGCACGGATCATACAGCAAAACCACGTAGCAGATCTTCCAGCATCCTACCTGACCCTGGCCTGTGGGCCAGCAGTTGTCTTAATTGTAGGGTTAGGTTTTTTACTGTCACGAATCACAGAGATTCAGCTCTTGGCTATTTGAACCAGGGATCATTTCTCTAACAGATGTGTGGTATATTCCAGCTGAACAACTGATAGCTTCCATGTGGGGAGGGACTGTTCGGAGAAACAGGCAGGTCAGGTTGGACCCCGGAGGATGGCCGAAGCTACACTAGCCTTGTTAATCAAAGCCTGCTGACGATCCTGGAAACAATCTTATTTAAATAATTTTTAACTTTACTGCTCAAAACCCAACAAAACAGAAAATGTTATTTTTGTGTGAGGCTAATGGACCAGAGGTTACTTCAAAAGCAATAAATGGCATTTTAGTAGCATACAGCTTGTTTTGTTTCCTTCTTTTCCTGTGTTGCTTGAAACATATTGGTCTTTTCCCGATGAGGTGTTGCATTGGCCATCTGGCATTTATTCCATAACCCCTGACAGCAAATAATCCTTGAAGTGTTTTAAATAATAAACAGATCTATAGATGCAGGCAGACACAAAGCCATCTATTGTCCAATTTGAAAGGTGACATCTCTTTTTTGTTACCATTTACCTAACCATCACTGATACTTAAATGATGGGATCACTAATATAATACCAGTAGCTTTATGGCTTTATACCAGATTTCACCTCAACTTGTCTCAACAACACGTAAGACACAAGCTTTCTGTGCCTTGATGCAGAGTATTTCCCTTTGCACTAAGAGGATGTGAGCTACGTTCTACATTTGTGAGAAATGCGAAGGTGCAAGAATAGTGCCCACCCCCATCACCTACCGACAGCCAGCTGAGGCAGTGTGCATCCAAGGCGCACAGCAATGGGTGACAGGTCTTTCAGCTTCACCTGCTGCTTTCTGCCTTCCTCACTTATGATCTTCTCTTTCAGCCACTGGTAGCACTGCAGATTAATTACATTGCAATCGACTGTTAACTTTAATCACCCAAAACAGAAAGTTTATGGCAATTACAAGCAGCTCTTAAAAAGCCATATGCAACCCAGGAGGCTGAATGGCACAATGCTTTGCTGCACAATGCAATTATGAAAGGCCAAGGATGTCTCCTGTGGGAGCCTGTGTCTGTATCTCTCTGGCTTTATGCAACTGATGGACTCAGCCCAGAACCTGGAACCTCCAGAGTTTTATTTTTGGACCACTGGATCCCATTGCGGAGTGGAAAAAAGTGAAATATTAGTCAACTTCACACACACACACACACACACAAACTGCGAGAGAACATCTGATCTTGTTCAAAAATCTATTACCATTCAAGGTTTAAAAATTAATTAAATGTGAGACCAAAAGAAAGCTCCAGACCTGAAACTTGATTCTGCTTCACTCACATCAATTTAATTAAGATTCCTCTCTGCAATGCCAGCTTCTTAGCTAGCTTTTACCAAATGTTAATATATTTTGGAGAAAAAAATCCCAAACACAGTGAAATACTACATTTGAAAATGCTGCCTTTTGTGAACAAGTCAGTGTAGACTCTATCGCTCCTTTTAAAAGCACCAAGCTGAGCAGAGACCAGCACAGGGATGTATGTCAGTCTGCTGGCACTTGTCAGGCAGCATTGGCTTTTGCCCATCAGCTGATAGAGAGGCTCAAATACCATTTTGGTTGATTTTTTTTCCCCAGATCTGTGACATTTTAGTGCTCTGCCATTTTCCAAACCATTTAAACAACATGCACACCACAGGTATGTTATGGGAGAACACCCCATAACCCCCAATAAGAACAAAAGCAGGATAAATATGCTTGACCTTATTGGTCAGTGTGTGCGGCTGAAGATGAGTGTAGTGTCACAGGAGGTTATTTGAGAATGGATTGAAAATGTTCCAGGTCTTGTTTCTGGGGAAGTCTCTGGTTCCTCGATTGCCCTGGTGTTCTGTGGACAGGCTCCTGGCTGTGTGTTGTTTGTGCAGGTGTCTAGCAGGCCCCTTCCTCTTCTTTCTTTATGTCCTTTTAGGGTTTGATTTCATAACTCTGTGGCAGATATGTGGTACCCCAACTTACTGTTTAACTACAGCAGCAGTTTGCAGTGGCTTAGTTTCATACCCTATATAAAGACAGCATTCTTCTAAACTGCAGGGTGTGTCTGTCACCCAAAGGTGACCTTATCTTTAAGCACAGAATGTGCCTGTTTAGGTCATGGTATTTCAAACCCTTCTTGCAGCTTTGAGCCCAGGCAGGTTTGTGACTTACACTGACTTTCAGGCTTCCCACAGATACAAACCTGATCAGTGGCATTACTTCAAGCAGTTCTGCAAGCTTGGTGTTAACAGTCCTCACAAGGTCTGTATGTATCAGGAGGTGATGGAATACTTCCATGTGGTTGCGGTACTGTGGCAAGTATTCTTTAGTACTTAAGTGCTCCACAGCAGTAGAGCAGAGTGTCTCAAACCAGTTCTTAAGGCTCATGAGTCATGTAGAGCTCCTCAGTAATTCAGCTAGGAAAAGAAGTCTGTCTTTCACGGAACTGATTTTGGACTCAAATGTACTGTTTTATTTCTCCCATCTCTGAACCACCTTGCAATTCAGCTATGTTAGTTGTGTTAAATTCTTCCTCTTCTTTAAGAGAAAAGCAAGGGGGAGGCAAGCAACAATCGCCCAGTCATTACTGCCTCACCTGCCGATCCAAAGTGAACAGGTCTCTTCTTTTTTTGTCACTAGAAAAGTAAGGAATAATCTTTTCCCAGATCACATTGAGAGGTTGGATTCTCATGCCATGAATGTGTCTTGCAGCTCCACCAGTCAAGTTTGGGGAGGAGGCTACAGAGTCGAGTTTGGAGCATTATCTCAGAGTGGGTGAGAAACAAAACTCAGTTTTTCTGTTGTGTATTCAACATTCCAATTTTCCCCGTTTTTAGTCTGCTGCTCAAGTCCTATGTGATGAAGATTGTCCTTCAATGATTATTCCAAGCAGGCCTCATGAGTGGTTCTATTTCTTACACACATCTTAGCAGATTGGGAGCATTCACATGAAAGCACAGCTCCAGTCTGAAAAGTGTTCTGTGGCAAGATCATGAGGTGCTGACTGTTACCTGGCGGTGGTACGCCTTCAGTTTTAAACAGTTTGAAAGTATAAAGATTTAGTATAATTTTTTCTAGAGAGCCATCCATGGACACTCGGAGTGTTACTGGGTCAAGCGGAGCTCCTTCTTGCTCTTAAATCATCACTGACAAGAACTGCTTTACAGCACAAAGTGTACCTTCCAAAACATGTGAGCACCCAACCCAAGCCAAGCTGTTGGCATGAAGGAAATGCCTGGGCAGCTGTTGAAGTTCAGGTGGTACTTGAGCCCAGTTACAGCGCAGCTTGCTTTTCAGTGCTGCACATAGTGCTGCCTATTAAACTTGGCTAGGGATGTTAAAGATAACAGGAAGGGATTCTATAGGTACATTGCAAATAAAAGACAGGCTAGGGACAACATGGGCCCTCACCAGAAGCTATCGGGAGAACTGGCTACCCTGGATTTGGAGAAGGCTGAGGTTCTTAACGACTTCTTTGCCTCAGTCTTCACTGACAACTGCTCCGACCACAACCCCCAAGTCTTGGAAGGCAGATTTAGGGACTGTGAGAACGAAGACTCTAGGCCCACTGTAGGAGAGGATCAGGTTGGAGACCATCTTAGGAACCTGAACGTATGCAAGTCCATAGGACCTGAGGAAATCCATCCACAGGTCCTGAAGGAGCTGGCAAATGAAGTTGCTAAGCCACTGTCCATCATATTTGGAAAATCATGGCAGTCAGGTGAAGTTCCCGATGACTGGAAAAAGGGAAATATAACCCCCATTTCCAAGAAGGGGAAAATGGATGAGCCGGGGAACTACAGACCAGTCAGCCTCACCTCTGTGCCTGGCAAAAGCTTGGAGAGGATTCTACGGGAAGGCATGCTGAAGCACATGAAAAACAACAAGGTGCTTGGTGACAGCCAGCATGGCTTCACTAAGGGGAAATCCTGCCTGACCAATCTGGTGGCCTTCTATGATGGGGCTACGGAACTGATGGACAGGGGTAGAGCAGTTGATGTCATCTACCTGGACTTGTGCAAAGCGTTTGAAACTGTCCCACATGACATCCTTGTCTCTAAGTTGGAGAGACATCAATTTGATAGGTGGACCACTTGGTGGATGAAGAACTGGCTGGATGGCCACTGCACACAAAGAGTTGTGGTCAATGGCTCAATGTCCAGCTGGAGACCAGTAACGAGTGGTTTCCCTCAGGGATCGGTGTTGGGACTGGTCTTGTTCAACACCTTTGTCAGTGACATGGACAGTGGGATTGAGTGTACCCTCAGTGAGTTTGCTGATGACACCAAGCTGTGTGGTTCGGTTGATATGTTGGAGGGAAGGAATGCCATCCAGAGGGACCTTGACACGCTTGTGAGGTGGGCTGATGCCAACCTGATGAAGTTTAACCATGACAAGTGCCAGGTACTACACCTGGGTGGAAGCAATCCCAGGCACAGCTCCAGGTTGGGCAGAGAAGAGATTCAGAGCAGCCCTGTGGAGAAGGACTTGGGGGTGTTGGTCGATGAGAAAATGAACATGAGCCGGCAGTGTGTGCTTGCAGCCCAGAAAGCCAACTGTATCCTGGGCTGCATCAAAAGGAATGTGACCAGCAGGTTGAGGGAGGTGATCCTGCCCCTCTACTCTGCTCTTGTGAGACCTCACTTGGAGTATTGTGTGCCGTTCTGGTGTCCTCAACATAAAAAGGACATGGAACTGTTGGAACAAGTCCAGAGGAGGGCCACGAGGATGATCAGGGGACTGGAGCACCTCCCGTATGAAGATATGATGAGAAAGTTGGGTCTGTTCAGGCTGGAGAAGAGAAGGCTGTGTGGAGACCTTATAGCAGCCTTCCAATATCTGAAGGGGGCCTATAGGGATGCTGGGGAGGGACTCTTCATGAGGGACTGTAGTGAGAGGACAAGGGGTAATGGGTTCAAACTTAAACAGGGGAAGTTTAGATTGGATATGAGGAAGAAATTCTTTACTGTAAGGGTGGTAAGGCACTGGAATGGGTTGCCCAGGGGAGTTGTGAATGCTCCATCACTGGCGGTGTTCAAGGCTGGGTTGGACAGAGCCTTGGGTGGCATGGTTTAGTGTGAGGTGTCCTTGCCCATGGCAGGGGGGTTGGAACTAGATGATCTTAAGGTCCTTTCCAGCCCTAACTATTCTATGATTCTATGATAATGATGGGAGAAACCAAGCCCTGTGGTGACACCAAAATGCTAAAACATGTTAGAGAGGGCTGCTGCTCTTCCCAGCAGAGGGCAAGATCACAGAGGACCCATTGATTTCATGGGGTGCTGGCGTCTGCCCTGCCTGCAGGGTTTCCAGGAGGAATGCTGTGGGGATGAGCTCCCACCACTGCCCACCCACACTCGCCGCCTGGGCTGGTGCCCAGGGAAGGGTGGGCAGAAAAGTAATGTCCAGGTCTGGTTTACCTTTCCATGGGGTTAAGAGGGTATGAAGCCACAGCAGCCGTATCGATTAACATCAGCCAGGAGCATTAAACACAAGAAAAACTCTGGGCTTGTGCCTTTTCATTGACGATTTCAGGTCAGTGTTAAAGGTTGTGACAGCATCTTTCTGCAGACACACACCCCCCACCCCCCCTAGATCTGGCTCCAGTAGTGTGCTGCCCCGCAACCAGCTCGAAGCAATCAGCTCACTGCCATGGGGAACATGAGCATCTTTGTAACCCAGATTCTCACACACTTTGGAGTATGGTTGCCAGAGAAACCGAGCTGATCTATCAATACAGCAGCACATAGGCCAGCCTTCCCACAAGGGATCTGTTTTCCCTTTGTTATTTTCCTGCCCTCACAAAAGCAGCACATCTACTTTTTTCAAACATGCAATAAAAAAAAGTACCTTTAATGCAGCCCTTGAGCTTTCAGGGACCCCATTGCCATATTTCCCTGAGATGATCCCACAGGCTAGTGGGGACCATGTCATTGCTCCGACCCCTGCAGGGAAAATGGAGAAGGTGATTTTAGACAACAGGGAGAAATCAGACATGTATCAAAAATATGAGTTTCAGTTAAAAACAATAAAAGCAAAACAATTACTGCTTGTTTCTGCAGCCACTAGCAGTGACATTCGGTTGGTATCTTCAAGGAAGATGCTGCTGATGCTTTTAAGGGACATCAGCAGCATCTTCTTTGAAAACACTGAGTAGCTTATTCGTACAAAACCCTACTGTGAGAGCCTCCAGCTCCATCCTGGTCCTGCTGCAGCAAAGTACGCAAACTTCTGACCAGGTGCCTCCTGTGCCTACCCTGCCTTACACCATTATGTCCCTCCTGTGTTGGCGCTGCTTGGCAGGGGTGCCACCTCACATCCCTCTCCTCTCAGACTAGTTCTCAGCACAGCTGCTACAGACACCATGGCAGGAGATGTGCAAGAAAGCATCATTGTCTTCTAATGTGTGGGAGAGGTGGCACCTGCACCATCCACATGAGTATCAAAGAATAAGCAATAGCCATGGTAATTAGCACCTATTTTCCATCGGACCCACAATAAGCCAGTATTTCTTTTAGGTCATTGGACAGATAGATACTCATCTGTCCCCTTTAGATCCAGGGAAGGAGAGCACTGTTCTCATCTAGAGCCCCAGGCCAGACTACTCTGTTTCTTTCTGCAGATGAAATAGCTGAAAGGCACAGCAGTCTCAGACTCACCAATTTTGTGGTATAATTCTGGCAGCTGAACCTCCACTTTCTCTCTTTGGAAAAGATGGTATTCAGCTTGTTCACACACAGGCGGTATCATGTTAAACTGCCGGGCTACAGAATAGGCTTCCTGGAGAAAAAAAAGCAGTAGATAAAAAATTTCATTAAGTAAAAGTATCTTGCAGGACATAACCTACGAGCCAGCACTCCTTGAGTGTACAGGAGACTACAAACTCAAGTTTCACTATCCCTTATCAAGGCCATGCACATCCCTGTGAATGCTGCCGTAACAAGGCAGAAGTGCAGTCCCATCCATGGCTGCACTGCTTCCCTGCTGCTTCCCACAGCAGCAGGGCACATGCCCACATTCTGTCTCCTCCAGCCTAAAGCTGCTTCAGCACCAGCTCAGCAACAAGCCAAACAACTTCCCAGCTGAGGTGGTTGGTGCTGAGCTTGTTTATTGTGTTTTGACTCCACCACAAGAAGCAAGGACCAGCAGGATGCTCTTGGCGTCTCTTAGAATTATAGCATGGTCTGGGTTTGAAGGGACTAAATAGTAGTCTAATCCCCTGCAACGAACAGGGACACTTCAACTAGATTAGGTTACTCAGAGCCCCCTCCTGCTTGATTTTGAATGTTTCCAGGGATGGAGCATCTGTTACTCTGGGCTTATCTCTCAAATGCTTCTGATACAGCATTAAGGATGAGCTGTCAGGATGCTGGTTCCCCTGTCAAGGGTTTTTCAGATAAAGCCAATTAGGAGGTCCCTAAGGGCTGAGCAGGGATACTTCCCTTCTGCACCTCTGGGCATGACATGGTCAGAGCAGTGCTGCCTATGGAAGCTTCTCTCCTGCATGGGGACCATTCCCACTGCGTCATCTCTGATAGTCCTGTGGGTCACGGAGCTGCTGCCTAGAGCCACATCTTGAGCAGAGCATCAGTGGCCACAGGCACAGATGTCAAACAGGAGCTTTACCTAAAGTCTTGAAGTCAGATGAATGAAACCAAAAATGAAACAAACCCCAATTAAATGAGCCAAGACACCCAAACCAATAGATCAGCCCATAGTCTTTAATCAATATTGAGCTCATTCTGGAAGAGGTTTTTAAATTATTTTAGGTGAAGGGATGCTGGATGGGGTAAGACTCAAACATCCCAAGCCAAGACACACACTTGTGTTTCAGTTCCCAGTGTAGCTTTCCGCAGGCTGCGCCCTGCATGGAGAATTACCGAGTGCCAACACTTCCCTAAAAACTGACTTTACCATGATCTCCATAGCGCTCCAGCGAGATGTTCCCCAGTACATCGCCATGCCTTGATTTATTACATGTGTCATTGCTCGGACGATTTCTAAAGGAAAGAAAAAGCATGTGAGAACTGCACAGAAGCCCATTTTTCAGCACCAAATCCTCCCAAAGCCACTTATAATGGCCAAGTATGCCGACAAGCCTGAGCAGCTTTGCATTAAACACTACTTCTTCCGTGCTCTCTTGCTCAAACATGGATGAAAAAGCATTGACAGTTCAAGCAAATACATTTATCATGCAGTTGTTTAAAACTGCTTTTACCAATTATTGCCGACCACCACCTTATGATAATATTTATTTTAAAATTTAACACAAGAGGGCAGCACAGTTGAAAAATATACTAAAAGATAAATTTATTTTAAAATTTGTTTACTAAAAGCATGTATCTGGTCCTGCTGCTTTCTATTAGGAATATTACAATGCTGGAAGTAAAGCTGCAAAACAGGATATGATTCAACCCTGCTTCTCTGTGAGCACCTCTGCAAAACCCAGCTCAGCTCCTTAGCGCAGCAGTCCCATGGTCCTTGGTTTTCCTTGGGAAGATGGAAGCTTGAAAGGCTACATACACCAGGACAGGATCTTTAGTTTCCATCCATCAGACCTCTGCTGAGCAGCCCTGGCTTCTTGTGGGGGTTGAAAGCCCATCATAAATTTCAGTTTGCAAGAAAAGGAAACAAACTTGTCTATCCCTCTTGGTTACCCAGGAGGTGACAGCCTGTTAAGATGCCTCACTGGGCTATAAAGGAAGTAGCCCATGCTTACTCTTGGCTACTCATTTTTAAGCCAAATTTCTCCCTGGGAGCCGCCTGCTGAGTATGTGGCATTGCAGGTGGCCAGGCAGTGCCCCTCACATCTCTGCTGCAGAGGAGCTGAGGACCAAGCAGGGTCCTCAGGGCAGGAGGGTCTGGGGAGTGGCAGGGTCTGCAGCACCGGGGACGTAGTCTTCAAGAGCATGAATAACTGCCCTGGCTGCAGTACTAAACTGGTTATTTCTTACTGAGTTTCAGCACTCCCTGCCCTTTGGAGCTGAGCTGTGGCTGCCCGGGCACCCTCAGTACACTGCTAACATGTTGCACATCACTTGAAGGGACAAAAATGGGGTAAACTCACTGTGAGAACCAAAAGAAAACAGCACTTAGTCACCGCTCCCAGTGTGGAACAAGGCATCTTGCAGTCAGCAAACACTGCCACATCTCAGTGCACTCTTCCCTTGGGAAAGAGGGAAGGAACCAACAATCTTCACCTACACTGTTAATTCTGACCCATCAAACTATGGTGAAATGACTGATTGGATGCAGAACTGCACAGAGAAGCCCTATGCGTCTGTTAAATCCCTTGGCACGTCTGCTGTTTGTTGGACAATGACTCCAGGCGCTGCTGTCTCGAGATCGAGATGAGCTGCACTTTACATCATGAGGATTCTCGTCCTACTTATGGAAAAAAAAAAAAAAAAAGGAAGAAAAGAGCTTGGCAGAGGGGAGATTACACTGCCAATCTTGACGTTATTGTGAGATTTCCTCTGCAGGCAGCGACAGGCGGCTAAAGATGATGAAGTCTCCATTTATAACCTCAGAGGGGCTGTACAAGAGACACCATGCCTTTTGTGCCGGGCTGCTGCCTTCCCACTGGAAAGGGAGATTTCCTCTGAAATGAAACATTGGCTTAGGGAGTGTTTCTCCCCCCCGATAAAGGCAGAGTTTAAAAGATACAGTTTTCTTTTTTCACCTCACTCTGTTTTGCCCAAACCCACACCTTCCCCTGTTTCAAAGCATTTTATCCTCAGGTGTGTATGAGTCCAACAAAACGCCCCATTACCAAAGCAGCTGCCCTGCTACCCACAGGCTATGCGTGACAGGCAGCTGTATGACAATCCCTCCCTCCTTGCTGGCTGCTCACTGGGTTTAGTTTTCTATTTTTGCTGCACTACCATTTAGAAATTTTGATAAGCATTTCATCATATGCCTCTTACGCATCCCAGTCCATGGCTGTTTTCATCTCTCCCACCTCTACTCCTCTCAAGAAAAACTGAAGTCAAACCAGAAAAAGTATATGTATCTCTTCTTGTTTACCAGAGACTGCTCCCCTGGTTATGGTGACGGGAATGGTTTGTGAAGAGCACATGCCCAGATCATTGGGCTTGCCAGCTGGATGGCACAAAGGGCACCAGTTAAGAAGGGGAGATTTTTTTAAGTGTAAGTGAATGGCTCAAAACCCAGGAAACAGCCTCCAGCAGCATAACAGAATCTTGAAGTAGTTTAAAGTTTAAGGCCTTGCTTGCCAGGGCTGGGCATGCAGTGGGCGCCCATTTCCCTGGCACTCTGACAATAGCGGGTCATACCAGGAGACCCCAGGGACCCCACTTTCCTGCGGCCAGAGCTGCTCTTCTCGTCTGCTGGAAAGGCCACTCAGGATTGTTGGAAAAAAAAAAAAAAAAAAAAGCATCTGCTAGCACATTTGGGGGATCAAATGTCATTCCTGACTAATGAGGCATGAAACTCATGGAAATCCAGGAGAGAAGCACAGGTCCTTCCATCACCCATCTCCTGAGGTCCCCATCTGGGGGGGGGGTGGGTGGACGTGCAATGGCAGAGCAACCCAGACACCAAAGGATAGTCCCACAAACGGCCAACCCAGTGCAGGCAGCCCCTTGTCCTGCCTGCCCCAGCAGAGCCAAGACCAGCTCCATGGTGAGGAGGGACGTGGCCGCCCTGGCCAGAGACCTGCATGCAGGGTTATGCAAAGAGCTTTGTGAGAAGTACTTGTCTTCTGACATTCCTTGAAGCTAATATTCTATTGCTTTTACAGTGAAAAGCTTTTCTAATTTGCTCCAAGATTTTTAAGAAAGGTAAATACGTTTGTGTATTTTAGATTAAGCAAGCATTTCCTGCTGCTTTAGGGACTAGAGTCATCTACAATAAAGAAATCTGTATTAAATTCTCATCTTCTTGTATTAGCTCTCTGTTACCCATGCCTCCTACGGCAGCCTGAGCTGGGCCGTGACCAGCCTGGGGTGCAGGAAGCAATTCTGCTCTGGATGGGGTGGATCAGATGAGTATTTCCAAATGGCTGATCCATTGCCTGCTGATACCTACAGACATTGCAGCAGAAAGAGGACCCTGAGTGTGAGCAAGGAAGCCTCACCTGCTTGCATGCAGCAAATGAAGAAAACAAAATGAATATGTGAAGTCTGTGACTTGATTTATTTGGTTGTACCTTACACAGCCACACAGTTTGCTCAAGCAGGGCCCTCACACATTGCCATGGGTAGCATAACCTGGGAACGTTTGAAGGTTACCTACAAATCATTCTCCATCAGAAGCAGCTCTTTGGCTCATGGGAAAAACATAGACATGTAAGGAGATGGAGTGGGGATTGTGTGTCTTGTGAAGGTATCTCAGTACTTATTGTGCATGCCAGATAGTGCAGAACCGACAGATGGTTCAACAGATGCTCTGAGATAGAAGTGGCTTAGTAGGTGAACCATAAAAAAGGCATGAAGCACATAGAAAGAATCAGCACCACACCATTCATAATAAAAATGTCCCTTTTTTCACCCTGCTCAAAGTCTCACCAAGCACCACAGTTTATACCTATTGCCGAGCTCCAGCACTGCTAGCAGCATCTGTAGCACCTTAAAAGCCGCAAATGCCTGAGATCAGCTGCGTAGGCATGGGAAATATATTCAAGACTGCCTCATTAGATGACAACTGACTGAGCAGAGAGGTCATTTCTCCCTGCAAGATACAACATATCTTCCTTGACCTCATCAGCTACTGGAAAATCTGTAATGGTCCTAAAATCACAAGCCAGTTTCCTGAACCCATAGCTGCTTGCATTGTTCACCTGGGGCCAAGGTACTGCCATTCATCCAAGGTTCGTGCCACAGCTAAGAAAATAGGTGTCACGACCGCTGAAAGCCAAGCCAAGAGCTTCAAAGGGGCCTGTCAAGCTCCAGGTTTGTTCAATTTACATGTACTCATCTATGACAGATTCTGCAGCCTACAAGTCTTTCTTCTTGCTACTATTTATTTAGCTGTGAAGCTAATCTTCTGCCACAGTGTGAATGGGTATGTTAACTCCAATGGGAAAAGAGAAGGAATAGGAATTGGTGCCCATTAAATAGGGTACTAACCCCAAAACATATTGATGATGAAGGCTCCTGGATAACTGGGCTATATGACCATGTACCAGACACCCATATATGGTTATCAGCAACTATGAAGCATAATTAAAGCACACAGATAGCCATAGATCTTGCAGGTTCCTAAATCCATTCCCTGAGTTTAGCAGCCTAAATTTAACAGGAGCCATTCCCCAGCAGGGCCGAGGGGCGGGTGGCTGCGTTCAGAGGCTGCGCCCGGCTCTAGGTAGAGCTTCACTGCTCTCCATGCTCAGGGGGACCCTGCCATGCCCCTGCAGGCCACATTCTCACATGGCACCTCAGCTGAGTGCACCAGAGACTCAGCTTTTGCTGCTCAGGTGCTTGGGCTAGTGAACTATAATGCTTGCCAACCGGTTCTTGTTTCTCGCCATCACACCCCTAGTTTCAGCACTGAAGAAGTATGCGATATCCAGGCAGCAGAGGGAACAAGGACAAGGATGGGAATGGCAGTGCTAGCATACCCCATCTCTAGAGCTAGGAGCACCAGGGGTAAGGTCATACAGGTTTCATCTGACACAGAGACCTGTTTTAAATACCAACAAAAATTCACTTTATCTACAGGAATCAGGAAAAGGAAATAAAAAACTAAACATTAAAGCCACCTCTAGGACATACAGGAAACTTCAATTTCCTTCCAAGAGATACAAATTCATTTCATTGCAGTGTAATTATGTAGGGCTCTAGGATATCACGACTGAGATATTTCTTTTTTGAGCTGCCCCACCTGAATATTTAATAAAAAATTGTTTGTAATTTCCTACCATCATCAGTGAAAGCCTGTAAGCCAGGTTCAGCCACATTAAAACCTTTAATTCAAGCCTCCACTAACCTTCCATGGGGGTATTATTGTCCGGCCGGTTGGCAAAGACGACATCCACGTATTCCAGCTGCAGTCTCTGGAGAGAAGCCTTTAGCCCTGGAAACAGCAAAGCAGAGACAAGAACCTGCACGGTCAGTGTGAGGCAGGAGTATGGCAGCACAGAGCTGCCAGGTACAGAGCAGCACTACGTTAGGACTGAAACAGGACTCATTGCATCTACATACATGCCTAATATATATACACGCACACAGCACCAAATAGCATATAAGAAGGACGCTGCATAATGTTGTCCCATATCTATGCAGGCATATTTAGAAAAGAGCACCAGCTTGTCCACATGCAGAATCCCACCCCTTCCATGAGAATTTGCCTTTTTTTTCTGAATTACACTGAGTTTTGAACTGGTCACCAAGGGTACCCACGGCCAGCCCATCAGAAGGCATCTGCCAGGGACCAGTTTCAGTGCTCCGCTTCTGTTCAAGTTAATTTAATCTAAATCACATCACAGAGCCTTTCTGTGCAAGCCCAGGGTACATCACCTCCATCCTGGCCCACTTAATGAAGCCCTGCCCCACGAGACCTTCCAGAAATGCAAGCCCAGATGGGAGGCTGGTGGCACTCGGTTGGATCCATTATGGTGAGCAGATAAAGAACCATGGAGGGTTTTACTCTCTCCGCAGGGTAAGCAAGCAGTGCTCAGCAACGCATTGCATAGGGCAGAAACTGTTTTGCAGCTATGGTCCAGAACTGCCCAGGCTTCAACATCTTCGCTACAAGGACTGGATGGGAGATGGCATCAAAAGCCTACATATATATACATGTGTGTGTGTTTAAGACAGAGAGAGAGAGAGAGAAGAGGATTTATAACACTTATTTTCCATAAATCTTCCCAGGAACAAAATGTTTTTATGAGTGTTCGTGAAGAATGAGCCAAAATAGAGCAGTCTGAAAATGTTCACTGAATTTTGAGATGAAAAAAGATGGCCATTTTTGCCGAATGTATTTTTAGAAAATAGCTAACATTGACCTTAACATTATATGCTATGTGTTCTGTGAAGTTATTTCAACTGCTGCCAGCATTTTTTCTATCATTTCACGAAGTAGCTCCACAAGAAATAGAAAATAGATGTGTTTGGACCACCTATGACATGGCTGCAACTTCCCTGAGCACCTCTGGGTCTAGGGTCACCAGCAGCTGGGACACCACCTCATGGCAGCGTTATTCAAATGAAAAGTCAATAAAATGTTGGTAAAAAACTTGATTGAGATTTATCTTAATATGAAAGTCAATCTAATGTAACTGAATTCTGCAAATCCTTAACAGCAAAAACTTTCCAGGACAATCTCAGACGTACGAGCTGTGTACTAGGAGGCAAAACCGACTGTGCTCTGGTGATGCTCCTCATCACTGAAAAATAGCAGCTTTGAGGTGGAAGATGCCCAAATCTGCACCCCAGGGAGGAGACTTCTCTGCTCACTGTGTTTGCCAATGACTGTGCTCACCTGCTCCCACCTACACCTGCAGGGTATGATGCAGGTGACAGTGACATCCCAGGTGGGGGGTGGATAATATAAATACAGTAATAATATTTTCCATCTAATCTATGTTTTAACATACACAGAGCAAATCCTGGTTGTTGAAAGTTGTGGCAAATGGGCCATTGCAGATTTTTATGATAAAACATGCGAACGGCCGAACACAAGTTACAGCTGCCATTTCTGGCAGGCAAACTGGATTTTGTGCAGTCGGATGCTACATTCTGATAAGAAAAGACCAAAATATACCTCCTGCCTATTCTGTGGCCCAAACAGCCTGGTCCCCCCCGCACCATCAAACTACAACACCATGGCACGCTAGTAATGTAGATGAGCCTGAACTTTCTTTTCCGATTTGTCTTAGCAGCATACACTAGCTTAACCAGCAACCACTGTAAACAATTAGGGCTTAACTCATAAATCAAGAGGAGACTAATTACCCCAGCATACAAAGTCCAATAAAGAGAATCGCTTTTCATGGCTGCAACCATCGTGGTGTGTTGGTTTATGGAGGCTGCTGCTCCCCTGGGGCTTCAGCCCTGAGTTATCCAGACTGTCATTGCCCAGCAAGGAGAAGCTGCTTCCTCAGGAGCAGCACAGTCTGCTGCCCTGCTCTCCCCAAGGACTTTGGTGTGGAACATATAATTTCCCAGTAACCTAAAGAACATGTTTTGCACATCCCTCTGTGCCAGCAGACAGAAGTGGGTCAAACTGCAACAAGAGGTAGGCAGTACAAATCCCTCTGCAGGGATCTGAAGCTCAGGTACCAAGCCTGATGCTCCCCTTCTGCCCTGAAGGCTGCCTAGCCCCAAAGAGCCAGAGACCCTCAGTAACTCACTTCCATGGCTGCATAAAGCAGCTTTTCTCCTAACCCAAGCTATTTTTACCCAGAATATATGCAGAAGACGTGCCCAGGCTGCTTTTCTGGGTCTGGAACCTGCTTACAATCTGCACAGGGGGAAAGTTATTGGTCCCTGGGTCATCCCTGGGGGGGGTTTGGTGGTCTGTTCCAATCCTGCTCAGGAGCCAGCCAAGGCTGGCACTGTGATCCTTATTATGACAGAAATATGTCTTTTATGGGTGCATTTCTGTCCTGCATGTAAAATCCTGTGCAAGTTATAATCGTGTCTATGGTCCATGTTCCTGAGTACCTGACCCAACACCTAACAGCCCCTGGAAAGAGCTATATTGAGTGAAACATAGTTATCCATATAGAAACACATATGTGCTCTGATGCCCTGTACAGCAATAATGTATCCCAAAAAACAAACAAAAAAAGCAATTGGAAGGAAGATGAGAAGCATCTGTTAGACCCAGCAGAGACTTGGGTGAATAATCCTGGTGGATGAGCAAGGTAGCGCACAGCATCTCTCAGTGGGATGCAGGACTGGATGCAAGGAACCATGTGAGGGAGTGTACAAGAAGATAAAACAGCACTGAGAGCAAACCACAGCCCTCCCCAGCCTGCTGCTCAGCAGATGGGACCTGGCACCCCTCCAGAGGCTATTTCTGCAGGCTGACATCATGCCCCGCATCCTCATCCCTCCCTCCTCTGCCAAGGGAGCCCACAGCCACGTCTGCCGACCACGCACTGCTGCTGACTGCCCCATCTCTTCTGAGAAAGGGCTGGGGGGTGTCAGCAGAACAGCTCCAGACCCCCTGAGCCTTCCTGCCTCCTGCCATCTCGCAGCAGCTGGGATTGGGACTGTTCTTGAGGACAACCGTGCAAAAGCTGCCAGGAACCCGCATGAGGCAGTAAGGTTTTGCGGCACAGCAAACCCTGATTACAGCAGATAAGCAATAAATCTACAAGCCAGCCAAGGACAACACACTTACTTATGATAACAAAAAACCACAAAAGGTTATTGCTTCATAGAGGTGTGGCAGAGAAGGCCTTTTGCGTGCGATGCATTTGCTCACACCTTTTGAGAAAAGCCAGAATAACCCTTCGGTGCATTTCAGGCAGCTCACAGCCAAGCTTAGGAACTGCCCAGCGCAGAGAGTCAAATAGGCTTGGCTCACAGGAGAGCAATTGCCCTGGGGTCCAGGCAACCCGTCCACCTGTACCAAGGCACCTATGCACAGCCAAACAACACATACCTTCAATGATGTGTTTTCTCGAAAGTCCTCTTTCTGTTTCAGCTCTGCAAAGGATAAATAGGTACACAGATGTTAGAGATCTGAGCTGCTAACAACTGGGGAGTGCTAATTTTGTATCCTGGTTTAAACCTCCCGAAAATGAAGTTACAACTCATACAACAGAGAGACCCTGAACATTGTTTGGGTTCCCAGTCTCAAAGACAGCATCATCTTCAATATGTAATACCACTGTTAATTTAACATGATAACAGCTGTGCTATGGATATTACCTGACTAAAGCTACTGGCTGATACTTATAAGCAGAAGGGTGAGGATGCTGGAAGGGCAGTGGGGGCTGCTGGGGCCAGGCAGCACGGGGATGGAGCTGTGCCCTAGCTGACCCCAGCACGGAAACCTCATTGACATCACCTGCAATATTGAAGCAAGGCTGTCTTCACCCTGCCAGTGCACCTCCCAGAGCTGCAAAGATACTCGGGGTGGGAGCACACCCAGCATGGCACCCTGGCATCTGCTAGGGACTAGCACCTCTGCCAAGCTCTAACTCTCTAAAAGACTTGGCAAAACGAGGAGAAAGAAGACAATAGTGACAAGCCACACCTGCAAGGTGCCACTGTCCAGCTGGCTGTACAACTGTAAAGGGGAAAAGCACGAAGCAGCAGCAAACACCATTAAGAGTAAATGCGACACTTACTTTCCACCCCAGTACAGTTTTGTTGTTATGACCAGACTGGACCTCCTGCAAAAAGAACAGAAATACTATTACTGTTAAAAACAATTACAAGTAACCAAGCTGCCCATCAAGTGGGTGTTCACAAATCACTAGAAAACTTTTTACAACAGGTCACTTCTATGCTCAGGTCTGCTGCAGACAGGGAGTGACAATAGACTGGTATGCAGAAATCGAAGCTAATGCAAGTGAAATTGCCAAAAAAAGGGTACATTTTTAATTACGGAGAAAGCAATCTCCAGGGCCCTTAACAGAGGGTATCCAAGTGCAGCGCCCCTCATTATCATGCAGTATTCCCAGAGCCGTTAAAACTCTAAGTGTTAAATTCACTGAATTAATCTACAAATTCCCATGTGATATCAAACCAAAGATTTATCCTTTGCAAACTACCTTACTGTGTAACTGTACAACGCACAATTTCTCCAGCGTTTGCTTTTTTTCCCACAGTATCCAGAATATTTCTTACTGAGTAATCTTCACCCTAACACAGGGGATACTGATTTTGGAAAAAGCACCACTAGAACTCATTCTTCATTTGGAGGCTGAACATGACACACACACACAGGAGGTCTTGAAAGATTATGTAAATGCTCTTAAAACTACACAACATATGGTAATGTGCATCATTTAAATTAAGTATCATCTCCTACCAGGCTATCCAAGATGAAGGCCCATCACATCTTTGCATTCTTAATACATAATCTTATGTACACAGATAAGGATGCCAGTGCACGACAGTCTGTCTTGATGCACCATGCAAGGCAGTGACAACATATATGCTCAGAAGTTGTCTTAACTGCACCATGCACAGAGACAGCGGTCGAGGCAGCACAGCAGGCTGATGGCTGCAGCCTTGCAAAGCCAGTCTGTGCTCCCCAAGAGACAGGAGAGCATTTTTATGTGGCACTTGAAAAGTCTGGCTGCTGCAGAAGTCCTGGCTGGCTGCATTGCATGTGACCATTGCACAGGCAAGCTCCTAGCACTGCCTGAAAGTAGCAGTCCCTGCTCTTGGGCCAGCAGCACCTAATATGCATCATTTTTAAAACCCAGAAGGATTCTCATATGCCCAGAGGTCCTGCCTGCTTGCAGGGGTCTGGCAGTACAGTACCTCCAGCCCTTCTTCTTCAGGATGTTCCCCAGGATGACCTCAGCCCTGTGCAAGAGAGAGAGTCCAGTGTGAGAGGAGACATGAGGATGCTCAGTGCCAGGTAGACCACCATAGCTGCTGTCTACCCCAGCCCCCTGAAATGTCGCCCAGACACCAGCCTGCAGCACTGCTATGGGCTGTGCAGCCCTCCCCTCCCCGCGTTATGGTGACCCAGCACTGGCTGGAATAGGTCCCCTCCGTCACTACCAAGATCTTGTCACCCACTCCTGTAGGGGCAGACCTGCACCCATATGCTCTACATCTCCTCAAACCTGTTCTGGGAAGGCAAAGCCCTTTTGTCTGCACACCAGGGATGCGATGTCCAAGTCCACCTTTTACACTAAATACAAGGCAGTATAAATCAGGCAAAGTCAGATAAATTATGGATGGATATTTCCCACCCCAGTTCCACAGTGACACTAAGAGCATTAGCTCGGCTGCAGCCAGAGTGGTTCTCGTGCTGGGATCTGTGCCTGGGAGCTGTCACCGGCACAGGCCGTTTATCACCATTAAAATGCACACTGACTTTCATTTATTCAGGACATTTTTCTAACTCGTACTAACAGCAAGGAGCACAGGTGATACATTTCAGTCTTCAGCTGGCTACAAGAGGGCTTGGGTTAATTTTTTGTTCGATTTTTTATCTAACTTATAAAGGCTTTTCTGCTCCCCTCAGGGAGAATGGGGTTTCCCAAGCACTACCAGGGTCAGAGCCTTATCAGTCATGAGTGACTGACACAGGGAGGAGCAGACCCAGGCGGAGGGACCCCAGTGAAGTGGAGCAGGATGCTGGGCACTCACTTGCCGGCCGCATACACCTCAGCTGTGTCAAACAAGTTGACGCCGCTTTCATAGGCGATGGTCATCAGCTGCTCAGCCACCTCAGGGAACAGAGACAGAGAGGTGAGGGGCGGCAAGTGTGGTCACATCTCATCCCCCGTGGAGAAAAGCCCCTTAAGGCACAAAGCAGCTTCAGCAGGGCTGGGAGAGGTGTAGCATCCCCTGCCCAGAGGGGCAAGACCCTTTGGCAGGGCACCCAGCAGAGGGTGCACTGGCCTGAGAAGCACCAAAACACAGTGCACAAAATTACATCAACTTCCCTTTGACTCTTCTTGGGAGGAATTAATCTCTTCTCATAGGAAACTTCTAATAAGAGAGTGAACAAGAAATTTTATAGGGTTATAGAAAATAGTCTGCAAATCCGTGAAGTTTAATACAGAAAGCATATTTCTATGGTAAGAGTTCAATTTATTTTTTTTTTTGGATACCTGACATTGGCTCATGCAGCTCTCCAGCAGACATTGTGGGGTATGTAAATACCTGAGAGTAATTTCACATGATCCCCATCAATGCCCTGTGATTCCCACTACTCCCTGAGGAGATTCGGCACCCAGAAGGGGCTAGCAGCTCGGGGAGGGAGCGGGGAAGGCACCAAGCCAGGGCACCCACGCACAGCCAATGTCCTTAGCATGGGCATCCCTCAAGGACAGGGTTGTGTTTCAGTCCTCTTTTTCCATGCATGAACACTTGCACTAATTTATTCTAATCAAGGAGGACAGGAGAGCCAGGGAACAAATTATAATCAAAACAAGTCATCTCTCTTCAGCCTGTAATGCCAAGAAACAGGAATGAACTCACTGATCCACCATCAGCAGAAGAAATATCACCAAAGAACAAGCAAATTCAAAAGCAAAAAGCCTTTGAGTTCAGACTCCTGGGCTGTTTTCCTTCTGCCAAAGTTATTTTGGGGTTTGTCATGTACAAGGAGGAAGGCAGCCAGGAGGTTGCTCTCCTTTTGATGACTAGCATCTGCAGCAAACCTGAGATGGAAAGAAACCCACATGCTGCCCAGCACTCAGAGAATTATTAACTGAGATTAGGAGCCACCCGGTAGAGGCAAGTGTGCGTAGGAAACCCAAGTTCATTTTCATGTTTCATCTTATTATGTAAAAAAATATTTCACGAGGCAGCTCCTCGTAAGCTGAGCCCCAGCCTGTATTTATGACTGTTGCTGATTACATACATGATGCAAAAATAGTTTCCAATTTCCGCTCCAAGAACAGTGCCACTGCCAATGGTAAGGAGGAAATCTCTTCAAACAGTGTGGAAAAGATCACTTTCAGGGATAGACGGGGTGTTTTTATTAAAGTTGACCTCTGGAAATATCAGTTTCATTACGGCTTTTTTGAAGCAGAAGCTCAAGCTTTGTGTTGCTTTGGTTAGTACCTCTCTGTCATTTCCTCTTACAGAAACAGGCTCTTCTGATTTCGGTAGCCATGGTTTCATTTAAAAATATCTCATATTGGCTTTTATTTCATGCATTGCATTTAGACCAAGAATTACTTACCTCGTCTGAGATTTGACCTCCAAAAGTGACCCATGTCCCTAGACAGAACAAAATAATCTGTTACTACAAGAGGTTTTTGCAGACAAAAATTTGCTCCACCAAAATTCAGATTCCTTGCGATTAAAAGGTTTAAAATGGGGTTTACTGTTTCAGAGGTTGCTGCATCTGAGGTTCTGCAGCCGGGCAGGACAGGGACAGGCACTGGAACCCCCTCTCTCCTGGGGAGACAGGTGCATGGACCTGGGACTGGCCCATGAACCCATTCAGGGAAGCTCCTGTAGGACTCTGTGCTGTCAAAATACACAGTTTTATCGAACTCTGAAGCTCTTTGCAAAACTGAGCTCATTTCCCAAAGCTTCAATTTGACAAATTGGAAAAAAATTATGATGCTGGTGAAACATGTCATTTGTGGATTGAAATTCTTCCTAAATTTGTGCTTCAGCATTTAGCATCATACTAGTCAAAATTAGGGGTAAAAAATACTTCTATTGACATGAAGTATTTAAAACCCAAAGTGACTTTCCCCCAGGAACTGTTCCATAAAGCCCATGTCCAACACCAGCGCAGCCAATGAGCAGTGCTTTCATTAGCTGGCTCAAAAAGTCGCTGCAGTTTAAACTCAGTTGCAGACTGGCCTATTATTAGGAAATAATTTGGGGCATTATTTCTTTATGACCACTGCTTAAAAAACAAATATTGTGTGGTGGAAAGAGCATGTGGATCTAACTGGATATTCCTAAGCTACAAGTGTGTTATTTCCTATGTAAATTCTATATGTGTGTGTATAAATATACAAGTATTCCTATATATATATATATCTCTTAGGATTACATATTTCCTAAGCCACTGGAAGAGAAGAGATGACAGTGAGATGGGGAAGTGCCAGGTCACATATGGGACGCTGCTCAGGCAGCCCATGCTCATCCAGGCAGACACAGCTTCTGCCCTACTTGTCTGGCCGTAGACAACATCCCATGGAAAGCGATGCCAAGAGACAAGAATGGTGGCTGTGACATTACCTGTGCCTTTTGCCAGCCAAAGTCACAAGGTGGTTTTGATCCA
Source organism: Ara ararauna (assembly GCA_028858755.1). NCBI lineage: Eukaryota > Metazoa > Chordata > Aves > Psittaciformes > Psittacidae > Ara > Ara ararauna. The sequence continues at coordinate 26,449,885 of CM054382.1, read as the reverse complement.
CAGCACTTTTCAAGACATACACGCCAGCTACATATAAAGCTACATGTTATTCAATTAATGGATGGGTCAATGCTCACATGGCTTACACAAAATTTCCCACAATTTAAAATTTTGCCTTTTATGATCCCTCCATAATGGATGGGGTTCAGGCCCAATGCAATTTGGGCAAGATGAAGGAGACTGGGGTGCCAGCGAGGGGTTGAGCTCTGATGTTGCTAAGAGGGAAATAAATTAAATGTTCCCTGGGTGCTTGCACTTGCAAAGATGCAATAGGTACGTAAGTGCTCCCACATCTTCATTAAAAATGTATTGGTTAGCTCATTGCTCATAGCAAGCGTGAAAGATGAACCTTGAGCAGGAGTCAGAAAGCAGAGAGCTTGCCTGCTGCTAGTGCTCGAGCTGCTTTGATCACTCCCTGGTTAGAGCTAAAACAAGAGTTGTCTCTGTTAGGAGAATCTTGCTCTCTTCCCCTCAAAAGAGAGTCAATTTGAATTATTTTATAACTGGTTTCTTTGAGTGAAGGTAAAGTTATTATTAACCATGTACGCTTACTGTGCATTTAAACCGAAACTCTTCATTTCCTGCAGAATAACCCAAGTTCTGGAAAAACAAAGATTTCACAGAACAGGAACATGTAACACAGCTAATGCTACTGAAATAAGAAGAATCAGCAAAGAGCACACATTTTTAACTGATTTTGCACTTACTTCTGCTCTCTGTAAGGCAATAATCAGGCAGCAGCAGCAGCCACCAAGCCCAGAGCTGCCCTGTAGTGGGCAGGCACCCTTGCCTTCCCTGCTATGCCCTGACAGCTAAAGACCTCAGGAAATGCACTTTCATCCTGTGAGTAAGATAGGCTCTGGTCCTGCACAATAAAGATAAAAATGAAAACAGGTTTCAGCTTATCATTAAGCTTCTTTATGCAGATGAAAAAAATAAAACCCAAATGAAGCCTGATTTCCATGTTAAAGCTTCAGAAGTGTTATTTTTATGGGAATACATTAAAATGCATTTCTACTGAAAAATGAGTTGAGACTGTTTATACCAAAGTGATTTCTTTGCTTAAGTATGCATGCAGGTCCCCAGCACAGGTGAGAAGAAAGGCAACCATTTATACATCTAGTGGATTGCACATCCTCTCTTGAATTTCAGTGGCTACAACCTTACAACACAAACCATGCTGCAAACAGCAACAGAGTGTGTAATGGAGAGGCAAAATGCTCAAGTGTTTGGGTGCATGGAGAGCAGCCCAAGAGCTGACAATGGCTTGCATAAGAACAGCGAGTGCTTGATCTCTTTAAGTACAAGCAGTAAATATATGCAATATGTACCTGTCCTGGATCTGCCCGTCTCCCCCTGTACTTCCAAACCCAGCCTGGGGAACGCAAGGAGCCTAGGACCCTAACCCTATCCTAACATCACTGGGATCACATAGGTGATGAATCCTTGGGGTATTCTTTTTAACTTGATCACTGCAAAACCAGCCAGGGAGGTAAGTTTTTGCTCTGCAAGGTGATGTCTAAAGCATCAGATGGGATCAGGAAGGCGAGATGCTCTGGTGCAATCCCAGCCAGAGCCAGGAGCAGGGAAAGCAGCACACAATTCCCCCAGGCAGCTGACGTAGGTTACCTATGCCCAAAACAGCCAGAGCAGCTGCCGGGGCTGCAGCTGCTGCTCAGCTCTAATTTAAAGAAAAGTCACTCCAGAAAGTGCAAGGCACACTTAGCATTTCAAACGATGACTGTGGATGATTCACAACCTCAGCCAAAGGGAGTATGTTGGAAGAAAATATACTAGATGTATGCTTTCTAAATCATCACTTTTTCACCTCAGTAAGTCATTGTCTTTGTCTTGTATACTCCAATTCACTCTCTATAAACACAACTCCCCCATGACACAGCATGGCAGTGGCTATAACCATACAACACAACCTCCTGTCCCTTGCCAATCACCTTGTTCCCTTGCATTGGAAAACAATTTCTCAACTGGATATCCTCACCTTTGTGGAATTTTTGTATTAAATCTAGATTTAGCTCCCTTTCCAAAGCGTGCCAGAGCCAAGCAAGGTGTGGTTACCAGTGGGCTATTTGCCGATTCAAAATTGACCACTCAACACTGTCATTGCCAGCAGATGTGTCACCTCTGAAGGGGGAAAAAAAGAACAAGGGTTCCTGGCTGAAAGCCAAAGCTTCACCTCCTGCCAGTACAGTTTTATCCCTGGCTTGCTCCTGGCAAGGATGATGCCACATGGACATCTGGCACATGGGTCTGCTCTGGTGCTCAAGTGACAAGCAAATGCTTGGCCCCACAAGCTTGAAGTACCTGTGTGCAAACCAGATTCCTCCACCACCATCCCAGATCAGTGGACATTTGGTGTTGGGTTTCCAAAAGCTTTTCCCCAAAACAAACACTAAGAGGCAACGGCTGCAGCTGACCCCTTCTGCTCACAGAACATCTGACTTTGCACCCGATTGTGAGCACAGGGCATCCTGCCAGTGGCTGCAGGAAGGTTTCTTGTGTGCTTGCATATTGAATTGGATTTAGGGGGTTGGGATGGTTGGTTTTGTCCTGCTGCTCATTTCCTTGGGACTGGGGCTAATCACCTTGTGGGAGGGTGTATCGGCATTTTCTAAAATTCAGCAGGCAGCCTCTGCAGGCAGGGTTCACTCTGAACTAACTACAAAAAAAGACATGACCTTATTTTTTCCTCTGCATCACACTCACATTTCAGAACGAGCATCACAGATAGAGCCTTACACCAGCCTGCGCATCTGCCCAAGGTTACACTGTTAAGATTTCTCAATTAATGCTTCACCCAGTGTTAACTTGCTCAAAGGAGGAGGTGAAAGCCCAGCTGGGCCAAGAACAGAGATCAGCACCAGGATGCTGCAGGAGCTGGTTCCACAGGAGCTCACCCAGCAGAGCAGTCCCAGCTCTGGTGGGAGATGCAGTGACCCAGAGTTATGCTCAGCCACCACCACAGCAGCCCTTCCCAAATGTCTTGCTTGCAAAACTCACTGCTAACACATCTGACCTCGTGCGCTCACTCAACACTTCTTACACTGCAAGCAGCACCCAGCAAACAAATTAATGACAGTGTGAGCTAGAAGAAGCAGGACATAATTAAAGGGTATACATTGCCTTAGCGCTGCCTGCCTGCGATTTCTGTCCTGCTTCACATTCTTCTCCACTTTTTCATGCAGGATGAAGCACGCTCCCACCTTGCTGAGGTTTTGGAAGGCTTTTAAGGAAGATTGTTGAGCCATCAAAACTTCAGTGAACCTTAAATTAGATTTTCATGCTGCATAGAGTTTAGGGAAACACATTTATCTTTTAGGGAACTGCAAAAGAGAAGCTATTTAGAAAAGTCATATAAGCTGGCACTCGAAGCAGACACCTGATGGATCTGCAGTGGGAGGGAGGACGTGCTGTGCTGCAGAAGAAATACCTGTACATTCAAAAGAAGGTGGCAACTGAATTTCAGGCTTTCCAGTTCTCCCCTATTCCTGCACACATGGCAAGGGGTATAGGGCTCATTGCTTTGGGAACAGGCTGAGATAAGTGGCTCCAAATGGATGCCCAGCAGCTCTTCCCCACCCCAGCCTGTGCCCAGAGCAGCCACTTGCTCCCTTCTCAGCCCCCCTTATCCCACACAGCTGCACTCACAAAGGCACAATATATTTAGATGTTGCTGCAGTTCCACATGCTTGAAAGTAAAGAAAAGCTCTGCAAAACATTTTTTCCTGCTGCTACTTCCTTCCTGTAGCTTTTCTCCACCACAACAACATTGGCTCTTGGTGAAACTGTAAGGATGATAAATAAAATCTCTGTGCAGATAAGACAACTCCTTTCAAAGCCTGGATATATTTTAACCAGAAGAGCTCTTCTTAGCGGAATAGGCCTTATTTATATGACTTGTGATACAGGGTGACTTTCACATTTCACTCTATTTTAAAATCAAATCTCAAAGTGTGTTGGAAGAAGTGAACTAACCCCTCAAGCACCTGCCCTGTGAGAACAGCCTGTACCAACTGAGGATGGAGCAGGGAGCTGGAAAGGGACATCCACAGGCTCAGCAGGCACCAAATGCAAGCAGAGTCAGGTCCTGGCCTGTTACTGCCTTCACTCACTCACCCCTGAGGCAGCAGCATAGAAGCCCAGCACACCCAACCGCTTTCCTAAACACATATCGGTGCCTCCACCTTCCCATCCTTCACTCTGACCCCCAGAGGAACAAGGACCCCTGATTAATGCGAGACCCAGGCAGAGCAAGGCATCTATCCTTTGAGGGTCTCTGCATATTCCCAGGGGCTTCATGCTCCTGATGCCCCAACCTTGCACCATGGGAAGCTGCTCAAAGGGAGAAAAACAGCCTCCTCCTTTCTACAGTGCTTGTTTAGATTTTTGTTTGGTTTATACATATATATATATGTATACGCACACTTTTAAGCATTCTTCATGTGAGCAGTTCAATTGCCATCAAAGAAATTACTCGCATGAGTAAAGTGATCAGGAGCTGTCCACTTCATCACACATGCTCTTACCGGGCAGCTGAAGACCACCAGCAATGTACAAAAGCCTGCAGGAACTGCAGCACCAATACACAACCTACAGGGCCAGCATGTACCTGCCGCAGTGCTTACAGATGCTCTTTTTGATAAAATATAGATAAGATAAAATATTGATAACATATTCTTCAGTTTCCAAACCAGTATGGAACAGAAATAACAAGGTACACGCATTGGATAAAGTAACAATCTGCCCACAGCCCAGGCAGAACATCATCCCCAGAGACTGGAGCTCTGATGCGTAAAGCCCTTGGGAGCATTCACAGACATCTCTGATGCAGTCTCTGTGGGCTGTCCCTTGTGGTAATCAGGTTGCATTAGAAGGATTTTATGTCATAAATGCTCACACAGTTCCACTCGAGCACTATGGGTGGAAAGCACTGCCTCACACCGTGGCTAATGCACAGAGCTGCTAACACACCTAAGAACTTCTGCCATGAGCCATCTGCAAGGCTGAGCACAGGCTGGGGCTCTGAGAAAGGACACATGTTACTGAAACATAACAGCAGCTACCACTACACTTCAGGGCAGAGTGTGGCTGCAGTAAGTGCAGTGGCTGTGGAGGTTACTCACCCAGCCCGAGGCATGAGACTCTCAGTCCAGATTTTCCAAGGTTTCTGGAAGGAAAAGAAAATAATCAGAAAATATCATTAAGTGCTCAAGGGACACACAACTTAAAGCCATGGGAAACCAGCAGCCAGGGAAGACGAGTCCCTGTTTTCAAGCAAATCATCTGTTTTTCTCCAAAGGGGCAGACTCTCCCTCAGCTGGGATGCTGGCCACCCAGTTTGGAGACATGTGGATGCACTGGTATCATTCTTGTCCTCACTAGGCTGTGGGAGAAGCTCTGAGGGCTCATGTATCTCACATCCGATGTTGTTTGGGGTCCCCTGAACAAAGCACACATGTTCCTTTCACTTTCATCAATAATGATGAAATTATTAAATTATTATTAATGAATAATACAATATAGTATCCACCTTATTCAGCTTCACTGGGGTTTTTTTTATTCACCCTCACACTTGTCAGAACACTCAAATCCTCACAGACCCCTGGTCTGGTTACACTGGTGCTCCAGTGTAACCAGCTCATGGATTCCGCATGAACAAAACAGCCCACGATTTTCCAGCCGGAGGGAAGGCAGCGCCTTGATCCCTAACACCGGCTGCTTTTCATCACCAGTAAGATAAAGTTATTGCCCTTCTCCTCACCTCCCAGAGCCAGGCTGGAGACAAGATAATTAGACCTGAGGCCATGAAATGTGCCATATATTAAACCCCTACCCTAACTTAAACCTACAGGTGCAGTACAAAATACCCTTTTAATTATACCCTCCTGCTTTAAACATCACATTACAGCTGGATCTGTGCAATTTTTTTGCCAGATCAAGGTATAATTTAAAGACCATCTATCTACCTTCCACTGCAGAGCACTAAAAATACCAAAAACCCAAAACCAAACAAAACCAAAAGATCACTGCACTTTTTGCTGCTCCTGATCAGTTATTTAAAGCCATATAAAAAATAAGTTAAAAAAATAAAAAAGGAAAAGCCCTGCTCACCCACAGGCAGGGCACGGTGAAAGGGGTCAGATGAAACACCCGACATTAGCACAGGTCATGCCCTGCTCTTTCAGCTCTTTCTGTTTTCACATGCTTTGCTTTGTGACCTTTTCACATGGCACAATTTCCAGTGTTGGAGAGCAACTAAAGGCATCCCGGGGGGTCAGGAAAACCAGCTGTACTCCAGCAGGCAGCCTTTGAGGCCATATTCCCACCATCCCACTCCCAATGCCACTGCTGTAGCCAGAACCCAGCGCTGCTGCTGGAAATGTAAAATTTTGGGAGAGACATGAATATGTCCTCGAGCAGCTACTTGAAAAGCTGCAGCTGCATTTCCAGCGCCATGAGCCCCAGGGATGTCCTCACAGCACGGATGGGGCAGGCACTGACCTGATTCTTTTTTCTTTCTTTTTTATTATTCTTTAAAAGTGAAAGCACAGCTGGAGCCCTGCATGCCAAAACCCATCCATGTGTGGAATAGCACAAGTCATGCCCATCCTCACCTGCTCAAAGCATAACCCTCTGAAAGTTCAAAGGCAAATACCCAGCAGCTGCCTGCATGCTCCAGCCTAAGCTGCAACACTTCTGGCAGGAAAGAGGAACCCCGGCTCACAGGTCTGGGACTTCCATGCTACTTCTGGAGACAACACACCTGCTGCACAGTGCTCTTTGAAGAAATCAAGTGCTACTGTGTGTTTACAAACAGTTTACATTTATTCTGTAGAAGAGCTTTTTTAAGTCCTCTTTCCCAACAACCTATTCTTTGCCTTTCAAAGTCTGTCTCTGTCCCTGCCGGCTGCCAGGACACAGCTTGGCCACGAATGTGTACTCCTCTCTCTACATAGATATAAATACATATATACACACATTACCCTTTATATATACATGCATATACATATCCTTTTTATATACCACTTTATATAAGCACATGCATACATACACATATCCATGCATGAAACCCTATAGCCTTCACATACATTTTCAGGGTACATCATCCAGCAGTGGGGTCTGTCTCAGTGTCTCAGCCCAGGTACTGGCTGGCTGTCCTGTCCTCCTTCCTCACAGGTCCCTTGTCCCCTCAGGCCACAAACCCACATCAGGGCTCATCCCTCCACAAACTGTGTTTTTAGGGGGTAAAGCACAGACACACACAAACCCAGTTTTCCTCCAGAGAGCGATAACCAGCTTTTTGGTGAGTCTGGTCCACCAACAAGTCTGGACAGAAGTATGGTGTTTGGATTTCCAAAACCGTATTTGCCATTTACTTAGCACATATGTGACCTGGGTACTTGGAAACATTTGTATCTACAGTCAAGAGCTGACACTCAAAATGCCAAGTCTTTGCAGTGCAAAATTTCTCTTGCAAAATGAGCTCAGAAGCCACTTGACCGCTCAGGAGGAGGTTGCCTAAGCCCATGGTCCAGCTTGGAGAGCATCACCAGGTCACAGCCGCCCATTAACTCCAATCCTTTTCAGCCCTCTGCTTGCTTGCAAGCATTTCACTCAACTGCACACTCTAGTTAACAGGTGGGCAGCATGCAAGGAAAGAAACACACCAAAACATGGAGCCCCCAAAACAGATAAAAAGTCAGCCCTCCCAGCATGGCTCATCTCCCAGTGCAGACCTCATGCTGCTTAAAAGCACACAGCTACTGGTTTGATTACTGGTCCTATGGCAGAGTAGTAAATTGTCTGAAAAAGCAGGAGTTCTTGAGACCTGGTTCTCCTCTACCCCTCTAAAAAGATAATATGAAAACCATCAGGAAAAAGAACTTTATGTATATGTTTAAATCTGTTTTGCTTCTTCCAGGTGTACATATATGTATAGATATATTGCACACATATACATATAGACAGACACACATGGCCAAAAACAGCAAAATTGCCAAGTAAAATCGATTGTTGGTTTCTAAGTAACTAGACAGGAAAAGCCCTTTATGCTTCCACTGCACTAATTCCCTAGTCTAAGACAACTAATGAGCTCAGTCCCTTGAGCTGAACCAGCAGCAGCCCGTGCAAAGCACTACGGATGGCTGCGCTGGGAGCAGTGGCTGGGACAGAAGTTGGGGTGGCAAGGCCGGCAAACCCCGACTCTGGTGAAGCCTGAGGTGCCCATTTGTCACTGGCTGCTCCAGCCACGCACAAACTGAACATCCTCCGTGCTCAAAGCTGCTGGAGTGCCTGTGCTTACTCGTGCCAGAGCAGAGCACCACCAATGGCTTCAGTTCCCTTCCACAGGGAAGTCCTGTGCATAAGGTGTGTGGGTTCCAGAGGGACAACAAGCGATTTGGGATCAGCTGGGAAAGCATGGGGGGATTCTGCCATTGCCCTCCCAAGTTATCATGGACAGTGTGGGTTTTTCTAGGCCAGCAGTGGAAGCTCTCAGCAATATTTTCAAAGCTAGAAATGGTCATTTCATACTGCTATCTTTTTACAGATCTACTGCTGAGCTGACACTCACGTGCTTTCCCTGCTGGATGGTTAATCACCTGGCCAGTGACGTATGAAGGCGATTGCCACTGCAACCCAAGGTCTGCCTCACCCATGTCCCCACTGAAGCCAGACCCAGCTAGGTGCTCTACATGCACAGTAGGCTTCACTGCACAGGACATAGAGGCTGGGAAAATCCGTGTCCCACCAGCAGCGCCTGGCTGCAGGAGGAGAGAGGAAGATCCCCTTTTCAAGCATCTTTCAGTTAGTAATTATCAGTGTATCAGTGCCATTGCTCTGGTCATTCTCATCTCTATTTGGCACTTGCTAACGCCAGACAGGGAGGACAAAGTGTTCCCCCATGAGCAGTGGTACCCGACATCCCATTTGTGATACCACAGTGCCAGCACTGCTATTTGCTGCTGTTAATGTCCTGAGCAGGTCATTCCGCCTCTGAACCCTGACCTTGCCTGCCCAGAGCATGAAGCCCAGCCTGCCTCCCAGACACCTGGCACTGCCACCACTCCTAGGAGTTTATGCTGACACTATTTAATCATGATTTCAGGAGGAAAAAAAAAAAAGGCCTTTTCAAATTGGAAGTCAGTGCTGCTGCAGGAGGAAGTAGCCATTAAAGAGGACATTGAAGGAGCCTCCAGTCACTCAGGATCACTTTGCTTTACCTAGGAGCAAATGATTAAAAATCAGCACTTGCATGCCTTCCCCCCCCCCCCCCCCCGCCCCTTTTCATTAGCACAGCAGAAATCTTGCTTCTCCTCTCACTGATACTCAGCTTCCCTTGCACTCGGCAGAACTGGAGCAATTGCACTGCTCCCCACAAATCACTGCCCAACCCTGCCACACACAGAGAAGTACCAAGAGTTTTAATTCCAGGACTCATCCTGCCATGGCACCTTCCATACTGCTTCTAGGCACCAATCTGAAGCTGCCTTTACTTCCTTTATCCCAAAGTTAAACCATCAGCATGACCCAAAAGGTATTCCACATCTCACTCCAGAATTCTTTTAAAATCAAAGGCTAAAGCAAAATGCTGTCACACCACTGTGCTGCCCAAACCCAGGCTATGGCAGGGCAGTCAAAGCACCTAAGCCTGGCTGTGGGAGAATCCACCAGAGGGAAGGGGATGAGGAAAGATGCACGGAAGCCACACAAAGAATATCATTTTGTGGCAGGAGCACAGGGCAGCCCCATTCAGGGCCCACAGCAGGAGCTGTGCAAACCCCACTGGAAGCACCCATGTCACTGAAACCTCTAATAAAGGATATTTATAGCCATGCTCATTACATTAAGTGCAATAGGGCACTAACTTCATGAAGTGAAAGAATGCACCACCCTGTTTGTAGGTCTAAGAAATATGCATTTTTAACCTTAAATCTTTCCAGTTTGCTTCTCCAGGGAGCAGGTAAGCATACCACGGTAGTATTGCCCACTCCCAATACCTGGAACCGAACAGGGAGGGGGACAGCAAAAGATATGGGGACACAAAGTCCCCAAGAGCCCAGCCTTGCATGTTGTTTTAATGTGGTTCTTCTTTCCTGGCTTAAACCAAAGGTGACATTTTCCCTGTGCAGGTGGGAGTTTGAGCTATCACAACTGTCCCCGCATCACCAGCAGCTTTGCCAGATTGCACTGGGCTCACAAGCATAGGAGATGTATGCCTGATTCATTGAAAACACAGCTTGCAAGTCAGGGATGTTGTTAAAAATACACCAAGGTACCAAAACAACATGTAGGGAGGGATGACATTTTCCTTGACTAGGCTTTTCCAAGCAGAGGGCGCATCCATTTCCCGAGGAAGCACAAGTTCTTGGCGGTGTTTGATGGGTAAGCACCAGTCTGAGACGCTGGCATCCATGACAACATCTGCATACTGTCAGCCTCCAGGAGCAGCTACCGCTGCTAAATGCCAGTTAATACCACACAAACAACCAGGCAGCACGTGAGAATGGCCCTGGTGGGGAAAAGGCTGGGAAGGAGGTGTTAGCCCAGCACCCGCTGGGGCCGGGTGCTCACAGCCAGCAGGGAATGGCAGCTTCCTGCTGGAAAGGAGCAGCTTCAGCAGCGGGACCCAAACAGGCAGCACAGACACAGGGCTGGTTACTAATCCCTCTGCCACTTGCAGGTCTTCACCAAGGAAATCAAGTTCTCATTTTCTCTTGCTAGTGGAGAGAGTTGCACATACACCATATCTGTTCGTGCCCCTTCCCCGTCCTCCATAAATCTCAGGCTCAGAGCCACAGCCCCCAGTGTTGCAGGTATTTTGCCTGGGATGAGCTTGGGGTTTTTGCCTGGCAGTCTGGCAGGCAGCACCCCAGCAGAGCAGGCATCAGGCCCTAGGGTGAAGGGGTTATTTCAGCTGCATGAGAACCTGGAAAACCTTTGTTCAATTACTTACACCTCTTCCCAGCCTGCAGCAAAGAGAAGAGCCTCCGCCTGGGCAGCAGTTTAGATCCCTGTGACTCAAGGGCCAAAGCTCACTCAGATTTGCTTCTGTCATTACAATTCCCATCTCCTTTGTTTCTAGAAGATGCAGCTTCAACCCCAACTGTAGACCAAGCACAGTTCCCTGTGTCCCACTACAGCTGCTGACTTATAAATGGCGACTCAAAACAGAACCAAAACCCCACCACAAAACTTAGTTTTTAAACACAAAAGAAATTATACTCAGAAGAGATACTTTGGTTCTGGACCTGCTGTGCTGCTGAATAAGCCAGAGTTAATTACTGCGCTAGAAGCACGTGGCTAAATGAGACAAGTGCCTATGTGCTGACACCAGTCAGTGCAGGGACACGGAGACCAGCTGCCACAAGACAGAACCAGCCCTGCAAAAGCCTACACCTCCCCAAAGCTGAGGAAAAAAGGCATTTTGATTATTAGCAGCTTTGCTGTGCGAATAGTTACGGACAAAACCAAGGAAAACACTATATAGAGTGCTGTAGCAGGTGTGAACAATGAGCAAGAAGAGCTTGTTACGTGTCTGAGGAGCCAGGGTTCAACATACACGAGAAAAGCCAAAACAGCAACTTTTGGCTTCAAGAACTCTTTAGTTCAGCATCAGGAAGTCAAAAAGCAGTGCAAAGGGAAAAGAGGACAAATGAATTCTGCAGGAATATAGAGGGGTGATGAGAGCAACAAGAGGCACCTGGGATAAAGCCTGATGGTAAAAAGGCAGGGGTAAAAATTAGTTTTTCAGGAGTCTCAGGAGCAAAGGAGGAGGAAACCCATTCCCAGGGAATTTTTTCTTGTGATGTGGCCACATAGGAAGGTTAGATTATGTCTTGCATGTTAATTTTCATTAAAAGGGCAAGAACCTGAGGTTTAAAATCAAGATGAATATTTGGCAATGAAAAGTGAGAATAATTTGACTGTGCATCAACCCTAAACTGATTTAACTCCTTCCCAGGAAGGATATTTGATGGGAATAGCATCCTAGGGCATTGCTGGCTACCAGAAAGTCTGAAATTATTCCTGTAACGACAAAGCAAGAAGACTTACAAGTCAGCTGGAAAGTTTTGCCCTCACTGCTTTTAAAAGCCTTACTCAAGCTACCCCACAATCTTCCTAACTACCCCAGGGCATGTATGGGCATCACTTCATCAACACAAATCTGCATATAACAGCATAAGTTGTATTTATAAGTATTAATTGTATGGAATATATCTATCAAGGAAACCTTGGAGTTTGCTACTGGTTTGGGTTTCACAGGCTCTCCCTGAACTTGCAGAGACTGGCACAGAGTGGCTCAGGCTGGAAGTGAAAAGGGGCAAAAAGGACAAAGCCACAACAGCCTAATGGTGGGGTTATTCCCTGTTTTCTGACACATAACAGCTAGGCTTGCCTTGCAAAATCTGACCTATGAGAGATTTGGGTGTAGCCTGGGGGGGACAGTGCCATTCCTTTGCTGCAGAGACAGCCCTTTCTGGCTATTGGCAGTGGTTGTCCTGCTCAGACCTGCCAGACATGCTCCACTGTGTCTTAAATTAGGAAGTTTCTGCAGTGTTCAACCAAAGCTTTTCATTTTTTAAATCCACTACATTATGCTGCTAAGAAAGCCTTTTCACTGGAAGAGCTAGCCAGCCTCTTCCAAATCTCCTCTGCTCAAGCAAGCTTTTTAATAACACTAAACCACTTCTTGCTGAAAAAAACCCAGCCTCTCCATGTAATGCTGCTGTCTCAATTAATTCCCAGGGTACATGGGGGGTGGCCAATTAGAATCCCATAGTCATTAAAGACTCACCTCACTAAGCAGAGGAAAACCTTTTCAAGTGAAACCGCACATAGATGAAAAGGACATAATCCTTAACCTTAAAGTAGGGGTGCCCAGTCTAGCCCGCACCTAAACCTCATTTAACATGGTATCACAGCAAGGATTGTTAAAGACCTGAAAAACTCCCCATCCTCATTTTGCCTCTTACACTCACTCAGTACCCCCTTAATGGCTCTTATGATAAGGATAAGCGCTGACAGTGCACTCACAGCTGAACTAGAGCACAGAGAATATAGAAGTTAGATAGATAGATACGAATCTGGCAGGCAGTGAGAACACCCATGTGTCGTGCCCTCCTGTCTCTTCTTTTGAGCTGGGTTATGAGCAACATCACTAGGCTGAGCTGACAGCCTTTGCAGCAAAGCCTCTCCACCCACGTGGGGAAGAAGCAAGTTTTAGGAGGGAGGTGAACACGAGGTAGGTGAGATGAACCCGGGGCAGAGAGCTCCCAGAAGAGCAGACACCAAAATCCCTGGGAGCATGAGAAACAAAAGGAAAGCCAGAGAGCAGTGAGGCTGCTGAAGCCCTGGAGAGGACAAGGCTTTGCTCTCACAGAAAGTATCCAGAGGGAGGATTTGGTAACAATAATTAAAAAAACCATCCATTTTTATGACTAACCTGTGATAAAGCAACAAACAGCACAACCCTGCACCCCTTCAGAAAGGTACCTAGGTCTCGGCAGAGGGGAAGGTCCCTGTTTGGTGGCCAAGCACCTCAGTCTCCCCTGGGACAAGTGGGAGCTGAACCCTGCCCGAACCAGGCTCTGCACAACCAGGCATCTGCAGGGTGGGGCTTTAATGAAGCGCCTAACTCAGCTCTTGTGGTTGCACCATTGCCAGGTACCTCCCACATTCACTGGGGTAAAGGAAGCCCCCCCCCAAACCATGCACAGAAACCAGAGACTCCCGTGCCCTCCCACACCACTGGTAGGGCTCTCATCCCCAGCAGCAAAACATCAACGCAGGACACAGCTGAGCATGCTGCCGGCATCATGCAGGCAGTGGCACAACACACTGGGACCTAGCCAGGTCTGGGGATTTTCAGAGCTGACAGTCTCCCTAATTAAAGAAAAAGGGGGAGAAGGTGGGGGAGGAAACATGTCGACAAAGCAGCCCATGCCATATGCAGGGATGGTATTTGTCTCTTGTGTCAAAGGGCAGAAAATGATTGTAATTACTCACTTTTAATCAATTTTAGTGTAGGGGAATTGGTAAGAAAGACCATCAGTGGCAGCAAATGCTGCAGCACTGAAGGCAACCATAACACCAGGCTGCAGAGAGCCTGCCCAGGCAACGCTGAGCATCCTTCAGTCACCACCAGCAGGTGCTTTCCCTATCCCTCCAGAACCACATTCATCAAGGGTGTGTATGCAATAAGTGTAGAAACCCCACAGACTCAGCTCCCCATGTACTCCAACAAGAGAAAGCACCTACCCCAGCACCCAGCCCTGGTGCAAAGGAAACCCATTTCCCTTCACACTTCAAGAAGCAGAGAAAAGCAATTCCCTCCTTTGAAACAGTCCTCACCATTAATCTTCCAGCCCCACACAGCATCATCCCAGTTCCAGATGCTTCCCCTAGCACACAGAGCAGCAACTATGGCCCATCACAAATCTCTGTATGAGGACACAGCCAGGTGAGCCAGCAACCACCCCCTCCCAGCAGGGTTTTGTGGTCTGAGACACCTGTACTGATTAATGAGCTCATTAACCTGCAAGTGGTTCCTCCTATAGATAAGGGACAAAGCAATTACAAGAAAATACATCTTAGTTATCCATGTGGGAGATTTGTTTTGCTGCTGCCCTTTGTTTGGAATGGGGAGTGTTTAGGTTCAGTCACTTCCGTTAACACACCCAAATCAGCCTAAATCTTCCTGATTCTAGGCAGGGCTGCTGCACCATCAGGTGTCTGAACCCGTGTCAGACTCTGCCTCCGTATTTCCCGCAGGTACCCGCTGGTTTGCAGAAGGGGAAAATCCAAAACCAACTTTCTCCATGTACAGGTAAACTTCAGTGTCTGACACTAGGTTCAGCTTACCTGCTGCATCGTGCTTCAGCAAAGCTAAAGCTGATCCCAGCCAGGATCAGCTGTGAGTGCTAACAGTCTCCCCCCTCTGCATCCTGGAAATATCTCCTAAACAGCCTCATGTTTGGTGAAGGCTAAAAATGAAAAGTTTAAGGTTTTAAAGCAGTAAGTGACAGTTGGGCTGCTCGGAAGATGAAGATGCTGAGCAGGTTTGCTTCAGTCTGAGGTGCACTGAATAATCCTGCTTTGAGCTTATCCACTACCATTATACCTAACTGTACAACGGGATCAAGATAAGCATCCTATCTGCCTGTTGATACATCTATCTCTCTCTCTCTCTATCTACCTACCTACCTACCTAGTTGCCTGTCTGCCTGACTTTCTATCTATCTGGAATGAGAGACAGAAAGAGTGAGAGGTTTTTCTAAGGAAAAACATAAGTTTTAAATAAAATCTCTGCAATAACACATACAATGACTAAAACGCTTTCAACTCCACACCCACAGAAGAATCATCAAGCTTAAAAGAGCTTTACAGAAATCAGATAATGCTGTTTTTTGCTTGTTCCAGCCCCAGTTTAATTGCCCTGTGTTGGTGGTCTTGCCCACAGAAGCCAACCTCTACCAGAAATGCAAAACTAAGGGGACTGATCCTGCGCAGTCAGTCATGCCAAGGCAGCCCCTGCCCCCAGGTGACCCCTGGGTGCTGTTTCACACCGGGGAGTGCAAGAGAGGGATGGTGGGTAGGGATTCCAGGTCCATGGGGGCACCGCTTGCCCCCTGTAGGTGCATTGCCAGCTCATGGTGCCCATGTTGCAGCGCCCGCAGCCACAATGATGGCTTGGCACAAGGGAGGTGTGCAGGGGAGGCAAAACCCGGTGCTCCCCAGGCATTTCTAAGTATTCCAGTGTGCAAAAAACATGCAGAGAGCAACAGATGGGGAAAAGGAGGTGGGAGAGAAGGGGGGGCTTTAAACAGGGTGGAGGGAATGAGAAAGAGCACACAGCCAGCACCTGGGAGAGGCATCGGCACCTTCAGGTACAGACACCTGTATGCAGGGGTCTTTATGGAAATCATCCACCTCTGCTACAGAAAGGAAGGGTTGGGGCACCCCGAGTGCAGTGCAGAACCTCCTCACATGCCTGCAAGAACCTTCCTGGATGCAGAGAGAGCCCCAAGGCAGTGACACATCTCCCCACCCATTCAATTAAGCAAAACTAGAGAAACTATGACACTGTTTTCCTGCGTATAAACTGCAGATAGTTTGGCTTATTGCTACAAAAATGTAAAAAAAAGTAACTGCTCCTGAAGCTGGTGGTGGGAAAACAACGTTGCTTAGAAACATCCCCATTAATGCTCCAGAACCATTCCTTTCTGCACAGAAAATGAATAAAATATGTAATTTGTTCCCTGAAAAAGAGAGGCTGTTTCAAGTAACAACAAAACCTGATGAAAGTAGAGACCCTTTCCAATTGCCCTCTCCTGCTGCAGCACATTCAATGTCCTTCATCTGTGACCTGCAGAGTGGGGAACAACAAAGTTAATACTGGGCTTCAGAGCTGTTCTTGGCCTTAGTGCTTTTGCTTGCTTTGTTTCCTAAAAAGCCTTCACTGGTTCAGCTGCTCCCCATGATGATGAATCCTCCTTATCACACCCTGCTTCTCTCCCCATTCAAATGCCAGAGAGGATCCGCCTGCACCCCCTGAGCAAAGAGAGCTGGTGGCAATTACAGACCTTGACCCCATCCCTGGCACCTGCATTAAAATGGGCAACAAGGGCATCGTGGCTTCCTGAATTACCCTGCTTGTACCTAGCAAGGCAAGGTAGGACCCCCCATGCCTGCACCATGAGGAAGGGGCTGTCCCTCACACCAGGATAATGCCTGCAGGGTCCCCAGGACACCGGGGACCCTGTGCAAACCAGTGCAATGTGGTAGGGAGGGGAAGGAACAGGCAGGAGAGGGGTCATCCTCTCCCACGCGGTCAAGTTCTCCTCTCCTCTCCACCGTTGCTGAGCCTCTTCCAAGCCATCCTGGTGCAAAACTGTCAAAGTTTCGGGTGATGCTTCTCTTTGGCACTCCTAGAGCTGCGATGTCGGTGAGACCAGCACCAACTATATCTTCAGGGCATTTATCCCCTCTGAACTTCTCCCAAGACACACATGCAGACAGCTCCTCAGCCTGGCAATGTCAAACCAGAGAGCAGATGGAAAAGTCACAGCTTGGGCTGAGCAGACGCTGTATTTCTGAGTGCTCTGGGAAAACACACCATCTCCTCAGCACCTCTCAAGTATCTAAGGTGACCTGTCAATATCTGCTTGGGCTCCCAAGATTCCTGCCTCCCCAGGGGAAGATGCTCAGCTCTTCCTAACATCTCAGAGCCATGTAAATGCTATCTGTCACGATTCATTAGGCTGCAACAGCCCGCAGTGCGGCTTAGCCCTTCTGTGAACTGAGAGTGAGGCAACATGGGGGTGCTAATTCTCTTCTTTACTTAACTTGGGTGCTTTCCTGCTTTTAAGGCTGGATTTCATTTTGCTCCATCAGCTCAAAAAGACCTGTAGATTTTAGACAATCAGCAGCTGCCCCTTCAGCAAGCTCCAATGGCAGGAGGTTGTCTCTAAGTGGTGTGGGTGGGAAGAGAGAAAAATAATGGTTTCTGTCTCTCATTTTGCGAACAAAACACTTCACAACACGCACAGCAGTTTCCACTAAATTACCACCCGTATTTGCAGTAATTGCAGTGATGCAGAATCACAGCTTTCCACTGTTTAATATTCTTTAAACCCCTTCACATGTGGAGAGATAATGAAGCAAGGAAGGTCTTGGGACACCTGCATGACCTGGGCAAGCTTTGGTCATAGCCAGGTACAAATCACAGTACTTCACTTCCTTTTAAGTAATGCTGCAAAAATCAGCACAATGCCTCACCAGCCATGTTTGCTGCTTCCTGTTGATGCTTTCAACTGCCTGGCGAGACAGCATCGCATTCTACCTGGAAAGTTATTTATTGCAGGATAGGGTTTAAAACTTTAGTTCTCGAATAGCAAGAATACTGATTTTTAACCCATGCTATGTGTATTCTTCCTTACTCTAATACAAACTGTCTTCCTCTTTGCCCCTCAGAAATATTCCCTGTTTTTAAATGGAAATTATTTCACCCTGATATGAATTGAAAGACCACCTGAACCACTCCATACAGGCACATCAGAACAGCATGAAGGTTCCTGATGGCATTTGTACATCCCAGCTGCGGCCAAGGGGGATGGGGCGCCTTTGGGCTTTCCTCTTGGAAAACCACGTTTTGCAGTGCCAGGCAGGCCAGACAAAAATGCTTTCACCTACTATTTGTCTGAGACACCCCCGGCAGAGACAGCCCTGTGGTGCCCAGCTGTGCCTGTGGTGTCAGGCTGTCCCCATGCCCAACAGCCCCTTGCCATGGAACCTTTGGATGCTCAGACCAAGGCACCACATCAAAGCAAAGGCTTCATGCATGAGCTGAGGTCAAGAACATCGAATCTCAGGAAATTTTTAACTCTATTTTCAAATTATAACAATCTTAGATGAACAGGCAAAGCTGTAGAAAAAGCTGGACCAGAGTAGGTGACCCAGCAGACACTTGAGCGAGATTTAAACAGATTTATTTCCTTGGTTGAGCATGTGCAAACTTATATTTGCTTTAGCATTCAATCTTACACTTGCAGTGTTTGACTGTGCTTATATTTGCTGCTTTGCAAGCTACTTTGTAAACTCTTCTATGATGTTATATAAATTTGATTTATGTGTGTCCGCAGTAGCGTGGCGAGCGTGTACCCTGAGTAACACTGCTTTTCCATGTTATTCCAGAGTAGAAGTGGATGGATAACATGGTCCCAAGAGCATCTTCTTTCCTATCCAACTTTCTGCAGCAAGTGGTTGGAGACCACTGGCTGCCCTGTGGTCCCCAATGCAGTTTGGGGGAATTGGTGGCTGCCCCCACCCTTGCAGCAGTGATATAAGTATTAGGTAAATGATACAAAACAGGAGAAAAAAACACCGGCTACTGGTGGAGTAACTGCAGAGACAAAACAGGACAGTATTGATCGGCTCATAAACAACAGCACTGAAGGCAGGAGATGGGTCCTGGGCAATGCAAACCCTGGCTTGGCAGTAGGAGGGGCAGCCAGCCCAGGCAATAACTATGCGAGGGGACAAACAGGTGCCTAAATGGCATCTGGCCCCTGTGTCTTGGCTCTCTTCACACTTTCCAACTCATCCCTCGTACTCGTAGGGCCACCGGGTGCGTAGGTGGTCGCTTCAGCTGAAATTCCCCAGAATGTTTTTTGGCTGCATCCTCTGAAAAGTTGCAGATGACGCATTAAAATGTAGATAAGGCAAAATAGATGGGCCGCAGCCAAGCGCAGGGGCTGTCGCGCGTGGCTCTGGCAGACATGCTGGTGTGCTCAGCCTCCCCACGTGGGATCTGTGCCATGAATGAGACTCCTGTATGCGATGCTCCTGCCCACTCCAGCCCTCCTGCCCAAGCTCCGGTGAGACTGGCCAAGAGGCAGTCTGCCAGGAGGCTGGGTGCTGGCACCGGCACGGAGCCACTCGCCACCCCAGGCTGCAGCGGGCCCCTGGGCACACACACGCTGCCCAGGCAGCCTCTCACCCACAGCTGGAACAGGAATGGTTGCTGAGAGTTTGCTGCAATGGCCTCCTGAAGCTGTGTGCAGCCCACGGCTCTGCTGCTCCCTCCGTGTTTCATCAGCCGTTGGACCCGAAGATGAAAGAAAGGAAAAGGAGAAATATTTGTCATTCTGCAATGATGCTTTTAAAGTGCAGAGTTTGAAATGTCTGGTGGAATTATGTTACCCTTGCAAAATAAATTAATAAATACATCTTGCAGTTCCTAAAGTGTTTGAATGAATCAAGTTATTTCCAGAAATGAGAGGACCAGGGAGCAACCCGTCACACCTAGGCACGGGCTAATCCACACATTCCCCACCGCCTTTCAGTGTACCCGGTGCCACAGTGCTATGGATCTCAGAGGGCTGGGCGAAGACCCTCAAACTTGGAACATGTGCTTAACCCTGTCACACCAACCATGTCCATTCCACTTTATACATGTAGGAAATCAGTATAAGCAAGTCATACCTGTGCGCACGGTGCTGACTATATTGTCACTAGTCAATACATTCCATAGAGTTGTAAATAGTAGATGCCATTTTCTCTCATTTCAGTGGTGCGTCAGACTGAAAGAGGCAAAACAAAATACCTAAGAAGGTATTAGTCGCTAAGCTGAAGTGACTGAACAAGCTGAAACTGGAAAATATGTGTTTTCTCCACAAGCAGGAGAGGCTAATTCTGACAAAATCACAAGACTAAGGAATGTGAAGGATTCTGAGCAGCCCTGGACAATGCCAGGTGCTCAGTGCAGCCATAAGCAACTCTGCCTTGCCTGCAGCCGGGAGCACCCACAGCGGGATCAGCCCGGGAAGGGAGCCTTTTGCTTTGGAGGGGCAATTTATTCGTGCATAAGTAATTAGGTAAAGGCTATTTGCATGAACTATTCCAAAAATAAGCAGCCTGATGGAGGGAGACTACTGTGAAAAATAGCTGGGTTTTGTTCTGTGCAGCACTTTTTAGCCTTTCAGAGAGAAAGGACATTTTTGACAGATTTTAAGTACTTCTGAAATCAGTTGTAGCAGTTTTACAGCCGGTGCAGCTGGAGCTGTGACCAGGCTTGGCTTTTCTGGCAAATGTAGTGCCAACAGGAAAATATAGGTATGCTATGAAAGTTTGACAACTTCATACACAAAATATTTCTAAAGGAGCTTGTTTCCATACAAGACACGTTTTTATGACTTACACAGCCCCTTCATAAGCGGCATGCAAGCTGCATGTATGACAGGCAATCCTAACAGCCTCAGCCCAGCAATCACCTCGCTCATGCCCCTTCTGTGCAATGAGGACATCCTGTTCATTGAATCTGAGGTCTTCCAGATGTGTTGCCTCCAGCTGGATTTAAGCTGGCAGCAAGCCCTGCAGTAGACTTTCACAGCAGTCTTGCATGCTGTAAGCAATAACTAGACATCAAACACATGCCAGCTTTCCTCCTTGGAACCTGCTAGGGGCAAGGTACCAGAGCCTCATTGGGGTGCCACATACAAAGGGCCTCCAGGAGCTGCAGGACCTTATTCTTCTGTAAGCTTATGGCTTCTCCTGATTCTCAAGCCCTGTATCACACCATCGATTATTTCTATTTGTTCTCCAGGCAGAGCTTTGCCAGAAAGTACCTCCTGAAACTCTTTAGTGCAGAGCCTGCAGAACCCTGACACCCCAGGCAAGACATCTCAGAAACAAGGCACTGCTCCCCACTCCCACCTGCCTGCCAGGAGGTTTCATGGTGCTACAAAAATAGTTTGAGAAACATTTCTAATACATTTGTATAACATGAGGATCGAGTATCAGTTTGCCAAAGGGATGATGCTGTACCTCCCTCAGGGGACACTGTTGTGGCAGGAACTATCTGGGAAGCAGTGGGAGGGCATTGCTGCAGGACTGCAGTACCGTGCATCCCAGAGTGACCCCAGGACACTGTAACAGACAGGGCACAGCCTGCCCCAAAAGGCTGTGAGCTCTCATACATGCCCAGGGCCACCACGGTCTCATGGGCTGCTGTATTATCCTTCCTGCTTTCTCCAGAGAGGTATAAAGTGGGCACAACAGCAGAAGATGCCGACAGAGAGCAGCTTCTGATCAGCTTCTAAAATGGGTTTGTTCAGGAGCAAACACCTTCCAACCCCTGCAGAGGCTCCTGTAAACGTGTCTTTGACTCCTGCAAAGTAATGTGAAGCATCACCTGGACTACCCCAAAGATCAGGGCTGGGATAAGGGGTAGGACACAGTAGCCAAATCTCTCTGTGCATTAGCAAGATCCATCCAAACCATCCGCTGCCTTTACATCAGGTTCAGGTTTCTATCCACCACTGGGCACCACCAGTTCTTGGTTTGTTGGATGTTTTCTGAGTACTGAAACACGGGGAAGTTTTGCTGAAGCAGGAGCTGGAAAAACATGGAACTGTCCCTCTCCCACCACAGCGCTAAGCACACACTGAGACTCAGGCAAAGAGGAGATGTCCACTGACTTGCAGCAGGGAAAGCATCACCCCAGCTTTAACCTCTGGCTCACACCGAGTCACATGCAGAGTGTTTTCTTTTCCTTACTGAGAATTAATTTCTTAACAAACATGCTCTACAGATGGCACTTTACAATGTTAGTCTAAAATAAAAATTAAAACTGAGTTTTGCCAAAGCAGCCATGCTAAAATAATACATTTTAAATATCTTAAACTGTGTGCTTCACAAGTAATTAAATTAGCTGTGTTTCTGCATTACATCTTCTCTTCCACCCATTTAAGCATTAGATTAATGTTGTCATGCAGATTTTAAGTGGAAAATATCATGCTGAGGGAAACAGTTCAGGACATGTGGAATGAAGCAGGGTGAGATTTAGCAGCTGGTTGGTCAGGAGCTTGCTTCAGCCATCACCATGAATCAGGGAGTTTTCCCACAGTGCCTTGAGCCAGGGGATAGCCACCACCACAAGCCAGTGCTGTTGAGAGTGGACCCTGGGTCCAGTGGCACAGGGAACAGCAGCACTGTGACAGCCACCCACAGGTGACAGGGACAGTGCCCAGGCTGCTCCCATGCCCTGCACGGCTCACCCACTGGAGGCGGTGCAGCTCATCACCAGAATATGATTGCATTATTTAAAAGCTTCCTTAATGTATCATCATTTTTCTTCTGCTTAACAAATCTGACATGAAAAGTGTGCTCTTTAAAACACCATTTGTCCCTGAATTCAATCTTGTTCTCCTCAACTCATCACTCTCTCTTGGGATTAAAATGGGGGGGGGGGGGGGGAATAAATGGCGTAGCAAGCCCTAGCTTATTGCTGTGCCCCTCTCTCCATGCCCCTCAGTGCTACCTGCACTGCAGGACAGCCTTCCTATCCTCAGCATGATGCAGAGGCCAGGCCAGACAATTTGTCATCCCCAGACCTTGCTCCATGGGGAGCAGAGGACACTGCATACTGGGGGATATGCAGCATCTTGCATGCCATGCTGGCCAGGGAAGTGAGGACTATCACGGCATAGCTGGGCAGAGATGATGTCAAATGCTGACACCCCTCCTCTGCATAACGGTCCCCCCTTCTGGTGCTAACACACAAGCCGGTCCCACTCTGACTGGTTGTGTATTTCTGCCTGAACGAGACCTCACTGGAAGGTATATAATTAAGCTGGTGGACTGATCTTTCCAAAATGCCTAATAAGTTAGGAACATTTTTATGAAGAATATTAGAATACTTGGAAATAACATTAAAAAATCAATTTTTTAATTAACTAAAGTTGATGTAGCAGGTTCTTGGCTTGGTTGGGTCTCTATGGGGAAAGGGGAGAAGGAGAAACCCTCAGCAGAAGAAATTCCTTCACTGCCCCAGGGAGCAAAGAGCAGAGCAGAGCCTGCAGATCCGGCAGTACTGGGCATCACTCCTCCAGGGGCAAAGCCATGCAGGGAGAGATGGGAAACGCTCTCAGCCAGGCAGGCACCACCTGGGCAGTCTGCGTTAAAAATAAAAGCAGGCTTTGCTTTATCTCAACCCTAGAAGAGGACATACATTTTCAGGGCTTACATTCAGCCCAGATAACTGCAAAGCCTTCATTTACAGAAGACGTGAAAGCCAGGGAGTGAGCATACCTTTGACAAATTCCATGCACTACTGTATTTTTACAGTTTACACAGTAAGTAAATGTGTAATCAAATCTAAAGCTTACTTTGTCTATGCTGGTTTTAACATTGCAATGTGAAACAGGGCCTTTGCGTCAATGTAACGAGACAAGAAAAATACAGACCACAGCCCCACTTAGCAGCTACAAACTCCTGAGAGCCATTAGGAATCTGAGAGCAGCAGAAACCAGGACAGATTTTGTTTACTCAACTGGTTCCTTTTTCTCCTCCTTTGAATTATTCTTGCCTTCTCTGTAGACATTATAAGACACAGTCCTGGGGGGAAAAGCACTGTGAATTCAATGTAAATCCATTCTGTTCACTGGATTAGTCTTAATTTATAGCAGTAAAATGAAGATCAGATGATGAGCCATAAAAATCAACCTGATGTGGAGAGCTACTGAAATAACATGTAATTTTATATCAAAATAATTGTGTCATTTGTATATGAGTGCTTAAAACTACTCATAATTGAAGCAAGACTTAAAGAAACCACAGATTCCTAAAGACATGAGGTAGCTATGCATGTAGATTCAAGGGAATAGAAGGCACAACTCCTGAAACACTGCTGAGAAATTCCTGCTTTCACTTATACCCCTTGAAAAGCGTAAGAGCTTTATCTTCTATTTCCAGACTAATTTTGCAGCCCAAAGTCACCTGTGTGCATTCCCAAACTGGCAGGTTGGAAGTTTGCTTTTGACTCCTC
This sequence comes from Ara ararauna, assembly GCA_028858755.1. Lineage (NCBI taxonomy): Eukaryota > Metazoa > Chordata > Aves > Psittaciformes > Psittacidae > Ara > Ara ararauna. The sequence continues at coordinate 26,425,542 of CM054382.1, read as the reverse complement.
TAAACCGACACGCAGACTGGCTGTACAGCCAGGCATGTTGCACAGGGTCTGCGCACAAAGTGTGCTTTATGGTGCAATTCTAGCGTTAATCATACCACATCTCTACTTAAGAAACTTGAGCTTTAATAAAAGCATTGCAATTTAGGCTTCTAGCCCATGGATCACCCAGGGTATGTTCAACGGAGTGGAAGAAACCGCCAGCGATCACGGAGGCAAAAGTCATTTTCCTGATGGTAATCACCCGGCTCTGAGTCTTTGCAGGGCTCCATCCCCTGCAGGCAGCAGTTTCTACTCTGTCTGCAAGTGATCAGAAGATATGCTGGGGACCTCTCCAAGGAGGGAGAATGGCTGTGGGATGTTTTCCAGGAGCACAATTGCTCTTTACCCCAGCCTGGTGACCCTGGGAGGCAAGGTGCTACAGAGCATCTCTCTGCTCTGGGCTGGGCCCTGGAAAGGTTTGAGTTAACCATAGGTTTGAGAGTTTTATACTTGCTATATACCTTAATTGTGTTTGCCAGCAGATATTTATAGCAGAAAATCAGGATGATGAATTCTTTGTGCTGTATTTTTATTGTGCCTTTTAATGTCTGTAATTGGTGCGCAGAGCCAGTGGAGTGCTGCTCTGACCCTGAGTAAATCAAGCCCACAGCCGCCTTTCCAGGAGGGGGAAGAGAGACATCCCGCTAGTGCCACCAGAGGAATACTCCCACCGCTGCGGTGCAATACATTAGTGGCTCTGTGTTAATGCGCTTTGACAATAGCCCATGATTTCAGGCACGCAGTGAAGAAAAATGACTGCAAACTGCTGACGAAGTTTCAGCCAGCGGGATGTAATGACCTCTGCTGGAATGTGGCCAGAGCACCACCTCAGTGCCACTGGGGACACTAGAAGGTCCCACAGCCTGCACCCTGGCAAGAAGCAGCACCCAGGAAGCCAGCCAGGAAAAGATTGACCAGGCCACCCTGCACCAAGCTTGCTGCAAGCACAGGCACCCACTATTTTGAGACATACCTGTGGCTCTGAGAGGAGGGAACAGACGGGCAGCAGCACCCACCCGTGGTCTCCTCCAGCCCCTCTGTGTCCATTCAGGCTCATGCTGGTGCTTTGCCCTCCAGAGCAGCAGCCAGTGCTCAGTGGTAACTGAACGGTGCAGCACCAGCACGAGGGAGAGCTTGGCACCTCCTGGGTGGCTGGGAAAGGTCTTTGGTTGCCAAAGCTATTCCAGATCTTACAAAATGACATGCCGCCTTTGAACGGCCAGTGCCCAGCCTACAGGAAGCACTATTTCCCCTATGGTGCCTGCAGCAGCAGGGCAGATTCCCCTGCAGATGTGGACAAGAGGGAACGAGGTTCCCAGGCTGGCGTCCCCACACAGGCTGCTTACATCCCTGCTAGCCATTACTAACACATTCTCAGAGACCTCCACAGCACAGGCGGGAGCCCCAGCGTTGTGGTGGCGTGGGCATGGTGTCCGTGAGCTCGTGAGATGGGGCTGGGCATCCCACACCTAGGGTGAGGGATGGGTTTCTCCACCAAATGATGATGCCTGTCCTCTTCACACCTTGCCGCAGGCTCTGTGCCAGCCGCAGGGTGAGCACAGACTATTAACTCCACCAGTTTGCCTTTGCGGTTCAAGATTTTTTGTTTAGGCTCCCACTGGAGTTAATGGTCAAAGCTGCTGCCATCAATTGTTTCTGAACACAAATAGCCGAGCTTTGTAAATTGGGTCCCTCGTGCCCATGCGCGGGCAGAGCTCTCATAAAAGGCTATTTTTGAACTGCTGACGGCCCTGAATCGGCAGCGCAGAGGATGGAGGTAGAGCTGAGCCCTGCATGGCTGAGCTCCTTCCCACATTCTGGGAATGGACCAGGCCCATGGGCAGCCAGGATGCTCTGGAACAAGGCTTTGCCATTCTGCATGCATGATGGCAAGGCTGCCAGTTTGTGCACGGGAAGGCTGGTAATACAAGTCTCAGTTTGAGAAGTTGTTCTCTGTAGTAGCTATTGCACATCCCAAATAGCCCCATACACCAGGGTTAGGGCTGGATCCACTTTACTGATGACTTGGATTGGGCTGACAATGAATTAGATAAATTAGGAAGAAGAAGAACCTAAGCTGTGACCTTTTCACAGTCCAAAGCAGGTGAAGACCTAGCCTGCCAGCCCTCCTCCCATCAGAGGGATGCAAAAATACATTCTCCGTTTTCAGCAGTGGAGCGGCAGATTGCAATTTTCCAAGCACTGCAACTACATCATTTCCAAGGAAAGACTCGAAGTGATCCCAAATATTCTCCCTGAGCATCTGGGCAGGCTCACCAGTGGAACTGAAGTGGGGCACTGAAAAGGATAAAAGGGAACAGCCCCTCTCTCTCTTTGCCTCTTGCACGCAGGAGGCAGCTGAAGCTGTCCCCAGCAGTGTCGGAAGAGGTGATATCTGGGGAGGTCCCATCCGGCTGATGCCACAATTCAACAGAAAACATGCAAAATAAGATTTAGCAAACACAAAGCTGAGGTTTGCTCATACGAATGCTGCCAGAACGCACCTGAGTCCTAATGTTTGCAGATGTTCCCTGATGAACACGTTTATTCCAGTAAACTTTGTCTTTTATCTTTCAATTCGGTCTCTGAGCTGGAATGGGTCCAGAAAGATGTCGCGTGATGACAAGCCCCCGAGCTGGCTCCTCTCCCGCCCCCACCCCTGTCACAGGCGTAGTAGCTGTCTCTCCCTTTTACATAATCCCACTGGCATCAGGAGTGCCTTGCAGCGGGGGGAGGCTGCACTGGGGTTGGGAAGCATCCCGGGAGTGGTGTAGGAGCTGTGGGATAGCCCTGCCAGGGGGGTGGCAGCATCCCTTAGGGTCTAAGGGAGAAGCAGCTATTGGTATTTTTAGTGTAAAACAAGGGGCAGTTTAGCTAGCGGGTCATTTTCAGCAGCACATACTGTATAGTTTAGCATCAGGAACATAATTCAAGCAGAAAAGGAACTGGGGAAGACTTCAGCCTCAAATGTAAGGGAACTTTACAGGATTATTGTTGCAGCCATTGGGGAAAGCCTTTGGCTTCTCTGTGTGCTGTTCTTCCCTCAGACTGAGGAACCAGCCCCAGAGATGAACACAAAATATCAGCCTTATCGCTGTTGGTAGGTGTTTTCCCTAACTAAAGGTTATCTCAATTCAGCAGCACCACAGATGAGCCCGGAGGTTTAGTCAGCTCTTCCTCCAAATTCCCCTGCTCTTCTTCTCTGGGGGGAGAAAGGAGCTCTGGATATGGAGAGATCTGGGAGCAGAAACAGGGATTAGTCACAAAGATAAAACATCAGCCTTGTCACCAATGAGCTGCTATTCCTGATGCAATTCCCCAGGTCTCAGACAGCCAAAGCTGGGGGAGCTGTCAGGGCTGTGCTAAACACCAGCGGGACAATTCAGCCCTTGCTATTGAAACCTTATCTGGAAATAAGCCAGAAAGAATCTACAAAGGCCCAACTTTGGAGGCCTGCAGGAGAATTTGTGTCCGGTGGGCAGCAAAGAATTTCAATTACCCAACGTGTGGGTGCACCGATAACCCTGAGAGCCCTCCGGAAATCAGCAGAGATAACTGCCAACAATTAGTACACGGTGTTTGAAAGCCTAACAAGCAAAAGCCACAACCTGGTAACAGATCATGTCTCTGAAGGACACAATCAAAGACATGTTTCCCACAGATGTGCTCATGGGGGAAACTGAGGCATGGAAGTGCAATAGCTTGGATAGGGCTGTGGGAGGGGTGAGGGGGGGTCACAGGAAGCCCCTGGCTGGCTGTGACCACTCCACCAGCCCCTATTCCAGCAAGGAGGCTGATTAAAGGACAAGTTTTGTTGATTTTGAGAGTTTCCTCTCTTTGGGCAGGACCTGCTACCATCCCGCAAATACGGTCCTTCCCACATCTGGGCCAGCTCTCAGCACCCAGGAGCTGGGACTGCCACCCCTCAGGATCCCTCCAAAGCATGGAGCCTACCCCACCACGACACCCACAGCACTCCATCCACTGGGAGCTGGCTCCAGGATGTATTAATCAGCATTTCTGCTCCCACTGCATGCTCCTCTCGCAGCGCTGCCAGCACCACTCCTGCTGCCAAAACCATGCTGGGGAGCAAGCAACGGGAGTGTGCAATGCTCATGACAAAAGTTGTTCACAGCTGAACAACAGGATCAAGCAGTGGGAAAGGCCGGGCTTCCACTCAAACAAAGCTGGTGTTATTTATCAACCATCCAAACAACTCACAGCAAATACACCCCATCTGTATGGCTCCTGGAGAGTTAATATTGACATTTTCAGAACTACAGGATTGCCTAAAAACCAAGCCCTGTGATGAGCTGCACTCACACTTGAATTTCATGTAACAGTGCTAAAGCCAACTTGGCTTTGCATCAGTCCCAAGGACCGTAAAATCAGTGTGAGTGCAAAACTGCATCCCTGTCCCAGGTACCATCAGGAACAGCTGGCTACACAGCCATTATTCAATGGGCTGGGAACAAGCACAGGCAAAGCTGTGCAGAGCCCTGTGCCCCTCACCACCCTGCCCATGGATACCCCCTCGTGCTGGCCGTTGGCCTGCTCTGCCTTGGGCAAGGGCTGCAGAACATTGCCAGGCTAGTCCCTTCCCCCAGTCCATGTAATGTCACCCAGGAGTCGCTGAAAGGGACAGCCTGAACAGGCAAAGCCAACCACCAAAGTCATACATATCCTTCTCATTTTCAGCTGAAGGCGTGACAGCGAAGCTTATCAGCTGCCCACACCAAGCACTTCAGACTGAAGCCACAGCCATTCATTACTTTTCCTGCTTAGGTCAGGAGGAATAAAAATCTGTAAGATGCATGAGTGTTGTGGTTTATCAGAATGCCCGTGGGTTTTTTTTCCTGCATTTCACCTGAAATTGGCTTTGATCTCATCTTCACTAAGCGAACCAAGTGAAAAGTCACTAAGCAATCACCATGATGAAATGGTTCCCGAGGCAGATGCTTTTTACCTCCACTCAACGTACTGCAAATGAACTTTTCCTGTCCAGCCTCAAACATGCTTTGCTAATCATTTTTTCTGCTCATTAGTACCAATATGCATTACATTGTGCACGTAATAGAAACCGTCTTATTACCACTATCATAAATCCACAATGTTGTATATAATCTACCCAAGTAGGCAAGTGTGTTTTGTATAAAACCACAAATACATATACCTGCAAAAACATTAACACCCAAATGCTATTCAGTTATGCACAAGTTTACAAATCTATTAATAACCTCAGTAGAGAGCTCCTCCGCAAAAACACATGCATCCAGGCAGGCAATTTTTTAGAGGCAAAGTAAAGAGCTATTACACTGCAACGTAACAAAGAACGGTACTGTAACCATACCTATATTTCATGCCCGTTTGCTTTGCAGTGGATTCTTTTAATGAAATGTGGTGCTGAGGGGTAAATGTCCCCAGGCTGCGAGCAATAATAGCCACTGTCCGAAATTTTGCCCGGGCTGCATTTACTACGTTGGGGGTAGTGGTGTTCTGCTTGCTGATGAGTCTGTCTTCACCATTTCGACTCTTCAAGTTGTGCTCTGTGCAGGCGATGGACACTTGCATCGCGCCCTCAGTACACCTTTAGTCACTGTCCAGGTCGCAGCCAGAGCCACCGGCGCCCTGACGCGGGCTGAGGGCTGCCCAACAGTGCAGGGCTCGGCCCCAAATGCTGCCGAGGAAACCTGCCGACCTCAGTCTCACAGAAGCAGCCGAGGCAGCTGGGGTGTCCGGGAGAGCCGGGCTGTGTCCCTGCGATGCCCGGAGAGAAGACCCGAACTTGACAATGCAATCGCAAGAGCAGGCTTCTGCTCACTCTCAGATCTCCCTTTGCAATATTCGGTGCTTAGACAAAAGCATCCATCCAGTCAGGTGCTTTCAGAGACATAAAGCTGTTCCTTCATGATGAACCGTCAGCAGCTGCTGCCGCTCTGTCTTGATGCAGGCTTGCTTCTAGTTGCCGGTTTTAAATCAATGCAGGCATGCTGCAAGCGCTGGCTCCAGCACCCGCTGGACCACAAACTGCTGAGCAGGCAGCCTTGCTGGCTGAAGAAGCATCGACTCGCCAGCCAGTCTCTAAAGACCAGCAGTATCCATCCGGTTCTCCCTCGCCCAGATGCAGCAGTCCGCTACATCCCACCCATGGCAGCCCCTCTGAGCGCTGGAGCTGGCAACGGTGAAGGAGGCGGAACGGCCCCAGCTCTGCAGCGGCTCCCGGGATCACCCCGTCAGGAGCCTGCGGGAAGCATGGGAACGGGCCTCCTTTGTGCTCAGGGGGAAGGCAGGCACTTCAGGCAGATGCCTCCCAAAAAAATAGCTGCCGGCATCGCTAAGCGAGGAGAGGACCTCTTATAGCGGGGAACAATTCGATGTTAAGATAGGCTAATTATGGAAAAAGAGGGGAAGGGGAGGGAGGGGGGAGAGAGAAAAATCGCTCTGCTACAGTGTGCCAGTGAGTTAACGCGTTAATCCCATGTTTCTGGCGCCAGGAGCCGCCGTCTGCAGACCCACGCTCACAGCAGTGCCAGGGTTAATTCTTTCCCCACCACCACCCCCCGGGCATCGCCAGCTGAATAAGCCGCAGCGCAAAGTCTTTGAAGCAAACCATCCCCGTCCCTTAGTGCAGCCGGGTCTGCAGTCGAAGGAGGGAGCCCAGCTCCAAGAGCTCGTCAGTGCCCACTGCCGTGCGCCACCTCCCACAGGGAGCTGGTTTTGGGAGCAGGGGACAGGGGCAGGCCAAGGACCCCTGGGCTGGTGCGCTGCTCACTGGAGGGTGATGCAGGGATGGGGCGGTTCGGAATCTCCCCCAGGATCACTGCCAGTCACTGCCACCCAGCAGAGCACCCTGTGGGAGGAGGGGTATTGCAGGGTGGTGGGCAGCAGTTTGGGCATACTGATGCAGACCCATGGGAGAGGGTGCTTGGGGTGTGCACAGAGCAGGCGGGTGGGTGAGTGCTGCAGTCAATCGCTGTCCTTTCCCCAGCCCTGCACCAACTGGTGGGTAGCGGTCCACAGGGGTTCCCCACATGCTGCTACTAAATCTGTTCTCAGGCACCCAGGAGGGCTGCAGTGGGGGTGGGGACACCTCCAGAGGGCCTCTTGTCCACTTCTTGCTCGTTGCCCTGATTGCCCAGGACCCTGTCCCTCCTGGGTGTAAGTGGCTCCAAAGCTGGACATCCCCCAAGCCCTTCTGGTGACCGGGCAGGCTCTCTCCTGCTCAAGGCACACAAATGTGGAGCAGGAGCAGTGGCAAGAAGAGAGAAGCTGGAGGTGCTGGTGTGGCAGTGATGACCCGTTTTGAAAGGTGACAAACCTTTGATTTCCTCTCCTGCCGCAGGGGTAAACCTTGTTCCCTATTCCCATCCTGCTGAGGAGGGGGAGTGCGAGACTGACTGGGTAGACAAGCATCTTGGACCACCCAGGGTAGCAGGGTGAATAGCTTCTGATGATGTCTTTGCCGTTTGCTTACCTAATGGCTTATTAATGCTTATACTGCATGTTCCTTTGAGGGTGGAAAGCATTATATCAGAATAAGGAAAATTGCTTTGTGATATTTTCCACAGGACAATTAACAGTTAATCATACAACAGGCCCACAAACTCCCAGCTGTGAGCAACCCCCCTTGGCACAAGGGCTGGAGGAGGAGCAGGGCTGTCCATGGGGTGGAGGTTATAAAGCTAAATGAAACTGAACTAATGGCTGCGAGGTTCTGTCTCAGACACAAGATTTAGCTTTGAGAGTTTCTAGACATCTAATCAATGAGTTAGTATTATAGGTCACAAATTAGTGCTTTAAATATCCAGAAAAGAGTGTGTCATCTGGGGAACATGCCATGGGGCTGCTGACACAAAGGTATTCCACAATGGGGCCTAATCCAGGACATCCTCTGTGCCTCCATGGGACTAGAGCTTTGGTGGAGGCACCCCCAGCGCTCTTCTTTCTTGATAGCACAGCCAGCCCAGTACAGAGTATGTACCCATTTGGCTTTTGGAGCTCAGCTTCGCATTTCAGAGCCCAAAGCAAGATGGACAAAACTGGGATTATTTCTCTCTCACTGATGGACATACAGCATCCTCTTGCTGGGTACAGATATTTCAAGAACATGCATTTTTACATCTTGTTCTATATGTGCCCGGAGAGTTCCCTGTGCAGCCAGCAGCTGGCTCTGCTGAATGGTATGACTTAGTCTTGGGAATGTGCCCAGGTCACTGTCACTCAGGTCCTGGTCACCATCCCCTCTGCCATGGCTGCTCATGCCCTCTGGTGCCAGGGGAAGGAACAGAAAGGGACAGTCACATTCTGCGCTGGCATCCCACAGACCATATTAACTCAAGCTGCTTAGCTTCAGAGAGGTTACAGTGTCTGCCAAAGAAATAGATATTTAAATATGGGATTTATTTAATTTCCCTGAACAAGATAATAACTTCTAGGCTAAGACATTAGAATAACATAATTTTGTACCATGAAAATCCCAAGCTTATAAAACAAGAAGTACATGACAGCCTTGGTGGAGGACAGTGCTGGGGTGCAGTGGCAGCTCAGGCTCAGCCATGAGCCTTTGGTCAGGCTCTCTGCACTGATTCAGGGCCACCAAACTGCTACAGATGCAGCTATTTGCCAAGACACACATATACATTTTCCCCCCTGAGGAAGATGACAATCACTTGTTAAATAACTTGCTGTAAATGCTTCATCAAGCAAATCTGTTTTAACACAGATACAACCACACTGACTTCGCTTTTCCTGTGATCCCCATTAGCCCTCATCCCAAGAGCCACTGCATCCATCCCAGAGTTTGAAATAAAGCCAAACACAGACCTGCAGTGAGCAAGATACTCCAGGGAAGTGCAGAAGCCAGGAGATGTTCTATGGCTCCTACACAATTACACATCTCAATGCCCTGAACAGCCTGTTTTCTTTACCCAGGACCTTGCAGGGGCAGGAGGACGTGCATCGCTACAAGGAGCAGAATGGAAACCTCCAGAAAGAAAAAAATCCTTTATTCAGACCCTGGGGAGGCACTGAGGGGCTGTGCAACTGAACACAGCGGAAGCAGGTAATGGACAAGCCCTTTCCCCATGCCCCCCGCAGACAGGAGTCTCTCTGCTCCCAGGGGCCATGCAGCAGCACTGTAATGCTGTAATGAGCCAGGAAAAGATGCTTCTGCAGCCTAAAGTATAAACATGAGATGAGGTCCTTTGGTCTGGGTTGTACGAAACCCTTCAAGCTGGTGCAGACCTGGCTCCCCCCCCCCCCCCCGGCTCAACCTGAACGAACTTTCTTCTTTCTTTCACCTTTTTTTAATTTCACTTCATACTGAAGCAACTTTGAAACATGGTGCCAAATCCGGCTTGAGGCTTTGCTTTTTGATGGCCGCAGTATTAGGCTATTTGCACTAATTACTCTGCCGTGCCATTCTATCAAAGCAAAGCGTCCCACTGGACAAATACCAATTAGCATCTTACTCATTTCATGAAATTTAATCGAAACCTGTATTTCTGGTAATGCGAATACACTACATGGAAGTTCTGGCAGGATCTATCAATCTTTTGAGATGGCAGGACTTCATTTCATGCCTTTCCTGCATGCAGACCTCAGCAGCAAGCTGTACTTGCGATAGCCATGTATGTTAATTAAACAATGCGCACTGCATGGGTAGTGAGGCTATGGTGGCTGGTGAGCATGGGGTAAGAGTTAGAGCAATTCACCTCTGTCCCCATCCCTGCACCATTTGTGCTTTACCATGCAAAATCCTTCAGCACTTTTTATAAAATGAAATAAAATGCTTTTTCTCACCACCAGCTGCAAAGCTCATGTTTCTACCTAAAACTGTAAACCCAGAAATCTTCATTGCTATATATATAAAAAAATCTAATCTTTCACAAAAATAATCCCAGTATTTCTCAGTCATGCCCTTAATTTCTTAGAAAATTGTGCTTTAAATCTTGAGTGCTAATAAAATTAATCCAAAGAGGTGATAAAACAAATCCATTCCAGCTGTCTCCCTGGAACAAGGTACTGGGACTCTGTGCTCGAGTGGATGGGCACCCAGGAAGGTTGTCCCACATACACCCTTCTGCACCACCCCCCCCTCACCGCTGCAGGGACCTCGGCAGCTACCTGGCTCCTCTTTAATCCAAATAACCCATTTTTGCTTTGTAAGGGAAGCAGGATAGGCACATCTGCAAGGACACATGGGGTCTTTGAGACAGGCAAAGACCCTGGGATGTTCTCAATGAATCACAACAGGATTAGAGTACATTTTCACCTTATTTCAGTCAGACATTCATGCACTGTAGAAGACACACCGTGATATCCGGCTGCAGGTTGTGATACAGTGGAGAGCTGGACACCGATCACATGCAGCCAGTTACATAAACGCACATCCCTGCATGCTAACCAGTAATCCAGGCCACCAGTAACAATGCCATCTCAGCTGATTTAAGGTTTTTAACTGGAATTCTTCAACACTGAGAGAAGACAGCAAGTTAATGCAGCAGCAAACGTAGCACCAGCCAGCACCAATGTCAGATAAGCCCCTCAGCAAAGTTTCTTTCCTAGAAGCCTTCCTTTTTAGCAATGCATAAAATTATCTTCAGTTTAGCTATTTTTTGTTTAAGCTGTGTCTGCATATATATGGTACAGTGGGGGGGGGATGTTAACAATGCTTTCCAGTAGGGGTTGTGCCAAGAGCACTGGCTGCTCACACCAGGTTACATTCATGCAGCTGCAAGCTTCTCGTAGAGCTTGTGGAGGGACTTTGCCAAAGCCCATGGGTGGGCTGGTGTTCCTGCCAGGCACTGGGGACCTCCTGTGAGCTGGGGACAGCAGATGCCACTGAGCAAGCTACCTATGATGAGATTCTAGAGGAGCCCTGGGGTCTTGAGCAACCCCACACCTGCCTGCCAGGATCTGTGTACCCATACCCCTCAGCCAAAGCTTGTACTGACCCTATGGCAGCATTCAGGCAGCTGCTCCTGGCAGGTAAAGGGCATTTATGTACTCCATGGTACAAAGCAGCCATCTGCTCTTCCTGCTGCGGGGTCTTGTTGCCTGAGCTCCATCTTTTCCAGTGCACCTTTTGGACCAGCACATTTTGACATCCTCACCAGCCCTTCAGATGCTCCCTGAGGTGCGCAGGCAGGCACAAAGAACTCTTTGAGTGGGACGCAGCTCAAACTGCTTTTGTTACCGACACCCCCGCAATGCTATGCATAAGCAGAAGTTTACGGTTATCATTGCTCACTATGGCAGCACAAACGATCGGTGTTGCGTTGCTTCTGCATAATTATGTGCAAAATTAAAAGTCTGAACCGTTTTCCTGGTGCTGCACACACGGCCTCTCACTGGCAGCAGCTGCTCAGGCTGGGCTGACAGCAGCTCCTTGCACTGCCCTATGGAACCTCAACCAAGCATCTGCAGAGGAGACCCCAGCACCACTCTGCACTCCAGCAAAACCAGCACCTAACCTGGCTCTTGGGTGGAAAATGCAGCACAGACCTTAAGTACCAACTGCTGTATTGCCAGAGCAGCACCAAGGAATGGCGAGATGCAGCAGGACAGAAAAAGTCACCACTTCCAGGTTGAAGGTGCATTAAAAACATGATTTCAGCATACGTGATAGAGTTTTGACCATGCTGGACATTTTAACAGATGCTCAGGACTTTGCATGCAGTGTAATTGGATCAGCCAAACTTCAGAAAGCTGTGTGGAAGCACTAAAACTGCAGCCAGCAGCACCATAACAGAAGTATCCTGCTCCAGAAGCAGGACCTGGGGAATGAAGGGTTCTGCCCTTGGAGCTTTTCCACCCAAAAAATGCCTTTCTTTATTTTATCTAACAGACCAGACCTCACTACAGCCACCTCAGCCATTCCAGAGCTGTCTTTCCAAAATCCAGCACAGGCGATTTGCGCAAGACTGGCCTTCACAAGAATCATCTTAATACACTGTCACAAATCCTTGATTTGCAGACTTCCACACGACAGATCTTCCACAGTGCAGCGTGACACACTCAGAGAAATTCTGTGTTATGTCCCAATAAAAGTTTTATTGGGCCATAAAAGCTCTGATTATGAATACAGCCCATGCACATCTCTCAGCCATTTCACTTCACATCAATAGCTGTTTGAAAACACATTTCCTGCTGTGCTAATTACTTATGATTGCAGCAGTTCCGTTGTATCTCCATAAATTGGGCTGATATGGACACTGGCGAGATAACAAGTGCTGCCACCCAGGAGAGCGGGAAGAAACACCCAGGAGCAAGCTAGCATTAGGATGCACCTCCCAAAAGCGCTTCTGCGGTATTAATTTCGATTAACAGCCAGGGCTCTGCTGCAGTGGGACGCTCACAAGCTCAGCTGAGGAGTGGTCCTGTCTGAAGCAGCAGCACCGAATCCTGCAGCTATTTGTAGGTCTTTTGGGTGTATCTAAACCCACAAGGAACATTTCTTTTTGATAACAATGCTGGAAGCTTGACAAGGAAGTGAGCTGCAGAACAAAAGCTTTGTGCTTAATATAAGCAAACAGTCATTGTATCTTCACTGGTTTCACATGGAAAACTTAATTTGCATTTGCAATACTTGAGGAAGACTGATCAAAATTCCTATTAAATGTTTTTTAGTTAAAACACACCATTCTGGCAGGTTTTCAGCCAGGCTGGCTGCTGCACCCAGCCTGGTCTGTCGCTGAAAGCACACAAAACCTATGATCATCTTCAGGCCCGTGCCTGCTGGACAGGCGCTGAGGGCTCCATCCTCCCAGAAGGGATTGAAACTGGGAGTGTAACACCATGGAGCAGCGTGGGCAAACAGCCAGGCTGCTGGCTCTGCTAACGCGTGAAATGTGTTAAGGCAGGGATACAAATAACACAGCATTGTCCCAGCCCGGGGGAGGCACACCGCAAAACTATAGACATTGCCCTGCTCTTCTGCAACAACAGTCCTCACGTTCACATTACAGATCCTTCAGGATGGGATGAAATGGTAACCAAATCAAAACTGGCATGAAAACTGCATTAGCTTTACTTAATTCTAGTTAGAATTGAGCCAGATGCCAGCAGGGTAATAAATGTGCGAGATGGCTTCCCTGTAGGCAGTGCTGCTGAGGGTTTCTGCTCTGCCAGAACAGGAGTTGAACCCCAGAAGCAGAGACCCCTAGCTATGACCTCACCATGGCTGCACCAGGTTGCTCTGCAGAGGTTTTGGGGCTTTGGGGATTTGCTTTGATTTGGGGCTTTTTGTTTGGTGGTTTGGGGTTTGGGGGGGAGGGGGGGGGTGTGTTTGTTTGTTTGGGCTTCTTTTTTTTAACCAAAAAGCACTGAAAGAGAAAATCGACCTTTTCCAACATCTTTCTAAACCCACCCATGTTCAGACCACCACCCCCCCCTTTTCTTATTTTTGCAATCCATACATCATATAGAGATCCACTCTAGAGGAATTAATGAACAAATTCCCATCTAATTTTCAATCCCCCCCCAAGGTATCCAAGGCACCTACTCATCAGCCTCACACTGGGTGCCAGGAGCATCTGCCGAGAGCCAACAGCACCTCTGGTACAGCCCCTGGACAGCCAGGGAGCTACCTGCTACCAAAGAGTTTTGCAATAGCTAACCAGCTCTATGTAATATTAAATAAATTGTCACTTAATATAATGTAAAAGAATCAATACTGAAACTGAAACCCAGAGCTTTCAGCGTCTTACAAAGAGGATATATCTTACCGGGTGCCCAATTCAATTAGTCGGTCACTTATGCCTGCAGATAGAACACATCTACCAGCATATTGCCTATCACCCTATTAGCTGCCCTAGCCCCCACTCCAAGCTAGGTAATTCAATTTTTCCATGTTACCTATTTCATTTCTCATATGACCTGAGACTTACAGTGGCTTACAAGAAAGGCTTCAGAAAGGACCATTATATTGATGTGCTGTAATACACGAAGAATGATGAAACATGATTAAAACACTTAGAGCTGCACGAAGCTCTGCTGCACAACGCTTTTCTTGTCACTGTTCCACCCCCTCCTTGCAGGTGAGGCTGGAGCCCCTGATATGTGTATCCCAGTTACTGAGCAGTCCATCTCTTGCCCAAAGGAGAGGAGTGTCCACAGCAGCAGCAGGATGCAGAGGAGCCTGGCACTATCCTCGGGCATTCAGGGTTGATGTACCAGGCTCAGGGATGCAGGTATCAGGCAGCACACAGCTGCAGGCTGCTCAACACTTTTCTGACTCCTGTGGCATTTGAGGGGTTTTTGAGGGAAGCAAAGCCAGCCCTAACACCTGTCCTGAGCACAGCCCACAGCTGCTGGCCACAAACCAACCTCCCTGCAGGAGATGTTAAATAACACCTACATGTTGTCAACTACAACCACATTTTCTACCATAAAAAATTTAAAGGAAGGTGAAGAGTTAGAAAATGCACAGAGGTTGGCAGCTCGTGGCAAACGCGTGGTTTTTCATTTTGCCATACTCATATTCTAGGCTGTGCATATAGAAAATGCAGATTTTCTCCAGGTGCTTTGCATGACCTGATTGATAAATGTGTTCCAAATAAAGCTCAGTCCAAGCTATATCCTTCCAGCTTGGCTGTGCTAGTTGAATAGTAGATTTTAGGCAACTATGTATATTACTTTGTTATCCATATATGCCAAATATCACCCAAGCATTACTTGTATCAGCTTAAAATGCTAAATTAACTTATATGAAAAAAATATGTTGCTAAGGTCTTGGATGCTGAATAATACACAGCTCCGTTCCGCCCTTTTCTGGGATGACTATATATGATATGGCAGATGGATGACTAATTATCATGCAATAACTTCTGATTCTTTGAGATGAGCTGGCAGAGGGTCAGAATACAGACAGGCTGCAGTAGACTTATGTTGTTTGCAAAACTTTCTTCCAACAGATATTCCCTCTGTAAATGTCCCACTCACCTGGGAAGCTGCAGCTTTCACTTGAGGTGCATCCTTCGGCCAGCGTGGGGACCTGCACTCTTCTGTGAACAAACTAAATGAAAGCTGAGTTTCTCCATCAGTGATTCTCTTAAATAAACCAATACTGAATAATAAGCACTATTATAATATCACCTTCCAAACCAGAATAATTTTTTTTGAGGATTTTAATTCTTCTCCTGAGATTATCCTTCAGCTGCTATAACATTTCTAATAATTAAAGTGGCACAGAGTAAGAATCCCATCAGCTACATCCAGCAAAACTGGCACAAGACCTTACTACCTGCACTGTAGAGAAAACCCTTCACATGACCAGCACCCCCAAAATAATGAGAGGCATTGGCTGGAGTTAGTCATTGAGGAGATTATCACCCAGAATAATGTCATTTGCTGAAATGCCGCAGATAACTAAGAAATGATCTTCAGGCCAATTAATTTTATCATTGCCTTTTCACACTGCCAGGCCCCTCTTTGAGGAAAGTGATACAGCAAAACCATTGCATCAGCACTTCTTCACGACTTAGATAAAAGAAAAATCATCACTTCAGGACTTCATATATTTCAGTTATTAGAAAGAAATTTTTCAGATTAATCAAATATTTCAGATATTAGGAAGTAGTTCTTTCCTAAGAGGTTATGAGGCACTGGCACAGGTTGTCCAGAGAAGCTGTGGCTGCCCCATCCCTGGAAGTGTTCAAGGTCAGGTTGGATGGAGCTTGGAGCAACCTGGTCTACTGGAAGGGTGGTTAGAACTAGATGATCTGTAAGGTCCCTTCCAACCCAAACCATTCTATGATTTTATGCCTTCTGGAATCTGCTTTTCACCTGAACAGGGTGACTTCTCCCACCAGGAGGTCTTGCCAGAGCAGGCTTTGGGAACATTGTCATGGGGTGCAGGCAGAGCATCCTGCTGCCAGGCACTGCGGTAACGCATTGGCTCCATGATTTTCCCTCCACTCCCTTTGGAGTAAGAGGAAAAATATCGCACTTCTCATTTCCAGAGGCCTCTGAAAAGGCTTTTTAACTTAGCGGTTTTTTGCATCCAAGGCAGGAGAACAACATATCTCAGAACAGCATAACAATTTTAGTAAATTAAATGCAAAGCACTGTCAAGTTTTCAGGTTACCTCCAAGCACTGCCAAGCACTTCCAAGCCAAGGATTCACTGTTCTTCCCAGGGCTAGTGCTGGCCAGACAAGTAGTCCCTGATCTTCCAGCACATCCCAAATGGCTTTGAACAACCCCTTTTATACTGGAATGGCTCCCATTTAATTAACAAAAGGATTTGCAAGAGGATTGTTACTTATTGCCAGATGCAGGCTCATTAGGTCCTAAGGGAAAAGAATAATTATGCTTGAAATCTACAAGGTGTCTTTTTCTGCAGTGAAAAATGTGCATTTCATCACCCCAGCTGGGTGAGCAACCAAGGGCTGTCAGGAGGAGCTGCTTACCCAACCTGTGGCTTGACAGCTGTAAGCAGCTCCCCCAACAGCCTCATTGTGCCTATTTGGACACACTAAGGACCCCCACGTACTTCGCAAACACCCCAGGAAAAAATAGCTGCCATGCTACTGGAATTATGGAAACGCTGTGTCATCTTCTGGGGTCTCTCTGTCATGGGGGATGAAACCAAGCAACTGTGGAAATGCACACTGAAAACAAGGGAAAAAAAGCTTATCAGGCAGTAGCAGGTCTGCAGCAAGCAGTTCAGCCATGGGAAAATCTGCCTTTCAAGTCAGCCTCCCTGGGCAGCAGCACACAGCAGAGCCGAGCCTTGCTGCCTGCGTCCGACCCGCACACCCATGGGGGAGTCTGCCTGATGAGGAGACATAGAAAGATAAAGGTGATCACCTCAGCAAGTGGAAAAACACAGTGCCATGATTTTCCCCGAGGATGGACAGTCATGTGTGGCAGGGTGTTTGGGACTGTATGGGCGAGTATCTAGTCCATTGGGCCCCTCCAGTGCTTTGGAAGCATCAGAGATGGAAGGCAGCTGTCTGGAGTCCCCAAAGACAAGCTGCAGAAACTGCTGGAGGGGAGGGTGAATTATTTTGAGCCTGCTGAACCCATGACACACAGAGTAATAGAAACGCATTTCAGTTGATCATTTTGGCTTGCTTAAACTGTAAAAAAAAGGCAAGTTCTGATCCAAAGACCAGTACAAAGAATCGCCCTGCTGAGCCCCATCACATGCTGAGCATGCAGGGATGATGCTGGTACTCCCAGAGCACACATAACACATTCATACTTGCACCAACATGACAGACTGCCCAGAGAAGGGGAGAGTCACTGGTTGAAGGAGCATCCTGAAGCACTGTAGTTACACCTAGTGTTTCAGAGCAGACAGTACTAGAAAGTATATCTAGAAGTACTGAGAGCAGATTCCGCAGGAGCTTGCCCACCCTGCGTGCTGCAGGGAACATGCACCAGCTCTGCCCCGTGTTACATTTGTTAGTCCTGTGTTATTTCCTGCAGTCGGTCCTGGGAAACAGACACAGGCTGGGGCTGTGCTTCAAGGCAGCCCTGCAGTGGCACCCCAGGAGCCAGTACCTCGTCCTTCAGGACTGGCACCAAACATAACCTAAGTTTCCATTCACTTCCCTGACCTGGCGACTACTTCCTGATGCTGGAGTGACTTTGAGGAAGAGGAGAAAACTGCAATTCAGTGATGAGTGGGCCCTGGATCTAACAGCTCTTTGTGAAAATTAACCTTGATTGGAATCACGTTGCAGCTTCACTTCCTCTCAGACACTTAACTCTCTGATTCTGCCAAATTCTTTCTTATATCCCCTGGTCTCAGAAGGGCACTTTTCATCCTAAACGTTTTTGCATTTCTTTCCAGTAAAGTTTACCCTTTACCCCAAGCTTGCAAGCCCTGCAAATTCCGAATGTAATGAAAATTCACTATTAATAATCATTAGTGTACAAACTAGAATTAATAATAACCAAGAGGGAAAAATTGAGTGAATTCTCTAAGCCATAGACCTGCACTGCTGGGGCTGAAAAGGGGCATTTTCTGCTCATCCTGGGAGACCTGCAGTGGGGGAAAGATGTGGATGAGGCATGAGGAGTAACTGCAGGGAGGAAGAAAGAACAGCCAGGAGGGAAGAGCAGCTGCCATCACATTTGTTTATTGTCGTGGTTTAAGCCCAGTCGGGAACTCAGCCACGCAGCCCTCGCTCGCTCCCCCACTTCCCTCCCCCCTACTCCCAGAGGGATGGGGAAGAGAATCAAAAGAATGTAACTCCCAAAAGCTGAGATCAGAACAGTCCAGTAACTAAGGTACAACACAAATCACTGCTGCTACCACCAATAATAATAATGACAAGGGAAATGACAAGGGAAATATCAAGGGAAGAGAATACAACCACTTACCACCCGCTGACTGATACCCAGCCCAGCCCAAGCAGCGATTTAGCCCTCCCAGGTAACTGCCCCCAGTTTATATAGTGGACATGACGTACTGTGGTATGGAATAACCTCTTTGGTCAGTTTGGGTCAGGTATCCTGTCTCTGCTCCCTCCCGGCTTCCCCTCCTCACTGGCAGAGCATGAGGCTTAGAAAGCCCTTGGTCAGACTAAACATCTGAGCAGTAACTAAAAACATCGGTGTTATCAGTGCTGTTCCCAGGCCGAAAGTCAAAAACACAGCACTGCACCAGCTACTAAGGAGAAAAAATGACTGCTACTGCTGAACCCAGGACAGTTATTTACTTCAATTAAGCAAAGCAAAAGAGTTGCTATTGCATCAATATTGGATTTGTATTGAAGATCGAAATCCATTTTTATTCTGCCTGAACTGTGGGCAAGTCAGCATTGCTGGAGCATGCGCCACAGCTGGCAATAGAGAGATGTGCTCTCAGCCTGGCATTGAAGGTAACCTTTTCAAAGCTTTGCCAGAGCCTGGTTTTATGATTGTTCCCTAAAGGATGGAACATTAAACAAACCAGCAACCTGGCAGCTGCTGGAGAATATTTAGCTGGTATTTTCATAAACTCAACCCCATTCTGATCCACAATTCAGCAGTTTGTGTCAGTGGAATGTACGGCAATGTCAATCTCAGCAGATCCCAAAGTCAGCCCAAAGACTCACAGATAAAACCTACTTTAACCAAGACCACGTGGACTGAGTTTCATCCTAGGGCATACACACAGACTGCAGACTTCAAACGCGTACATAAATATCCCAAACTTTCAAGTCAGACGCCTGAATAGATGCTGGATATGCTCTGCACCACTGATGCCGCCGCAGGGAGTGGAGAGCAGGCTCAGCAGGCAGCCCGCTGCCCGTGGAGCCAGTGATTTATTCAGCATCTGGCAGCGCAGGCTTTCAAGCCAGAGTTTGACAGGAGCAGAAGGTGTGTGAAAAGTTGCAGCAAGCATGCAAACTCCTGCTGGGCACCGGCAGGAGCTGCTGCTCCGCACGTAGCTAAGGGTTAGCTGGGATTTACTGCTGTGGTGGTGAGCCGGGAAGCAAAATTTGCTTTGTCTTCCCCACAAGCTGAGTACCTACGGCATGGGGAGCATCCTACAGAAACGCATGAACAACCCTGGAAGTACCATCAGGCTGAATCTGACCTCTTACACAGCTCTGCAGAGGACTTCATACTGCAAAAGGAAGTGTGTGTGCATGTGTACATATGCGTGTGTGCAGGTGCACACACACGTGTTTGTCGCTAGCAGAAAGCAGAAGGATCAGGAGCCAGCACCGAACATGCAGCTAAAGAGCTCCTCCTGCTGAAACCCAGCTGGGGAGATGGGGCTCACACTGCTCACAGTCTGTAGGTACCATTCTTCTGAGGGAGCAAAATGGGATTTCTTACTTCAAGGAGGAAATACCACACTAGAAATGCCGTCCACACATGCGGGATACCCTGTTCACATCGTAATTGACACACATCCCCTGTTTTCATCTCATCCTCCACCACTAATGCATGGTATGGGCAAGAACCTTACAAAAATAACACAGAAACTAAGGAGTGAGTGGAAACTGAAATCATGTGGAAAAAAAGATAAACATGGGTATACCTGCCATCACCATTGCATTAGATAGCAGGACATATAGTTTGAACAGATTAAAATAGGAAAAAAAAAAACCACTTATGAAAAATTAAGCTGGCTATTAATAAAAGGACACAGCTGGATGTGGCTCTATAGATCAATCTGCACAGGAAATAGGGGAAACATTCATGCTATAAGCTATATCCCAATAAATATAACACAACTGTGCTCTGAATTGAGCAGATTAGGATGGGATTACAGTGCAGGATTATAGGACCACATCAAGTGCTTTCATATATTTTGCCATCTAAAGATTAGATATTTTAGAGCTTCAATGCATTAAATGAGCCTGACCAAGGGACCTTGAAAAAGCAGTTATAGCACAGTGATCATTTTTAAATTCTTTTCTCTGGGGCAGCCCTGTATGGGTACAAGCATGATCCCAGAAGAAAGAATAAGGGCTTGTCATGGGTTCAGCAGCAGCAGTCATTTTTCTCCTTCGTAGTAGCTGGTGCAGTGCTGTGTTTTCAATTTTCGGTCTGGGAACAGCGCTGATAACACCGACGTTTATAGTTATGGCTTAGAATGTTTTGGCCTGACCAAGGACTTTCTGAGTCTCATGCTCTGCCAGGGAGGGGGGGAAGCTGGGAAGAGGCATAGACTTCAGCACTGCTGCTGCGGAACCCATGACAGGGCTGAAGAGTGCAATCTGCCTGTTCACCCCATATTGACCCATCTCCTATCACACAGTGCAAGCACAGCCATAATGGCACAGAGCAGAGTATCCCTGCAGCCCAGCCACTGTATCCCACGCAGCACAGACAACGCTCAGGAGGAAAGGTTATAAAGGAACTGAACAAAAATGCAGTGATGCCTTTCTGGGTACATCGTCTCAGCTTTCTGCTATCTGCTGTTTAAAAATTCACTGTGCTAGAAGTTTAATACTTTTATACTTAATAGTCTTTGGTGGCCTTCCCTGATACCTAACAATATTTTGAACATGCTCATACTTTTAGCATCCAAAACATCCCATGACAGTGAGTCCCCCAATTTCATCGCAAGACACAGGGAAATAGTTTCCTGGGTTTTAAACCTGTTGGTCAAAAATTTCATTTGCATTGCCCCTGCATTACGGGACACAACAAGTTACTTGCTACAGCCTGTTCCTGGTTTTAAACACATCTGCTGTAATCCCTGTCAATCACCTTTTTCCTAAGATAAAAGCCTGTTTAATCACTCAGTGCAGGGACAATATCATCACTCAGAGACCTCTTCTTTCTACAGCCCAGCTTGCTGTATCCACCTGAAATGGGATGGCCAGCACTGGCTATAGGCATTTAAATGTTTTCATAAATTTCTAGGAGCTGGGACAACACTATTTTACTTTTATACATGTAACTTCTTCCAAAATGGTGTTTGCCTTCTTATCTACATAACTCAGAGATGGGGGGAACTTTTCAGCAATAGTTTTTCTGCAGGAGTATTTATCCTTTTTGCCCATGTTGGTCTGTGCCTTCAGCAGTCGCCACAGAACCCTGGTACTCACCAAAAGCCTCTGGATATTTCAGGATTTGATCCTTTTACGCAAATGGCATAATTGTCTTGGGGAGGTTACCAAACTGGAGAGCCTTCCTAGTACATTTAGCATGTTTGATCTCTAGCAACACTTCAAAAGTAAGCAATGCCATAGGAAAACCAACATTCATTCTAGTGCTGCAGACTGCATATTTCACTCCTGTATTGCTTTTCCTGACACAGACTTGCACCAGCACAAGACACACACCAAATTAAACACACAAATCACAGCCCTTTTGCCGTCAGTTTGCCCCTAGAGATCTATGCTGTTCCCTCTTGCTGTATTTAGCCACAGTATTATAATTTTTCAGAATTGCAAGATATCAGCTATCTGGTCATGGCACTATTTTTATCACCAGCACCTCTGCCACTGTGCACCAGCACGAGCCACCTCTTTCTTCTCACACATACATGACCATAAGTGATTCAGGGTAAGAGAAAACACCAAGTCAGGGGGAGTTTTACCAACAGTTTGCCTCTGATGATTTGCAGGTGGCCTCTAGTCCCCACAATCACTGTGCCTAACTCCTTGCCCAGCACTGCAGCTGAGCACTCCCTCTGTGATGGTGATGTTTCCTATTGCAACTAGAAAAGAAAAGAAAAAAGAAACATCCTGCAAAGGGCTGTTTGCTGGCCAGCGTTAATACAAGAGCTTCAGCATAAAGTTTTTAATTAGTTTATCCAACAAAAGCAACATATACCAGGCAGTGCAGCCCAGTCCTTTCTTGGGATGCAGCAACACAGAGCAGCCTAGGGAGACTCACTCCAAATGAAGAGAGTTTGTTAGGGGGTTATGTGCTACGGGAGGAATTCACCCTCCCTGACCAAAATCTCAATTAAATATAAAATAGATAAAATATTAATGGAAAACTATACCCCCAGCTCCAAAGGCTGCTGCATGGGTGAATCCAGCAGTGCCTCAGGAGTCCATGACCTTCCCAAATACTTTCCACCTGTATCATTTGCCAGCAGCATGTTTTGCAAAAGTTGCCTGGATGCTTTTACAGACATATATGTATAACATTTCACCTGTGGGCTCTCAAACTGCAGCTGCCCAAATGCAGAGATGCTATTGTAACCATGCATCAGCAAAACACTGAGAAAATGTATAGTCACAGCTTCCCGGGTGCGAGGACAGAACTAGCCCACATAGTTCAGTCGTTAAGAGCTCGAACCTCAGCAAAGCACGTATGAAAGGAAGCCATGCAGCAAACAGATAAGACTACACCAAATTGGCTTTGCAAATGGCGTTTCATCTGAGACAAAAAGTACTGTTGTCAGAAACAAGCTAAGCTCATGCACTGCTACACTTACAGTTTTTCAGTAATAGGCTAAGCTGTATTTGCTAAAGCAATGAAAGGAAAAAGAACTAATCATCCTAGAAATAAACCAGCTTATAAGTATTTAACAAGTGTTTCTTGTTAACAAATCGTTGCTTTCCACACATAATTAAATAGCTCTTAATAAAAAAGGGGATTATATTGTGCTGTCTTTAGACTAGACCTGTGGATATCTGAAGAAATGTTTGAAAGGCAAAACAAGCCATGCTGGCAAAGAAAACATTCCAGCTCACAGTAAGACTAGAAAAGCCTCTGTACTTCTAAAGCTAAAAGAGCAAAACTCCTGTAGAAAGCAGCAAGTGTTGACTGCTGGAAAATCCCTCCTACGCTGCAGCAGAGCCCTCTGCACAGCCCCCTCTCCTGTACACATCTTCCTCTCGTAGATACATGTGAAATGCAACAAGTTATAGCTGTTTGTCAACTATGACAAATGCTCGTACTTTAAATTAAGGAGATACTTGAACCCATCAACTTGGATAGAAATTAAGCATATGCTTTGTTTTACCATTACTAGAGGCTCTGATGAATGAAGACCACTCCATTTTATGAGCTGAGAAACAGAGAGGTGTATGAAGCTGTATGCGCAGAGCCCCTGCTAGAACTGAGCATGCAACCACAGCCCTTGGCACTGGGTAAAGTCTCAAGGCCAAGGCTAACTACCCGTGGAGCACAAAACAGCCCCAGAATCTCCCATTAATTACATTTTTCTGTAACTTAAACCCCGCCTCCTGTGGGGTTGGGGACTGGGTTTCCATCCCTACTGAAGTTTTCTCCCCACCCTCTTTGCAGGTTTTCTCCTCCAGGCTGGACACGTCTCCTGTGCAGCAGCAAGCAGAAATGAATATTGCTGTCAGGTTTTGACTGACGCATTTTTGACTCAGTAGCAGCCCGGTTCAGGATCCGGGAGGTGTCTGTACATCAAGGTGTTTTGCAAGATAATCTCCTGTGGAGGGAACTTCAGACACCAGATCATAACTGCTTTATGGGAATGCTGCATGGCTGCAACATTACTTGAGCTTCCCAGAGAGGGCACAATAAGTGTTAAGCTGTATCTGAAGTAGAGCAATACCATAGAAAGTGCAGAATTAGCAGACAGATAAGATAAATGGGAATATTCATGTGTGTACTAACAACTGCTTCAAACACAACTGCCACAGAGGATTAGGATCATCAGAAGGGGAGCAAAAGAATTTCTCATTAGAAGGCAGGCAAACTTCCAGGTCTGAAAACCCCAGTTAACCAGAGCATCTTGCCCGGGGTCAGCATCACTCCTGCTAACCCAGAACGATGCCAGAGATTACTTCTGTCACAGCTCAGTTTGGAACATGGCATCCCTGAGATGCCATTCCATTGCCTTTGGACGTTTTCCCTTTTCATCATTCAAACACTGTGGACTCAGTTCTCTACTTATTTACATTGGCTTTCAAGGCTGTGCAACCTCAACTTGCTCCATGGATTCCCAGACAGTACCAGCAGAACAAAGGTAAAAAGCCCTTTGCTGTTTTTTCTTACACTGGCTCCAAAGCACTTCTTTTGCACACTCAGTCCCCATTGGAATGTGTCTCCAAAGAACAAATTTCCCCGGCCAGCAGCTAAAGCTGTGGCACAACTGTGCTGTATCCATAAAATTAGTAAATGTCTTATTTCAATTTACCATGGGCAAAAGTCAATCTCTTGCAAAAGCAAATGTTTTGAAGAAAAATTCCTTTTATTCGAAGCACACGGAATGTATCTACTCTCCATATGAGGTGTCATGTGCTATAAATGAATCTTTTTTGAAACAAAACAAAATGAAAAATGATAGACTAAACACTGATGTCTTCTTCACCCATCCTCCCCAGCCTAAACCCTCTTTCCCCAGGCTATTCCAGCTCCCCGTATGGATAAATCTGCCCCCATGGATGAGACCCCCTCTCTTGAAGGCTCTTTCTAACACAGAAGCCATGTATTTCACAGCCTGAACCCAGCTAAACTCTGGTTCTCAGGCTTTCAGTCCATTCACTCTAGTTTCATGGCAGAGCAGGGACAGACATTACATCAAAGCGCCCTCCACATTCAGAATTACTTTGTTCTCCATGTTTTTTATTTCACAGTTCACCTGTTATCCTTTTAATGCATATAAATGAGTTTTCATTAAAACACCAGAAAGAGTAAATACTTGTACCCAGATTTCAAAGAGACACTTCAGCAGACAGACACAAACAACTAATGTTGGAAGAGAAAGAACAAATTCCAAGTTTTAACAGGTCCCATGCACTTAGCTTTGCTCAAAGCTGCGCTGATTCTTATGGTGCTGAGAAATCTTAGAGAAAAAAAAGTACTAAAAGTAGACAATGTCTTCAGATCTTGTAAGCCTGTCTGAAGGTGTGTACAGGTTGCTCAGTCAAGTCCCCTGCAGTTCAAATTGTTTGCTGCCATGCAGACAGCCACCAAATACCCCAATCAAGGCACATGCAGAAATACCTGTACTTCATTCCCGTCTCAGCTGGCACGGTCTCCTGCAGTGACAGCCCATGCAGGTGCAGGAACTTCTCCAGCTGTTTCAGCTCAGTGGCTTGGCTCTGTTTCCCTGGCCAGCCCACGGCAGGAGGACAGGCTCTGGGACCCACACTTTGCTTTTTACCTTTCAAGAGTGCTTCACTTGGCTTTTGCAGGCTTGGCTTGTGGGGTGGGATAGCTGTGCAGGCAGGCTTGTACAAATGCATGGTCCACACATGAAGCTGCAAAGGGTGACCTTTAGTGACCAGCAGATGCTGGGGTCCTCAGGAGCTTTCACCCTACAGAGGGGAGCCCAATGCCATCACGCTACCACCAGTACAAGATGGTATGAACCAGGTTGTGTTACTCAAGAGGACCACAGGATTATGGAGTAGTATTTTTCTCCCAGCCATCCTTTATATTATCGCAAGTACCTCATTGTAATTGATGCCCAGGGTGGATTTTGGCCAAGATCAGCAATCTTGTTCGTCTGCTGAAACCTATAATGGTCAAATACTCCAAGGGATAAGGACTGCCAGTGGGAATAGAGCACCAACCCTGTTTCCCAGGTCTTATATTTAGATAATGAGAAATATTTGTTTGGGATTCAATCCAAGGCCAACAAACAAAGTACATATTCTTACAGGGTTTATTTCAGGCCTTGGGCTGGACAGATGAATGCTGCAAGCATCTCTTCTGCAAGTCATTAAAATGCTTTGTTTCCTCATGGTCCATCCTCACAGCTCAGGTTACCTGGTCTGTAAACTTCCCCAGTATCTGCAGCCTCCTGGGGCTTTGGCAATTAATAAGAATATAAAGACTATGGAGCAGTCAAACACTGAGAAGAAAAAATAACCTACCAACAGATAAGGGAAATGTTTAAGAAAGGAATGCACTATGGATATCAGAGCCAGGGCAGGGAACAAGCAGCAGCTTTCAAGAAGCTGCATGCTCCTGCAGGAGCCTGTGCATGGATGGGGAAGGGCTGTGGACAAGAGCCGTCAAAACCCCCGAGATGCCAGCAGCCACTACAAAACCTCACGCTTCACAGAACCAGCTGCCTCTCAGCGCAGGGCAGCAGGTGAGGACACAGGTACATGTCTGAGAACTGTGGCTAAAAACAAACTTGACGGACCAACAAATGTTCATTTTGCCAGTGCTAAATAGCAAACAAAAAGTTTCAGGTTCTTGGAGACTTCAGCTCTGAGGGGTGATGGGAGAAACAGCACAGGTTTTGCTGCATCACCAAAGCCAGTACACGAGGGCATCCATCTCCCCCTGGTCAAGGTAACATCCAGGAGCGCCACAGAAAACTTTCCTGGCCATTGCCAACCACAGCAAACCAAACAGGATGATGTCTGATACGCACCATGCAGGCAGATGTCTGAGGCTCTCCTATTGTACAGACTCAACCCATTAATGATTATCATTGCAATCTCAAATACATCGGAAAAAAAAAGTTAAATAATCAAGTGATGGATGTATCATGAACTCAACTAATCCTTAAATCGTTCAAAGCAGATAAAGAAAGACTGATCCCAAACAGAATATATTTTAAAAGATTATAATTCAATGTCACAGGGGGGAATTCGCCTTGGACATTTGATTACCCAGTTATTCTTTCTCTGCCACTGTTCTGTCAGGGCCCTGAGGGCACTGATAAACCTTCATATCCCAGTGTTCCTGCCCTGCCACCCCAAGGCCCACAGCCCTGTGGTACCCCAACACACTGCTGCCCGAAGACGGGGGATCCTGCTCTTACGGTGCTGACCAAGTTGAACCGTCAGCAGAGGGGTGCAGACAGTGCTTTCAAGCTCTGCTCTTTGCAACCCAAGTACACACAAGAGGGAAATGTGCCCTGCAACTGCAGCCATCCCTGCCTTGAAGGAACCCGATTTTCTTTTTACTGCCAGCAGTGTAACCCCAAAGGCTGTAGCTGTGATCTCTGCTGCAGCTGCCTTTTGTTTTACCTCCTGTCAGATCCAGCCCTCTGCTCATCTATAATGCAAGGTGAAACAATGGCAGAGAAATATTTCCACAAGCTTTTCTGAGAAAAATGCTTAGGCTTGGTCTACAGACTCATATTCTCTTCATTGTGTGAGTTAAATATTTCTACAATTACTAACTACTTGCTCTGTCTCACAGTTTCACCTCATTTTCCTTTCAATTATCCTGTTTCTAAATGACATTTTTATTAATTTCTAATCCTAGCACATCTGCAAAATCTCAGTTTGTGTCAGGCACTTCAGACATCAACACTCTCCCCAGGGACCAGCTTCTCAGCCTAAATCCCCACTGTTACTGGTGCATTTGTGCAGAGCTGGGCAAAATGCTGAACCCCCCTTTCGCAACAGGCCTGTCTCGAGGCAATGAAACCCATGTCCTCCCTCTGCCAGTTCCCAAAACTCCCCTGAGCAAACATGGCTCTTGTCCCCACGATGCTGCTGTTCAGGGACATCAACTCCAGGTACTTTGTGTTTAGGTTCCTATTTCATTAAGTGTCTTACTCAGCACAGGGATGATTAGAGAGTTGCACATCTAATTTCCACTAGTATCAAGATCCCCTTATACTTTTTTAAAGGATCAAGATCAGGTTCTGGAGGCTGTAACATTTAGGATTGATGGAACGAGAAATTTAGCAGCTGCAGGTTTCCCCTCCCAAGTGGCTCATTCCCAGGCTGACCCATCACTGCTGCCCAGGTCCAGGTAGGGAAGGGGGATACAGAGACCCAGGGCCTGCAGCACCCATCAAAGCTGTCCTGCTGCTCTCTCCTGTCACCACACAGTCCCTGAACAACAGCAGCAACTTTTCAACTAAATTTAAATGAAGCTACAGTGACTTGGACAAAGCAGCTCACGACAAATCAGGCTGAACAGCCACATGGAGTTTGTGCTGAAGAAGTTACACAAACTGAGAAACAAGTTTGTAGAATTTTCAGCTTTGGAACACACCACCCATCATGGGGCAGGGAAAATAAATAAATCAGGAAAGACACACTCGTAACGCCAGAAAGTTTTCAGTTGTTATTATTCTCACCACCACAATAATTTCCTGGAGTGCAAATTGCTACTCTGTGAGCAGCCAGCGGGGCTACGTACCTGTGGGGCATCCCAGTGGTGTAGGCGATGGTGTACTCGTGGGAGAGCTCACAGACCCGCAGGTACCAGTTCATCTCCAGCTCCCGCAGCAGAGCCAGCTGCCGGGCACGCTGCTGCAGCTGGCCAGCCCGGGCTCGGCTCTCCTTCCCACTTTCTGAGTTGCTCTTCACGGCTCTTTCCCGGCTCCCCAGGGAAAGCACCGACTGCTTCCTCAGCTTCAGGGTTTCCTCAGCATTTTTATTCCCCACAGTCCCTGTGCGTGCTGCCAGCATTTTGTGTCCTGCCTTGCTGCAAAGGCAGCGCCTTCAGCACTAAGTCACTGCCTGCAAATCACTTAAACTGGTTTTCAGCACACACTATAACCTCATGCTGACCACACAGCTGTAATTAGATAGGTGTCTGAGGAGCGTAACCAGAAAGAAGAGCTGCAGCCTTCTCATGGAAACATCTGTAGCAGTTTCCCGTTTGGCAGTGGTATTCATTTTGCAACGAATAGGGAGGACAGTTCTTAAAAGACAACACAGAGACACGTGCAAAGCAGCACACAAACTGGATTTGTACGAAAGAAGGTATTTAGAGGGATAATAGCAGAAAAAAAAGGTCCAGCTCACTAAAGCTGTAAACATCAGAGGGCTCCAGCCAGCATAGGTGAAGTCACACGTGTCACCTTGACTGCAAACCGACAGCCACGTGGACTCACCCAAGCAAACTGCAGCACAGTTCCTGCTGGATGCAGCCTCAGAGCATCAGTGTCTTCACCAAGCCAGATGCATTAGGACTGAGCTGGCTGTTCCATACCTCCTCCTCCTCGCACATGCTGTGCTCCAGCTCCTGAGAACACCCTGTCCGGCAGGAGTTTCAGTTATCCAGGGGTTCTGTAGAAATTTGGGGCTATGACCACCCTTAAGATGAGAACGAAGTTATGGCTTTTCCCGATTCATTTGTTTGTGGAGCAGATGGTGTTTTGGGAAAATGTACGAAAGGAGCAGATACAAGAATTGAATTAATTTCCATCTCTGGTTTGAAATGTAAAAGCTGATAGAGAGATTACAGCGCTGATCACAGCAGCCACTTTAGGAGCGCAAGCATATCCTTGTGTGGAGAGAGAGGAAAGCAAAGAGGAAAAGAGTCCGCTAAACACAAACAGGATTATAAAGCCACAGCATTCAAAATAAGAGTGATCACCCACCCGTGTCCCAAGTGGAGGATGCATGTGTCTCACAGGGAAAGGCAAATTGCAGAGGACTGGGGGCTGGAGGAAGAGCTTTACAGAATCAGGCAGCAGGCAGCTCTGGAGGTCTCTGGCCCAGTCTCCCACTCACAGCAGGTCTGTCAGCAGCTCTAGAGAAGTTTTCCTACCCAAGCCTCACAACTTCCCAGTGTTTAGGAGCCAGGGGTCGCCTGAGCCAGACATGATCCTGAGTAAAGTCTGCTGGCCATGCTCCTCCTGAGGAGCCCAGCATGGGGACTGTCCCGCTCACAGCATTCTGCCAGCTCGCTATGTTTCAACATGTGCTGCAGTTAAAGATATATATATCTCCATATCCCTTTTTAGGTGCTTTTGGAAGAAATCCTATAAAATGTACCTTCCACAGAAACTGATGTTATTTGACCTATTTAGCAGAGGTAGCACTAAAATGTTCATTGGAAATTTTGCAAAACTCTAGAAAAATGACTCAAACTTTGAGCTGTTAAAATGTTCTAGTTCTGTGCTGATTCTTAAGTGTTTGCTCATTTGTCATTAAACTTTATAACACTTCCCAAAAAGGAAAAGGTTTCCACCAACTCCAGAAGCTTTTAAATCAACCCTGAGCAGCTGAAGTAACACATACATATTTTACAGATCCATAAGTTCAAACCTTGTAAGATTCTTCAAGTCATTCCACTTGGAAGCTGGCATAATGAAGTTCTTAAGCAGTTGTATAAAACCATATTGTGCTTACTCAGCCTTATACGTTTATCATTTTCTTAACCACAGAAACACTCTGTTGTTCGCAAAGACCATAGAAGGTATCAGTCACCTTCAAAGTAAACTAAATTAAAAGCAGATGCTGACAATTTGTTCCTTTCTAAATGGAGCATTGTTGGTTGTACAGCAGGCTATTGTGAGGCTGGATGTTCCCATAATGTA
The DNA here is from genome assembly GCA_028858755.1 of Ara ararauna. NCBI lineage: Eukaryota > Metazoa > Chordata > Aves > Psittaciformes > Psittacidae > Ara > Ara ararauna. Next base: position 26,394,921 of record CM054382.1, on the reverse strand, counting down.
TCATTTAGGCAGGTAACGCTATCAGATATTGTCTCTTGGATGATTATATATTCTGGCAGGTAAGGACACCCTGGCTACCTTATAAAAAATGCAGAAAGATTGCTTTCCTGAAAGCAAAGCTAGCCTGCTGGCTTTAAATATTGATATCACGTTTCTGCGGCCGTGTTGAAGTACTGTTTCCTCACCAGCTCACTGGGAGATGGTGACCACTCTGTGCCAGAGCAGCACAAACTCCCAGCTTGGCTCTCCTGGGGAGCATCTCCGGGGGGGAGGAGCCCTCTGCCCACAAGCATCTTACCCGGCACTCTACAGCACCAGAAACCCTCACCTGTTTTGGTACTAACAGACCAACATCCCACTTACGAATAACGTTAGACTGAAACTAGTCACTCTTGATGCTATTTCCCAGATGAGAGCGGGTGGTGAATCACTAAGCAGTTTTTCATGAGCTCCCCTCTCACCAGAGCAGGGAAAGAGGGAAAAAGTGCCCTGGGGGACACCTCATTAGGACCCACTGTGAAGATGTGGCTTAGGGCTGCTTGGGGCTGGGGGCACCTCCTTCCTTTTATATTGCCTTTTCTGATTGCAATCAGTAGTTAAAGTACTAAGCTTTTCTGTTTGCAATTGTGTATTACTAACATATTTATACACTATAGATACACTGTATAAACATGTTTAGGATCTCTGTATTTGCAGCTTATTACAAATTATAACTTATTAATAGCCTTACTCCAGGCTTTTCTATAATAGGCATTTCTATAGCTCTTCTTTCTTCCCAAAATCTATTTTTTACTTCAGCTGCTGCCCCGGGAGTTGGACACACGATACAGAACCCACCTCATCGCGGCTCTTGCAGAAGCTCTCCACATACCAGTCAGGCCCCTCTGCACCCACCCCGGCACAGCAGGTCCCAGCCGGGGCCCCAGCACAGCAGGTCCCAGCCGGGGCCCCAGCACATCCCTCTTTGCTCCAGCAGCCACCCAACCTGCTCGGGTTGGTTAATCTCTCCATTTCCGAGTGTAATGCCCTGCACTTATCTGTATTAAACACACAATCCCGAGCTGTCTGAAACAAAGGGAGGTTACAGTAATAACAAGGGGTGTAGAGGTACAGAATAGTCATTTAAAAACCCAAAAAATTTTGTTTCCAGTTTTAAAGCAAAACGTTCCCATAATACCTGGCTCTGCACCCCTGGGATCGGAGCACTGGTTTAGTACATTTTCCTCTGGCTCAGACACCGTTTTAGTCAAACCTTCTGTTTTCCAGATGTAAATGAGAGAAGTCTTCCTAAAAACCTCCAGTAGATCTTTTCAGCTCAGTAAAGCATTAGGTTTCATGATGAATTAGTGCACTTCACACAGTCTACATTTTTAACATTCTTTTAAAGATTTCTTGAGCAGTTTTCTATCAGGATGTGCCATTGAGGGCTGATCAAGTGCCTCACAGCATTACACAAGGAAATTCTGCCTGGCTTTCTTCACAACAAATTTATTTTGCCTCATTCCAAACTAAAGGGATACGGGATGGAAATTCTGATCCAGCAATTCTACTAAAACATATTTAAAATTCATCCTCTTTTAATATGATCTTAAAATCCACCCCAGCTTTTCAGATTCCACACTAGCCTCTTATAAAGAGTTCTGCAAATCTTTGCAGCTGTGCATACGGAATTGTAAAATCTATTTGCATACACAGACATAGCTCACCTCAAGCAAGACAAATTAGCACCAGTTAATAACCTGGGAGGTCCTATTTAGAGGTTTTTCAGCAGAAAAATGCAAGCCTTGCAGAGGTACAGACTGAGTTAGAAAATATCCGTAAGCGATATCTAAGTAAACATATATATTTCATCTCATGGGAGCACAGTAATTTTCAAATGCATGATCCAATTAGCAAGAGTCTAAACGAGAGCCTTTAGGCTAACAGCTCTCCTGCTGCATACTGTCCTCTATTTAAGGTAATTGAAACCCCATCAGAGAAAGATTCATTAAGGTACTTAATTGGTTTTAAGTGGTTCACCCTGCTCTGACAGCACTTAAATGTAGTGACTTATGATCAGCAGGACCAGGGAAGAGCCTCAGCTCCCTCCGGTGCTGCTCAGCAAGTGGCTGTGTGTCCAGGACCACTGTTTTATGTCCAGGATCACTACTTTGTGCCTTGCTCTGGGTGCAGAAGCTGGCAGGGAGGACCGGCTCCGGGCAGGAGGCAGCACAGGATAGGCAGAGCTGGCAGGAGATACACCAGCATCCTCAGCAAATGCGCTTCCCTCAGCTCCTGCAAAGGAAGTCCAAGGGAGCCTCCAAGCTCCTCTCCTCATGCACCTTCACATCTCTTAACTTCTCTAAGTGCATTGGAGTGACCGTGTGCCATGTTCAGTACTCACATCCCTGAACAAAACAGGAAGGATCTCAAATCAGCTATTTCGGCATGCTTCCAAATATAGGCAAGCTGTCCAAAGCATTCAGTGTGGAAGGTCAGGCATTCCCTGCTAGTTTTGTTTTCTTGGAATAAGCTGGAAAGGTATCTGGCATTTCATCAGCCCTCTTAAAATGGAGGAGCAGCCCTCCCTCCACTCCTATTCACAGCAAGCAGGTGTGACATGGGCAAACAAAGAACAGGTTCAAAATTACATTAAAAGCACCATGCATTGGGTTTTATTTACTTTTTAAAACTATTCCCTGTCTCCCCCCTCAGTGCTCTGTTTTCCCAAGCCAGCTCTGCAGGTCATCTGCCTATGCAGCTCACCCCTAAAGATCCTTACATAAGCAGCAAAAGAGGCCAAGACCCTCCTGGCTGCTGGGGAGCAGAGCCCAACATTAATGTGGAACATATTTATAAGCCAGCAGTGTTATTTCCCTTTGAGCACACACTCTTCCTCGAGCCTTTTGCTCACAAGCAGCATTGGATGGTCACCACACTGCCCTGAGATGGCTCCTGGAAGATGAGGAGCCTAGGCACAGGGATAGGAACAGCATGTGGAGGGAAATAGGGAAAAATAGCTGCATCTCAGGCATTAAGGGATACCCAAGGATTAGATATATCTATATACCTCAGTCTTTAAAGAGAAAACCCAGCACCCAATACACCAGAAATAGGTGTTTATGTATATCCACATATCAAGCCCTCTCCTGGCAAGGAGCACAAAAGCATTTCATTTCCTGGCTCATAGGAGAGCCCCAAGTTTTGGTACCCTCCTCCCATCCTAGGAGCAGGGAGCCGACCATTACAGGTTTTTCTACTGGGGAAGGAGCATCTGTTTTCTCACCTCATCAGACATCACACTCAAAACCAGCAGTGCTGCCTATCTTTGATCTATTTGCTGACCAGCACAGGAGGGAGAGCAGGACTTCCTGCTCTGGCTATCACCATGCCCACTCTCACGTGGGGATGGTACCAGCCCATGGGCAATTTTGGCCACTTGCAATTTGCTGCTGTATTGACACATTGCTCTTCCATCCAGATTTATTACAACTGATTTAAAGGCTACTACAGTTAAAAAGTGGCAGAGGGTAAAAACCAGCATATTTCTTCATGAAATGAAAGTGGAGCAGTTGCATGTTGCAGCTATAAATCCTAATGGCAGCCCTTTGGAAAGCTCCCAGCTGCCGCGTTGAAAAGCATGAGGGAGATGGGCAGCTTGGAGAGCAAGGATCATATTCAGCTTCAAGTGAGTCAGTCTGCTGAAATTAAAACACTGACACTGAAGTAGCTCTCTTCAGCCTTTTATCTTCTCAAACAATTTTTAGTGATAGTCTCAGAGCCAAACGGCAGTCCTATCACACACAGGCAAAAAGAAAAATTGCCAGGAATGCTAATTAACATCATCTTTTCTCCTTGCTGAGTCTTCATGAGATCATTGACATGCAGCTTCTCTGGGTTTGCACTGGATTGCGCCAAGAGCAACTAGTGATCAAGCAATCTATGATTAGAAAGGGGAAGATTTTCCAAGGGCAACGTTTAGATGTTCAGACCTTTCTGGAGGTCAGCAGCTACCCAGGGCAGGCAGGTAGGCAAGGGAGGTCGTGCCTGGCTCTGCTCTTGAACACATGCACCAGCCTTTGAAGCCTGATGATCTCCCAAGCATTCAGCGTCTGCTTTCAAACAGTAGGAAAAGGTGCAGAACCACCCACATTGTTCTTTACTTTTCTGCATAAATTTCAAACAGAAAGGCTGATCCACTTTAGTCAACGGGGTTTTGAGTTGTTAATTCCCTGCTGAGCAGATTTAATGCTCCAAGGATACATTTAAAATTCTTTCTGGACAGGATTGTGTGCCTAGAGGATTGCATTTGGTTTCCAGACGTGGAGAGCCCTGGTTGGGGGCGGCAGCAAACCCCAGGTCTGACTGTGAGCCAAATCCATGGGATAGACAAGACATGAGACATTGAGCTGCTGCTTCCCCCAAAAACAAGGTGACCAGGAGTGCTATCCCCATTCCTGCTCCTCCTGGTCTTCTGGCAGCACACCCATTGGAGAACCTGCATGGTGCCGTTGCATTGCCATGGCAATCAGCACTACAGAAGCAACTAAAAATAAATGTCTGCTCCGCAAAGCACAAAAGATCATCCTGAATCCAAACCCTGACTCCACCACCTTCAAACCTGGGTGCAATGTGGCCCCCACTCAGCAGCCACCCCACTTTGCACAGCAAGGACATTCACCCCGTTCCCCTGCAACATTCCGGGCAGAGTGGCAAGATCCCTGTTGCACAGGTACAGCCCATTTGCTTCAGTCCCGGTCCACCACCGAGCTCTGCTACTAAGGCTGGCTGGAGCTCCACCACCAGAGGAGGTGGACATCTCTCCAGAGCCCTCCATGTAACTGCAGTCATCAAGAAAACCTTTTTTCTTTAAAACCCCACTGATTCCCCCTGCATTCTCAATGTTCTGAGCAGCATCCCACCTCCCGAAGAAACTCAGACAGCTGGGCAAGCCCCAGGCCGATCAGACATGAAAAGATAAGCTGGGCACTTACAAGTGACTTGTCGCATGTCACCTCACCCAAGCAATAACAAAATTAACCCACAGAGCAAACTGCAATAACAGCATTGAATCACCAGGGTAGACCATAAAGCAGACCCAAAGGATAAAAGCTGCACAAGAACCTAACTCCTGGGCATAAAACCCAACATATGAGTGCTGCATGAAGAAGAGCCAAGCACCACCTCAGGTAGAGCTGCAGGACGAGGAGGTCATGGCAGAGAAACGTGCTGAGCTTCCTGTTCCCCTATAGCATCACAGGTTTCTACTGGGGAAATAACAGCACAGGGACTCGGGTGTCTGTGGCCGGGTCACGGTCCCCACAAACCAACGGTCAGGTGGCAGCCCACGTCAGAGCGTGCTGAATTATGCATGGCAGCTTTGAATTATTTCTTCTCCATTAAAGAAAGTGTGTGCACAAATATGTCAGTGAACAACCCCTTCTGCAGTGAGGGCAAGCCTGGGAGCCTGCGCCCTCACCACCAGACACAGACCCTCAAGCTTGTCACCCACTACCAGCCCCTCTAAGGAGCAGAAACTGTTTTTCTTTAATTACCATTTCTCTTTGTTAACACATGGTTCAAACTCTGGTTGTCCGTGAAGCTTTCACTCACCCCAGAACATTTTTACATTGTGGGTTTTCACCCTAAAAAAGAAATTTAAAAGGAAGAAACCCTGCAAGCAGCTTGATGTTGGCCTTTGTATCCCAAGCCACTCTGGGGAATGATCATAGAATCATAGAATAGTTAGGGCTGGAAAGGACCTTAAGATCATCGAGTTCCAACCCCCCTGCCAGGGGCAGGGACACCTCACACTAAACCATGTCACCCAAGGCTATGTCCAATCCAGCCTTGAACACTGCCAGCAAAGGAGCATTCACAGCTTCCCTGGGAAACCCATTCCAGTGCCTCACCACCCTTACAGTGAAGAATTTCTTCCTCATATCCGATCTAAACTTCCCCTGTTTAAGTTTGAACTCATTACCCCTTCTCCTCTCACTACAGTTCCTCATGAAGAGTCCCTCCCCAGCATCCCTATAGGCCTCCTTCAGATACTGGAAGGATGCTATGATCAACAAGAAAAATACCCCAGCACCAAGGGGGTTCTTGAACACACACTTAAATCAATTACATCCCTAAAAAAGGAACCTGTGGGAGTAACAGGGCACAACACACAGCTAAGAAGCCTGAAGCAAGGACACTTGCAGAGCCCCATGTAGACACAGCTTGTAATGGTGATGTGGAAAGCACTTAAACCATGCCTTGCCTCCTCACAGCTAAACCGGCTGCTGGAAATTGAATTGTCTGTATCATTCCTATTCCCTTGTGCTGAAAACCTACAACCCTTCCTCTGAAGCCATCTGCAGCAAGGCTGAAGATGTGGGAAGTGCAGCTGTGGCAGGGGCCTCCCATTCCAGTCCTGTCACTGGGATTTGCTTCTCCAGAGACAGACAGCAATAGGATTAGGGGAAGAGAAATATCCCACCCAGCTGCTTAATGTCTAGGGTCTCCCATGCAACCTCACCAGCTCTGCTGGCACCATAGCTCTCTGAAGAACAGGGCAGCATGCCCCATGCTTGCAGCCTACTCCTCATGCTCCCAAGGAGGGGGACAGTCCCTACGAACTGTGTGGAGAGGGTTGTGGCTGGGGTTTATCCTAACCTCACTAACAGAGGCATTTAATGTCCCTGGAAATATTTCCTAGAAGAATTCCCACCGGACATCTAGCTCCTCTGTGATGCTTTCAGGAACAAAATCAACATTTCTGTGTGCAGTTATGCATCCTGCTTTTGGTTGGGTTTGTCTGGGATTTATTTAATCTGCTCAACCTTTACAAGTCTAGGATGTCCTTCATCTTTATGGACTGCCTTTGCCATCTTTAAAACCAGTATAACTATTAAGGAACCAACATCGCAAAAGCCAGCCAACTCATTCAAATGCTAAAACTATTCAATTTTGTAATGAAGTGATTAAGTTACAGCATTGGTTCAGTTTTCTGCAGTTCATGTTCAGGCAATTAAAAAAACAGAAATAATTAGCTCCCCTCAATGAGGTGCAGTTCACCTCTTGGCACCATACTTCTGTGGAAGCAGTTACCCTTGGGACAATGAGAGAACTTCATCTTAAGTTCTTGTCTGCGATGAGATGCAATAAATTCACAGGCAAATTAAACTTTAGAAGGAAGACTCATGAGAGACTCCTCATCTGATCTTTAGGTAGAGATGTGGAAATGGCCTAGATGGGACACTGTTTCACGGTCTTACTTTACTGCTTTACATATAGCTTTCTTAACTTATGTGCGTTAGCTAAGTGGGTTAATGGCTAGAATCTCATTAAAGTAACTTACAAACAGCTGTTACATCATTGCTCAAGACTCTCTTTGCAATCTGCTTCTAATTCCGCAAGGAAATAAGCCGGAAAGGGAGCAGCCTCACAGCAAACACTGTGGAACGACGGCAGCACACCTGAGCAGTGTGGAGCCCTAGGCCCCCTCCAGGTGATGCCTGACAGCCAAGCTGTAGCCAGCACCACACCGCAACTGGACCAACCTCAAGGTCAAAGTTATAAACCTCACTTTGAAGCAGTGTCCACTGTAAAATGCAGTGGAAACATTTTAAGAAAGAAACATTTTGTTCTATTAGAAAGGTCATTACATGACTAAGGTGAAGCAAGAAACACGAAAAAAACAAGGATTCCTTTAAATAAAGGCAGCATCGGTCAAGAACAGCAGACCCAGAAATAGGTGCCCTGCTGTTTAAAGTAACTGAACTGATACAACATCACTAGAGAACTAATTTAAGTATTCCTTTCATTCTGTGAAGTTTCTGAAAAAGCTTTTGTGGAAAATTATAATTTTGTGAAAAACATTCCGGCTTCATTTCTGCAACTGTCCTTTCCCATCTGCTTTCACACCGCAAGGGCTTGAGCGCACTGAATTGTTTGTTCCTGTAATATAGACCCTCAGCACCGCCATGTTCCCTGGGCGCACCCAGGGCCAGCAGGATACATGGTAGGGCTGCTGGTGGGAACTGGGAGGAGAGATCCAGGAAGCCTCCACGCTCCCTGCCACCCGAAGCCCTGGAATATCCAATGAACACAACCGCACAGCTGTCACCTTGCTCAAAACCGCCCCAGCTGCACCTCCAACTCCCAGAGTGCTTCAGAGCGATGCTCAGAAGTGGTGCTCAAGACTTACCTTGGATCCTTCCCTCCCTTCTCTGAGAAATCGCTTACTGCTCTTCTGAAAGGCTGGAAACTGCACACAGAGGGTTTTGCCCTGGTGTCTCCATCACTACTGAGCTACAGAAGAAAAACCTGTAAAATGAGATATTTGCCTCGAATACTCCCTCCAGGAACACAATCCCTCCAAAAAAGCAAAGCCCTGCAGTCTCTGTGAGCCATATGGGTCCAAAGCATGGGGTGACTGCTGCAGCTCCAGCTGCCAAGTCCCAACCAGAGATGGAGGAGAGGGCTGCTGGCAGCGCTGCAGCTGCTCAGAAATGCTGCTGAGGGACCTGGTGAGAACAACTTGCTGTTGCACTTTTTGGGGAAATACGCATTTATTCACATCACGGACTAGGAAGCAGGTCATAAACAGTGGCTCAATCAAACCCCACTCCCATAGCACCCCTGAGCCACCAGCACGGCCCATGGAGCCACAATCACCAAGGAGCTCAAGGCCAAATCATTAATACCAAAAATCTGTTTACTTTGATCACAGAGTGTAGCTTGCGCACTGCAAGAAAGGACCTTTAAGCGAGATAAATGACCGCTGCCCACTCATGCTGTCCTGCAGATGACAGCAACTTCTTATGACTACAGGAGGCTTCATTCTTAATTGTAATCTCAGCTGCCTTTTACTTTTTAGAGGGGAAATTTGCATGTGGCCTTGTGATTGTGACCTACTGCTCAAAAATCAAACACCAGCAAGCAGAGGTCTGCCACAATGCCACGAGGTGCTGGAGAAGTTCCCCGCTAGGACATTGCACCCTGAGGAACAGAGCAGCCTGTTAAAGTCTGTGGGCATCACTGCATCCAGTTGATTAACTGGGCTGCTAAAACAGAGCCCTAGAACAGTTTCTGTGCACAGTTTTAGGAAGAGGTTATGTTTTCCATAGTGCATCACGGTACAATAGCATGCATGAGGAAATCGCCACAGAGAACCCTGTTACCCTGCAGCAGGGTGTGCCACACTGTGACACTGAAGGGACAGCCATGCCCTGACAGGGACATCTCCTTACCACAGGACAGTGTGTAGCCAGAAACCAGGACTGCCACAAATCAGCTTTATCAACCAAAAATGGACAGATCCATTTATAATGTAGTTTCTACATGTAGGCCCTAAAAAAATAAGTCACACCGATGTTCAAACATAATACTTTTATTTGTGGATAAAAATTAAGGCTCACAGTACTTTATCATTTCACAAGCAGAAAAATGTTAAAAATTGAGAATGATGGGGAATGCCCCCAATACAAATTCCTCTAACTGCTGACATGTTTTACTGAAGACTCGAGGTGAACAATTGTACAGGGCAGCTACAGTTATTAGTTTGTAAACTAGGTGCTAGATGTATCTTTTTAAGAAACGTGAACAGAGTATTATGTTTCTCTCCACTTCTGGCCATCCGATACACATGGATTCCATAAAAACACTCAAGAACCGCTGGGATGATAACACCAACCTTCCTAAGAACAACCCACCATATCTACAATGCATGGCATAGGTGTCAAACAGGGGGAAGAGAGCTAAAGATCACAAATTTAATTTTGATAAGACATTCTGATTATAGTGCAATATGCCTAAAATTTTCAATATTCAACTTTCAGGGGTGGTGGTGGTGGTGGTGGTGGTGGAAACAAAACCCAATTAAAAAAACAACTCAAACCAAAGCTTTTCCTAAAGAGCACAGGAATTGCTGTTAAGCTCCATTTCATTACAGACATGAAAGCAACCCAGATGATTAAAAAATGGTAAACATGTATGTCAAACTTCAGTATACACATAGCATACCAGCATAAATCATGCCTATAGTCAAGATGCAACTCCAAGAACTTCCAAGTGTGCAACATGCTGTGAATAAGACTCCTGCCCAGGTGTGCTGCAAGTTTGTGGTCAACAGGTACAATAGTTACTGCATCCCTCAACCCAATGGGCATCACCAATTGCCACACAAGTTTTCTTGCGAGTTACATCATTACTATGTGACTACACACTGCAGAGTTATTTACATGGAGACCAACTCTGTCTCAGCCAAAAATAAGAAGGGTTTAAGAGGTGCTCTATATCCTTTGCATTACTTCTTAGTAATTCCTTCTGCTTCGCCTATTTGCTGTCAAGGCAACATAAACTGGCAGCAGCAGCAAGGGAAAGCCTACTTACAATAAGCAACAACTGCCATAGCACTAAAAGGCTGAAGGACTTCTGCATCACACCAAGAAGATCCATTTCTTGTCATTGCACCATTTACATCTGAGATACCAATACAGTAATGAAAGCAACCACCCTCAGCTTTTTATGATAAAAAGTTAAAATGTACCTCATGGCCATAATTTCATTAGGGAGCTTTCTTTTTTGAGATAAGCTACAAAGAAGATGTGTTTGCAACGGAACCCATGCTATAACAGATTCTGCCATGGCAAACACAGACATACAGAGTTTTTGACCAACAGCTCTTACAGCTCACAATCCAGTAATAAAAGAACATTTGTATTGATAATACTTCACTTATATCACAAAAGCTCATCCAAAGGGCTCAAAGAGGTTATGAGAGATGAGGGTGAGAATTACTACCCCCATTTTATACAGGGGGCAGCTGAGATATTGATCAAGACCAATTTGCCAAGCTACAAAACGTGTCAGAACACAGGAGCAGTGTTCTGAGGGGGCAGCAGTGTCCCCAGCTCCAAATCATCCCAGCTGCTGGTCTGCTGCTCTCCTGCATGCCCGTGGCCCCAAAGGGTTTCAAAGAGCAGAGGGCTGTCACACATCATCTCCTCCCCCAAGCAAAAAAGCACCACTCTGACACAGATGAAAGAATAAATTTACACAAGTTAGCCAGTTCCTACAAGCAGAAATTAAACCAGATTTCCATAACATGTAGGCAGCGTATGTAAGAACAACAGGAAAATGTGTGCAATCAAAAGAATATAGAACACTTTCAACCATTATTCCAGTTCACAAATTTATGCAAGTGGAAATATAAGCAGCTACAGCCATGAAATACTCCATGTTATTGAACAGCTTAAAACAAGTATTTTACCCTAAAATACTAGGGTAATCTTGAGCCAAATGAAATGCAATTGCTTAAATTAAAAAAAAAAAAAAAAAAAAAAAAAAATGGCTAGAGGGACGAGCCTGGATACATGGTTACGGCTCCACCGGCACGGTACCCGGCAGGCACCCACCAAGCTGCTCAGGTCTAAATTTAACTGTCACTTTCAGCAATCGTAGATATGCTCAAAATTCTCAGGTCAAAGGAATAGTTTTGCCTCAATACATCAGAAAAGCAAAGGTGTCCAAAGCAACCATCTCTCAAATTATTGCTTACTTAACTACATAAACACAGAATACGAATGACAGAAAGGATCTATACAGACTGGGCAAATCACCCCCATACCATGACTCCACACTAATAACTACAATGATGTTAAAGGTCAAGCTAAGTACAATACATACCAAAAAAAATCCTGTAAAAGCAAATGCATAGAAAACAAACTGTCATCAAGTATATGGAAAGCACATTGGCAGCAGGCTGCAAACGGACTGTGGTGCAACTGTCAGAGGACAGAAACAGGGCCCGCAGATCCAGGAGCTCTGGTGCAACTGCTTTCCAAACCACACTCCTGTATTTTATACTTTTATCAGAGTCCCCAGAAGCACACAAAGATACTTCACTGTCTGGAATTTGACATATGCATACATGCAGTAAGTGTATACTAAAGATTAGCTGGTGTGTTTGTCACCAACACACACACCGACTGAGCGATGCAAGAGGGAGTGAGTACAGAAAGACAGACAGAGGTAATTTCATATTTTAGCATTGCCTTTTTGGAGCTCAACATTATTGCCATGGGCTAATACATCAAACAATACAGAACAACCTTAACGGTATACAACAGATACACAGTAATTCCACAACTCAACAGTACCCATTACTCCATTTGGCAAAATATTTATTTATAATAAATCCGTTCAAAAGCAGTTGGTCACAAAGAATTCATTTTACATTTTTTAGGCTGTAACAATGCTTTTGGTAGAAGTAAATAAACTGTCTCTTTTTACAGAGTGTACAAAAACAGAGACATTGAAATGACAGCTAACAATAAAACACTTGAAAACAGGAAGAATTGGTAAGACAAAGGCAAAAGCAATAGGAATCTGTCTGCGCACCAGCAATGCTGCCATGATTATTTACCCGTACAAATCCTCAGCCCCACTTAGTTATTATCCCCAGATCTTAACCGCAGGTTTACGCTCCAGGAGAGGAATCTGATGTGATGTAGCAGCTCCAGTCACTCTTTCACAGTACTGCATGTCAACACTGGGAATGGTTTCTGATATGACTTAGACTGCACACAGTACTTCAATAGAAAAAAAGTTAATTACTCCCACTCTGTGGTTCCTGGTGGCTTTGATGTCAAGTCATACATCACTCGAGAAATGCCAGGAATCTTCTTAATCTCTGCCACCATTTTTAACACAACCTAGCGTGGAGAGGAAAAATAAATCAGAAGTATGTAAAGCAGACTTGATGAAAACTAGCTGAGAAAGAGCTTAAAAAAGGAAAACTTTGTTCACGCTAATTCTGTCATACACACGAGAGAAAGAACATGTAGATACTAGCATATTACTATCAATTAAATAAAATCAGCAAAGCCTCTAGCTTCATATCTGCAGTTTTATTTGGAACATGCCATTTTTTGGCACTGATAATAAACCAGGGTGTCGATCACAATACACTTCTCTCAAGGTAGCAGCTCTTCAGCTTTTCTATTTCCCTATTTCTGTAAACTTCAGCAGGAACATACACTGTTATGTGCTTCCATCACTCACTTTCAGACTTTTCTCAGACCATCTCCAGCTGAGCCACCATCAAACACAAAGCAAGAGCCAGAGTGAAACCCCTTTTGAAACTAAAAAGGGAGCTCTAAAGGTAAAAAACCAAAAAAAAAAAAAAAAAAAAAAAAAAACCAACCACAAACCCCCAGAAAAACCCAAAACTCACACACACCAAAAAACAAACCAAAACCAAACAGGAAGAGGCATCCAAAGGAGTGTTTCCATTGAGCATCATCCCCCAGATTCCACAATCAATTCATGTTCACAAAAGTATTCTAGATGAGAACTTGCTTAGAAGTTCAGCTTCCTTAAGAGTCGCACAGCTCACAACAATGCCACTTACATGATGTCCTGGTTTACAGTGCAAGCATAAATTAAACCATGTATTGCTCTCCATGGAAAAACACAGGAAATTTTAAAATCAGATATGATTAGTTTCCCCATAAATATAAGTATTTTCAACAACCTCTACTATTTTGTTACCACATTATTATCTAGTCTTAAAGTGACCATTTTACATTCTGAAGACTGGGGATGGGAGCTGTTTGGGTCTGGGTTTTGTGGTATTTGGTTGTTTTGTTTTTAAACACAGAATTCAAGGTCAAATGAATCTTCATCTGATATAATGGAATAGTTTACATTGTAGCTTAACCTTGAAATATTTCTTTTTAAATGAATAGGTTGCCCTATAATAGAAGCCCTCAGTAATATACAATTACTAAGCAATACCTATATGCTTTTAAAGTGTGTTTTAAAAAAAAGTCAATCCTGTTCATCTACACTGCATTCCCAGAGAGACAAAGTACTTGAAACTGGACATATACAAAGTTTCCCAGAAAAATATGCCTGAACTTGACTCCTACATCCTCTTAGTGACCTAAATAGAAACAGCACACATTGAAATGTTAAACAGCAGGTTCCACTAAAATCAGAAGCAGCAATCAAGGTCAATTCTGTATGCCAAGACATTTCCAACTGCTAATGCAAAAATACTGATTTCAAAATCCCAGGAACGGTTGTGGTATTTTTCCTTTTTCAATTAAGGTATTTTTGGCTCAACTCTGCTGGGTAGCCTTTAAGTTTGTCATACTCATCTGTCAGCTTCTCATTTTGTTACAGTTTTTTTCCCAAAATGCCAGCATGATCATCCTAACTAATACAATAAAAGAGACAGAAAATCACAACAAAATCAAAGTCAAGGCAAGCAATGAAGAAAGAGGGAAGAAAGTCAAAATGAGGCATCTACAACACTAGCTCATGTTGAAAAGAAGCTTGAAAACCTGTATTACCTCTTCTGGGACCTCATTACCAGGAGTTGCTGCAATACCAGTCATAAAATCACTTGTAATAAAAGTTCGAATAACCACAGATCTTTGACAGGAAGGCTGTTTCTGTAGAGGGTCCCGATCAAAATGCAACGGTGTCAGTATTATCGGCATCTGGCTAATTTTTCCGGCGTAACCTTCAGAAAATAGTAGTACAAAGTGCATTAATTTGGTTTAAAGACTCAAGCGTGATAGAAGTTTGTCAGAATTTCCCACATATACTTAGAACTATGTACTAGGCGCTACACTTACATCTTCTGTGATCTCGTTGCTACTGCTACCACACCCCAGATGATCACACTCAGGGGTGCATACACTAGAACTACACAAATTGCCACTTGAAATGATCTTCAGTCTTTGCAGGCATGCAGAAAAAAAACCCCACAAAACCCAGATAGTCTCTGTTACCCCCATAATTCACTGTGAATACAATTTAAGATCTACTTTCCTTCACAGATAACATAACCATGGCATTTTACCTATTCCTGTACCAAGCCCAATGAAAACTCATTCACAAGTATTTCTGCATCTTTGACATATTTAAGAGAAAGCTCCTGAATATCCCTGTTGCTGGCAGTTCAAGGTAACTCCACGCAGTCATCTCTTACTTTTTTTTTTTTTTAAATCTCCTTCTGAAGAAAACCCTAATTTCACTGTTTAAATGATCTGGAAGTTTGAGATCTAGATGCATGGCAGCCTGCAGAACCAGTCTAACACTGATGCAGGCTTTCCACCCTCTGCTCGCACTGGCCTGAGCTGCTGGTACAAGCAGTCTTTTTCACTAAATGACACGTCTTATTTTTGGGACTGATTCACTCACACAAAACCAAGTGTCACCAAAGTTAGCGAGACACATCTACAGTTTTACAAACACAACTGACAGCGTTATCCTCAGCCTCTTGAGGACAATTCTGTACAACTTTTGTTAACAAATTTTGTTAAGGCTGCCTTGCAAACCAAAAGTATTTTCAAAAAGATATCCTTTGGGACTTTATAATAAAAAACCAAAACACCCACAACAAAACCAAACAAAAACCAAACAACAACAAAAAAAAAAACCAAAACAAAGCCAGAAAAACCCAAAACCCACACCCACAGAAAAAAAAAAAACCCCAAACAACTGAACCCTGAACCTTGGAACTATGATATTCCCAGACTCTGCCTGTGTATCTTATTATAGGATACTGAATGCTCCCTAGATGTTAAGGGTTTGAAATATTACCGCCTTGTAGCCTCAAGTAGCTGGCTTTGCAAGTACAGCTTCTACTTTAAAAAATATGAAACCATCACAGGTAGTGAACAACACCATAAAAAAATTGGTATTTGGGCTCCTTTTTTTCCCACCAAAAAAAAAAATCCAAACCAAACAAACAACAAACAAACAAACAGACACCCAAACCAAAGAAAACATGATTTAGAAACTATGTCAAATTTCTTTACCATTTATTTACTTCAGGTAAATATTGATAACTGAGATCGAAGCGAAGTAAATAAAGCTGCCTTTCAGTCAGCTAACAGTACTTTTTGCAGAAGCTTCAACTGCAGTGAAACACTGTACTTCAGCACTTCATGATGTGTCAGAAGCAAGCCTCCATCCCCCGAACCCCCTAAAATTAGTTCCGCTAGCAGAAAGGCTAGCAATTCCTGCATTCCTGCCATTTAGCTATCAGCTTCTACAACTGTCATAAAAGGCTCTTGCCTGTCATCCCATTAATTTATTACTTCTTTTGAGATATTTGAGAAGCTTGCAGATTCTGGCAGTACCACTATAACTATACCTAGTTAGATTTGCAGGGATCTTGAAACAATAACCTAATCCATGGGATAAGGCGAAATACCTACCAGACTCCCTGAGAATAGTGTGAGCCTCAAAATCAGCTTGTCGTAAAGTGCTGAGGACTCCTGTTGTCAGGAAAGTGGGGGTGACATCTGTAGGAGGTTCTTTGACTGGTGGTCCGAACACATACACAACTCTGGAAAGCAAACAGGATACCAGGATGGTGGTGGTGGGGGGGGAACAATAAAAATATCAATACCCCAAACCACACCAAACAACAAAAAAACCCCAACACATTTTGCATACATAAAATACCAGACTGCCTAAAGATGGCATCTTTAGTATTGCAGTGAGAAAATAAAACTAGGGAAAAAAGGCATAATACTTGATTTTGCTCCTTAGTTACTAAGGAGAGCTTTATATAACTTCATGCATATATTCCATAAGCATGACATGCACACTAGCTTTGGAAGTCAGACATATTAATTTATTTTGGCTTGCTAGAGACTATCAATAGCCCAAATATTACTTCAGGGAATACCCCTCTGAAAAAACACAGATTTACAAACTCAGCGGTAACACAAAGCACATTTTTTCAATTTTACTTTGATGTCAGTAAAAGTTAAGATTATTACAGGAAAGCTACGTAGTGTCTACAATTTCTATCTTCCCTCCTGATAGGAAACCAACAAAAAATAGCAAACCTTGTTGTTAATCAATAGGTGTGTTTTCAACACAGGGCACTAACACTGCTATTTATAAATCTACATAACTATATCTGTAACAAAAAAATCTCCTAAATTCAAACCAGTCACATCAGCTTTATTCCTTAATCTCACTCACTGTGGTTTATATGTTGCAGAACAAAAAGCAATGTATGATACTGTCTGACTGGCCTCATACAAGGATTTACTATGACGTATTCACACAAATAGAGTTTGTAGATACAAACCAAGAATACTAGTCTAAAACCCAAAGCAGAAAAATATGCAAGCTTTACATTCTACATATTTGTTTGTAGTATAACATCTGCAAGCATAGTTGGGCAGAGGACTAACTTCTTCAGTGCTCTCCCCACACTGCCAGTTTCAGCATCCCTACGAACAGCAGCGAAAGACTCCAAAAACATACCCTGGTACAGCAGAACTCCCAGAGGTGTAGTATATTCAGAAGCATAGTATTAAATCCAAAAGAGCTTAAAGAATACAGCAATGCTGCAAATCCAGGATACAGAGTCCTGATTTTATGCCTTCTTTGGTTTGCTCTGCATTTAAAGAAGTATCTTGCAATTCAAGATCTCACCTTTAATAATATCCCGTAAGTGACACCTCTTTAGATGCCACTTAAATGACAAAATTAAGTTTTGCCATAAGCAATTACAAGCAGTTTTGTTGAACAGCCTACAGCCAGGCAAGGAGAATAAGCATTCTCTAGAACTGATTTACTATCTAAGCAACTTCACCTGCTAGAAAAGTTATGGAATCAAGTAGCCAGAAAATGTATATTCATAAAAGAGCTCAATTAATATTAAACCCAGCTTTGGATCTCACCTATGTGCCATTAGAACTGACAGTCCCATATAAATGCTTTTGGACACAAAGCAAGAAAAAATACTGCACAACGAATGGATTTATCAGCAGGATTGGAATCTTTCAAAAAACATTTTGCCTATGTTACACTGGCTGTTGTCTAATCAAGTGCTTAAAGAAAATTAGAAGATTGGTTTATTTCTGGAATTGCAAGCTTGGGAAAAAAAAAAGTCAATAGCCTATGTTTTGACTTTTTATCTGTTTGTAACCTCTGCATAATAAACCTGTCCAACACACAAAAAAAAAAAAGTACTATAGATTAAACAGGAGAATGTTTGTGCATGCTAAACTTCCAAGCATTAGAAGCAAAGATAATTCAAAATACCTGTTTATGTTGTGGCACATGCGTGGTATAAGCCTCGCAAGAAACATAAGAGACTCCCAGTGTGGAGCATCTTTACTAGAGATCCCACAGACATAGCTATATGAACGGCAGTCACCCTATAAATTAGAAAGAAAAATGATAATTGAATCTGAGCTTTTCTGCCGCAATAGGTTCCCTTTCACCCTCTAGTCTTCAGGACTATATTTTGTGCCAACATTTAACAGACACTGAACTGGTGAAGTCAGTATGATGAGAGACACCAGGTGAATGAGAAAAAGAGTAAGATGACAGACCTCTCATGAGCTAACAAGAGCATATAAAAAGAAACATTCAGAATGGAAAGATTTGCATAAGGTGATCAGACCATAGGAACTGATTGTGTATTGGTATTTTCATGACACCATCTGACAAAGTACAGAAATGTGCTGAGGACACTGTTGTTTAAAACAGTAATGAAAGCTGACCACGAGTTACAGAAGCAACGCAGAAGATTAAGCAGCTATAGTAAGAGCTGTAATTCAATACTGATAGTGCAAAGAAAGGTATTTTACAGCTACAACTACTCAGTAAAGAAATCTTCCAAGTTATTGCAATCAATTTCATGAAAATGCCAACTCAGCCTTTGTATTTGGTTTATATTTCCATCGCCAAAGGACAATCCATAAAAATGCACATGGCATTAGCGAGCGAAAGAAAACACTGTGCCACTGCATGGATTCAAGTGTTTCCATATCCTGAACAGCCTGCACTGCTCAGATTCCCATTCCTCTCAAGGATAAGGATATAGTACAATTAAAAAAAGTACAGGAAGGGGCAACAAGCATGTTCGAATGTATGAAGCAGGGTTTTTTTGATGAACTTAGTTTAAGACTTCTAAGCCTTAAAGGGAGCCACAGGATTATAGGTCTACAAGATCATGAATGGCATGAAGAAATTGCTTGTTAAGCGACCAGCATTATTCAACCTCAATGCTATCCTCAAACACAACACCTGGCATTTACTCAAGTGTCTATTCAGGTATCTTGACGCCTTTACACTACCAGCACTGACAAATTACAACAACATCAGTATCATAGTCATTTGACATTTATGTTTTTGAGTCAAGCTCTTTATTTTCAAATCTGCAATTCTTACGCTTCACTGTAGCCTGCCACGCTGCTAGAAAGCAGGCTTCAGAACATCCCCCAAATGAACCCATTTACCTGCACCCCCACAGTTTTGATTGGTAACAAGAAGGCATTCAGTGAATGTAGGCTTGTAATCTGCATCAGCTTCTCCTGGTCTTCTTCGGTTGTACATGCTTTGACCCTTTGCAGCAAAGTATGTGGCTGTGCAATGACGCAGAAAAATACATTTTAAATGAAGTCCCCAAACACTCCAACAGAACTTACAAAGTACAAACAAAATTATTAAGTAGCTGTTTGCTTAAATTTAGCCTACATTTATTCCTTGGAAACTATTTAAAACACACCCTTCATTTAACAACTAAATTTTGGCAAAACCAATTGTATTTGGTTAGACAGCATGCATTTTAAGCTGAAGCTCTCCAAGACCATAAGTGAAGCTTTTTTCCTATGCTCATCCTCTCTTTCACAAAACTGTTTTTTTTTCATTTTTTTTCTATTTCATAGACAACAAAACAATATCCCGTTATGCTACACTACAATGTTTTAAATGAAAAACAGATGTAAATCCTCAACCTTCAACACTTATAGAAGTTTTGGAAGTTGCTCTGAACTTACATCTTAGAACAGACCTCTGCCAAGAATTTTCAGCCCCCTGTAGTTTAGTTCAGGTGAGCTTACAATTATCACAAAGGCTGTAACACTTAAAAGATTGAGAACTGAAACATCACCAATGAAAAACTTCAGGTTTTTGTTCAGACATCTGTTCCTCACTCCTGTACTTTCATTTAGACATTCAGGGACTGCTAAGGATGCAAATCTAAAGTGTTACAATTATGTCAGGGAGGGAAAAATCTTTTTCTGACACTAAGCGATTTGCAGTACCTCCAGAAATTTCTTCTGCGCGAAGTTTAACAAACAAAATTTATTTACTATTTGAAAGGTGTGTAAGCTTCCATTATGCAGAAAACATTCAACACTTGCACCAGTCATGGTGATAAAAATTCTACTGTACTATGGAGTGAGTGGCTTCAAGTGAATTGCACTGGGATGAATTATTCCTTAAAGAGTCCAAACAAGTAGTTTTAAACTTTTAGCAGCTGAAACCTCATTGCAGGCCACTACAGAATGATCATACTACTTTTATGCACGTTAGAATTTATCAATTTTGTTACCTTCTTAACACTTGCAGAAAAATCTGCCACTATTTTCAAAATGTTGTTTGTTTCAGGAAAGTCTTTGCACACATAAGGTTCTTCAGCACAAATTACTCTGATTGCTAGTCCAGGACCTGTAATGCAAAGTTGAGAAAGCATTATATCAAATAACAAGAACGCTACTTTCATCAAAATATGTGGCAGCATCTGGAACATAATGTCAATCATTGAGTACAGTATGTTTTGCCATGGTACCTACACTTCAATTCTCTAAACACCCTACAAGACAAAAAAAATACATAAGCAGTTTATTCCAGAAAATATTTCTGTTCAGGACTTTTAAGCTTTATTTACCTACACCTTAAATTGGCTGACTGTGTAAAGCAGCAGTTAGTGGTGATGAAGTATGGTGGGTGGCAAGTTAAAGTGAACAAGAACCTTCTCCTTCCTTTTGGTAGGCAACTGGGATAAAAGAGCTGGCTTTAACGTACAGCTGAGTCTCCACTGTGTTTAAAGACCTCTGTCGGCTATTTGGCCTTTAAACTGCTTAATACAAAAGCATGTGTAATTTGCTTGAAGTGTCTGAAGACAGCTTCTTGCGTTTCACGCAATGCGGGTGCATTAGCCCAACAGCCTACGCACTCTGTCAGTGACTACTACACACCCTGCAGGATGATTTTAAAACACATGGACAGAACAACATACCCCTCTTAAAAGATGCGGGCTTTCCTGTATTATATAATTGGATGCTTTCTTTGCAAGCTTTTTCAAGTTTGGTGTTTTGGTTGCTGTTTGTTTGGGTTTGGGGTTTCTTTGTTTTGTGCAATCTTTTCTCCATGCAATCGTTTTCAAAACAGCAAATGCCCCTTAAAAAGGCAGGCAGATAAGCCATTATTTCATATGAGATACATTTGACAGCTCAGGCAGCATACAACTGCACTTGACTGATAATTCTTGCTTTAGCTTATACAGCTAAAAAGAAACAAATGCAGCTGAAAGCAAACTCAATTACAAAACTCCTCCTTTAATCACTATATGTAACAAAGCTGCTTTGAAATGTTCTTTTCCTGAAAGAGGATCCCACTTAAATAAAAACTTAAATCCATCAACAACTTCTGGGTTTAGAGGTAAGTTTTATATTCCAACATACTGCAGGTTAAGTATCTTCTAAACAACACTGATGCGATACTTAGCCTGTCATTAAACAGCACAGACCAACTCTCATACCTGGGAAGGGATGTCTTGAAACCAGCTCTTCAGGAAGACCGAGTTCTCTTCCTAGCACTCGCACTTCATCTTTGTGAAAGTCTTTCAGGGGTTCTATTACTTTACCCTTAAAAAGAAAAAGCAATTTACCCTCCAGTGTACATATTCAAACAAAAAGTCTCCAATGTTTAGGTTGTGGCAGTCAAATGGGCATGCTTTTCACAGAATGGCTGCTAACACTTGCATAAACACTTGCATAAACACTGGAGAAAAGAAACCAACAAACTACTTATGTGTGTGAATATGGGTTTTATAAAACAGTTGCAGGACTAAGCCTAAGACAAGGAAGTTTAAGTCTGGGCCAGAAGTATCAATGGCTCAATCAGTGTAGATACAGGCAGCTTGACCTTGCAGCTATATCTTCACAAATTCAGACCTTCCTTGTCATTGCTAGATGTCCAAACCAATCTAAAAGCCTTGGAAATACTTTCTGCAGCAATGAAGATTAGAAGTGTGGATCACTAACAATTTCTCTTCTCTCTTGTAGTTGAACACTTCCTAATAACTGGGTTTTTATGTGATGCCTCATGTTGGTTGCTCTTTCTCAAGAGTATTTTATAATACCGTTAGAGAACTTACCATTCTAATGTTAGAAAAGGCAAAACAGGGCAGTCTCATACATTTACTAATACTTAGAGCTCTGCACAGGAAAGGCATTCAGAAATCTTTTCTGGACTTCGGACTAAATAGTCCGATTTAAAGTACGATCAAAGGGACAGAACTTGGGCTGCTTATCCTCAGACAGCTCAACATCCTGTGCGCATATTATCTTCAAGCACTGGTCATCATCCATAGGGGTCTATGTTGGGCCATTTCAGAAAGATCTGTGGGTTCTTAAAATTGACAACTGGCAAACAGGCCCTGTGCCACCAGCATGCTGCTGGCAGACAGACGATCAGGATACCAGAAACATGATGCAAAAACTGCAAAAGAACAGAAAGAACTCATCCCTGTAGGCACCTGAAGGAACTACTCCTAGATGTCAACCCATTTAAGTGTATCATTCTCATTCTCTCTCTCCAAAGAGAATACTACTACGCTTGCAGTGCTGAATGTTACAAGAGATTCAAGAGAAGGAGAATTTTGGCCCTCTCTCAAGAGGAGTGGATTATCTTTTCACTGAAGCACTGTCACTGCTCCTACCTGATTCCATGATGTGCCAGACCTTGACTTTTTAGATCCCTTGACTATTTAGATCCCATTATCCGTCACTACCACAAATTGTGCATTCAAGTTTCCCACATCTGGGGAAACTGCAGGTATCAGCACACCCAGAGTGCAAGGGATAAGCCTCGCCCTGGGAAAACCACCAATAATAATAATGACAAGGGAAACAACAAGGGAAGAGAATACAACCGCTCACTACCCGTCAGCCGACACCTAGCCCGACCCAAGCAGCGATCTAGCCCTTCCAGGTAACAGTTTATATACTGGGCATGACATGCTGTGGTACAGAATATCCCTTTGGCTAGTTTGGGTTAGGTGTCCTGTCTCTGCTTCCTCCTGGCTTCTCCTCCTCCCTGGCAGAGCATAAGACTCAAAGTCCTTGGTTGGAGTAAACACTGCTTAGCAACAATGAAAAACATCGGTGTTATTAGCGTTGTTCCCAGGCTGAAAATCAAAAACACAGCACTGCACCAACTACTAAGAGAAAAATGACTGCTACTGCTGAACCCAGGACAATATCAACTCCTTATTCCATACCGTTCACATCATGCTCAGATCCCACATTTTTTCAATATACCATCACTCTTGGTATTCAGAACAAAATACAACAGAAGGAATAAGTTTATCTTATGATGTGTATCATCACATCATGAATTCCAGCTGAACCAGAATAAAGTTGTCTGAGAAGTCTTAAACCACACTGCTGCTAAAGACATTTGGTATTGCTCTGCTTCCTTACTAGAATACAGGTTGTTTTGAGGGTTAAAAAGAGTGAGGAAACAGCTTTCAGCTTGCAGCTGAGAACACCATTGTCCCCCTGAAAGAATACACATTCAATCTGTTGGCATCTTTCTCAGTATCCAGTCCTGGACAATACGTAACCAATTTTAACTACTTTGAGAATGCAGCAACTAGAAATAAGTGTAATAAATTGCAATGTATTACAATAGAACCTGAAGGGCCCCATCAGAATAGGTTCCCATCAACACAAGATGGTTATAGCCAACAAAACAGAGGTGGTTCATTTTTGGTACTCAGTTTCACACCTGTGAGAACCAGAGGTATACATCAGGAGTATCCCCATTTTCATTTACCTCTTCTCTTAACTTCCGAATTAGCTCTGTGTCATTATGATGGGTTTTGATGACTTCAGCTTTGCCACTTGCAACAAGGGAAGCACTTTCAATGAGATCAGGTCTGAGCGTACCCTGAGCAAGAAAAACCTCTTCAGGCTTCAGATTCATTTCTCCAATAACTTCATTGGCAATCTGTAAGATAGAGAGAGGGAGAAAAAAAAAAAGGCAAGAAAAAAAAAAAGCATTCCAGTATTTTTTTGTTGTCAAAGGTGTAAGGGAAGATAATGGATTGCCCAACATGCCAAACGCTACTGAGCTGCAAAAGCACAAACAGGAAGAGTAATTATGACACTAATCTACTGCTGAAATAGTCCTATAACCCTGTATTTTGTTGAACAGAAAAAGGAAAATATACCTTCAGACTACAAGAACATCATTGCCTGTTAAATGCTATATTCTCCATCCATCACCAGCACTCAAGCTATTTTTCATCTATCAGCTACATCTTCAATAAAGCAACACCCGAACTCACCTTACCCACTGATTTGGTGAAAAAAATTACATGGGAGCTTATGCAAGAAAAATCAATGGCCAACCAACACAGCATATCTAAATACCGATGGATCTAACGCAATGCCTGTGAACAAACCTGGGAGCACTGACTGGCTGCCAAAAGCTTTAGGCTCATGGTAAAGTACCTATGGCTTTTCAGTCACCCATAACTTGCAAGACCACTGATGCTACTGAGTGCACAGTACTTAAGAATTAAACAGTCTCATATGGATGAAGTATCTGGAAATTGTATTATTAAACAATAAAACAAAAAAACCCACAAAAGAAACCCAACCAACAAATAATTATAAACATTACCTTAACAAAGGTGTCACCAATAATTTTTCTTTTTTCTTCAGGACTTGTAGTCATATTTAATGTCTTGCTAATTCTTTTACGTGGAGTTCTGTCCTCATCTGAGATGGGCAGGGTTGTTGTACCATTGTAGAATGAATGAGCTGCATTCACCACTGCATGAAATTACAGGAATTTTTTGGCAAAGTCAATAAAAATTATTATGCAAGGTTGCAAAAAATAAATTTCACTCTATTGTTTAAGAAAATAAAAAAAAAAATTCCAGTCCTCTGACTATTAACTGCACTAAATAAGGCTGTTCAATACCTCAAGAATTAATTGTAACAAAAGCATTTTATTTCTTTTCTTAACCTACTCTAGAGGGTTTTTTTTTCCTCATTATTATGAGGCTAGGAAACCTTGTTCTTGCCTTCCTTCTTAGATTATAATCTACTTGCTTTATTTAAATAGCTTACAATATGGTATTTCGCCAAGGCCTTTCGGCAACCAAAATTAAATAATGCAGTATTTACTCATGGTATATTATGTCTCTTAATTTAGAGAGTCTCTCAATGCAGAGATCAGCTAGGAGGCTCTTCGGCATCTTTCACCAGCACTGAACTCCATGACCTACAGAAGGAACATTTCCAGCAAAGGGATTCCTTCAATTTGTTACTGTGGCAGCCTGCCAGAGCCCAGGTTTATCAGTCTACAAAGTGGAAGAACATAACATAGATTTTCCACTAATAAAAAGTGGAAATAAATAAATAATAAAGGGAGGAAAGTAAAAGCAAAAACACTGATCGGTGCAGAACAAAGTTAAGCTTAGACCTTACTGCGTCAGGAGATTGCAGCCCAATCTGCAAAATGTTAAGGTGTAGCTCCCTGCACTGTTTCACACTGTCAGGCTAGTGGAAAACATTGCTCACCTAGTGCCATGCTTCCTCACCAAAACACAAGAGAATCACTTGACAACAGCACTTACGCACAGCCCCAGGAACAGGCAACTATTACTCATGAAATAAATCAGCCAGACAGTATAAAGCAGCTCTTATTTTTGCGCAACTCAAGCACACAGGATTTGTCTTCTCTGACCTCCTCATACTTCAGCTACCAAAAAGCTCTAAACCTTCTTATCAGCCATGAAAAGGTATATTCTGCTCCCACATAATGTGCTGCTTCTCAACAAGCTACTCCAAAACCAACTAAAACGCACCTATTTAGAAGCCAGGAGAGGAAGTGAAATTAAAAA
This sequence comes from Ara ararauna, assembly GCA_028858755.1. Taxonomy (NCBI): domain Eukaryota; kingdom Metazoa; phylum Chordata; class Aves; order Psittaciformes; family Psittacidae; genus Ara; species Ara ararauna. The sequence continues at coordinate 26,368,979 of CM054382.1, read as the reverse complement.
GGAAAAAAGAAAAAATCAGCTCAAAAAAAATCACCCAAATCAGCTCACAGTTTAAAAAAAAAAAAAAAAAAGAGATCAAGGCAAGAAATAAAGCCACAGTGGAGGACTGTTAATCACATTACTGAATAAAACTGCAATCAATTTAGTTTTGCAGCAGCTGAAAAGGATTACTCAGCAGCAGAAAACTGACTGAGCTGCATGTCGACTGCCTTGCTGTGTTCCAACAGCAGATTTCAGCCACCAAGGAGATGGATCAGGTCATTGTATGCTCCCATCAAATAAGTAAGGCTTAATATTTCAGGTTTGAAATTTTGTGCATTGGCCTGGGTGGATCCAAATTAGTAGCCGTGCTTTGGTATGTTAAAGTTTGAGAACTGCAAAGATAAATTCAAATCAATGAAACAAAACACTCAATGTACATTTTAGGAGACTGGCCATGTCCTTAGTGGTATCAGGTATATTTAACAAAATTATGGTACCTTTAACTTGAATCCCAAGTTTTTTGAGTGCCTCTTCCACAGACTGGCTCTCTCTTTTGCGCATAAATCCATTATCTATGTGTACAGCTATAACCTGATCTCTGTTTAAAGCTCGGTTCAGAAGAGCAGTACAGACTGTTGAGTCTACACCACCACTGAGTAAAACCTAAGGATGAAGAAAAAAGAAACAAAACAAAACAGAATTTGGTCAGCTGTTTATGAGGAAAGTGTTAACAAATAATTTAGATACAGCTATGAGGATAAAAACAGTCAATGATCTGAAGCAAAGTATTGCACTGATCCAATTGTGCAAACTTTCCAAAACCTGTTTCATATATTACCCAAATCATAACAATTCTGCACTTAATTAGCCCAAGTAACTGAAGTGTCAGTGTTTGTCAGGCTTTTGCAAATTATCTTTCAGCTTCAATTTAATCTACTTACTAGAACTTTTGATGAGCCCACTTTCTCTTTGATGTCTTGAATGCACTGAAGCTCTCTGTTTTCCACTGTAAAGGTACCACTGCATCCCGCAATATCATAAAGAAAATTCTTCAGGATCATTTTTCCATTCACTGTGAGGCTAACTTCAGGGTGGAACTGTGCTCCATACAGTTTCTTAGATTCATTTGCTATGCCTTCATTGGTGCACAGAAATGAACATAATAAAAAAAGTGATTTATTCTGCCACACTTTGGCATAAATCACCAATTAAAACTAAAGGTTCTGGTTAAGATTAGGAACACAAATATTGTTACAGACCTAGAACACACAATGCCTCAGAAACCATGAAAAACACTCATACATCCTAGGAAAGCCATTGTGAAAACAGGAAGTCAATTGCATTTATTTTTTACTCACCACATGATACCTTATACAACACTACAACCAGGCCACACTGATACAGCAGCATCCACATTAAAAGGGTCATGCTGGTCAGAGAATCATAGAATAGTTAGGGTTGGAAAGGACCTTAAGATCATCTAGTTCCAACCCCCCTGCCATGGTCAAGCTGCGCAAACATCCCTACATTTGCAAACTGGATGCAGCAAAGTTTACATAGCAAAACAACTTATAGAGTGGTCTGAGCAGGCATGACTGGTTCAAAGTCAAGCCAGAATATAATGAAAAAGAATACAGTGAAAGAGACCATCTTTAAGTGTTTTAAAAGGTCAGTTTTTCTCAAATTAGTTACCTAACTTAAAACCAGGAACTTATGATTTATTTTTATTTTTTTTTAATGAAAATCTTCAAATACGCCAGGTGAATACTTTGAGATCTTACTAAGTGGCTCAGCAAACTGAACACCTCTCCAGGTCTCCCGTCTCCTAGAAAAAGAAACTCAAAGAGGCTGTTCAGCATTAAATAATTTGAGTAGCTTTCATAAACCAAATCCTAAGGTCCTACATTTTCCTGTGTGTGACAACCTGTGTCTAACACCTGAAACACTGTTTTCAGTAACACCATTATTTTTGCTCAGTTGAACACTCATCCAATGGCATTGAATACAGTAACAAGTTAATCAAGCTTTAATAATTAAGTAGTCTTTGACTTGTGCTACTATAGCGCAAAACCCAAACACTGCTTACACTGCACACAACAGTACATGCCTTCCTCCGCCCTGCCTTAAGGGCACACAATATTTATTTCAAAGAGAAACAACACATGCAAACTTTTAAAATAACAAACTGTAAAAACAGGGGTTTTTTTAAACCACCAATTTAAAAACAGGACCATTCATTTTCATGTCTATTTCTTTATCATCATGACAGCACAAAATAAAAGCAAACTCATACAAGAAATTGTTAATAACTTACCTGCAAGTTAAATAACAGAGATTCTGTTCCCATTTGGTTCTAATTACTTTCTGCCATAATTCTTTCCTTTAACCAACATTATCAAAAGACAATTTCAGTATAAAATAATAATACCTGCTATAATGTTCCCAGACTGTGCAACCACTTTGAATCCATCAGCTACTTTATCCACACTATCTCCGTGAGTGAGGAGAACAAGCTCTTCCTTCTGAAGGCCCCTAAAGAAAGATTAAAAACTACAATCAATTAAAAAAAAAAAAAAAGAACAGAGACCTAACCACCTGCCTTTCCAAGAAAAGCCCTTAGGAATCCAAATAAAAGCACATCTTGACTGACCAGGCCCTTCTGAAATATATGCAGGATTTCCTTCTTAAGAACTGTAATATCCAGCTCCGAGATGCCTCCATTGGAAGCTGTGTAAGTTCTTGCACAATGCATCCCTCATGCAGGAAGTAATCTAATTCAGGTGGGTTTGTGGGGTTTTTTATAAACATGCCAATAGTGAAGTATTCCCCTGTGATGTGTAGAGCTATCTAGAGTCTATCAGGATATATGTAAGCACTGCTTTTCATTTCAATTAAGTGAAGTTTTCATGCTCAAAACTAAATATTTTCAGGACAATTTGGGCACCACAGACTTCAGGCAGGGTATAAAGCTCTGCAATAGCCCTAGTGGAGAAAGTTGATAAAAATGGAACCCTGGGTATGAGTGAACGCTTATACAAGGAACTTGAGAGTCATTGACAAGCTACCAAGCAATCTAATTCTGGTTTTACAAAAACCTCACAAAGCAATCTTAAAGGAAGGTAGAAAAAAAAATTGTTTTGGATTTTCTATTCCCTATCAAAAACTGGATGGCTCCCAAACAATACAAGACTAAAGCACTGCACACCAAAAGAAGACAAGAGCTTACTTAACGCAAAAACTCTCATGTACACATTGAGACATGGTAATGAAGACACTCTACTTTTAAATCCTACATTACACAACATTCTAAGCAAATATATCTGTGTTTCTAGAACCAAATGAGAAGCTATGCGTAAGTATTTGTTTAAATGAGTAGCTTGCTTACATAAACAGTCGTACAAGTTTTATTACAAATTATCGGATAAGCATGGGAGCAATTTCACCATTTTCTTTAAAATAAACTTCCTTCCATCCAGACACCAATTTTCAAACTGGTTATTTCCAATACTGTTTTGATAACTTAAAATGCAGATGTACCTGAACAGTGAACATGTGTTATCCAGAGTAATGCTGAACACTCCATCTTCTCTAACACTCTTCTTGTGCACTGTACCTCCAAACACCTTATTCATCATCTGTCAAAACAAAAATACTATATGAAAAAGCACCACACAAGCTTTATACCACTTTATACCTCAGTCTGCCTGTGACTGACAACTCTAGCCCTCCAATACATACCAACCTAGTTTTTCATTGTTATACTCATTTAATACATCATTTTCCAAAGCTGTAAGAATTCTTTTCAAAATTAATCAATTAAGCTGTGCTGGACTCATTCCCTTCTGCCAGCTGCTGGTCAGCATAGCCAGGGACCACTGCCACACAGAACGAGCACCAGAAATCCCCAGCGGTAGAAAACAGGTAGAGATTTGCAAAATAATGCATATGCGATAGTGTACATCTACTTACACTTATAAATAGGTGCCCTGCAAATCAGCTGAGTAACTGAAACCAGTTATCATTAAAAAAAAAAGTTATGCTGCTGAACAAAAACCTAAGTTACCTATCCTTTCGTTAAGGACCCTCAGTTAGGCTTAAACTTCACAAAAATCTGTCTCCTCTGCTCTGAAGAACTACCCAAACACTCGAGTCTATTCTCTTCGTACTACCATATCAGAGTAGTACAATTTTCATCCAGGTTTTCTCTTTCTAAAACCTCACCTTGTCATTTGAAGTTGGGTATCTGCATCTTAGATTTCAGAAATCTCAAATATTTTTTCTCTTTGCAAGTATAACTGACAACTTTAAAAATCCTTTTAGAGTTTTACTTTCCAACTATTTCAGTTTTCAAAGATTTAACGCTTCAGTGTAGACCCAGTTTGATATTATACTGATTGCACTTGACCGATTTCAATCTTTTATAATGAAGTAGTGGTGTGTTAATACACACACTTAATTCATCTCTGTAAAGTCAGTCTTAAGGAACTCCCCTCCTTGATGCTAGATAACAGGGTTTTCAATTTTCCTGAAATTTTAAGGCATATTTTAATATAACTCGTTTCCCTTCAGAACAGGGAGTGCCAACACCATTTCCGTAATTACCAGCATTCCTAAAGATTTTCCAGCCAAGTAAATCACTAACTCTGGAAAATCACAAGCTGCACAAGCAGAAGTCATGCATCTAATCCATCCCTTGTCTTCTTGGAAGTTTGTTTCTTCATTCACAGCTTGGATCTACTAGATCACTGAAGGATCACCAGTCAGTCCTAAGGTAAATAAATATTAGATGCAGGGGAAGGTGTTTAAGCACTAAGAACTATGCTAAAAGCATTCTATATTGCACTTGTATTCATGAGGGGCAAATTTTCCAACACCAACTAAGAAGGATTAGTTAATGGCTTCCAGGTTATATTTATTCTGACAATAAAAATTGAGGGCGGAACTCAATTCACAGCACTTAAAGAAAAAAACATTCATGCTATTGATATGGCAAAGCCAAGAAAAAAATACATGGTATACTCAGATTAACAATTGGGATTTTAAAAATATCATTTGCACATGTGGCATACTGCTTCTATTTGAAAAGCAGGTCCTGTGCCAGTTAATATCAGAAACAAGGCCTAAAAGCTGCCTGTAGACAAACACAACTTGCAACAGCACCTGCATGCCATAGCAGATTCCAAGAACTGGTTTTCCTATTGTAAATATTGCTGGGTCAAACCATGGTGCATCTTCTGCATACACAGAGTTTGGTCCTCCAGATATAATGATAGCTCTGCAGACAAAAGATAAAGGAAACATTAACTAAAATGTATTCTTTACTTTGAAATACCTATTTGCTTTAAACACTCTTAGAACTCTATGTATTCTGATATAAATTTTATCACAGATATCCTAGCATATAGCTTAACTTTGCTATGCTACAGCTGTCAAAACCAGCAGCTTACCAGAGAGGTATTTAATCAGTTTAAACAAAGTCCAATACAAACTATCTTAAAAAGTAACTACTTTAATTCCTCACAGATGAGTGTCAACTGCAAGAGAAGCAAGACAGTTAGGATCAAATGTAAAGTATTAGCATTAAGATACTTCATGTCTGCACCATCAGGAGGGAAGTTGCGTTCAAAAAAACTGACACCTAAATCTCTAGAGCTGCTGAGAAAATGTCCCTTAATCCATCCTGATTACAAAGTAAAATGGCATTAGCAACAGGTTGTGAATTAAAAGTCCAACACATGCAAACATGTATGGTTTGAAGTTAATACTTTAGGCTGTAACAGAAAATTAAATATTTTCCAGGGGGAAGAGAGAGCTTTTGCAAACCACAATGATTTCCAAGATCATGAACTGCAGAAACACCAGCCAGTTAGGCAATGCATTTTGGCCTCAGCTCAGGATCGAACATGGGTGTACCAGACCTCACATACTGTTTATTTCACAGAGAACATCAAATTTGTTATTCAGAGCAAGAAGGCGGAGGGCTGGACAGAGGCATTCCTCATAGCCAAAGTAGAGCAGCTTGTGATTTGGATGACACAGCATTTATTTCTTTGTATGTTGTGATCCACAAGCAAGCTTTGGGGTAAGCTCGTGTAAGTATAGCTGGCAAGAGGTGCGGATGGAATGGACGCCATATCCAGAGGGAGCTGGACAGGCTCAAGAGGTGAGACAGCACAAAACTCATGAAGTTCCACAAGGCCAAATGTAACGTCCTGCACCTGAGTCAGGACAAACCCCAGCACAACTACAGGCTGGGTAGGGAATGGATTGAGAGCAGCCTTGAAGAGGACTTAGGGGTGTTGGGTGATGAGAAGCTCAACATGACCTGCCAGTGTGTGTTTGCAGCCCAGAAAGCCAACCATACGCTGGGCTGCAAGAATACTATACAGAATGCTATTTAATATTAAAGGAAATATAGCCCCACAAAAATTGAACATTCTTACGAGAAGTCAAAATAGTTGAACACTGTCCTGTTCAAAAAGACTAATTTTAAAAATCTACTTTTATACATACCAATTTAAAACCCACAGAATACAGAAAGGTTATCCAATGGGCCCAAGTATTAAAGAAAAAAAATTATGAGCTGAGGGCGAGGGGTACACCTGCATCTTCTCAACTATCCAGGAGAAATTAAAACCAGCATGGAATACAGATTTTGCAAGTTTTAATGCAATACACCATGTAATTTCTTACATACTTACCTGCCTTAGTATGAATATAACTTTTTCTGGTTTACCTTAAACCACTTCCCAAGCAACCTGACCTAACTTTGGAAAGCCTGTGTGCAATGGATTAAAGGCACATCAGGAACCATGTAAAAATACCAAGAGTAAAATGCATGCATTGACACCCCAACCTCAGGACTCATGCCAGAGCTCAGACAGTGCCAGAATTCAGACTTACACCAGCACAGCCCATGACTGTGACACCTCTTCAGCCCTTGTGGAAGGAACGTGTGGAAACTCCTAACATTTATGTTATATTTAGATGAAACTTGTCACTAGAGATTGTTCTGAAACTATGAAAATTGAGGAGCTGGCTTTTTAAACACAACATATAAATACAATTTAGCAAAATGTTCAGTCTTGCTGCTTGTCTCAAACCTTCGCACAGACCAAAGCACAGTTCCTTGGCCCATTCAGTGCATGGGTTGCAATATGGAAACCTGATTATTCCCATGACACATGGAATATATACAAAAATCTTGCAGTAAAACCACAGACCCATTTTTATGGCAGTCCCTGAATAAAGATACCCAGTGGCTGATGTCAGTATTTGTTGAGCTTTCCTGGATGCAAACAACTGACTGAGATTGTGGACACAAAGCTTACTGACCAACCTGGGTAACAGATAACCTGAAGTCACTATTTAACCTTGAGAAGTGGCCTTTTGAATTAAGAGGTTTTGCCACATTTTAGAAAGCAATTATTTGGAATGACAACTCCAACAAGTCTAATTATAAGACCTTGAAAAACATTCAACTGTGAAAAGAAAGGGGGAAAAAACGTCTTGTCACTACAAACCTGCGTCAATGCAGCACAGATCTGAGACTGAACATCATTAGTACTAAGACCCACACCTTCATACCCAACACAGAGGAGTTGCAGGTATTCTTTTTAAACCAGCAATTAGGTATGCCCATCTTTTACAGATTTGATTGTTGGAAAATAGAAACAAGATCTGACAAGTATTTTTCAAGACATTCCTGAAAGATAAATTCTTCACACAACAGCTACCTGATACCCAGCAGCTCCTGGGGTTTCTGCTCTCTGTATTTTCAGAACAGATCAGTAAGTTCTATTTAACTTACTAAAATATACTGTTTACTGGTTCTCTAATCATCAGTGATCAGAAAAACACAATTCTCAGCAAAGCACAGTCTTATCTGTTATCAGGCACAACTAAGCAGCACACATGCATCATATTTCTGCATTTGTACCAAAATAAAAAGTAAAATCTTTGATGATTTGTAGCCTTCAAGGTATTTATTTTCCCCACCCAAGGGAGATGTATACCCTGGCAATCCTAATAAAGCAAGAAAAAGAAATGTACAAAGTGCTAAATGATTGTAAGACATTCTCTTGCTGCAAACAACAAGGGGTAGTTTCAGTTAGCTTTTTTGATTGCTTCCCAGAAACCGTTTGGCATGATTATGATTTACCACAATACCTTCAATACCCAAGTTAGTGATTTTTTTTAACTTACACTAAACAATTTTTAGAAACTCACAAGACTTGTTTTCTTGATTAATAGCTATCTTTGCTTACCAGGTAAACCAGCAAGATCAGGTAATATTTTGCAGATCCATTTTTAAAATACAACCTCTTGAATTATTCTTACAAATGGAAGTAATTAAAATGACACTAAGGCATTAAAAAGCAAAAAAAAAATTATTTTGCTGCACAAACGTCCCCAGCAAAGCTTGGGTGTTCCTGTGGATAAGTTGAAGATGCGATCATTAACATCATTACAATGAAAACTACTGCTCATAAAACGCCAGGCAATTACCACTGCAGCAGACATCCACACATCCTGTTAGATCAAAAGGAGAGAAGCAGCAGAAAGCACAGTCAGAGGTATTGCAGGAAACAACCTACCGAAACCCTTGTTCTCTGATTGCAAAGGCTGGTGTTTCCAAAGGGAAGATCTCAGATTGGACAAACAGTTCACGTACACGACGATCTATGACTTTTCCATACTGCGCTCCAGCGTCAAGTATGACGACAGCTCCCTCGTAGTGGTGCTGCCCATCCTTGAGCTCTCCTCCAGCGTTCTCTGGCTGTGAACACCACTCACATCAGTGCTTTACAGTGACACGTTACAGACCACAGACTTTAAAAAAGCTCTCTTAAACAACTAACATCTATAAAGCTTACTAAAGTGGCCTATGTTAACTTCCGAGTAATACAGGTAAGACTAACCAAGAAGCTTCTTCATACAATGATCCTCAAGTTTATAAGGACCAATAGATAGGTGGCAAGATAAAGGAGCCATATACTAATATAGCACATCCCTCCCAGTCAGTCATACAAAAATGACACCCCCATTCCTCAAAACAGGGTACAAATTAGGGAAGAAAAATGCTATGACGCTAATGAGGGCAAAGCTTTCCATAAATAAGAAATCATGTGCCCTGTTCACCACTATGGTCACTCCAGCTTTTTCCATTTTACAGTTCCATATAAAACCCAGCATACTCTATGATAATTAAGTGCATGTGCCTTTTTCTCAAGCAAAACAGGACTGCAAAGGCAGAAGAAAAAAGGTTTTCCCCATCACACTGACTCACATGCTGAATTTCACTTCACATTACCTTCTGGAGAGAATACAAAGGAGAAATTGAGAACAAATGTCTCTAAATTATTTTAAAAAAGAAAAAGAAAACAAAAAACAAACAAACAAACAAACAAAACCAAACACCAACCATCTTGTGAATTCAGCATTCAAGCAGATTGCACATCAGAAAAAAGCAATGGCTCTCTTTGACCCCATCACATTTGCACTGGTTGGGCAGCTTCAGCTAAATCTGAAAGAGGGCTAGAAAATGCAAAGAAGAGGTTTTCCTTCAAAAAAAAGAAAAAAAAAAAAGAAAAAAAAAAAAAAAAGAGGGGCAGCTATTCCATGGAAGTGTCCTTATCAGAGGACCTTCAAGGAAGAAGGTGAACACAACCTTACGGTAAGACACCAACAAATTCATGCAGAAAAAATTCTGTTGCTTAAAAAAATGCTTACTTAGGGGTGTTCTTCATTTAACTTAATGTTTACGCTGTTTCCCTGACAATGCCATTTGATAAAGGAAAAACTGGGAAGGGTTTTACTTTAGCAAACACTGCTTCAAAACACATCCTGAAGTTCACAATCATTTAAAGTTTTAATTATGGCACGTTGGAGTTGTTCTGCATGTTTGTACCAGGCAACATGTCCTTTGACCCAGGGCTCACAGGAGGTTCCCACCATTACGAAGGATGTTGGGGCAGCCTTCAGCATGCCATCGTACTTCCATGTGGGTAAATAATCATGCCCAGATCAACAACAGGTTGGTCCGGAAGAGAGCATCATCCTGCTGGAACACATTTTCTCCAACAAATATACAGCAAAGACCTTTGAGCTTTCTTCCTCAACTACAAAGAGATATCTCCAATAACTGTCTTCAAATTAGCAAAGGAAGGCAAGCACGCTGGAAGCTTTCAAAGTTTACACTAGCTGGAAGAGGCTCTCTCTAAATCAAAGGATGTAAGCGGAAAAAGTAGCGCAAAATTCCTCAGAAGCCTAAATCTGGGTTAGAGTCAGTTACTTAATTTCTTCCAGTTTATAGCTGAGTGTGCCCAATGGGGAGCTCTTAATGACTTTTCACTCTTTGGTTACACAACAAAAAGGGCACGTGTTGGAGGAGAGCAGACTATAGCAGCAAATGCCCCTTCAAACCCTTGATCAGATGGAAAGAGGTCACCAGAACTGCCTTCCCTTCCAGCAGTACGGATTTACTCAGCACCTGTAGAGTAATTCTGGGCGTTTTCACCTAGCAGTTTCTAAGAAAGACCCCTTACTCTTTAATGCCCTTATTCTTTCTTTCCTGATCCCATCTTGCAGCGCTACTGCTTTTTATAAGTCTTTAATTGTTTCAGAGCATGTACTGTAGCTTGTACCACGAAGGGTCGGAGCCTTGCAGCCCTCTCGGCTTCATGTCTGAGATTGTCCACTTCCATCTGCAAAAGATCAGCATGGGATATAAGCCATGGGCACAGCATAGGTGCATAGCCAGCCCTTGCACAGATGGGTCCCACCTGCCAGCAGCGCTGCCCACACATGATGTCCCAGTGTTTCCCAATCTGCAGACCACCCCTAAGAACCTGAAGAATGAGTAAGAAGAAAGTAGTACAACTCTGCAAAGGCAACTTTTACATTTTACAGTCAAAAAGACTAAACCCAAGTTATTGTTGGCATCAGCTCAGCTGGACTGACAACCAAGTGTTTACACCTGTAGCTAGTAAATAAATCTCATTTTCAGTGCCCTACCCTGAAGGCAGAGAGCTGCTTTTGCTTTGAGCAATCATGTGCAGTTAGTGGGGCTAAGTACATCTCTGGAGGAGAACAGCACCATAAAAACAGCAAGTTACATTGAGAGGAAACTAAGAAATGTTGCATGAGGCAGCATAAGCAGGTCTGTAACTCAAATGAACCTGCACCTTCCTCAGCTCTCCTAAGCAAAAGCAGGACACTGATACATCACACTTCATCACAACAAACTGGACAAGCTTCCATGTGGCAGTCCCTGGGATGTGAGCACTTGGCTCCCTTCACTGAGCCCACCCTGGTGCACAATGACCAGAACACCCTCACAGACAACTGCATCAAGATAAGAATAATTTCTTTGTCATTTATGTGGCCCTGAGAGATGGCTGTTGAAAGCTTCAAATAACAGCTCATTGCACAAGTTTTGCTGGGAGTCCATTAGTACTCTCCCAAAACTCCCAATCCAAAAAAATCATAGAATCATAGCTAACCATAGCTCAGGATGTTTTTCTTCAGATGATGCTAACGGACATTTTAAGCTCAGATCGAGTGAAATCACTGCATCAACTGAGCAATACAGATCTCCTTATGGGGAATATATAGGATGAGCAAAGCAATATGCACCTCAAAAAAAGAAAAAAAATTAACTTGGTGGGCTAATAACTCGCTGCTTCCTTAGATGTGGGCTTAAACTATGGGCTGAAATAATTTCCTCTCAGTCACTGCTCACAGCCGCCAGCCTTGCAGCATGTCCCCAGTACACATCCAAGAAAGCCCCATCCCAGGAGTTAACGCAGGCACTATCACCACACAGACTGTGTCAGAGTTTTTGTACTTCACTGTTGAGCTAACGTAGAACTGTAAGGAGGTTCAGCTCTGAAGAGAGCCCAATAGAAACACTACCATAAATCACACAGAAAAAGGAGAAAGATGGTAAGTCAGTACAGGATCTGGCTTTATTTATTTAAAGGCACAGTTCCAAGCATAGAGATTTTTAACCCAAGTTTAACAAGGGAAACTTCTTTTTAATAAAAATAAAAAAAGGAGCAGATGCTGTTAATGTGCAGCCAACATGGTAGCTTAGCTCACGTGTTTGTGTACCATACACATGCCAAGAGAAAGACACCAGGCAGCCCAGCTCCTGCCGGTAGAGGGTTTGATGGAGCCAGCACCTCTTGCTAGGGGGGATTCTCCAGTTTCTAATAAAAGCTCTTTTTCCCCATCCTTCAGTAGGCGTATAACTGGAGCTCCTTGTCTTCTCCTGGTCTATTTTCACAAAAATCTAGAGGACTTGCTATTTGAAAAAACTACTCTCTAAGCTGCTTTGACCTCTGTCCAAGACAGTACAGGGTGCTGGGGCACAGCAGAGGCATCGTTGTGACATCCCAAGAGTTGGACTAAAACCAGAATGGAACTTGTGTATGCCCAGAGAAAAAGGGGGTGGAAACCTATATTCATCTAATTTAAATCATAAGTCACCCTGAAAACCACACCATGCATGAATATATATATATGAATATTTATATATATATTAAAAAAAATTATGAGTTCCAGGACAAGCTGTGGTGGGAGACCTGCCATCAGGTTAGCATTACCAGCTGAAGACACCACATGCCTTTTTCCTAGGTGTACCAACCTAGCACTTTAAACTAAGCTTGCAGGTTCCTAACAGCCCACTTCTGCAGAACCAGGGAATTTTTCAGCATTTCACATACCCACATACTCATGTGATTTTCATTAATGCAATTTATAAACCACACTAACATACTGAACAGTCATAATCTGAAGTACCAAGAAGCACCTGGCAGAACGAGGTCTGCAGCAGCAGCCCCTCCGTCCAACCCCTCAGCTTTCACCCACATTAATAACTTAGGACATGCCTAAACCAGGAGCCTTGATCTAGCACCTTCAAGTCAGCACAGGTTTTACAAGAGTTTAATTGTTTCCCTGTGGTATTAAAATTAGGCAGGTAGAAAAACACTTGCTCATATTTTGTGAAAGTGTAACAGGAAACTCCTTCAAACTCTGGCAATCCCCAAGACTGATATAGAGTCCCCAACCATTATCTCAGTCAAACTTTAATATACAGAAGTCAAATGCAGACTTCCAATGGCCGCTGGGACCCAGCTGCCTGTGGAAGCTGCTCTCGTTACCCACTTCCTGCGAGAGCACAGCTCTCAGAAGATGAGCTTTGCATTGCATGGCTTGCTCTGGGTGCAACCACCCCAGTAAAGAGGAGTCCTCCAGAGCAGCCCAGGCCATGGAAAGAGATTGTGTCTCTGCTCAGGGAAAAACACATCAGAAACTCAACTGGGGACCAACTGGGCAATCAATAAAAATCCTCAGTCGCTTTTTCTTGAAAGGTAGATAAAAGTCTAGAACAAGGCTTTCATCGTACCACAGAAGCAGCTTGAGGCAACTTGCAGGGTTTGGGTCCAGAAGCTGCATTTACAAGGAAAAGCTTCAACTTCATACAGGCACACGAGTCATTCTGTCACCCCGGCATACAAGACCTATGCTGACACACATCTGTTTTGCTACTGTCACTGCAAGCCAGACACGGAGTGAATGGGGGTCATGGACCAGCACAGGGGCTAGCACAGGCTGTCTGCCTGCTCCTACAGCAATGTAACAAACCAACTTTTCTCTCAGGTCGCCCGAACGACTAACCATTCTGCTTGGGATGTGACGGCCAAACAGCGCGACTCCTTCCTAGGAAAGGCGCAGGCCGTACCCCCGTGAGCCCCGTTTCGGTATCTCCCCGCAGACTGTGCAAGGCACCGAGCAGACCCTGCCACCCCACAAGCCAACATTCAAAAGAAATCCCATTGTGGCATCAATTAATTTTCTCAGAGCAACCGCTGTGGCGACCGAGGAGCAGAGGGGCGCGGGGCACAGGGGCCGTTGCCAACTGCCGGGGTAGAGGACGGGTAGCAACGGCCCCCGCGGCCGCACGCCCGCCCGGCCCCACTCCCCGGCCTGCTCCACAAGGCCGCCCACAGCCCTCGGGAAGCGGCTAGAGAAGAACGCCAAGCCAGCCACACCATGTGCCCGAGGCCGGGCCCAGCAGCAGCGGCGGCACAAAGCGCCCGTTAGGCCCCGGGAAGCGTCCCGGGGAGGGCCGCAGCAGAGGGAGCGCGGCGATACTGACCTTGGTGTCGCCGTTGCAGAGGGCCATGGGGTCTGCCGGGAGCGCGTCCAACCGGCGGGGAGCGGCGGGCGGGCGGCCCCGAAGTGGGGAAGGGGAAGAAAGGGCCGCGGGAAACCGCCGCCGCCGCGATGAGCTAATGCCGCCCGGCTGCGCCTCCGCCGCGGGGAGGAGGAGCCGCCCGCGCCGGCCCCGCTCCGGCGGAAGGGGCGGAGCGCGGGACCTGGCTCGGTAGCGGACGTCGGGGTCTGGAGCTGCGGGTGCATGGGGCTGGGAGGGGCAGCGGGGCGGTAACGGCTGCGGCGTAACCCGGGCTGACCCCCGAGCTCTAGACTCGGAGCCAGGGAGTTCCGCACCGCACCGCACCGCACGGAGGGTATCGTTAATGGTTCAGGTGGACAAGGGAGGCAGCTGCACCCGCACAGCTTCCCCGAAACGCTCCCGAAGTACTTGCGACCCCTTTCGCTGAACTCCCACCGCCTCACCTGCAGAGGACGGGGGAGTGGTGCAAGAGCAGGGAGTCCAGATAGTTACGAGTGGAATTATATCGCCTACGCTGCCCATTCTGAGCGATTTTGTCCCAAGGGTGGCATCAATGTACAATTTTTGTTCTAAAGAGGTGGGGTTTTGTAGGGGATATCACTGTTATGCGTTATTTATAACTGCATCACGACCAGACCACTAGAAGTATATCTTATATCTTGCTTTTCGTCTGTTTTTAACGCCTGAAGCATCCTTCCGTTTCCCAGGTGTTTTAAACTCCTCAGAGACTGCCACGCGGTTGAAGGTCCCCTGTTCCTGCGCTCTTTTCTCCGCTACTGCTCACCAGCGAGCCCGACAACGGCCTCCGACAGCACCGTGGGCTCGCGTACCCAGCAGGCGCAAGGACCGGGGTCCCCTCTCGCTTCCACCCAGCACAGCCGCGACACCGCCTCACCAAGAGGGCGGGACGGTGCCGGACATATGTCTGCGGCGCACCAATGAGGCGCAGCCAAGCCTGCCGCCGGAGCCCGCGTGCCCGGAAGGGGTGGGGTGGCAGCCGTCGGGCCGGTGTGCGGCGTTTCTTTAAGCGGCGGCCTCAGCTTTTTGGCCCCTGCGGAAGCAGCGCGGCCCTGAGGCCGCCGTCGCTGCTGAAGATATGTCGCCCGCTATAGCGGCCAAAGAGGGCGGCCGGCAGCGTCGGGCTGGGAGCCACCATCACCACCACTGCTTGGACGTGAGGAGCGAGGCGCCACCCTCCCTGGCGCTCTGCGGGGATGGGTTGCCGGGCGGTGAGGCAGAGGTGCTGCTGCCGCTGGAGCCGGAGCGGAGGGCGCTGGGGTACCGGGCGGAGCTGGGCAGCATCCTGCTGCTGCTGGTGCTGTACGTGCTTCAGGGCATCCCGCTGGGGCTGGCAGGTAGCGTGCCTCTCATCCTGCAGAGCAAGAGTGCCAGCTACACAGACCAGGCCTTCTTCAGTTTCGTGTTCTGGCCCTTCAGCCTCAAGCTGCTCTGGGCCCCCTTGGTGGACGCCGTGTACTTGCGAGGCTTTGGCCGCCGCAAGTCCTGGCTGGTGCCTACGCAGTATGTTCTGGGGCTCTTCATGATCTACATGTCCACCCAGGTGGATGTGCTGCTGGGCGACGGGGATGGCCGGGGCCCCGACGTGGTGGCCCTCACTGTGACTTTCTTCCTCTTCGAGTTCCTGGCGGCGACGCAAGACATTGCGGTGGACGGCTGGGCCCTCACCATGTTGTCCAGGGAGAACGTGGGCTATGCCTCCACCTGCAACTCCGTAGGCCAGACGGCTGGCTACTTCCTGGGCAACGTTCTCTTCCTGGCCCTCGAGTCGTCCTCCTTCTGCAACAAGTACCTGCGGTTCCAACCCCAGCCTCGAGGGATTGTTACTCTCTCAGGTATTGCTTCGATACCACCGTCCTGTGCGTGCTGATGCCGAGATGGGAATGCTTCTTCTCTGAGCCTGGACCCAGGAGCTCAGGGAAGCTCTGTTCTAAGCAAGCAGTGTGAACTGAGCAAGTTTGGTTTGTCTCCTGCCCATGAGAAAGCACAGCCTGCCTGGAGGCTGGCAGTCTAGTGCTACATGCACTTCCAGGCTTCGTTGGGCTTGAGAGTGTGGGAAACTTGCCTTGTCATTATCACAGCTGGCCTAAGCACTTTGGAGAGAATTCTCCCCCTCCCCCCTTGTTTAATGACTGTGGAATAGGTTATTGTTTAAAAAAACCAACCAAACAAAAAAAACCTCCAGACAAACCAAAGGCTTTCTTTCTTTTTAAGGAGGCCTTTTAAGAACATCTCTAGGAGGAAAGAGAAATCAAAAAAAAATAAAACTCTTACAAGATAGTATTGTTCACAGAAGTGGAAATGACAAGTGTTCAGGGGTGACCATGTAGCCAATTTCTGAAGGAAGGCCTTATTTTAGTGTATTAAAGGGGTCTTTGGTTTCTAGTTAATAGATTAAATGAAGTCTGGTAATCCAGCCATAACTAGCTATTAGTTTAGGGATGTTTTCTCTTTGGTAGTTTAGGGGTTGCTTGGGGGTCTTCTGGGGTTTTTGTTGTTGGTTTGTTTGGGTTGGTTTTTAAAGAAAGATGTGTGGTGGTTGATGTTAGGCATATTACCTGGAAGGTGTTTAAAATGAACATGTTTTGGTTTTAAGGTTGAGTTTAGCCAGCTCAGCTTATGGGAGGACAGGAAACGCTGGCACCACTTCTGTTTGCAGTCTTACAGTGACCATGCAGTGAAGAGTAAATTCTCACAATTTTAGTTTCTTTTCTCTCTCTTACATTGATTCCTCTACCTGTATCATCTAAGAGAAAAGGTATGCCAAAACTGAGTTAAATTGTTGTTTAAAGGCTAGTTTTTGCTTTCTATCCTGTACATATCTTATTAATAAATTAGGATATCAGATTCTAAAACTGCTGTACTTATTTTCTCTAAGCAACTATTGCAGTTGCTAACTGGCCTTCCTCTTCCATTCCTTTTGATAACCCTATGTCTGGTCTGTGTCAACAAGCATGGAGTAGTTCTCAAAGTAACACTGCTGGTTTATTACTCCCCTTGGTTTTCCCTTACTGCATAGTTTGTCAGTGCTGGCGTATCTCTTCCTTCTTGCAGCAGCAGCAGACCAATGTCTTTAACTGCTGATGCAACTTGCAAATCGGTGTTGTATTTAGGAGCTTGATTTGTCCACACTTAACTTCTGTTGTCCTTTTGTTGTTGTTTTCTTGTTTTGGGTTGGGTTGGTTTTTTTCTTCTCAGTACTGTTTGAAAAATGAATTTGATGCTATTGTAAGAGTGCTGTCTTTGAAAAAAATAACAGTAATTCCAAAACCTAAAACCAGCAACATGACCTGTTTAACTTGTCCTGGAGTACTAACCTGGGTGGAGTTAGCAAATCAAATAACTCTGACACTATAGTTGCAGGATATATTTTTTTGGGGTAGTAAAATGAGCTGCAAGAAATTCCTGTTGCTTTGTTCATGTGACTGTATTCCACAATTTGCTGTACCCACATTTCTCCTGAAGCCTCTGTAGAGCAGCAGTACTGTCAACCAGCTCACTGACATGAGAAGAGTAGCTCTCTGGCCCTAGCAGGGCTTGTGATGAACCAGTTTGGGCAGTTAAAGCAGCAGAAAACTTTACAGTTTGTAAAGGTGAATAGTTTTCTGCTGGTTCAGATTTCTGACCACTTTTGTTGTCGGCTGAGTACCCACGCTGGGGAAAGAACACATCAGCACTTCATGACTCCAGTCAGCCTCAAGTTGTTGAGAAGCAACAGCATTAGTTGTTCTTATTAACTTTGGGAAATAATATGAAGAAAAGTAAAACCATTCAGCAAAACAAATGCTGTGTTATGTCATTTCAGGCTACAGTTCTAGGGAAGAAAATGAGAAACATATTTATTTGGGCATGTATATGGGTTTAGGTCTTGGCTGTTCAAATGACTTTTTTTAAAGGCTTACTGGCTGGGTCTGTTGATTCCTGCCCAGTTTGCCATGCAGTCATGTGAGTGCATGCTCCAACCGAAAGGAAAGGTAAAGTGTGAGTGCAGGAAGAAGGTGCCACTTCAAGGCAGCCCAAATGTACCTGGACCAGTGACTGTGCAGTGCCCCTTTTCCTGGGAGGAGATGCATTGCCATAGCATTACTTAAAGCTGTTGCGATGAAACACCTGTAGCCCATGCACACCTTGTTGATGGTTATTTTCCAGCCAGGTCTGTCCCTGGTCTAGTTCAAAAGTTTGCTTTGCCCCAGTGTAATGGTTTATTTTGTTAATAGCAGTGTAGGGGCAGGGACAAATTAGGGATGGCAGTAGACAACAGTGGTGGCACCAGAAACTTTGTCCTAGAAATACTTTGTGTAAATTATATTTTGAAAGTTTTTTGCTTGTAGCCTCTTAGTGGACTTCACTGTGTTTCAAATGAAGTGTATCTTATGTTTGTA
Organism: Ara ararauna; assembly: GCA_028858755.1. Taxonomy (NCBI): domain Eukaryota; kingdom Metazoa; phylum Chordata; class Aves; order Psittaciformes; family Psittacidae; genus Ara; species Ara ararauna. The sequence continues at coordinate 26,350,394 of CM054382.1, read as the reverse complement.
TGAACTGCCTACAACCACAAAAGGGTTTGTTTTGGTTTAGCTTTGTTTTTTTTATATATGGCTTTTTGTGATTGTTGTTTTGTTGCTAATCCAGCCATTGTATTGCTGTACTACAGCTGACAGGGCTGCCCTGATAAAGTGTATGCACGCAATGATGCTCAAAGCTATTTCTGTTCCTGTCCTCACATTGTAGACTGCTCACTGTGGTGATTATGCTTGGCTCTATTATTAGATTACCTCTCCTGTATGTCTTCTGAAGCCAGTAGCTGTGATTAGCATGACTCTGAAAACTCATCTTTTACTTAAAAGTATGTGTTCAGGAAACCTTTTTTTCTACAGAGGCGAAAGCAGTCTGGCAGCTTGGTTATGAGATCGTCTTTACTTTAGAAAAGGGCAAAGTAGCAGGCATGGAAGCAGCAGAGAATGGTTTGAAATGCCTTTTTCTCTTTTATAATGAGAATAGTAGGATATACCTAAAGTAGTCTTCCCATGTTTTCTTAAAGCTTCTTGCGTTTTTTCTCTTTCTGTGTGTAAGGAGCTGCTAATAATTGACTCTGTGCTCTCTTTGCCCCTTCACCAGCCCTCACTGCTTACTTTCAAGTCACAGTGAGGCTTCTGGAGTTGCTCATGATCAGGAAGATAAAAGGCTACTTCTGTCTTACCCCTCTGCATGTTACTGAGTTCTTTCCTGCCTCTTTCACAGAGGTAGAGGATAGGATTATCTTGAATTAATCCACTCACTAACTCAAAAAGTACTTGCCATAAACAATTGTTGTGGTTTTACTATTGTTGTCTTCAAAAGCATTATTTATCAAATATTGTATCTGCTTAAAATAGAGCACATAAAGGTTAACAAGTGTAGTATCCACTTAAAACAGGCATGTTTGAGGGACTGTTTACAACATGTGCAAGAACTTTCATCAGGCTGTCTTTACACTTATGAGTATAAATCTTTGTTTCTTTCAGATGGTAGATAGAGAGTATAGAATTGAGGCACAGACTAGTTACATGACTACACAGTAAATCAGCTGGAGAGGTGTGAATGACTCCTTCCTCTGAAGTTTTTTGCCGTTTGTAACTATGAAATATTTTGTTCCTCCCTTATCAGCTTTTTGTAGTTGTACACATAATCCTTCAAATTTTTTATTCTTCTGTTTCTTCTCCAACCTGCTCATTGTGGTAATAACACATAGAACAGCGGGGAAGTGACCTACTCTGCTGCTGCTCTTCTGTCTCGGATCTCAAACAAATATATCATCACAGAATGAGAGGCAGGGAAGAGCTGTCAGTTACTTTGCATAGCTATGTGTTTGTGGCTTGCTTTTAATGCTTGTTTTTAGAAGGTTCAATGAGTAATGTCTATTATTATTAGGTTTATATTTTTGCAAAATAACTGCATTTTAGATGCTCAGTGAATTGTTAATGAAGTGTTAACAATGACTGTTAGAAAGATTTTTATTATTATTTTTATTTTACCATTTTTTCCCCCCTCCAGATTTCCTGTTTTTCTGGGGAGCTGTCTTTTTAATTACCACTACATTGGTTGCCCTTTTGAAAAAGGAAACCAAGGAACTAATACCAACAAAAGAAGAAACAAAAGGCATTACTGATACCTACAGGCTGCTATTCTCAATAATCAAGATGCCAGCAGTTCTAACTTTCTGTCTCTTGATTCTCACAGCAAAAGTAAGTAAATACATATATGAATTGTCAGATGCTGATGATATCAGGATCTGAAAGATTGCCAAGTCCCTGTGATGTAACTTGTTGGTTTTACTAGGGGTTGTCATCAGAGTTCTGAATTTTCACATGGAGTTTGGGGTAGAATTGCTTATATCATCATGCCAAGCAGCGTTGTACAAGAGAAAACATTTGCGCTTTTGTAAGTGTTTACACAAGCATTAAAGAGAAGTTTGACTGCAATCTACTATTAAAGTAATTTACTTTTAAATATTTTTAAACAGGCTGTTTGTGTGGTCTGCAGTTAAAAGGACAGAAAATGTTTCTTTTAACCTATATACTGTTTCCAGAATCTGCAACTCTGCAAAGACTAGGTTTCCACTGCAGCTTCTTGGCTGTCGTAGATGTCATCAGAAATTAAGGCATGGGACGTGAATGTCATTGCTACATTTAGTGCTCTTGATGTAGTTTTGGCACAGATAATAAGAGTGTGCAAGTGTAGAATGTGTCTCGGAGCTTATTCGGAAAATGCATCAGAAATGGAAGTGACTTGTTATCTATCGTGTTTCTCAGTTTACTTAATACTGAGTAAACTGAATTTCTAGCTAAACTACTGCTGCTTTCCTCAGTTTATTTTGTCTAACTTGTGCTGCAGGTTGGATTTTCAGCAGCAGATGCTGTAACAGGACTCAAATTGGTGGAAGAGGGAGTCCCGAAAGAGCACTTAGCTCTGCTAGCAGTTCCAATGGTTCCATTACAGATAATATTGCCTCTGATTATCAGCAAATACACAGCAGGCCCCCAGCCACTGAACACATTTTACAAAGCTATGCCTTTCAGGTAAAAAAAACCAAACAAACAAAATCTCATTTGATAGAAATGTAGTAATTTGTGTACTCAGACTGATTATAAGATTTCTTGTTTAACTCTGACTTCCAGGTACAAGGAGGTATGTTGGAATTCTCATAGTAAGTTGAACTGTCTTGTGTCTTGAAGATAATTCATGTAGTATCACATATAGGAAAACAGAACATGAGGTGTTTTTAAGATGCACACACAACAGCATTACAGCAGTACTCTCCTGTTCTTACTCAGTGTCAGTAGTTCTTTATTCATGAATTGCTGTAGATTTGGGACTGTATCTGTAAAATTACATGTGCTTCCTAACATAAGAGTGGCAGAATGCACTGACAAGTCACTTGGTGCATCTCCGAGGGGTATGCTTTAGTGAGGTGACTGAGAGTAAAAGACATTTCATTTTGGTGGTGTTTTTTATATAGGAGTTTGCTTATTGAATTCTAAACCAAACAAATCCAGCAACCTAATGCTGTTACTCATAAAGTCATGTAGCCGGTCTGTAATAGGTAGCTGTTACTTTTAACATGTTCTTATGCAACTATGTATGTTTTCATACACACAAAAAAAGAAAAGTACATCTTGCTTGGGCTGAATTTGGTTGGATATCTTGTGCTTTGTTTTTCACAAAAATCTCTGTGAAGGGGCAGAGGAGAAAGCTTGCATAGGAGACTTGGCTGTGAATCATTTTTATATGGAAGACAGAATTAAATATTTGACAAGCACTGAAATTGTAAACATTTTATACCTAAGCAATTCTATCTAAGATAGAAATAGTTGTAACCAGATATAAACTATTTTAATGTACTTTGTATGTATAAATGTTTGATGGTTGCTTTGTATCAAGGAAACACATGAATGAAACACATGGGAAGAATTACTTGAATTACAAATAATCTTTCATATTCCACCAGATTATTGCTTGGTCTGGAATTTGCTTTTTTGGTATGGTGGACTCCTAAAGTGAAGCATGAAGGAGGATTTCCTGTCTACTACTATGCTGTAGTATTGTTGAGTTATGCTTTACATCAGGTAACATATGTTGCATGTGGGAAGGGGAGGGTAACAGGAGGGTATCTCATATCAGTCAAGTAGGGAACTATAAATGCTGTTACTTGCTTTTGTCCTTAATTACGCTAGAATTCCTCTGACCTGTGTGCTGTATGGCTATATTTACTATATTTACTTTTGATACTTTTGCAATAATGTTTCTTCCTCTTCTATGTGTTCCATTGAACATTTTCTGTGGAGTTGCTTTTAGCTGACAGTATCTGCTTTTGTTTCCCAGATGTTTGGGATTTTTTTCCCCCAAACCCAGAAGCTGAAAAGCATGGTGGAGTTGGAGAAATCTCAGCATTCTGACTGAGTTTCAGAGGCATGATGATTGTGCTTATTATGCAGATCCATAAAGTTATGTGATTCTGGTCCTAAAAAAGATACCTTACTGATTTTGAAGGAATGTTGTGATGGATCTGATCCAAAGGCCTGGGAAAACAGCACCTGATATGAACTGGGCTTTGAATCACAACTAAAATGTATGGAATTAATTGGGAGTTGATTTTAAATGCAAAAGTGTTATTTTTCTGTGCTGTTTTAGCTGGTCATCTTATACTTCAGATTGATAACCTGAGTTATTCCAGTGCAGGTGAGGCTTGGTCTGTTTCAGCCTGACTTGAGAGCAGTGGCAAGGCTACTTCTTGGTATTGTTAGAGGGGCAGACTGCAGAAGTAGTTTCTCTCTTACGCAATTTTAAGGTTTTGGGATTATTTTTCAATCAGTGTTGCTAACTTCAAGTAATCTCTTAGGGGTTTTAATTGTCATTGTCTGCCCCTTATTTCTTGTTAGTTTTCTTATTTCTCCTATAGATTACGCTGTATAGCATGTATGTTGCAATAATGGCTTTCAATGCCAAAGTCAGCGACCCACTGATTGGAGGAACCTACATGACACTCCTAAATACTGTGTCAAATCTTGGGGGGAACTGGCCTTCCACTGTTGCGCTCTGGCTTGTGGACCCACTCACGGTGAAAGAATGTGCAGGGGCCCAGGAACAGACCTGTGGAACTACAGTTGCTGCAGAAGTAAGTTGTGGAGGAGGAGGAGGTCCCTGTTCAATTATTTCTCCATTAAATTGTTTCTCAGTATTTTTTCACCTTTGAAAACCTTTGTAGCCAATAGCTTAAAAAATCCTCCTGATTGAGCTAATTTTCCTGTTAGATAAAATTAACTGTTAGATAAAATTGTCTGTTTTTGTCTGTGTGCTCTTAATAACTAACATCTTACCAAAGATTTGCGGTTGCAGAGTGGTTATCCGTTTCTTTCTGGGATGGAATAAAAAGCTGTTGGTAGAAGCACTAGATTGGTGCCACATCCTCTATGGTATGAGGAGGCTGTAGTTACATTTTTGAGAGTAAACCTTTGTAAGTTCAGAATTGTATAATTAGGCACTGTTCTTGGCAGGCTGTTTGTCACACAAGTCCCTTAAGTTTTGGGGTAGGTTAAGTTTTTGTACCTTCTGTCTTTCTGGAGGCTTCCTATCTGGAGGCCTTGATATCTCCTTTTTCTGTGATGTTCCTTTGCTTTCTTTGATCTTCACTTTCCACGTGAAATTGAGTGGTGTGACTTGGCAACTTTCCCAGTTTTGGGTGCCCAGTGAAAGAGAACAAAGGACTTGCTGTGCTGCTGTACACAGATCAAAAAACAGGACACAAAAATGCCTGGAAAGTGAGGTTTCAAATTCACTGCTTCATGCGCAAATGAGAACACTTTAACATGAGTATTTGGAAGGGTGGAAATGTTTTGGGATTTTTTGTTGGTGTTGTGGTTTGGGGATTTTTATCTGTACTCATGACTGAGATTTGTTCTGCTCTAGAATGCCAGGACTCTTCGATGTGGAGATTCTCTAAATACACAAACTGTTCTAGGAGTCAAAAGTGACTTGTTGGAACTAGAGTTGCAGTTTTTACTAGTTGCAGGGGGAAAGCGGTTTCCACAGCGTGTGCTTTTTCAGCCTGCCCCTCATTAGCTTACGACTTATTCGGTTCCCTGGACTTGTGCTGGATTTAAGTCCTTCCTCCTTCACCTCACTCTTCTGATCTTTTTTCACAGCCTCTCAATTGGTAATGTTCCACCACTGCCACCACTCCCTTTTTATTGCTGATCTGATCTTGACATGTCCAAGAGTAATGAAAGTGCTGGCAGAATCTCAGCTCAGGGGATTGATTTATCTTGGGTTATGGCTGTACTGGAAGCTGAACAACAGCAGAAACAATCATGTGCTATACCTTTACCCTTTAAGTGCTGGAGTATTTGTCTTCCAGATTTGCATTATAAACCATCCTGGGCATGTTTTTTCCAGACATACACAGGATTTTGTTACCACCATTGTGGTGAGATGAAAGGATATAGTTTTTAAAGAAGCCATTTGGATGACTAGGGAAGAATAAAAACCCAAACCTTTCTTTTTGTATGATTAAGAACAGTGATCCCACCTCCAGGTCAACACAAGGCAGATGGGCATCTTCTGTTTTCTCGAGTTCACCCCTTTGGCCAATATGCTCCATTTCCCAAATGTTTTATAACAGTTTCTTATTTCCATAGTGATGGTAAGCTCAAAAGCCTCTCTCATAACTCCATACAAATGAAGGAAGAGTAAATAAATGCAAGTAAAAAGCAGTGGATATCTAATGCCTGTTTTCTGAAAGTCTATGTTTCTGTATGACCCAGAGAATACTTACTGCATCAACTTCTGGTTCTCTGTTTTAGCTCTGCACAAAAGCCGGTGGTTCCTGTGTTACAACCTTGGATGGTTACTACGTGGAATCCATCATCTGTGTCATTCTGGGATTTGGCTGGTGGTTTCTACTGGGCCCAAAATTCAAAAAGCTGCAGGATGAAGGACAATCTTCATGGAAGTGCAAGAGGAGCAATTGATGCACTTTGAATATTGGATGGACTAGCAAAGTCTTTTTAGTTTTATTGCAAAGACATCCCATAATCAATAAACAGGAATATAGGTATTTTTAAATGCCCCATCACTCACAAACGGGGTGGCTGAGGCGGTGGTATGGTTGTATGTGATACCGCTTGCCCTCCCAATACGAAAATGTAAGTTCAGAAAGTAACTGTTAAAAAAATGACATTTGGGTCCTACATCCATATCCCTGAGCTCTAGCTTCAGTCATAGCTGCTGGTCTTAACACCTGAATTTCCATAGAGCACCTATGGAAAAGCTAATTGTGCCATATCTGTCTGAACAGCAGCGTTGTCAATTAAGTTATGACTCTTCATTTTCAAACAGCAATGATCTGACACAGGGCATTGACCCAGGGAAGGACATCAAAGGCAGTTCGACGTGTAGGTTAAGCATGTTGTACTACAGAATTCTTTGTGGGAAGATAAAAGTGAAATGTCTGTGGGCTTTGTTTCTCCTCCCTTTCTGAACTGTAACCACACCTCAAAGGATGAAATCTTTCGGAGATTCTTTTAAATGTATTTTCTGGCTTTTATAAGCTTTAGAGATTTATAAGAAAATATTTTTATAAACAAATTACGTTTGTTTAATTTATTTCTGCTGTTTTGAAGCATTTTGATTTACATTCAGGTACTTTCTTGGAAAAAAAAATACTGTAAGGTAGGACTTGAATAACGCACAATACTCTAAGCCTTGAGTCCTGAAGGTATAGACGGGATAGTGTAGCAGATAGCACACAAAAAAGCCCTTGGAAGGCAGCTGTTATTTTGAGGGAATGAATTCACAGTGTTGGTTCTTCTATGTGACTAAAATTCAAACATTCAATTTCAAGATCAGTGGGAAAAAAATTTGACCCTTCCCAGCTAGTGGAAAGGAAAGCTGATCAGTGCCTTTGAAAGTGATTTGGTGATGACAAACCTGAAACACTCACAGTGAGTTGGTGTATGACTTGGTGTCACATAAATCAGAGGAGATAAACCTGTGGATAAAGCTCTGTGGTAGGGCTGCTACAGAAATTTATTACTGATGCTGTGTGGTAGAAACATTCCCATTGCAGTTATCAAAAGGTACTTCCCTCCTGCGTGCCTTAGTGATATACAGCAAGCACACTGTATGCCTGGAGAGAGGACACTTGGACACTGTTCCATGCATATAGCACATCATTATTAAAAAAGAAAACTATTAAAAATCCCTTTGCAAGGTACCTGATTTTTTTTTTCTATTCTGTGTTTCTTGCCTTGTCAATGTTTGTAGTATTGTATCTTAAGCTCTGTGTTCCAAGCTCCAGAAGGGCTTATGGATCTTCTGTTACTGTATGTTTTTGGGGAAAAGTAAGTCAGTAGTGACTTTTGACTGGCTGGCTGGAACGGACGTGTGTACAAAGTGTCTGTGTGACACAAGGAGCAAGAAGGTGTCCAAAAATGGAGAGTGACCAAGTGCTTCCTTGGGCACTGAGCCTTGTTCCTCTGCCTCCTCTCCCTCTTTTCAGAGCGCCAAGCCCTGAGCTGTACATCAGTTGAAATAAATAAAATCACATTGGTTTTACTCCCCAGATGGAAAGTTATAGAATGATTTGCGTTGGAAAGGACATTAGAGATGGTCTAATTCCAGCCCCCCTGCCACAGGCACAGACCCCTTCCACTAGGGCAGATTGCTCCAAGCCTTGTCCAACCAGGCCTTGAACATTGCGAGGGATGGGGCAGCCACAGCTGCTCCGGCCAGCCTTTGCAAGTGCCTCACCACCCTCATACTGAAGATTTTTTTTTTTTACTAACACCTAATCTGAATCTCCCTTCTGTCAGATTAAAGCCATTCCCCCTTGTCCTGTCACTATAGGCCCTTGTAAAAAATCACCCTCCAGCTTTCTTGTCAGCCCCTTTAGGTACTGGAAGTTTCTTGAAAGGCCCCCCTGGAGTCTTCTCCAGGCTGAATGAGCCCAACTCTCTCTGCCTGTCTCTGTAGGAGAGGTCTTCTAATTTCACCTCTGCATAAGCACAAAAAGAATGTAAGACTATGTTGGAGATTCATAGTCAGTGGTGGACACAGGTTTCAGCAGATCATCTCTGCTGGATTAACTATGTAAAAAGCACTTCAGTTCTGTGTCTCTACTGGAACAATGGGCCACTTTAACTGCACCTGGTTCACAATTAAAGGTATATTTTTTCATTAACTTGTATGAACTAGAGGAAAAACTTCTCAAGTGGAGAATATGAGAAATTATATTCTTAGGCTTTAGAGTTTTTGTTTTGTAACACAAATTGGAAGTGGTCCTGCTGTACCAGCCTGTTAGCAGGTTGCTGAAAAGAACTGGTAAACTTTAGGTCTCACTATGTTTTTTCTCCTAACATTAGTATAAACTGATTCTTTTTTAAGATTATAATTACTGTAGATTTAAACATCTCTTACAGTAAAAAAATAACTTAAAAAAGACAAGAAGTGGCAACCCAACCTCTTCCTTGAGAGTTATTAAAATGGGAGTTCCAGAAGGTGGATGGTTCCAGGTGCTGCTCTAGATCACTTGGTGACTGTGGGGCTCTGTGCTTCCACCTGGCCTGAGTGAGTCATGGGAGTCAGATGTGTGTTATCTCCAGCAAAAGGGAAATGGCAGAAATTGGATTTTTGTAGGTGAAGGGTTTGTCCTGGTTTAAGTTCCTGTGCAGGATCACTGTGAAGTGAGACAGGTCCCAGGGGAGAGGGTGGAGCAAGGGATGGGTGCAGCAGGATGCGGGGAGGAGAGGTAGTGGGCAGCTCTCCCCTTCCAGTCCTGGGTCATAACAGGGGCTTAGCGTGCAGTTAAGTCATTGTCACCTGCACTCGCAGCTGCGACTTGTTCTGTTTCCCAAGACTTCCTTAAGCGGCAAATACCAGCACTCCAGAATTCAATTCTATAATTCCCATGCCCAGAAGGAGCATGCGTGTGGCAAAGCGTAAGGTCCAACAAGCTGTGTAAAATGGGATCAGGCTGCTGTTGGGCCCTGCCTCCTGCGGCCCATGAGCCAACAGCTGAGGACAGAGCATGCCAGGCTGGTGGCTTGGGAACTTCGGCACTGCTGGTGCACCATCAAAACAACTGGCCGTGCTTGTTTTAAAATACCAACTCTATGTTTCATCTTTGTTACAGGTGCTGAAGAATCTGCCAGTGCCCATTGTCCACTTCTTTGTTTTCTGTAAAGCTGCTTTGTTTCATTGCCCGTGTTTTAGTTTCAACCTTAGATAAGATTTTTTGACTCAAGTATGTTTGTGCTGCCTTGGGTTACGAATTCCCAACTAAATATCTGCTTCTCCTGGAATCCTGATTTGTGACCATTACTGTTATTGTCTCGTGTTTGGTCTGTTCATGTAGAAACCTAGAACTGAGTTGAAACGGAAGACTTGTGTAAACAAAATCCAGTTTACTGTATTAAATTAGAATATTATTATCATTAGATTTAGATCAGATATTAGGAAGAAATTGATTATTGTGAGCATGATGAGGCACTGGCACAGGTTGCCCAGAGCAGTTGTGGCTGCTCCATCCCTGGAAGTGTTCAAGGCCAGGGCAGACAGGGCTTAGAGTAACCTGGTCTAGTGTTAGGTGCCCCTGCCCATGGCAGGGGGGTTGGAACTGGATGATCCTTAAGGCCCCTTCCAACCCAAAACATTCCCTGGTTCTATGATTCTTACAATGCATGTATTTCTTTGAAGCCCACAGAGGTGCATCGCAGAGGTGAGCATTTGATGCAGCTGAGGGAACAACTGCGTAGAGCCATTTGGAAAGGAGTGACAAGTAGTTGTTATGAATTACGGTAGGAAAAAGAATAAACAACAGAGATGAGTGTGGAAGTGTTCCAGAGGTGGGCTTTCTCTTCAGATGGTGCCCTGAGGTGCAGCAGAGCACCTGTCCGGTAGCGGTACCGCACCTCAGGGGTCAGGGGAGGTGTGGTGCGGTTTGGAAGGTTAACGCCATCACGGCCGCGTTAAAGTGCCACCCGGCCGAGTCTCTGGAGCCGCCCTAACTCGGGTTTGGGTTTGGGTTTGGGTTTGGGTTTGGAGGACCGACGCGTACAGCCCTCCGCAGGGCCCGGCCCCGCTGCCGTTCCTGTCCCCGCCCCCGCCCCGGCGGCCTGGCCAGCGGGCGGCGCTGCGGGGAGGCAGCGTGCTGCCATGGCGGAGCGGAGGAGCGGCGGAGCGGAGGCGGTAGCCCGCCTGTCCGAGTGGGCAGACGCGCACCTCGGCCTGCTGAGGGTGACGGGGCCGACAGGGCGCGGGTGAGGGGCGGGGGCAGGAGCCAGGCCCGCGCCGCTGAGCCCCGGTCTCCTCTGCCCGCAGAGCCTGAGCACTGGGATGGCGGTGGCCGGGGTGCTGGTGCTGGCCCGGAGCGTGCGTATGGTGAGTGGGTGCCGGGCGGCCGCGGCTCCGCGGGGCTCTGCCCGGTGCCGGAGGACGGCGGGGAGCCTAGCGCGGCCCCGGGACTTCGGAGGGCCCGCGGCGCTCCGCGCCGGAGGGAGGGGGAAGTTGCGGTGTCACTCGTGTCTGTGCCCGAGCAGCAGCCGCGCAGCCGGGGCCGGGAGGCCTTCCTCGCCCCCTGGTCTGTTTTCGGACTTACAGGCTTGGACCCCAGATGGGAAGGTTGTCTGAATAAATAACATTCAGGAGAAAGATCTTGGAGTTTAGTCGTGGTGGGTCAGGTTTTTATTTCCAGAGGGCTGGTGTGTCCCAGCCGGTGTACATCAGCAGGTCGGTATTTTTAACATCTGTACAGATGTGTGTCAGCGCTCTGCAAAAGGCTAGTGGCACTTCTAGATGTTAGGGTCTTAAATCCTGAGTGCTGTGCCATTCCCAGCTCTTGTCCTTCTCCCTCTACCCACTAAACCTATGGCTGCTTCATTCCTCTGCTGCCAGGCAAGGCTTTGCTGCTGCTGCTGCTAAGTTTCCTGTGTGATCACATAACTGCCCCCCTTGGATCCTCCTAGTAGCAAATTTAGTCTTATTGTGATCTCTTCAAAGGTGTGCATCTGCTTCTCCGTCTCCTCTTTTAGTCCCTTACCAAAGGCTGTGTTGGTTCTACCTGCGCCACCTTGGTTTTCAGTGTGTCTGTTCTCTGCTAGCATCTTTAAGCGCATCTTGGCTTTCGTTCACTCTTATCCTAGCACTGTTCAGCCCACTTTCAAAACACTCTTTTCATAGTGAATCAAGAGAACTTCAATTCATATTGCTCAAAACCATCGCTTTCTGTGCTTTCTGTAAACCTTGCTTTCATGCCCACACCTGTTGTTGCAAGGCCTCTACAACATGGAACATTGCAAGTGCTGGAATGGCTGGCACATAATGGCTTCTGCAGCTGATTACTATTAACATATATATACTTCTGTGCTGTCTAATAATTGCAATTTACCAAACAATTTTAGGAAGAAGTTGGATTTAGTGTGATTTACTGCTTTATGGTTTTGGTTTGTTTGTTTAGGTTTTTTTCCCTTAAAACTTTGTCTTCTTCTTTCCATCAATAGACAACAAAGTTTACAAGGGCTTTGGATATACCTGTGGAGTTTGTAGAAAAGAATGTGAAATTGCGGGGGAAATTACATCGCATAACGGAGAAAGGCCTAGAAGTCGAACACATTCCCATTAGCATTCCTTTTATTACAGCAATACAGAGAAAATGTGAGTAGAAGAACACAAAGGACAAGGGTGGGAATGGAATGCTGGGACTGTTACTATGGCTGCACAGAGAACAGGCTGTGGCAGGCTGGTGAGCAAGAGTTACAGTACAGTCCTGCCTCTGCCTTTTGGTCTTTCTGTACTTCACAGGTGGAAAGCCGGGAATAAAAGACTGCAAGGAGACCTGTAAAAAGAGCTCATCAACACATTATTTGTATTAATCAGCATCATTATTGTGATATTTTTCTAAAATGCTAGCACACCGGCAGTTCAGCTGCTTGCATAGCTCATCTCGTTCCTGGCAAAAAGACTGTTGGGGTGGTGCTTTTTTTTACCCTGAAGATTGGCCACCTGCCTGTACAAGCCCACTCTTGGGGACAGTTTTGCTGTGACCTGGTGGAAGCTGTCCCTCAAGCCTGTGAGGCAGACACTTGCTTTGCAAATACTTGTGGGTGCTAGTGCTTCTTGCCTGTTATTCCAGTCCCTTCAGATAAAATGAGAATGACTGATAATAAAAGCAGTTCTTTCTGTTTGTGTGCAAAATAAAACAAAATAGCTTAAAATAAAAGAAGCTATATTAAACAACTTACACCATCTTGAATAACATTTTTTACTAAAGGAGAGATGAGACAAAATTCTTATTTGCAAGTCAGTAGTGCTTTGGGGAACCAAAATGGGTTATTTTTCCCATTTAACTCCATGGGAATAAATCCATTACTAGCAGCTGAGGGTCTGTGCAAAGCCTGAAATTATTTTGCTGGGTTCAGTAACAAAGTTCTTTCTCTCTCTAATCAGGGCAATCAAAAGGTCTTCTACTGGTGAGACTTGCTGGAGTGGAGTTGGCACCAAGTGGCATGGCCTGGTTACAGCAAGAGTTAAAACCCCAGCAGATGATATGGTTCCAACTTCTGGGAAGGGAGGACTTGGCACTAGAGTGCCTAGTTTTAGTAAATAAGGTAAATATAGCAACAAAAAAATTTACTTTTATCTACAGTTTTGAGTTTGACTGTAGTTATACAATCCAGTCATCTCAGTACCTTTAAGGAAGATGATTATTTGTAATTTATGTATCTTCGTATGAATTTTAAATGTTGTATTTGCAGCTCTGATTTCAAGACTGGTATTTTTGATGACTGATTCATGACAAGAGTATTTCTCTCAATATAGCCTATTTCTGTCAATAGGCTATATATTGTGTAGTTCTGATTAGCCTAATGTTTAGTCTGTCAAACGTTCTCTCACAAAGGTCTTAGTATTTATATATTTAGCTATAAAATGCCATATTTATCATCAGTATTAGTTTTTAATTCAGCCAGAATCCTTTTAGCTTTTAGCTGTTTCTGCTGGAGTATAGATTTAGCCATAACTAAAGCTTGTATCTCAGAGGGAGTTGACACAAAAACATAAAACAACTTTAAAGGTGGAGTATGTTTATTGTGCCTTTTTATAGGGTCGATTTCTCAGCATGTGTTTAAATGAAGAGATCTTGAGACAGGGGCTTGGCAGAACGGCGCATATTAAAGGACTGCATCACGATTCCCGCCTGTACTGGAAACTTCACAAAAGACTCCTTCAAGCAGAGTTAAAGGCCTTGAAGAAAAATAAAGGAATATGGCAAGAAGAAAGTTACTCTGAAAGAATTAGAGATCGTATAAGTAACAATAAATTTGTACAAGCATTGAAACAATTTGTGAGCTGGTTAAGACGCTCTGTTTAAATAAAAAGGGGACTTGTTTGGAGGAAGACCAGCTACCTGTGTTATGTCCTTGATGTAAAGTGTAAGTTTATGATAAAAACCAGTGCCATAATTTTGAGGGTCCCTGTCTTGAACAGAAAACCCACAGTTACTTAATGCCATTTTCTAACCCATGTGGGATTGAAATTTAGTAGTAGTATGCAGGCCACAAATTAAAATGTTCTGAAGCCGAACTTTTCTACAACAGTGTCCTAAATTAGTTGCCCAGTTTCCCACCTGCTAAATACCTGCAGATCTCTGTTAACCAACTGGTCAAAGCAATCAACAACCCAGTTTTTAAGAGGTGCAGAGTGTTTGTTGACAGTGTATGGCCTTAAATGCTTCTCTGCTACATGTCATTGCTACATAGTCTGCACTGGTTAGAAAACTTTTCAGAGCTTTAGAAAGCCTGTGGTATTTACACACGAGCATTTTGCCTGAATTCTGTTCTTACACTACTTTTGTGTATTGTTTGTGTTTTAAAAAGTCTTTCATTTTGAATAATGGGTTGCTCTGTTCCTGATATTAGAGGTAATTTGTTACAGCTGATCCTAAACATCTGATAAGGTCATAACAACTAAAATGTCTTGGGGAAAAAAAAAATCACTTGGTATATCAAGGAATATAAATTAATATGTAGTCCAAATAGAAGACAACATTCACTTGAAGAGGAAAAATGTATGCTGTTTTTTCTGATGGTTCCATAAACATCTAAAATCCAATGCAAATAAAAGTTTAACATGAAGTTTGAAAAGATGAACCATACTGTGCAAAGAACTTAAATTCCTGTTTTATATGAAAATGCATCTTAAGTATATGAAAGTGTATTATTATTTATTTTGTATTCTCAGAATAAAAACTGATTTCTTATGTTCATTGTTACATGTTTTATATATCAAGCACTTGACCTTTGTTTAACCTCCCACAGTCCCAATATTTATTTAAAGTGAAGTGGTTTACAGATTTTCTTTCTTTCTGTGTGATTCCTTACAATGAAATACTAGGGAGAAGAGCGTGGTATAAAAAATTTTGATAGCTAAGCATTGCTTGTCTGACAGTTAGTTGCTATGTCATCATTTTTTCTGCTGACTTAGGGCAAAATTGTGAGTCCTGAGATCCTGAAGTGAGAATAGATGTTGGTGCTTCTTTACTGCTTTAGTTCCTGGATCCTCTGAGGGGTGAGGCTGGTGTTTGCAAAGCACAGTGAGCAGCTGGCCGTGAAGTACCTGCAGCACAGATCTTGGTGCTAGAAACCAGTGTGGGGGAGAGGGGAAACAGTTCTGTGGGCCGAAGCAGGCCTCGATCGACAGGAGCTGGAAATCGGGTATCTGTGCCCGCTAAAAAGCGAGGCACCTGGTTTTATGCATTATACAGTGAAGGGCTGGGCCAACCACTGCTGTGGTTTAGACATAACTCCTTCCTTTGGAGAATGCCACAGGGATTCAGGATCAGCTGTAGCATCCTCTGAAGCAAAACTCGAAGTTGACTTTGAATCCCAAACTACAAATTCAATCTAAGCATTAATCCACTTCCTATAGGGAATTACAGGTGTTCTGGTTCCTGCACCTACTATGTAGAAAGCGCTTTCCCAAAGTAGGTATAATTGTACTGGTTTTTTTTTCTGTAATAAACATACTTCTATGTGCACTATCCACTCTCTTTTGTTAATGAGTCATAAGAGGATTTATCGCAAAAATCCACTGTAAAGCTGAGAGCAAAATCTCAGGAAGCTGCAGGCTACATTTCTAGCAAGCAGAGGTGAAGTGTGAGAGGATGTGAAGCAAGGTTGTTCCCTCACAGTCCTGACTCTTATCCCTTTTTACCCTTGATGAATTCAGAATGGATTTGTCTAAATTACAGTGAATTGCTGTATCATTTCTGGTAGGTCATGCCTTATGAAGGGTTTTTAAACAGTAGCAATAGGGCTGCTTCATCACTTCTGTCAAGGAAGCCCCCCCCTTGGTCTGAACCAAATTTTTAAAGTTCCCTCCCCTCCATTGGTAGTAAAATAATCTAACAAATAATTTTAGAAGGAACTATGGAGAAGGATATCCAAATATTTGGATTCAGCCCTCTAATCTCTTTTCAAGTTTGTTGCACAAGGCAAGAGGTTTTGGTGATGCGCTCTTACTACAGTTTTTGGTCAGAATACAAAAACAGGGAGATGGTTTTGTATATGGGATCAGCACTGTAGCAGACAACACTAATCTCAGAGAGTAATCAAGTGGTGTGGGATTTGTGATTGCAGTGACAAATGATTTTGTGAGAGTCAAGTCCTGTAATTGTTTGTTAATGCTGTTTTCCTTATCATCCAGGGCTTATCTGTTTAAAAAATCCAAACAACAACACACCCTACCCCCTCAAAATAAGCACAACTGGGTTCAAAGCTGTGCTTTCCATCTATGCAAGGCTTGAGAGGTTGCAGATCTTGTCTCAGTGGGAGGCCTGTCTATTGAAAAAGCAGCAACAGGAGTAGAAACAAACAGCTCTGTAGAGTTGAGGAGCTAACTGGGAGGCGGGGGAGAAGCAGCACTTTTCTGTATTATATAAAACCACCCCATGCTGCCCCTGAGGAGCACAGTCCAGTTCCTTTAGCTACAGCAGCAATGCACATAAAAATATTTCCAAGCAGAGGATGCAGTTCTTGTGTGATTAGTAATAAGGACAAGAATTAAACTGTGTGCTCTTGTGCCTTTGCCCCTGCAACTCTGAATATGCGGTGAGCAATTCAACATCTTCAAAAGATCATAGGGAGTGAGAGGAAAGGCCTCCAAATGGCCCGCTAAGAAAAATACCTCAGTGTTGCACAGGCTTTTTATTGCTGGTGCTGCACGCAAGGCAAATGGTTGCCATAAACACCACCAGCCTTTCCCGGAGCGCACCCAAAAACAGTGGACACAGCGCTGTTCTGTTTTCGGACAGACTAACAACGGAGCTTGGCTGTGGGCATGGAACGAGGCCTCACCGCCACCGCGATACTTAACCTCCTCCAGCAGAGAGGTGCATTCCTTCACACCAGGACGTTCTTTGACCGTCGGTACGCCGTATGTCAGCGACACTGGGGCTGTGCAAGTACCGACTATCGTTTCCCTGCAGTTACGCTCTGTTAGGGCAGGTGAACAGCCCCTGAAAGTCATCATAGATTTCTGAAAGGAAAAAAGTACTTCAGAAGTCTGCTAACGCGGTATTTCCCTCCTCGGGGAGGGGATCCCGCACCGCTCGGAGGAAGGCCCCTAAAGGCTCTTTCCGATTCTCGGGGCCGACGGGTCTCTCCGAGGGGCAGCTCCGGCGCCCGGGCGGGGGCTGTGAGGAAAGGTGGGCTCATCCCGCTCCGCTCTCCGCCCCGAGGCAGGTGCGGCCGCTGTGGCCGTTGCCGCCGTCGCGCCATGCTCTGAGATGACGGGGCCGTCCCGCGCGTCTCCATGACACTCGCCGCCGGCGGGACGAAGGTGAGCCTCAGGGTCCGCCTCACCGCGGCTGCTCCCTCCGGCTCGGGAGCTCCGTGTGTCCGCCGAGGAGAGACTCTACCCGAACACGGCTAGGGGAAGGGCCCCTCGTCCTGCGGCAGCCGGTGAAGCGCAGCAGCGCTGAGGGGCAGCACCACCCCCCCGCGCCTCGGAGCGCACACAATGGAGCAGGTTGAATGGGAGCGGGCGCGGGGCCGCAGCAACAACGGGGCTGGATCGCCGGCTTCAGCCGCTACCGCCGCCCCGCTAGCGGACGGGAGCGCGCCTCACTCCGGGTCCGGCGCTGCTCCGGGTTTCCCCTGAGCTCCGCGCTGGAGGGCGGGCCGGGGCGGGGCGGGCGGCAGAGCCGTGCGTTTGAACGAGAGAGCAGGTTTCAGCGGCGGTACGGGATTGATCTGAACCTGGCTGTGCCGTGGTGAGTGCGGACGGGCTGAGTCCTCGGCGGGAAGCTTCGAGCCCCTGGCCCTTGAGGCGCGGGCAGGCGGGTGGCTGTGGAGCAGCGGGGTCGCCGGTGGGACGGAGCTGTCCTGGGTGGGCGCGGACTGCCCGCCTCTCGGGGAACCTCCGCTGGGGTCTTGTTTCGGGAATTAATGCCGGTTTTTCGCTGTTTGCCGCCGGAAGTTAAGGTAAGGGTTTACGAAGTGTAACTTTTTTCCTATCCGGCTAAAATATTGTTCTGGTCGGTGAGAAACGCTGTACCTCACTGGACGCCGCTGTAGTCGCTTTATCAAGAAACCGCGACCTTTTTCCTTTCCCTGGAGCCGCAGCCGGTCTGGGGCATCCTCGAGAGCATCGTGGGGTCCCCGAGGGAAGCGGCAGCGCCCGCCGCGCAGCTGGTCCGTGGGCTGTTCCTTGATACTCCGAGGTGCACCTGGAGCTGGCCGGAGTCATAAGGGGCTACACCAGCGGTTGTGTTGACCGTATTTGTTTTGTTGGTTAAATAATGAATCATGCCGGATAAAATTGCAGCCGTCTTTGGGCTCTTTGCCCTCTCTCTTGTGGGTAAACCCTGCTTTTGCCATGTGCTGTGGGAGGTTCTGCTTGAAGGCTGCGTCAGAACGGTTGCAGCACCCGATTCGGTGGTGAGCTAAAACCAGAGAAAGCTGCAGCCGTTTGGTATGCCTTAAATTTAGGCCAGACCGTGTTAAATGAGGCTTCACATAAAGTCGTGACCCCACTGAGAAGAGTCGGGGACACCACCCAAGGTGTTGTATGGTGTAACACTGAGGGAGAACACTTGGTCTTAACCCTGTAAGATGCTGAAATAGGTGTGAGTCAAGTCTCTTGGGGTATTGAGTACTTCATCAGCCCTCAAACAAGGCATTTTTAGGATCTACTCCACAAACCATTTTTCAAGGGGAAAACCAGCCAAACCAAAACAAACAACAAACCAGAACATACAATGAGCTGGGAATTATACTTCATGCAGGTTTTGTTGTATTTAGGCAACTGTATAATTCTGGGAACTTCAACTCTAGCTGACCAAAAAGTGTTCTTAAAAGAAGTGTTTTTAAATTCCAGGGAGAGAGATATAAGCCTTATCTGATGAACCAGTCATAGGCTCTTTGTTTAAAGTGTGCTTTAACTCGTGAGTTATAAAGCACAATGTTAGCCTGTTTTCAGTGGGCTTTCCTGATTTACTTGTCCTTGAGACTTCTGGCCTTTGTATGTTGCAAAACTTTGACGAAGAGAAGGAAAACTTTGGATGTCATGTTCTGAAATATGAAAGAATAATTGCACACACCATTACTGAAAGGATAGACGGGATTCAACCCTGCAAGGAGACACAAAAGTTAGCAATAATGTGGTATATAAAAAAAAAAAGCAGACGTTCTGGGAGGTGGAGTCCTTGGACACTGTTAGGAATCTTCCTGTTTCTTTAAATGTTAGCTCTCTGGAATAAGTTTGAAAATGCTACTTTAAAAAAGAAAACTGAAGGATGCTTTTTTTCTAGGTCTAAAAATACCGGTAGGCTGTTAGAGAAAAAAATATTAAGTTTCATCGGTTGAAGACACAGGATTTGTGAAAAATTACCTGACCAGTGGCAGACGTTTTCTGGTTTTATGCTACCTATTGTTTCTAAAAATGGGGATCAGCTGGTGGTTTTGGATTGAGTGGTGCACAATTCATTATTTTAACAATACCGGCTCAGCCTGAGAGGTTGCCTAGGGAATTGGTTTAATGCTTCTGTCCTTTCAGCCTTTGAGACGGGTGTCCCACGATGATTTTGATAAAAATCACCAGTAGTTGTAAAAGGGAATAAAATTTTCACTCCATAAAAGCAAAGGAGAGGCCACCCGCTATTAACAGATCCTGATTTTGCATGAGTAGGTCTGTAATTTAAAACACTGCTAAGAAATACCTGTAAACAATTTTATGAGCATTGAAACACAGAACAAAAATTAATCCTCTATTCAATATTCAGCTTCCCTTTATTTGGGAAAGACTTTAATGCTGAAGCTGTGTATTTCTGTTGGTTCTACAACGTAATCTTTCTATAAATAGAATGATTTTCCTTTAATGAAATCTGAATAAGATTTTTCTCTAGAGGTGTCACCCAAGATCCAATTCAATTAAATGGATAACCTAGACGGCAAAGCCAGAGCTGCAGCTACAAAAGGTGTTGTGGTGGATTTTTTTCTGTTTGTTTTGCGTTTGGGTAGTTTTTGGTTTTTGTTTTGTTTGTTTGTTTGGTTTTGGTTGGTTGTGGGTTTTTTTGTAATAAGTTTAAATCTGAATATTAAAAAAATCCCCAGTAACATAAACACTCAAAATTTGGGAAGCAGAGGTCTGCTTCACCCTCCTATACTATCTTCAACAGGACAGCATTTTTTGCCTGTGTTTTCACAGGAGGTAAGATTGTCATGTATAACTGCCATGGTCTTGCGAAAACTGCTTTAAAGCTTCAAATTCACTTCAATGTGTTGAAATGAAGGTGCTTTAGGAACACAGTTATGGCATTTTCTTTTTGGCATAGTAGGATGCAGAGCATGTTCTGAGCAGTCATTATGTCTGTTGTACTGGAAGGGTGTTAAAGCCACTTCCTTGCACAGTGTGGTTCCCCAGGGTGAAGGAGCAGGGCTGAGCAATGTGCTAGAGTTTAATTGGTCTGAACCCCTGGATCTGGACTGTGCTAGGGATAGATCCAAGTCTGTAAGCAGAAGATACTTCTGCTTGAGTACTGCTGAGGTTGGCCAACTTTAGTGCAGACTGATCTAATGGCCAGGAGGGAGGTGTTTATACTCTTTTTATTTTGGTTTGGTTTTGATTTCTTGTTTGGGAAACTGGGATTGTTTTCTGTAACAAAGATACCTTTTTTTGTTCCAGTCTCCATGGACACTGAGGGCATTATCATTACTTCAGAGATATGAGCTTGCCCTCTGCTTTCCTGACTTATGGTACTTTTTGATGGTCATCCAGCATTACAGATGGACTATCTAGTTGTACCTGGGTAGCAGAGAGTGATGTAGAGTGTGCATTTGAGAGATGGTAAGGCAGGCTGGGAGATCCAGAAGGTGAGGAAATATCTGCTACTGTGGATAGGCACTTAGTGTAGTTCCCACAGGGACAGTGGGAGTGCAGAGGAGCAGAATAGAGAGGTGGGCAGTGTGGCTGACAGCGGTTTGGAAGCAAACACCTGTTGCAGTGCTAGAGAAAGCCAGGGACAGGATGATGCGGATGCTCCATACCCCTACAGAGGCTCAGGTCCACCAGTGAACAATGCAAAACTGCTTCAAGGCCACTTGGCCATGTGTTAAAGCAGTATATCATTCTCAGCAAGAGCTGTCCATGTGAGTCTCTTCAACCTGAAATAGCTCAAGCTTGCATGCAAGAAATTTCAAGTGGAGACTGTTGTGTAAAGCAGTCCATGCTCCATTACCAAATTGATTTATTGGAACTGACGCATGGTTCAGGTACCTACACATACTGAGCATGACCAAACGTGTCACTGAGATGGAGTGCGTGATAACTGCATGGGTCTGAATTGGGCATTGCTGAGCCTCACATTAATGTGTTTCCTGTATTCTTTGCTTGCTCGTAGTTCCAGCCACGTGTGATTGACACATTGATTGGTAGTGTCCCTACAAGAAAAAGGTGGAAGGAAATTGGCAATTATCCACTGTCTCGATGACAAACGCAAAGGGTCTTGTGGTTTAAAACATCTGCTCTGTGGGGAACTACGTGTTGATTGGTAAGTAACTATATATACATTTACATGGCTGGCGGTGCTGGTACGAATCCTTTCCAGGTATCTTATTTTTATCTTCTTTTATTATCACATTATTTGATTTACTCTGTACTGCAGAAAAGCAACACCCAGGGTCCTCTAGGTAGAGCCACAGCTGTAAGTTCAGCAATAGCTTGTTCAGCTATGAAGAATAAGGTCTCGTATATTAACAGTGTGTCTGAAAGTGGCTTCTCCAAATTATTAAATATTTACTCATAGTGAGAGATGGGTACTCCTGGGTGTGATCTGGTGTGCTGTGTATCACCTGCTTTTTTACAGGGTAAATTTCTGATGATCTCTTGAGGAAAACAAGGTCCTCCTTAAAGCAAAATAACCTCTGGGAGAGAAATGTTTATATTAGTTTCTAGAAAGAGAATTATTGTTTTCTAAAATTGTGATAGGCAAGAACAAAGCAAGCTTACACTTCATCTTCATTATCATGACTTCATGCCTTTAAAGCATCGTTTCGCTAGTGGAAAAGGTCTTAAAGTCTTTGCCAGGTATTCTCAGAAGATCTTAAACATGTGTTATTAGCAGCTGTTGAGTGAATTTCTTGCTGTGTTGAATCTTTCTGAGAGCATCTATTCCCTTCACTTGGGTTCTGTGTTTCACACTCCAGGCAGTGATGCACATGGTGAAGTGCTGCTGAATAGCTTCAGCTAAAAGCAGGTCTGGATGTGTTTTAGGGAGACTGAGGGTCTCCTTTTGCCCATACTCAATAGTTCACCCTAGTCAGCATCAGCACCACCAAACTGAGTGGTGGGAATTAGAGTTTATTTTCTTGACTGTGTGCAGTAGTGTAATTCATTGAAGCCTCTGAAATTTTTCATCTCCAGCATGGGAGATAAAGTTGGCTAATTTTTTATATTTTTTGATCTATTTTTTTGCCTAAATAATTGAGGCATGAGCCAGGAATCTCTGGAAGTCCAGAAACTGCCTCTGCTATCAGTCAATTCTTCTGACTTTGGGACCATTAATATTGGGGTGGATGGCTCTGGGCTTTCTGTGCATTCCTTTGCCTACTTCAAAGTGATTGATGGTTTTTAAGAAGAAATTTGAGAAAATAGTAAGAAAATCTCAGAGTATAATAGCAACTGAATAAGTGGTTAGATGAGGCATTAAAAGTAGCATTGCTAGTGTGGTGAAGTTAGTTCTTTCTCTGGAGATTAAAATCTCCAATGTAGAAAGACTCTTGCATTTAGCATCTAGAGTTTGAAAGCCTTTGTGCAGCAAAACTAGAAAATTATTTGGGTTAGTTAATTGGTGCACAGAGAGCTGGCAAAAAGTAGCAGAAAGGTATGTGGAGTACTGAAAAGCTGTGTAAGGGAAACATACATGTACACTTGTTCATGTTTATCAGTTCCATGTCTGGTGGGATCACTGTTATGCTGAACATGGGGTGTACAAAGTGTTTTCCGAAGCTGTGCCTGCTGAGTGACAGAGGCAGCAGTGTGCCACCCTCCTGGAAATAATTCCTTAAATAGGAGAAAAACAAATTCCGTTTAGGTTTCTTGAGGAATGGGGAGCAAATGCTAATTCCCTTTCAGAGTCTGTTGCCATGGGAAATCAGTTAAAATCCTTTCTAATGCCTTTCTCAGCAGCAAGTTGTGCTGACACATGCTTTTCATGACTTCCCAGAAAGAGGAGAGAAATGACTTGAAACAAAAGGTCCATCAGAATTAACAGCCACAGGAAGATTGTTTGCTGGTTTTTAGTTGTTGGTAGGGCAGATAAGAAAGTTGTCCATTACACAGGCTGACATGGCTTGACTGGCCTCCTGTCTGCAATGTGTGGGCTGCACAGTGGGGAGGACTTGCTGGGCAGACACCATGTATGGTGCAGTGTAGTGAAGTCTACCTGCTCCTCTCCTGGAAAGTGAAAAGGTAGTTTTTGGAACAAATTGTGGGCATCAGCCCTCTGGTGTGATCCAAGTTAGATGCAGTTACGGTTAGGCTGAACCTTAAATAACATTAGAGAATGTGCAGCTGCCACTGCCCGCTCTTTACACCTTGACATTAGCCAAGTGAAACTGGGTGCAGCTTCCTGAGTGTCCCCAGTTGAATACTGGAACTGGGACAAGAGGCTGAGCTGCTGTAGGGCACAGTGAAGGGAGCTGTGGTCTGATACGGCAGTAGCAATGATAATATGATAACGCTATTTCAGTCTTGCTGATGCAGATAGATAATTGCTGTAAAATGAACAAAGATTTAGAAGCATTTTTAAACACTTAAGTAAGCTGACATCAGAGTCTGTCTTCATCTGGTGAATGATGTATAAGATTTGTATTTAATGCTCTAATAGGGAAATAACCAAAATACAAGGTTAAAAACAAATAAAATAATAAAAAAATCTGCATTTTCAGGAAACCACATCTGCCTAAGTATATGCTGGTGCAACATCTGTGTCCTAAATCCAAACTGTCTTGTGCCTTTTTCCATTTGAGTAGACAACTCTGACTTCTAAGAGTTTCCAATTGCTCCCAGTGAAATCCACAGGATTTCTACTGAGCTGGCTTGCATACTCCAACACCTTTACTGCCAGCCTTGTGCCAGCACAGCTGTTCTTGTGGCCTCATGGCACATTAGATTAGGGAACTGATCTGGCAGAAAAATAAACCAAACAAAAATCACTTCTTGTCGTCCTCCAGACCAGTTCCCAGAGAAATAAGAAAAGGATCAGATACTGGTTGGTTTTCCTTTCTATTATCAAGTATTATCAGTAGTATTTTTTTCATGCTGGTGGTACTTATGGATAAATATTTGCTGTTGAAAAGGGAGTTTAACTTTTTTAAGCTTTTTGTTTATGCATGATACTTTAGTGTCTGGTAAGTACCCCTACATTTCTGAAATAGTTTACACCGTAGATAGTTGAAACTTTGGTTTTTTGAGTTAGGGAGCAACATTAATTTGTGGTCAAAAATGTCATTTTCTATCAGCAGGGTGGATCTTCCACTTGATGCCACTAATGTGCCTTGCCTATTCCTCGTGGGTCCTATGCATCTAACTTTACCCGCATTTATGCAAGATATTTTGAGTCAGTGTTGATATTTGATACTGATTAAAGTGAAGGTCTGCACAGATGGTGTATGGAACCCTTAGAGAGCCTGGCTGTGTGTGACAGTTAAATCTAAATCTGCATGAATTCAGACCAGCTTAAATGCTTAGCAATATTTGGGTGACTTAGTGGCTTAATGTAATAAGAATCCCAAGACTGCAGATGGGTGGATGCCCTGTGAAATATTGTCATATTAGGATGTTATTATCTCTTCAGTTTCTGTTTTCAGGTCTGACTGTGGCTAGGCTTTTCATGTGATAGCTACTTTGTTTTGTGGATACTATTTAAAAAAAAATACAGCCCATGTTGTGCAGCAGTTGGTCTCTGAAATCTCGAAGGTTGTTTCAGTCGAAGATTTGCCCATACTTTCTTTAGAAAGTAAATCCACACGGGCTAGAAACACCAGCTCTTCTAATGCAGAAAGCCTGGAAAGAGGTTCATGCTGGTGGCTACTGATGAGCTAATCTAGGAGAAAACCTTCAGCATATTTTAACATGCTCCAGGGAAAGAGTTGTTGTGGGCGTAATTTTTCCTGGTTGCTTGTTGTGGTGTAAACAGAATTGCAAATTACTTCCCTCCCTCTTTTCAGTACCTGTTATTTTGTAATATTAGTATAACAAAGGGCTGAGCCCTAGGACCCTTGAGAGCATGTTCTGGGATAAGTCTTATCTGTTTTCTACTGCAATGTGTTTGTCAAGCTGCTGAGTGCTGATGACACCTTTAGATATGATGTATGGCTTGATCTGGAACATTTTTTTATCAAACTAAGAGGTTGTGCAGACAGACCAACAATCTCAATCCCATCTTGGCAGCCCCCATTCTGATCCTGAGGTGTGCAAGTAAACCTTTTGGTTATTCTCCAATTTAAGGCAAATCATTATCCTACCTCTGTTCTAATACCTCTCTTCTAACCTACGTATATGTACATCTGCTGTGAAGCTGATTTGCTTGGTTTTGAATACTAACTCAGTATTTTCAAAGAAAAGTTCAAAGTGGAATTTGTACTGTGATTTGGTGGGATTTTTTTATTGTTTCTAGTAACTGGAAGCTAACTGGATGCACATGATAGCAGTCAGATTCTGAGTGTACCCACTGCAATCACAACTGTCAGATTAAAGACCAGGTTTTCTCTTTGGACAGTATATTTTTCTGCTCCTTAGTGCCAGCCAGGTAGTTTTTCTGCCCTCACATACAGATGTTTGATGCTTTTAAGGGTGCTCTCTGGCCATATCTGGAGCTAATACACTAGTATTTCCAGTCACACACTTCGTGTGTCCTTTGCTTGGCTGCATTACTTTTCTCATTTTGAAACTATTTCTTGTTTGTCTGTTTCTTTATTTTTCTTTTCCTTTACATCAGTTGTGGTGTCCATTTTCTCTGAATTATTTTTCATTGTAAAATTTGTCATTAACAGATACCTGAAACAGGTGCATGCTTCCAAAATCTGAAGTCCTCTGAATATTCCGTGTTTTCTGAACCTTCTTTCCAGTTTAAGACAGAATTGCCAGGCACATGCACAGTTTTTTTTTTTTTTGTTTTTTTTTTTTTTTTTTTTTTTACTTTGGTAGAACTTTCCACAAAATATTTGGGGTTTTTTTTCCATACATCATTTGTGCTAAGGAATACATTTTTTTTTTTTATAAATCATACTTTCAAAATATGCTCACTGGGTAGATACTGGTGTGAGCTTTGAAGCTGGAGCTGTGGTTTTGTCAGAGGGTGGTAAACAGCAGTATCTGTCCTGTTATTAGGAACGATTCACAGCATCTGATTGACTTAATACTGTTATCTGTTGAAGTGCTTCAGAAACAAGAAGGGGAGAGGGCAGCTAAGAAAAAGTGAGATTAGCAATCTCTCCACCCTGTACACTGTTTGGTTAACTACCTGTTAATCTATCTGAGCATTCTCAAGAGCTCAGATAGAGTGGACTCCCAGCTGCACAGGCAGAGTTCTGGCCTGGTGCTAAATGGACCCTCTTCACATTTGGGACCTGCACAGGTCCAGGTTAAATATTGCAGATAAATATTTAGATTATGCTGCTACTCTCAAAACCAGCTTGGTGCTAACCGTAGCAGTCAGTCTGGGCTGAGAACATATTCTGCTCAAGTGTTGATCACCCTCCAGCTGCTGGTATTGTGATTCACTGGAATGAGCATCCTACTCCTCTGTAAAACTCACTAAAGCATGGTGGTTTTAGTGCAAGAGGGAAAACTGGAGCATACAGTGACACCAGTGTGTCAAGTGTTCTTGGTGTTAAGCCTCTTGTAATAAGAAGCATTTATCACAACCTAGACAGCATACGCATCCTCTTCTAGATTCAGAAGTATCTTACACATTCATGTCTACAACTTTTATAATAATATAATTTCATAATGTATGCATATAGCAAAAATTCTCTTGTAAGGAGCTTACCCACTGTTGATAACAACAACAACAAAATCGTATTTGTTAATATCATCCAGCTATCTGGGGTTGGTATTGGGACTGGTGCTGTTCAACATCTTTGTCTGTGACATGGACAGTGGGATTGAGTGCAACCTCAGGAACCTTACTGACACCAAGCTGTGTGGTGTGGTTGACACGCTGGATGGAAGGGATGCCATCCAGAGAAACCTGGACAGGCTCAAGAGGCGGACCAGCGCAAACCTCATGAAGTTCAACAAGGCCAAGTTCCAGATCCTGCACACGGGTTGGGGCAGTCCCAAGTACAACTACAGGCTGGGCAGAAACTGGATTGAAAGCATCCCTGAGGAGAACAACTTGAGAGTATTGGTTGACAAAAAGCTCAACCTGACCCTGCGATGTGTACTTGCAGCCCAGAAAGCCAGCCGTATGCTGGGCTGCATCAAAAGGAGTGTGGCCAGCAGATTGAGATGGGATTCTACCCCTCCACTCTGCTCTTGTGAGACCCTACCTGCAGTACTGCTTTCATCTCCGGAGCCCCAAACATTAGGGATGTAGATCTGCTTCAGTGAGTCCACAGGAAGGCCACGTGTGCTTGGAGGCCTGGAGCACCTCTCCTATGGAGACAGGCTGAGAGAGCTGGGGTTGTTCAGCCTGGAGAAGGCTTGGGGGAGGACTTATGACAGTCTTCCAGTACCTAAAGAGGGCCTACAAAAAAAGAGGAACTTTTATAAAGGCATATAGTGATAGGATAAGGGAAAATGGCTTTAAACTGACAGAGGGTAGATTTAGATTAGATATTGTTAAGAAATTTTTTGCTATAAGGGTGGCAAGGCACTGGCACAGGTTGCCCAGGGAAGTTGTGGATGCACCCTCCCTGGAAGTGTTTAAGGCTGGGTTGGATGGGGCTTTGAGCAACCTGGTCTAGTGGAAGGTGTTCCCTGCCTGTGGCGGGGGAGTTGGAACTAGATGATCTTTAAGGTTCCTTCCAACCCTAACCATTCTATGATTCTGTATCTACAGATACATGTATATGCATGCATACACACACGAATACATAAGTTTAATTTTCTTGTATCAAACTCTTTGAGCAAAATCAGTTTACTTCAATTAATAGCTCTTTTGTAAAGAACAGTTCAGTAGAAATAATCATAGCTCTTCTAAAGGATGTCTTTTATGGAACACAGTACTAGAATACTACAAGAAATCTGGAGAAGTACTTTTTACAAGGGCATGTAGCGAAAGGACAAGGGGGAATGGTTTTAAATTGAAAGAGGGTAGATTTAGAATTGGGTGTTAGGGAAAAATTCTTCACTATGTGGATGGTGGGATATTGGAATAGAAGCTGTGGCTGCCCCATCCCTGGAAGTGTTTAAGGCTAGGTTGGATGGGGCTTTGAGCAATCTGGCCTAGTGGACGATGTCCCTTCCCATGATGGGGGTTGGATGGATGATCTCTAATGTCCCTTCCAACCTCAACCATTCTATGATTCTATGAAAATAACACAGCTGACGCATTTAATGGAAATTAATTTGCTAAAATAGAAAATACAGTTCTTTCAAGTTCTTGTGTTTCTGCAGACCACGTAATGGACTCTCTTGCTCTCTGCCTGTAAATCTACTTTATCCAGGTAAAAAGTAGATGGGTTCTTGACACACTGGAGTAATGTCTCTTCACTCAAGTGGTGAAGCACTGATTAACACTTGGAATGAGTGTGCCAGGCTTAGGACTGAACCTGCAGGAATTCTGTTTGCTGTGAAAGAACGATACCCCTAAGGTGAGAAATCCGCAGAGTGGAAAAGTTAGGAGTGTTTTCACCTCTTTCTGAATTGGTTGCTTTATCAAGTAACTACACAAACTGATTTTGGACGCAGATTTATATCTGCTCAGGATCTTGGTAACTTATTGCCAAAATAGTTTTGATGGTACAAGTCCTTTCCTACTTGAACATCTGCTTACTGGCACTTTTTACTCATATAGCATATTCTACATGACATAAACAGGATATTCTTTTTCTGCTATATTATTGTTGTTGAAATGGTGCAAATTTTTGAACAGTTAAGTTCCAAAGTGCATGTTCATTTGAGATAATGGTATTTTGGTCCAAAGTGTGTGGTTGCTTGGTTTCTTGTTTGCTTTTTTTTGGTATAATATAGGGCGTGATCTTGGCTAGGCTCTCCCAGAGCTCTGTGACAGAGAAAGCAAATAACTTTGAGGGCCATTCAAATAACTGCTGGCATTTCTTAGGAAGGTTTTCTTACAGGATGTTTGTGTCAGCTGATACAGCTACTTTGGGATTCTGCCTTCATCCCTGATGTGCCAGGGAGAACCTTTGTTCTAAGGGGCCACTGTGGTGTGGGAGAGCCCTTTGTGCAAGAACAAAGGAGTGTTGAATCAGCAGGAGCCATGACAGGGAGGGAGCTGAAGGGCTTCTTTCAGAGGCACTGCATATATGTATTGATGGCAACATTTTCCCCATAAATCTCCCCTGTGGTATGAGTTCTGTGTGGGAGCTGAGCAGGAGATAACTTCTCTTTTTATTTTGTGTCAATTCTTAGTGATGAATATTTGATATGGGTTTCTTAATTAAAAACATGGTGTCACTTGCACTTTTATAGCCTAAAATCAAAAAGCCTGGCAGTAGGCTGGGTCATGATAGTAAAATTATTCCTACACTTTAAAAGTAACTAACAGCTTGTGCCTTACTAATTAATGCTAGAAGAGTAACCCTAGTTATGGCAGGCTATAATGAAAGTTCATGTCTGACAAGGGCGAAAGTCCAAGAAATGTAGAAGATGAAGTCTGGCAGAGGTAGTGGGTATTACTGCTTAGCATTCCAAATTTTATGCCTTTAGTGTAAACAATACATGGGCCGTGCCCAAAACACATACTGTAATGGAGACTGATAGTTTTAAGATGGAGCAAACCAGAACAGGTGTTTTTGACTCACACTTGCAGTGGATCATTCAGACCATCTCTCCTCCCCACAGATGTAACGGTAGAGAGGCAAATCCTGTATCTGCAGCAACAGCCTCCTCACAAATCTGCAACAAATATCATAGACATCATGTCAGTATTTGCCTATCAATCTCTAATACTTGCACTGATCAACAGTGCAAGTAAACATGAACGTAATTTTGCACTTTTTCACAAGTTATTGGCTTCAGCCCCATGCTAGCTGTTGTTTCTGTGAAGGAAAACCTGTCCCTGTTCCAGACAGAGTGTCCCTGGCAGGAACGGCTGTGACACCCCACCAGATCTGACAGCTCCTTGGCAGGGGAGGTGGAGGCTGTCTCCCCCTCTGCCTTGCCCTCCACGTTGCAGGATGCTGCTACCCCTTCACAGTGGCAATGCTGCTGAACTGAACCTTCTCTGAGCTCATTCAGCCTGCTAGCTCTCCAGAACAGCCTGCTGCTTTTCCTGGGTTTATGAGGTGAATCAGTTGAGGGGGTGTCTGGTGGCTTATTGAGAGGGGGGAAGGTCTGTTCTTTTAATACAGGGGACTACAATAGAGGTGGGACTGAGGCTGTTCCCAGGTGGACCAGACACAGCAGATACTTCTGGGCTCTTTGTGATCAGCTGCTTCATCAGTGCAGGAGATGGCATTCATCATACTAATTAATGGGAAGGGGGAAAAGTTCTCCAAGTTCCTTAGTTCCCGTATAGCTGGGTTGGGTCCCAGGAAAGGATTGTAGCTAAAATGATCATTAAATGAGTCCTGTTAGCTATGACTTAAGATTACTTGTTTATCTTCTTGTTTTGAAATCACTTGAGCAAAATGGATTTGCGTTCCTCAGCAGAGCTGCAGTCCAGGCATTTGCAGCATGCTGTGGTATTTCATCTGGGGGGATTTTTTACTGCCCCCTGGCAGTAATTTTATGAGGAGGCTTGAATAGCAGTGTCCTTGCATCCTGCTAGCAGTTTGCTTGGATAAAGACAACTGGAGTTGCTTATATCTGGCGTGGGTGAGAAAGCAGCTGGGTTGACTGGAGTGAAGGTGGGAGGGAGATAAAGTGGGAGACCAAAGTGAGCTTGTAACAGGAAGGGATATCTGGGTTGTTGAAATGAGAGTCTTGAACTTAATAATACTGCAGACAGAGAAGGAGGACCCAGTGAAAGGATTTGGTGTCAGAAGTCCATGGTTGGTTGGTTTCTTTTTTGTTTCGTGTTTTTTTGTTTGTTTGGGTTTTCTTGGTGTTTTTGGTTTGGGGTGGGCTTTTTTGGTTTGTTTTTTTTTTTTTTTAGTTTGTTTGTCTGGTTTTTTTTAGCAACAAATATCAAAGAAATATGAAATACATTTTTGTTTGGCTGTAACCATAACTGGGCATAAGAAGTCCAGCTGGGTTTTTGCAAGGTCCAACTTGCAAAACAAAAGTTTGGAAGTTCATAGAAGTTCAATGAAATGACTCAAACAAATACAGCCTTGTCTTGAGTTATAGCCATCAGCTTATTAATGAGTTAACTTCTCCTGTTTAGGTCTCAATATAATTGTTCCAATTGTTTCTGTTGTCCTGGGTTGTGGCAGTGGAACAGCGAGTGGCTGTGATGGAAACACACCCAGAGCTGAAGGAGGGCTGTTTCTCACCTCATTGTCAGCGATTGGATCACATTTCCCTCACTTGGCTGGGCTTGTTTGGCCTGGCTTGCTGTTCATTTCCATTTTAACTGGTTTCTAAATATTACTGGCTGGATCCAAGAAAAATTGGCTGTTGGGGGCTTGGCCTAGTGGAGCTCCGGGGCCTGTGTCCAAAAAGACTGCTTTCTGCTCCCAGCCCTTCTGCCGCAAATTACCCGTGAATGCTTTGATGACTTGTCTGATGCTGCTGGTGTCGGAGGTAGAACTTATCTGTGACAGTGCTGGGAGCCTCAGCAATGGCTTGCAAGCAGGGAAGGCAGGGCCTGCATGCACCCATGCAGGGAAGGGCTGATGCAGTCTCATGGGACGTTCTCTGCAGTCTGCCTCTGAAATGAGTGCTGTGGTTCAGAGGTGAATCCCAGTCTTCCCGCAGTGTGAGCTTCCGCCTGCTGATAAAGACACGTGGTTTGTGGTCTCCACTGTGGAGGGGGAGCACTCAGGCTCCCAGGTGCTCTGGCTGTGCTCTGGACTGTCCTCAGCTGGTGGCACTGCCAGGAAGGGTGCTGTTCCCACTCTGTTCCGTTTGTTCCTGTTGGTGATTAGCTGCTCAATAGGAGTGCGATGGAGGCAGGGGAAGCAGAAAAAGATGAAAGCAGGTTGACAATTTATCATGCACTTCAGCACATGGTAGCGCTGGCACTTTGAGTTGAGAGCATCTCTTCCCTGTGCAAAACTGGGGTCCCTCAGGGCTAAAGGACACACATTTTGCATGGCTGACTGTGCCTCCTCAAAGGTGCTGCTCAAACTGCCTGTCCCCAGGAGAGTTCTTCTTGAGCTCCCTCGCAGGTGACTTTGCCCCCCTCACGGGCAAAGGTGCGCAGGTGCAGGGGGAGTGCTCAGAGGCTCTGTGTCCATGTAACACTACTTCAGTCTCAAAATTACCTTTGATTCATTTGGGGAGGGTTTATAGTTTTGTGGCATTGTCTGGTGTTTCTGCAGCTTGTTAAATATGGGACAGCATCACTAAATTGACTAAATTGATCATCTCGCCATGGCCCCACAGTAGCCTGCAGGGACTATGGAGGTGGCTGTAACAACAGTCACCCATTGTGGATGCAGTGAGTCCTGAGTAGGGTGGGTTTGCTCCAGCAGCCTTTAACATGCTAGCTGTCAGTGTGCTGACCCTTCTGCCCTGTCCAGGTGATCTGCTCATACCCTTTGCCTGTACGTACTCAGAGATGGGCATGTTTGGAGAGTGAAGGACTACATCAGTTGCAATACTTTGTATGAAGCTAATGAACTATTTTGCATAAAGGGCACAAATAAATGCTCTTACAGTGCTTTGTAGTTATGCATTTCTTGTAAATTAACTCCTAATTATCCACTCTTTGTTTTCCTTTGTAGGGCCACTGCCTTGGATGGTGAGCAGGAAGTCATCTTACGATGAGTTACTGGAGTCTGGACAAGAAAAGCTGTCTGCAGTACTGCAGGCACTTCTTGGTGGACAATGGTGTGTTTCATGGTGAGTTACAACTTACCTTAAGTGCTGGCTTTTAGCGTTTCCTACTGTCAGGTACCACTGAGGTTTTGAGCGTGTGTGCACATCTTGTTGGTAACGCTGCTCTTGGGGCCAGTTAGCAACGGGGCTTGCTCAGCTCACCGTGGTTGCGAAATCAGGGATGCAATTCGGGTGGGGTGCCGGGGCTGCGGCGCCTCGGTGGTGCGTTGGTGGCCGGGGGGTGCGCAGATCGGGGTTGGCTGCTGGCGGCGCCGCGCGGGCACGCCAGGGGGCGCTCCGGGACCGCACCCCCTCCGCCAATGCTGGTGCCCCGCTCAGCGACCGCGGCTCCGGGCCGGTTAGCGTAGGGAGCCCATCCCTTTCTCCCCGCCGCTTGGTTCAGGAATGCGCCTCCTCCCTTCCCCATGGGTGAGGCCACCGACAGGCTGGTGCCCCTGGCAGGTTATGCTTAACCAGAGCATTAAAGCCCGGAGAAAAGCAGTGCAGCAGCTGGAGCACAGGCAGTGGGCAGGGTTACTTGGAGTGTAGGTGGTAATTGTACTTTGGAGTGAAATTGATTGTGTTCACAAAGCCTGGTGCTGCCTTACACTTAAACATTCCCTCCTGACATTTCTAGAACTGCTCCAGTTGCAGGTATGCGTCCTTTATGCTCCTAACAAGGAGGAATTGAAAGTGTCGGAAAGAGTTTGACTTCTGAGTATCGGCCCGGTGTTTGTGTTTGTGCAAAATAGATGCCTAATAGTGATCCCTGGTTAGTTCCCTATCAACCCCTTACATCTTAGTCTCTTGCTGTTGCAGATAACATGATATTCTTCCAATAGCAAAGTCAGGAAATGCTCTGAAAAAATTTTGTAGTAAGATCTTCCTTCTCAGGACCTCTTTTTGTACACTTCAAATTTGATTTATCTATTTAGAGCATGCGTGTCCCCCATGCAGGTTTCTCTCCCTTTGCTTTACCCTTGGACACTGGGTGCAGAGCCCAGCCCATGCTCCTGCAGTGGGTTAGGGACCACCAGGACTCGGAAGCCATGCCTGCCTGGAATAGACTCCTGCACGCCTAGTCTAATGAGACAGCTGGACACCTTCCTGTCCTGCAGGGGGAGGGACTTTCTAATGCTGTTTCCAGGAGGCCCAAATTTTGTATTCTTTATTCCCTTTGAGGTCAGTGATTAAAAGTTGTCACTTTAGGGTAGATTTATGCCACTATTAGTAGCAGCAGTGTGGAATGCCTATAAATTTAATATAGAAATACTCAACTTTTTCAAAAGCAATTGTTTTTTCCCATAGAGAACCTACACCTCCGTTTTCATTGTTTGTCAGGAAGCTGGGGAAGTTTGCGGCTTGCAGAACTGCAATGCAGCCCATCATAAACCAAAGTATCTGCATTTTTGTCACTAGTTGTGTTACCGTTGATGAAGCTAGTAGCTAGTGGTTGAATTAATCATTTGTCAATTTATGTATCATCGTAACAGTCTATTTAGAAATCCCCATTTTCCCCTGTATTGTTTTTTTTCTTGCCCATAGGCACTGTTAGTTCCGTTTGGTACATTGGAAGAACATTGTTACTTTTCTGTAGGTCAGTCTGACAGCAGCGCTGTCATTCAACTGTGTGCTACATCTGGGACATGTGTTACAGGGAAGATGGTTCACAAACTTGTCAGTGGTGAACCTGTTGTCTCCAGGCACAACTGTTCTGCTTCTCAAATGAAGCAGATTCATTTCTGGGATTCATCAGGCCACACATGTGGTCCCACTGCCTTTTGTGGGATTGTGTTCTCTTTGACACCATAGAAGGAGACTGTTGTCTCCCAGGTATCTTCACCCAGGTCCCTCTTTTCTGAGTCTGAGCACTCTGGCAGTGTTTTGGTAGATGCCAATTAATCACACTTTTCTCCAGGTAACAGTCTGCTCTCTGAGTGTGTAACTGGAACAGCTGTGTTTTGGATGTGTATTTGCAATTTTGCTATTCCAGATCAAGTGAAAGAAAGGTTTGGTCCCTACTCTGTGACTTGGGGTAGCATTTTATTGTAGAGCATCACAATGTCTTTACCTCCCTAATGGCACAAAGGATAGATAATGAGCCATTAGCATAAAGTCCAGTAATCCATAAACAGCTATTGAGTAATGAGTCTGAAAAGTGATAATCATCTAAAATAGAAGATAGAATTAGCAGGAATCCTAGACCAGAAAGATTCTATGGCTTAATTTATTTTTCTTTTGTTAATGACCAGACAGATTTAATTATTTTTCTCTGACAGAATCCTTCACGGCTTCCCATTTGTCTCTTTGACCTAAGCAAGACACTGCAATGACAGTTATTTTCACACTGAGTATATGGAGGGAGTTGAAGTCCCTGCTGGACAGTGACAGAGATCCCAACAGCATGACATGAGGGGACATGTGCATGTCTGCAGGAATTAGTGTGTTACTCCTGATGCTCAAGAGAAGCTAGTTTCCTGTGGGACTATGCTGATATAGATAAAAGGGTTGATGGAGCTTTTTAAGGATTTGGGGTTTTTTGTCAGTGAGCCTTCTCATCCTGTAGGTCCTGACAAAGGGCAAGGGGGACTGGTGGGGGTATGTGGGCTGGATGCTTGCCCCCATTCCTGGTGGCAGGTTAGACTGACCCATTTCCTTTCCTTTCTTGAAGAGATCAAGTGAGACTGAGCAGTGAACTTCTGGGCTTTGCATGGCTAAGTGAAAGCCAAACAACTAAATTGAGACTTAGTGTGTCTGAGGCCATATTTTCTTCAGCAGATATAAGGAAACTGTACTTGTTTAGAACTTTTTTATAGCACTGGGAAATTGGAAAAGAAAATCTAATATGAACTCTATGTGGGAAGGGACTGTTAGCAGGGAAGGTACTGTGATACAACCCCTTGTGATTTGCTGACATTTTAGTGTTTGGGTTTGTACATGTCCAGCTTTAGGGTGTATTAATTCTGTTTTACACAGTTTTTTCTTTATTTTTTTTTAGTTATTGCTATTATCATTTCATATTCTGACATTGAGAGCATTGCTCTTCAGGGAGCAAGCACACAGAGATATTGATTAGCTTATTTTTCTATGTTTATGAATGCTAATACTCTGTAATAGTTAAACAGAAAGAAGCTGTGACATGTTTAGCAAATAGCTGATTTTGTCTTGGCAGTTCTGAAAGTATCTATTCATATGCAGTCAGTTACCTGTGCCAATTGTCTTTTCTTCTTAAGTTCTCTCAGAAATACAGCCCTTTTGTTTCAATTGCATTTCCACAATTGTAATTCAGTCTCTGTTTCTAATGTTATCTTCTGGATTCTCCACCTCTTTCCAGACTTGTGTCAATAGGGACTTGGCCACTGTTGATAGGATGTCATATTAATTAAGTCTTGTTCATATTACCTGAACTGCACTCTTCAGAGCGATGGACTAATTTACTTGTATCAGTCTTCTCTAGAAGGTTCCATCACAGTGGCACAGTTATTATCTGCAATTGAGCTTGTAACCTGGAAGAACTGTTGCACCTCGGGTGCAAATCAGTCAGATAAAAATATCCCACTCCATCAGATGGTGTTCTTAAAAAGCATAGGAACATCATTCTCTGTAGAGATCTAAGTACTGGAAGCATCTACAGTAGCACACAATATGAACTTTGCTGCTCAACTGCATTCATTTCTGATGTCCTGTTGGAGCTCAGGAACAGGCAGAGGAAAGGACTACAGAAGTGAAGACAAGATGAGTCTGGTTTGTTTAGCTTGGAAAATTAAAGATTGATAGGGGATGTGACTGACTATCACATTTGCTCAGGGAAGCAAAGGCTTATTTGAACTGATGGAGAAATCTGGCACAAGACCAAATTGAAAATTGTCCACAAGTATATAAATAGACACAGGGAAAACTAACATACTTTGAGATGGAGATTGGTAAGTTTTGGAAAAATTCTTGAGGCACCCTGTCTGTGCTTTTACTCTGAAGTTATAAATGTAATTAGTAGCAAGCAGTATATTGGCTAATGTGGATGTAAGGCTGAAGAATTATTGAAGTGGTCCCAATTCAAATCCTGTGTACAGTGAGCATCAAATACAAACAGGAGTGTTTCCATTCTATTCTGGAAAATGCTGCTGTACAAAATCAGGCTGCTCTTTCCCTACATTATGATGATGCTTTGAGACACTTACGTGTTGTTAGGCAAGAAAAAGTATTGATACATAGCAATGTGCCTTTCCATGGGGCTTTAATGGGTTGCCTTTGAGTAATGACTGAACATTCATCTGTGTAATGCTGAAGTACTATATGCATCAAAAGTGCCTAAGGATTTATCCTAATTTTATAGTTTTTTAATAAAAATCTGCTAATAGATGCAGTTGTAGGATATTAAAATTCTAATCTATTAATGTCTGAAATTTTTGGTTACAGAAGTGAAGGTTGCTGCTGTGTCTTGTAGTCTAGGGAGTCGTATCTGCCTAGAAGCAAAAATGTCAGTTTTCTTCAGTAACAGTAAGATACAGCACTGTGTGTGCACGCAGAGAATAACAAACCAAAGACAGATCTGGGTTTAAGCTATTTTAGCAGTTTCTGTAGAATAGAGCAGATAAGCAATTATAATGTGCGGAATAGCCATGAGGACTTGATGAACCCACTTTCTTTTCCTTCCTGTTGCAAACATTGCCAAGATACTGAGTATATCATGCCTCTAGGCTTGGAAAAAGATTATTTTTAATTTTCTCAGGGTTTTCAAGCTATAAACGTATTTTGTTTGTTTGCTGGCAATAACAATGTAGGAATGGTAGTGTTGTCAGACCAAGCATCCATCTACTTTGCTAGTAGATGTTTGGGGCTTAAAGCATAACGGGGAAAAACTGCAACCTGTACATAATAACCCTTTCTGTGGCACATGTTCCCAGTGCCTGTTGGTCAGCAGCATAAGTACTTCCCCAGCCATAAGCTGCATCTAGATATTTGCATTTATTAATCTTTACATCTGATAAGTTTTTCTTCTGAAGTTTTTTGGAATTCATTTATGCTTGTGACCATCTGTGCAAGTTAACTCCAAAATTAACGATGGTTGGTGCAAATCTGCTTGAACGGATACAGTAATTTCATGTAACAATGCCACGTTCAGACCATAATAGATGGAGCGGGTTTGGTTGCTTGACTGGTTCACCTTCAAAAGACCATTGGCTGGATGTCCTGAACTGAAGGCCAGATCTGTAAGATGGAGAGGTACTTCAGTCGTGTCAGGCAGAGATTTTGATAGCTTCGAATGTCTGCCTTCTAATGTCTTTCTTTCTCAGAGGAAATGGGTGGAGAACATTGTGGTGATAGCACCTTCTGCTGCCCCTGAGAAAGGGAAAGCAGCAAGAATGGGAACTTCATTCTGAACTTCAATATTGAGGTCAATATTGAGGTCTTGAGATGTCGCAGTGCAGCTTTGTGGTACAGTGACTGCAAGTACTTCCACTTACTTTAAATGGCACTTTGAGATAGGCCACTCAGATGTCTGTCTTGTGCTGGCACTAAGCAAACAATATTTTTCAATCATTATTTTGTCATCTGACAATGTGCAGTGTCTGTCCCAGCCACCAGCAGACTTGCAGGGAATATTGCTGGCTGCTGATCTGGATTCCTGCATGTGCTCTCTGCCTCTTGTTTCAGGAGTATCCAGCTCGACTCCCAAAAGGTTCTTCCAAATTTCCTACTTCTATACATCCCAAGTTGAGAGGGGAGAGACTTAGTGCAAGGCAATTGCTTATTTTGAGAGATAATCTCAAAGATTTCCCAATTGTAATGGATGTAATTGTGCACTGCATTTATTAGATGAACAGCTACTCCTATTACACAACCAGCTTTGCACAGGTTCACAGGAGGTTGCTTATGGCTGGTGTTATTGCCGTGTTTTTCCATTCATTTCAGCCTGAGAAGCTGAGCTTTTGTGCAAGTTCTTGTAGGATTTTTTTGCTTCAGTGATCTTGAACTTTTGTGCCTAATGAATGGGAACATGAAATGCATTATATTTTACTTTTTATGCAATAAAATGGTGTATTTTGGTTATTAGAGCACAAGAGTTTGGGGAAACAATATCAAATCTTTGTCAAAGTGCATGTATATGTTAGGCTTGATGTTTGCTGATGGGCAATGCTTTCTAATTAGCTCTGATGAAGCCTCATGCAAGCCCTGCGCTTGAGGCTACAGTGCTAAAGATGACAGATGTAGACTGCAGAATTCAGACTTATATCTTAGTAGTCAGCTTCAATTTAAGTTTTATAATGATGCTTGGGAAATTAGGACAAGATAATAGTGCAATAATTTTTATTTTGGTTTATGTTCTGATTTATGTAGCAAAATGTCTGCAATTCATTCCTTGAGCTAACCAGACATAACTGGAAATGTATATGCAAGAAGGACATTAAAGAATTTCTTTATTAAAGTTCACATAGGTTTAAGAAGTGCCTAAAATGCCTGAAGAAAGGGCCTCTTGGTGCTTCGTTAAATGCATAACAACCTTTAAGAACCCTGTGTCTATTGCTAGATGCATGTTTGCTGAAAGGAGGAGTTTCATGTGTGGGATGTCTCTCATAGTGTATCAGGTGGTTGAGTTCTAATGCCAAGTGTTTTTACCTTTCCATCTTTATATACTTGTTAGCTTTCCGAAGAGCCATGTCTTCATAAATCACAAATGAGTAGAGCTGATAAAAGCTTTAGTCTGATAAAAATGACGAGTTTTTCGTGCAGCTGAATTAAAGTTTTATTCATTGCTAGCTGGCTTTTCACGAGGAGGTTGTATTACAGCTTAGGTCTAAGATTAAATTTGGGTGATTAATATGAAGATGTTATCTTCTTATTTCATTATCTATTTGCTGTAAGAGGTAGAAGTTCTCTAATCAGCTTTTCTTGCTCTTTAGCAGAATTAGTCTTCATACAAGTTTCCAGCTATTTTGACAGTGAAAAAGGAAAAACTGACGAGCCAGAAAATTAATATTCTTCTGATGCTATAATTTCAAAACTGTTAGTTAAATAACATTCTCATTTACAGGAAAATTAATATTTTGCGGTAGAACTTGCAGAGTTGCGTCTCTGTCCAATATCTAAGCCTTGTGAGGTATGGTTTTTAGTGTTAAAAAATTGGGCTTCCATTTCTGGCGATCTGGCAAAAGCCAGTGCTTTTGGTAATCAGTTTTTTTCAATAGTGAATGGGGATGTGTCAGCTGCCTAGTTCAGGTGCTGCTGGGCTGTGGTGACGAAAGGCAGTCTTCTGTGTCTCAGGGCGCAGGCAGGGCTACACCGCAGCTGGTTCTCCAGCAGATACCTTGAACCATGGCCACTAAGCATTGCCAAATGTGGGCTGTTAGCTCTCAAAAGGAGCATCTGCCTGAGCTCATGTGGTACAGCCCTGCCTGGCCTTCCGCATCCTGTCTAACCCGGAGCAGCAAACACAAGGCAGGATTTTTACCCTGGAAGTACTGGTTCAGGTTTGCATGGCACATGTGTCTTCCATGCATCTCAAGGGAGTTTTTAACTGGTTTTGTGGCCCAACAGACTAGAGCTGCCTGGGGAGGAGGGGATTGAATGTAGTGATTCCTGCAGCTGGGAGTGCCTTGGTGGCAGGTTTAATCCATATTTTCTTCCAAGGAGCTAAAAACATTGGCAATGGTTTGGCATATATACCCCAAGCCAAGCCAGGGCCACTTTGTCCCTCTGGCATTGTTTTTGGTGCAAACCCACATTCTCATCTCACTCAGAGCTGTAAGCTGAACTACAGTGTATTTTAAATGAAAACATATCTGTAACTGTGGGCATAGAAGAGAAGAACTACAGTTTGCAGATATTACAAGAAAGCTTTAAATCCCCTTTTTTAATGAAATGGTAGGGATAGTGCTTTGACATTATCTGCTTTGTACCTGGAGGTACTTGCTGTCTTACCTCAAAATAATTCCAGTGGTTTAATGACAGAAGCATTTTTTTTTTTGTAACAGCAAATTGAAAAGACTGGAAAATAATATGAGCCTGGGGGAGATGGATTTTGAGTGAATAAGCATCTTTTTATAAATTTTCTTGCTTTTGTAGCTGGATTGTCAAAAGCTATTGAAGAGATGAAGTTTGGAGGATGGTTCATGTGTTTCTTGAAACCAGCTTAAAAAGTTTTAAACCCCCAGGCTTTAAGCATGCAAGGCACTGACAAAGGTCTTGCAAGGAAGTGCTTAAGGGGCAGAAGACATAAACAGGAAAAACAGGCATATGAGTGAGCCTGTTACCTTCCATGCCAAACCTTATCTGGGGATTGAGCAGTACCTGTAGAACAGTGGTGGCTGTTTAGAGTATGTACATTTGTCTTACAGTGCCCATTGATGTTAATCAAATTCAGGTAACAATAACAATTTTATATTCAGAAAGGTTTCTTGTCACCATCAACCCTGAGACTTTGGTAGGACTTTGTGTGTGGTGGCTCCGCGGATAGCTCCCAGCAGGAACATCATGATCCTCCTGAGAATATGGGGTGTATGTGGAAGTGAAAGTGAGCTGGAAGGATGTGAGGGTCACCCAGCCATGGCTGAAATAAGATGTAGGTACAGCATCAGATGGAATAAAGTGAACTGTTTGTCTTTTGACTTTTCCCCTTGCAGACAGTCAAACTCATGTAGAGTGTCTTTGGGGACACACCATTCTCAGATCTTACTCTTGACAGGGTCAGGGATCGATGGAAAACCTGGCATGTCAGTGAAGAGTTGTCATGGTGATTTTTTTGGGGGTGTATGTTGAATAAGCCTACAATTAATCTTCATACCAGTTTGCATGTCTCCTGAATTATATAGAAGTCTTTGGTTTGTTTTAAAAGGAACTTTATTTTGAAGACAAAATAGTAAGGAGTGTATTAATTATTGAGCAAGGTTTCTTGGAGAGTAACATTGTTAAAGATGGCTGTGTATAGCTCCTTTCATAATTAACAGAATGATAGGACTACGTAGTAATTTGCATTTAACACATTATCAAGTGCAGTCTGGTCTATCAATAATTAAACTATAGACTGGTGATAGTTTAGATTTTGTTGTGGAATTGCAACTGCAGCACATCAATTCCTTTGAATGTAAATGTGTTGATAACTGTCTAGAGGCTTCAGAGTGAGGACTTTATCCATTAATCTTGGGAACTGAGGTGTGAACCAGTGTGGGGTAATGATGCAGCTGTTTCATTTCCCTTGTTATAACTGAGATGAGTGACACTTCCTTCCACAGAGCATGACTTCTGCTATGTCCTGGAAGTGTGATTAGGAGCATGAGCTTTGAGTGTGGCTAAGAATGATCCTTCAGTGGGTTTGGTACATTGTTTCATTTTATAGGTTTGTTAGATATAGTACACACACATATTGCAGTGTGCTCTGATCTATCGTGACGTGGTGACTGTGGGAAGTCTTACAATTTGTGTTAGCAGCAGCTAAGAAATAATGGTATCTCAGCAAGTAAAACATGTCAGCTTTGCTTGTATCTTGTCTCCCATCTTATGCAAGTTCTACAAGCATGTAGAACTATGGGCTTTTTTTGTTTTGTTTTATTTTCTCAGTCACACTGTCTATTATGTAACTTTCTCCTAGCATGTGCTAGGCAAACTCTGTCCTTTTTTATTGCTGTCACAATCTTTGAGAATACAACTGGGGATTCCTTTGGTGTGCTGATGTAAATGTCACTGTGTAAAAGCCAGCTGAATAGTAAAACAATTAGGAAATGCAATAAATCAAAGATGCGAAGCATTATGTATGGAGCCTGCTTTATTCTTGCTATGCTTTTCAGCCCTCTGCCCCTTTGGGCTCTGTCATAAGTAAGTGCAATTTATGCAAGTCTGGATGTTTCTGCCCATTGTTCCACTCTGACTGTAAACCTATTGATTTGAGTTAGTTTAAACAAGCCCAGTATTTAACCAGTAGCATGGTAATTTTTTTTATAGCTCTCGGAAGAGTTAGCACTCAGCATCTCACAGGAGACTACTTGTTGTTACGAAATCAAATGATCAGTGATGCAGAGACTAAACATTTGCATGCTTTGTGCTCTAATTGGCTTGATTCTGCAGAATGACTGTTCCCCATCAAGTTAGTGACAGAGACAGGAGGAGGGGTACAAACCTAGGGGAAAGAAGTGCTGTCCGCAGAGATTCTGTCTTTCTGCCTCGCAGAATCCCAAGGCTGCAGATGCTGAGACTTTTCTTGGAGTGAGGGTCATTTCTCTTCTGCATTCAGCCAGTGTCACTCTCCCATTTTTTATCTGAAGTATGGTAATTCTTTCCTGACCTGCTTCCCTAGGTGCAAGCAGGATTTCCTCACGCTTGCCTATATAGAGCTGCTCTTCCCAGGCGTTGCGCACCCTTGATGCCTGGAGCGTCTTAATCGCTGTGCTATGTATGCATGTCTCATACCAAAAGTAGTCGCTGCTTCTGCGTTCCTGCAGCAGCAGCAGCAGCGTAGAGCAGATGCTTCCAGCATCCTTCTCAGGCTGTGCTTTTTGGTTTTGAAGAAAGTTGCCTAGTGTTGTCTCTAGATTTGTGCTTTCCTGGTTTTGTTTTATGGATCATGAAGATTTCATCATTTCTTGTAAAGAGCAGTGCTGGCAGTGTTCTCCTGTACTTCTAAGGATTGCTTTCCAAATATTTTAGCTCTGGAGACATGAAGACTAAATTGAGGCTTTCCTGCAGTGAGAATTTCCATTCCACTTGCCAATAATGCGTGAATTACAAATTTAATGGCAGACCTTGAAGTATATAAAAATTTAAGTCCAGAAAAAGGTAAGGATGTTTGAGTTTGGAATTACTGTAGGAAGAGCTTGTAACATTTCTGGAAGTGCTATAGAAAAATCAGGTAACTTTATCCTTATGGCTGGTGAGTTACATACAATATGTAGACATTGTTAGTATGAAAAATATGTGTGTATATATCTATTCCTGAATATTTAAGGGGAAAAGCTGGAATTTTTGTATTGACTTGAAAGTATATTTGTCCATGACAACACAATATGTGTTGTATGTGAGATACTGCTGCTATGGCAGGGATGTACTGCACTTGTGTGTTACCTTAAATTATTAAAAATGTATCTGTGTTTAAAAAAAATATAATCTTGACATTTTCATCTCTTGGTCATTTTGCTGTGGCATAGCTTTCTATGGAAAAGAGTTTCTGTGGTTGATTGTTGGGGTTTTTGCCCTAGAAGCACTTATAAGTAGTATAACACACCTGCAAAGGATGTGTAAAATT
This sequence comes from Ara ararauna, assembly GCA_028858755.1. Lineage (NCBI taxonomy): Eukaryota > Metazoa > Chordata > Aves > Psittaciformes > Psittacidae > Ara > Ara ararauna. Next base: position 26,306,055 of record CM054382.1, on the reverse strand, counting down.
TTAATCAAGTAGCATTGGGTGGTAAAGATGTGTCTTTTCAGGAATTTCAGGAGGATGATACAAAAAAGTAAGACATCTTGAATAACTTTCTTCAGTAACTTGTAGTTTATAATTTCTGATTTTGTTCAATTTAAGTCAGTGCTGGATGGAAAGTGGTAATTAGCATAAGCATCTTAAGTGGAGGCTGTAGTGCTGTGGAAAAATCATGAGAGATAAAATTTATTTTTGTATTTTTCTTATCCTTAATCATGTTGGATTATATGCTTTTAAAGAAAAAAGCAACACAACTTACAAAATACATTTAGCAAAGAGCTGGCTTGTCAAAATTGGGTAATTCAGAAGACATTTTCTAACAAGATTATCAATAAGTTGAAACCAAACTAATCTAAAATAAAGCCACCAAAGTCATGGATTGTATTTGAAATATCACTTTGCCCACTATGAAGCATGTAAAAAAGAATTAAGGGCAGTGTTGGGGATTGATATATACTGATTTTTTTATTAATATTTATTTAGCATGGATTATTTTATTTGACAAATATTTTTTTAACTAGGGAGAATTACTGGAAGTAGACACAGCTGTTGTACAAGAAATTGATATATTTTTAAAGGAAAAGTCAGTTATTTGTATATTCTCTCAGGGAAGGACCTGTATGCTACAGTTTCAAACACTGTGTTTTTATTTTGGAGGTTTTGGTTACACAAAGCTCTACATTAAGCTTTGATGCATACTGTTAGGTAAAGGACACCAGGTGTTACTCCATCTGAGATGCAGAAGGTAATGGATACATCCCCATTCAATAATTTACAAGAGCTAGTTTATTTGAAGGAGGTGTTTTTTGAACAGTCCTGGAAGAAAAGCATCAGGCTTAAGTTTTGAAGCTCATGTAAATGTGTGTATGTGTAGATAAGCAGGTTTCATACCAAAGTACTCAGCTGATGGTGAAAAACTGTCTGAGGTCATTTTTCAGTCAGTACCTTTTTCTTGGGCAGATATAATAGCAACTGCCAAATTTCTGTTGATCTTTTCCAGTTAGCAGCGCCGCCATTTCTCTGTCTGGTGGAGATGGTTAAAGGATGCAGCAGCAGCGAGTGCAACACCATGTGACTTGGTGTCCCTTGCATTCAGTTTGGCTGCTTTGATGGTGTTGCAGCAGTGCATGTGGGGTCATGGTTGGGCTACTGGGGTGCCCCAGCACACAGGAGGCAAGCGCAGACTGTGGACGGTGCGTTTCTTAGGCATGAATATATTCATGTGCTTGGATGGTGGAAGAAGGCAGATTGCCTCATCTTCTCTTGCTCAGGCCGGTGATCACTGATGCTGATAACAGCAGGATCACACCCCTTGCACAATTTAGGCACTATAAGAGTGCTTGTATGATGTATAGTACCTGTATAAGGGGATAGCTGAACATACAGGTTCTGTGCATGCTGTTGCTGGCCGTGTGTCTGATTTGCTCCTCAATAAGAGGAGCTTCAAGCAGCAGCTCCACACCTGAGAGTGGCTTGGCTGTGAGTTCATATGTGACTTCTAACCACCGTGAACGGGAAATGTGCATGTGCTCTGAGGGGTATCAGCAGTGGGATGTTAACTGGCATGGCACAGGAGGAGCTGTATGGACTTCCCTTGTTCATAGGTCTGTGTCTTTAGCTGATGGGGTCATGGTACTTGGTAGTTACCTTGTTGTTACTGCTTTAGCAGAACACTAGGGTTGCAGTTGGTACAGCTAAGCAGAGAAACAGCAGTGAACTGTATTGTGTTTCATTGACAGAGACTATTGCAGCAGCCTTTTTTGATGTCATTATTAGTGCTTCTTTGGGACTCTTGTATCCTTGCATCTGACCAAGCACCTGTAAACCAAGTATTAAGTATAGACACTAGAATAGTAAGTGATATATAGAGAAATTAGCTCAGAATGGCATACAAAATGGATATTGAAGGCATCAACTTCCTCCTGAGAAGAAATTAGTTCTTCCATAAGTTTAATTCCAATAATATCTTAAATCTATCACAGTATTATGTGCACTTGCAATAAAGTAGCATATGCATATGGTTCAAAGCCTCTGGGTTGTTTGGTATTTTCTGGTGATGTTACCCTGCGTGAAGTGAAATGCCTCAACCTACCATCCTAAAAGGAGCGTTGCTGTGGTGTGCAGTGTGGAGTGCTAGGTCCTTCTGTGGCACCACTGAGGTTTCAGAGGATACTGGAGCTGGATGCTGAATGCTGATGGCTGCATGAAAAGTGTCTAATCTGCTTCTGTATGCTTGGTATATACTTTGTGTTCTTTTTTTTTTTTTTTTTTCTTCCCCTGCTTGTGAATTAAATATTCTCCTATTTCAATACATCTACAGGACACCATCAGTGGAGACCTCATAGAAGCCTTCCAGTATCTGAAGGGGGCTATAAGGATGCTGGGGAGGGACTCTTCATGAGGGACTGTAGTGATAGGACAAGGGGTAATGGGTTCAAACTTAAACAGGGGAAGTTTAGATTGGATATGAGGAAGATATAAGGGTGGTGAGGCACTGGAATGGGTTGCCCAGGGAAGCTGTGAATGCTCCATCGCTGGCGGTATTCAAGGCCAGGTTGGACATAGCCTTGGGTGGCATGGTTTAATGTGAGGTGTCCCTGCCCCTGGCAGGGGGGTTGGAACTCGATGATCTTAAGGTCCTTTTCAACCCTGACTATCCTATGATTCTATCTTGTGACACTGAAAAGGTTCTTAGAATTTTCAGGAGAACTGTGTCTTTCTGAGTGTATGGCAAAACTTAGAACTGTTAAAGTAACTCTCATTGCTTTGAAGACTCAGATGGCCAGGTGCCAGCACTGAGCTTACCTACAAGGGGAAATATGTGTGCTTATTTTTCCTCTTTACCATGAATTTTGAAGTAGTCCCTTAAGAAGCTCATGTCTTAGAGGGCAGCCTGTTAGTATGCAGGCAGCATTTTGTGCTGGTATGTGTGCTTCTTGGATGACTGAAATTAAAGTTATGGGAAACCATAAGCTGTCTTTTTTATACAAGTGACAGAAGTGACAGAAAAAAGCTGCACCAGGTAAGGTTTAGACTGAATATTAGGAAAAATTTCCTCAGAGGGTGATCAGGTATTGGAACAGGATGCCAGGGAAGTGGTGGAATCATCATCCCTGGAAGTGTGCAAAAACCGTGAAGATGATGAGGGCCTCAGTGACAAGGTTTAGTGGTGGTCTTGGCAGTCCTAGGGTAACAGTTGGACTTGATGATCTTAGAGGTCTTTTCCAACCTAGTTGATTCTGTAATTCTCTGTGTTTCAATTGAGTGCTGACTGATACTAAAAAAACCCCCAAATCTGTAGGTGAGGAAGTTTACCTGTTCTAGGTCAAATTATTGGTGTCCTCAGCAATGTAGCAGGTAACTGATTTGGAGGCGTTTTCACATTACTGGTAGAAACATTGATCAGCATGAGACTTGTGCACAAACAGATGCACAAAACATGATTATTTTTGTCAATAAAATTACTTTGGTGTTTGAGACTCAAGTCATTGTCCACAGACGTCTTACTGTTGTGAGTGACTTGCACTGAGGTAATCTGAGAATAGAATCCACTTGTTTCTTTAGCAAAATTGCTTTCTGAGGCGTTTGAATAAATTACTTCACATAATCAGTTGTGCCATAGTCTTCATTACTTTTAAAGGTTAATTAACTCTACCATCATTTCTGTTCTTTTTTCTCCCTCCTATCCTTATCAAGCCCCAGATGTGGATTTATTTGGCATTATTTGGCAGCCAAAGGGGAAGCAATGCTTCCACCAGTCTAACCACTGTCACAACCCATCATGACAAGTGGGCTTCAGGTCCTGGGGACTGGATCCTTTTCCACTTCATCCTTCTTCATGCATCTGCTCTTGTGCCCTATGGTTTATTCCCCTGACCAGGATGTGATGCTGTTCAGGTGCCAAAATTGGTGTGACATTGCTATTTGCTGATAAATTTGTAGACATTAGAATTCATTGTTTGCACTGAAGGTGAGAGAGTTTATCCTCTGCACGTCTTCTGTGTGGGGACAGAAGCAAGCTTTATGAAGGGTATTCTGGTGGGGGTTTTACATTTTTGTTTTGTTGGAGAAGTTGGGGGGAGGGGAATATAAAGGAATAGCATATTTTTGGGGCAGGAGTGACGGGATCTTACCCAGCTCAGTATGTTGCAGTGGGAAATGTATTTCATTGGAGACCTGGGTAGTATTGAGGAACAGGGATGACATTCAGTGCTGTACAACAAAGGCAGGCTTAGAACAAGACAGTCATATGATCCTACTTTATGTACTTATTGATTTTTAGAGGGCAGACATCCTGAGATTCTGGAAGAGAAAGATTTTACTGTTTTGAACTGTGATCTCTGTATCCAGGGGCATAGCTTCAGGGGTGCCTTTCAGACTTCTTTATCAGTTGATGTGTGGCATCAAGGGAGAAGCTCATGTCTTAGTGCTGCTGGGGAGCGTATACAGGTGACTCAGCTGAGCTACTTGGAGTGAGTTATTGCCGTATTTTCTGGGAACTGAGCAAAAGCTTACCTAGTTGAAAGGTGACCCAAGGGTTTCCTTTGGAGAGATGACCATAGAACAATGTCTTGTATTCCTTGTGAATGGTTACAGTGGAGTGAAGGTGCTGCTCAAGAAGCCAGATGTGCCTCTGCCCTTTGCTTGTCCAGAACGGTACTACTGTGGCTCCCACAGCAACACGTATGTACAGACCTGTCCACTCATCCTCTTTGTTGGCAGGTGTTGTGGAAACTATTCTTCTCCATTTCTCCTGTTCTGCTGCTGCTTCCACTTGCTCTGTGGTGTCATTGTCCATTGCTGTACCCTGCCTGCTTTAGGAATCCTCATGCAATAGTGAGGATTAGGATGTGCAAACTTGTCAACTGTGTTTGCTTAATAAATACACATTCTTTGTTCACTCTATTGATGTGGCAATGTGTTTTGGCAGTTGGCCATGTCTGTGGTTACATGATTGTGCTTTTTCAGTGTTGAGAAACGAGTAATTGAAGGAATGGAAAACTTACAGTCCTCAGTCGTGCTGGGTTGCAGTGGCACAAGAGCTCTTGAGCAGCTCTGCTGCAGTCTGTTTCTGAAGAACGTTGTTCTTAAGCTTCAGCCCTCTTGTTTGCATATTATTTAGTGAATTTACAAGTATAATTTGGTTTTCAGATTTTATGATTTTGATTGTAAGCCATTCACAATGGTTTTGAGTGTCAGAGTTTGTGTTTGGCTGGAGTATTTGTTTTGATTCTCTGCCTTCTTGAGGGCTGAAATGAAGTACTTGCATGTTTTTCAGCTGGGCCTTGCAAGGACTGACATCAGCCTTTGGCATCTCTGCTGATTTTGTGTAAATTCCTTGAGGATTTTGAGATTTGCAGAAGTGTGAGAGATTGTCCATCTCATGTCCATAGACTTCACAGAGATTATGATTCAATCCACTCTAAGAAGCTTAATGTAAAATTCCATAGGGTTGAAAGAGTTGCTGCAAATCAAATTACACTCTGGCATAAAATATGACATGTGGCTATTAAAAATTGTCCTGACTGGGGCTGCCATGGATTCCCCCAGACCCGTGGTCTCTATTCTCCTGGGCTTTTTGCCCATTACATAACAAAACAGCAATCAACAATTTGACATTAGTGGTAAGCTGTGTGGTCTGCTGGATATTAGTGCTGTTCTATGGGATTTAGGTAAAATGTGCTCTCTGGGGGATGGAGGTAGGGAGGAAATGGCTTTTAATGGCATTAGTGTAAAGGCAAACTTACAGCTTTCATATGATTAATAAATGATGCAAAAAAGGGTGATGAGAAGAATTCAGACAACTGAGAATATTGGGGGTTTTGGTAGTTTGTTGTTGGAGTTTTGGCTGGGGATTTTTTGTTTGGGGTTTTTTGTTTTGTTGTTTGTTTTTTGTGGAGAAGTTTTGGGGGTTTTTTTTGGTGGTGGTGGTTTTTTTTATTGTCTATTTTGGTTTGGTGATTTCATTCAGAGTATCTTCACTACTTGGATCCTGACAGCTTAATTTCATACTGTTCCCTAGTTCAGGAGTGTGTGTAGGTTTTGGTTTGTTTTTTGGTTTTGGTTTTTGTTTTTTTTATATATATACATCTTCAGTGCCTGCTTCTGGGAATGTGCATCAGTGTCAGTAAAAAATGGATTTCAAACTGGATCCAAGTACATGACTACAGTGATGGGAGCATGCTGAGACTCCTTTGTTAACTACCAACCACATACTTTTTGTATAACAGCCTCACTTAGAGTTCAGTTTCTGGAATTTGGTGGGTGGGGGGTGTGTGTTAAGCCTGAAAACTGAAGAGAATAACTGAAGTAAGATAAACCATGGTTTCTGTAGTGTAAGAGCAGTTACCTTATGTTGAACCTCTTGGGATGCTGCATCCAGTGAATCACAGGAGCTGTCTGCAGAAGTCCTGGTAATTGTGTGGGTGTGAATAGTGTGTGGCAGTACCGGAGGGTCTTTTGGCTCTTCCCTCTCTGAAGAGAGAGCAAACGATATATCTGCAAAGTGTACAGTAAAGTAAAACAAAACTGAATGTGAGGGAGAAGAGCTGATATTGCAGTTGAAAAAGTCGCTTCTATGTTTTATGGCTTTCTTTTATTTCTTCAAGCTTAATGTTGGCTTTACGCAGTTAGTGCGTATAATTTAGAAACACGGCTCATCCTCTTTCATAATTATACTTCTCATTGTTTGGTAATGCTCTTTATACCTTATTTAATCTTTTTGTTTTGTCAGAGAGCTGTAACATTAAGTCCATAAAAGCAGTGGAGTTGGGATAACCCAGAAAACGTTGGTGTGCAGTGTTGGCTGTCACGTGTGGGCAATGGGACAGCTGGTACACGCCAAATATCCCAGCTGCATCCCAGCCAGCATCCCTCAGGCGCCAGTGCCTCTCCTGCACGGTGCCTGCCTGTTGGCTCCAATTGCAGAGCGACCCGCATATTTATTTCGTCTTGGATAACATGTTCTATGGGGAGTGGATGTTTGTTTCATTGCTGTGATGTGCCCTGTATAGCAAAGTGCATTTCTATTTTACTGAAAGTGGTGCCAGCTCTAATGTTTTAGTTCCCTAAATATTTTCCATCTAGAATTAACTAAAGGGTCCTGCACGCCTTAAGGCTTTATAGTGAAACACAGCAGCAAGCAGATGTACAAGTCATAACTGTGGCTGTTGAGAATTAAACCAAATTAATTGCAAACCCTTGAATAACAGGCCATGACTGTTAAACCTGTGAACAGAGCTGTAACTTTTTGTGAGAGATTCTTGCAGGTTGCAGTGCTAAGCTATTCCCTGGTTATTAAAGACCTGATTGCACATGAGGATAGATTAGAGCAGAGCTGGATGGACAGTAGCATTGGCTGATTTGTGGCAGATTAGAGTGCTTTTTGAACGTAAGACCACGTAGGGTTAGTAGTCAGAGTTCCAGCTTAGTGTTCCCAGGCAGCAGCTTGATTTATTCAGCAGCAAGGAGCTGTGCTGTCGGGTAGAATAAATAGAATCTGCCTAACGTGCAAGATTTTGAGTAACATCTGGACTTTCCAGGAGCTTGGATGGCTTTCCTCCTGGCTTCAGAGGTCTGCCATGTGCTGGGGAGTGTGGCCACTTCAGAAAAAGTCCAGCTGGCGCAGATGGGTTTGTATCTGGCTTACTGTTAGACAGAGAAGCAGCTCCTTCTGCAAAGTGCATATGTGTACTACTAAGAATGGTTATCATTGTTTGAACTAGAAATCAGAAAATGCTCTTTGGACTCAGGTCTGTTTAGCTCTAAATGGTTATTTTGGGAGGAAAAAATAGACTGGATTTCAACATTATTAAAATCCATTAAACTACAGAATGTCTGTTTGAATGATTTTAGACTATCAACAATAAGTTTGCATAAATCTGGAAACAGAAATTACTCGTTTTCAAATTTTTTTTTTCATTTGAAGGTAAAGCTTTAACTAAACAATGCATAAGCTTAATAATTTTGTATTTCCAGATTAACTTGCTTTGTTTTTGTAATACATAAACTATATTGTATTCTAGTTTCACTAAATTAATTTTGACTTCAGGCAAAAAATGCATAGCTAGTCCTTGTGTGAGAAAAATACCATAGATGATGTTAAGGTCCTTTCCAACCCTAACTATTCTATGGTTCTATGGAAACCATTATATGTCTTGCTTTCTCAAGCTTCTGCATCGAGGAGCTGCATCACTTGCTCAGTATTCGTGGTACATCTAGAGGAGTAAATGTTTTTCTGGAGGGAGTTTTCCTATTCCTTAGTGAAAACATTCTTGAATTGCTCTTCTGGAGCTTTGTTGTGAACTGCCTCTGTTCAATAACTTCACCTTATTCAGATGCTAATGTGCAGTGGTCTCTCTTGTGAATGTCTGTCCAGAAACTGAAATCAGCATATTAGGAATAGCTTTGAAAAAGATTTTTTTTTCTGTGTGTACTTATATTTTATAAATAGCTTTAAAGGGAGGATGGTGTATTTTATAAATGGTTTGCAGAGTTGAAATCCAGGGGGCATATGAATGGTGTGGCATTTCTATTACCCTTGTCCTTTCTTTAGAAGTAGATTCTTTCTGTTATTAACACCTACACAGTAGGGATGGTGCAGTGAAGTCTCTTACATAATTACTATTCTTCTTTAAATGTTTTCATTCTGATGATATTTTCTGATGGAAAAGTGCAAGCAGAAAAGATGGTGCTTATTTGGGCAGTGGGCTTTTTGCAGATGGCATATGAGAAATTGGGAATGTTGAGATATTTGGCAGGAACTGGGTTTCTTCCACTCTGGAAAAAAGTGTTTTAAAATCTGTTCCCTATAACTTTGATTCAGAAGTCTATCTGAAAGCATGTATGTGAAATGCATCTATTGCAGCTACAAATGCGATATAGAAATTATTAGGCAATTGAATCAGTGAACAGGTTTTGGTTTGGTTTGTTTGTTGTGGTGTTTTGGGTTTTTTTGGGTTTGTTTTTTTTTTTTTCCTCCCCGTGGCTTTGTTGGTTGTAATTATCTGTGTGGCCCATTTTCTGCTTATCTTACAGTAAAGAAATGTAGTCCTCTCTCCTGCCTTTTGTTATCTGTCTTCAGCATCTTTACTGAAGCCAGATTGTTGGGGTTTTTTTTCTGTAATAACTGAGCTGATAAAAAAAAAGACTTATGGAGAATTAAGGTTTTTTTGTAAGACTTTTAATAATAACTGATAGCCTTGGGTGTGAAGAAGCAGACTTGGTGTTGAATAGCTTGTTGCTAAACCTCTTCCTGAGATAAAACACTGTTGCAATTGATTGCTCTAATAGCATTGATAGTTCTAATAGTGAAATAAGAATGTGTCTGAAGTTTGTATGCCAGGCTAATGTAGCGGTATAGATTTGCATATCCATGTGCACACTGGTACAGCCTTTTTTAGTGGAGAACCTTATTCCTGTGCTGGAGGACAATTATAGTTTGTTAAGCATGAATCCAAGGCAAACTTGATCTCAACTCAGTTCCAAAATGAAAAGCTCAGTGTGCCAAGAGAAAGTGCGCATGTATGTACATATGTAGCAAGTTTTAGGGGCTTAGTTTTGCTTCAGTTAATCTTTCTTTAAGGTTCTGAATATTCCATCTCTTGTGGTGTAAAGGCTTATCTTCCTGGTATTTTGTGCATCTTCACATAGATACAGGTTAAAACTGCCGCAGTCAGTGTGTGGATACTTCATAACATCTATTTCTGGCTTGATTTATGCACTTTTCTGGCTCATCTTAAAGAAATTCCAAAGCCACATTTTCGTTTGATGTATACTATGTATATTCAGGGAAGGCCATATATTTATGGACATATAAAGAACAAATTTACTGCACTCATGCATCTGATGCTTTCAGAAGAGTTTGGTTTTGTTCTGCTCAACCTGAGTCCTCTCTTTCCTCCAGGAAGGAGAACTCAGCAAAAACTGCTTCTGATGCAGTTTATTTGACGTGGAGCTTGGCTTGCCATCTTCCTTTGTGTGAGGGAGCCAGGGGAAGTTGGTCCAGCAACCATGGCTGTTTGTCCCATGTTTGACTAATGTTTGGGATGCTATTCTGACTGCATCTGACCCAGAGGTGCTTCAGAAGGAGCGTCAGGCTTATTTTCCTTCACTGATGATAGCCTCAGGATTGTGTGAATGTTGGAAGACATGCTCGGGCCACACATCTGCTGTGGAGGTTAACTGAGCAGGGCCATTACAATGTGTTTTGGTGTATGAGAGCACTGTTGGGTTTCAGCTGGGGCTGAGTCCACTGCTGGATGTGCCACTTGCTGTGGGAGCTAAGGAGGTGTCAGGAGCTCAGAAAATAAATCCTAATTCTGGCAGAGAAGAGTGAGAGGGTGTCTTGGTCTTTGTTGTGATACCAAGAGGAGTATTGGAGAGAAATGATAAAGAGCAGAAGGGTGATAAGAAGAAATAAAGACAGACCCAGATAGTATTTGGGGGCCGGCCAGAGTGTAAACAAATCATCTGAGAGGTGAATGTGGAGTGATATCAAGTGAGGAGAGGCTGTGAATGGATAGGAGAATGTAACTTAAGAGCATGGATCAAGAGGAAATGTTATCTTGATCCTACTGTTTGGAAAACTGTAGGAGGGAAGATGTGAGATGAAATGGAAGAGATGGGTATATTTTAGTCAAAAGATAGAGAAACAAAGCCCTATCATCCTGGGTGGGATGATAAAAGGAAGTCATCACAGTATGTGCTTGAAACTTAGTAGCAGGATGGAGAGGGTGTAAATGTGTGTGGTAAGGAGGAGGGATTGAGTATTTATAAATCTGCTATCAACTCTTAACAGTGTCAAAAGCACAAGATACAGGGTAAAAGATTAGTGAACCCAAACGAATGGGAATTTGAGTGATAATCTCACCATCTGAAATTTGAAGAGTAGTGGGGTTTAAAATTGCGGTACTGTGTGTAATAATATAAAATAATTTAATTAGGTAAGTATTGAGCAACTTTAAATTATTTAGTTTCAATGTATGGTAAAGTTTTCTTTGCCTCCTTTGTTGTGAAATTGTTTTGACAGATTATTTTTGATTTTATTAATTTTTTTTCCCTATATGAAGAAGCTAGTGAAGAAGAAATAGTATGTCTCACACAGCAGTGACTAGTTTCTGTCATTAAAGGTGCAAGTCGAAAATGTGATATGCTTGGCAGATATTGGAAAGCCAGTAAGTCATTTTACTAGTGGAATTAGATGGCCATTTAGTTGAATGTATTCTGTCTGTTACACAGTTGAAAGATGCATGAGTGTTATGCAATCTGGGACTCAGATGGTTAAGCTGAAGAGTGGAACCAAAGGACTAGTTCGTCTCTTCTACCTGGATGAGCACAGAACCTGCATTCGATGGAGACCATCCAGAAAAAGCGAAAAGGCAAAAAGTAAACTTCTAGTATTTCTTTTAATTTCTGGGGCAGTTCAGTATTAGAATGTGAACGACAGAGGGATTGATTAAATAAATGCTTTTTGATGCTTATTTCAATTGTGATGTGATTCCTACATGAATATTTTCAAGAGTGCAGGTAGAGTTTAACCACCTACTAAGTTCAGGATTATGGGAGGAAGCAGTGTAGTTCGGTCTGATGTCAACATTTTTCATACCTCTATATGAATTGTGAGCAAACTGAAGATAACTATGTGGAACTATTTTAAATATATACATCGCAGGTTTAAATGCAGAATCTAGAAAAGTTTAGATTGAGGTTTCTTAATCTTAACTTTGATAATTTTCTTTAGACATTATTAAATCTTGGAGTCAATGTGTAGCATTATTTCTTACTGAAACTGTTTCTGCTGCACTGTTTTAAATTTGAATTTGAAATTAGTGGTTTATTGAATAAAATAGCAACTAGAAGTTCACAGGACTGTCAAGGAGGCTTGAGATTAAAAAGCAATTGGGAAGGCTAGAGACAGTGACAGTTGATGCTTTTGGTCCAGTCAGTGGTGGCTATGAGCTGTTGTGTTGAACAGGATAGCTGTTTCATGGTGTGGCACTGGGAACTATGTTCCATCACGGTGCTACAGTATCCCTGTCTTCCTGCTCTAGAGAGCGCAGCTGTGATGGGAGGTGTCCCTTTTGAGCTCTGCAGTGTTTCACTCATTGATGGGAAGACACTTGGTATCTGTCTCCTTGTGCTCTCCTTTGAGTAGCCTGCAGTCCTCTGATGTATCAAGGAGCACACGGAGCTCTGCTGTAACCTGCTTGTACATGCACTGGCCTGCCTTCAAGGCAGCTGCACTGTACATGTGGCTTGGACAAAGCAAGGATAAACCTAGAAATCAAAAAGCGCTTTGGGATATGACAATGTAACATTTAACAAATGTTTAATGACGTTTTGCCTGCATAATTCAGAATTACTAAAACCAGTAAGAGGTTGGGTGGATATCCAAGCATGTCAATTTTTGTTTTCCCTTTTCCCAACAGTTGTCATTGATTCTATTTACAAAGTCACCGAAGGCCGGCAGTCTGAAATCTTCCATCGCCATGCAGAGGGGAACTTTGATCCGAGCTGTTGCTTTACCATTTACCATGGCAACCACATGGAGTCACTGGATCTGATTACATCTAACCCAGAGGAAGCTCGCACCTGGATTACAGGACTGAAATATTTGATGGCTGGAATAAGTGATGAGGACTCACTTGCTAAGCGACAGAGAACACATGATCAGTATCCTTTTATGAGCCTGAGCTCCAGCTTCTGATTGAGTGTTTCTGGCTTGTATTTTTTGTGTTTTAATGACTTCAGCATAGGGTGTCCTTTCACCTGCTGTTATGTGATCAAAAACCTTACCATTGATTGTGATGAAAGCTTGAGTAATGGGTTTGACATGGACACTTACCTGTGCAATAAAACGTCAGCTGTGCCTTAGGGATTGGATTAAGCTGCATTGAAGTCAGGGGATACCTCATAGCAGCTTTCCAGTATCTGAAGGGGGGCTATAAGGATGCTGGGGAGGGACTATTTGTTAGGGACTGTAGTGATAGGACAAGGGTAATGGGTTAAAACTTAAACAGAGGAAGTTTAGGTCGGATTTAAGGAAGAAGTTCTTTACTGTAAGTGTGATGAGGCACTGGAATGGGTTGCCCAGGGAAGCTGTGAATGGTCCATCCCTGGTGGTGTTCAAGGCCAGGTTGGACAGAGCCTTGGGTGGCATGGTTTAGTGTGAGGTGTCCCTGCCCCTGGCAGGGGGGTTGGAACTCGATGATCTTAAGGTCCTTTCCAACCCTAACTATTCTATGATAGTCTTGCATTTTGTTAGTGAAATTCTTGTTGAAGAGTCAAGACAGTCATTTCTAGTTATCTCAGTAAATACTAACCCCAGCATGATTTCAGGATTTCTGTCGTCTTCTGTTTGCCCAACTATGTTTTTATTCTTCTGCTGCAAATTGCAAAGTCTATTAGAAGACACTGTTTTCAAGGTACTGCTAATTGAAAACTCGAATTCATTAGCCTCTGCACAAGTGAAACCTCAATGTTTTTAGGAGTCTTCAAGTAAACTGACTAGTAATTCCTTGTCATCTGTTTCTCTTGGTCAGTGTATGTCAGATATGTGTCTGCTTCTCAACCTCCATTGATTGTCAGGAGCACTAATCTTTAAAGCTCCTTAAATGTTTGCTGCAACCTAGCAACCAAAATGAACTTCTTATAAAGATCATGTCCATTGAATATTTCCTTGATGTGCTTGCTTTCACAACAGTGTTGACTAGTATTTTAGGCCAGGTTGGACTGGGCTTTGAGCAACCTGGTCTGGTGGAAAGTGTCCTTGCTTGTGGCAGGGGAGTTAGAACTGCGTGATCTTTAAGGTCCCTTACAAACCAAACCATTCTATGATTCATTCTATGTTAAATACAAAGAACACTCTTCCCACTAAACCAAAACCTGCCCCCAAAAAACCCCAAAACAATGAATCAATAATCAACAAAGCCCGTATTGACTAAAATAGTAGCCTGTCTCTTCTGCCACATGTAAATCTACAGTGGTCACTTGTAAATATTCCTTCTGAAGAATATACATCAGGTATTTTTAATTCCTATTTCCAGTGTTTAATTCTGATACAAGATAGGCACAGATCCATTTGGGGGATATATTGCATGCTCTATTGCACACATACTCAGTTTGCTATATTCATCCACAACTTTTCCAAGCTGCATGTTCTCTACTGGTGAAACATCACTTCAAGTCTTGTTTGTGGCATCAAAAGGGGCAGCTGGGAGACTGCAGATAGAATGAGCCCGTACCGGTTCCAGCTAGCATAAGGACTTGGCAAAAGCTGCAAAGGGATATGCATGCAAAGAGGGGGTAAAAAGTACTGGTTAGAAAGTGGAGAAATTCAAGCAGAATGGAGGGAGAAGTGGAAGATGATGTTGAAGCAAGCTCAACAGTATTTGAAAATTTAGAATATGTTCTCAGAGAAGTTAGCAGCAGAAATGGGAGTGTGAAGTGGCTGGTATTCTGAACCTGTAAATAATTGTTCAAACCAGTACCAATTTTAAGCTTTTAAATGAAACTGTATCGGAGCAGGAAGAGGGGGGAGAAAAAAACTAGTTTAGTGTCAGCTCAAACCCATGTAAACCTGCAGAACATCCCAATAAAGGTTGTATTAAAGATGAGCTCTATGCTGTGTGAAGAATCACCTCTTGTTTTCTGAATTTAACAGCTGTTGGCTTTATTTGATGCCATTTTGCCCTTGTGAGGGGAGAAAAAGCAAATGTACGGGCACTATCCATTTTCTGTGTGCCACTTACAATTCTGATGCCCTCTGGAAGTGTAGCACAAGGTGAGGACAAAGATAATGGAGATAAAGTCATGGACAAATAACTTGTCCAGAGATGGAAGGGATATACAGATACAGGTGAAAGAACTGTGTGACAGTCTTGGAGGAGAGAGCATGGAAAAGCAAGAATGGTTAGTTTTTAAGGAGCTCCTTATGGAAGCCAGAGGCCGTTAATCATGTACTTGGGCTGGTTTAACAGAGTCTTCCTTATTCTATCCTCTTACACTAGATTAACGTCACCCCTGATAGAGGTGGCTCTTGAGCTTGATTCCTTAGAGTTGAGTCACAAAACCACCAGCCCTCAAATATAACTGTCTTAGTTGCACCAGGCAGGAGGTGCAATAGCAAATTGTACCGCAGGGTGTACAGTAGTAAAAATGCTTTGGTTTGGCATGAGTGTGTGGAGAACAATGTAGATAGAACCAGATCTTTGCCAGCAATAACTTTATTTCGCAGTGTTCCTGTGATAACAATAATGCAGGCTGTGGGAAGTCTTAATGCAAATGTTCTGCCTGGAAGCGCTGACTTAAGAAAAACTTGTTTATGAAGGCTGGATTGAATAATGTCCAAGTTTTTCTCCCCGCAAGGTGTTAAGGTCCTCTGCTAAGGAGGATTACTTCCCTGCCCAGAAGAGTTGGGGCAGAGACTTGTTCTCCTGAATGTCAGTCTTGTCCCTTACCTCCTAACTGCTCTGTCTCCCTTTGCCATGAGGAAATTGCATTCTTGTACCTTTCCTTGACACATTTGTAGCTGGGTCAAACAAACCTTTGAGGAGGCTGACAAGAATGGAGATGGCCTGCTGAATATTGAAGAGATCCACCAGCTGATGCATAAACTAAATGTTAACCTGCCCCGCAGGAAGGTCCGGCAGATGTTTCAGGTTGGTAGTCTCTAACACGGTTTTGCTGTGGTAAGATAGTGCCGGTTATGGTCTATTTCTGGACATATGCAGAATAAGATTTGCAAGTTGCGGCTTTAAACTCTGTCCTTTCCAGCACCTCAGACTTTCTTTGAGCCTTAAGCTTTTTGTAGACAAGGATGCATCAGAACATTGTTTTAATGATGTGAACCACACAGAAGACAATTTATTAATATTACTTTTTCAGATGCATGATTGTTTTCATCTCTGAACTGAATTGTTCTATGCTGGCATTGGTGGACAGTGAAGTTACTCTGTTTCTATTGAAATACATTTTCATTTCCTTTATGGAAAATTATTTAATAGAAACTAGCTTTATGATGGTAACTGTTTTTGGCTTTTTTTTTTTTTTTAAAAAAAGCTTCCTCTTACTCAGCCAGAATCATTTTTTTTACTTCTGTCTGAAAGCAGTTACCATTTTCCGCCAGCCCTAGTATTTACCGTAGGAAAGAAGAGATAAGCCAAGGACATAATGAAGAGCAAAATAATTTTTTCTTAACTCTTCAGAAACAGTAGCAGCCAAAAGCTGGTTTGCTATAAAACATGGGAAAGTTGAAGAATCTTCTGTGGTCCGAAGTAATTTGGTTTTCTGTCATAAACCCCACATTAGAGATACATCTATGGAGTTTTCAAGTTACTCCCCTCCCCAATGACTTGAGAAGTGTGGAAACTGGTGGGGTTGTGTTGCAGTAATGAATTCAGGTTGTGCTTGTTCCCACAAATGATATCTATCATTTAAGATATGTAGTAGATATACAATGCTTTAAAATCCAACTCAGCACCAGATAGCTGGGAATTATTTTCTTCTCAGCTTACTTTGTGATCTGAGTTTATAGCTCAGATGGCATTAGAGCTAACAAGATGTAATGAAATGCAGCTCCCTGAGATTCTCAGGTTTTGCTGATACTGTTCACTGCTACAGGAGAGGGAGGGAGTTGTGAAGCCATGTACTGAGAGAAAAAATAATGTTCTGTCTGCACTGTTAAACTGTCTAGGAATGAGTGCCAGAGCACTCTAGAAACCATTAGCCTTTGTATAATCAGAGGCAACTTTTGATTAAAAATGAAATGCTTCACTTACTTTCATTTTGCTGTGCTTGCTGCCAGCATGTACCTGATTTAATGTCCTAGACCTCACAGACATGCTTAAAGTTATTAAGGTTGAGTAGAAAAGGAGTGTTGAAAGTTTGTTTACTGTTAGTCATTGAGGGCTCAATCCTAGAGGTCTTACCCCACAAGCAGTGCTTTGTGCCAGCAGTTCTATGGACTTCCAGGACTTAATGCGGGATAAAGGGACTAGCAGAATAATGGTGGGACAAATCCTTGCCCCTGTATCTAGCTACTCTGCCCTGTTTGTGCACTTAATCTGCTCAGATGGTACTTTTATATGACTTGGCATTACAGTTCAGACATGGCACAAACAGTACCTGTGGTCCATGGGGATGGCTGAGCCTATGACAGTCCAGACCCTGCACCTAGGAATAGAGTATGGGGCTGCTACTTCAGTTGTATGTATGTACTAAGAGTAAAGATGGTTTCCTGTTATAAGACGTGCTTCAAAGTTGAGTGTTTTATGTGAAGGGGAAAGTAGAACAGGATCCTTGGAAAGCAAGCCAGGTCAAAGATGTGTTCATTGCATCTGCTCCTCTTCTGTAGAAAAAGTGAGGTTGGACACCAACTGGAAGAGCATTCTTGTAGAGGAAGAAGTGATAGCAGGATGAGGATGTCTTCAGTTCGGAGAAGAACTTGTATTTAGTGTACCACTGTAGATGAAAGACCATAGGTTTGAAGCTGAGTCAGTGTTAAAAGGGCTCTGCACAGAAGGTGTTCTGACCTGAGCAAAGGAATACACTATTTTTAACAGAACATGACTTGAGAATGGCAATGGGGTTTATAACTACAGAGAAAAAAATACCCTATATACAGCTATGAATGAAGGGCATTATTCATGGGAACAATAGCATGCTTCTAAACATTTACTTCATTTTTTCTCCATCATCTGCTTATGGCCTCAAACTTGGCAAGAGTTGTAGTTTCCATGAAGTTTGGTTTTTGTGGAGACCTACATAAAGTTTGACAGCAGTTCTCCAGGATATATTCTTTGTTTTGAAAATCCAAAGCAATCCTCATAGGCAGATGTTCACAGTAAAAAGCTTTTATTAACATGCTTTTAAGTACTGTTTTCTTCTCTTTCTACCTCTGAGGATAAACAAAACCTGCCATCAAGACTGAGGCTATTTGGCATATGTTGTGGTGTGGAGTCCTATTGCTGCTGCAGACTTGTCCCCTCTACAGAGTGCTGACAGGGGGCTGAGTGTGTTGCAGTTTGAATTACAGTATAAGACTCTGATATTGTCCTGAATGTTTTCAAGTCTGAGACCCTGTTGTTATGGGAAGCCATGGCTGAAATTATTAGGTTACTTACTATGTTTTAATCCAGGATAATTGCAGGGCATACAGGAGAGTAACAGAGATCAGAATAAAGCCCAGGGTGAGCCTCTCAACAGGTGTAATAAATTCAAAACTAAAGATGGACTTGAGACTTTCATAAGACACTTGTAGCTTTAGTGTGGCAACTGTTTTCACCAAAAAATGCAATAGGTAGTACTGCAATTTTGCAGTTATTTTTGCTACTGGAATTTGTGTCTGAACAGAATCTTGCAGACTAGAATTTATTAGATTCCTGTTTGTCTCTGTAAAACCTCTTCTGCTTTGTTCCCTGAATTCACCTGTGTTTAGCATGCTTATCTGAGCTTCTTTACCTCTTAGGAAGCAGACACAGATGAGAACCAAGGAACCCTAAATTTTGAAGAATTTTCAGTGTTTTACAAGATGATGTCCTTACGGCGAGATCTCTACTTATTGCTCTTAAGTTACAGTGACAAGAAGGATCACCTCACTGTTGAAGAACTTGCTCAGTTTCTAAAGGTGGAACAAAAGGTATGGGAATACTAGGCAGTCATATATATGAACATATAAATATATCCAAGCATAGGGAAAGAATGTTCAGACAGCTGTTGTGTGATTGTTCTTCCGTCTGCCTTTCTGCTGTACTCATGGCACATCAAGTGCTTTTATTTCAATCACAGCAGAGACCTTTTTGATTCTTGTGTTGATGGTTTTATGCAGTTACAAGGTTGGTGTTACAAACATGAAATGTTTACTTTTGGTTTCCTGAGAGTGAAGTTTCCCCATGTGCCTGTTTGCCACTTGAAGCATTTATTTTGCAATCCAGTGCTCCTCTGTCTGAGGACAGCCTGCTGAGATCTTGCCTACAGCAGCATTCTCTGCATGCTCCAAGGAAGTGCTTCATATTGAATTATGTGCCCTGTTATGCTCCCAAGTGACAGGAATCAGATGGAAGTGTTAATGCTATGGCATCTTATTGGTACCAAACTGGTATCTTCTGTGGTTAAAAGGGCAGCTGTTGTATGCAGCCTAAAAGAAACTTGTGGCAAAAATGAGTGCCCCTGTTCATTTTAACTGAGCTAAAAAGGAAGTAATTTTATAACAGTTACACCCTTGGAACATGCACATATAATTATGTAAAGCTTTTAGTTAATTATTCAGTATGGGCTAGTGCATTTTGAGTTAAGCCTTCTTGAGAGAGTAACTTTCCTCTTATTACTTCTCTACACTAATTATAGAGTATCACAGGAATAACTGGGGATGTGGTGAATAGTGAAAATGTGACAAAAAGTGGTGAGAAGTGGGGAGTAAGTACACTGATAGAAAATGAATATTTTAAAGTAACTATGCCTGCTCTCTTGGGAGATGTTTTAAAGGGATAGAATGAGATAATATATTCCAGGGCATGTCTGTATATGTCAGGCTATGATCTGAAACAGTATGTGTGGAAGGATATCAGGAGCCAGTATCCCAAAAGGAATAGGGAACTGATAAGAATATCAGTGTTGGTACATGGACTTTGAAAACAGGAGAGACTATAGAGTTTGTTACTATCAGGTAAGGAACACAGTACCAGATCATCATGCCTAGTCAATCTTTGCTGCTTTCCAAAAAAAAACTGAAAACCAAAAAACCCTCTGTGACAACACAAACTCGTGATTGGAAAGCAAGATGGTGCCTTCCTCCCTCTCTCACACAAAAGGATAATCACTATAACTGATTTTTGTGGTGACCCAGTATGTCATGACATCTTACATTGACACCCTGCACTCTTGCACTGAAATTGGAAGAATGGCTTTGATTATTTATATTTTGACTTTTCTTAAGGAATAAATAACTGAGCAACTAAAGCCTAAACCATTACAGTACTTTTGATGTGCTGGTGGGTTTGCATCCTGTCTAGGAATACTTGTTATTAGCATTGTGCTACTTTTCTTGCTTCTCCTTCCCTTTTTTTTCTAATTTCTCTTCTACTTTACATTACCTTCTCCCACTTCCTTTCTTATGAGAATGGGAAATGAGAACAATTCATTCTTAGCTTGTGGGCTTGTCCTGGGTTCAGCAGCAGTAGTCATTTTTCTCCTCCTTGGTAGCTGGTGCAGTGCTGTGTTTTTAACTTTGGGCCTGGGAACAGCACCGATAACACCAGTGTTTTGGTTACTGCTTAGTGATGTTTTGGTCTGACCAAGGACTTTGAGTTTCATGCTCTGCCAGGGAGGAGGGGAAGCCAGGAAGAAGCAGAGACAGGACACCTGACCCAAACTGACCAAAGAGGTATTCCGTGCCACAGCACGTCATGCCCAGGATGTAAAACGGAAAGCAAAGACCCAGAAGGGTGGGGGTGTACTGCTTGGTCAGGCTGGGTATAGGTGGTAAGCGATTGTGTTCTTTCCTTGTATTTGCCTTGTCATTATTAGTGGTGGTAGCAGTAGTGGTCTTGTGTTATACTTTAGTTACTAAACTGTTCTTATGTCAACCTGTGGGAGTTGCATTCTTTTCGATTCTCCTTCCCATCCCTCTGGGAGTGGGGGGCAGAAAGAGGGGGGAGTGAATGAGAGAGCAACTGTGTGAGTTATAGAGGCTTAAACCACAACAGTTCTTTTTGGCTCCCAATGTGGGGCACAAAGGGTTGAGATAACGACAGGATTGACAGCCACTCGTCCCAATGCTGATTTATTGGCTCTCAGAGTTGTTGCTCTGGTTCTCACAGGTTCAGCATATGATACCTTACTTACAGCCGGTATTTGTTATCTTAGAGTTTTTCGGATATGGGTTTTGGGTTAAGGTTCTTGTTTCATTGTAGTTTATTGGAATGGCTTGTAATATGGGCGGGCTCCAGAAGCAGGGGGGGGCGGACGTCCTGGCCCTCGTCCTTGCCTCCGTCTTCGTGAGGCTGTGGGGAGCCGACGGGGGGTGGCCCCGGGAGCTGCCAGTGGCTGAACTGGCCCGGGAGCGTGGCCCCCAGGACCAGGAGGTCACGAAGGAGGTGGCAGAGGAGCTGAGCCCCTCCACCGAGCCCAGCCCAGTGGCTGCCGAGCAGTGGGAGGAGACGGCGGCCCCGGGAGCTGCTGGCGGAGAAATGGCCTGGGAGTGCAGCCCCGGGAGCTGGGAGCTGAGCCTCGCGGCCGAGCCCAGACCTGCAGCAGCCAAGAGCATCCCCTGGCAGCCGCCCGCAGAGCCCCATGAGCCTGAGCCCCAAAAGGATGCAGGAGACCATGCAGCACTTCCCAGCAAGGCAGAGGAAGAAGATCTGGACTCAGACAAAGAGCAGCTGGTGGTGAGAGAGCCGGCAAGCACAGCAGCTACACCAGCCCCAGTGACAAGTACAGCAGTCTCATTTGAGAGCTCTGAAGGGTTTGAATGGCCTTTGGGTACCCTTGAGACCTGCCTGCTGATTGTGATGGGGATCACAGTGCTGGCATGCATACAGAGTGTGTTTTACCCACAACCATTTCATATGGTCCCAAGAGTTAAGCAGAGTGGGGTGTGGGCCTTATCTGGGATTAGACTACAGTGTAGGATGACCCAGAGATGTTCCGCAAGGTTGTACAGTCATGAGTGGCAGGGTGTGTGGGACAGTATGGGCGACTACCTAGTCCACTGGGCCCCTCCAGTGCTTTGGAAGCATCACAGATGGAAGGCAGCTGTATGAAGTCCCGAACGACAAGCTGCAGAAACTGCTGGAGGGGAGGGTGAATTATTTTGAGCCTGGTGGGCCCATGACACCTCAGGCCATCAGGGCAGAGATGCAGCATACAGATGGACTCATGATCGAGGGCTGGACTTAGCAATGGACACTATTGCCCAGGTTATTGACGAGTGTGAACACTGCACACAGCCTCTCCTGCTCTGAAAGGCTGTTACAAAAGATGGAGCTTGACATCACAGACCAAATGGACTCAGCAGCTTTGCAGGGATTGGTTTATGCACTAAGGGATGATCTCTCTCTCTCTCTCTGTATGTGAGTGTGGATGTATATATATACATGTGATGGTATATTGAAAATGTGGGATCTGAGCATGACGTGAATGGTATGGAATAAGGGGTGGATACTGTCCTGGGTTCAGCAGTAGCAGTCATTTTTCTCCTTCTTGGTAGCTGGTGCAGCACTGTGTTTTTGACTTTGGGCCTGGGAACAGCACTGATAACACCAGTGTTTTCAGTTACTGCTTAGTGATGTTTTGGTCTGGCCAAGGACTTTCTGAGTTTCATGCTCTGCCAGGGAGGAGGGGAAGCCAGGAAGAAGCAGAGACAGGACACCTGACCCAAACTGACCAAAGAGGTTATTCTGTGCCACAGCACATCGTGCCCAGGATGTAAAATGGAGGGCAGAGACCCAGAAGGGTGGGAGTGCACTGCTTGGTCAGGCTGGGTATAGGTGGTGAGCAGTTATATTCTTTCCTTGTATTTGCCTTGTCATTATTATTATTGGTGGTAGCAGTAGTGATTTGTGTTATACCTTAGTTACTAAACTGTTCTTATCTCAACCTGTGGGAGTTGAATTCTTTCGATTCTCCTTCCCATCCCTCTGGGAGTGGGGGGAAGAAAGAGGAGGGAGTGAATGAGAGAGCAACTGCGTGAGTTAAAGAGGCTTAAACCATGACAGGGCTTTTGGCAGAGGAGGTCTCTCCTATTACCTGGCATTGCAGCGCTTTGCAGCTTCAGATAGCATTAGACTTTTGCAATAGGTTTGTCTGACCTGCATCCAATCAAATTGGCGAGATGAAGAGTAATTTCCCTCTTCTTTCTCATACTTCTACACTGAAAATTAGGAATAATGTTGGGGCTTTGTACTTCTGCAGGATATTATTTTAGGAAAATTAATTGGTAGTTCAAACTTCAGTGGTTAAAAGCAAAGTCTTATTGGTTATTCAAAGGCTGATAATCTTGTAAAGGAGATATCTCCATCAAAACTGAAGCATTTAACCAGGAATGTAAATAGTAGCTATGTATTCAAGAGATTTTGGAAACACTGCTGTTGGCCATCTTCAATCATTCATGTATCTAAATGTTCAGTTATCGATAACTGATAACGATCATTGCTATTTTATATTAATTTTAGTGGAATACTTCAAAACTTAATGAAAACAAATTTAAGTGAGTAGCCTAAGTCATCCTCTCTCAATCTCCAGTTAAAAAGCACGAATCAGTGAGCTTTTTCCCTCGCATATGCAGCTTTGGACGAGATTTAGACATTTTCATTCCTAGAGCACACAAGTACGCTGCCACTCAGCCATCAAGGAGCTGTACGGGATAATGCAAACGTTAATTCTAGCCAGCTCATGCTGAAGAAGGGCCTGCTATGAATAGTGTTTGCAATCAAACAGCAACATTTACTTGAGCTAGGATAATCAATTGTTGGGTTTTTTCCTACTGAATTGTTCTTTTTCCTATAATCCTGTGTAATTCCTGCAGGCGTCTCATGATTGTTGGCTTAGCTAGGAGATATAAATGTTTGGAGAAGGAGATGGGCCAAGCCATGCTTTCCCTGTGCAAAAGTACAACAGAGGGAAGGGCAAAGGGAAGAAAGGCTAGAAAATAGCTCCATGTCTCTCAACTCATATGGCAACTCAAGCTGAAGTGCTCACATGCTTGCCTTCTGTTACTATACCTATAACATTGCTATGTCTAGTTTTTCCTCTCTTCTGGTGGTTGGTGACAGCCAGCATGGCTTCACTAAGGGGAAATCCTGCCTGACCAATCTGGTGGCCTTCTATGATGGGGCTACGGAACTGATGGACAGGGGTAGAGCAGTTGATGTCATCTACCTGGACTTGTGCAAAGTGTTTGACACTGTCTCACATGACATTCTTGTCTCTAAGTTGGAGAGACATCAATTTGATAGGTGGACCACTCAGTGGATAAAGAACTGGCTGGATGGCCGCATGCAAAGAGTAGTGCTCAGTGGCTCAATGTCCAGCTGGAGACCAGTAACGAGTGGTTTCCCTCAGGGATCGGTGTTGGGACCGGTCTTGTTCAACACCTTTGTCAGTGACATGGACAGTGGGATTGAGTGTGCCCTCAGCAAGTTTGCCGATGACACCAAGCTGTGTGGTTCGGTTGATACATTGGAGGGAAGGAATGCCATCCAGAGGGACCTTGACACACTTGTGAGGTGGGCTGATGCCAACCTGATGAAGTTTAACCATGCCAAGTGCAAGGTCCTACACCTGGGCGGGAGCAATCCCAGGCACAGCTCCAGGTTGGGCAGAGAAGAGATTCAGAGCAGCCCTGTGGAGAAGGACTTGGGGGTGTTGGTTGACGAAAAAATGAACATGAGCTGGCTTCAGTGTGCGCTTGCAGCCCAGAAAGCCAACCGTATCCTGGGCTGCATCAAAAGGAATGTGACCAGCAGGTTGAGGGAGGTGATCCTGCCCCTCTACTCTGCTCTCCTGAGACCTCATTTGGAGTATTGTATGCAGTTCTGGTGTCCTCAACATAAAAAGGACATGGAACTGTTGGAACAAGTCCAGAGGAGGGCCACGAGGATGATCAGGGGACTGGAGCACCTCCTGTATGAAGATAGGCTGAGAAAATTGGGGCTGTTCAGGCTGGAGAAGAGAAGGCTGCGTGAAGACCTCATAGCAGCCTTCCAGTATCTGAAGGGGGCCTATAGGGATGCTGGGGAGGGACTCTTCATTAGGGACTGTAGTGAGAGGACAAGGGGTAATGGGTTCAAACTTAAACAGGGAAAGTTTAGATTAGATATGAGGAAGAAATTCTTTCCTGTAAGGGTGGTGAGGCACTGGAGTGGGTTGCCCAGGGAAGTTGTGAATGCTCCATCGCTGGCAGTGTTCAAGGCCAGGTTGGACATAGCCTTGGGTGGCATGGTTTAGTGTGAGGTGTCCCTGCCCGTGGCAGGGGGGTTGGAACTAGATGATCTTAAGGTCCTTTCCAACCTTAACTATTTTATGATTCTATGATTCTATGATTCTGGTAACTTTTCATACTTTGGCCACAGCCTTTTAGTCGTTATGAAATACGGTCAGTCATGGCACCCAAATTTCTTAGGAGGAACCCAGCACTTGGCAGGATCAGGTCCTTAAAGAAAAAGAGATTGAGAAAGTCAGCATACTTCTAGATTTCCATATAGCTGAATTTCTGTTGCTGGGAATCCTGAGCTACAAGAAATAATGGAAAGCACAAATTCATCAAAAGCCACAGAGAGGGCAGAGTAAATGAAATTGGTGTTGCCATCTGAAAGAGAAGTCCATTAGTAAGAACAGTTCACAGAGAGGCTGTTTTCAGATTTAAACAATAAATACTGTGTAATCTGCATGATGACTGACCTCACTTATGCCTTTTCCTGAAGCAGTCATGTTAACAGAGATGACACACTATTTGAGAGGGGGAACTGCATGTTCCTCTGCTTCCAGACTGCTCTGTATGTCAGGGCATTTGAGGTGACTTTGACAAAGGATGCTGAGTACAACCAGTAAACAATAACGGTACAAATAAGCTGCCACAGGTTTTAGTGTTGTCATTGTCATCCTTTGATATTATTAGTGGAGGAAATGTTATACACCCAATTGTATTTCTCGCTTTGGTTCTATACAACTTCAGGATGGTGTGAGAAGAGCTGAGCAACAAACGCTGCTACTTTCCTTTAAAATTAAAGGAAATAGAAGTATATGGTGATACTTTGGCCACACTAGTCAGTTAGGACTTAAGCTACTGGCTAGTTGAAGCTGATGACAAAATTCTTATTTGTTTCAGAAGAACTGCTGGTTTTCATTTTAGAATCTAATTATTTATCTCAGCCTGTGTATTATAGTGAACACTCTTGGAAGTAATGAAATCACAGAAGTGGAAAATGCATGAAAATGAAATCAAACTCTGCTGAATCTTTTTTGTGTGTTTAAGTGGATTATATTAAAGAATATAACGTCATAGTTCTCATTTCATCAGTATTGCCCAGTACAAATAATAAGTGAGCTTAACAGTTGATTTTAATCTTTAAATTAAAATGACATGCCTTTTAAGTGATTGCTACCTCTCCTATTTTTATCCTCAAAGATAAGAGCCATGAGGCTTGTGCCAACAATAAAATCAAAATTGTGAAGTCCTTTACAGTAGTGTTACTGACTGTCTTACTCATATTTGGCTGATCTCAATGTTTGATCATAAGTTTTTTCAACTGGATCCAGAAGCCTGAAGTAAGGTTTGACATGCTGGTGACCTGGCATTTAAAGTAAGTGCACCAATGCTGTTGTTGGTTTTTTTTTGTGCAGATGAATAATGTGACCCCAGAATATTGTCTTGACATCATACAGAAGTTTGAAGTATCAGAAGAAAACAAGAAACAAAATGTTCTTGGGATTGAAGGTAAAGGTTTTGATTTCAAAATTATCTTTGCCTCTGTATAATGTAGTGGAATGGAAAAGCTTTAACAGTGTTTTGGTGTAGCTTATAATATTTGACTGTGATAGGACATTATGCAGATTAGCAGTCTGATCAGTAGTGGAGGTGCATTTTTGTTGGACACGGCAGAGATGAGAGTAGATGGGGCGAATTAGCAGTTAGTATTATACAGCGATACATCATAGCCATCAGACAGTAATGTGAATGCCTTAGGCTTGAATGAATTTGTTGCTGAGTATTTGTAAAACACAAACATAAAACTTTCTATACCATGTGATTTATACCACAGCTTGCTTGTAACTGAAGCAATAAAAGCAAAGTTTCCGTTCTGCTCTGTCTTTGCAGGTTTGGAATTGCTCCTGTACAATTCATTGATTTAGGCATATGTGAAATAAGCATATGAAATGAAATACGGGTAGTTGCATTTTCTTTGGGTTTGAAAGCCTTATTCATCTCATTTGCTAAAGCGATTCTAAATGGTTTATTTGTTCAGAACCCAGCTTGGAATCAAATGAAAATCTGAACTGGCATGAAATAGATTAAATGCCATGGTGTGTTAATTTGCCCAGAAGACAGCTTTCGTGAAGCAGCATAATTTAAATGGTGACTTTGGGGCGGGGGAAGGAGAAATCTTTCACATGGTACTTAAATCCTTGGTATGACCTCCCAGATCTTAAACAAGCCTCTGGTGTGACCCAGGGCACTGCACTTGAACTGAAGTAAGGAAAGCAAAATGAACAAGTCATGCCTTTAGATAAAAAATATTTCTGAAAGCATTCCTGTTCCTCTTAACCTTACTGTGGCTGCTTTTGTGTTTGAGTTGCTGTCAGGGTTAGTGTTGTTTGCAGGATCCTTTTGTAATATTGTACATTTCTCTGTCTCAAAGGAGGTATTTTTAAAACTTTATCTATCTAAAGCTGATTTACAGAAGTATAAACCAAGTATCATCTTCTCAGATAAACTTGCAGCATAGGGAAAGCTGGAAACTATAGTGAAATTAGCTAGATGTTTGAGTTGGCTAGCATGTGCCCTGTGCTCCCTGTGCTACATTGCAGCCCTTTGGGTGGTGCTACCTTGTCTACATGTTATATTCAGTCGGGGCTTATAGTAAAAGAGTGTCACTGGGGCAGAGTCAGCTATAAACTCGGGGAGCAGGGGAAGGGATGGGAGGAAGCATTTGCTTCAAAGTCAGGATGTCAGTCTGGCTCCCACTTCTGTCTTGTGATCTGTATAAGAAAGATCTGACAATTTAACTTCAATAGAAGTGTGTTATTTTGTTTTGTTCTTGACACTGTTGTGCTTTCTGAAGATAACTTCTCAGCTTGGGACCCATGGAGCATTAACAGCAGCATGAAGACCTGGCAGCTCTGCATGATACCAGACCTATACTCTTGCAGGTGTCATAACCTTTGTCTCTTCTGCTGCCCAGTATTTGAGGGATTCCCTCTGCTTCTTCTTATTTACGATACATTACACTTGTGACGGAGCAGAACAGAATAGCTCTTACCTGCTACCATCACAAGGGTCCATTGAGGGAAAGATGGTGCACATGTCAAATTCTTTGCATCCTGCTGAACGTGAGGTTGAGGTTCCTCCCCCCCTCCCACCTTCCTGTCTCTATTGCCAGCAAGCAAATCACTTGCCCTCCAAGGCACAATTCATCATCCCAGGAAATGCAGACTGATGCTGCCAAAGCATTTGACCCAATTTCTCAGTTATGCTGATGCTTTAACAAGGATCATGAGGAGGATAAGGGATACCAGTTTGAGAAGAAGGGGGAGGAAAATACAGGTTTTATAACAGTAATGACTTGTGGTTTTGCTGCTTACTCTCTGCAGTAGCATCTAGGTGAAGAGATCATTTTTATCTCACTGAATAATGGTGAGGGAGGATATTTTCTTCCACCAATTCTAACAGAATCAGTAACACATTCTTCCGTTCCACTTAATTGCGGAGTGGTTTTGTCTGGGCTGCAGAAAGCAGCTGGAGCACACTTGTCTGTCCATGCACTGAATTTGGTGTAGGTTCATTAGGGTTTCATAGAATTTTTATGTGTGTATTTTTGTCATCTGCCCCTTTTGAGGGTCTAAATGAAACATCTGATCTGAAAAGAGGTTGGCCAGTGGCCATATCTGTCTGTCTTGTTTTCAGCCTTTTCATATATCTACTGTTCTTTACTTTAATGCTTTTCTTAGAATCCTATTTTGTTTTTCACTATTAGTTGTTAATTGATTTCTAGAGAGGCTTAGCTCAATGTCATGTTTTGCAAATGCTTGATTTTTATTTCTCAGCGAAGTCATAAATGTGTCTTTCTAGATTATATCTGCCTTTCTAGTTCAGAGCTGTTTGGATTTTGTCTGGGTTGGATCTTGGGAATGTATTCTTGTCAAAGGTGTCAGAACTTCTATAGGCTTCAGAAAGAAATACCTGTGTGTGCCACCAGTGGACTGAGTCTGTGCAGTGTTTTCAGTTTGCAAAGAACCAAGCAAGTCGCAGATAGTAGTTAATATGCTGAAAACACAGGCTACAGGAAGATAATCCCTGTGATGTGGTTTTGGAGACCACAAGCACAGACAAGCATAAACAGAAAAAAAATAAATGTTACAGTGCAAATCATTTGCTTGGCAATATGTACTGCATCCATTGCAAAACTGTTCCTCTTTGTTCAAAGGTTTCACCAACTTCATGCGCAGTCCTGCTTGTGACATATTTAATCCGCTGCACTGCGAAGTGCATCAGGATATGGATCAACCCCTTTGTAACTACTTTATTGCTTCATCTCACAATACATACCTGACAGGAGACCAACTGCTGTCCCAGTCCAGAGTGGAGATGTATGCACGAGTGCTGCAAGATGGTTGTCGATGTGTTGAAGGTATATTTTTAGTGTAACTTGCTGGCTCTGGGAAGTATGGTGGATATTTCTTACAAGCAGTCAGTGGCAAACTCAAAGCATTAATGCTTCATTGTCTGATTACCTTAAGTTGTAAACTCTTGTTTTCTAGCTGCCTATTCTAGGGAATGACCATCTCAAACATCATAGACACCACTGTTTTCTCCTGCCTGCTGCTGTGTTCTAATGTTTTCTCAGTCAATGCAAGTCTTCCATTGCCCTGCATTTGTGTAAAGCTTTATTTATATTTTTTTGTGGCACAAGTTCCAGTAAGGCAATGGGCAGGCACCTATTTGGGAACCTTTAGTTCCAGCAAAGCAGCCCTGGGTGTTGTGCTCTGCAGTTCCCCTATGCATCACAGGAGAGCTTCCAAATCCACGTTGTTCAGAATGAGCTAAACCAGCAAAGACCTTTTTCTTTTACAAGCTGAATGGGAAAGTGGGTTTTTGCATATGCAGTTCCTCCTGTGGATGCAAAGAGAAGATGAAAGGTGCCTGTAGGAGGAGGACAGGTGAGCAAACAGTGCCTTCTGTCAGCACAGCTGAGTATCTATTTCTGTCACCATCTTACAGCTGAGAAACTTAGCTTTTGTCTGCCGCAGTGGAGAGGTAGCATGCAGTTTCATTGGCTGGATGATGATGGATTAAAACAAGATGCTGTTTGATAGCCTGGAGAGTGTGTTGGATTCTAGTTTAAGTTCTGCATGATTTAAATAATAACAAAGCATTAGCATTTTTGTTTTCAGGATTCTGGGTTGAATAAAGTCTTTTGACAGATTTTTTTAGAACTAATATTGCAAAACTCATCTCTAGAAAAAGAAATTGTTACTCTGAATTTAAAAATTAGAGAAAGTGAACCTTTAAAGATTGGGCGATCTACCACTGTACTTTCACTTTCGTAGGAAAGTTCGCCAGAACGCAGAATAGCATGCTATTTTGCTTGACCTCAAAACTATTATAGATTCTATACAGCCTAGCTAATAGCTCTGTGATTTCTCTTTGTGAAGCTCTTAACTTCCTGTAGAGGCAACAGTAGTAACAAGGTTGGTGTGAATCCAGGATAATTCATTAGGAAAAGTATTACTGTCCCAATCCTTTCTACATGTGATGGATTTGATGCTACTTTTACTATAGTCAGTTATAAAACTGCATGCTTAATTGTGCGTGGAAAAAGACTAAATTCTTTTTAAATAGTCTGTCTTTCAGAAGCAGAAGCTGCTTTCCTAAGAGGTAGCTGTAAATGCTATTTGACGTATCACACCTTTATAATTTTATATACAAGGAAAAAAACCTCTGCTTAATATAAGGGGAAAAAACAAATTTATGTTGCATATTTCTCATTTGATGTAAGAAAAAAACCTGGTTCGTCAGTCTTAACTCAATTGGTAGGTCATAATAAATTGAATTAATTTCTTAACACCTGCATGTTTGGGTAGCGTACATATTATTGTACACTACTTACAATTGTATATATTATTGCCCGTTCTGCTGGCAATCAAGATCAGCAGAAATGTGTCAGATCATGGGCATCTCTTAATGTGTAGCTTTTTCTTTCCTAATAGTGGACTGCTGGGATGGTCCAGATGGAGAGCCGGTAGTGCACCATGGTTACACTTTTACTTCTAAAATACTTTTCCGTGACGTGGCAGAAACTATCAATAAATACGCCTTCATCAGAAATGAGTAAGTGTAGAGTGAGTTTTGAAGCTACACCTGTCTGGTTTGTGTACTTAATCCCGTGTCAAAATCAACAATCAACATCAGGAAGTATGAATATTCCTTAAAACACATTGAAAAATTATAAATTTGATTCTCTTCCCCTGTTTGTCATATTTATTGTTCAACTTCATGAGCTGTTTCCGTCAGTCAAGTTAGAAAGTTCATCCTAAGTTAGAAAGACCTTTCTTGCATTGTAAACTCAGTAATGTTTTGAACAGTCTGAGACTGTTGAATATCTTTGAACAGAACTTCCCACTCATATCCACAGGGAAATTATTCTTAAAAATCAATACGGTAATATTCTGCGTGTAAGGAAAATGCTTCATTTCAGGAAGCAAATTGAAAAGCTATCTCATACATAGTATGAGAAAATACCGAGATGTGGGGTAATATTCAGATTCTGTTTTGTTTACCATGGTGACATATGACAGTTTATTATGAAAATCATGGAGTTTAACCACATATATCCAACAGCCTTAGATCATGAATATAGAATTTTGAGTATTTTAAGAGAGAATAAAGGGGAAATGCGTACATTCTCCTATTCAAAAAAAAAAAAAAAAAAAAGAGGCAGCAGGAGGCAAAAAAATTCCCAACCAACAAACAAAATACTCAAGCCCAAAAGTTTGGTGTTATTGATTAGAAACAGGAGGTGGGGATTTCAAAACTGAAGGAGGTGGTTCTTTATTTGGTGTGTAGTTGGCATTGGGGATTCCTGGCCACAGAATTCTGGGGCTGCCAAGAGTTTAGAGAGCAACAAGGCAAATTTGTGGAATGTCTTTTCCTAAGGAAACTTCAGCTGCAAGTTCCTGGAGCCTTGAATCTGTTGATTTCAAAACATTTTTCTTCAGGAGCATCTTGCTGGTCAGTTACAGCTTACGAAGACTTTGTTCATGGCTTGCAAAGTAATAATGTACCCTCTGCTCAGTTACATAGAGCAGCAAGGCATTCTGTTGCTGATGAGCTTTATTGCAAGTTTCTCTGTGCCTCACGCTTGGTGATCATCAGTTTTAAACTTTGTCACCCTGTGTGCTCGTGGGTAGGGTTGGAGTAAGAGACCAGAATCGCCTGCAGGGACTATGTGAGGGATTCTGACAGAACACAGATTTGGGAATTTATGTGCAAAGTCCTTCTTCCCATAGTGAATTTGTTTCCAGGCTATTAACAATGCAAAAGCAAACTGTGTAAAAAAGTTTACATGGCAAGCTGTGCAGGTCTTCTCTCTTAAAACGGTTATGACAATATCTGGGGTTTTTGCTTCTAGGTTTCCAGTGATACTGTCTATTGAAAACCATTGCAGTATTCAGCAGCAAAAGAAGATTGCTCAGTACATGAAGGAGGTATTTGGTGACAAACTGGACTTGTCATCTGTAGTCACTGCAGATTCCAGACAACTTCCTAGCCCTCAAAATTTGAAAGGGAAAATCCTAGTGAAGGTAACTTGCTACTGGTGGTGTGTTCAAAATGCAAAATACGTAATATTTATTGTGCTATTTATTGTATATTTTCTTTGGCTTTAGAGAACCAGTTCAGCAGTATCATGTAGAATAGTACAGATGCAGTAAGTGAGTTAAAATTCTGAGCTTTTCAGAGGCACTCAAGCTGAGTTCACCTTGGTCTTGGCAAGTGTTCCAAAATACTTTTGTAAGTGTTTCAACAGGGAGGTGATATCAAGAGCAGTGGAAAGAAAATTCTTCCTATTTCTTGAGCATCTTATCTGAGAGTCTTAAAGACAAAGGCGCTTATTTTTAAACCTTAGCACCATGTCATGAGAGCAGAAAAATGACAAAAAATCCATCATTCTGAATAAAAAGAACTGTGACAGTTACCTGAACCTGGTATTTTCCTTTTATTTTTTTTAATTTGTTTAAATTTGTCCAGCCTGTTATTAGTGGATTTTGTTCTGTATGGTTCAGATCCCTATAGCATCTAAGCATTACCCTACAGTTCCTTACTGATACTCATATTTTGGAGTAATATAAAAGCGTCTCAAAATTTCTTGTGTTTTCTTGCATTTCCCCCTCATCCTGCTTTGAGCAGTAGTTCATGAAATTAAACTATTTTCACGGTTCATCAGCTGTGTTTATGAAAGAAGAGCACTTCAGAAGGTAGCTATGAGGAACAGTGAAGGAGGAGGAGGCCCTGGAGCACTGAAGTTAGTGTTGTATGCAAGATTAATTGTTTGAACCTCTCAGTATAAACAGATTTGCTCTGAAAGGAATTTCAAAGACTGAGATGGATATAATAAGAAAGAAATGCAAGGCAGACCTTTGAGAGGATGATTAATAGAGTTGTGGCTTATCAGACTGTCAAATTTACTTTGACACATTGGGACAATTACTTTGCTGTGAGCTCTTGAGATACTGTGTGTCCCCCCCCCCCCCCCCCCCATTGTCTGTATGAAGCCAGCTACCAGGATCCACAATTCTGGTTTGATGTTAGTTTGGACATATTTTAATGTGTAGTGCAAAGCTGACTCTGAATTAGAAAACCTGTGCGTGCTTTACTGAATCAGTTTTCATTTGCAACTGCTAGTTAATGAACTATGCAAGCATGTAGTGTTGGTGGTTTAGGGAGTCAAACTAAGCAGTACGTAATGTCAGTCATGCGACAAAACCTGGCACACCTGACTTGAAATACTACATCAATGCAGAAAAAGCAGGACAGTTTTGGTACTGTGCAGCTCTTACATGAAATTTTGAGCTGTTTTTTATAGTACATCCGAGTTTGTAACTTCAGTTTAATTATTCAGCTGACAGTGCTGAAACCCCGTGAGCAGTGTGGAGCTGAGTTAATGTTTAGAGAGTAAGGAACACTATTTTAAGCACCACAGTGTCTTTACACAAAGCCCTGTCTCCCGTTTCCTGCTCAATTTAAGCAGCACTGTTGGAAAAGATAAAAATCGTATTTAGGAATCAGCATCTTGTTGATTGGGAAGTAAACCAGTTTCTCATATTTTGCCATAATTTTTGCTGTTTTTTGCATTTTGCTTTGAAAGGCAGTTTTGATTCATTAGCTAAGCAATTTTGAGTAATGGCATAATTTTCATCTTGCTAGTGTATATAAAGAGTAATTGTAATAATACTCATGGATTTAAGCCAGTATTAAAGGTGACAGCATGAAGTGAATTTGACCTACTCGTTAGCAGGCTAGCATTATTAATTTCCAAATGCAGCCTATAAATCAATCTATTTCTGCAGAAATCTGGGTGTAATTCTTGTCTACCTCTGCCACTGATGAAACAGACTGTGAACATTTTTGCAGTCAGTGAGAAAGACACACATAGAAGTAATAACTCAAAAGTTTAATAGGTAATTTATTAAATAGCAGGCAGTAAAGCAAGAGGCAATGGCCAGAGGTTACAGCTTGGGAGGGGCAGATTGGATGCCAGGAAAAGCTTTTTCAGCTGACGATAGTGCAGCATGGAGAGAGACTGTGCAGAAGGCCAAGGGGAGTCGCAAAGCTCATTGAGAGCTGTTAATGATCCTTCTTTAGTGGGAGATTGGGTCAAAGACATTCAGAGCTGTTATAGCCAACATCCGTAAGGTTCTGTGATTGCGTTTCACTACAAGTCCTGAACCAGGAAAGTCAAAGATGAATGCTCTAAAAAGCAAAAGTAATCTGTCACGGCCTTTTTTTTTTTTTTTTTTTTTTTTAACCATAAGTAGCCAATAACCTCTGTTTGATGCTCACCACTTTAATTAGTTGTTGGAAACTAGACCTGGAGTTAAAGTAGTTCCTTTCTAATGTAGCTATACGACCTTCACAGTACTGGATTAGCATCTAATTTTGGATGCTGACTACACTCTTGCATGAGCATGCAATATTAAAAGAGGTTTTGGCTTTGCTGCTTCCTTCATGTTGATGTCTGCTTGCAGTGGCTTCTTTTGTGTCTGCGTTTTCTATTCTTATGGGGAGCCTATAACAAAATCTCAGCTTCTGACATTTTTTTTTTTTTATTTTAAATATGCAACGGTCTGCTTGCTAGGAGTAAGTCTGAAATATCTGAAAGTTAACTCCAAAAAATCTTTTGGACCCTTGCTTGCTTTCTGCAGACATGGGAGGTGATACACTTTTTTGAAAGAACTTGCAAAGATCTTCCAGTAAGAAACTCTTCCAGAAAATCTTGAATTA
This sequence comes from Ara ararauna, assembly GCA_028858755.1. Lineage (NCBI taxonomy): Eukaryota > Metazoa > Chordata > Aves > Psittaciformes > Psittacidae > Ara > Ara ararauna. Next base: position 26,270,810 of record CM054382.1, on the reverse strand, counting down.
TCCCCTGTGATAATCTAAGTTCTTGAACCAGTTTGCAGGAGACTCTCTGAAAACAAATTCCAGACTGTGGTCATAATTAAAATAAGGAATAGTTGAGGAATGGGCAATTTTGGTCTTTGCATTAAATAACACTGGCCATGTGTGCATTTATTGTGAATATTTTTTCTCCTCATTTTAGGGTAAAAAGTTGCCATGCAGTCTTGCAGCAGATGCTGAGGAAGGAGAAGTTTCAGATGAGGATAGTGCTGATGAAATTGAAGATGACTGCAAATTAAAGCCTTGCTATGTATGTGCATTTATACAGTTCCTAGGACTGTTATAACTCGACATCTCTTACATGCATACTCTATAATCCTACACAGTTGTTAGCAGATGAGTTTTTGGCTATGATTTCTAAGTCATGTCCTTGAGATACAGAAGTTCTATAATTTTACATTTAGATATAGAATTATATTGTTTGGAAATGCACAGTTTGTGTTTTAAAGCATATAAATAAAGGATTTAAGTACCTCAGGTTCACTAGACTGTAAGCATTAATGCCAGCAGCTGCAAGCTTGCTAGGCTTTTTTCAGATACAAATGTGTAGTACTTAAAGCAATGGCATGATGGATTTGCTACACAATTACTAGATGAAAATTGAGACATACAAATGAAACAAATACGAGGTGTGAAACATGTTCATTTTCAATCCTTCTGTTTCTTATTTTTTGACACAGAAGACTGATTTCTGTTTGCTTTCTTAACTCTTCAGTCATTTTTCTGCTAATTTTATTACATATTTTTTTGCTACAAGCTGAAACTGGTGTGCATTATCCAGCAAGTGGGTTTTTTTCTAGTCAGGAGACAGCTTTGCTTCACCAGTTAAAACTTTTCAACAAAGAAAATGCTGTCTACGGAGACGTAGAAAGAATTGATTTGAAAGAATTCAAATTAGTACTTGGCAAGTCTACGTGTTTAGCTTGCTCAGTGACTCATAATGTTATATTTTTGTTGGTATTTACTACAGTATTGGAAATATTTGGTATTAATTTATGGGGAAGCTTGACTCCCAATTCCATAAATCTTCAGGAATATGATCAATTTTAAGTACAGCTACAAAACTCTGCACGTTTAATTTCAAGGAAAAAGTATATATTGAAAGAACATAATTCTAATTATGGGTGTAGAGAGATGAGATGAGATTGCTCAACTTTTTCTGAAACCAATGTAAAGCCTGAAACCAATGTGCTATTCACAGGAGCAGTCTGTGTAATCCATGTATATTTTACTAACGTGGCTTGAGCACTTCTGATAAGATTATGCTTTCTTTAACAGAAAGATCTAAGAAAAATTTGGCAATCCTTAAAGCCAATGCAAAACACAGTATGTCCTTTGGGGCTAGAAATGGAACATGTTAGGACAGAACAGTTGCTTTCCTCTCCTTTCTCAGGAGAGGTCTCACACCCCAGTGACAAAGGGATGCTAAGTGCCCACTGTTCTACAAGGTCCATTTTTATTTTAAGCACGTTATGTAAGAAACTGGTTTCTGTCTGTATAGTACGTATGAGTGTTGTTAACTCCTCTTTCTTAATGTTTGGAGCCAAAGTATAGTGATGCTGAGTTGTCTGGTATTTTGGAGGAAGTGGGTAAGTGCATTAGCTAGAAATTCATGTCATCATCTGAGAGAGATCAGACTTGTGACAGTTTTGAAAGAAATTGCTAACACTAGGGCCAGGTTCTGGGCGTTCCACGTGGTGGACTGTGCTTTGGTGAGGCAGTGTAAGTTGTGTCAAGAGGACTAAAAAGAAAAAGGAAAATGGAAAGGGCTATAAAAGCCACTAATAGAAAAGGCAAGGTTATGCAAGACAGGATTATACAAGAAGCTTTTTCTTGCACAAAGAAAATGTTCAGAGTGTTGTGTTTCCCGAAGTGTGTGTAATGCTTCCTCAGGCTGTTCCAGAAGCAATGGACATAATAATCTACTTTAACTGGATTTCTTTCAGAGTAATGGTGCAACTGAGCACCAGGTGGAATCTTTTATAAGGACAAAACTGGAATCTCTAATGAAAGAATCCCAAATCAGGGACAAAGAAGATCCTGACAGCTTTACTGTGAGAGCCCTGCTAAAGGCAACTCATGAGGGTTTAAATGTTAACCTGAAGCAGGTATGTGGGTTTTTCCCTTTCATATGCTGTGTTCAATATCAAGAGAGTACAATGTGTATTGCACATTTTTCAGATGAGAAAGTTGATAACTTTTAAACAGCTTCTGAAAGTTTGCTTTGTCCAAAGTGAAAACTTGGAACTATTTCAGGGAAATATCTAGGAGAATTCGGTCAATTGTGAAGAGTATGTGGCTTCAATGTTTTCTAATCTGGTTTGTTCCTTGTAACACTTGGAAGCAACCAATTCAGTAAGTACCAATCGCAAGCATGTATCAGGCTGTCATGGTTTAAGACTAACTCACGCAGTCTCTCTCTCTCACTCACTTCCCCCTCTTTCTTCCTCCCACTCCCGGAGGGATGGGAAGGAGAATCGAAAAGAATGCAACTCCCACAGGTTGAGATAAGAACAGTTTAGTAACTCAGGTATAACACAAATCACTACTGCTACCACCAATAATAATGACAAGAGAAATACAAAGGGAAAAGAATACAATTCTCACCACCTAATACCAAGCCCGACCACGCAGTGCACCCCCCACCCTTCTGGGTCTCTGCTCTCTGCTTTTACATCCTGGGCATGATGTGCTGTGGCACGGAATAACCTCTTTGGTCAGTTTGGGTCAGGTGTCCTGTCTCAGCTTCCTCCCGACTTCCCCTCCTCCCTGGCAGAGCATGAAACTCAGAAAGTCCTTGGCCAGACCAAAACATCGCTAAGCAGTAACCGAAACGCTGGTGTTATCAGCACTGTTCCCAGGCCCAAAGTCAAAAACACAGCGCTACACCAGCTACCAAGGAGGAGAAAAAATGACTGCTACTGCTGAACCCAGGACAGTATCCACCCCTTATTCCATACCATTCACGTCATGCTCAGATCCCACATTTTCAATATACCATCACATGTATATATATACATCCACACTCACATACAGAGAGAGAGAGAGAGATCATCCCTTAGTGCATAAACCAATCCCTGCAAAGCTGCTGAGTCCATTTGGTCTGTGATGTCAGGCTCCATCTTTTGTAACAGCCTTTCAGAGCAGGAGAGGCTGTGTGCAGTGTTCACACTCGTCAATAACCTGGGCAATAGTGTCCATTGCTAAGTCCACCCCTCGATCATGAGTCCACCTGGATGCTGCATCTCTGCCCTGATGGCCTGAGGTGTCATGGGCCCACCAGGCTCAAAATAATTCACCCTCCCCTCCAGCAGTTTCTGCAGCTTGTCGTTCGGGACTTCATACAGCTGCCTTCCATCTGTGATGCTTCCAAAGCACTGGAGGGGCCCAGTGGACTAGGTAGTCGCCCATACTGTCCCACACACCCTGCCACTCATGACTGTACAACCTTGCGGAACATCTCTTGGTCATCCTACACTGTAGCCTAACCCCAGATAAGGCCCACACCCCACTCTGCTTAACTCTTGGGACCAGATGAAATGGTTGTGGGTAAAACACACTCTGTATGCATGCCAGCACTGTGATCCCCATCACAATCAGCAGGCAGGTCTCAAGGGTACCCAAATGCCATTCAAACCCTTCAGAGCTCTCAAATGAGGCTGCTATACTTGTCACTGGGGCTGGTGTAGCTGCTGTGCTTGCTGGCTCTCTCACCACCAGCTGCTCTTTGTCTGAGTCCAGGTCTTCCTCCTCTGCCTTGCTGGGAAGTGCTGCGTAGTCTCCTGTATCCGGCTGAGGCTTGGGCTCACGGGGCTCTGCGGGTGGCTGCTGGGGAATGCTCTCGGCCACCGCTGGCCTGGGCTCGGCTGTAGGGCTCTGTCCTCTGTTGTCATCTCCTCCCACTGCTCAGCAGCTGCCGGGCTGGGCTTGGCAGGGGGGGGGCTCACCCCTTCTGCCACCTCCTTCATGGTCTCTTGATCCCCGGGGCCGCGCTTCCGGGCCGTTTTGGCTGGCGGCGGCTCCTGGGGCAGCCCCCCCTCAACTTCCCACAGCCTCGTGAAGACGGAGGCGAGGATGAGGGCCAGGACGGTGAAGAGCAGCCGGACTGCAGGTACACATCTGCCCCCCTCTGCTACTGGAGCCTGCCCGTATTACAAGCCATTCCAATAAAGTACAATGAAACAAGAACCTTAACCCAAAACCCATATCCGAAAATTGCTAAGATAACAAATACTTGGCTGTAGGTAAGGTACAACAGGCTGAAACCATGAAATCAGGAGCAACAACTTTGAGAGCCAATAAATCAGCGTTGTGATGAGTGGCTATTAATCCTGTCGTTATCTCAACTCTTCGTGCCCTACGTTGGGTGCCAAAAAGAACTGTCGTGGTTTAAGCCTAACTCACAGGGCCCGTTCTCTCCCTCACTTCCCCCTCTTCCCCCTGCTCCCAGAGGGATGGGAAGGAGAATCGAAAAGAATGCAACTTCCACAGGTTGAGATAAGAACAGTTTAGTAACTGAAGTATAACACAAATCAGTACTGCTACCACCAATAATAATAATGACAAGAGAAATACAAGGAAAGACTACAATTCTCACCACCTAATACCAAGCCCGACCTCACCGTGCACCCCCCAACCCTTCTGGGTCTCTGCTCTCTGCTTTTACATCCTGGCCATGATGTGCTGTGGTATGGAATAACCTCTTTGATCAGTTTGGGTCATGTGTCCTGTCTGCTTCCTCCTGGCTTCCCCTCCTCCCTGGCAGAGCATGAAACTCAGAAAGTCCTTGGCCAGACCAAAACATCACTAAGCAGTAACTGAAAACACTGGTGCTATCAGCACTGTTCCCAGGCCGAAAGTCAAAAACACAGCGCTGCACCAGCTACCAAGAAGGAGAAAAATGACTGCTACTGCTGAACCCATGACACAGGCAATTCAGATTGTGTCTCGAAAGATCCTTTTTCTATTGCCTTAGTCTTATGAAGACTGGCCATAATAACAGAAAGTGTTCTCTGCCTGTAATGCCAATGGATGAAAGGAAAGGTTTTTTTTATGACTTTGAGACTGTTTCAGGTCAAGAAGGATAGGTTTTCTTTTCCTTTTTGACATCAAACTACTTTTGTAAAACAATAAAAATGTATCAGAATTTTGACTACATCACTAAACAGTACCTTGAATCCACGGATACCATGCTTTCACCTCAACTGTATGCAAACCTCAGTTAAATACTGAGTGAATTGTGTGGGGGATGTGCCTACTCTATAAGAGGTATAGTCTTAAAGGTCAAGTACATGTAGCTTGGCTTTCTGCATGTCTTCCCACTCTTTAGGGCTTATGTAGTTCTCATCAATCTCTTTCTCCAAGGCTGGACCTATGAGACTTTTCCCTGAAGCCAGACTTGACTACAGTAAACACACTAGGCTTGTGCTGATGCTCGAGACATCTGTAAAACCCATGTTGTGGTGGGAAGAGGCTGTAAGAATGCAGAGGACAAAGCAATCTGACCTGACAGAGAAGGGTTATTTTCAGACTGGCTTTGCAGTCTAAGAACAGAGTCAGATTGCTTGTTCCCTTTTGCCTTCAAATTGGGATTTCAGAGAACAAACTCCCTGTGTTAGTAAATATGATTAGATATAAGTCATTTCAGTGTTACTTTGTGTTAAAATTACATTCACTGTGTTCTCTGATGTCTGGAAAATTATTGGCCCCTAGATAGCTTTTGAAGGGGTAAGGAGTTGTGTTTAAAGAATGCAAATTTCCATAAGGCGTTGGTGTTGGATATGATGACTGAGATTACCCATTACATGTCATAAAAATACTGATAATACTTTAGTAATACAAGTGTGTTATTCAGATATCTGTCAGGTAATAATATTAAATGATAGAATTTTCTAATTGACATTTGAAATTATTGAGATCTCTTGCTGCAACAATCCTGTGTGAAGATTGATTGTACGTGACTCTTTCTAAGGGTCTTATAGCAGTACAGAGCTGAACAATTAATAATAGTCAGTTAAAACAACTGGAAGAATAATTTATAGCCACTGTTGACTCAGATGGGAGGAAGCTAACTGGTTAAACACTTTGGTGGTTTTGTAATTGTCTAACTCATTAGCTGGCTTTGTTGGTGTTGTAAAGCTTTTTTCTAGTAGTTACTGTGTAATTGATGTACCAGAATGGCATCTGTTGGGAATTTTTTCTACTTTTTGGTGGTCAGATCTCATTTTCCTTTATTGCAAGTTTTATGTGCTCATCTGCAGTAATTACCGAGCGGGTTCTGGGGGTAGGTGAGCAAGGTAAGCAAGTAGTGTGTACAATACTTACTGTCAGTCAGGAATAATACTAGTTTCGGTTTGCTGTTGAAACTGTCAACTCTCACCCTTATCTGAGGGAGAAAAGTACTTTATCTGCTGAAGTTTCATTCAATGTTTTACAGAGACTTTCATCTTGAGCTAGGAACAAATCTTTGAACATAGGTACAGAGGCTATTGACTTCCTTGGATGTAGTGCCCTTACCGTGACAGTAGTCAGAAGTGAATTCCAACTCAACACTGAACAGGGAATAATTGGAATTCATAGGAATTGCTGAAACCCTGGGGGAATATTCTTCAGCACCTTTACATCTTTGTTTTGCTTTTTAGAAGAGGAAGGAGTGTGCTTTTCTGACAGAAAGAGCTAGGCACTGCTTGGAATTATCAAACTTATGTCTAGGGGCATGGCTATAAATGTGAAACTCAAGACTTCAGGCTGCCTGTGGAAAGTCCGCATTTATTTGCTAGATTTTTTTATTCCCTTTTCCTTTGTGACTGTTTTCAAGTGCACTTTCAAATGTTGTGTTTTGTTGTTGCTTGCCTGTTTTTGCTAGACTGCTTTTTGTACATGGTTGGTTTTTGCCTTAAGTGTCGATATTTTTCCTTAATGCTAGAGGGTTGCTAAGCTATCAAGTATGTAAGCAAATTAGAGAAGTCCTGTGAAGATCTTGGATTTCAGTTTATGTTCACAGATCAGTATGTTGCAGTTTAGACTTTAACTCACTTTTATTTTCACTTGGAATCACTGTACTTTTCTAATAGTGAATCAGAGTGACATTCAAAAACTTAACGTTGGGTAGAAATTATGTCTTTTAGAGACTGTAGCAATCTCTTTAAGGATGCTTCTGAAGGTATCTTGTTACACTTCTTATTGCACTTTCTCTGCACAGAACCTGGACATAAAAGAAGGTGGAAAAAAGTCTCATAGTCGATCATTAATGGGCAACTTCGGTAAACACAAAGTAAGTAAAATGAGAGACTCAGATTGTTCTTCTAGTTCTGGCAGCATTCTAGAGACACTGGGTATGTTTTATTGCTTGGAACAAGCATGGTGTGTATGGGGCAGTCAGAAAGACTACGTGATTACACTTGATACATTTATTGCTGTTCAGAGGAATACTGGCTGCTAGCAGTATTGGAGAATTTTTTAAAGATGAGCATGTAAAGTGAAAACAAAAAAACAACACCAAAACCAACCCAGAAGTCTTGCCTGACCAAAAAGATCATCTTTACCGGTGATGTGGAGTTGCTGGTTTTCTGATCAAACTTGCAATGGCGTAAAAGCAACGTAGACAAATGCCTTCGTGTATTCTTGTTTTCCAGACTTGTGTGCACACGGCACACATAATGTTGGTTTCATTCAGGGTCCAGTTTTGCTGTTTCATACCCTGAGCAGGGCCACACAGGGTGTGCTGTGACTGGCTTTCCACTTGCTTTAGGAAACTGCTGTGACTGAGTACTGGCTCTGGCTTCTGCTTTGTAAAAATGTGTTCTTTTCTGATCTCTTCATGGTTTTGCAGATAAGTTAGATGTTTGTGTAGCTGCTAGGTCAAACTGTTTGCTTCGCTGGGTCTTCACTATTGCAGCTGAACCAAGTAAGATCTGATATAATTCAAATGAGCATGAGGTTTCGTTTTACAGATGGACAGCAGCTACCAGAATGACAGTGGGCCCATGTTTCCTCCTATTCCCCTATATTGACAAATGTGTTCGTGTCATCCACCTCCCCTGTTACCACACTCCCACAGTGCTTTGAGGCTTGGATTTATTGAACATGTAACCTCAGCATGATTTGGTTCAACTGAAAGCTTCCTTCCTCCTGGGTCAATTAGCAGATACCAAGTAAATAAATCAGCAGATAGGCTTGTCATGAAAGGAGCACGAAACAGGTCTGCAGCTGAGTCACTGTGCTGCCAGCGCTTCCTCTGCCCCAGCCTGCAAGACACCTGTATTCCTCTTCAGTGCTCTCTGCAGTGAAAGCTGCATCTGAGCAGGGAACACACTCTGTAATTGATAAAATCTGAGCATCAGTTTAGGAAAAACAACACTTAAGAAATACTTCGTACAACTTAATCAGCCACCAGTTCATCTGCCCTGGAGTCAGCTGGGACCCATCAGAAATTCTCTAAGCAGGACTCATTTACACTTCGATTGTAAGCTTACATCAGATTGAAGTGGACATACTTCTTTCCGCAGCTTTAGCTAAGTGCACATTATTCATTCAGAATATGTTGAGATCTGTAAGTACCTGTTGTGCATGATAGTGGACACTTCTCTTTGTAACCTGTGCTCACTGATGGGAAAACAAATGCTGTGGAATGAGATATCACAGGCAAAAGTCAGCCACTAAAAATTGCGGGTTACGCTGAGGGCTGGAAAGTATGTCAATAATTTAATTACTACAACTGTCTAACCTAATGGATAGAGAAGGTTGGAAAGCCCATTTGCTTCGTCTCTGCTGAGAAAAATCAGATTATATATAGATTCATTTTTTTCCCCTGATTGTGTTGTAGACTGAGGCAACAGGGATGTCCAGTAACTTCCCACTTCTGCCATTCCAGCAGATATTTTTGCAGATACAGAATTATCCGCTCAGGGATATTGACTTGGGGTATTTTCAGCCAGCTCTAGTGCCTCATGTATAAACTCTTTAAAAACTGCCAGTGGAGGGACAAACACGCTAAGGCTGGCGGTTCCTGCAAGTTAACTGTGGGAAGCATCCACAGTGCAGACCTTCAGATTCCAAAATTGAACCAAGGAAATTATTCCCAATCTAGGCAATTTTATTTCAGCACTAAAGACAGCAAACTAAATTATGAATATTATTTGTGTATCATAACAGGAGAAAAGAAATCTGTGCTCAATTAGCCATATGAGTAAAAGGATAAGGAGTTTTCAGTTATATTGTTAATTACCCCTTGATGAGAAGGGAATTAAAGAAACACTCACTTGAAGACATTGTTAGTGTTACAAAAGATGTAATGTTGTTGAAATAGAAAACCATTAAATAACAGTTGCTTATGAAATAAAGGTGCTTTGGAGATGTCAATATTTTTATCATAGCTATTTACTGTCTACTGTAATAATTTGGAATAACTTGAATGCTTGTATGGGGGGCTCAAAAGGCAGCAGAAAGATGGTGTTTGAAAATTTTGCCCAGACTATTCTCCACTTCATGGATTATTTCTGGAATTTTCTAAGTTGGGAGTAGCATAGGTAGGTGAAAGCAATGCACATTTAGATACTACTGTGTGTTACTGTTTGTTATATATGATACAGCCCATTAGAATTTCAGCAGGACTGGTGGCCAGTGTACTGGAGACAGTTGGAGCACTGTTGTGCTTTCATGTCAGGAGGGAGCAGGGGAGGGTAGCTGCAGAATATGCACTGGCCTGCAATGGACTGGTCAGTTTGCAGAAATAATATTCTTCAGGCTTGGATTTGTCTGCTTACCAGCAGATAAAACAGCTCCCTGGCTGCAGGCTTGGATCCTTGCAACCAGATAGAGTGAGATCTGGGCACAGGTGCTTTGTGTTGGCTTTTTTTCTCTGCATGTATGGAAACACTTACATGCCACCCAGAGTTTTCTGTTGTCAAACCCCCAGGGGTCATTCTGCATCCTTGTAGGACGCTGGTCTTGTGCTGTAAACCTTCTGCAGCTTGCCCAACCCACTGACATTAATTACAGTAATGTGTATTTATAGAACCACCCCATAAACTGACACAGCTGTGCTTGATTCCTTCCCAACAGAAAGCTGTAAAGGTAGCATCCAAATACCATAGTGCATCGGATGATGATGAAAGTGAGCAAACACCCTGTGGGAAGGAAATGGGGCAGCTCCACAGGTGAGCCATGAATCACCATAGTTTTACAGCTCAGTTAAGCTAGAGGCAATGTTTACTACTATTGATACTTACATGTCATTGCCTCGGGGAAGTCTGTTCTTAAGACCAGGTCATTTATGACACTTCTGTTGGTGTATATTTTGCTTGACTGCTGTAGCCTGATATTTTGATTGCATAGGTTTTCATAGGTTGCAAATAGCTATTACCCTTAGACTGAAAAGAAGTGTGATAGTAATACTCTTCTAATGGAAAAATGCCAATCTGTGTTTTGCATGCTGTAAGAAAACTGTTTAGGCTAGATAAGGGTACATCACAGCCCAGCCAACTTTATTACATCTGAGAATGTAAAGAAAAACCAATCAAAAGAGTGCCATTGAAAATGCATTTTTTTTGTCACTGAAATGCTCCTTTTTCAGCTACAGCTCAAAGCAGTCTGCCTTGTTTATGTTTAGAAGAGCCATGGTGCAGCTATTTCATTATGTTTTAAATGAAAAAATTTGTGTATTGTGATTATAGAGGTACGAGGGGAACAGTCATCTTGGAGCCCTCTCTGAGGAGGTTTGCCACACATGGTCCCTGTTCACAGTTGTTCATTTCCTTATTGATGAAAAGAACAGGAAGGGGGATTGAAATATGCTTTAAATATTGAAAAATTCCAGATTTGTTTTATATATTGAACGTATTTCAGCAGACTGGCTCATCGAAGAAGAACGGTGAAGCTGTGCCGAGCTCTGTCTGACCTAGTGGTGTACACAAACTCTGTGGCTGCCCAGGATATAGTAGATGATGGTAAGGCTGCTGGCACAAGACTTGGGCATGCCTTTTTCACTTTCCTCTTTGAATAGGAGACATGTCTGCCTTCTTAATTTTTCACTTGTTTGTTTGTTGTTTTTGGTTTTGTTTTTTGTTTTGAGGTTTAAGATGTTTTAAAAGCAGAGTAATTAGTTGCCTGTTCCTTTTACTTAACTGACTGCTACTGCTGAACCCAGGACATAGAGAAAGAGTAAAGCACCACCTTTCCCTTGATTTCTCATGTCATTCACCTTTTAGTGACAGTTTTAAAAATGAGTCGTTTTTAGGAGAACCCTCTCCTGTTTTCACAATTTTCTAGAATTTGTCATCATCTTTTAGCTTTATCAATTTTAAGTAGCATCTAATAACATGATAGATTTTTAGTTGTGATAAATATATATGATCCCTATTCAGAAAGTGTGCAGTTGTTTCACTAAACAGTGGTAAGATGGACATTGAGAAAGTTGCAAATGAATTTGTGGGGAAGGTCACTAAATGTGCATGAGCAAACTGTGTGTGAAATTATGTAATTACTATAAAATTAATTCCTAATTTAATAGAATTTAATGGGACAAATTAAGGAGGGTGAAAGCACCATGGAGAGAGTTCAGGATATCTTGCAGGAACAAAGTCTTGAGGAGTTTCAGTGTCATTATTCTGAGCTGACAAGCAGTTTTTTCTGCAGGTCGAGGTGCAGAGAGGTACTTCTGAATCCATCTGATTGCTCTTGACCATTTGGAAAGGAGGGCTTGCTCATCAGAGCACAGTACTGCTCTTACCTTTCATCTAGATCTTGTGCTTTCTTGATCCTAGCTGAAGAGATGGGCATGGAGAGATCATGCAGTTGAGTGGATCTGACTGCTCTCTCACAGTTGGGCACTTTCGCCGAAGAAAGTTTTCTGGGCAATCTTTCTCCCAGAGGGCTGATCAGAGGGGTCTGCCTAAGGGGTAAAACTCTCAGAGGGAAGACTTACGAATTGGAAGGATTGCTTGGATTACTTAGAGAAAGGATGAGTTGAAATGGGTTGAGTGCTTCTATTAATGTGTTACAAGGACAAGAGCCCTGCTGGGCACTTCTTCCCCGGTCTGTAAGCTCTTGAGTAAGATGGTTATCATCATGCTGCCATTAGTAGATTTCTCTATAGATTCTTCTTAGCAGTCATGTCTGGGGTGTTTGGCAAGAGAAAAGGCTCTAGCAATTAGCTTCAGCTCTTGCTTGGCTTCCCCTTCAAGTTCTGGAAGCTTGACAGTAGAACAAAAGACCCTCCTGGAAGGGGAAACTGGTGCTCTTCAGTTATTCAGTGTATGTGATTTGCATATGACAGGGCAATCTATGTTATAATTTAGGACTAAATCTCATGTTCCCCTTGATTAATACCAGCATAACTGAGGTCTGAGTTCAGGTCCCCATCTCCTAGGATTCCTTTATAACCTGTTTGTTGATTTAACAATGCACACAGGATCAACAGGGAATGTGCTATCATTCAGTGAAACAAGAGCCCACCAAGCAGTGCAGCAGAAGGCTGAACAGTTTATGCTTTACAACCAGAAACAGCTTACAAGGGTGTATCCATCAGCCTATCGGATTGATTCCAGCAATTTCAATCCTTTACCTTACTGGAATGTTGGTTGCCAGTTAGGTAGGTGTTGCATGAAAAACTTACTTCTCAGTTCTTTGTGTATGTGATAAGTGAATATTATCATTATCAATGACACCTGAGTTTTCTCTTTCATCAGTGGCACTAAACTACCAGTCTGAGGGACGTGTGATGCAGTTAAATGAAGCAAAATTTAGGGTAAATGGCAACTGTGGTTATGTCCTCAAACCTCAGCAGATGTGCAAAGGTAATGTCCCACTATACATTTCTTACTGTGTCAAGCCTTTCGGAAAGTGTCTTCGTATGAAGTTGTGAAGACACAAGAAAGAACATACATAGAATCTTTAATATTTCCATACATTCATAACTTATTAGAGGGGACCTTTCTGTCTTGTAATCATATAACCAAGGGCTGTTTAGCTCAGAAAAGGTTGCAAGAAAGTGGAATGGAATTTTAAAATTAATCAACAGCTGTTTCATACTCTGTACTTTCTTATGACTGAACTTTGGCTATATGTATGCATCTTGGGTGATACTTCTTCTGTGTGTCTTCTCCTTACAATTCTCATTCCTTGCCATCTTTTAGGCACATTCAACCCCTACTCTGCTGATCCACTTCCTGCCAGTCCTAAAAAGCAGCTTATTCTGAAAATCATCAGTGGACAGCAGCTACCTAAGCCCCCTGACTCCATGTTAGGGGACAGAGGAGAGGTAAGATGCTCTGATACCAACAGGTGCTTCAATGAGAGGCCCTGGAGTGACATGACAGATTGTGACTCAAATAAGCTTTCTCCTTATTTAAGTATACCAATAGATTTCTGATATTGTCAAGCTTTTGGTCGCTAAATGCTGCATTTTTCCAAGAAGTCTGTATCCAACACATGATGTTTAAGAACTGATTTGTACTTTCTTGGAAATCAGTCATAACTGGCCATAGCTTTTGTGACTGCAAACCATACCTCAACTTATACTTTATGAAGTCATTTCTTATGATTATGCTGCTTGAAAATCCATGTGAATCAAAGGTTTTTGAATTCGTATATGAATTTAAATTAACTCTCTGCATGAATTTTCTTAAAAATTGACTTTTAGCTTTTATTATTGGCTTGCTTTTAAAATACTTTGTTTTTAAAAAATAGATAATAGATCCCTTTGTTGAGGTGGAAATTATTGGGCTACCTGTTGACTGCTGTAAAGATCAGACCAGGGTGGTTGACGACAATGGTAAGATAATCTGGCTGATTTCTTCTTCTTGGAGTAAAATATTAAGTATTGTGAGACCTCTCTTGGAGTATTGTGTGCAGTTCTGGTGTCCTCAACATAAAAAGGACATGGAACTGTTGGAACAAGTCCAGAGGAGGGCCACGAGGATGATCAGGGGACTGGAGCACTTCCCATGTGAAGATAGGATGAGAAAGTTGGGGCTATTCAGTCTGGAGAAGAGAAGGCTGCGTGGAGACCTCATGGCAGCCTTCCAGTATCTGAAGGGGGCCTATAGGGATGCTGGGGAGGGACTCTCCATGAGGAACTGTAGTGATAGGACAAGGGGCAATGGGTTCAAACTTAAACAGGGGAAGTTTAAATTGGATATGAGGAAGAAATTCTTTACTGTAAGGGTGGTGAGGCACTGGAATGGGTTTCCCAAGGAAGTTGTGAATGCTCCACCACTGGCGGTGTCCAAGGCCAGGTTGGACAGAGCCTTGGTTGGCATGGTTTAGTGTGAGGTGTCCCTGCCCCTGGCAGGGGGGTTGGAACTCGATGATCTTGAGGTCCTTTCCAACCCTAACTGTTCTATGATTATATGATTCAGTATCTGTTATTACTTTCTAAATTGCAAAGCTTATTATCTGATGAACTGAAATGATTGTATTCTAACGGTTTAATTCTGAATTTCTGATGTGGGGAGACAGACTAGCTAGAAGTGAAGGACAGGAGCTGTTCACCACATCTTTCTCCTGAATAGTTCTTAAATCTCCTTTATGCAGAAGTTGCAATTTTTATTTATTTATTTTTTTTTTAATGTATGGAAAATACATGTATAACTTCAAATGCAATGAAAAAACCAAATCACATCCTAGGCAATTTCACTGTCACCTCAGCCTTCATAGGAGGAAGATGAATAACAGAGTGGGATAGCCTGTTGCAGCAGGAGAGGTGGCATCAGTTCTCATAGGCAATTGTAAAACAATGGGGAGGGAAAAAAAGTAGTTCCTGTTTGTTCTGATCTGGTTTTAGCCTACTGTAATTCTACAAAAAAGCAACTTGCCTTGGTATCCCTGCCAGCTGCCCAAACAGAACCATTTTGTTTGTAAAAGCAACCCAAGAGACAGATCTGTCTCTTTGAGTTACTTACATGATAGAGATTGGGTGCACCTATATCTAGATGAGCAATAAGTAATAAGTTATCATTTGTGTATTTGGTCTGCTTGTTTCCTATGCCTCTTGCTGCATATCATGAAAATTGAGGCTAGTGCTTGCTATGGACTTGTTTTCCGAAATTTCTGTTCTGTTTGCTTTACAGGGTTTAATCCTGTTTGGGAGGAAACACTCACTTTTACTGTCCACATGCCTGAAATAGCTTTGGTGCGATTTCTTGTTTGGGACCATGATCCTATAGGGCGAGACTTCGTTGGACAAAGAACCCTGGCCTTTAGTAGTCTTGTGCCTGGTCAGTCCCACTTGTTTGATTTAGAAATGTAGCTGCAGAACAAACAGCTTTGAACTTAAAGTTTAAGATGAAGTTATCAGCATAAGAGATATGCTTATATCTCTGAGACTTCTTGTTCAAGCATGGACAGTTCTCCTTAGGGTGGTATATTCAGCATTACTTGAGGGAGTTTGGGTGTCTGTGCTTTTGGAAATTACTATTGGGGTCTGATTTATAACTTGGAGGCAGTTTGTTCTGGGGTGGGCTTGGACAACAAGTAAGAACCTAAGAGAAGTTTTAGTAAAGGCATAAGGTGGCTTACTGTATATATTTCACTTTTATAGACAGTCATTACCAGTTGTGCTTAAAATTATTTATGGTGCAATATTTTTGGCTTACTAGGTTATCGTCATGTGTATTTAGAAGGACTGACAGAAGCATCCATATTTGTTCATATAATCATTAATGACATCTATGGAAAGGTAGGTATATCTGGAAATTTACATCTTTTATGACTTGTTTATTTTAATTCTTCCGATAAAAATGGATTTAAATATATCACAGAAAGCCACAGATTTGTGTGGTTTCTAAATGATTCTTTCAGCTTAGGTTTGTGGCAGTTTGTACCTTGGTTTAGCAGTGCCTAGCTGTCCCTGGCAATGATCAGTAATAAATTTGAAACAAAGTATTCCGATTATACAATAATGGCATAGCACAATATCTGATTCTCTATTGTCCTCAACTTGATGTCTTCATTTATACTTGTATCTATTGGTAACTACACACATACAAGAATCATCATGCTCAAAGAAGAGAAATGCAATGCCTTATAGTGTTTTCTCTGAGGAGCACTGAGCCAGGGTACCCATTCACAGCACACCCATGTCCAGTGAAACCTGTCTTTCTCCAGCTCAGATACCCCAATAACAGCAAAGACATGCTTTTGTTGGAGCACTCAGGAAGGAGAAGGATGTAGCTCATAGTGCGTAGTGGGGTTCCTTGTTGGTGATCAGCAAGGAAAGCATAATGTACTTTTACTCTAGACTTAGCATGCATGTACTCATCAATGTTCTTACTGTTAGCACCTAATAATTATCATGTCCAAACACAGTAAGTACATTTCTTCAGTGTGGTAAACTAATTTTATTTTAAAGTAAATCTTGAGAACTGTAACAGCACCAGAACATGGTGTTTGGCAAGCTATTTCAGCAACTAATTTAAATCTTTAGGGTTTTAGAGCAGAGATTTTGGTTTTCTGCAAGATTAGTGATTTTAAAATGTGTTTTAAAATGAAAATAAAAGCACAGTCCTTTTTCTGTGCATTCCTGCTTCAACTGCCTTCATGAGCAGTTCACAAGCTGTCATTGGAGAAAACTAGCACAAATAAATTAAGGCTATATCCAATAGAATGCTAAAATAAAATAGCTCTTTGTATTGATTGAAAAACTCAAGCAAACAGAAAACCCACACAAACCAACCTCCCCACCTCTATGAAGGGTAAAGGTTGAAAAGAGCTGTTAGCCCTCAGTCTTTCTTGCTTCTGAGAGTAGATGCAGAGAATGTCATGTCAGATATGTAAAACCACAGTTCTGCAAGCACCCAAGGAAAGCTGAGTGGAACAGAAATAGAAAATAACATGCACAAGGCCTTGGTATAGTCCAGATCCTTACTCAACTCCTCTACCTCTGTCATCACTGATCCCATTAGATTACTAAATGATTCAATGGCGGCTCTGTAAGCAACTTAGATATCTTGCTCTTGGCATCCTTGTCTCAGCACAGGGACCAGGGTTTCAATGTACTCCTCTGTTTTTGCCTCCACAAGTGTTCTTCCTGCGAGGGAGGACAGCAGCAAGGTGGTGGAAGGAACAGCACTGACCATTCCAGATCTGTTCATGTTCTGTGCACAAAGAGAATCTTTCAGTATTCAAGGTAGACTTTGTTCCTCCTAAATCAGTGTAAAAAGAGAAACAGTAGTGAACAGGCTGGAATTCACTGCAATGTATACCTAGATCTGTATGTGTCTGGGTACAAGTGTGAAATTGCATACAGTTTTGGTGGTAGTCTGTAGCAGAGCCTGTTTGGCTATTGCTCATGGCTCATGTGCTCTTCAAAGAAGAAATAGACTCATGAAAAATAGTAAAGATTAGTTTCACAGGGAAGACCAAGAGCAGGAAGGGAGGAGAAGACCCATTGAGATTTGATCTCTGTATCACTTGGTCTATTCATCTAATGCTTGCCTTAATGATGGGCTGTGCTATTGTTTCTAATGTATAAACAAAGGCTGAATGCATGTTTGCATCCTTACAAGTGAGGGTATCTATTCAAGTTTCTGAGAGAGGCTTACTTTAGACTAATAAATAGGTTTAAATTTGCTGTAGAGCAGTTATATTTACAGCTGATGTACTACTACCTTATTTGCTTGTATCAAGCTTGTAGCCAAATGTATTTGCATTTTGTTTTTGCCTTTCAGTGGAGTCCTTTAATCCTCAATCCCAGTTACACAATATTGCACTTTCTAGGAGCCACAAAGGTAGACTTCATTAGCATGCACTTTGCACTTGCTGGGCACAAATATTTTCGAATGGTTCCTAACCGCATGATCTGCAACTACCAAACTTACATCATTCTTCATTCAGACTCTGAAACATTTGAATATTGCTTTGATGAAGCCCATGCATAGAATTCTAAGTTAATGTGTAGCCTGTCACTGTAGTACACTTCTTACAATCTTGTCATCTCTGATTAGGAGATTTTGAACAAACTTCTTATAATTGTGACAGGCTGCCATCCTAATGAGGAGAAATACAGACATGCATGAATTCATGGAGACCAGTGCTGATAGTTTCTTGGTCAGAGCAGATGTGAATTGCTTGGTGTGAATTTTTGCTTTGCTGCATTTTTAACTTTGCCTTCATCATTCATAAATACTTTAGAAGCAGGCCTTTTCATTGTATTCATACAATAGTTTGAACTCACTTGAAACTGTGGCTATTCTTGTCCTTTCAGAATAAGCAACTGATAGGACTCAGGGGTCTGTTTAACAAGAACCCAAAGCACGGTTCTGCTGAAACTAGTGGGCACTGTGTACGGAAGCGATCTCTTGGTGATAGAATTCTTCGGCGCACAGCCAGTGCACCAGCAAAAGGTAGAAAGAAAAGCAAGATGGGTTTTCTGGAAGCTACTGAAATTAAAGATAGTACATCAGAACCAACAGACCTGAAGGACAAAGAAGGAGTTGTAAGGCGTACAAGTCGGAGCTTGCAAGCACGTCCTGCTTCTATGCCCGTGGACAAATATCTTCTTGTAGGACTGCCATGCCCAGCAGATGAAACTGCCCAAGATGCCAAAGGAAAAGAAAACACATCTGGTAAGATACTTCCAAAATTCCTATTGATGTAGTAATTTGAAATAGTCTGCTAAAAGGCTTAGTTCTGCAGTTTCTATGCAAGTAGTTTTACTCAACTCAAGAGTTACTGGACAAAATTATTCTACAAATGAGGCAAATGAATGGCAATAATTTCTGGAAGTACTCTTAAAAGGGCACTTCCCAAAATTCTTTTTTGTAATTTAAGAAGCAACCTTCAATTGTATTTCATCAGTTTCTGGTTTACTACTATCCATTTACATATGGAACCGGAGCTGCTGGCATGGTGGGTTTTCTCTCTCCATTTTCAAGGAGGAACAACAGCATGCAGCATACGTTTTTGGAAATAAGTGTGTGCAAAGACTAATGCAGACTTTCAAATAGATGTAAAGGGGGCAAAAGTAGGTCAAACTCTACCCAGCAGTCTTGATATTAACCTAGGTTGCTTAATTTAATTTATATGAAAAGCATGTGTTGGGATACAGTCATGGTCTTCTATTGTTGATGCACAATACAATTTAATTCTTAAAATATCCTTTTTTTCCTAAGTACATTCAGCAATAATAGTCCTGGTTTCAAAATCCAGTTATTCCCATGGCTACAGCAAAGTTAGTGTGTTTGACCTGCCTAATATTTGATTTGCTGGATTATTTACATAAGCTTAGGAATCTTGAATACAGTATCTGTAGTTCATGAGACCTGCTGTCTTCACCCTGAGCTTTTACCTAGTCCAGACCGTCTATACTGCTTTTTGGGGCTGTTTTTTTGTTTGTTTGGGAAGAGCGTGTGCACTCACACAGACTGTCCCTATAAGGCTGCAGGGGTAGCCAGATCCTAGTTCTGACAGCGCAGTGTTTCTACAGTTAGTCCTGCAGGGCTCTTCCTCAGCTGGCACAGGACAGCCAGAAGCACAATCTGTCTTCCTTGGCACACAGAGAGTGCACAGAGAAGCTCTCTTGGCTGGAGGGAGTGATAGAAATGCTGCTCTGAATATTTTCAGCTAGGAAGCAGCAGCTTCCAGCAGCCACAGGAGCCACCCTAAAATAGGGGAACTGCTGGGAGCAGTTAAGAATATGTTGTTAAGTCACCTTTGTTCTACTTGCCTATATAAGTGGCTCTGAAGGAACAGATAATCTGCACATCACATTGTAAAAGAAGTTAGGAGAAACGGCAAGCAAAATCAAACCAATTCTTTTTCTAGCACCCTGAGAAGAAACTGTAGACAGACAAAAAAGGATATTCCTTGTAAAAGAAGTTGACTTTGAAATGCTGTATTTTAAATTGAAAGATCCTCTAGATAAACCTTTGAAGATGATACAGCTCAGCCATTCTTTGCAACAGATGTAATAATTTCTTACATATTTCTTCCTAAAATGCTACATACAAACACACAAAATTCTTTAGAAGAAAAGTTTTTGGAGGTCAGAATTATTCACTTACAGCAAAATAACCTTTGTAGAAAACACAGACCTTGGTGACATGACCTGAGAAAAACAGAAGCTGTCACAGGGAATGAATCCTGCCCCTTCTAACTATGAGAGGCATAGAATTCTGTCCATTAGAGTCTCCATAAGGAAGGCTAGTCTATGAAGGATTGATCACCTTAGACATCAAGAAATGAGAGATGAAGGAGATGAAATTCCGAATGGAGCCCTCTTCTGTCCCCAGGGGACCTGTTCCCTTCTCTGTGCTGCAGGAGCATCCTGGCTTAGTGGTGGATGTAGAGAAAAGCTGCCTGTGTCCCCTATTTTATTTTTTGTGTGTGTGCGTAAGCACCTGTGTGGAATAGTGGTAAGAAAAGGTACAATGCACCCTTGTGCACCTACAGGAATAGGCCTGCGTATTCTCATAAAGTAAACTCAGCCTTAATATTTCAGGTAGGAGGCAGCTTCACCCATGGGAATTACTAGGTAGTTGAGGTGTTCGTTATTGTAGAATGCAGTGAAGAATGGAAAGGGCTGGCTGTCCAACAGAGATGTTTCTTGCTAAAATACTATGGCTCAGCCTATCTCTAGCGCCTTAATTGGAATTATGCCAAGTGGTCCATTTTCACCTTTGTTCTTCGTAGAAAAAAGAATAAATTACAAATCAAAGCAGTGTACATCTCCCCCATCCTTATCTAGAAGCACGTGGAAAGCTTGGGAGACTTTCAGATTTTGGAGAGCAGCAAAAACAGACATGTCCGTTAGAAACAGTTCTTACTGTGGGGATTCAGTCGCTGTTAGTGAATGATCAGGGCTTCTCTCATTTCCTCCTAGGGTACCTGATTTCTAGCAAATGTTAGATACTGTATGTATTATGCTGAGCTTTCTTCTGTAGTCCCTGCTTGATTAAAAGCTCCAAAGGAATGGGTCTTGGAGCTTGGATTTGGCATATAAAGACATGTAAGAAGATTTGGTGGAGAAAATATCTAATTCACTTTCTTTAAGGAATTCAAAATCTTGCTCTCATGAATGTAGCATGCTGTTAGAAGATCAAAAATGAAATCCTTAAATTGTAATACTTTGCAGTAACTACATGTATAAAACAGTCTGGAATCCATCTATTTGGTACTTTCTACTCAGCTCTTTTAAGCATGATCTGGTTTCAAAGTATTATGTTTTTTAACAGAGCTGTTTTGTTCTGTCTTTATTGCCATGCTTCTTTATAGTACAAAACTGAATAGGAACACAGCTGAAGGTAATACCATGTGCAAGCTATGATATGGTGCCTCATTAACATTATTTGCAACAAATATTACATCACATGCTTGATGTAATAGACATTCAAAGGAAGTTTCAGTGAAGTGCCTGCAGTTGTATTTTTCCATTTATTCATATCACTCAGATAATTTGTACCTGCACAACCCCATGATTAAGTTCTGTCACAAACTGTACCTGATTTTGCGTTCTCCATTTGTCTGTCTAAGGACAAAATAGTTGTTAATAAACAACACAATATTGTATGCAACTAATATGTTTCTTTTTTAATTTAGCCAACAGTGATGACAATACAAACGAGAAGGAAACAAACTTGAAAGAATCTGTTTTTCCATGTTTGGAGAAACCAGCAAATACTTCAAATTTGGCATCTCAGTTTAAGAAGAAGAATGACCAGGAGACTACAGTTGACTATGTAGTATCACCTCTACAAGAACAACCTGAAAATTTAGTTTTTGCAAGTGGGGTAGCTGAAGCAAATCACCTTATAGACTATCAGGAAAATAATCTTTGTGATAAAACTGTCCCTCTAATGCAGCACTCTGATTTTGAACTTGCCACAGAAAAAATGCATAACAAAAACTGTGCAGACAATAAAAAGGAAGATGACACAAAGGGGTCTAAGGAGGAGAAAATAACTCATGTAGGGACTTCCCTTTCCCAAAAAGAAGAGATGGGAAGTCAAAAATATGACATCATCAAGAAAAGCACTGCAGCACTTCTTTCTTTGACAGGTATTTCTTCTACCACTTGCCCTGATGCGCCTGATTTGCACTCTAATCTAACCATGCAAGACAGTGACCTTTCTCACCTTATAGATGAAGTTTCTTTAGTGAATGAGAGCGAGATGGATAGCGCTGTCTCAGCTCTGATTGGGCAGTTTGATGTCACAGATGATGAAACTAATCTTACAGCTGTATCAAGCCTCCATGGCACTAGCAGCCAGGCCTTCAGTATGACGGCTGCACATGCATGTGTGCTTACCGAGGATCTTAACAGTCCCTGTATGCGCAACTTTGCTATCACAAAAGCCATCAAATCCCCTTTGTTCTCCACTCCAGATACTACCCTGTTCTCCAGCCCTGAGACTGCAGAGTATTCTGTGCACGCAGTTGCCCATGAGACAACTCTTACACCAGCTTCTGAATGTAAGACCCACACTGGATTATTTTGCAAGAAGAAGTTAAATAGTATAGAAAATAACATGCCTAGCTCTCCTTGTCTGTCACCTCTCTCTTTGCTAAATGCAAATCCCAAAAGAATATGTGGAACAAAATCTGGAACAAGCTGGGAAGCCTGCAAGACTGTTAGTTCTTTTGCTTCCAATAGCCTCATCTTTGAGGAGGCACTTGTTGACCCTCTCAGTGGTGAGAATTCAGAAAGCAGCAGTCTTATAGAAGTAGACGGGGATTCTCAAGATCTGTTGGTTACTGCATGTGAGTATAAAAGAGAAGATATGAGCCAGTTGGCTTCCCCTTTGAAACTGAGGCAAAAGCAGGATGCTGGGCATGATGGAGAGAGGCCTTCTGAGAACAGTGCAGCTGTTGAGCTCTGCGCTGCTGCCCTGGACTGCTCAGAAAACTTCAGGACTGCAGGGAGTCATCTCCCTTTCCCAGTGTGTGAAAATGTTGGTTTCTTGTATCATTATCGTTCAGATAAACAGAAAAATGTAATGTGTACCTCCAAGAGATCCCAGCTCAACATACACTCACCACTGCTCAAAAATGTTTTGTCTTTCCCCCCTCATTCAGCCATCAAGCAAACTAGCCCTTGCAAATCCAAGAGTCTCGGTGACTTGACATCAGAGGATATTTCCTGCAATTTTGAAAGTAAGTATCAGTACATAAGTAGGAGCTTTATCTCATCAGGCATGAGAGACAAGAAACTTGCTGCTATGAAAAATATGAGACCACATTCAACAGATGCTCTGACGGAACAGCTGAGGAAGCTGGTGTCCCTGGACCAGGAGGACAGCTGTCAAATGCTGTACTCCAGGCAGATTGATGAAGACTGCCCAAAAGCGCTGGTCAGAAAACTCTCTTCCAGAAGCCAGAGCAGAGTGCGGAATATAGCCAGCCGTGCCAAGGAGAGGCAGGAGGCTGCCAGCAAGCAAAAATCTTCCAACGCAAATAGTGTAGCAGGGGTTATCCTTCGGAACAAGCCCTCAGCATCTCCTCATGTCATCAACAGGCATTCAACAGGCTCATACATAGCCAGGTACCTGAATGGCTTCCCTGGGGAGGATGTGGAGGGCCGAGGAATGCCGGAGGGTGCATGTGCTGCTTTGCAGTATGGCTGTAGCGACCAGTTATATACACGTGATTCTGTTCTGCAGCTGGAACACAGTAATGATGATAAACCTGAAATTTATTTCCTGCTGAGACTGTAGATTGTATAAATGTACATCTTCAAAGTTTACAAACTATTTCACTGAGAAATGAAGGATTTTTAGCAAGAAATACTTTTTGAGGGATTAAATTATTTAGAAATGTAATTTCATGCTTGTGAGCCACTCATGATTTAATGTGCCCTTTCTTATCAAAGCTTATGTAAACAGAATCCATGCTTCATCCTTACGTATGTGTTATTTTGATTTAGAAATTGTAAAGTGAAGTAGTCTGGGGACTGTCTGCATGCAGTAAGCATTTGTAGCATTTTGTATTAGTAATGCTGTACTTGAATGCCTAATATTGCAATGAACGCAGTAGTACTCTGTTTTCCCGATGTCCTGTCCTACTGTTTGTAAAAACATTTTTAGTGATCACTTTTGGCTTTTCATGCAAATTTTACAAAGCATCATGCTTTCTGTTACTGGTAATGTCCCTGGGCTAAGACTACTGAACTAGGGCTTGTTCTGTTCAAGACGGAGCAGCTGTGGAATGAGACCCCTCGTAGGCATCACTGTTTTCACTCTGACTTGTACTTAATTGTTACTATTATTTTTACATGTTTCCATGTATGAGCTGTGATAATACAGCAAACAATTTGTGGAATTAGGGTTTGCCCCAGTTTGTGAGTAATGGAGATTTGTCTTCTGCACATTCTATGAAATATAATAGTTGTCTTCCTTTTTGATCACTGTGTTGAATGCTCATTTTGGGACAGTGGAATGTGGGAGTAATTCTGCATTTATGAATGGAAAACACTTTAATTTCTGCATATTTTGTTATTATGATTTTTTTGCTATTGGTTGTATGTGTAGCTATGCAGTAGTAGTGCAGTAGTAGATCTGTTTTCTGTATATTTGTAATTTTATTGCTAAATTCTTGACAGTCAGTGAAATATTTAAAGCTGGCGTGGTAGAGTAACTATTTTGACAGTCCATCTTCGTCTTTTTCCAAAAGTGAATCGAGTGAATAATCGCAAATACCTGAAGCTTCCCTGCAGGGAACAACATAGCTTTATTTTGGTTTTAAGATATTCTTTGCCTTTGCTCTAAGTTTCTTATACGTAAAAGATATACCTTTTACCTTTCTTTTGTAATGAAGAGTATTATTATTCTTGAAAGCATCATTAAAATCGATTTTTAAGCACTTGATTACATGTTTACTGAAACTATAGCAAATCCAATTATGCTTAAACTAACAGTAGCTGGTGGCTGCAGACATCTCTCTTGTCATGAGCTCGCAATAAGATTTCATGAAGGGAGAAAAATGTTCTCATGTCACATGATGGGAATGGTTCTTAGCTGGAAATCTGCAGCTGAGCTCACTTTCTTTTCCTTATAGGAAACCATGTTTATGGAGTAGGTCCAACTGCCTGAATGTGCCTATTTTGTTCGATTAAGGGTCTAAGAGATGCAACTGGCTGTTATGTGAATTGCTTAAGGAGAGAGCAGTGTCTTTTCTAAATAAATAGCATTTTTCCATGGAGGAGCAGACCCAGATACTGGATTAGTCCGTTAAGCTTTGGTCCCCAATGTCTATTCTGGTACTTGTGATACAATTCCAAAGGTGTGACTGACGCCACCTCTAACTTCAGGGAAGTTCAGAATTGGTGTCAGAATTCTCCTGAAACAGAGGTGGTTTCAAATTGGGACTTGCCTGTGGCTTTCCTGCTGTGGTAGTGTAGATACTTTTACCAAGTGAAGGAGGGGATATGTGCAGGTTGTGATCTGTTCTGCTGAATGCTGCCTGCCCCAGGTGCTCACACACTGTATCCAGATACTTTTAGTTGTATTAGTAGAGACTATAAATTCCCTAGAAATAACTGACATGAAAAGTGTCATGTAATTAAGAAAATAATAAAATCTCCATGGCAGGAGATGAAAAAACTAATCTTGACTTGAAGGTTGTTAGTTTAAATTGGAATTAATTTAGAAAAGTTGTATGGTGTGTGCAGGAGGTCAGAGTGGATCATTACAGTGGTCTCTTGTGACTTGGTCTCTTATACTTTTGTCTTAATTTTAGAAGTTAATGCGGATGAGGGCACTTTTATGTGTGAAAGTGAAATTTTAATAGCAAAACTGGGCAGGATTTCTGTAACGCAGACTGAAGCCAAAGATCTGGCTCAGTGGTTTTTCCTCTCACTGGACTTAGTGTTGTGGGTTTTTTGTTTTGGTTTGGGGTTTTTTGCCTTGCTGAGATTCAAATTATATTTTCAGTCTGTAGTATTGGGGTGTGCCAAAACCTTCTGACTTCTCAGTGCTGGCATACTCTGAGCTTGGAAGAACTCAAGTCAGAGTATTCAAGACATTTGAAGGTCTTGTTGTGATCTAGCACAGGTGAGAAGGCAGAGAGTACTGATGTCAACTACGGTTAATTTCTGTTCCTCAGTAATCTGTAGGGCAGTTTGTGGGCCTGGACATGGAAAACTGATATGAAAGACTATTTATATTTGTTTGTAATGTTGATATTTTAAGAGAGAAGTTTTCAGACTGCAGAACTTAATTTCAATAGGTTGTATTAGAAATGGATTTGGTCCTTATATATGTCTTCAATACATGACAAAAAAAATTAAATCACAAGTGTTATGTATAGAAGTGTGAAGCTACCTGTCTGAGCTCTGCACAGGGAAGCTTGATGACATGATGAAGTGTTTTGAAGATTGGAAGCAAGCATTCTGTATAAAATGTTTGAATTGGAGAGGGGTCTGGGCTAAAGTCAGAGACATTATATTATCTTCCTTTATTTTCATAATTATAAAAGAAGAAAAGCTTAGTAGTAAACATAAGTGCGAAAAACTCAATGGTATTATTTTGCACATCTTATACATTTGGAGTATATGTATATGTTTATATATACATATACTTCATATATATATATAATATGTTTAGTATTTTGTATTAAAGCAAGCGCACCAGTTGTTTTTACAAGATAACCATTTGACCATCTCTCTCTTAATTTACGAGAAATGGAGGCATTCAGACTCTGGAATGAAGAACTTCAGATTCAGAGGAGCTGAGTCCCTACTACCCTTACAGAATAGGCAGGTGGAGAATTCTCCCCAGGACTGGCCTGCCTTCTGTTTTCCTGCCAGCTGGCATAGCATCCAGTCCAAATGCAGTGCTGTTTCTCTTTGTGTACCAGGTCAGAAAGTATTTCTAATCCCCAAAAAGCCATTCCTATGCCTGCTGTTAAGTATACAGCTAAGAATTAGGAACCATTCTGTAAGCAGATGTCGAAGATGCTTGAAACCTCAAGTTAAATTTTCCAAATGAGAGCCTGTATAAACAACTTAATCCATATGGCTTCTGAATCTGGAATTTACAAATAGTAGAAAGGTAGGGCAAGGACAAAAGATGGAACAGAAAGTTAAAGGCATTGTTTATCTGATAAACTTGTTTGTGCGTTAAGTAGGAAGTCAAGATGAATTGGAGACAAGTAGACAGCACTCTCCAGTGAAGTAAGTTGGTATATATCAATTATTCTAAAGGAGATGTACTACATTCTGTACCAGTTTATATTCTCAATTCCAGTGGATTTTATATATCCAAGATTTCTATTGTATCTTCAGGTTTTGGTTTAACTGAGTGAGCTTCCTTTTCTTTCATGGAATGGAAGAGCTATAGACAAAAGTACATTCCTGTAGTGATGAGAACTATAATTAGTGTACAGTACCAGTCTGCTGCAGGTAATGTATCATTTCTAAGTACCGGGCCAAATACATCTCTCGTATAATTGAAAGGTCTGATCAGAGAAGCTATACTTGGGGTAAATTTGCCTTATGAGATAAAAACTTTTTGGCATGTTAAAACAGTGTGTTTTGATTAAATAGCACTCACTTTTTCTGTTAAATTCTGATACTTGGCATAAACTTATATACAACATATTTGCTCCATGCATGCCTCTGGAAGTCACTGCTGCTGCTGCACCAGAAAGCAGCCATGTGAGAGTCAACAGGCTAACTGACGCTGAGCCTGGGCTCACTGACTGCCATGCTATAGTCTGGGGGTCAGGCTAGTTCTGCAGCTGCCAACTTGCAGAAGAAAATGGACAGCCTCTTTGGGATACTTTCATGAGCCTGGAAGCATGCTGCCAATACAGCTGCTGCAGTGGTGATGTTCCCGTCACAAAGGTGGCCTGACATATCTGAAAACACACTGGTGATCCTCCTGTGCCTGGAGGATGATGGTGTCCCTCCCCATGGCAGGGGGTTTGGAACTTGATGATCTTAAGGCACTTTCTACCCCTAACTGTTCTATGATTCTATGACATAATGGTGGTCTAATGTGATACTCTCAAAACCGTAGAAATGTTTGCCTCACTGTGAATTTATGCTGCAGAAATGGTAGCAGTCTCAGAGAAAATCTAACCCAGAAGTTAATATGGTTTATACAGCAATACTAAAATGTGATGCTGAATAGAAGTAGGGATGGGACAATTTTGGAAAACTGAGACTGCTTGCTGCAGTAGCCTGGTGTACTAGATAATAAAATGAAGGGGCACTGTATCAAGAAATTAAGTACTTTCTGAACTCATCTTGGTCTTTAAACCCCTGTGAGCATCTGGTCCAGAGATTACAAGAAGCATATTATAGAGCCAGGATTTTTAGATATATGATCGAACAGACCAGCAATCTGCAGTTCAGACATTTATAAGGCCATTCATTTTTAGTTGTTCCCCAAAGTTAATTAAACTGTGTATGAACAAGGCTGCAGCTTTTTGAAAATCCATCTAATGAAGGCTTTTCTGGTGCTGAATTTGTTGCAAACTGCAATTTATTGTAATATTACTCTCAGTGCTTATAACCAAATATTTCTGGTTAATGTTTATCTAGCTTCCCTTTCCAGCATGAAACTATGTTTCATCTGACTGCTCAGGTGAAAAGGCTCTTGCCATACAAGTTTCTCTCTCATAAACATGAGATCACAGCTTTCTCTTGGACATCCTACATGGATCAACCCCCTGAAATCTCCCCTTTAAAAATATTTTATTTGTTCCTGGACGTTTCCTGTGAAGATTATGAAGTCTCCAGCTCCATTCAATAACTAGGCACCAGAGCCAGTTGCAGCATGTCAGGGGCAGTTATGTCAGCAGAAAGCATGGAGATAACATGATTAGTACCAGATTGTGGTTATATTTATGATGCAAGGACATTTACACTGTTTGGCTGCAGTACTGCAGTTGAAGAATCTGGTGGGTGGAACTAGATGATCTTAAGGTCCTTTCCAACCCTAACTATTCTATGATTCCATGATTCTATTTGTCATGTCTGCCAACTATTTTATTTTTTTTAATTCTTTAGAGCTTGGAGTTCTACTTTTGTAAATATAATTTGCATTTTTTTGTCTGTCCGAGATTCATTTTTCCTTCCTACCATCTTAGCTCACTGTCCCGCTCAGAAATGTATTCTTTATTATTTTGCATTCCTCAAATTTTTATCTCCTCTGTCAACCTTAATCATTACTAGTTTAACACTTTTTTTTCGGGTCATTGATACAGCACAGGATCAATGTCTAAGTCTTATAGGACTCCTATACAAATGCTCTTGCTCGTCACTGATTTACTCTCTGTAGCTCTATTTGCAGGTACAGCTGCTAAACAGCTTTGTGCTCTTCTAGCGAGTGTCATAATGATCACGTATCATTCAAGTCTCTTGATGAAAATGTCATGAAGCACCTGATTAAATGCTTTATAGAAGGCTAAACACTCATTGTCATCATCATCACTCTTACCTGTATAGACTGAACTGTTAAAATTCATGTCCAAACTAGTAAATCTAGTTTCTTTCTAAAACCCTGTTTTGTTGATATTATTATTCTCTTTTAGCTCTTTCTAAACAAATATTTCCTTACTTATTCTTTAATTACTTTTATTACTTTGCCCAATTTCTACATCAGACTCTTAGCCAAGAGTTATTTCTCTTGTTGCATTTACTCTTTTAAGTATTGGTACACGTTAGTTATATTTCAGCCCCGTGCAACTTTTGGAATCAGAAAGCTTTCTTCGTTAGCTTTCCTTTCTCATCTTAAACAAAATTGAGCTCTAAAAGAATAAAATATTTAATTTATTAAAAAAAAAGAAAAAAAAAAGAAAAAAGGAAGCGATATAGAAAGAACAGCCAGAATTTCCCCCAGGAGCATGTTGGGTTGGTTTTAGTCTTTTCTTAGGCTGATGCTTATTTTGATTTGTTTTGGTAAGATTTTAAGGCTGGTTTTGCAACAGGGAAAACAGTGTTTGGGACCCTCACTCCACACAAATGAAGTGTGGCAATGTGATTACACTGATTACAGATCTGCTTAGACATGCAGAAGGAGACATAAATTGAATTTCTGTCAGAGATTATGTTTTAAAGTCCCATGTTGATTGGGGCAGAAATAAATTAAAATGGGCAGTGTCTTCACTGGCCTAGTTGAGCATGGAATTGTGTGTGTGTGTGTGTGTGTGTGTGTATAAAAGCCATGGAAGTTGAAATGTGTTCTTTAGTATGTAAATGTAGTATCTGGTATAGCGGGGGGCAAACAGGTACATTTGGAATCCAGGTAGATCTTACAGCTGAATTACCTCACCTTCTCTTGCTGTTCGTCTGCAGATGCTTTTATGTCAGACATACAAGTGCGTATAAGAAGACATCCTTGGAGGTAGGGGAAGGAGGACACCTGTAGCTATTGCAGTGACTTTATTAGTCCTTTGCTTAAGAAACAGTTGTTTCTTGAATACAAAAACTCTTTGCAAGAGACTTGTCTTTACGTATGGCTTGACTCAAACACTGCTGTAGTCCTAACAGTGTTTCCAGGGCCCTGATGCAGAGAGAAGAATACTGCCAGCCTCTTCTGCAAGTGGAGTTAGGTTATTTGTATGCCTCCCTGTCTTTGCTGCTTTGATTTGCATATATGTGTGTGCAGCAAAGACACAGGCATTTAATGAATGGTGAAATGGTCGAAGGAAGTTTGAGAATGGACTAAATTTTTACAAATGGCTTTGCTGAGCACCTGCCAATAGAGATAAATTCTCTTTTTCCTGGTGGGTGAATTAAAAAGCACTGTGCACTTCCATTTCAGACTTTATGATGACATGGAAATTCAAAATGGTAAGATCTAATCTTGGCACACAGCAGATATGGCCGTGTAAAAGACGAATGGGATCTCAGGGGTCTGGAATATGCCACTACTCCAGGACAGGTTTACTGCTGGAGTCTGCACTACTGATGATCAAGGGCACCTTGCTGGTTCCCACTTGTACTGTGCAGTGATACAAGAGAGTAGAAGGTTTCAGGAGTAAAGTCCCCTCAACTCAGCCAAAACATCCATGCAGCATTGCGTGGGACTTTGTTGTTTCCCTTTTATGACCAGTGCTAGAGATAAAGTACTGAATTAGGTCTGCTCCATCGCCTTTGTGTGACAGTTATTTCCCTGAAGCTCTGTTGTTCCAGATTCATACAGTGTTCTGTAATGGCATTAGTTGCATGATTAATTTAAGGACAGCTGGATATAGACTTAAATTTCTCAGTAAAGTCAGGCAGTATTTATGTGATCCTGATCTCATTTTAATGAATAATAGTCTTAAGAAAGCACACTTTTAAGGGAAACAGATGTCTTGAAGCAGATTAATTCATGCTTAGTTTTCAAACACTCATTTGACTTTCAGGGTTTTTAAAGTGGATTCTTTCTTTTAATTTGTGCTTCACATCTTAAACATTTATAGTGAAAATCTTAGTTAAAGATGCAGTAGTCTAAAATGTCACTTAAATTCAGTGGAGAAGTTCTGAAAATCAACACTGCTGAAAAAACAGAATATAGATTTGCAGAGTGTCTGCAAGTCATGTTGATTTGACTTTTATTTTCAGCACTAGTTTGTTGGGGGTTTTTTTTCAGTAAAACAAAAAATGTAGTTGCATCTGAGTGGATCCTCTTGCAGGACAGGGTTCAGCAGAAGGAGGAATACAATCAGGTGCTAATTTGAGGTCTTTAAGTCAGTGTGCATCCAGGGTGTAACTACTGAAGTTGATGGAGTTTCCTCAGATGTTTGCTATTATAGAAGCCTATTTCTTGACTACTTAGCCAGAGTCAGTCCATTTAGAGATGTTCAAAAGGGCAATAGTAGAGATGGAAGTTTGATTTAAAACTTGTTTCAGGTTTCTAGTACTTTTCCATATCTGATCTGCAAATAGAGGTGATGCTGAGTAAGGAAGCTGGTAATTAGTACCCTGGTATTTATTTACTTTGTCTTGGGGCTAAGATGTTAAATATGTAAAATATATGCTTAGGCTTCTTAAGGGTGACAGTGCATGTGCTGTTTTGAATTAATTTAAATAAATAGTAGCACTATTGACCTGCACTCCCACTTTTTTCCTATAGCTTGAGTGAGAACCTAGTTATGCATAGTATTTGCATAAAATAAGGCTTTAGCAGTAATCAGCTGTGTTCTTAATTATGGAAGATAATAGCTATTATCCTTTTTTCTGTTTTGATCTGTGTAGTCAGTGAGCAAAGAGTCAGCCCAGTTGGATGCATAATGCCCTCTGGAGGAGATTCTTCAATCTCTGGCTGAATGAGTAGGGTGCATTAGGTGACTGGTTTTAATTGGGTACTCATTAGCTTTTTAAAGCTGCAGTCCTGACTCTCTTCATCCTGCACATACACACACACACAAAGTGCACAGTGTTTGAGGGTATTTATGAAGCATGAGCTGAGAGAACCTTTTCCCGTGTTATCTCACCAGATGAAGAAATGTAATGCCACCATAAAGTGTCTGTTGCTCTCCAGAGATCTTGTTCTTAACTAGAAAGGTTTGAAGCAACCACAGGGAATCTGCTGATGGAATAAAAGACCAAATCTGAGAACAGTTTGAGATAAAACTGCCAGCAGCATCCTTCAAGGGTAAAAGGGGACAAAGACAAATGTCTCAGGGCCACTTAAGTAAAGCCAGGCAATAGGGAGTTAAAGCGGCTGCATTGATTTACCCAGTGTTCAAGTTGTGGGAACAGGAGCCATGAGACCTTTCTTGCAGTGGTGTCCTTCCCCATCCACATTTGTGTAGGAGAAAGTTGAGGAAAAATTAATCTTTCTGTGTTTCCCTGGAACCAAAAGATGTTTTCATGAGATAAGCCAAGTTTTACTTATTAAAATAGTTTTTAATAGGAAAGAAAAATCCTCAGCAGTCTCTGCCGCTGGTTTCCATGCTCAGTCTCTCTGTACCAAAACCAGTACTGAACTAGCTTTGCAGCAGGAATACTGCTAGATTTGACAGCAGGAGTGAAGGGAAAAAGCCTGATGCACACATGTCCAGTAAATTGTTCCTTTTATTTCCTTGCTGAAAAGGACTTCTTTTTTTTTTTTTTTTTTTAGTCAAAAGATGTGAAAGTGTGTATTTCTTTTGCCAGTAATTCAAGTTCATACATTTTCAGGCCAGCAGGATGCAAGACCTTCTCTGCTGTAGGTCTTTGCTAGGAATCGTGCAGAGGGATTCAGTCGAGTGCCAAATGAAACGGTTTCTCTCTCTTCAACAGTTTTGGCAGCCCCTGCCGTTGCAGCTAATAGAGATGCTAAATGCAAGATGAATAGATACAAGCCACATCTGACTTCTGCTTCTGAATGCAAAGCTTTAAACAAGAAATATTTTTATGTATTTTGTTTGAACTATATAACAGTATAAATTAGACCTAAATTCATAGTTGTTGGTCATATGCATCAAATATGTTTTCATTTGTTTTAAAGTGAAAGAACTGTGGAGAAAGTGCTGGTCTGACTTGTAGAAAACAACACTGTAAGCCTGGCAATTATGGGTTTCTGATTTATTAAAGCCTTGCCAGGTTCAACATTCAGTCCAGTGCAGTTGCTGAATGGACATGTGTTCTAGAAAGATCTGTATTTCTAAGTACTACTTTGCACTGTAGTTCTGAGTATTTCAGTAGTTAAGGAGCTTCATATATGGAAAATGCTGTGTCAAGGGGCTCAGTTTCACATTGGACCCACTGGACTGGCAGCCCCAGGTTCCATAAGCTACCAATGTGCCTCATTCTGGATAGGTGTTGGTGAGGTCTCCACCAACCTCTCTTCCTTATGACTGTAGGAGGGGGCAGCAGGAGATGTCTGTTCTTGTCACAAATAAAATGAGACTATCTTTTCACTTGGTAAAATGACCACCTGTGCTGTAGGAATAAGACCACACAAGTCCTATCTTTTTGCCTTCCAGAGCCAAAGCACCAGCGTGCTGGTATGCGGTCAGGATGTTGATAATACAAGTTAGCATCATGTATTTCTGAATAGTGTGAATTTCTGCTCCAGACATTGCTAAAGGAGGAAGGGGAGGATGATGATATATGCTTGCTATTAAACTCCAGTAAGTTTAAGGTTGGTTCTTATCAAAGCAGGCTATGCTGAAAGATAATGCTTGAAGAAAGGATTTCCAAAATCGTGTTTGCAGGTTATTATCCCTATAAAGTAAAGGCGAAGGATCTGATAGTAGCAAGAAGAATGTTGTTGCAGGCTCGTTACCTCTCTAATGACTTGTAATTGAGCAGCATCTTTGGAAAAGTCTCTGCTTGCTCAGTGGTCTCTAGCCACCTTGGCTCTAGACACCCAAAGGTATTTATTCCCCTGTGCATGCATCAAAATGCTTTGGATGCAAAATCAGATTAGGCAGATGAAAATGATGCAAGCCTGATGAGCCTCTGTGGGCAAAGGATTAGGAACAAAGGATATGAAGGAGGAGGGAAACAATTTCTTTGTTTCTGATAAGCATGGAGGGTATGCTTATTAGAAAACATGAATGTCTTTTCCAGGAGCTGGACCCCAGTGAGGGGAAGGCAGATCCTTCCAGCTCTGCCCTCTAATGCCAGCTTGACCCTGACTCACCCACATTCACTGTGAGGTCCCTGAAACACAGGCCATGTGTTTTGAAATATTATCACTTCCAAAGATGGAGCAGTGTGGAAAGACTGCGGGAGCTCACCTGTATTTTCCTTTACTTTCAAGATGTTGATGGATGGAAATTTTCTTCTTACCTATACTTTTTAAGATGCACATTGCTTTAGAGCAACAGGTTTGTATCATGATGAGTACATCAGACTCGTACTTGAAAAAAAATCCTAACAGAAAGTACATGATATTTTTATTGCATGACACTGAACTAAGCAGGATTACTCAGCTTGTTAGTCCATTAAGGCCTTTATGGCTTCCTCTGAATGTGAACTGAACTTTTAAGGCTGGGTTTGGATCTTCAAGGGCAGGAGTTGCATGCTGCAACACTTGTGCACAGTGCCAAAGAACAGGTTACATACTCTTCTTCATTCTTTTGTTACTATATAGATATTGTCTCAGTATTCTTGTAGTACTCCAGTATCATATTAAATTACAAACAAATGTTCCTGTTTTGCAACTGCAGTTCTACTGCACTTATTTAAGTGGCTGTTCTTACACCTGCATTGTGTATGATGATGCCTGGAAGAAGGGAGAGGCTGGGATATTGTCATAGAATAGTTTGGGTTGGAAGGGATCTTCAAAGGTCATTTAGTCCAAACCCCCCTGCAATGAGCAGGGACATCTTCAGCTGGATCAGAACCGCATCCAGCCTGACCCTGAATGTCTCCAGGGACGGTGCATCTACCACCTCTCTGGGCAACCTGCTCCAGGACTTTACCACCCTCACTGTAAAAAATTTCTTCCTTACGTCCAGCCTAAATCTCCCCTCTTCTAGTTTAAAACCGTTACCTGTTGTCTTATCGCAACAGGCCCTGCTAAAAAGTCTCTACCTGTCTTTCTTATAGGCCCCTTTCAAGAACTGAAAGACTGCAATGAGGTCTCCCTGGAGTCTTCTCCAGGCTGAACAACCCCAACTGTCTCCACCTTTCCTCATAGGAGAAGTGTTCCATCCCTCTGATCATTTTTGTAGCCCTCCTCTGGACCCTCTCCAACATGTCCATCTTTCCTGTACTGAGGACTCCAGAGCTGGACACAGTACTGCAGGGGTTGGTCTAACCACAGCAGAATAGATGGGGAGAATCACCTCCCTTGACCTGCTGGCCATGGTCCTTTGGATGCAGCCCAAGATACAATTGGCCGCCTGAGTTGCAAGCGCACGTTGCCAGCTCATGTCCAATCTTTCATCCACCAGTATCCCCAAATCCTTCTCCTGGATTAGTCTTAATCCCTTCATCCCCCAGCCTGTATTGATAACTGGGGGTTGCCCCGACCCAGCTTTGGCCTTGTTGAACCTCATGAGGTTTGCATGGGCCTACTTTTCAAGCTTGTCCAAGTCCCTCTGGATGGCTTATTTTGAACTACCCTTAATGCAATTCCTCTGGAATACAAAGAAAGCACAAGTAGGGAGCAACATCTTCAACTGTAGTGTTTATCACATTTTGGGTCCTTTAAAATCCCTCTATTTTTGGACTTGGCATTGCCATTCTTTTTAAGAAGAAGTTTAGTCTCCTGTTAAAAGTTCCGCTTTTTTTTCATTTCTGGAAGATTGTTGTGTGTTGTGATTCTGCTCTGAATTGCTTCTCTGTATATATTTCATTCCAATGTATCACTGACAGTTGAAACTGAAAAAAAAACCAGCTGAGCCAGACTACCTCAGAACACCCCATTGGTTCCTTTTCCTTCTTTATTTCTTTAAGCCTAAGAAAAAGCAGCTGCCAATATGTTCAGTGGCTGGCAAGTGAAGCACTGTCAGTATGGCTGACTTGCTGTGAAATATTAGTAAACAAGCAGTTACATGAACGGTAGCCAAGTTTAACAAGATCTCCACTTATTATCCTGTCATTTTTTGTGGAAGAATATGCCATTGCTGTCAGATCCATCTGTTCGATTGCACAGCCTGTGCATTGAAATCACCTAGTCTTACACATGGGGAAAGATTTTGGAGAAAACTGAAACCAAGAATGAAAGATGAATAGAAGGTCTGTTAATAAATAGTTAGAACTCAATTTAGGTAAATGACTGTCTGGCTGAGAGCAGCCAGGGTTTGTTATGTTGTGTGCAGTGGTGAAAAATCTGGCTATCTGGCCCAATGCAAACATGATTTGTTGTAGTCTGTGTAGCTCAAATGTTATCTACAGCTTGGTTCATCACAAAATGATACAGAAAGGAGGTGGAAGAGAGACATTGCTGGGGAAAGCCAGAGAAGAAAAGCATGTAAGAAGTTATCAATTTAAACTTTTTTTTTTATTTCAAAACCAGACAAATTAACCTGATCACTTGCTGTAAAAATCACTGCTGGTGTAATTAGGATACCCTTTTTGGAAGCAGTGGTATGTAGAAATTAACAAATGCTGGAGAAACTTCAAGCGATAAATACATAACCCTGATAATATTATCTTATTGTTTATCCTATTCCATTTAAGAGGTTGAAGAGAAGTTGCAGGGCAAGAGGATAGTTGATTGAATGGTCTCTTGTTTTAGAGCACACGTCTTAAGAGGAGCAGCTGAGGGAAATCCAAACTGGATATTACATTTCAGTCATTGTCAATCAATAAATAAATAATGGTTGGACTAATTCTAAAACTATTTCAGTAAAAAATGAGTGCTTTGCTGCTCTCCTTCATAGTGGCGAATCCATCTCCCAACATTGTCAAACCTGTCTTCTTGCTGCTTTAGTGCAAATGAGCTTAACAGGAATTCAGAGGCCTTGCTGAAAGGACTGACAGTGGAACGGGATGAAGGGACAGCAGAAGCATGGTAGAATGTTGACAGAAACTGAAGTTTTAACCTAGCTTTCTGGGTTACACTAACACCTTTATGGAACTGGGCAGAACAGCTAAATCATAGAATCATAGAATAGTTAGGGTTGGAAAGGACCTTAAGATCATCTAGTTCCAACCCCCCTGCCATGGGCAGGGACATCTCCCACAAACCATGCCAAATAGCTCCCAAACTGTTCATTAAAGTTTAATAAATTGCTTGCTTAGATATTTAGATCCAGCTTTGTGACTTTTGCACAGCAGATTTATGTCAACTGTCTAATATCTTTGCTGTAGACACTGGCAGGGCCTATCACATTTGCAGAACACACTTCTGTCAGCAACTGTACTGTCATTCTGGTGACTTTTGCAGTTTGGAATTTTTACTTGCCTGTCAGTAAATATCTGAGTAGTGCTCTGAGCTACTCTAAACTGAAATGGATCCTTTAATTTCCATGGGACTGGTTCAGACCTCAATGTGTTTAATAGATCTCTATTTGGAGATACTTAGGGATGTCAGGTTTGGAAGTTTTAGTGAGGTCAAATATTCTCTGATGTCAGAATTTCTCCTCCGTCATTTATGTAATGCATGGTTGTTTTGGGGTTTTTTTTGACACTGGTCTGTCCACGTGGCTTCCTCAAGTAGCAGCTCTGGTGTATGTCACTTTGCACAGCTGAATTTATTATGTTGTTAAGACTTAATACACCTGCTTAGCAGCAGGGATAGTGGTCTTAAGTAGGAAAACAAAAATGATCTGCCAGAGCATTCAGCTAGCATCTTTAGAAGCTAGAGACCAAATGTTCTCTACTTGGTGGTACATGTGAAGCTTCTGGTGTCAATTGCATCTGTAACCTCAGTGAAGCACTTCTCTCTTGCTTGTCTCTGCAGCCTGGGGTGCAGGCAGAAAAAAACAAGAGGAGTTGAACACAGGATAGTAGAGATGAGCTTTGTGTCAAACTAAGCATGCATGGTCAGTCCTTCGCATGATGGGTCTCTCTTTCTGTCCAGGCTTCATCACAGCTCTTGCTGTTCTGGAACAGTGGAGAGAGCAAGTGGTTGTAGGGCATGGCTGGTGTGTCTTTGAAAGGAATTGGGATTTGGGGTTTTGGTGGCTTTTTTTTGGTTGGTTTGGTTTTGGGGTGGTGGTGGGGTTTTTATTGGGGTTTTTTTTGTTTGTTTGGGGTTTTTTTTTGAGGTAATTTTTTTTTTTTTTGGTTGGTTGGTTGGTGTTTTTTTGTCTGTGACAGAAACTTTCAGAATCACAGAATGGTTTGGGTTGGAAGGGACCTAAAGATCATCCAGTTCCAACTCCCCTGCCACAGGCAGGGACACCTTCCACTAGACCAGGTTGCTCTAAGTCCCATCCACCCTTGCCTTGAACACTGCCAGAGGCGGGGCGGCCACAGCTGCTCTGGGCAACCTGTGCCAGTGCCTCATAGTGACAAATTTCTTCCTAATATCTAACCTAAATCTACCCTCTTTCACTTTAAAACCATTCTGCCTTTTACTATCACTACATGCTCCCTTGTTCTTTGCCCTTTTATAAATGAAAGCAAAATTTAATCTGTATTGGAGTAAGCTGCTGGGGGGCTTTTGCTTTCCATGACATCTATTTTGCCTCCTGTTTGATCAGCCTAATTAACAGATCACAGCCTCAAGTCCTGGTTTAGACAGAGGCCTTTATTGGAGCTTTGAAATTGGTCCCTCAGCTTAAGCCACTTTTTGCCCCTCAGCAAGGTGTGAATTGTCTGGGCTTTTTCCTCCACCCAAGCACAGAAGCAGCGTGCGGGCTGCCCGGGTTTGGGGGTGCCTGGGCTGGTGTTGGTGGCTGATGCAGGGAGGACCCAGCGTCCAGGCTGTTGATTTGAACCTGTTCAGCAGGGAGCACAGAAATGGCAGCAGTGCCCATGCAGGATTCCTGTAGGTCTATTGCTAACTAATGATGTTAGGGATAGGTGCGAGTTCAAAGCTGTCAGCTTCATGATTTAAGGCAGCTAATGGAAGTGAACCATGTCTGTTAAAACCTAGTAAGATCAGCACATGCATGGGAGTGTAATCTGCATCCTGATCTGCAACAGAGATGTGTCGAATCCCAGCTCTGCCCAGAGCAAGGCAGGGAGTGTCCAGCTCCACCTAATCCAGAGAGGGATGGAGTCAGCTCACAGAAGTGGAATCACGCTCCAGTGGGCTGTCGCACTGCAAGTTTCTGAGCATTTTTGTTTTGTCATTCTGGATGGGAACATTTAAGGTAACGATCATTATTTTTCTACTTTTTTGTAACTATGGAGACCAGAAACTTCATAAAGCAAAGCACAGTAGAGGCTTTCTAGGTGCAGTTGGAACTAGCTCAGACATTTTCGTCTCTTTTGGCTCCTTGTCAAATCTTTTTTATTTGCTGGGAACTGGAAAAAAGAATCTGAGTGGCATATGCAGAACATTATACTTTAGATTAAAATTCAGTGGAATAAACTTGAATGAATCTGCATCTGAAAACAAAGGCTAACTCTCAAACGCCCCTCTCCCACAGCAACGCTGCTCTGAATATGAAAGGTATGTGCCAATAAAATCAGCAGGTATGGCAGCTCTTGTCAGACAGGCACCCACATCTTTTTCAAAGGCAGAAGGACCTTTGTATCTGGAAACGACAGTAACTAAGGAGGGGGAAAATGTTTTTTGTTATATATATTTGAATCTGTGAACTGTTGGGTAGGGATAGAAATAAAGATATAACAACACAAAGTGGTATAGTAAGGGATAGTTCAGAAACACTAGTTACGTATATTCTGTGTAACTCCTTACACTGTTACATACTCTTATTTGTATTTAAGATACTCTGGGGGGGAGTATGAAACAGACATACATATCAGACGTTTATGAGACTTTTATTCTGTAAGTATTCCAGGTAGATTTCTCTTTTCCTTGCAGTTTGATCTGTGAACAAGACCTTTCTGATTTTATTTGTGTGTAAAGAGGCACTGTATTTTGTCCAGGGAGCCTAGGCAAAAGGCTGTGAAAGCTGGCTTGTGCTGATTGCGTTATGCCATATAACACAAGTATGAAGAATCACTGCAAGGAACGGATGCCACGTCTAACTGTTAACAGCATTAATAGTTTTTAGGTGGCTCCTAAAGCAGTGAAGCTAACTGATATGCCTATAAGAACGTAACTGTCAGCTCCCGTATATAGTTTGGGATATATTGTTTGGTGGGAGATAGTCCCATAATTTAAGATCTGTATTTAGTTTAAGATCTGTGTTGTTATGATGATGTTTTTCCCAAAAGATAAAAAATTAGAGAAGCATCAATATGCTGATTGATTTCAATGACTAACATAAGAGACTTCTTAATATATGTTAAAATTGGCAGTGGAGAGTCAAAGAGACTTTTGTAGTTCTCATGTCTCCTTCAATGAACTTGGAATAAACTGTTATCAGCAAATTAGTAAACAGCTCTAATTATGCTAGAAAAATAATATAGGGAGGATTAATAGGCCAGGAAGTAGCTGAACAGTGTAATAGCATGAGACAAACTAAATCTGTCCAAACAGCCCACTACCACAGTTCACATGGAGCACTGACATCATGTAACAAGAGGATGAGTGCAAACTAATGGATTTAGTGGGGAGGTTTTTTTCTTGAGAACTGGCCTTGAGTTAGCAGGGGAAATTAGCAGCCTGACTTTCTGCATGCTTCTTGGTTCAAAGGAGATGTTAATGGAGAGTGAAAAGGCAACCGTATTCCTCAGATTGCTGGAAGGAAGCCTGTTTTGCCCCAGAGATCTCTTTTCTTTGTTTAATGAGCTTTGAGAACCATACATCCGCCTGGCAGTTAGACTTCAATGTTCTGCCTGGAAATGAGGTCCTCGGCAGCAAGCCTGCTGCATGTAAGATCTTGCTCTGCGTCCCTTCTTTGCCCGTCTGCTCCTTCTTCATCTGAAACTGTCTTTTCATGACATGATCTGAGCTGAAGCTCTTCCACTTGATTTGGAGGACAGGAGCTGCCAGCCTGCTGGTGCCCTCCTCCTTCCATTTCTGTGCAGTCCCAACCCTAGTTTGTCCCACGATTTGTCATAGCAAACACATGGATGTTGAAAAGTAACAAAAGAACTGAAAAATATGCACCTAATATAAATTCATGAGCAAGGCAATGCAATAGGATCATTCTAGAACGAGGGTTATTTTCTACTTGCCTTTTTAATTTGAAATATTCAGAACAGTTTGAGTTTTGACATGTAATAAGATCCTGACCTGTTTTCCACAAAATTGCAGTTGCAGAGCTTAATAATATATTGCAATCTGGAACTGGGTCAAAGTAAATCCACATACATTATATAACTTGAACTGACTTATAAAAAGAGAAGGGGATATAATATCTTAAGCCTTTTAAATAAGGGATAAGTGCAATACTGGGAATTTGTTAGTATTATTTCATGCTAAATTTTAAAATGCATTCCCAGGTGCAGTATTTAAAGATGGGGTTGTTTATTTGATGGGATCATTTGCTTTACAGTGTCTGGGAGTTGTAATTGGTAGCAATGCCAATAGGCTGTTATCCTGGGGTTGGATATTATTGTGTTCAGATGCTGTTGTGATGACTTCGGTAGATATACCCAGATGAATAGGGGCAGAGCTCTTCCTCCTTCCAGAAAAAGAAGCAAATGAATGCTTTGATTGTGTGAATAGAAATAGTTATGGTTTAACCATGCTGGTCAGGAAAGCTAGTCAAGAACTCCAAAAATAGCTCCTTCTATCAGTGTCATTTACTAGCCCGTAGAAAATTGTCCAAGCTTTTTTATTTTAATAGGAGAAAGTTAATTTGCTGGCATTTTAAAGCATGTTGTCTACTTTGTGGAGGCTAGAGGGTACTATATAGGTTGCCAGTGCAGTTCCGGGGCTCAGTTTCTCGGATACTCTCCAGAAAGTTGCCATTTGGCTCAGAGGTGATCACACAATTTATTCTGTGATCTCAGTGCAGTGCAAGCTTCAATTGCTGCCTCCCTAAATCCTTTTTCACTCTCTGTGCAGTGAGGCTGGCCTGTCTTACAATGTACAGGTGCATAAATCACATCTTATACTGACATATCAACAGCGCTTGAAGAAGAGGAACTGGGCTTTACTGCAGCACTGTGGAGTTGCTTGCATGCGGCAATGTCACACACGCTGTCACAGGATGGACAAGATTATGGATGTGCTGTGTCATGTCATCACAGCATTGCAACCACTCCAGTTACTGAGCCCCAAGTGCCAGCACAGCCGGCGTGACATTTTCTAAGTTAATATTTTTAGGTGTTTCAGCTGTGAAGGTTTTCTCATGTCACCTCTCCAATTTCAGAGTCCAGGGCATAGCATAGAAAGACCAAAACTTTGACCTTAGTGACTTCTGTATGCGTATATATATACCTAACCTCATGTTCTTGGAGTAGTACTCTAAAATGACTGGGATGAAAGGTGGCATTACTGGAATATGGAATGAAGTTCAGGGATTTTGCAGCAACAAGTACAATACAAGAAGTTAAATTAAAAATAGATCAACTAAAAATATACTGTACATCATCAAGTCTTATGTACAAGCCTGAAACCTGACACATTGCCAGTCATTACCCCCCCCCCCCCCCCATCAATCAAGAGGCCTCTTACCACAGTGGCCCTGATAATGAGTCAAAGGAATAGTGTTTCTCACCTGTTGCAGCCATAAATGCAATCCAATCAAACAGTGACTGGGAATTGTTTCCATATAATGATGTGTGGCTGGTTTGAGATGAGCTGGTGTTACAAAAGCCCTCTTTCTGTATAATTGGCATGTAGACAGTTGTCAGGCACAGGACAAAGGGCAAAGAATAGGCTTTTAAGACTATTTTACTCTACTTTAAGCAGGGATTTTTTTATGCTATTGTTGCCATATACATTGCCGCATTTGAGGTTGTGACATGATTTGGCTAAAATCTGAATGTTACAGTTTGTGCTGATCTTGTTCTTTTCCCCCAGGTGACAATGGCATCAGCAGCATACAGGCTTTTTGGACTGAATTGTCCTTCGCAAGTTGTGCTGCTGTAGAGTTGTGTTGGCAAGGACAAGAGGGTGATATCACGTGACAGTTCCTAGCTCCTGGAAGGACTCACAGAAGTGATGATCCAAAGATTAATTTAACTATGTGTGAAGGACACTGTTTTAATGGGAATTCTCTGGGATCATATTTAATTCAGCAGAGCTTATTTTAAAAGTATATAGAGCCATATTACCAAACCCTGCACTAACGTGTAAATTCTTCCTACTCTACCGACAGACGTACAACACAATGTTATGGACAGGATGTGGCCACCTGTCTGCATCAGGTGCTGGAGGACCTGGCACCGTAAGGTTCATAATCAACAGCTCAAGGCAAAGGAGCTGCAGAAAGAGTGAACAAGGAGATGATCAGTACATTATAGATTGTTAATTTAATAACTTTGCACAATTAAGAAATATATGTTAGTGTATCAATACAGAAAGAGAAAACCCACACAGTACTGAATAGTAATTGTCTTGGTTGAACCTCACGTAATACAAACAATTTAAAGTGTAATTACCTATGCTACTAATTTAATTAGCATTCATTTAGAAGAAAACATCCTTTGGCATTTGACAGCCTTTAAACTCTGTGTGGCTTCTCAGAAATAGCTATCAAGAAAAAAAAATCAAGTTCACTTAGGGAATATCTGAAAAATTAAAAAATATTTTAAAATTAACTATTTCCTCTATTTGCTTCCCTTGCGTGTGCTCACATAAAAATCAGAATTGGGATATTGGGATTTTGGAATTCTCATTTTACATGAATAACATTTCAGATTATAATATTTGTATTCACCGAATCTACTTGAATCAATTATCAGCAGCATCAGTTTTCTCTGGAGAGAAGAGTAAGGGAATTTATGCTTCTTCTGGGGTTTTAGTATGTTCTAAACTATTGCTGGTGGTTGATGATGTTTGTAACTGTTCATGTAACACATGGAATATTTTTGCTTCAATATGTTTGGTGATTCTGTATCCTATGAAGCTTGATGACTAGTTCAGAACACGTGCTGAACTAGCAAAGGCACTGGTGCTCAGATAAAGATAGTAACTCTGAGGTGCACTCAGAAAACAGGAACTTGTTGTCTACCAAAAATATAATCTAGTATAGATTGTTACACCCTTAGAAGGATTGTTTTCTTCCACGCACTGAAGACAGCCCGTATGCAATCTCTCCACGGATTTTGCTTTAAATGAAAACTT
Organism: Ara ararauna; assembly: GCA_028858755.1. Taxonomy (NCBI): domain Eukaryota; kingdom Metazoa; phylum Chordata; class Aves; order Psittaciformes; family Psittacidae; genus Ara; species Ara ararauna. The sequence continues at coordinate 26,226,204 of CM054382.1, read as the reverse complement.
CAAGATACCTTATTAAAAGGCTACTTTTAGAGATTATCCCTCTATAAAAATCATCAAAAGTATCTTCCTTTTAGTCCTAGCTTTTGGGCTTTTTCATGTGACCTTTTACTTACAGCATGATTTTAAAGCACTTATACAAAAGATAACATGCTCTTTATGAGGTTTAAAGATAGCTAATTTCAATTCACTATAAACGAAACAATAAACTGAATCTGAGGAAAGCCTTCTACTGAACTAATCATTTCTGCATTTTGCAATTACACTGGAGTAATTAAAGTGTACATAAGGCCTTGCAAAAATGACCACTGGCCTTTTAGATTTTGGATGAGGATTTTATAAAAATACCTGCCTTCACTGGGAAAGTAAAGCCAAATTACACTGCTTTTCCAGTCTGTGCCACTGCTACCACTTTCATTAGCATCATGAATATGTACTTGATTGTATAGAAATACATAGAACAAGGTTGAATAGCCCATTAAAAAATCAAAAAGTAGATTTTTTGTTTTAACTGTAGAAGTATATTCAAATCTATTTCCCTCCCCAAATGTTTGGACTTCTGCAGGATCTTGCTGTCCCTTGGGCTGAGACGTAGGACTGGAGAACCAAGTGTGGCAAAATTTTGCTTGCGACATCCTTTTTCATTAGGGTTGCATTGCAAAACATGCTGATTCTTTGAGGAAAGACAGGTGAGTTCTGTCATTTACTCTTTGCTCCATGCTAATGAGGGATGTGTTAAGTGAGGCGGTGTAACAGGAATATACATTATGGAAACATTTTCCAGAGGCAGAGCTATTGCAGAAAGAATTGCCTTTGAAACTTTGATTAAATTGGGATCTTTTCTCACATCATTATTATTTTAGATCATTTTATGATGTGTGTGACTATGATACATCACTGAGAGTATGAAAAAGGAACCATTCCTCGAGTGTTGCAAAAACGTTGCTACAAGTGTATATCTGTGTGCATAGTTCGGCGAGAGAGCAAGGAAGAAGTGGTTCTTTATTTTCCTTCTATAGTCTCTTTATCTTGAGCAGTTTGTTTCAAAAATCCAGGACAAAATAATACTTTTCCTATGTAAATAATACTTCTATAATTAATGATATTACTTATTCTTTTGTGGGTTTGGTCGTTTTGCTGTTTGGTTGTGGGTTTTTTTAATAATTCTGATCTATTTCTCCCAAACGCCCTCTACGCCTGAGACAAAGCACTGGCCTGGCTGCCCAGGACTGCAGGAAGGGGTTGCCATCTGCTGGCAACCACGCAGCATGGAGCAGCAGTTGAGCAGGTTCATGCAGGGTGACCCAGGAAGGAGAGATTTTGGTTAGTGGAACCTAACCTCTCGAGTCCTGCAGAAGCCGGATGCCTACAGGTCAGTCTAACCTGAGCAGTAACAAATATCTCAAATTCTGTGTACTGTGGACAAAGTGAAGTGAGATGATGTATGGCTTCTGCTTAGGAAACAGCCTGAACCTGTTGCAGTGGCCGGACCCAACTAGTGCATACAGTCTGTGACTGCCCTGGAAAACAGGAAGCTAAACAGTGTGGGTTTGTGATTCAATAACAGAAGTAGCTTCTGAAAGCAAAACCCAGCAAATTCTGGGAGCTCAGACTAGGGCAAAATACATTCTCTGTAAAGCACCTACAGAAATGAGAAAGGGCTAAAATGAAACAAACACCAAAATCTGTGTTTCTACCTGTAGCTATTGGTCCCAGTTACTCAAGTGGTCTGAACAAGTAGCCATCAGGCTAGTGCTCAGTCATTTTTTATCATCTTTGGCTTGTGCACGGGGGTATCCCAGGCTGAGGAGAGTGAGATTCAGGTGCCCTCCTTCATTTGTAGCAGAATTTATTTGAACAGGGACAGAGACACCCCTGAATGAGGAAACACTCAGTTTTTTCAAGGCCCCAAACCACTAGATATATATTTCCTGAGAAAAGTTTTAAGTACAGCATATTTAGTTTCTTGGGGGGGTGGGGAGGAAAACCAAACAACAAACCCCCCACAAACCCAAACAAAAACAAATAATAAAACCCCAAAACAAACAAGGAAACCCAACTCACACAACAACAACCAAACAGCCCCCACAAACCGAACCACAAAAACCCGCACACCTTTTTTTGTGCATGGAGCTCCAGCGCCGCCTTTGCCTGATGCTGTAGAGCGCCCTCTGGTTTCCCTGTAGATCTGAAGTTGCCCTGTCTGACGCAGGAGGGCACTGCTGCACAAGTGTAGGAGCGGCTGCTGCGCCTTAACCTTTTCTTGAGGACTTAGAATCATAGAATCGTAGAACAGGGTTGGAAAGGACCTTAAGATCATCTAGTTCCAACCCCCCTGCCACGGGCAGGGACACCTCACACTAAACCATGTCACCTAAGGCTATGTCCAGCCCAGCCTTGAACACCACCCATGGTGGAGCATTCACAGCTTCCCTGGGCAACCCATTCCAGTGCCTCACCACCCTCACAGTAAAGAATTTTTTCCTCATATCCAATCTAAACTTCCTCTGTTTAAGTTTGAACCCATTACCGCTTGTCCTATCACTACAGTCCCTCATGAAGAGTCCCTCCCCAGCATCCCTATAGCCCCCCTTCAGATACTAGGAGGCTGCTATGTGGTCTTCACGCAGCCTTCTCTTCTCCAGGCTGAACAGCCCCAACTTTCTCATCCTGTCTTCATATGGGAGGTGCTCCAGTCCCCTGATCATCCTCGTGGCCCTCCTTTGGACTTGTTCCAACAGTTCCATGTCCTTTTTATATTGAGGACACCAGAACTGCACACAATACTCCAAGTGAGGTCTCAGGAGAGCAGAGTAGAGGGGCAGGATCACCTCCTTCGACCTGCTGGTCACATTCCTTTTGATGCAGCCCAGGATATGGTTGGCTTTCTGGGCTGCAAGCGCACACTGCCGACTCATGTTCATTTTTTCATCAACCAACACCCCCAAGTCCTTCTCCACAGGGCTGCTCTGAATCTCTTCTCTGCCCAACCTGTAGCTGTGCCTGGGATTGCTCCGACCCAGGTGTAGGACCTTGCACTTGGCATGGTTAAACTTCATCAGGTTGGCATCAGCCCACCTCACAAGCGTGTCAAGGTCCCTCTGGATGGCATTCCTTCCCTCCAATGTATCAACCAAACCATACAGCTTGGTGTCGTCGGCAAACTAACTTGGTGTTTACAGTACATATCTAGCTAGTAAAGCTGGCTACCTTCTTACAAATAAGTTACTTTATTAATCTGTGCATGGAAGTTTCTATTTTTTAATGTTTGTAGAACTTTATTTCTGGTTCCATAAAACCTGGTGACGTTTTAATGGCTTTTCAAAGCTTGCACAGCTTTTTTGAATTGAGTGATTTGTTCTGGTAGTTTTTGAAATTCATATTTTCCCCAGCACAGTAGATTCATTTAAAAATGAAAATATAAGCTATAGAAAAGGAAAGGAACAAAGGTCCATCTCATGTTCTCCCGCAAGCAGATGGACTGAAAAAGGAAGGGTCATCTCCACACAGGAAAACTTAACACCAGAGTTGCCTGGAAAAGGAGGGAGAAAATGACTAGTTGTCTACAAATGCAGTGGAAGTCTGAACTGGTCCTTCCAGGAGGACATTGTCAAATCTTGTGTCGAGATCACGCAGATTCAGCTCACATTAGGAAGTGATTAGTTTTTGCAGAGTGCAGAGCTCTCTGTCACTCACATGAAAGCTGTTTCCTTATGGCTGAGTCTCAGCTGGTACAGTCTCATGTATCTCTGCTGACCTTACTATGGTTTTGCTTTCACACAAGTTGTTTTCTTTTGGTCTTGAATTTTGTCCCCTTTCATTAAATGCCAACCTTGGTTAGGCTTGCTTTTTCCAGCATTTAAGAAAAGGGAGTCGTGCTATGTACAGATGAGAGCAAGATATTTGTGGGTATTTCTGCTGGAAAAGATGCAGTTTAGGGTGCTTGACTTCAGGGCGCAAATTCCAGGGCTGGCTTATACTCAATTGTGTTGTATTTTTCTAATATATAGGAAAAGGCAGAATAAGAGATTCTAAAGAAATTGCAGAATGGTTTGGGTTGGAAGGGACCTTAAAGATCAATTTGTTCTAACAAACATGAGGACCTTGCAACCATCTTACTCCATTTTATCCAGTGTTTATGGTTAACTGGAGTGATCAGATAAATAAATAATTTAAATCTTAGATAAACGTGGCATTTTAGAAAGTCTTTCACAAATTATGTTAGCGAATATATCCTTTTTTCTTTAGCCAGTTTGTCTTCACCATTGTATTCGTTGCTGGCATGATCTAATGTTCTTTCAGAGAACACAGTAAGATCCAGTAAAAATATTTTCAGCCTGTGCATGACTTCGCTCAGCACATGAGCTGAAATCATATGAGCTAGCATTTGTTTCTGAATGTGTATCTTCAGTCTAGTAAGTTGTTTTCAATTCAGGGCTGAACCAAGAACTGAAGATGCATCCCAGCTGAGCAGTTCACTTATTTGTTTTCCAGGAGTTAAAACAAGGGAACCACCAAAAGTGTAATCTAATATCCAGCTGTTGCCATCTCTTTGCCTGGGCATGGCCTGAGCATCATGGCGAAAGCCAAATGTTTGAGAAGAACAATCCCCTTAGGTGACCCTTGTTGGTTGCTCTGGACCTCCCACGCTGCTGCCTCCCCGCCCTCTGAATGGACCTTTTCCTGCCCATTTGAGTCTGAAATGGTAAAAATGTACCCTGAGTGCTAAACTTTAAACTTCACCAGCAAGAACAGTCCCTTTGCGAGCCAGGGAAAGGGGGGAGCTGAGCAAAAAGAAAAGAAATCAGTCGGGAAGCAGCTCTGGCAGTCATTCACCCTGTTTCCTTTCCTCCACCTCTCTCCTTGTGCCACAAGCAGTGCTGGAGAAGGGGGAAGCCTCCCAAGCTCTTGTATGTGCCCCATTTCACCCTTGGGTGCAGGGGAAGTGGCGAGAGCTGGGAACTGGCCTGAGCTGGGAGAGCACTGTGTTTTCAGGTTTCTTCAAGCAGATCAGACATGGGGTTCCTCATTTCTTCTCTGTCCTTACAACCACTGGAAAGAATTTTCTACAGATAGTGCGAATGGCATAGTGTGCCTGGATTTCTTTTTGCCTGCTACCCAACTTCCAGCAGACCTGGAGCCAGAGGAAGTGTTTCAGGCCAGTGTCAGTGGAAGGCTGGAAGATGTAGTGTCCTGAACATGACTGACCGCTTGAAGGTAGGTCATGATCACAGCTACTGCAAAGCAGTACGGGGTCTGCTCTGTTATTGGGGGTGGCTTAGTGCTCCTCTTAGCTTTTTGCTAGCAGAATGGAGCAGTGCAAGAGGCTAAGGCTCTGGCACACAGCCACTGCTGGACATGCCTCCCCACACCTGCACTGAGGCGTTCTCCTCACTCTTTTTGCTGTGTAAGGGGTGCACTACACAACTTTTCTTATCCAAAAAAACAAAATGAAAGAATGATTAACTTTGTGATTTTGTGATAGCAGAAAAATCACGTGGAAAATGCAGCATGGTAAGACTGGAGTTTTAACTTAGACTTAGCAGCTTGGTCAGGAAGTTAAGATTCAGTGCAAATCTAAGTGGCACATTAAATGCTGATTTTTCTTTGGCTGTCACAGTAAAAGCCACACCAACAGGTTACGCTAATGTATAAATCATAAAATTCATCTTCCAGAAAGCTGACATTTCCCAAGTCATAAATCCTTTGGTGATTTACAGTGTATGATGGGTTGGGTTTCCTTCCAGAATAATAATCACTGGAGAAGAAGAAATTCATTAAGCTTTTATAAGAAATATCTGAAACTTGTCCTGTTGCTGACCCTGCACTAGGCAGCTGTGGTTGCTGAGCTATTCCTGGGAAGTGTTTATCACCCTACATGTCCTTCAGTTCAGTAGCATGCAAAGGTGTGCAGCACTTGGTCGAACAGGGCTCCAGACCTTCTTTCCATCTCCAAATATCTGTGATTAGGTACACTCAGTTCTTTGTTCACGTACAGCCATCCCCATGGAGCAGGCTGTTGTCCATGGTCTCAGCAGGCTGTGCAGGACAAGCTGGAAACCCAGGTCAGGTTGCAGCGCCCATTGAGACTCTGGCCACTAAAGTGGAAGCTTTGAAATCTGGCCTTGCCTTGCGTGCCATTGCTTTGTAGGGCAGTTTGTCTCCCAGTCATCTAAAGTTCAGTACTAAGCAATCCAGCTGAGATGGTTTCTCATAAATTATGTCAGGCAGATTTATTCACAGTAATTATCCCCTTGCCAGCTAGAAAGGTATTCGCCAATCACTGAGCAGCCATTGAAATGAAGCTATACAAAGACAAAACCCACGTTGTTATCCACATTATTTTTAGACACCAGTGGGGAACTAATCCAGAAATGACATTGCACATGTAGATGTCTACAATGATAGTGCCCTTCCTCTGTTATATTTACAGCCTTTTTTTATCAGGTATCTCAGCATTCAGCTGAAGTGCTCTGCCAAGAGAAATGACCCATATACGCCAAGCCCTAGGAACTAGTGTGTGGAATTAAATATTTAGTAGATTAATAAATGGATCTTTTCAGGTCTTCAGTTGCATAGCTATCAAATAACAATCAGTCTTTATTTTCATGATGAAAATGTGAGTGGAAGTAAGGTCTAGCAATTTTTAAGGGAGGTTTCAAATTCTAAGGTAAAATGCATCTCATTTGACAAGTTTTCTAAATCTATTTTGTGAATGCAATAATCTGATACTTTCTCACGTGTTAGTCTGCAGGTCACAGGAGACTATGGCAAAGTATTCATGGAATCATATTAGTAACACATATCATAGAATAGAATCATAGAATAATAACACATTTCAAGGCGTATAACATGGCTTTCCGTTTGCTAGCAAATCAGGGCATTTCAAAGGAAAAAGCTCAATTGAAAGAAATGTGATTAAAAAAATAACTACCAATATTACAAAGCTGTAAGTATTACTTGGAGCATTAGTTTTGTGAGTCAATACGTCCCTCTAATTTAAAGCAGTATAGCCTTCAGTTATTGATAAGAATCACATAGAATTTGTAAATTGAAAGCATTTTTTTGCCAGGCTACTGACTACTGTATGCAGATGTTCGCATGTTAGGACTACAACTAACGAAAATATGAATTTGACATTCTAATACTTCATATCTAGGTAGCGTTGAAATTATGAAGGTTAGGATGCACTCTAAATATATTAGCTATTTAAATAGTAAATATTGCCAATTTTCTTGCAAAATGTGTCATATTTTAAAGAGGTTTTCTGATAGTTGCTTCCCAAATATCAGATGCTCAATCACTCAGACTCAGCAGAAGTAGCATTGCAAAAGCATCTGTGTTGTTGTTACCAAGTAGTTGATATTTGCTTTCTCTATTTTTTTCCCAGCATTTCTCAGAGAGAGCTGTGCTATGAAGAAAACCTGTTCTGGTACAAAAGGGGAAGAGTTTGCCTCTTAATGAGGTGATGCGTGATTGTTTATAGCTAACTCTTTCCCAAACATGTCATCTAAAAAACCAGCACTAGTTCAGAAAGAGGAAGCCAGAAGTTCACAAAGCAGAGATGTTTGTCTCTGACTCTGTTCTCTAAACAAGCACAGCCTTTATTTCTGCTTACTGTAACACCCCATGTGTACAAACACAACACAACGGGTGGGTTGAAGGGTGGAGAGATGCTGTATTTAGATGTTCTGATGTTAGACCTGTGCCCATTACTGTTAGAGGAAAACAAATCCAACAATGTATTTGTGGCAATGTATCTGTTGGCCTTGTGGCCCCAGTATTAGGTTAGCCAGCTGAAATGCTCTTATGTAACCAGTCTACCTGTTAAGGAGCTGTACAAACATTTCTGGTAGTGCCGGCCTGATTTTTTTCTTGTTTCCCATAGGATTGGACTCTGTCTCTAATTGCTGCCCTTGCCCATTAACTTTCCATGGGCACTGCACTCGAGGACAGATGCTGCGGATCCTCGGTTCGGTGTGGCAAAGGAGCGGATAACAGACAGCTCCCCAGGGCTTGCCTGGCCTTTTTGGTGCAGACACAGTTAAATGGCTTAGATGAGAATGGCAGGCTCATACACCTCCTTCGTATGACTGAAGGAATATCCAAAACATAGCCATCAGTGAAATAGTGCACTTTGTACTTTGAGGTAGGATACTTTTGAACACAGCTAGGGGCATTGTTCCTCCAAACCCTTCACCAAAGCTTTGGCACAAAACCAGGTAAATGGTCTTAGAGGGTTCTCGGTGGCCGGCAGCAGGAGCTGGTGAACAACAGCATTCATAACTTCCAGCCAGCCAGTGATTCCAAAGCCTCTGCTTTTTTCCGCTTTTTGTCTTTTTCCCTCTTGGCAAAATCCACATGGATCTGAAGAAGAGAATTTAATATTTTCTAAAACATCAGTACTGCTTTTCCCCTTAAAATTGCTTTCTCTTCCAGAAAGACTTGCAGCCATGCTGACTTACTCAATTTCTTCTAATTCACTTAAAGTACTGAAGGCATTTAAAGTGCATTCCTAGCTTTGAGATAATAAGACTGAAATCAAGGAGCCTGCTCAAAAGACTGCCTTAAGTGAGACAAATCTGTTTGAGTACCTCAGTGAACTAAAGGCTAAAATAGAGATCTCATTTCTGACCATGGCTAACTCTGAATATTGAGTACTTCATGATGTCAGCACAAACACAGAGAAAACAACATACAAAAATCACATTTTAATTTGAAACACAAAGAAGAATGTGGAAGTTGTTTTTCTTATTGTTCTTCAGCAGGCAAAAAAGTAATTGCTTTTTGCCACAAATCCCTCTCTTGAGTTTATTCTTTAGCATTGTGTGCTCTTCTTGTTTTTTATACTTTAAAACTGTCCCCCTGCTTTTTTTTCCAGCTGTTGGACTGAGATCTATTGTTGAATTCATCTGCAGTTCACTTGTCCATTCCAAACAGATGATGTGTTGTTTAAAATAATGTCGATATTGTTACACTATTCTTTGCTGCAGTTACAACTTTTATATCCTTAACCTCATGCTTTAGGCTTGCAGAACAATACTTACTGTGCTTGCAGCTAAATTAGGGTAGTAGTTAGGAAAACTGTTGTGAACAGCAATGACTCTCTGTCCTTGTTTAAGGCAACTAGGCCTGGAAAGTTCCCAATCTGTGAAGGTCAGATTCTCTTGTTAGGAATACCTGGTTCCAGGCAGAAATTATTTCCATTAGATGAGATGTGTGTATACATGTATGTAATTAGCAGAACCAAAGCAGATAGGCTTCTTATGGGAACAGCTACGGAGCCAATGAAGCTACTGTATCAGAGAGGTTGGGGGTATTTTTCAATAAATATATTACACAAAGAATGGAATCATATTTCTTTTTACACCAAACTGCATCTTATCCCAAAACCTCTGCTTTACAGCATAGCTAGACAAAGAATGTAAAGCTCGTGTTTTATTCTTGTGTTTCAAAATGACGTGATACACTGAATTGTGCATGGCAAAGTAAAACGTTACAGAGTTTTATTTTTAGAGTATGCCCATTTTGGATGAGCAGTAATGAAGCTGCTTTTCTTACGTGGTGCTTGGAGAAAGGCAGGCATTTTTTAAGGAGTGCTGTCTTGCTCAAGAATGCAGAGGACTGGCAAAAGCCAGCAGTGGAGACATACTAGGCATATCCAGTACCAGAAGACTTCAGTGCTTGCAGAACTTGCCATTTCGGTTATCATATTAGCATACCCATTGGGTCAAACTGATCTCTAGAAACCAGTGAAAGTTCTTTGACTAGTTTCCCTGGGCAGGTGAACATGGTTCTTTGAGGGGACCCACTACTGTGAAATACGCACAGGTCTGAAGGTGTTGCAGGTGTTGTCGCAACTGCTGGGAAAACACCAGTGGGAAATTCTAAAGATTAGCAGGTACCATGATGTTAAAATTGATGAAAAAGATGTTATCTCATGATGCTGTTAACTGGTAGTCAGGCATCTCAGGTCCCAAAAAATCCTGTAAGTCCTGTACTCCTACTAGAGGAAGTAGGAGTCTGATCCTTCAGCAAGCAAAGTTCTGCTGTCAGAAGAGACTTCCTGCTATGAACGTGCTATTACTGGGCAGACAGTAAAGCTCCATGTCTCTGTTGCATCTGCAGAACTGGAAATAATGCCTCAAAGTACCTACTTTGATGTATCTCATCGTGCAAACAGAAACACAAGAGTCTGAGAGAGCACAAACCGACTGAGGATCAAGATGGTCAAGATATGGATTGCAGAAATTGATGAAAACTTCCTTAGGTGACATGACTTGGCTTCAGTTTTTTTTCCATAACTGTCATCTTAGAATTCATGCCAGACTCAAAAGACCAAAAAAGATTGTTTATAGTATGCAATCTATACACAACTAAAGTCATTGCTGATGTAAAACAACTGTCTTCAGTAAAGTTTTGCCAGGGTTGAGTGCTGCTCAAGTCACATTGTATGTGTGTTAGCATGGTTTCTAAGATACTGATCACAGCAATACAAATAATTGTATTTAGAATATTCTTCTGCCATTCTTTTTTGTTGTTCATTCCAGATGCAAGTTCTCTGCAGATGGATGTAAGTCATGTAGCCTGGGGCCCACAGTTTCCACTCTTCCATCTAGGACAAAAAAATATTATTCCTGTAAAAATAACCAGACATCTAATTGCATTTGCTATGGGTATACTGAAGGCTGTCTCTCCCAACAGTTTTCTATGTGTAGCATTGGACATGTATCTGCACCCTTCTGCTCTGCCTCTTCAGCCACATGGTGGGCAGGGAACTTAGAAGGGAACCCTGGAAAGCAGCTTCTGTGTTCAGGAACAGATGCTTCCTTGGTAGGGACTGGTATTGCATTTCCATTATAAGTAGCTCTAGTCCTTTCACAATTATATACTTGAGTTATGAACTTGCTTTAGAAAAGTTAGATTGTGTTGGCATGAAAAGCTGGTATTTTTTCCACCTGGTGCTCTGGAACCTAACTTTGGCTTAATTCCTTTTCTTCAGGCTGTCAGATATAATAGCTCTAAGGAAGAATTGATCTCCATAGCCATTGTAAGAGAGGAAACAATTCTGAAGAAAGGTGATAACTGATTTTTTTTTATGTACTTAATATTTAATCAAAAAACACATAAGAAAGCAATAATCTGTCTTAGAAGGTCTGCATAATGTCTCTCTGAGCTCTGTCTTGTCTTTTGGGAGCCCACACCAATGCCTCTGAACTACACAAGCATGCAGATTAGATTTCTTCAAAAAATCCCATGTACCTGTTATGGAATGGCTTTTGAACAGCAAGTTGCGTCCTTTTCCATTTCGGAAACATAAAGGAAGAATCCCTGTTTCATTCAGGCACAGCTCTGAAATGGTGTTTTATATGAGCTTGATTAATGCTAGAGGAAATGTCTTCCTGTTGCTGAAACAAAGCATTTGTTAGGGGCTTTTTGCTAACATGGATGCGCCTGTGTGTTTCTCTGAATGACTGAAGCATGTGTACGGGGCTTCATTTCCCTAACAAACTTTGAGTGGGTTTCTTATTGGTCAAAAACTGCGGCCAGGATCACACCAAGGGATCTTCATACAGAGCTCTCCTTTCATGTGACACAAGCTTGTGTAACGTGCAGTTTCTCCTTTTGGTTCAGATCTGGCACTAGCTCCGTGTTGTTTTCTCTTCTGAGTTTGAGACAGTTTGCAATAATTTATCCTATTTAGGACAAGATCATTCTCAGATTATCTTAGAAATATTCCTCCCTTGGATTTTGTTACCCACTATCCACAGGAGCAATGAAAACCTGTGACTGTACACTGTCATCTTTCAGAGGGAAGATGCTAAGTGTACCTCTGTGCTTTGTGGAGTACAAGATACTTGGTGATGTCTAGCAAGTGTGTGTGTATGTGTGTGTATATATATATATAATAAATATAGTCTATAACTATATGTAGCTGTAACTATAGAAATACATGCATAAGTATTACTGAATAGGTCTTGGCTTGTTTTTTTGATAGGAGAGGGATGAGAGAAGATGTGGAAGAGTAAGAACAACCTGGATCCCTGTCATGCTTTAAATATGTGGATGCACATAAATATGACATAAACTTGACATCTGGTGTTTCACGGCTGTAACAAGGCCATAAAGCAGGCTTTGCCCTTGTTTCTTTCCCTCTTCAAAAAATGACCCATCATTATTTAGTCTTCACCAAAACATATGTGCAGTTGCATGAATAGGAAGATGTGACCTTGAATCCCTTCAACTCCTGCCTTTTTAGACAATTGAATGCATATAGCCAAAAACTGGCATCAGTGAGCAAGGCAGCTGCAACACATTCCAAATATTGCTCTATTTAAAGCATCCTGAGGCTCACAAGAACAACTGCAGAGTTGTTCTTAAAACTTGCCAATAAAACTAGCAGAGGGGGGAATGGCAGAACCAGGTAAGATGCAGAGTTAACTGTGAGTGTAACAATATATTATTAAAACTCCAATCTGAGCAGCGTAATGTATTCTTGTGTAGTATGCTATATATTTTACTCCTCAGGAAGAAAGTGTAATCAGTTTAAAAGCTAATTCTGTTAACAGCAATGAGTTGAACGTAGCTTGGGTTCCTCCTGTATTTCTGTATCCTATCAGTTTTGTTTTCTTTGGGGTTTTTGTAGTTGTAATTGTAGTTGACTGATATAATAAAATGGAGTGTGCTTGTGGTACTAATGTAATAAAAAGAGTTATGTTTGACAGTGTTTTAAAAATACTGTGTAGCTGAAATCTGAGTGTAATGCTAGGTGAACATACAAGACTTTATCTCCTAACCCCACAAAGAGCAAGTGGCAGAGCCAAATGAAATTTTAATAATGAACTTGTCATTGTAAACACATTTCCAACTTCTCCAAGGAGCAAAGGCATTCATAAAAATGCACATTATATTCATTGTAATTTTCTATTTACTTCACTGTAAGATATAAGATTTATTTCCACTCTTTGGATGGCGAAATGACTAAGTTTAAATATGGTGTTATCTGTGTACACAGGCAGTACTCTTCCCTGTAAAAGTAACTTTTTAAATACATCTTCACAGCTATATTAAGCCTTTAAAAGACTTATTTTCCTTGTTTTTGCACTGTCACCTCTGGTATCTAGGAAGGATAGTGGAATTCTACTAAACGTAGGTACAAAAGGATACTGAATGCTATTTCTTAATTATAGTTTTCATTGTTATCTGCAGAAATCATACCAATACTGGTACACCACTAGGAATTATCACTTGACCATATTTTGTGTTGGTAGGATGTGCAATTTACTTGTGTTTAGTTTGGGGTGGGGTGAATGTATTTATTTATTTTAGAAGGATCATGGCCGTAATCACTCAGATGTTCCAGGCTGGCACCAGCACCAGCCCTTGGGCGGCAGCGGGAGTAGCAATGCTGGGGCAGCTGGGCTTGACTGCCCCTGGCCCTGCCATGCACGCCTTCTGTAGGGAGCAGATTAGAAATGGTTGGGCAACCCCGCTGAAATGAGTAACTGCCCGGTTCATGTGGGTTTTAGATATGAAACTGGCAAATGCCAACAACACAGGAGCCTGTCCACATCAGTGCTGTGGTTCAATTGTATCTTGGAGCACATAAAGAACACAGAAAAACTTGTCTGTTGGAGCTGGCAGCTGAGAGACGTGCAGGAGGCATGGTCCTCTGGGACACGCATGCATTCCCTCCCAGCCTGCTGACTACTGTTGTGTTCAAACTGCTATCCCGGTGCTGAGCCAGTTGTCTGGCTGTGTGTGTGCCTGCACCCTATATGAGATAAAACACAAAGAAAGCTTTTGGAAAATTTTGAGGCATTTTGGAGTAGGGAACGTAAGACCGTGAGCCCAAGCTTGACAGGATCAGGCAGGGAACCATCCCCTTCTCTACCTGGCAAGCCTCTACCTGTTTAAGGGGAAGTTTTTCTGCCATGTGCCTTGGGGAACCCTTGTCAGTGCAGTTAGGCCCAGAGATTTCAGGGGTGAAGGCAGCTCAGCGAGACCTCACGCATTGGTTTGCTTGTGGTAGCTGTCAGGAGTTTTGACCAGCTACAGACAGCAACATCAAGGCAACTTTCAGTTCTGGATAAAAGGCAGACACCTAACACCACCACCACCCCAAAAAGAAAAAAAAATATAGTCATCAGCTTGAATTTCTCAGTATATTTAGGCTCTATTTAGCTTGGAAACCTGTACTGTGATATCCTCTAGCCAAGGAATCCTTGGCTTCACTGTGGTACCCGGGCATCCTGTGGAGGGCAATTCCAAGGGCTTTCAGCCTGCAAAAGTGCAAAGCTTGGGAGTCTGTCAATCACATGCAGAGGAACCCTGCTGTAGCACAGCAAAAGTCATATGTGTTTGCTGCTCAGAGCAGCCTCCCTCTGTTTATTTTGAGATAAATTCATGTTTGAAGTAGAAAAAAAATCTATAATGGGGGAAAAAGAAAGTAATTTGTAGCTAGAGCACAAGCTTACGTACATGTGTGACAGTAAGATTCCTTCATTTATTCTTGCTGCCATCCAGAATTGGCTTTTTATTTCAGCAGGCTTTACCTCAAACCCCAGAAGCTAGGATTTGTTTCTTCGATGTGTTTGAAAACAAAACTTGTGACTGCTCTTCAACAACAGTCTCCCTCAGTATTCTGCTTTCATGTGAATTCATTTAAACAGTGATTATAATGAAACCTTGCGGTTTAGTCTGCAGGTGTCAGTAAAGGTTTCTTTCTTTCCAAAACGCAGCTGCCTGAAAGTATTCTGTTCCTCTGCTGCTAGTCCCTCCATGCCCATCTCCACCTCAGGCTGGGAAGTGGGTGATGCAGATGCTCTCTTTCTGGCTGTTGGTGCACACAGCCTTGCTCCATAGTAACGGATAATATCAATTATCACATTTAGACTCAGGATATTTTTCCCTTGGACCAAATATTAGGACCTTGGAGTTTGTCACCTTCTTCTGAGGTCTTACAAAGGGATGATCTGCTTGTACATCTCACCCAGCCAAGCCCTATCCTTGTGCATATCTCATGCTTCAGTCTCTCCTGCTTGTGGCATAAAACACAGTCTTCCAAGCAGTTATTTATCTCAAGTCTTGGGGTATCTGTCTTGTGATATAGAGGAGATCAGAGCAAATGATTTCATGCTCATTTCTTTTCCTAAACTATGAAACACAAGTACTCCCAATGGCTCTCAGGAAACTCTACGCCCTGGAGCCAGCTGCTTGCTACTTTATGACAAATATTGGGCACAGCATTCCTGCTGACCCATTGGGACTTGCCTGCCTCTCTTGTCTTACTGCATTTGGACTGGATCTCATGTAACAAAACACCACATCCAGCAGAGACCCTGGCAACTCCGCACAGCTCTGTCAAAATTCCCCCATGTATCCCAGCAGGATCCAGCCCTTTTTTTCGTAATAGGACCTGTAGAAAATATGGCAAGTAAAGAGAAATGATTCCCAAAAGCAGTAGCTTTACCTTACCAGGTGTCAAAGGAGTTAACAGTCTTTAAATGAAACAGGTAAAGGGCTCCCCTGTGGCAAAAGGACTCTCAGTTTCAGAGGAAGATTTTGTCTTTGCTGTGTGCCTGCTTATCTGCTTAATGTTTTTATGGGAGCCCATGCAGATTTTCTGTCTGTTTTCTCTCAGTACAAACACTATGTGGTATCATGGTGAGACATGTTTGTGCTGGCATAGCTTTAAAAAAGCTATGTGGAAAACCTTAAATTATTAAGCATCCCTCCAAAGTCTGCCTGCGTGATCTAAACTGTGCAAGGTGATGTGAATAGATCTACATTATTTATTAATCCCTTCAGAAACCTGGAAATCTTTCAACTGCAGAAAGATATGCTTTGTTGTAATATAATGGTAAGTAATACCATCTCAAAAGTTGATATGCCGCTTTCTGGCAAGCTTCTACTATTTGCAGGAAACTTATAGGAGGGTCTTTAAAATTCTCATGCTATACAGAAGTGTATTTGTGCTAGCCCTGTTCCCAGCATGCTCCCTGAAAAACCATAACCTGCACTGGACTCCACATCTCTATGTAATTGTTCAGCTTGCTCTAGTACTATTGCACAATACAGGCAGGACATCACGTCTGTGCCCAGCCCAACTCAGCCAGGCAAGGGGTATTGTTATTTTCTTACTTGAAAGTGGGGAACATCCTTGCAGATAATTCCATCAGTCTTAACTACCCCACATCACTGTAGTGACAGGGTAGGAGAGGGCTAAGTTGGGCACTGTGCATAGAGATAAGCTGTGACTCCCTGACACACGGTTGCTGGTGAACATCCCTTTGGCATGTGGGAACTCATACAGCATTCCCTCACTGTAGCCCCAGGCATGTTGATTGTAAATGGGTGTGATGATAGTCACTTTGTGGCCAACCTAATGAGACTTCTAGAAGGTGCTGTACATGTCAGGGATAAGGTCCTGAATTTGCCAGGACAGCTGCTGTCAATAAAGCCTAGTACAGATGTTCTGCTGATGACCTGTGGAGACCAAGGACAGAACCATGCTTCTCTCTCCTCCCCATACCCTGCTGCTTTTGGAAGTGCTAAGCCTTGTACCTATCTGATTGCAGAGAACATACCATGAAAATCTCTCTGGGCTTTTGCTAGGTATCCTCATTAGAAGGCTGCCAAGATACAGTGACTCTGTGCTAAAAATTGCAATCGTAGATAATGCAGCCTAAGCTCACAGGTATCTTTTTGCTCTGTGATAACTGGGTTCAATGTGATTAATTTAGTGATTTTTTTTTCAGTGTAACATGACCTTTCTGAAGAAGACCATCTTTTCTCTTTCAGCCCAAGTTCCACTTTCACATCTCGTTGTACCTATACTCCTCGCAGTTGGCTGGATAGTGGGCTGTGCACTAATGGTTTACATTGTCTTCTCCTGATGGAAGTGAGTGACTTGTACATCATCATGTACTATCCATGCTTTGTTTTTCACTGCCACCTTTTTAAACATTGCTTCCTTTGTCTTACAGGACAGAAGAATTTACAGTGATGTTGATTAGAAGAACCTGGATGTTAAACTGAAATTTCTAATGACTGTGTTATAAAATGATTTGGTTTTAATGTCAACATTGCAAACATGGTGTACACTTTTTATCCACTACAGAAGTTTGAAATGTGAATTAGAGCTTTGGGCAGAACCATCAAATCAACTTTTCAGGTTTCAAATGGTTTGTAATTGATGGAGTAGTTTCTGGAGTCCAGCAGTAGGTCAGATACCTGCCTGCTTTGTTGTTGCCACATTGAATCGAAGCATTTTTGGAAACTTTTCCCAGATTTAGTGGTGCAGTGCTGGACAAAAAAGTGAGTTCAGCTCATTTGCAAGATGTGCTGAGCGGGGGAAGAAGTATCTCAATGTGTCGGAAAGTAGTAAGTGACTTAAGGCATTTATTAAGTTTTGTAGTAAAAAATAAATTACTAAATTTAAAATATCATAGTGGTGCGCTCTCCCTGTCCCAACATCTTAAGTGTCAATGTCTTAAATAATTTTTCTGGAACTACATTACCTTCCTTTTTTAAAAAAGCAAACAGTCAGTCATAGAAGCATACTAACACATAAACCAAAAGAAGTCCTTTAGAAAATGAAAGGCAGGCAGGGAAAGTTGCCTGGTAGCAGTGCATCCTCAAATGTATGGCTTGGACTTTCTCAATTCTAAATATTTAATAACATGTAGATAAATACAAAATTAACTGTTGGTCTCTTCTGTTTGCATGATGCTCAGGGCCCAATATTGTATTTTTCCATTGGCAACCAATCCAGTTCTTGTAAAATTAAATGCTGCTGGACTAGTTGGGCAGTGAAGCAGATCGCAACCATGTGGAATTTAGTCATTTTCTGGCATGCTGGCAGCCCCCCTCTACTGGCACCAGCCAGACTGCAATCCAGGGAGACTGGAGAACAAAGCTGCAATTCAAAATGAACCTAAATAGCTAGTCTGGAAAAAAATGCACCACAATAGGTCTGAAAATTCAGTTTCTACACCTCGCAGGAGCTGTTAAAAAACTAAAATACGGGATGGAAACTACTTGCTGCATGGCAATTTTCAGAAAAGAGCCTGGGAATTGCCATGTATCACAATCTGAATTTAGGTCAGAAATGCCATAATGGTGGTGTGAAAAGTGAAACACTGTCCTGGGATGATTACCAGAAAAAGGCCTTAAGAGATGCTGAAGCCACCCCCTGCTCTATCAGCAAGGGTTGGGCCTCCCCAGCCTGCTGCAGCTGGCTCAGCCACTGCAGGAACCAGCTGTGGGTCAAGGGGAAGGAACGCAGGGGAGAGCAGTAAGGGGGAACTGAGACTGGTAATGTTTACCCAGTGAGACATGAAGTACACTGGATAGGTTCCTAGAAAAGAGCAGATGGAAGGAAATGTAAGTCTTAAATCTACCAGACTTTTTGAAAGATGAAGTGAATAATCTCTTCTTGGTGATACACAGGGCAAGAAGTAGTGAAGAACTAGCAAGTAAGATATAGGCTGTCCTTATGGTAGAGGCACAGAAGTACCGGAGGAAATTTGTAAGCATAATTGTATTAATGTTGATTGCTGGAGGCTTTTGAGAACAGGTGAGCAAACATCCCTTGACATCCTGCAGAAGTCCTTGTGATCCTGCCTTGGTGCTTGAGGGCAGCGATTTCATATCTTCTCAGTCTTTATGACCAAGTACTCCTGTGAAATTCTGCAGGACTGTTGGCAGAGAAGAGATAGAACCAACAAATGGTAACAGGCAAGTACTACTTCTGATGTTAGGCTTTTTGGCATGAAAGGAAAACATTTTAATGCTGGTTGCAGTGCTAGAAAAAGTCTGGATAGCATCGAATAGGAGGTGAGCTGCAGATCACCCACACTGCTTAAGTGAAGCCATGTGAAGCAAGGCAGCGGTGCTGTTAGAGCAGCGAGACTGACTGTGAAGGCTCATGTTCACATTTTTTAGCAGTACCTGATTTTTGAGAGTAGGAAGATCTGATTTGGCACAGTGAAACAAAATAACTCTCTAGGCTGGCTTCAATATTGTCAAGCTTGCTACTATACCAAAGGAAGTCTCTGCCAGTTTTGTAGAGTAATAAAAGCAGATTTATTCCAACGAAACACTCATCCCACGCACTGTTTAAAGTCCCCTGACCACTCTGCAATATGGCATTTTGCAACCAACTTCAGGACAACCCACTCAGGTGTCTTCATAAATGAAACTACACAATGCCCTGCCAAAGCTTCCCACACTTGCAGGTATGTATTTGGTAATTGAGGGTTTGGGGTTTCTTTTTCTTCTGAAAAAACAGAACAAGTGTTTGGGTACTGAGTCTTTTCTCTAAAATGGGGCAATGCTAGTGAGTTATGAGAAGAAAAAATGTACAAATTCGTATTTCTTCCAAAGTTTGGGTCCAAAGTTATTGTAGTGTGGTAATAGCTTCAGTTTTTCTGTCACTGTGCCAGTAAGTAGAATGTTTCCACTATCGATGCTGGAGAGAACTCTGGCTTCCTTAAAGTATGATGCCATTGAGGTCCAAAGGGATGTATTGCATCACCTGAGATTCAGTGCTCAATGAGCAAAAGTGGCCTGCACACCCTTAGGGTGGGCACATTTGTCAAGCCCTTTTTTCATATGTATTGTTTCCTTCCAGACAGGATGATATTTTCTGTGATCTAAGATTATTTTTACTCATTATTAATATTTTTAGATATAAAAGTGGGAACATTTGAGTTCTCATTCCAGAGAATTGTGTCCAAGCTTGTACCATGGACTCTGCTTGGCTTTCCCCATTATTCGCTGCACAGCTATCCAAGTTGATTAGGGATGTGCCTCTGCACAATGCTACGTACAGCTTCCTGGTAACTGTTCCAGCCTCTTGTTTATATCCTTTTAATGCTTGTAAGTGAATTTAAGCATATTGGTATACACAAAAGTGTAGCTGTGTTTCTTTCTGCTGGGTACAGCGGAGCCCTTGTGAGACAGCCTGTCTGGAAACCAGAGCTTAGCTTAAGGAGACCTTCCTGCTCCAGACAAGAACCAAAGGCAGTGGCTCCAAAGCACTTTGCCAACCTCTTCTCTCTTCTGCCTTGACACTACCACAGCACGGGGACCAGTCTAACCTGCCCCTTGACCCGCTGGCTCCAGGCCCAGCTTGGCAGTGCCTTTCACACCTGGGTTTAACCACGTCGGTAACTAACAGCCCTGGTCTAGCCCTGCTAGTAGACAGCCCCCTTTGCAGAGCAGCATTCACGGAGGATGAGCTTCCCTGCTCTTCATCTCACCGTTAAGAGTGGAAGGTGAAGAACACAGCCATGGCAACCCTGGCCAGGGTCTCCCTGGAGCCTTCCCAGGCCTGGCCAACCACAGTGCCGGCCATATACGCAGCGAACAGCACCCTCTGCGGCCCCGGCGCAGTGGCCGGTGCTCACGCTGCACCGCGGGGGCTGCCTGCGGGACACCCTGCCAGGCAGAGGCCAGCTCCGGGGCGGCCGCTGCAACGCGCCCCACGGCACTGTGATCATAGCGGAGCGGAGCTCCGGTGCGCAGGGGCACTGAGGGGCATGGCCCGGGAAACTTCTGGAAGGGGGTGGAGCTACTGAGGGCCCTGAGGGGCGGGGCCTCTTGTTGCCCTGAGGACTGGACCGTGGTTGGTGCGGAGGGTCGGTCTGGCGGCCTCGGCGTTATGGGAGCGCCTCGTCCCAGGCTTCTCTTAAAGCTGTCTCTGGGAGGTGTTTCAGCATGGACTGGCCTAGGCACGAGTCCTTACCCCAGCCTAGCCTGTGGGACGCTGGCACAGACCATGTGGAGCTTCACTTTACTCTTAACCTGCTGCAGGGACGCTGCCATCACAGGTAAGGAGCAACGGCTGATTTTGTGTTAATAATGAAAGGAGGTAGCTGACTCGTTAACTTTGCCCTATAGGAGTGCATCAGACCCATAAAACTTAAATGATACAAAGTACAACAGTAATGGTATTTCTGTCTGTGTGTAGAAATCGTGACCTACCTCAGATCCTGTCAAAGTTTTCAGGCCTGTTCCTGGTTCCCATCTGGCAGGGCTGAGGGGACTTAGCAGCTGTGTTCCTTTATGGGGGTTCTGTGCCCCTTTAGTAAGGCTAATGGCATGTGATTAATTACGTTTGCTTTTAAAAATAATTCTGTTATATAGAGCTGCAGGGAACGTCATTTCCAGTGTGAAAATAGAGGACTTAATAGTTCTTACTGTTTTGTGAGAGGTTTTTTTTCTGTTCAGAGTTATGCAGCGGGGTTGCATTTTTTTTGTTTCAGTTTCTGTTTACTGACACTTTAAAAAAGTGATGCTGGGGAATTGGTGGTGTTTAGGTTAATTGATGTGCAGGATGTTATTGTGCTTCACCAGCTGTAGGAAATAGGGAAGGATCCATCCTTGCCATGATCCAGCTCAAAGGGGCTGACCCCTGACTGGATGCTTCATGTTACTGGTAGCAGGTCAGACCTAGTAGCAGCCTCTTACTCTTGATGTTCATGTGGGAGCTGGATACAGTGAGGAAGCAGTGCTGACTGATGAAGGATCCCTCTGAGGCATGGGGCCTGTCCTTCATCTCCAGCCCTCACCCCAAAGTGTTTGCTCTGTTCTCTTTGTCTAGAGACTTGTGGCCTCTCGGCCATTTGCAGAGAGGCCAGCTTGTACCTGTTCACAGTCATGATGTGTTGATTAATGTATATCAGTATTTAAAGTTTTTACAGCAGCAGTGTTATGGAGCCCTCCAGGTTGCAGCGTCTTCAGCCTGCTGCTATGCAAGGAGGTGTAGTCAGTGACCATTTCAGTGCCAGTGATTCATGAGTTGAGGTGTTATGACAGGAAGAAATTTGGAAGACATTCTTTATTGTGAGGGTGGTGAGGCACTGGCACAGGTTGCCCAGAGAAGTTGTGGCTGCCCCATCCCTGGCAGTGTTCGAGGCCAGGTTGGATGGGGATTTGAACAATCTGATCTAGTGGAAGCTGACTCGCCCATGTCAGGGGTTTGAAACTAGATGAGCTTTTAGGTCCCTTCCAACCCAAACTGTTCTGTGGTTCTCTGACAGGCTGGAGGGCAGATAGAGTTCACACCTACAATAGCCTTTTCTGTTGTTACTTATGAAGGTGTATGATTTCATTGAAGATTGTAACCATTTGTGTATCAAGATAGCAGTGGTCATTGGAGGTAGTCTTAACAGGATGAAGAGTTAATCTGCCAATACTATATGTCTCAAGCTGAATTACTTAAAACTGACTTAATAGATTACTGATTTAGTAATCAAATGGTAGCTACTAGTGGTCTATATAAGTACCTTATTCTGGGTGATAATGAAGGGAGATGGTCACCAGAGAAGCTTCATACTTGGATGAGAGATCCTCCTGGAGAACACAGTTAACTAGGATTAGGAATGTAGCTGATAAAGACAGCAGGCTTTACCAAGTCCACTCCTGAAAGCTGTCCTCAGAAAAGGTAGGAAGGGTTTCTTTTAATCTGGGGGAAACGTTTTGGTGAGTACCCTTCTGTAGTTTCATCTGGTTGAAGATGTACTGGACAACTGGTTTATTTAGCAAAGAGCCTGGGAGTTGCTGCTGGCTTCCTCCCTGACACAAGGTCTTCCATAACAGCAGTTGTAAGTTATGCTTTCTGCCATGCATTTTGACGTCCGTACCTCATCAAGATGATTAATGACTTTGCCTCAGTTCATTGCCTCATAGCTGTCCTTCAGGCGCATGATTTATATAGGCATGAAGCCCAGTCTGTAAGAAAGTCCAGCCTAGAGTAGGAAGTCTCAACATCAGCAGGACAACTACCTTCTGCCTCTACATTAGGTTCTCATAAACCACTAAATCAAGTTTGTGTCAGTCTTATGTTCAGGGCTCTTGCTGAAACAGTACCAGGATATCTAAACAATTCTGGATCAAGGGTATTATTGGCAAACATAGTCTTGAAGAACTATGTAACTACTAGAAGGTGACCTGAGCAGGAGGAGGACCTTTCTCAGGGTCTGGTTCAGCTCTGGATCAAATTCTGACTTCTAAGGTCCAACAGAAACCACATCATACAATTTTCTGTATACCATACTTGCATCTTTGTGTCTCCTCCAACACGAATATATATAGCATATATATATGTACATATGTACATAACTAAATGAAGGTGGATGCTGTATTGCGTGTCAGCTGTTGTAGTGAGGAGAGTAGCAGCAAGCATATTCTGATTTAATATTTGGGTGTATCATGGTTGAGGTTTAAGACTTGGAATAGATATGGGATATTTGGTAGCAATCAAGTGGAAATAGTCATCTTGGATAATTTTACAACTTCATCAGTAAAATCCCCATATAAGGAAGGAAACCTTAGGAAAATAAAATGGTCACTTAGTAGCCTTACATGTGTAATCTCACGAAGGATAATTCCAAACATTGTTCTGTTGTTCCCATTAGTGTAATAGCTAATTGCTACGTGAGGGTCTGCACGGAAAATGAAGAATATACTGAATGGTACCATTGTCGCCAGGAGGTCAGTGTAAAACAGAAGCTGTGAATGGGAAGTCTGAATACTGTCACCATGAGAAATTTTGTCCCAGATGTATGACTGCTGGATTCTGCTGTGTAAGATTCTGATGGTACCTATAAAGGCTCTAAGAGGGTTGCATTGTTTGGACATCAGTGCACGTACTCTTTCCTGGATACAGGAAGTGGTTCCCTTACCAGAGGTAACAGTCTTTGATGCAAAGTGTTCTAAACGTTTGTAGTTACACAGCAGAGTCCCAGGTAGCACGACAGCAGCTGGGCCTGCACTAGAAAATGAATATAATTTCAAAAACGAGGAGGTGAGTAGGACTCCAGGGCACGGATCCAGCCTTCTGCCTGTTACTGAGTCTGAGAGGCTGATCTGAGCTCATTAGGACCCACATCTGTTAAACACTGGTTTTATAAGGAAAATTTATTTTCCTGCCTTGACTCACTGCCATCACTTCCTCCCATGTTTGGTTCTGGTATCTTGATGTGTGATGTGATGAGAATTGCCAATTGCTGAGGTGGCTGTCTTGAGAGGGGACGCCTGCAGCACCTGATCGGAGGTATGCTCGGCATCCAGGAGCTTCAACTCGGAACAGCGACAGGCACAGAGGGAGCCTCAAGTCCTCGACAGGGCTTGCCCAGGAGCCGGAAGCTCAGCAGAAATGAGCAGCTGACTCAGAGGGGGTGGCGCCAGCAGGAGCGGCACCAGCCCTGAGTGGTTAAAAACCTGCCCCAGGGAGCACGGTGAACAGGGCGGGTTCAAGGCAGTTTGCGTGGCAGTTCGAGCAGGCAGGCGAGCGGGATGGTGAGCACTCATCGTATGACTCTGGCCCGATCTGGGAGCTCTGCTCTGGCTGCCCCAGCGGTGGCCAGTGTAGGCACCCAGACAGAGCCGATGAAAGGGGAGGCTGTGCAGGGGCCTCAAGCGTCTACTGTTGCTCATGCAGGAAAGGATGCTGCTAACCCAGGAAGCTGGGAAACAGTAACAGAAAAATCCAATAAGAAAAGGAGGAAGAGGACAATTAAAAGCAAGGGGCTTCCTCCTAAATCTGTTGTTCCCACCCAGAACCTCTTCGCTGTCCTGCAGGGGGCTGATGAGGGACCATACTCCCACCAGGAACAAC
Source organism: Ara ararauna (assembly GCA_028858755.1). NCBI lineage: Eukaryota > Metazoa > Chordata > Aves > Psittaciformes > Psittacidae > Ara > Ara ararauna. The sequence continues at coordinate 26,201,579 of CM054382.1, read as the reverse complement.
TGGCTGATGCACTGGTAAAGAAGATCACTACTGGTGCTGCCAGGAGAAAGTGGCGGGCCATAGTAGTAAGGGACTCTACTCTGAAAGGAACAGAGGCACCCATCTGTCAGCCTGACCCAGTCTCAAGGGAGGTGTGTTGCCTACCAGGGGCTCAGATCAGGGATGTTGCAGAGAAGCTGCCTGCTCTAGTCTGTCTCCTCAGCTGTAGGAAATAGGGAAGAATCCATCCGTGCCATGATCCAGCTCAAAGTCCCTCTAGTCAGTCCCTCTAGTCGGTCCCTCTAGTCGGTGACTATTACCCACTTCTAGTGATCCATGTGGGTGCTACTGATATAGATAGCAGTAGCCTGGAGAACATAAAGAAGGACTACAGAGCTCTGGGAGAGGTGGTTAGGGGCTCTGGAGTGCAGATTGTCTTTTCGTGAATTCTCCAGGATACAGGGCAGGACCTCAAAAAGGCTAGGAGGATTGGCCAGGTTAATAAATGGTTAGAAGGGTGGTGCTATAGTCAGGGGGTTTGGGTACCTTGAACATGGGACTCAATTTAGTAGGCCAGGTCTACTGGGGGCTGGTGGAGCTGGTCTGACAAAGAAAGGGAAGAGTGGATTTGGGAGGAGGCTTCAGACTAGTCAAGGATGCTTTAAACTAGATGTGTTGGGGGAGGGGGCATCATTCCATCCCAACACACCCAGTCACTTGTCAGCACCTATAGTAAATGTTCAGAGCAATGTAGAGATATTCCAGCTGCTCCAGCCAATGAGCCACCTTCAATTGGATCTCGGCTCAGATGCCTCTATACAAATGTCCGCAGCATGGGGAACAAGCAAGAGGAATTAGAGATGTGTGCACGTCTACGGGCGTATGATATAATAGGCATCACAGAAACATGGTGGGATGGCTCCTATGACTGGTGTGTTGGAATGGAAGGTTACAGGCTCTTTAGGTAAGACAGGCCTGGTAGGTGGGGAGGGGGAGTTGCTATTTATGTTTAGGATAGGCTGGAAACTATGGAACTCTGTCTGGGGACAAGTGAGCAGTCAATAGAGAGTTTGTGGGTCAGGCTTAAAGGGAGAACAGCGATGGGAGATATTATTGTGGGGATCTGTTACAGACCGCCTGACCAAGAGGACTCTGTGGATGAAGCGCTCTATAGACAGATAGGAACAGGCTCACGCTCGCAGGCCCTTGTTCTCATGGGGGACTTCAACCACCCTGATATCTGTTGGAGGGATGGTACGGCCAGGCACAAGCAATCCAGGAAGTTCCTCGATTGTGTGCAAGACAACTTCCTTCTGCAAGTAATAGAGGAGCTGACAAGGAGAGGTGCCATGCTTGACCTCGTCCTCACCAACAGGGAAGGGCTGCTTGGAAATGTGACGCTCCATGGCAGCCTTGATTGAAGTGATCATGAGATGGTTGAATTCGAGATCCTCAGGACAGTGAGAAGAGCGTGCAGCAAGCTCACTGCCCTGGACTTCAAGAGAGCAGACTTTGGCATCTGCAGGAACCTGCTCAGTAAGATTCCATGTGATATAGCACTAGAGGGCAGGGGAGCCCAAGACTCTTGGCTGATATTCAAAGATCACCTGCTGCAAGCTCAGGAGCGATACATCCCTACTAGAAAGAAGTGCTGTAAGAGGGCCAGGAGACCTCCTTGGATGGATAAGCAGTTGCTGAGGAAAATTCAAAGGAAAAAAGAGGCTTATAAAAGGTGGAAGCAAGGACAGGCAGCCTGGGAAGAATACAGGGATGTTGTCTGGGAAGCTAGGGACCAGGTTAGGAAAGCTAAGGCCCACTTAGAATTAAACTTGGCTAGGGATGTTAAGGATAACAGGAAGGGATTCTATAGGTACATTGCAAATCAAAGACAGACTAGGGACAATGTGGGCCCCTCTGGAACCTATTGGGAGAACTGGCTACCCTGGATCTGGAGAAGGCTGAGGTTCTTAACGACATCTTTGCCTCAGTCTTCACTGGCAAATGCTCTGACCACACCACCCAAGTCTTGGAAGGCAGACGCAGGGACAGTGAGAATGAAGACCCTGGGCCCTCTGTAGGAGAGGATCTGGTTCGAGACCATCTTAAGAACCTGAATGTGCACAAGTCCATGGGACCTGATGAAATCCATCCGTGGGTCCTGAAGGAGCTGGCAAATGAAGTTGCTAAGCCACTGCCCATCATATTTGAAAAATCATGGCAGACAGGTGAAGTTCCCAATGACTGGAAAAAGGGAAATATAACCCCCATTTTCAAGAAGGGGAAAATGGATGAGCCGGGGAACTACAGACCAGTCGGCCTCACCTCTGTGTCTGGCAAAATCTTGGAGCGGATTCTCCTGGAAGGCATGCTGAGGCACATGAAAAACAACCTGGCGACAGGCAGCATGGCTTCACTGAGGGGAAATCCTGCCTGACCAATCTGATGGCCTTCTCTGATGAGGCTATGGAACTGATGGACAGGGGTAGAGCAGTTGATGTCATGTACCTGGACTTGTGCAAAGCGTCTGACACTGTCCCACATGACATCCTTGTCTCTAAGTTGGAGAGACATCAATTTGATCGGTGGACCACTCGGTGGATAAAGAACTGGCTGGATGGCCACTGCACACAAAGAGTAGTGTTCAATGGCTCAATGTCCAGCTGGAGACCAGTAATGAGTGGTGTCCCTCAGGGATGGGTGCTGGGACTGGTCTTGTTCAACATCATTGTCAGTGACATGGACAGTGGGATTGAGTGTGCCCTCAGCAAGTTTGCCGATGACACCAAGCTGTGTGGTTCAGTTGATACGCTGGAGGGAAGAAATGCCATCCAGAGGGACCTTGACACGCTTGGGAGGTGGGCTGATGCCAACCTGATGAAGTTTAACCATGCCAAGTGCAAGGTCTTACACCTGGGTCGGAGCAATCCCAGGCACAGCTACAGGTTGGGCAGAGAAGAGATTCAGAGCAGCCCTGAGGAGAAGGACTTGGGGGTGTTGGTCGATGTTAAAAATGAACATGAGCTGGCAGTGTGTGCGCTTGCAGCCCAGAAAGCCAACCGTATCCTGGGCTGTATCAAAAGGAGCGTGACTAACAGGTCGAGGGAGGTGATCCTGCCCCTCTCCTCTGCTCTTGTGAGACCTCACTTGGAGTATTGTGTACAGTTCTGGTGTCCTCAACATAAAAAGGACATGGAACTGTTGGAACAAGTCCAGAGGAGGGCCACGAGGATGATCAGGGGACTGAAGCACCTCCCATATGAAGATAGGCTGAGAAAGTTGGGGCTGTTCAGCCTGGAGAAGAGAAGGCTGCGTGGAGACCTCATAGCAGCCTTCCAATATCTGAAGTGGGGCTATAGGGATGCTGGGGAGGGACTCTTCATTAGGGACTGTAGTGAAAGGACAACAGGGGAAGTTTAGATTGGATATGAGGAAGAAATTCTTTCCTGTAAGGGTGGTGAGGCACTGGAATGGGTTGCCCAGGGAAGTTGTGAATGCTCCATCGCTGGCGGTGTTCAAGGCTGGATTGGGCATAGCCTTGGGTGGCATGGTTTAGTGTGAGGTGTCCCTGCCCCTGGCAGGGGGGTTGGAACTAGATGATCTTAAGGTCCTTTCCAACCCTAACTATTCTATGATTCTATGATTCTATGACAAGGAGTAATGGGTTCAGACTTAAACAGGGGAAGTTTAGATTGGATATGAAGAAGAAATTCTTTACTGTTAGGGTGGTGAGGCTCTGGAATGTGTTGCCCAGGGAAGTTGTGAGTGCTCCATCGCTGGCAGTGTTCAAGGCCAGGTTGGACAGGGGTTGGAACTAGATGATCTTAAGGTCCTTTCCACCCTAACTATTCTATGATTCTATGAATTAATGCAGACTGGAGGAGACATCAAGACATGTGGAGTCTGAATAATTTGGGAAAAATCTGCCTGCTGTCAAAACCCAGCGTTTTGTTTTTTTTTTTTTATGATCATTGGTGCCACTTTCATTTGTTTTCTGAACTGGCTGCTTTCTGTCCTGTGGGACATTGCTCCAGTAGTGCAAAGTTGGTTGTATTATATAAAGTAATTCCAGATTCTGCTATGTTCACTAACAGAGTGTCTGACTCAGTATGTGCATCTTTGATTCTTCTGGAGAAGAATTGATACCAGTGCCTCCTAATAAAGTAACTTTTGGACTTTTTTGGGTTTGTGGGAGGATTTAATTCTGAGGTAACTTAATCTCCTTCTATGAGATTATCCTTCTATGAATATTACACCTTCAGAATTAGATTTTTAATTATTATTTTTTGCGCTACTGTAGTACTGTAGACACTGCGAGCTCTGCTCCTGTTGAAACCTTCTTCATTGCTGAGCAATGAAATAACCCAGTGATTTGAATGAAACACTAGTAATTTGCCCCACGCACTGAGCTCATATGTGTGTCTGCATGAAATATGACTGTCCATTTCTATGTGGATAAAATGTAATAATGATTGGTATATGTAGGGGCAGAGATGCATGCATGGAGGAGACACTTCCTGAGCAGCTGGAAAGGTTGTTGCTTTGTGGAATAAGAATTCCTTGATGGTTTAGCTAAGAAAATGAATATATTACTTAGCAGTCTGTCAGCAGCTGGTCAAGTAAGAAAAGCACTGGGAGATATTTAAAGGAAAATTACACATGCCGTGGTATATTACAGAAACATCCAAACTTTTCTTGTGTTGAGTCAAAAAGGAAGGAGTCCAGGAGAAGGGGGGGGGGGGGGGAACCCAAGGAATCTGGATGCTTAATGGATCCCCAGCATTTGGCTTTTCTTGGAAGGTTAATACAAGGGTCACTGCTGTGTTGGGAAACTAAAGGATCCTTTGGGTCAGTAGCAGAACTATGTAGTAGGGAAAAGGTTAGTCTCTTTTCTATGGCCTTAGTTTTATTTCTGGACATCTGTGTCTGACAAACCTTTCATCTGATGTCTTGTGGAGTTGGGTTTTTTTGTTATCTTCTTGTTTCCATCTGAATTCACCATGAATGAAGAGTGATTTTTAAGGTAAAGGATTAGCATCAAGACATTCCCTCCTTGTGAGAATTGAAATTAGGATATGGCAGCCTTTGAATCGGAACGTGTCCATACTTAAACTGTGAGCTTATCTAGGATGTGATGGTGCTAGAGTTTGGAAAGAACAAAATATGACCATGGTTAGCCAGTAATGTTCTTTGAGGAAAGGACTAAGGTACTGGGGTGGGTTTCAACTGCGTGTTGCTGCCTTCGTGCCTCATTTTGCATTGGAAGGAAGCCTTGGGGCACAGGCAGAGTGTGAAGCACAGCCTGATATGAATGATCGGGAGACAGGACCAAGTGCCAGAGTTCTGATTCTGAGTGCAGCCTGTAGATGTGGGGTTGAATCACCTTAGTTCTTACCTCTGCTGACACTTTTCTTTGTTGGTTAAGCACAATGGTGGGGAAAATCCTTTCTTGGGCAGTTATTACTCATAAGCCATATGGGTAAAGAGCTCTCTGAACCATGTTATGGAAGATGTGTGAATCCATTGTGGCTCCTCTGAGCACAGTATGTGCCGTGTCTTACCTATTTTTTGCTGTATTGTGATTTTCCACTAAGCATTGCAAAAGATTGAGGAAATTCAGATCTTTTATGTTTTGGAGCTAACATAAATGCCCATGATTCAGTATCTGAAACTGAGATGTTCAAAAGTGGGGGTGGGTGGGGAAGAAGTAAATATATCATATGTAGATACTTAGGAACATACATTAACACGTGGCTAAGAAGTAGTGGTTAAGGAGTCACTTGTCCGGAAGCAGGAATCCCTGAGGATTATTCCTTGCAGCATCCTCACCCTCGGAGTTTTTCCATGGGCTGTGAGTCCAGACACTGGTCTATGGCTCGAGGCCTTTTAGGTGGGGCAGCCCTGTCTGCCGTTGGCCTCAGCGAGCACAGGACCCTGTGGCAGGATTGAAGCTGGTTTACTTTAAATCATGGCACCTCAGCAGTACTCAGGTGAATTATTTAGTGATGGTTGTGTGTTATGTACATTTGGTACCTGTTTCATTAATGCCTTGCCAATTAATTGACCGATGTCAGTATTTGTATGTATTTCATTTAGTCCCCAAATTTTTGTCAGCCAGCTGCTGTGGAAAGTCAAGTCAACTGAAACAACCAAAAGACATCTGTAGAACTATAGTGACTCTTAGATTTTTACAGAAGCTGACAGGGATACTGTAAGTTGTTTATAATTTGGTGTTAGGTAAAATGGAGTGGGGGTTTTTCTTCAGAAGTACAAACAAATGCAGAAATTTGCTGACTGGATCCTGTTATAGCTCAGTCTCGCTGTTTGTAAAACTTACTTTTGAGTAACTGTCCTTTCTTGCAAGGAAATATAGACCTAACTGTTAAATATTTTCTTTTCATGCCTGTAGATTTTTTTTTTTACCCTGTACATTTCATTGGTGTTAATAACGATGTTATGATAAAGCAAAAAGCTGAAGTGGCATTTCAGTAAAGATGAAAAAATGCAAAATTGTGTAACGAGAAGGAAATCAGGCACACACCAGCTCTTCCCTTCACGTTTTGGTGCTCTCTTCAGAACTTCAGAGCTCTTGGGAGGGTAGGCAGGGTTTGACAAGGGCAGCCTGACCAAATTTTTGAGGAGACAGACTGTGACCCTCCCTTGATGACCCCTCCCAGCCCCAATGCTGATGAGTGTAAGTCCTGCACGACAAATGTGCAGGCAAATGCTGGAAATGGCTCTGCAAAGCCAGTCTTAGAGTGCTCAAACTTGTATGAATGTATTTAAAGAAGAATACAGCGGAGGGAGAAGTTAAAGCTTAAGTGAGCAGGAAATGAGTTAAAACACTGCAGATGGATTATGTAATTGTATAGTTATTGGCCAGGGATTTATTTCTCTAAGGCAGTACAGAAAGAAGGTGACTTAAGTAGCTGGAAAAGGAAAACCAGGAATAAAACTCTCAAAGGCAAGGGAATTGGAGGATTCTAAAAGGAAGAGATAGCCTATATTCATCCACAAATCAAAATCAATTTAAATACTCATCAGGTGTTAAAAGACTTCTATTTCTTTTAGGTATGGAATACTGTCTTTTTTCCAGAAATTCCTTGCCTTCTGTTGAGGTAATACTGATTTTTTTTTTTTTTTTTGGTGCCTTTTTTCACTCTTTCTGGTTTTGAACAGTAACAAACACACTGATGCACACTTCATAGGGCACTATCTTTTCCTACATATTGTCACAAATTCTTCATCTCCCTGGTGTTCCTGCCAGCTTGATTGTAAGCATCTTCTCAGTAAAACAGAAACTACATTTTCTTAGGCAATGTAGCCAAGGCAGGTAAAAATTGATGGAAAACACACTTTATCAATGCAGTGTTTGTGTCAGCGATACCATCTTTACTGGTTTTAAAACTTTTGGCAGTGAGTCTGGCAATTTACTGAATTCACAGGTGCCTCATGCCACGTTCATGAGAATGCTATAATGGACCAGTGCACTTGCACACAACTTGAACTCCTACTGTGAAATCCAGGAGTGTTTAAATGTGGAACTGAAGCAGCAGTAAAATGTGAATACTGCAGTGAGTGACATGTCCTTCAGTTTTGTTTTTGGTTCTGCTGGTTTTCACTCTGCCTCCCTTTAGTGGTCAGAAGTGACTTGATCATACTGTGAGGAGAAAGTCCTGGAATAGAAAGCTTTCTGCAGTCAAGTTTGGTGTGATTTCCATAGGTACTAAATAACATACTGTCATCTGCTTGTAAACTAGAAGAAAATGATGTAAATTCGCCTTGTGTTGCTTGTTACAGATGCTGAGGTGTGGTGCTCGGGGCAAGTACAGAAGGGTATTTGCAGAGAGGATTATTTATTGATTTATTTTAAAACTTTTATATTTCCTGTAAAGAACACACATTGCAATTGGCTCATAATTTCAGTTTATTATCAAAATGTTTTGATCAGATGACAAACTCGGAAAGCTAAAAGGAACATAGGTTTTTAAATACACCTATTGTAGCAGTCATCTGAGGTATCTGGTACTTATTTTTGGAAATCTGTTTGCTTTGATATACAAAGCAGTAAGTTCTTTTGCAATCTGCATGAGGATGTTTAACACATATCACTGCAGATTTAAAGCCTTTTACCTTCTTACTTAAAGCTCCTTCTGATTCTTGCAATCAGCTGTGCAGCTTCATTGGTGTGAGGACTGACATTGATCAGAACATGTACAAATATTGTGCAGGATCAGAGCCTAAACACTGAGAAAGTCAGCCTGAACACTTGAACATTGGTGTACTCCATTGGAGAACTCAGTTTTATAGACTTGTATTATTGCCTGATACCATGCTTTGCTCAAATTTCCCAGTTCTATGCAGCCACTGATAAAATATATTACAATGCTTCAAGTCAAAAGTGTAGCTTGGATTTAAATATAAAAACTATGATTTATACATTACCAGAAACTTTAAAAAAGACAAACTTCAGGGAAAGCAAGAAGAAGCTTAGAAAACTGCAAAAGGGTCTTTGATCGCAATCTTACAGATTATATGTTCAAAAATTAATAAATTACCTGCAGTTACTACAATTACCTGCAGTTTGACTGGAAAGCGGTAAATAATTTGTTGTAAATAGTGACTTCAGGTAGTACACACTGGAATAGTTAGTGAGTTACTTAAGTACAGCAGGTCTTTGGACTCCTCTTGTGTAAATGGTTTCAAGTAAAAATGATAACATTTGGTAGAACAGGTCTATCATAACAGCAGGGGGTACTAAGTCTGACAGGATATAAACTGTTACTATCATGTTTTGATGTCTAAAACTGGGTTACTTAATATTCCTCTGCTTGATGAGAAATACACATTCACTGACCTCTGGGAGTTAACGTGTTATACTTTGACATTTTAAAATAAATCTAAAAAGCCACTAGTCAGTGGGGACCAGGTTTAACTACAAGTGAATGGTACTGTACACTGTCCAGTGACTTAGATTCTACAAGGTTCAGTGTTAGGAAAAGCAGTCAGTCAGCTAGAGCAGCTAATTGCTGCACTGGCATTAGTCCTTTATTTGATGTTTTGGGGAGTGATGTTGTTGGTTTGCCTGTTTACTAAGAATTACAGTGAGTACTTTAGCATATTCTGCTTGGTTCTCTTCACCTTCTCAAGATAAGTTCAAAATTTCTGTTCTGAGAAGCTTCTTGAGATGAAAGGTTTACAGTTCTGTCACCAAACACGGCACTTTTTAGCAGGATCCATGTAGTTTCTGTCGGTGCATGAAAAGGCTTCAGAAAATTCTGGAGAGTTCTGCAGTGATCCTATGACCCTTTAAAACAAAACAACAACATCTTGTAATTGTTGCTTGCCTTTGTTTAAAACAAACAAAATGAGTTACATCTGGTAACTTTTTTTTTTGTGCTTCACCTCAAAATACTGTGGGAAATGCCTGCATTTCTGAACTCTGACTATTGCTTCCATTTCACCTCAAGCAGTGCCTGTATTTTCTCTTTTCAGTTCGTATGGTCCCTGTTGACCTCCCACCCCCCCTCCCCAAGAAAAGAACCTGTCCTTTGTTTGTTACTGGCTCTCACAGAAATTCTCTTTGTTTTACTCGGAACAGGTTTATCGCTTTTGTTGTTGGTTTACACCAAGAATTTTTTCACCTTTTTTTTTTTCTGTCCAGTTGCTTAGTAAAGGGAAAACAAGGCCCTGAGGTAGAAGACTGCAGTATAACTTCTCAGTAAATGTTCATTTACATTTTTATACCAATCAAGTTTCAACTGAGATCATATTGCTTCTCTGAGCATTCTTCACAATTGTTCCAGTGAATGAGTTTCCAGGAAAGAACTCATACAAAGAACAGCTTTCAAGTGAATATGAGGACATTCTAGCCAAAGCAGTTTTAAAGTGTGTAATTGTGAACATATGTCAATGTATTCAGTTGCTCATTCCTTCCATGGAAATACAGCAAGTGCATACCTCTGCAGAACAACTACTTCTACTTCAAATGTCAAGTATAGGTACTGATGTATATTGACTCTGGACCAGGAATTATTTGAAGAACCATTTCTTTAAGTAATTTGTGATTGTTCTGTGAATAACCTTAGTCATTAGATTCAACAGAACCAGGAAGCATTTACAGAAGTTGAGGTTCAGCAGCTGATATCTGCAACAATTTGACTATCTCTACAAGACCAAAAGCGAGATGACCTGCTTACTGGTCTTAGGAACCAGCAGTGGAACAGGAGGAGACAGCACAGAAAAATTATTACAAAGCAAGTCATGCATTTCAGTGACATAGCAGCACTTCATTGCTCTTAAGGATCAGAACTGCTAAAATGGGATTCTGCCAGACAAAGCAGAAATTATTTTGAGTGTAATGAAACTCTACTTAGAATTGTTAATAACAAATGGATAAACCAGTGGTGGGATAAGAGTCCTGCTTCGTTTACTAGTAGTCCCAGAACTACCGGGGTTTGGTACATAAGCAGGGCTTGACCTGTATCTATTATTTTACTTGCTGTATTTTAATTTTGCATGTTAACACTCGGATACAGATTCTCTTCCACCTGTCTTTGACGATTACTCAATCTAAGGCATCTTTCTGTTAACCTTCTTATTTATCCAGTGGGCAAGAGATTCTACGTATCCAGTATTCAGAGTTGTTAGCCTATAAACTAAATCTGTACTGTGCAATTAACCACGTTTATGAAGAGCTGCCTATCCTGCCTGTAAGGAGAAATAGCGTGCAGTCAGTGTAGCAGGTCTTAAATGACAAAAAAAAACCCCTCCAACCTCCAAATAATAAAAAAGGCACAGTGGGAGCTATTGCATCATTTAAATAGTATGTCATCACGCAGTAATTTTGTGTGTATGTCTTGTACTGAAATGTTTTCTATTTTAGAGCTCTTAAGGAGGCCTCACCTGAAAATTACTTCACAATCTAAAAATGTTAATATGGTTTCTCATCAATACTTGCGTAATTCCATATGAAGTTTATAGCCTTTCATGCTGATGTAAAAACAGCACAATACATGATGTAATATATCCAAGATACATGCAAATGCAGTTGCACAAAGATGCTGAACTAGTGAATTTCAAAGGGCTTGTGACTTGTACAAATGTGAAGCACAAAGAGGAGGCATGGTTCTGAGCAACCTCATCAGCCTTATGACCCAGGGTGCTGAGGGGTGGGACTTGATACATAAACTGTCTCCACGAGGAATCTCGAGATAGTACAAAAACCACCCATGGTGAAATGCCAGTCAAGTAGCAATTGAAAGAACAGTCACTGCTTTCACTAAATATTTGAGTATGTGGGATAAACAAAATAATTCTGAAAAGCCTTTGAAAGAAAGATATGGGAATTAATGGTACTAGGAGAGAAATTTGCTATTGTGTACAGAAACCCTGGGATGACACAGCCTTCCAAAGCAAACAGATGCTGTGATGTCTACATTATCACTTGATCTCATGGCATTTGACCAAACCAATTTAGTAAAGCAAAAAACTTTGTTATACAACTGATGAATAGGTTGCTGTGACTTCAGTTAAGAAGAAAAGGTCCTAGTCTGGCCCAAAGACTTCCACCCTGATCAACCAAGTTCCCTGAATGACTCTACTGAACTTGAGCCCACCTCTCCACAGGAAAACTGGCTGAGTACACAAGGTAGAAAAATACCAATCTTCTTCTTGCATCACAGCATCAGGTTTGTGACTGATTGAGGGGCAGTGATCTTCCACCTAAACCCCACTTCTGTTCCTCTTGCAAGACAAAGCAAATGGTGACCTTGTATAACACCTGTGTCACAGTGGAGCCCCAGGCCTGGGCTTCAACAGATAATCTGAGAAATGCTGTCAGTGTAATAGCAAAGACAGGCCATTCCACTCTGGAACAGAAGAATGTCTTCCTAGCTGTAGATGGCAAAGGCCATTAACAGAAGGTTGTTTTCTCTCATGTTAGTATTGTTATTTAAAAGAAGATGAATTTTTTTTTTCTGTGCTTGGAAGAGTAAAATCCTTGCACTCCACAGATTAATTTGAGACTTTTCCTGTGACTTTATTGAAGGATGGAAGTTCATGCATCAGATGGCACAGGCTGTCTTTCTCTTAACCACCTCCAGTGTGTTTTGTCTGTATATGTGTGCATGCCTAAATCTACCCTGATAAGTGCACCCTAGCTTTTTGTGTAGAGTTCTTTAAATTCTATGGCTGAAAGTTGTCTGGCACCTAGGAAGTGCACTGAAGATTGTTATACGTGCTGACCTGAATTTGCCTGGGCTGTGCACATCAGTTTTGATGGAATTCACAGCATATTCTGGTCTGTATGTTCCACACCATACCTAAACACATAAGAAAGAAAAGCATTTGTTAGCCATAAGGTTGTCCAGGAAGAGACCTGCTCTTATTTTGTGTCTGAATTAATTTATGTAGGGATGACAAAAATTACCTAACAGTAATTTATTTTCTCTACTTTGTAGTGAACACTGCCCAGCTTAAGCAACTCTGCCAGCTCTTAGTAAAACTGGGGTCAGTCTGTTCTTTCCGACTTACTGTTAAACTGTACCTTCAAGGGATTTTCAAATTCTTCAGTCAAGAAGTATAGAATACCTGTGCGAAGTTCAGAAAAAACAGCTGTTTGTGGTTCATTTCAAGACCAGGAAGAAGTTTTTCTTTTCCATGCTTTTCCACAAAGTTTTCATAGGCCTGTAGAATGAATTGAGTAGAAATGTTAACAACTTCCAGCACGGACAATCAAAATGAAATTATGACAAGGAGGAACATTCTTTGACATAATTTGTCATGGAATACCTTGGCCATCCATCTCTCCACGTGCCAGCTTTAAGCAGGAAATGACAGGGACATTTCTTATTACTGTGATAACAGCAATCAGCTGAATCAAGGAATCTTTCCCATTGGATGTGCTTTACAGTGCTGTTCTACAGCAGGTTTAGTGAAGCTGCCTGAATTATATTGGAATAAATGGTAAGAGAAACAGGCCTAAAGGTGGCAATTTATTGTAGCAAAAAGAACCCAAGGCTAATGGAATAATTTCAGTAAGATGGGTACACTCGGAATAACAAGAGTTTTGCATAACTACCCATCTCCTTACAGGAGAAGAAATTAAGAATGCAAAGGACAGTTGTGTTCTGAAATACAGTAGCTACTGAGAGTTTGTGCTACTTTTCAGTGAGCTTTATAAAAATTAATGTATCAAATTCCACTGGACTGTTACATATTTATCTAGCAAATCCTTTCATAGGGTTAATAAATGACTGAATAAAGCAAGGTGGTTCTGTCTTTAAAAAGTAGAATATGTTCTGTAACAGAAATGATTGTGATATTCTGATGTCAGCTGAGGGGTAGGTGGCAAGCTCTGTGCTAAACCAGCCTCCCAGCTGCTGGGGTTCCAAGCTGTCAGTATGAGGACTCACCAGCAGCAGCTTTGTCTCCTGTGGGTTCTGTGGGTCAGGCATTGCTGCCAGTTACCCTCTGTATGTACCTCCACATGGAAATGCATGCTGCTGTGCTGCTTTCTAACACAGTCCCAAAATGAGTCTACCTGTGGCATCTCACACGATTTTGGGATTCCCTGTGTGTGTATCCGTGGCTGAGTGACTCGGCTGGGCAGCCCAGCCTGCCTCTGCTCAGTGAGGAACAAATGATCTCCAAGACAATCAAGGTGGGATTCATTTCTTCCCTACTGGTCAATCTTTCTGTCTTCCCCTTCTTTCCATTGCACCTGAGAGATGTGGAGTAAAAAGCTGCATCTGTGGCAAACAATTATTCTAGTCTTTGATTCTACAGAGCACCTGTATTTGCTGCCTGTTTACAGTTTGATTTTCTTCCAAATGTTTATCACTTAAGTGTATTTTTTTCTCCCCTCAACTATTGGGTTACAGTCTAAAATACCACACTTATGGTAAGATTTGCTTTCCCTGTACACCATGTGGAGTTCTGGGATTCAATATGACTAGCACAAAACTGACTCCGCAGGGAGAAGACACTAGTTTTATCAATCTCTAATGTTGCATTATGAAAAGTAGTGCAAGTTGAGGAAGAAGTGGTTAGCAGGTCTACTGAAAAAGCTTGGAAGTTTTAGTGGAAAACAAGCTGAACAAGAGCCAACAGTGCCATACTATCACAGAAAAGGCAAGTGGCATGTATAAACAGAAGTGTCTTATGAAGAAGTATCCTTCTATGCTGCCTGGCACTGGCCAGGTCTCAGCTGGAGCCCTCTGTCCAGTTTTGGGCACTGCACTTTTAAGAAAGATGTAAACCAACTGGAGAGAGGCCAGAAGAAAGCAGCAAGAATGAGCAGAGGTCTAGCAAACATGACCTATGAGGAAAGATTGAAGGAATTGGGTTTGTTTAGTCTAAAGAAGAGAAGTCTGGGCTTTCAAGTATGTAGCAGTCTTCAAATATGAAAAAGGTCACAGATAAGAAAGGAGCAGATTGCTCCGTTTCCACTGTTGAAAGACATGATGGCACTCAAGGAGTAAGAGGAGGTAGCAGAACTGCTCATACGGTATGTCTGGATGATACAGAAATGGTTGATCCTACCAACTAGGAGGTGGGGGTGGGATGACTAGATGGCCTCTCAGGATTCCTTTTGGACCTTTTTTAATATTCCTATGTTGTAATAATAATTATGAATATCTAATTCTTTTTTTATAATACTTCTGACCTAGTTTTTCTCTGGCTACTCTCATTCCTTTCAAAAAGAGTGCCCTCTTTTCGTGGATTTGTACTATTTGGGTTTTTTAGATGCATAACTATTCCAGTAATTGGAGATTAGACTAATCTAATATGCCCTACTGACACCTCTTTTATGCTTCCAAATCATTCTTCAGACTCTTACTAATAATTGCATTTGCCCTCAAATGTGTATATTTCTAGTAAATTAAGTGTTGCTGATGGCCATTCTTTGCAGAAGCTGTGATGATAACTTTGAGAAGTATGTGTTTGCCTATGCATCTCAACAGGGACTTTGTTGAGGAATGAGAGCACTCTGGTTGTCAAGTGCTGAATATTTTTGCCTTAGGACAGGGTGTTCAGGGAAGGGGAGGGATGATCATGGTGTTAAAGCTTGCAACCACCAGGACTGCAGGTAACAGGAAAAATTCATTGAGAAGCTGATTTGCTTCTTGCCTCCCAACTCACAGTTAACAAACAGAAGACTCCTGCTACTTTTGCTTTCAGTCTTAAAGCTGGCCACTCTAAGGAGCTGAGTTTTTCAGAAGAGAATGAAAGGAAAGCCGACAAGCATGCAAGCTCCACAGAAGGCTTAGCACTAGAACTCCAGATGTCACTGACATCTTTGGATACCTGTACAGGGGACCAAAGTCACTTGTACAGGATGATATTTTGAACAGTGAATAGTGTTTCATGTAGACAGAGACTGTTTATGGATCAGGAGAAAGTAATTCTCTCTCTCCTTTGTGGCATAAAAAAGCTGGTGAAGACAGATAGCCAGAGGCAGACAGCTGTTCAGTATCATCAGAGCAGTTAGGTGATGGTCCAAGTGTGATTCATTAAATGTTTTCATGCTACACATTTGTTATTCACAAATGGAAAAAAAAAAAAAGGGAAGTCAGGTGAAAAAGAGAACACTAGGAACAGGTAGCATGTATCCTGAAATAATTAACAGGAGGAAAGAAATACAATAGCTGGTCAATAGTCTTAAACCATGCCTTGATGATACAGTTGGTACGGTCCTGTCCTTAACACAAAAGTAATGTTTCTTCTTCAAAAGCTCTGCAATTAATTTTCTTAATCTATGATGGTTTCAGCTAAAATTAGAAAAACGAATACTTCTTACCTTATATGCTTGTCTAATACCTCCATTATCAGCAATGTTTTCTCCTAGTGTATTGATTCCACTCAGCTGTAAAACAAAAAGTACAGATTTCTGAAAAGAAGAGCTTATCCAGGACCTGTAATGCAGAACTTTGTGGGTTGGGGTTTTTTTGGGTTGGGTATTTTCTTTTTTAATTTATTTTTTCCCTTCTCACTTTTTAAAGGCAAGAATTCACATAAAATTTGAAGTTTTAACAGAAAATTATATGAACATCTCTGAAGAGTCTTTGCCTCTCTTGTCTCAAAATCTGTGTGGATACTGTCGTTCTCCCTTATCCTCCTCCTTCCCCTACAGGCAACTTTCAAGGCTCTCATATCCCTTTTACCCAGATTTTCTGATGCTTAGTCATCATTCATTCTTCCTATTTTTTATCATATCTTTAACACTTAGTTTCTTACTACAGTTTCAGTTTGAGGAAGTGGACAGAATCTGTCTGTATAGTCTACATATTAAAATCCGAAGTCCAAATAGCTGAAATGATCAGTTAGCAGCTGTCAGCAAATTTGCTAGGAAGTATTTGTGCATTAGGCAAGTTAGGTAGCAAGATACATAGAAGATATCTATTTAGCTGGTATAGTATTCTTAAGTCAGTGAAGTGTTGCTAAAGATGATGATGCTTTGGTAATGGAGAGTCTGCAATTTAATTTTTTTAAAAAGCTGTATTTTTAACCTTTAGCCCAAGATACTGGACTATGATATTCAGAGCTGCAAAACCTGGAATTGTCATTAGATTGAACTTATTGTGTGATAAAAATGGCAGAAAAGCATGTTAATGTATTCTTTTCAAGTTTTACTGGCTCGTCTATGAGTCTCAACAGTTAAATAAACACATCAGGAAAACCTCAGGGCTGGAAGTTTTATATTATCTCTACTCTGTATAACAGAAAATCTTGTCAGCCTCTAAAAACTGAGACAGTACTAGTCAGAGAAATAGCTTCTTGTGTCTTCTCTTTCACCACTTTAACTGTAGGAGATCCCATCCAAGAGAAATTTTGTTCTTTACAGAAAAACAGCTGGTGGCACAGTTCAGTGCTTCATGTGGCGTTATCCACTGATGTCCAAAATAAACAAGGTGGATGTTAAAAGTAGTAAGTAGTTTTCCACAGTGCAACACAACTGAGGACTCCTGTCATAAACTGCTTTCCTTCCTTTCCTGAGCAGCAATGATCCAGGGGCTGACACTCACTTGTCATGTCACTTGCTGTGCGGAAGATATAGGACTGTGAACCGACTACTGAACTGGGGCAGGATGTACCTCGGCTGATGTGATGGCAGCTCAGGTAGTAATAGTGGTACAAATCTGTTCTCTGTAGCTCTGAAGTAGGTGCACTACCAGCCTGGGACAGTAAAATCTCTATGGGAGCAGGGTGGTAGTGCTGTGAAGATGATTAAACTGTCTGTAGATGATGAAAGACACAATGCAGGTGCATTAACAGAGCATTTGATCACCCCTGAAATGACATGCTGTGAAGTGCTGTGTTGCGTGTGCAGGGCTGTCTCCTTCCAGTGACAGTTTTGCAGCTTGCATTTCCTAGGAAAGGACTGGTCTCCTGTTCAGTATGTGTAATTGTATCACTATTGCCTGCTTCCCTGAGTTAAAAGGAATATTGATCTTGTTGGGACACAGAATAGACTTATCCTGCTGTTCTCATGAAATTTGGGCTTCCAGACTTGAATGTCTATTGATTTTAACTGCACAGAGTGCTATAAATGCAGTCACATTTAGACTGCCTGCCTCCTAAATCTGCAGACCACCTCCTCCTCTCCTGCTGTACCCCAATTCTTCTCAGACCTTTTAGCTCTGTAATACTGACTGTTCTCTGAGGGAAAGAGCAGGAAAGTTTTGAGTGAAGGAAAGGAGCAAGCAGGATTTGTTTTGTTGAGGATGTATATTATTTGTGCATCAAGTTTTGTGGAAATTCGTTCAAAGTTCCTTTCACCCTGCCCTATTCCTTTTGTGGAATTATGAAAGAGCATAAGAGCATGAGGGCCCAGAAAGGCTTTTAGGCAAAGGCTTCTAGAACTGCTATTTGTTCATAATGATAAGCCCTGCTTCTGTCAAAACATGGTATGTGTGGTGTTTTTACCACTACCTTTAATTTTAACAATCTGTTTTGCCTCCCCTCCCCCTATTTCTTTTCTTTCTTTATTTGTTTGGTGTCCTTCCCCCCCCCCCCCCCCCCCCCACCTTTTGGAGTAGGCATGACAGTATTGGCCATAAGCTAAGACAGCATTCGTGTAAATAAGGGTTTGCATGTTTGGGTCATAAGATTTCATGCTTCCTCATTAAAAATAACTTTGGTAGTTACAAATAAATATGACATACATGCTGTCCACCTGCTAGGTCCCATGAGAAGTTTCCATACTGGTACACCATACACTGGGATAGCTCCTTAAAATTGCGCGCCGATTCTTCAGTCCACCAGTCTACAAGGTCTCCATTCTCATTGAAATTTCTGCCTGTAATAGTATGTTAACAGAATTATGTATACAGGAAATAGAGGGGCTTGATCCAGTAAGAAGGGTAGCAAGTAAACAGATGATAGGGGTTTTTTTGGGTGGTTTTTGGTTTTGGTTGGTTTGGGTTTTTCTTTGCTAAGAGGGTTATATTTCAGTAGAGGAGAAAAACCAAACAAATTCAGATGGAATCAGCAGATGGTAATAAGGCTCTCTTAGGAAGCCTGGTATGGTTCTGACCTGTCGCTCAATGCTGGATTGACCATTGTGCAGGTCTAGAAATTAACAGTGTGGCTGGGCAGCAGGTCGCATGGCTAGACCCGTGAGTTCAAGTCTATACCAGCATATTGACGCACCCTGTCCACAATTATTTGTGGTTTGTGATGGTTTTTGATGTAGCCTTTGGGAAAAACAAGCGACCAGCAACTACGTCAAAAGTCCTTGTGTGCCACAGGCCCACATCTTAGGCAGTTGCTGAAGCTCAGCAGCTTATAGGAGTGTCTGCAGGATTCTTTGGATTATGCTTTTGGGGAATCATCATGGAGAACAATGCTGTAAAGCCTCAGAAATCCAGATTTGGTCTTATGTATGAGAAGTTCATCTTCACTTTGTCTGATCCCTGGAATGATTAAGTACTAATGCATGTAAAAAATTATAAGTCTTGTAATTAGAAACATAGAGCCTTACCATTGTCATCAAAACCATGTGTGATTTCATGACCGATGACCATGCCTATGCCACCATAATTCAGAGATCTGGGTTGGGATGCACTGAAGAAAGGGGGCTGCAAAATGCCAGCTGGAAAGACTGCAAAAGAACCCACAACACAGTTAAGGCCCTGCCTCATTATCCTGTGTGTGCAGTGTGAACAGACAATTTTTATGAGCTTCAACCAAAGTCATGCTCTTCCCTCGGATTTACCAGCAGCAGCAGGTGAACTGACACAGGGTAAATGGCTGTGGGATAGCAGGCACAGCTCAGTGGAATCACTCCCCTCTTCAGACACTTGCAAAATCATGATCAGCTTTTACTTTGTTAACTATTTTATTTTGCAAAAAAGCAGTTTACTTTTCCAGTTTACAGCACTTACCATCTCAGACTCCTGTATCATTACTAGATAAATTTCACAACATTATGAAAGTGTAAGAGTGTTCCCCTAGAAGAATAAATTACTTTATAATTGTCCCCATACAAATCAGCCTCAGAGAGAGGACTTTATTCTTCCACTGGAAATATCAGTAACTCCCACTAGAATCAACAAAAATAGGCCAAGTTGGCAATGAAAGAACTGGAACAAAGCAGTTCTTTTCACCCACTTCTGTGCTCATTTTTCTAGGCTTTTAAGAAACAAATTAGTAGCAAAGAAATGATCTTGCAATTGTGATCTTTTTATAAATGAAGAATTTTATAAATTACTCAGTTATACTTTGTATCTCATGCAGGCCTCTTCCCTTCAGCCTGCTGCAGCAGTATAAAATACTAATTCTCACTCTGAATAAGATGTATGTAACTCTACAAGACTTGAACAGAAACAAGTAATTGGATGAGTTTTCATACACAAAAAGAAAGAAAACAGATACTTCTTGCATTTCAGCATAGATCCAGTAACAGTTCTACCCTTTTTTCAAGAGGAGAAAGAAGCATGGGAAAATCTAAAACAACAGGTTAGGAAAAAAATGTTTCTGCTGTCCTGTGCAAACTGCTGCCTACAGTCACAGTAATCCTGTTACATCGTTAGCTTGACATGGAATTAAATATCCAAATGTTTGGATGTTACTTTCAGGAAGTACTGGCAGTAAAGATGAGCATAAATGTTGTACTATGTGGTGGGCTATTTTGCTGACTGTCTGTCGTGGTTTAAACCCCTCACACAGCTCGTTCACTCACTCCCCCCTCTTTCTTCCCCCAGTCCCAGGGGATGGGGAGGAGAATTGAAAGAATGCAACTCCCACAGGTTGAGATAAGGACAGTTTAGTAACTAAAGTATAACACAATCCACTGCTGCTACTACCAATAATAATAATGACAAGAGAAATACAAGGGAAGGGAATACAATCGCTCACCACCTATGCCCAGCCCAACCAAGCAGTGCACCCCCACCCTTCCAGGTCTCTGCCCTCAGTTTTACATCCTGGGCATGGAATACCTCTTTGGTCAGTTTGGGTCAGGTGTCCTGTCTCTGCTTCCTCCTGGCTTCCCCTTCTCCCTGGCAGAGCATGAGACTCAGAAATTCCTTGGTCAAACCAAAACATTACCAAGCAGTAACTGAAAACATTGGTGTTATCAGCACTGTTCCCAGGCTGAAAGTCAAAAATACAGTGCTGCACAAGCTACCAAAAAGGAGAAAAATGACAGCCACTGCTGAACCCAGGACACTGTCAAAACAGAGCAATACCTGGAGTGCCCAGCATCAGAATGCTGTTATTTTTGGAGATTACTGCCAGCAAGATGTTTACTCAGAGTGCTACATCCAGGTCCTGGTGGCCTTGAATACTACAACTGTAACTTGCTTGGAGGTCAGTCTGTCTTTCGCTTGAAACCAGGGGACCATCTTCTCTCCCTGAAGGCAGACGGTTCCCTGGGACTTTCAGTTTAGTTTAATTAATACTCTATCACCTCATCTATTTTTAGAGTAAAATGTCAGAATTCATAGATGTTATTTATTTTTAACTCCACCCTTCTGGAAACAATATATTCCATGACTTCGGTTACATAATACATATCTGTAGTGGGTAGGCATTCCTCCCACAGTGGGATACATTTCACGCAGAGATTTAAAGAAGTGCAGCTCCTTTGGGATCTAAAGGGCAGATGGTACTTCTCAGCTTTGTGAATATTCAAGGCAGGAAAACGCATGCAGTATTTCCCTCAATCTGTGCAGCCGTGGACAGAAAAAAAGCTATGCTGCTTTTCTTCCTATATGCGTTTGAGAACAGTAATGCCTTTACCAGTGCTGGCAGTCTCACACAGTATCCTGCAACAGCTGGAAGCGCAGGGCAGTTCAGTTTTGCATACCCACCTGTGAGTCAGGTAGCTGGCACCTAAAGGAACACATAGTGGCTCACCATACTAGCAGCAGTTTTGCTAATATTTCTCAGGTTAAGTGGCTTTCTGATGATCAGTGCTGCTGATGGAACAGTGAAGACCAGACCATGTTAAGGTGTAAGAATGGAGCTCTAAATTTCCTGTGCATCATGCACAGAACTCCTCTTCAGAGGTTTGTTGGTTTTTTTTTTTTATTTATTTAAAAGCATAATACTAAGCTAATTCAGACATCACTAAAGATCACACTGCTTTAATTATCCTGTGGTACGCCATAGTTAAAGGATGAGGTAAGAATTTATGGCTCACGTTAACCACTAGTTTCAGTCTCCCAAATCATGATTCTTTTTCTACAAATCATCGAACAAAGCTGTTTCAAACAAAACCTTCTGAGCAGATTTTTGAGCTAAATGTTGAGTACTGAGCTAACTGCTCACTTAGCTTTATCTCCCTTCAAACTGCGCCGTCTTGCCATCCTTAACCAAGCAGTGCTGGTTAGTTAAGTCAATGTGGTTTTGCCTCTGTGAAGTCTGTCTTGGATTTCACAATCAACTGATCATCTAATCACTTATTTCATGTTTTACCTTTAGAGCCCACTGCAAAGCCAGAGCAGCTTGGGTTAACTGGAAAATTTCATGGACCTTGCAAGTTATCATCAAAGGTTTGACTATGACATGAAACCTAAGAATAGGTGAGTGTTGTAGGCTGAATTCCTGTGCAAACAGCACCATCTGTAGTGGACTCTATTCTTTTGTTCTGCTATTGACTGCACCAATACAAGGAGTTTTCTCCGTGCCTCCTCATTCTTGCCTGTGTGATGGTAAGGCTGACAGTGATGTGCCCAGAACAGTGCTCTCTGTCATTCTGAAAGTGCAAGCTATTGCAAAGACACAGGTAACTAGTAGAAGGCAGGATCATTCTAACAGAAATCTGCTTAATGGATCACCTGACTCTGTAAAACCTGGAAAATCTAGGACTGCAGGACTTTTTTTTTTTTAGTCTTCTTCAATTCTTCAGTGGAGTCAAAAATAATTAAAAAGGAACAGTCCTTTCGGAAAGCTTGGCTTAGTTTGTTGATGTCTTCTATTATAAACCTACTGCTCTTTCCTTAAATTTCTGCACTTGCAGAACTTTATCTTTTTGCACAGAGAACACCAATTGTGAAATTGTTAGGATGCTGTTTTAAACATAAGCTGCAAAACCTGAAAGAAGACTGCATCCACTTGGCTTAGTGTAGCTGTACTTGCAGACTGAACAGTAGGGAGTGCTTTTTTGCCATGTAATAAGAGACTTGGTCCCAAAGTAAAGCTTCAGATCACTGCTGCTACTGGAGTCTGTCTGGTAGTGGCAGTTGTACAGATCAGTGACACTACTTTTGACACTAGCGTTAAAAGAACCCGGGGAAGATAGTAGCTGATACTTTTCACCTTGTTTTAATGGTTTGTTCGATAAAAGAAGTGGGATTATATCAGAAGCCATTACTGAAGGCTGAGAAGAAGTGGTAATTTCATCCCCGACAATGAAAATAATGTCTCCTCCAAATATTTTCTTTGGAGCCCATAAACAAGAAACAATACTGTTTCATTTCTGTGCAGAGCCTGGCAGGACAAGGGTGTTTTGTTGGTTTTTTGTTTGTTTGTTTGTGTTTATTTTTTTGTTTGGTTTGGGTTTGTTGTTGTTGGGTTTTTTTTTAAATTATTTTTATTTTTCCATTTTTTCATTTTTCCATTTTTTCATTTTTCCATTTTTTCATTTTTCCATTTTGTAGAGAATTATTTTCAGGAGTTATGTGTGGATTGTAGTACCTCACTAATGGCTTAGAAAGGACCCTGCAATGTATGAAATGTGGAAAATAACAGTCCTTGCAGAACAGGTCTGGCAGAAATCTTGTGAGGCATAATTATTAATGTTGAAAACTCTCTGTGACTCTTGCAGCGCTGTGAAGAGAGCTGATAGGGTTCACAAGATGACAAACCTCAGTGCTTCCATGTTCTAATCTCTAGCTAAAATGGTTTTGTTTTTTTTTTTTTAGTGTCTTTAAAAGCATTTTAATGCCTTCTCTTCTCTTCTCTTCTCTCTTATCTTTAACCATAGATAGCTTTGGGTAGGCTGACATTAGAAATGCTTCTACCCAAAAGCATTACAAAACCTATTTCACTGTAATGAACTTTTCTCTTAATTTTTTCCTTGGTTTAATCTACCAGGTTTTCATTTTCATTTTTTTCAGTACAAAAGAAACAGAATTAAATGCCACATCAGCAGCGAACTTTAAGTCATCTGGCAGACTTTAAATCTTAAAAACAGCCATTAGGGATGCCTCAAAATTCCTTAAACTTTTCTCAAGTCTTATTTCTCGTAAGATTGTATGTCGGGACTTTGCATTTATCATGGCTAAGAGTTAGGACTTGCAATTTAAATGGGACTACTTGAAGTAATACTAGTATGGAGCTCTGATATGCTGTGGTTCATAATTAGTTCTTGAAGTGGTAAGTAAATTCTGACTTTTGGGAAATGCTGGTTTCATTGAGCCCAATATTTTATTCCAGTTGTCATGATTATTTTTACATAAAGAAGGTGGTGACAGAGCCATGTAGGCTCTCTGTATGCCTAAGACTTGAAGCGGCTCTGGACCAGTGACCATGTGCTCCAGAAGCAGTGCGTGACTCGTGAGCACTTGGTCTCCTGCCACATGGGACAAAGTTTGCTCAGCACAGCTTATGTGAAGCTGATCACTGGAGTCTGTCTAATGAGCACTGGATCTTACAGCTGCATATGGGAAAGTGCTGGAAATGAGGAAATAAAAACTGAGAATAAGCTGGGTTTTGCACTAATAATTCAGTATTACTTCATCATCAAAGGCAGAACATTTGTTGCCTTGATAATATGACTTGGTTTAGACTGGTCTCACTCTCTGCAATTACTTTTATGGAAAGCAAAGTGTAATTCTGACCTGTCATGTGAAATGTTACAGGATTCTGAGCAGTTCAGCCAATGAACTAGTGTATTTATTAACCAGTAGGATGAAATTCAGCATCATTCCAAAGCCATACTGAAGAAGCTTGTACAAAGAGACTGTGAAGGGGCTCTAAGGAACGGAAGCCATGTGTACTCTATGGCAGGAAGCTGTGTGACTTTTCCATTAGCCAGGTAAAAGTGGTGCCATACTCCCTCTTCATCCCTTAAAAGGAAAAGACTGGTCCCACCAAATTTACTTTATTGTTAATCTCGCTAATCCACACTGCTGTTGTTTACATGACTCTGTCCTTGTTCTGCACCAAGACAATTCAAAACATGAGGAGATGAAAACACTATGAATGAAACCTCTGATTTTGCTGCGCTGAGGCTACTCTGCAACCCCTGTATTAAGATTGTTTCACTTCCCGATTTTAAAAATACATACATTATTTGTACATTAATGTATAAATATATATCATATTATTATATAATATAATATAATATAATATATATATTATTTAATGTATTTATTTAATTTAGTATATTTTAATGTAATTTATATAATTTATAAATACATTTATAATAAATTAAGTTTATTTAATTTATAAATAAATACATTAAATCTGTATCCAGTTAGTAAGCTGGTAAGCCTTACCTATCTGGTTTCGACTTGCTGAATAAAAGGCATTGACAACAGCAGCTCCACTTATCCACCTAGTAACAACGGAAGAATAAATGTTAGAATTTCAGTTCTTAGTGGCAGAGTTAATGATTACTGGAACAAACCCCGAAACTGAGAAACAGAATCAAAGAATAACTGAGGTTGGAACTGGAGGTTGTCAAGTCCAGCACCCGAGTGCGCTTGGCCTCTCATTGTATGTCAGGCACTTCAGTCCCCTAATTGTTTCTGTAGCCCTTTCCCTTTGTTATCCAAACTGATTAACAGTGATACTTAGTTTTTGTTTCTATTTCCACTCACACTGCAGCATTGTCTAGGCAAAATTTCCCAAATAAAGAAATTGAAACACAGAACCTAGGATTACAAGGGTATATAAACATTTGGGGATAATACAACTTTTTTTAAGACTGCTTACTTAAAAGGATTTCTATGTCACCTATCGTTGCCACACATCCAACTTTCTCAAATACCAGTGCATTAGAAGTAGCAGATCTGAGGCGATTATCATTTCTCCTTAACACAATTTCTTTAGCAATGCAGGTAAAGACAGAGATCATCATGAGCTCTTGTGGCAGAGGCGTGGCTTGATTCAAAGTCATATGCTTTAAGTAATATCTGCTTTCCTTGATGCAGACTCTCAGCATTGCTTTTGGGTCCACTTTTACACAGGGGAAATAATAAGCTTTGACTCTAACCCCCCTTCGCCGCCCCCTCCTCCCCCCCCCCCCCCCCCCCCAGTTCACAATTTTACTGGCTCTCATCACTGATCACCTAATAGAATTCCTTGACTCAGAAGCAGGGTTAGCATTTTGATGTGGTTCACCGGTGTACGCATTTAATGATATTTCAGAAAAGATGTTGAAGAAAATGAGGTAATGGTTCTACAAAATGCAATAGCTGGGCCTTACACAGCAGAAGTTGTGTTCCTGGCTCCGTGCTCTCTGAGTGAAATTAATTTCTGTGAGAAATTATCTATTTGATAACTATTGCATATGCCAGTCATACACTATACGAAGTATTGTAACAGTGGCTATTGCTTGATTATGTGAAAATTAATTTGCAGAATAAATGATAACTATCAGAGGATTATCAATTGTGGTTGATGCTTCTAGGCTCATTTTGGGTAATCTTTGAATGCAATTAAACTTACAGTAGTTACTCCTAATCAATATACACTTATGAGAACAAGGTGGCTTGTCCATTCAAGGTTTCAGTACCTCCAGGGATGGAGACATGGAGATCTCACAGCCTTTCTGAGTCTTTTGTGACAAGGTGAAAAGGTTTTCTTAATATCTAGTCAGAATTCACGTGTTCAAGCTTGTGTCTCTTCTCGTTCATCCTATCTCTGTTCAACTCCAAGAAGAGTCAGGTTTCTCTATATCTCCTCCCGTTATGTAGCTGAAGACAGCAACAGCCTTCAGTCTTTCTTTTTTTAGACCATACAAGGCTAGTTCTGGTAGCCTCCCCTCAATAGAAGTCCAGCTCTGCAGCCCTTATTCAAGTGAACAGTTCTGCAGAGTTAGCATGGCCTATGGTGACCAAAGTAATTTTTCTGATTTGGTTCAAACAGGAAGAGTAGCCAGGACAGCTAGAAGATGTGCCATCTCAGTCTTTTGGTACATCTACATTCCATATATAGTAATATATAATATTTTAATTCAGAGCAGGAATACATTTCTGGGATAAATTCCTGCTCATCTTCACTTAATCATACTTTCTTTTTTCTCATGCAGTCTCTGAGCAAGAGAAGCAAAATTATTAGGGATTAATTTAATGTTTCAGATGAATTTATAAAAAGCTGCTCTCCAGGAGTCCACTTAATACAATCCAGGGGGTATGGGAGAAGATAAGAGCTACTCCAGACAACTTTCTGCACCATCTCTCCATTTCTTTGCCTTCCTTACTAATGTAGGTCTGGCATTTGAGAAATGAGCAATGCCCTCTCACCTGCCCTCCTCATGGAGGAAAAAGTGCAGAAGGAAGGTCGTTAACATCATCACCAATTACCCTAAGTAGCTCCCATGTAAAGGGGGTGAAAGATTATACACAGTATTTTTAAATACTTACTCCTCTTTGTCCACCTTTTCTCGAAGCTTTTTCAACCTTTTCTTCTGGGTAAATACTAAATTTTGAATAATGTTTTCAAAGTATTCTTCTTCTTTGTAGTCCAGCTAAAAAGAAAGGGAAAAGTACTTAGAGGTTGTGTTACTGATTTGCAATAAAAGACACGTGGATCTGGAAAATCTAATCTTAAGCATGATGAGCTAAGCAACATGTTTTTAACAGTATTTTTTGACCTACAGCTTGAACTTAGTTGGAAGTGCCCTGCTACATCAGAGTTGAATTGTAGCTAGATATATGTTAGCAGCTGCATAATTTTTTCCAGAGATCCTTATTCCCTGTTTATATATGTATGTTGAGTGGAGTTCAGCATTTAATTGCTGATTTGACCCTAACCTCTGGGAGCTGCCTGCTTGAAACCAGTAGGTACCAGCTTGTCAAGCTGAAACTCTGCCTTAGAAAGAACACATGAATGAGGCTCAAATGGTGTTTTAAAAAGCATATTTTGTTTATATGTCTGTAGTTTTCAAAGTTTTAAATCTTGGATTTGTAAGACATATTCTGCACGAAGATACATACATACTAGACACATAAATGGAGCTATTCTTACAAATGAACCTGTGAGGTAAAAGAACACTGAGGTTACATTTTACGGTGAAAAAGCTCACATGCAGTTTAAATTACACAGGTCGTCCAATATCGTACTTCAGGGACTGATTCCAAGCCATGGATAAATAAGCACAGTTCCCAAATTATGTGTACGTGCATCCACTTCAACCAGTGTTCCATCAGTTGGTGGTAGATTTATAAATACTGGGTAGACCACCATTGGCTTCATGTTTTATTCTAGCATCTTTCCTCTAAAATTTGTTCATTCCCTTGAAATATTGTCAAATACCAGCATCTGCACTGGATCAGCTGTACCACACTGGCTGTTATTACATCCTTATTTACACCTGTGCAACAGAGCACAGGATAGAGTTACTCTGCACAGATGCAGGTGGCTCAGCTTGGCTAAGAAGGCAAATACACAATTTTTTCTCTTAAGAGCCTTTTGTAATTATATTGCTTATTGTGGATACTTACCTCCTGGTACTCGCTGTTCAGCTTGTCATCATCAGTCACGATCTCATCAGGGTAACCAATCCTCTCTCTAATTGCTCTTGCCTAGGGACAAGATAATTCGATATCCATAGCAAATACAACCAGATTTTTAAATCATCATAAATTATATAATAAATGCAATATGGAAGCAACTGCAGAAACTTCAGAATGTTAATTAAGCACAGGTTTTGTCTGCATTTTTTTACTCATTGAAAGCGCTGTAATGTTTAAATTAGAACAATGGAAACTTCTGGAAAGTATGTTTTGTTCCTTACTTTATAAGGGAACTTGTAGAATTATTTACAGGACAGCCAAACATACTTTAGCTACACTTTTGAGTTGAAAGGGTGGTTTAAAAAATAGCTGAAATCCTGAAATATTTGACAGCATCTAAAATATAAATAAAATTAATATGTGGGTGTTTTTTAATTTTAGAACTTTATAGGAAGACATACAAGTTTCTACAAATGTATACAGTTTGTCTTAGTTGGGTCTGTATCCAGACTAACTCCCTGTCATGGGTTCAGCAGTGGCAGTCATTTTTCTCCTTCTTGGTAGCTGGTGCAGCGCTGCGTTTTTGATTTTGGGCCTGGGAACAGTGCTGATAACACCAGTGTTTTCAGTTACTGCTTGGTAATGTTTTGGTCTGACCAAGGACTTTCTGAGTCTCATGCTCTGCCAGGGAGGAGGGGAAGCCGGGAGGAAGCAGAGACAGGACACCTGACCCAAACTGACCAAAGAGATTACTCCATACCACAGCACGTCATGCCCAGGATGTAAAAACGGAGGGCAGAGACCTGGAAGGGTGGGGTGCACTGCATGATCAGGCTTGGTATTAGGTGGTGAGCAATTATAGTCTTTCCTTGTATTTGCCTTGTCATTATTATTATTGGTGGTAGCAGTAGTGATCTTATGTTATACTTTAGTTACTAAACTGTTCTTATCTCAACCTGTGAGAGTTGCATTCTTTCGATTCTCCTTCCCATCCCTCTGGGAGCGGGGGGAAGAAAGAGGGGGTGTGAGTGAGAGAGCAACTGCATGACTTATAGAGGCTTAAACCACAACGCTACCTCATCTACATCGGAATGAAATAATTTATTTAAATGTTCCCAAATTCTGACAATTTGAAGTCCTGAACAAAGTTTTTTAATCCACACCTCAGTCTGATAGCCAACATTACCAATATGTAAGATTGAACTTACTTTTTGTTCTGCTTTGGTTTTGGTTTCTGCGTCCATCCAGGTGAGCTCATCTAAGGTTTTTATAAAAACATCACGTATATCTGCAATCATTTCCTCGACCTTGGAAAAAACATCAGAATGTTACAAATCCACATAC
Organism: Ara ararauna; assembly: GCA_028858755.1. NCBI lineage: Eukaryota > Metazoa > Chordata > Aves > Psittaciformes > Psittacidae > Ara > Ara ararauna. The sequence goes on along the minus strand of CM054382.1, from coordinate 26,172,126 downwards.
AATGATCCAGTTCTTTTTCCAAAGTCTTAGTTTGTTTATTACAGACTTGTTTTTCCTGCACTAGCTGCTTGAGTATGTGCTGTTATGGGCCACATTCAAAACCTGGAGCTCCTAGTACTCAGTAAAGTCAGTAGTATGTTTAGTCTGGCCTGTGGGAGCGAAGAGAATGGGCACGACCTCCCAGGGCAGTGTAATTTATTCAGGTTACAAAAAATCTGACAGATATATCCATCCTCTGGGTGTTGTGCATCTGATCATATTATTATGTACATGTCAACCACAGAAAATGGTGTATCTTAAGCCTGGATTTCAGTAGGAGTGATAAAGAGTCAACTAAGGCTTAATTTCAGATTAATTTTCAGCAATTTTCTGTGTGACTGAAGATAAACAGACATAACCAATTGTCCCTGGTCCAGTGCTGGCAGGATGTGAACTACCATGAGACTCAAAGAACAAGCAGCGACTGTTCATTTCAGTAAGTGCTGCTCCTTAGGTGTGTATATTAGCTTGTGGACAGTCCAGCGCTAATGTGCCAGTGGTGCTTTAGGCTGCAGCTGGCTGAGAACAAGTGGAGCAGGGAGACGCTTTTCCCTCTCCAAGTGCGAACACGTAATTGTTGTATTTCATGTGTTACTTCATGCTGTGGTCAGTTGCTTGGAAAGCAGGCCAGCTCAAGACAAGTAATGCAGGAGTGACCAGCTATATACAAAAGCTTAATAAAATGTGTAACTAAAGCTGTGTAAAGACCTGCACAGAAAGTGACAATTAAGTGACGCTTAGATGGCACACAGTGTTTGCTAAAAGCTTTACCACATGTTTACTGTCTCCAGCAAATGCTTCCTCTACATATAATCGTCCCACTGCATTCTCCATGTTGCCATTGACATAGTTTGCACAGCGACGCCAAACAGCAGTTTCTGATGTTGTGCCATACAGTGCCTGTGAAAAATCAACATTAAGTAAAACAGTGACATCTGGATCCATCAGGTGAAGGAGAATGGGGACTGACTGGTACATGTGTGTTTCAGAGGAGCCTAGTTGACCCTAAATACATGCATTTAATTCACATTTATGACAGTTAGGTGGACTCCCTTTGTAAAGGGAACATGTCACAAGCTGAGGAAATAAAGAGAATCATTAGCAATATTGTTTATCCTTTCAAAACAGGGACGGTAGAAGAAAACTACTCAAAAAGGTAAGAATGGGGGAGGGGTTAAAGAGGAATACCCCAACACAAAGCTTTCACTGTTACAGGGAACTGTATTGCAGTTCTAGCTCTGACAGGGCCTTTGTGCTTATGCAGCAAATTCATTTCTGCAGTGATAAGATTGTGTTTTCTACCCAACTAGTTGCTTCTGTCAGAGCCTCCCACGTTTGGGAGCTTGCAAAGTAGAAGCTCATTTACTCTATGTGATGTTGCTACAAGGTATGCAAGGATTTTGTCAAGCTAACATATAAATACATTGTAAAGCTGAGTGGATAATATAATGGTATGACACTTGAATGCAAGGAATATAGCAGTGTCGTTAGAGGGCAACTCTGAAATCCCATTCTCTAATGAAGTTTATATTCCATAATGAAGCAGCTACCCGTCTCTTCAGAAGTACAGACCAATCACTTTTGGTGCTAAAAGCTCTGTAACTGCTACACCTTGACCTGAATTGCTAGGAAAATAATACTTCTTTTCACTCTAAAGCATTAAAGTTACATGAATGGTCTTTTGAAAAAGACTGTTTTGTGTGTTACCTGTACAGCACAGCCCAGACATGTCGCCTGTCTGTGATGCTGGAGCTTTTTGTAAGTCATTACTGACAAATAGCTGGATAGACTAGAAAATCTGTCCATCCTTAATCTATTTCTTTCTTAGATACTCCCTGCACACAAACAGGGTGCATCAGTAGGCAGTTGCTTGTACAGCAAAAGCTTGTATAGGAAAAGTAAGTAGAACCCCTCTCCCCCAGAACCTAAAGAAGAAACAGTAATAAACATTAGCAGTACTGATCTTAATTAAAATGATACCTAATTTAGAATGACTATGCAATGAAGATTCTGGTAGGTCACTTAGTGTTGCTGGCGCTCATCTTAGTCAATCATAGTTCACTGGTCTCGGCATGATTTGGGTGGAGGGCTACTTGCGACCATGGTGGAGTAGCTCCAGACCAGGACTGCCTTTCACAGGAACCCCGAGCTAGAGTCTTTTAACTAAGCTTATTGTCACCAGAGGTACACAATAAAAAACAGAGTGGTGCTTTCTACAGCAACACTAACTTACCTGCTTAATTGGTAAAAATAACACACAATTAAAGTGCATAACTCTGGATTTGTACATGTACAGGCCTGGTGCAAGTGAAATTACACCCCCTGATCTCATGGGACATAAATTCTCAACTACAGCATCATAGGGAACATAGGGGGTTTTTTTGCTTTAAATAAATCTTCATCTAAAGATCTAAACACACCTAGGTTTCTGTGCAAAATTCAAAATACATGAAGTTTTTATATTACTACTACATTAAAAAAGTATCTTTTGTGGTTCACAAAAGTCATCTTTACAACTTAAAGTGAGATTGATTTCCTCACCTTACGAAAAGCATTCCTTGTGTCCTTGTAGTTACGGCTTAGGCTGTTGACAAGATCCATTACGAATCGCCAGACCATGTAATTTTGAAGGTCTCTGTTTAAAAACACACCAATAATAAGCTGGTAATGCTTTTAGACTTTTTAAGTTTACTAGAAATAAAATGCAAATTACAGAAATACCTAACATACCTACCTGGGAGTGTATTTATTAAGAATAGACTTCAGCTTGATAAGGTATTCTGGATCATAAACAATGATGTGTTCGGTGTTCTCAATGTTAATTTGTACAGTTGACATTATATCATTTATGAATTTTGACCAGTTGAATACCTGGAAAATCAATATGCATTATTACATGGTTAAATCATAAAAAAGCCCAGCATTTAGCTGTGAGGTTTTTTCGCAGTTTAGGTATGTTTGCATAACACAAATGGTTTGCCTTTAGTTTTCCTAATAGCTTCGCTACCTGAAAATGGAGTCATCATAATAATAATTGAGCTAATTTATACCCTCTGTGCTCTAAAATGGTACTAAAAATAGGATGTTATTTAGTAGAAAGGATTGAGACATTGCTTTTATTTCAAGCTAATTAATTAAAAATGCTATGACCCTTTCTTTATGGGCTGGAAAAACAGAAATGGTATTTTAAGTAAAATTTTCAGTTGCCTTTTTGCTGTATTTGGCTAAGAACTTTTAAATCAAAGCATGACTAACAGCCCCATTCTCAGTATAGGCTTTCAATCAGACACGCTAAATCCACTCTCTATAATGAATGTTCCTCTGGATGCCACAGTACTAGATACTGGAGAAGGAACTGATTCAATAGTGGGTCAGCCTGCAGTATCCTCTGACAGACAAATCCCAGACAAGGGTTAGGGTTCTTGTTAGTTTTCTGCCTTTCTGATCCTCATTCCCCATTTTCTTTGTCCTGTTACTGACTTTGCAAGAGGCTCACATAACTTTCATGACCTACGAAAATTCATTTCTTTTTCATTCTGTAGTGTCCATCTAGCATTATTTGAGTGTGTGGGCACACTCTACCAGAAACTCTTACTTGTTTGCTGTTGTCGTTTAAACCCAGCTATAACTCACCCAGTTAGCTCACTCACTCCCCCCTCTTTCTTCCCCCCGCTCCCGGAGGGGATAGGGAGGAGAATCGAAAGAATGTAACTCCCACAGGTTGACATAGGAACAGTCCAGCAACTAAGGTATAACACAAACCACTGCTGCTACCACCAATAATAATAATGACAAGAGAAATACAAGGGAAGGGAATACAACCACTCACCACCCGATACCCAGCCCGACCCAGCAGTGCTCACACCCTTCCGGGTAACTGCCCCTAGTTTTTATAGTGGGCATGATGTGCTGTGGTATGGAATAACTCTTTGGTCAGTTTGGGTCAGGTGTCCTGTCTCCGCTTCCTCCCGGCTTCCCCTCCTCCCTGGCAGAGCATGAGACTCAGAAAGTCCTTGGTCAGACAAACATTCCAGCAGTAACTAAAAACATTGGTGTTATCAGTGCTGTTCCCAGGCCAAAAGTCAAAAACACAGCGCTGCACCAGCTACTAAGCAGGAGAAAAATGACTGCTACTGCTGAACCCATGGCATTTGCTGATAAGAACACTAATGTCTCTTTCAGAAGTCTTTGATTAGCAATACCATGTGCCTCAGAGAGCAGATGGGTGAAAGGATGGACTGGAGAACACAGAATCACGCTTGTTTTTCCCAGTCTGTATCTTTTAAGAGGAAAGTTTTATTGCAGGAGGCAACATTTTTCATCAGACAAACTGCTGTAGCTGAGGAAAGTGGGTAAGCTTTCAGGACTAGAATCACTTGAGGTCTGAAAGTGAAGCAGCAAACTTCAAGCTAATCTTAGGGATAATTGCTGTTCTATCCTTAGACCATTACAACAATGCTACCGACTTCCATCATGTGTCTTTTGAGTGGTTTTGGATAAATTTAGAGCAGATGATTATTGCTGATCTGCAGCACCCCCCAGGAGCTAAAAAAAAACAGGGCAATACCATTCTGTGACAAGAGAAATTAGTTTCTGACATTACTGTAATGGTAGCTGTTCAGCTGAGACCTGGAGAGAAAGTAAATTATGAAACAAATTAAGCTAGGCAGAAGTGAACTGTCACATAATTTAAACTTGAAGAATTTAAAGTCAATTAAAATAGCAGTGATTATGAAACTGTGGTAGGAATAATAGTATTTCATAGTACCTTACTCGCCTCAAAAGACTCAGTAATGCACTCCTGCCTGTCAGACCACAGTTCTTCCATGTGACACGTTAACCTATTTGCCAGTTGTGCAAGGGACTGAAGTAGAAACACACAACCATGGAATGGTTTGGGTTGGGAGGGATGTTAAAGACCATATAGTATCGGCCTTCCTGCCATGAGCAGGGACACCTTCCACTAGACCAGGTTGCTCAAAGCCCCATCCAACCTGGCCTTGAACACCGCCAGGGATGGGGCAGCCACAGCTTCTCTGGGTAACCTGTGCCAGTGCCTCACCAGCCTCACAGGAAAGAATTTCTTCCTAATATCTAATCTAAATCTACCCTCTTTCAGTAAAGCACTGTTGTCCTATTACAAAAGTCATTTATGATAAAAAAGATACATGTCTAGTAAGATGTAATGTTACTGAGAAGACACACCTGTGTTATCATATCTTTGGCTGTTCTTTAGCTGGACTTTGTGGTGCCATGAATTAAAGGTTATACTGCACAAACAGCGTGTAGCTCAGGGTAAGAGAAAAGGTGGAGCAGAATCTCTGCCTGGGGAACTCCTGCGGGAGGAATGGGGAGGATTTTCCTGATACATAGCCATGACTTCCTGGGCCTCTTTGTGCTTGCTTTGGGAAAACAGGACTTTTTGTTCTCAATGTGCAGCTCTGGATAAACAGAGAGGACCTGAATAGTCACAATACAAAATATTTAGATCAGTCAGTGACTGCAGTCTTAAATTTTATACCAGGCCCTCTGGAGCTGCTGTGGTAATTGTAGGAAGGGAATTCATCTGTGCTCTGCAAAGAATACCCTCCTGGTTTCCAGCAGGGGTTCTGAATGTGCCTGTTTTACAAGACCTACCATCCTGAATCCCTGAGGGTAAATCAAACTCATGAGTTATTTTTTTTTCTCCTTTGTTCCTTTTCCATTTTTAAATGTTGAAGCAAAGGGCAAAATCTGCCTTCAAGTTAGGAGAAACAGTGGGAACAGAAGCACAGTCTTTCACATACAGTTTAATGTCATCAGGTGTTTAGGTAAGACAGTGTACATGTCAGGGATCCTGTTAATTTCAAATATGTCAGCTCAACAAAGAAATGTCTTTAAAAGATGAAACTGTCAGGCTTCACTGTTCAATTCATCAGTCTTAAATTAGAGGTAAAAATAACAGATTATTGATCACTCACCTTATGATCGATTTCCAAGGAGAAATTGTTTTGGAGTTGTGCCAAGGTCATTTTATTGTACAGAAGAAGTGGATCATTCCTGTCTTCAGACTTTGTTGTTGCCTATCAGAGATAATAATGAGAAGATGACTGAGTACATTGAGTCAATTCACATGAATTTTGGTAGGTGGAAGTAAAAAGAAAGAAAACAAGTATTTCTGGATGAATACATTACTGTAAATTTGCATTAACTGTAAAGTACCTTAAAAATGCCTTAAGTACCTTTAAAGTACCTTAAAAGTAACTTAAAGTACCTATGTAAATACGGACAGCATTTTATAGATAAAAATTGTATAAAAAGCGAGATTAAATGAACTAAATTTGTGACAGTACAGTGGAGCTTTTACTTTTTGGATTTATTTTGCATTATAACATCAACAGCTCTGGCTGTGCAGGAACATAGACCCACACCACTCAAAGCACTGAGCAGACACTGTTCCCAGTGGATACACTCAACATAAGAATGATATTCATGAGATGATGTGAAGTGCAAAATCTTGGGATAAAGGAACAAAAGAGGTGTATTTATTGAGTATAGGGAGACCAGTGTGCAGTGGTAGGAATGCAGTGTGAGTGTTCTCATGAGGATACAGGTGCTCTCTGATACGTTCTTTCTGGAACCACTTTCTAGAAAGGGAGTCATAAATGAGCTTTTTACTAGTCTAGGCAGTGTGGTTTTACACCAGTATGTTAAGAAAGTGCATATGTTAACACCTTAATGGCAGGATTGTATTAGGGTCATTTCTTACAGACAGTAAAACTGCCTGATGCCAGAGACCTGTGACTCTGGTGCTGCTTTATGAGGCAAGTTAATCATTGGCATCTCTACACAGCAAGTGTCACAGGGAGGTCTCTGGAACTAAGGTGCAGACAGAGTAGACTGAGAGGAGACAAAAACCAGCACTTAATGTTAACTACTCCCTTGGTCTCTGAATACTCTCTTGGATATCTTTTAGGTTCTTTTCCTCAAACACAAGTGTGTTGCTTGCTAGGATGCTTCTGCAGGTTTCTGAAGCGCATTCTTTTGTCCTTTTTTGTACCTTTATGATCATGCAGAAGTACCTTGTGACAGCATCAGCACTTGCACCCCTCATACTCCATCTCCCTCTTAACCTCCACTGTTTTCATGGCAAAGAGAGAAAATGCAGGTACAGTAACAACTATAGAAGAGTGATACTGTGATCCATGAGAGTAATTCATGGGAGAACCTCCATCACTACTGCCTCAAGTACTCTTAAATGACCCAGAAGTGAGAATAGACCCAGGAGTCTTCAGTTAACTCCTTTTCTTGTAATAATATTCCATCTCTGATCTAAGCCCAGAGATGTGTTTCTTAGGAAAATGTGTAGAAAACCAAAATCAGGTGGTTTTAGCTTACACAAATAGGGGAGGAAGATCTTCTTCCACCAAACTCATGATCCATGAGAGTAATTTATGAGAGAACCTCCATCACTACTGCCTCAAGTGCTCTTAAATGACCCAGGAGTGAGAATAGTAGACTTTACACATTTAAACTGGTTTGAAAAATCAGTCATGCCAAGTCTGATTTTATCTGTCTTCATCCTTTTCTAAAACAAAAGTTTTTCTTCTGCTTCCTCTTTTCTAATCTATTGTGTAGTCAGTAGTTTCTTCTGTGCTTTCTTAAACAAATTCCCAAGGGCACAGTGCCAGCTCTCTTCCAGTGACATTCAGGCTGGTGCTAAGTTTTCAATGAAAGAGGTTAAAACCTGAGAAAATTGCGGCTTACCCACTACCAACTGTATTCCATATCAGCAGCAACTGCTGCAGAGACCTTTCAGTTGTGGTTTCCCTTCGCATACCCTTTTAAATCTTTCTCCAGTTGACTCTTTTTCTTGTAATGATATTCCATCTCTGATCTAAGCCCAGAGATGTGTTTCTCAGGAGAATGTGAATAAAACCAAAATCAGGTGGTTTTAGCTTATACAAATGGGGGAGGAAGATCTTCCTCCACCAAACTCATGCCTTTACTATAAGTGTAACTTGAACAATAGCTGAAGCTAGAAAGTTTGCATTCAGCGTGTTTTGTGGTCATTCTCAGCTTCAGCTCCTTCTGAAACAATAATTATAAGCCACATTTTTGCTCCTGAATGCTTGAATTTCCATTTGTTTTTCTCCACAAAAGTTCAAATTCCAGCTATTTCTCCAAGCCGTACTTTCATGGAGAACAGTGTTTGATTAAAAATGCACTTGGAACAATCAGCATTGTGGAGCAGCTTGTGCAGGACAAACATTACTTTGTGTTGCATGGCAGGCCAAGGGTTAGGAATCTTCTGCTTTCATAACCAAAAAGCTCACGGGGAAAACAGGACAAAGGGAGAAGAGGCCTGAAAGCATCTCCCAAAATTCACTTTCTAAAACAGACTAAACAGAAGCCAAGTCTGTCTCTCTCTTGCTCTTTCTTTTCTTGAAGGGCTTCTGTGAACAGATTAGGATAAGACATTTGGCTATTTGGAAAATAGCTAACTCAAATATTTTCCCTTGCTCTTAGAAGGCATGTCTGTCTTGTTATGCGTTCCTCTTAGGTGCTCCAGGCCCCGTACATTTTTGGTCCCATAAAATAACATTAGCAAGTAACTGAACAACTCAGTTTATAGTGAGCTTTCTTAGGTATTAAGAAAAAAGTCAGTTATTTAAAGGAAACGTTAAAAATGTTTTTCTTACATTGGCAATCTCTTTCTCCAGGTCCATAACTCTTTTCATTTGTTCAGAAATATCAGTCTCATTGAAAGAAATATTTCTTTCTTGGAGGACTATTTTAGTTACAGAAATCATGAAATCAACATAGGCAGAACATGCCTGCAGGAAAAAATACAAGCATTTTAAAGACATCTTCAAATTATAGCATACCTTGATTATCTTTAAAATTTCATCTCCATTTTTATGAACTACAATTCTTCATCCCTTTCTCAAACAGTTTAATAGTAATTCATTCTGAAAAACTGTTAGATCACAAATAGAAATGAACTTCAAAAATTCCCTTGTGGAAAATTGCTGTACGATTTGTAGCACTGTTCAAAGCTAAGCACTCAACTACTGCACTGTGTTTTCATTACTTAAAATGAGACATTTGTGCGTCCATATTTAAACCATCACCCGTGTTTTTTCCAGCTCCCTTTAATTACAACTTCCAAAAATACCACTTCCTAAGAGCAATGCTCCCAGAAACATAAAACCGAGAGAAATTCTGATGGACTGTGTCGAATTAGCATTGTGGGAAAATTACTGTCAGAAGCAGTGTACCTCCTCTGTTGCTTCTTGGAACACGTAGAAATCCTGTTGCTGTATCTAAATTTGGTATAGCTAGATACACTAGAGACAATATTATATTTAACATAATTATATTTAACATAAAAGAATTCACCAAGGATAAGAACGTAAATATGAAAGTACATTCTCTTAAATGCTATGCTGTCAAGTATCTACAGATCTCATTACATTTAATGGAACTTAATATCATTCCAGTACATCTTTGATAAGCCACACTCATTTTTATGTCAAATACTGTTTTCAACATGCTTTTTAAGTGCAAATAAAAATACATATTAGATTAGCTATCTAATAATACACCTATTTTATCCTAAATAGCATAATCTACTAAAAGTGCTAAAACCTAGGATTAGTAAGGTGTGCATGTCATCAACTTTATTAATAGAAATATCAGCTTCTAAAGCAGTGGGATGCACCCCTTTACTGCATGCTATGTTTGTACAACCACTCTGATAAGAACCTTCCTTGCCATCCATCTACTGTCAGCCTCCGCTACCTGCCAGAGGTGCCATGCTACAACAGGTTGTGTCCTGGGAAACAATAAGCAGCTCATGAAAAGTACTGATAGTAGACTTCTAAAAGCTGCGAGGCTCACAGCACCCTGAAGGACTGAACTCTTGCTATTTTTAATCAAGATTATTTTACCAGAAAGAGAAAAGCCCGTGAAACCACTGACAACTACAAGTCATGAAAGAGAGTGCATTCCAAACTTGTTAATACCATTTCAAAATATCCAAATACAATTCATAAAAATGCAATACAGACATTACTCCAAACTGGTAAGTCAACAGAGATCTTCAGGTACCAATCAATAGACTGTATTTTGGCCTGAAGTGCAGAACACTGTATTGTCAGGTAACAAAAAAACAAGTCAGCTTGTTTTTTTCAGACGGACTGTACAAATACTCTCAGATATTTTAGTGGGAACTTGCACGTCAGCATAACTCCTGTATGAGAGGAGGAGAAAAAGAAATCTTAGGGAAAGTTTTTTAAAATGTCTTGTTCACAGATTGCCTTGTAGCTTTGTGGCGGGAAGTCCTGACAAAGCCAGAGTTTAAAGTGCGGGAGGCAGGTATCTTGTTTTCTACATACAGCTCAAAGAGTAGAGTGAGACAGCAGGAAACAGAGCCAAGAAAGGGGTGCTGTCAGAGTGCAGGGATTCAGAGGGGGAACGTCTCTTGTGTGAAGTATGCATGCTTTTAAGAATATTACGAAGTTGCCCTTTAGAGATAAATTTGGTTGTTTTTTTGTGAAATACTTCCTTCTCTTTACTAGCATATGATCTGTAATTAAATGTAAACAGTATTAGAGTATTAACTATTAGCATGTCAACAAAATACCTACAGACCCAAAGTGGTTTGCATGTTTTCTCATCACTTTTTCATTTAATTACACAGAAGAAAACTGGCTAATTAAATGTTACTGTGGTGGCAGCTTCAGCTACGTGACTTCAGCAAATACATATACTTCAGCTCTCCAGCACATCCAGGATTAGAAATGGGGGATACACAGTTGCTTTTTGTACTGACAGAACAGGGGTGATCCATAAGCACTCATTATCTTAACACAAGGTACCTCTTGATTGAGCTGTGAAGCCTGGCAGAAGCTAAACTGTTTCATGTTTTTTTCCTTCCAAAGGGTTCTAAAAGAGGTCAAGGAGCTGTTCCTGTTCTGACTTGCATAATCTTACAGGAATTGCATGGAAAAGCTACTACTTTTTGTCCACATACATGTTCAGTGATTACAAGAGGAATGGAAGAGAAGGGAGGGCAAGAAAGGAAGGGAGACAGGTTGGGATGTCCGCCAGGCAGTGATTCTGGGGGAATGTGCAGTCTTCTCATCCAGTGAAGAGCCAACTACTACATACCAGCAACTGGAGCCTAAGTAAAAACCCCTTGGCTTCTAATGCTGCTAGGAAAATTAAACTAGGTCACTAATATTTACGGCATATTATTGTCACATTTATAGCATAATATTATGACACCTCAACTTCAGGACACTTCTTACACTCCCATTCTTAGCCTAGCTTATTGCTACTTGCCCTTAATCTCATTTCTCTCTATCCTTTTCATTTACCTTTTGGCTCTCTTGCCTTTAGGCATACTTACCTATGTTCGAATTTCTTTCTCCACTGTGTTACACATGCTGCTTTCAGCTGCAGATCAAACTTGTTTAAATGTTTGTCATTATTACCTTCCAATTCCAGTTTTCCCAGTTCTCCCAGGGGTAGCACTGGAGACTCTTTGGGAAAGGACTGTTCCTGCTTTTTGTTTATTCCCACTCTTGAGAATGTGTCTGCCTTAAAAATATAGCCTAGAGCTTCAGAAATGTAGTCAACGATCTATCAGCTTCATCTTACCTCTCTGTATGCACCAGTGCATTCATAGTAGTCCCGAGAAGGCAGGCCAAGCCCAGGCTGATCGATCTATAAATTGAAATGAAAATTAAAAAGTGCCTAAGAACAAAGTAGTGTTGCATTGTGCTGTCCTTTTTTTCAATTACAAGTCGATGGTGCTTCTTGCATCCTGTTGCCCGCCTTTAATTCTTTTCACTCTCGTTATACTTTTTGTCCTTTTTAGTCTCTTTTTTTTCCTGTTGCTGAACAATGTATCCTACACATAACCAGTGTGAAGCAGGGTATGTACAGAAGATGAAACAGTCCACAGGCAAGGAAGGCAGTTACCATATCTTTGAAATTTGTACATGCAAACTAGTCAAGGATCTATCTACCCCACTGATAAGAAAGATTAGACCTTTGCTCTTATAACTGTTGCATCTCAGGAGTAGCTGGCAAGGATTCACCATACGTAACACCGTCTTCCTCTGGATTTTGCTTTTTCATGGATCATCATGCATTTATGGGCATACTCCATATGCACATGTCCACAGCCACTTTCTCACCTGTGCCACCTGACTGCAGGTCCAGTTAGTACTTTGGTATCTTAATACCTTTTGAAAACACAGCCCCCGGTGTGGGCTTTCTGCCATTGGGACCATAGCCTGGGTTTTCAGTGACAGAGCTTTCTGCCTGAAGTACATAGTAAGGAAATCATGTTTATTTACTTGCTTGCATGCATATGCAAGTAGATCATGTCTCTTCTGTCCAGTGTACACATAAGTTGTCTCTATGTCTATGTATGTCTCTGTTATTCTCATCTCACTGAGAATAAGTGTATGACTGTACAGAATAGAGATATTTACTCTGAGAATGCACAGTGCACTGTGAAACTGATAATTGAAAACTACATAGATTCAGAATTACCTACAGCTTACTCTGGTAAAATTCAAATCACTAATGTTTCTCCTGCTTAACATCTATTCTATGCTTCTGGTTATTTTGCTGCTCTTTTAGGATCAAGAAGGCAGTGCCACCCAGGGAGACTTACATGAATGATATGTGCTGTGGAATTTTTATCATCTGTGCCAATGAAAAAATTAATAAGGACCTTTTTTCCATATCTGGAGTTCAGCTGTGCAATAGCTGTCTCAGCTGTCCAAGCAGTACCTAAGCAAATGAAAGGTACACTCAGTCTCTATTTTTGATAAACAATGAAAAGTACAATCAATTAGAGATTTTAACTGAAAAGGAAATAAAACACACATCATCTTACCATAGGAAGATTCCCAGTTGGTTGTTGCTACAGGCCAGTCAGATACATCTGGCAATAAACTTATTAAAGGTGCTCCGCCTCTGCTATCGATGATAGCTTTTGGAGAAAATAAAATGAGTTACCATGACATTTTAAAACACACAAATGTTATACTGAGTTCAGAAAATGAAGCTGAGAAATATGTCTTCCCAGTCACCACAATAGGAGTATGCTCTGATGTATGACTGAGCTTTAACATTTAATTTAAAAAACATTTCAGTCAAACAGCATATGCAAATCCTAACTGTTCTCTGCTTCTCATTCCTGTGGCAGCATCTAGCTCAAATTCTTGAACTAAATGAGCTCCCTGTCTTTCTAGAAGCCTGGTATGCCAGTTATTTTGCACCTCTTCCCTGATAATTTGTAGAAAAGAAGCTAACTCACATTTTCTGAAGGAATTAGTTTAAACATCTGCAGCAAACTGGTCACTGAAGAGTAATGTGATCTCGCCTAAAATATAAAAGCTAGTAAACCAGGAGATATGATAATAATTTTACTATTGACGTTCTTACTGGACCCTATAGAATGAATACATTTTAGTTTTCAGGAAGAATTTCTAAAAAATTATGCACAGAAACTAGGAGACTGTAGGCATAACTGACTGTGAAGATGGAATTCTTTGGATGGTATTTATATATTCTATATGCAGTAAATTCAGGAGACACTTACTTTCATTTATGCACGATCTGTACAGAGTTTTTGCCTTCTGCACTGCTGTTATATCATTGGTGCTTGGTGTATCAAGGACATCTGAAACACAGACAGCAAATACATCTTAATATCTGATCTTTACTGGAAAGATTCTGAAGGAACCATAGTGCATACCATCCGGAGGACCAGAGGGTGGGTGATAAGTACTCCATGTTAATCTCAAATTCCAGGGAAGCTGAAGGAAAAAAGCTCTGGAGATCATATGCCTTGCAGTTATATCAGTCTGTGTTAAAATGTTGTGCATAAAGGAGTCAGGTAGATACCCTTGGATCACCCCAGGCGAAATAAAAATGCTCTGACTTTTCAGGGACAGTTTTTAGGTGACAAAACAATTGTGTGAAGAGAATTGCTGTCAGGGCCCTAAGTGTACCAGCAGGCTCTAACTGCACTGACTGGGCTGTAACCATCTTTTCCTGTCATTTTAATCTGCTCTCTTCACTGCAGCCAGGAGTTTAGCTGTTTGTGTTCAAGGTCTGCTTTGGTAGGTGCAGTTTTGTGACCGTGGATCATACTTCTGTTAAAACAGCAAAACCGTAAGGAAGAGCCATAGGAAGCCTCATCTGGGTGCTCACCTGAGCCCCTTGTCTGTGAAGCCTCTATCCCTGCCTGCCTTCAGTCATGGTCAGGTCCTGGCTTGCCCTTCCTGGTGGGGCAGCCCACTTTTGCCACTACTTTACAATTACTCCAGTTATGACTTTGTAACTGCTTTGCTCCACAGAAACTGAAGCCTGAGGAACACTGTGGCATCCATAAACTGCAAGCCTGGCAAAACCAAAAGACAGGCAAAGTATAAAAGGATATCCAGTCTGGAGAGAGTGGTTTGGAGAATGTTTCATGAGTATAAGCTGACTTCTTTGACACTGTTATTTTAGTCTGAAAAAGGGCAATACAGACAATTTGACACTATAACATTTTGTGGAAAAGGGAATATTTGTAAGTTTATGATGTGACAAGGTAGAAAACTACTTGCCTGCTCTTTAGGATTTAGCTGATGGACTATAGATATGCAGGACACAGGGCTGCTAAGAGAGCAGCTCCAGCATTTCAGCTAACTGGGACACAGGAAGACCTCTTTCTTCTCCACCTAGCTTGGCTCTATTGTTAGTGCATGAGGGTAATGATAGGGATTCCAGTTGTTACAATATTCAGATGAACACACAGAGCAGATAGCAGAAAGGTCAGGTCTGGTCAACCCCGCTCTGGTGTCAGACGCTGCAGCATAACTTCCACAGCATTCCCAAAGCAAACAGTTTGTGGTAGATTTGTCCTGAACCGAACACAAAGAAGATGAAATATTTGGTAGTATTTTAAGCTTTGCTAAACAACCACATGTTATTAGGATAATGTGTTAGCCAAAGCAGAAACTTTATATAGGCCACAAACATACACTCCACTGACCTTTTAAAACAACTTCTAGTTCGTCTCTTAAAATGTCAAAGTTACTATAACGGGAGCTGGTTTCTGGAATGACGTTCCTCTTAAGCCATCCTCCACAGGCATATTGGTAAAAATCATTACAAGGCTCTGCAGTCGTGTCCATGTTCTCAAGGATTCGGGCTGCTGTAATATGAGACAAATCAAAGCATAAAGGATTTTTAGCGAAAATAAATGAATACACTTGTTTTCTCTGAAGAGGGAAGTAATAAATATATTTAGTTTAGAATAGGCTCAAGCCTACTTGAGTGTTCTAGACCAAACAAAGTACTAGTCAGTAAACAATGAATTATTATTTCTTCACTGCCCACAACTTATATACTTGTCTGTTGCCTGTGTTTACTGATGGGTAAACTACTCCCTGTGAGTGGTTGCTCAGTTTTATACAAAATGTAAGATGTTTCATTTACTAACTTACACTTCTTTGTATTGAAATGTGGTGAAAAGCATAAGACATATTAGAGGTTAAGTATCCACTGTAATGGGATTTAATTAATTAAGAATGATGTAGGCTCAGCTAATCCAGTCTGTTTCAATAAAATAATGACTTTGTTGTACCATTCAAGTTCTTATCAGGAAAGTTTTCCTATTAATGCTTTTCTGAATCTACAGTGATATTTTAGACCTGCTCCAAATTGATACTGCCTCTTGTTATCCCTGCTGACCCTCTTGAAGTGGCTTTTGAAAGACTGATTGCAACATGGGATTTTCTAGTGAAATCTGATTCCTTGATGACAGTTTCCCAGCTGCTGTTCAGAAACCTTCTGTGCTTTTTCTTTCTGGCATTCCTCTTCCACCTAGACTGCCTTCACCACTAGTACACTAGCACAAAGTCTCTCACAGAAAGGAGAGGTGCTAGGAGTCAAGCAAGAGCTAGCGATACCTCTGAATTTCCCAGGATACTGAATATCCTTCCTATTTTTCAGACATTATTTTTAGTAAATGGTGAGACTTGTGATTTGAAGTGTTCATTACTCCCACATGGGTAAGCCAAGTATTTATAGTTATTTCTCCAGTACTTTCAATATTTTCCATGTCTCTCATGCTGGTAGAAATGAGAGGGGGATAGACAGTCTATAGTATTTGTGCTGACTTACCCCCCACCCCTGCCCATTTTTACTGTGATCTTCCACTGGCTTAACAGTGTTATATTTTAGGCCAACATCTGATGGTTTTACAATGTTCCAGTGCTTGGAAGATGGAAAAATCTATGAACACATGCATTTTCAATTTTAGACTGCTTAAGTAGCATAAAAAACACTGCAGAAATAGGTACAGTTTCCAGCACCTGATTCTTTTCCTTTTGAAGTCAATGGAAGGCTGACTTAAATTTGAAGGAACCAAAGTTGCAAAGTCTCTATTTGTCTGTTCCCCTAGTTTATCCTAGAAGGGGGATGTTTGGAGTGGTGCACTTTACTCCTGTCTTAGTTCCATCGATTTGCTGATTATTACCAACATCTTCTGTTTTAAGGGTGGGTATCTTTACAAATCTCTCTGCTAGACTAGAGCAGCATCTGAAGGGTGACACTATCCCTTGGATTATCCTGGCGTGTGTTAGTCTGGCAACAAAAGACTTCAGTAGCCAGGACTGGGCATCACAGCTGGCTCATAGAGAGCAGCCTGTTAGCTCTGCCGAAAGTGATGGTAGGATAGAGAAATCCTCTGATACCAAGAAAGCTGGCTCTTATCAACTGTCTTGTCACTTTTGCAAAAAAACAAACAAGCCCAACCAAAAACCAAAACAAAGCCCAGGAGAACTCCACACCTTGTATAAATCTGAGAAAGTAACAGCATATTTAATATCAAGCCTTGCTTTAAGTGTGGAATTAGGTTGCTCTATCTGTAGTCAGCATCTCTTTAATCATCCTTGCCTACTACTGTTGCACAAAAATAATTGTCTATCATAACTTTTCTGCTTTAAGGTCCAGGCTAGCAAATATTAGGTAACCAACTTTTATCAAAACTTGATGTTTCAGTACTGCAAATGTAACAGAAAGAACACAGACATGGGAACTGTAGTCTTTCACTTAGGGCTTCATGCAAAATACAGGTATAAAGTGTTCTCCTGAAGGATATTCTCCTCAACAGTGTAATTTGCTCGTCTGAACCCCAAGATAACCATTCATTATTTGGCTGATACCATACTTGTGAGGTGGGCTGATGCCAGCCTGATGAAGCTTAACCATGACAAGTGTGAGGTCCTACACCTGGGTCAGAGCAATCCCAGGCACAGCTACAGGTTGGGCAGAGAAGACATTCGGAGCAACCCTGTGGAGAAGGACTTGGGGGTGTTGGCTGATGAAAAAATGAACATGAGCCAGCTTCCATGTGTGCTTGCAGCCCAGAAAGCCAACCGTATCCTGGGCTGCATCAAAAGGAGCGTGACCAGCAGGTTGAGAGAGGTGATCCTGCCCCTCTCCTCTGCTCTTGTGAGACCTCACTTGGAGTATTGTGTGCAGTTCTGGTGTCCTCAACATAAAAAGGACATGGAACTGTTGGAACAAGTCCAGAGGAGGGCCACGAGGATGATCAGGGGACTGGAGCACCTCCCATATGAAGACTGGCTGAGAAAGTTGGGGCTGTACAGTCTGCAGAAGAGAAGGCTGCATGGAGACCTCATAGCAGCCTTCCAGTATCTGAAGGGGGCCTATAGGGATGCTGGGGAGGGACTCTTCATGAGGAGCTGTAGTGAGAGGACAAGGGGTAATGAGTTCAAACTTAAACAGGGGAAGTTTAGATTGGATATGAGGAAGAAATTCTTTCCTGTAAGGGTGGTGAGGCACTGGAATGGGTTGCCCAGGGAAGTTGTGAATGCTCCACCACTGGCAGTGTTCAAGGCTGGACTGGACACAGCCTTGGGTGGCATGGTTTAGTGTGAGGTGCCCCTGCCCCTGGCAGGGGGGTTGGAACTAGATGATGTTAAGGTCCTTTCCAACCCTAACTATTCTATTATTTTATGATATATTAAAATCAATGAAATACTGTTTTGTTACCGCCAAGCCGAGAAACAATGACACATGAAGCGTTTCTGCAAAGTCAGTGGGGCTAATTATGCTGGGCAGAATCCTAAACATGCCGTAAGTTAGTTTATAAATTGATACTTATGCCCAAAGAAGATTTATGGTAGGTTCATGGCTGTATGCACTGAGACATTTTTGCTTTGGAAATAGTAAGTGTGAGACTGATGAATATTTTGTTATTTTCATTCTAATACAGATTAATACTTATACAAATACAGAAAACACATGGTACACTTTTCATTAGTCCTCAGTATTGCTTTGATGAACCAAGTGTCTGGGTTTATTTCTCTTCTCACTTGTTTATTCCATTTCCTGTCACTGAAGAATGTGGAGACTTATCTTAATTACTTTTAATGATTAATTTTATTGTACTACTCCTGATTGCCAGTAGTTGCTGTAGTAGTTTACTAATAAAGTAATGTAAGCTGACATAACAACCAGTGACTGGGGGAGGATATGAGAGCAACACAATATGCTTACCTAGGTGAAACTGATGTGAGAGAGATCAAAATTTCCTATTCTCATCAATCTGTGCTGTCTGAGCTCAGGAAGATTAGCTGAGAGTATGTCAGCTTATTCAGGAAACGTTCACATGTACAAATTACATGGTACCTTCACATGCTGCACTGCAGTAGATTCCACAAACCCTGATAACGTTATCACACGGTTACTGATGTTTTACCCTGTGTATAACCATTTGAATTTTCATTACATTTTTTCTTCTGGTCATTTATTTGAAGCTGTTCTGTTAAATGTCTTATAAATTCTGCCAGTGTCTTCACTTTATTCTTTTTCAGTGGCTTGTACCAATGGCAAAATTTTGAAATTCATGGCAAAAAACTGGCATAGTACTGGTCAGCTCTGGTGTAAGGCACTACTATTTCTCTCAATGTCTATTCCTAATTATATTTCTTGAAAGACCACAATAAATTTTCCAGAGTTAATACTTCTGGCTTTCTGTCTGCATCTATCTGTTTAACTTTTCCCATATGTTATCCTACATGGTGCACAAGAAGCTGCCAAATTAAAGTTCGATCTGTTACAAAATCCTGATTTGAAGTAATGTTAAACCTGTAGATTAATCACAGTAAGATTATTATTTAACAACATTAATACAGTTTGTCTAGTTTAAGGACTGTATATTGCATTTTTAAATATTAATTTATTTTGTTGCTAAATTATATAATTCTGACCAACTCTTTAAACTATTCTTGATGCTCTTGGAGCACTGCAGGCCTGAGCAGAAGCCAGCTAACCATTCTGGGCTTCTGATTCGCAGGGTTCTGTTTCTGAAGCTGAGAACTTGCTCAGTCTAGAAACCACCTAATCGAACAAGTCTTCTAGGTGATTACACCCCTGCCAACCCCTTTTCATAATCTGACTATATTTCGTTTAATGGATATGTAAGTGTGGAAAAGGCCGAACACTTCTATAGAGATTTCTGCCTTAAATCCATTACACCATGGTGGGACATGGAAATCCTGGCTCAGTTAATCCATAACAATTTTAAATTCAAACTGGTCACTCCAAACTTCACTTAGAGCTATCCATTCTAAATCATTTACAAACAGATGCAGTATTTGGAACTGACAGTTCTGTGATGGCTAGCCCATCCAAACTTCACATGGAGGCTCCTTGATCTTAACTGCTTCCTGCATGGTGAGGTTTCATTGCTGCAGTAGTCCCATAGACCACACAGATTTTTAGCTGTGTCTGGTAATTGACTCTTGCTAGGCAGAAACACATACTGATGCTACACTTCATAATGTGGTCAGAAGTGTTCCACTTCGACGTCATTGCTTTTGCATCTGTTTAGATATTATTTGAAGTATAGCCCCACAGCTAAAACTTTTAAAGATTATAATTTTATCAGATTCACTGACTGCCTCCTATGACTCCTACAGGATAGTATGGAAATACCAAGTATTAACACCTGGTAAAATATAAAAGCTATCTTTTGCACAGTTGTAAATATTATGTGTTCCAGGCTGGAATGTGCAGTTCTTGCACATATCATAGTATTTACTCACAAGAGTAGTCCCCCTGTTTGCAGTGGATCAGTTGTGTCCTATATAGGGGCAGCAGAATGTGGATTACAGAAAGGCTCTATGATGTCAATGAGCTCGTTTTCTTGCCAGTAGAAAATACTTCCATAGGACACAGTGGTAACATTGCCCTGTCATTTTACATGTTTTGAGACTGAATTCTCATCATTTTTTAGGAGTTAGTTCTTTTAGTGTTTGAACTAGACAATGTGTAGAATAAAGAACAGATGATAGTGAGTAAATGAGATAAATGTGTGAATAAAATAAAGCTGTACTTAATGAAAAAGGAAAAGAGATTATCACATTAGAATCACATTGTACATTTCTGTTTCAGGGAAGTTTCAGTCTATCTACCCTTTTTTCTCATTCTATATTTCATTATTACCTCCGTTGAATTGAGGCATTTTATAGTTTTTAAAAAATGCCCCTTCTTCACGCTGTTACATAATGTTGTAAGTCTGCCATTTTCCCCCATCAATGTCCTTACTGTAATCCTTTCACAATTTTAGTTCTGTATTGAGACTCTAAGATTCAGTAAGAATGTTTATTTATTCCCTTAAATATTTGCATGCTGTTAAGCCTTTTAATGGAAGCATAAAAAATTATTCTGCTTAATTCATTGAGCCACTTCTTGCTAGATCTTCAGTTTACATTATGCCTCCTTTCTCCAAACCTTCTACTGCTTGACCTTTTTTCTACTGCTTTTCATTGTTACAAAGTCAAGCTGAACTTGGTATCTCTATTTAGCTGAAAATTAGCATCATCAGAGATTAAAAGAAATCAAGTAGATAACTAATTTGATAATTTTTCAAACCACAGCATGCGCTTTCATGCTGTCAGGAAAGCATCTTGGAAGGGTACCTAAAAGACAGTAATAGAGATAAATAAATCCTGTAGGATACTCAGATTGTGCTACAACAACATGCAGCTACTGAGATAATGGACTGCCTTGTGGCCTCACCAGTGGGTGACTCCAGCAGGACTGGGGTGTGCAGCAACCACCCTACCTACTTTGGCTACTCTAAAACGAGGCCTAAAATGAGTAGTCCCACAGAAGAAAGTGAACCAGTAAAATGACCTTTGTAATGCTGTTTCTGGTGAGTCTGCAAATATAAATGGGGCCTACTATTCAAAGCCTTTTGGAAGCCTCCCATGAGGTGGTGTGTACCTCGGATTCCTCAGAACTGTACTTAGATTACATACATTTTTGCTTGCAAGCACACAAACATTTTCATTCTTACCTGACTTTATACAGTCTGATGTCTTGCAAACCCCATCTAAAAGAGAATACAATCATATTGTTAACTTTTTACTTAATGTCAACATAGTCTGTAAATACTGTATTCATTGACAGTCACTTTAGAATTGCATTTAATTGCAGGGTACAGTAAGGTAAAGATGAATGAACACCCTACACTCAGCAAGTGACTATTTTTAGGATCAGGCTCTAAAAATACCTTCATCTTCATCCCTTGAGGGTCATTCAGTGCTAGTCACTCACAATGCGCAATTTTTGTAGTCATCATAGGAAAATGTCCTATCAATCAAGTAGAGGTGGGCAAAATACTATTTTCATAACAAAGAAGAAATTTAGGGACTGAAAGACAGCTGCAAAGTCAGTCTGAATTTAGCAATACCTTACAATGACAAGAAGATTCCAGAAGAAATACATGAAAATTCTGAGACATTCACTCTGAAGTCTTTTAAACAAAATACAAGGTTCAGGAGATGAAAATGTTTCCTTTTGAGACTTTAGAAGTAAAACTTTCTTATTTTTCATTTCAGAATGGTATTTTCCACTCCATAATTGAATTAAACTGTAATAAAAAGTTTAAGCAAAATTATTAAGTACTTTAAACTGAAACAAAGCATTTAATTTCCAATCTAAGGAAACATTCTTGTTTGACCCCAAATGGAAATTTTAGCTTCTCTGTATTATCTTTCTCAAAAATTGTCAGGGAAAGATATTTACCCCTGAATGGAATTACTTTTTAATATTTTGGTATGGCTGTTGAATCACAAAGCTTCTTAGTATGGCTACAGTCACTGAGTGTCCTTCCTGCAGTAGCTTGTTGAAGGAAAACCCAGGATTTTCATACATATACAGGAATATGGAGGACACACTGCAGTTTGGTTTTCTTCAGCAGTGTAATATTTTGTAGAGCTTTTTGCTTACTGAAGTATTAATTACAAACAGAATTGCTGAGTCAGAACAAGCAGATTTTTTGCATTTACCGGAACCAATGAATTTAAAGGGTCCCTGTTGGAAAGAAGCAGTTTTGTGTCAGTGTCCAGCTATAGTAAGTGTGGATGCAGCTTTACATTTCAGATACTTGTGTCATGCTGTCTAGTGACATACATATGAAATATGGTTATGATGTAACAGCTATTAATCATCTAATTTTATACACTGGGTAAGACACAGTTTTCTATTATTAAGCAAAAAATACTGAGTTGACCTTGTTATTTTATTTTCTGAATGGTTTATGTACTGCAGCTATATACACAACACACAACACAGTCTTTTCTAATACAATATTTTAAAATAGTGCAACTTAAGGGATTTTCATACTATATAATGACAACTGGATTCTTTTTCTTTTTTTTTTGTAATTTCTTAAGAGACTTTTATATTCTTACGTATTTATACATTCAAAGAGAGGTTATGTGTACTCACCATCGTATGTTGCATACAGAACCGTCATTGTGATCGCTACGATAGCTAGCAGAATCCCTACAACAGCTAGCCCTATTTCCAGGCCACTCCATCGCAGTTTCTTCTTTGGTTTTGGAGTATTCATTTCAGTTATATCCATCTGGCTTTCTGACTTGCCCATAACCCAGCGTCTGAAAAGGAAAAGGGAAATGTCACTGGAGAACTTACACAAAGTTGTAGGTTTTGAAACTGACTCCTCAACTGCACAATAACAAAGATGTTTTCTAGGTGAGTTTTCAGATTTTGTGTAACACTACTAGAATGTCAGTCATGAAATATAAAATTCTCTCCTCTCATGTGCATGCACATATGCACACACAAGTATGTGCCACGTGCTGCTTGTCACTTAAAACAGAAGAGTGGTCTCCCTTTGCATGAAGAGGCCACCAAATAGAAAAGGAAGGCAAGCAACCCAAAATCTATTTTTAAAACTTACCCGTGTGATTCGGTCGTGTATGATGGTACAGGAGTTCACAAGCAAGCAGAAAGCAAGTCTCCCTGCTTGAATAAAAATTAACTTAATCTGCCAATTACTTATCTAATGCCAAAGGTCAAAATATGGCATTGTGCTTAGCTGTCATTCCTTAAAACATTATGCAAGCAATTCTTGACTACAGCTCTGCAGCTGTCTCTAAAAACAGTAAAGAAAAAAAAAAAGAGAGGCTCTACAGGGGTCTTGTCAAATTCACACAGAAGACAGTGCGTCTTCACAGTAATTTTTAAAGAAGCATGACCAAGCCTCTCTTTTGAGCTTAGAACACTGTAAATTAGGAGTAGCTACAACACGTACATGGAGAACCGGCAGGAGTGTGAATGGACTCATGCTCACTCCTGGAATGTGTATGCCATAGATTTTGGGATTGTATTTCTGACACTCTTTAGAGGTAACTCAGACACTGTTTGCAGTACTGCTGTCTTACAGTTCTGTGCTCTCTCTTCAGCTGCTCCCACTCATTTAGGGTCAGACCTTCCTCCGCTGAGAGAGATTCAAATCCCTAATACATACAGCAATGTATTTTTTGGTATTTCACAATGAAAACTCAACAATTTCTATTCACGGCATTTCCTGGGGACCTTTACATCCACAGATAACAGCACATACCCTTTCCATTCGATGGGAAAGAATAGAAGTCCACTGGGATAAATAATAGCAACACCTACATTCACCAGACACCCCACAAGAAGGTCAGCCAGCACTGCAGGTCAGTGCATTCGTGTCTTCTTGCACTCATGACACCCTTCTTTTCCCACTCAGTAAATCACCGTAACAGCAATAAGGGAACTCTGCTCAGCCGCTGCATCCATTCAAGTCTAAGAATTGAACTTGATAATTTTAAACTGGTTTTAACTGCACTGTTGGCTTGCATTCTTCTTTGTCTCCTCAAGCTGCTACAGTCTTTCAGATTTCAGTCTCTGATTTTCCTCTGGACCTTGTTTCTGCCCCATTTGTGTTCCCTACTTTCCAGTAATCTCCTCTTTGATGTCCACCTCACCTAGAATGCCAACTCCTCCATTGCAAAAACGTGCTGCTACAGCATGTATGCTTTGTAATAAAATAAAGATGTCAAGTAACTTGGTATTATGGACCTAAGTAAACAGAGATTCTATGTTCCATGTATTCACCCAACACCTGTCTCAGTGGATGCTTGGACACTACCATCACACTAATGCTGTTTCTCTAAATGAATAAGACAACCTTTTATTTCAGTGTGTCTCATGTCCCTTTTGTCACCATTCCCAGGACATCACAATGCAGGAAGTGACTGGCAGTGCCAGAATCACAGGTCTTGTATGAAGCAGGAGGCTGTAATCCCACAAGGTCTGCCCAGCCTCTGCCTTTCTAACCCCACAGGGACTATTACGACTGCTTTCATGTGCCTCCTGAGCTGCTTTTTGTCTCAGAATAATAGGTTTTTGGTCAGATGAGCAAGTGGTTTTTAAGACACTGGACTGAAATCTCACACAACCATGTAAAAGAAAGCCATGTGAAGAAATTTGCCTTCTAATAACTAAGCTATGAATTCACAGATAATAATAAGGCAAATCAACCATTACACCCTTCTTACTTCCAGTCTTATTAAGCAGAAGATGTTAGTTACATGGACTAAACATTGACCAGGGCCCAGAACCTCCTGAATACTTGGACCCTAGTTTAAGAAATGATACTGATCTTCTGATTCTGTCGGTGTCTTCAGAGCACTGAAACCACATTTCAGAGCAGCCAGAAACACCATACCTTTCATGTGCAAATACGTTCCTTACAATCAGCTAAGTTTTTCCAAGTGAGCTAATCTTTCTGTTCCCCCAGGAGTGTTCCTCATGTTTAAAGACATCCCACTGACTAATTTTTACTTCTAGTTATTTAGAGAGCTTACCGCATCAGCATTAATGAACACCAGCCATAAACCTCTTCATGTGCTAATTGCAAGCATAGCAAAAGTGTAAGAATAATATTTATACGAATAATACATATAAGAATATGTATGAGAATAATGCTAAGGGATATACACCTAGGTATATATTCCTTACAGTTCTGTTAGTGCTTTGGTGATCCTCTCTACTCTCCCGATCAAGCCTAGGTACAACAGACAGCTGAAATTCCTGACTGTTCTGGTCTTGGTAATACAACGAGTTAACTCATTAGCTTTTCTTTTGGGGATTTATATGTTAAAAATTGAGTTGCAGCTTCCTTGGTTCTCAGTGTAGTCTCCCCAGAAAACCTAGTACGTCCCGAGAATACTTTTGGGGTTGTTTTAAGATTGTTTTGTGTACCATGTGCTAGGAGAATGAGCTGCCCCCAGGCGCGGGACTCGCGGGGCACAGCCGCAGGGACGGCTGAGGAGCGCCCCGGAGCACCAGGACAGGCAGCCCGGCCGCGGGATGCCTCTTCCGACCGCTGTCCCCGCAGCGCGGCGGGCAGGGCGCGAAGCCTCATCGCGGACGGCAGCGGCGGCTCTCTGTCGCTGCACAGTGGCCCCGCGGTGGGCTCTGCCCCGCTGGGTGGCGTCGCGGGCTCGGTGGGCCGGGGCCGCCCTGGGCGGGGAGGGGCCGCGGGCCGGCCCGGCCGCGAACTGCAGCGGCCGTGCTGCGCCGGGAGGGCGGCGGGGGTTTCGCCCCACCGGGCCGGCGTAAGGCACGAGGCGATCACCAGGCTTGGGGAGTCTCAGAAGGAGGCGCGACCACGGCCGAGCCCGGCCCGACGGCACGCCGCCTCGAGAGCCGGCTTCCCGGTACCCGGAGCACGCACGCTGGGGAGACTCGGGCGGCCAGAAATGCCCGCAGGACGGCTGGGGCGCTCGCCCGCCCGCCCGCCCGCCCGTCCATCCGTCTCGCCGCGGCGCCCGCCCCGCTCCCTCCAGCGCCTGTCCCCGTACTTACCGACCGGCGCTCGGAGGGGTCCGGCCCCGGGGCCGCCACGCACATCCCCGCCCGGCGCCGGGCGGAGGCGGCGCAGGGCGCCCCGAACCGGCGGGACAGTGCCCGCGGGTCCCGGGGGAAGGCGGCGCGCAGGCTAGGCTGGCGGGGCGCCGGGCGGCCGCCGGCGGAGCTCAGCGCCCGGCCCGCCCGCGGGCGGTAGTGCGGGGCGCCGGCATCCCCGGGACATCAAAGACTAGAGCGCTCCTCGCTCCGGCTGCCTGCCGCTGCCGCCAACGAGCAGAGCTGCTGGCGGTCAAAGGAGCCCTTGTGTGCGGGCTGCCGGATGAACAGTTCTCCGGGTGACTTGAATGCTTCTTCCTCTTCTTGATCATAAAAATGCGTTGGGGCAGGAAATAAATAAACAAACCCCCCCGCCCCGACAGCGACAAACCGCGCTCTTCACCTCGGCAAGAGGAGGGAGCAGGGGCTACGCCTGGAGGCAGGCGGTGCAGAGGAGCGCTATGCTCCATGGGGCTGCCCCAGTAATGGGGCAGCCCTGCCCGCAGCGGCGGAAGGCGCAAGGCGCCAAGGCCGGCTACAAAGAGACGGCGGAGCCGGAGGGCGAGAGCAGCCTGCACCTGCCTTCTCCCTCCGGCTTCTCGTCTCTCTCCAGTCAGCTCAGAAGAGGAAAGGGACGATGCACGGGGAAGCTTAGCGGCTGCATGGCTGCAAGGCTGGGTGCCTGCTTCCGTGAAGACTCATCGCGTTTCTCGAATTAATGAAGTCACCTACGCTCTGCAAGATCTTACATCCTCATTTACTCGGCGGTTTCTTCTCAAGAGGGAGACAGCTGTGAGTTCTTGCACGGAGAGGCAGCTCTGAGCTCTGTCATAAGATTTTCCAGCCAACCAAATATCAAAAGATCTTTGTTTCGTTCTTACTAAGTTGCATTCTTACCAAGTTTCATTTTTATTAATAAACTGGCAAGCATCAGATGCAGCCATACGAGTTGCTGGCATTTCTCTCGCTCAAATGAGATACACACTCACTTCTGCTGCCTTCCTAAAGGTACCTTTATTGCCTCTGAGGCAGAAATGGCAGCTGAAATTCCTGAGATGTTTTATTACCAGCTACGCACACTAAAATGTCTGCTGCTTGTGAGGGGCAACCTTTCTTTCCTCCAAGAAAGGTGGAAACTGAATACTGACTTCTTTATAGAACTCCACAGCAAGTGATCCATAGAGCAGATACAATGAAGAGGGGAGGCTGATAGGGCATTAACAGAGTGTTACCTGTAAGAATGAAGCACTTCTGCAAAATGAACATCTGAAGAAGGAACAAGAAGAAAAATATTTTATTCACCAAAAAGGCAATAGAAGTACCAAAAATAGGCAAGAAAAACATTTCAGAAAGTCTAAAGAACAAAAAATACTGCATTTTCTTACATGCAGGAATGAGGGAAGTGCTGATTATATCCTTTCCACAGTCAGTGTTCAAATTAATGTGAGTATCTCACTTTCAGCCTTCCCTGCATCAATTCTTGCAGAGTTCCATTCTGGTTGCTGGAAAAAGCCATCTGCTCCTGCAGGTCAGTCCTGACATTACCTGGTCCCTCAGAGACACCCTGACACGATCAACATCAGAATAGAGGTGTTGTTAAAAATACATGAGATTTTATAACTTAGATGCCTGTTGTTCATCCTTAACTGCAGCAAAGCTTGAGAAGTAGAGGGTGATGTGTTTGAAGAGACTGAACTAAAATGGAAAAAAAGGACTTGTTTCAAAAATTTCAGGTGGACCAAAAATGTGTAACTGCCTAATTCACCACAAAGAGAAAAGGGAGAAACTCTGGAATTCTGTAATAGGGAATTCTGTAGTTAGTCCATACCTGTTAGGGAGTTTGCGTGCTCATAGAGCCCTGTGCTTGGAAAGAGGAATTAGACATCTGCACATACACAGGCTACAGGAGTATGATTTCTGAGTCAAATGCTGAGATTCTTGTTTGCACCTTGCCTAGGGGAAACTCCCATCAAGTTAGTAGTGTAGTATCCTGCCTAAGAATAAGCAAAGACCTATTGTCAATGCTTCCATGGACAGTTAGAGAAGCAAGGTTTGTAGAAGGAGACAACAGCGAGATGGGAGTCAGTCTGTTCTCCCAAGTAGATAGGACAAGAGGAAACAGCCTCAGGTTGCACCAGGGGAGGTTTAGACTGGATATTAGAAAAATTTTCTTCGCCACAAGGGTTATCAAGCACTGGAACAGGCTTCCCAGGGAAGTGGAGGAGTCACCATCCCTGGAGGGGTTTAAAAGACATGTAGATGTGGCACTTAGAGACACGGTTTAAGTGGTGGCCTTGGCAGTGCTGGGTTAACAGGTGGATGCAATGATCTTAAGGGTCTTTTCCAACCTAAGCAATTCCATGGCAGGGGGGTTGAAACTAGATGATCTTAAGGTCTTTTCCAACCCTGACTATTCTATGATTCTGTGATTCAGCCTATGTGATAGCCAAAACATTTTTTGTTGGCACAGCCCCACCACTGCCACAGGATGGCTCTCCTCCTGCCCACTGCTCGCAGCTGTGCTGCTGCAAGCTGCTTCCTCAGTCTGGGGAAGAGGTCTGATAGGGTCATGTCTGGCCTCCTACCACCCACCCCAGCATGACTGGGTTTCTGTGGGTGCCGTTTGCACAAAGGCCCTCCTTTCAGGGACCTTCAAGCTCCACACGTGAACAACACTACAAATTCCTACATGAGATCAATAGCATATTTGATAATTTCCGTGCCCTATTACTTTAGGGATAATAAGAGACTCATAACTTCCTTCTAGTAAAGGAAATGCCCTACAAATTGCTAAGGCGTACACCCAATGCCAAAATGAACCAAAAGCAGATGACAGCTGGCACTGATTCCTATTAAACACTATCTGCTTTCCTCTTACCTTCGTCTTTCTGGGACTGTAATTTCACGAAGCTGAGATAAGAAACAAAAAAGGAAACTAGCAACAGAAAGTTCACCTCAGAATTGAAAACAGCCATGAAACCTTCATATTTAAGGATTGGAATGAACAGTTTGTCCCTGTAACCTTCCTGAGATGTCTTACACTCAAGTAATCTTCCTGCTTTCAGTGGGAAAAACAGCAGGATTAAGACTTTGCAAGTTCATCCATTAGGGATAGTTGTAGTAGGATCTGGCACTACTGCTGACAGATCTGTGGACTTCTGATGGACAACCACCAAGTTGAAACAAAGGCAGGGTAAATTTATAGAACGAAATAAAACTCGGCATATAATTTAGAGACTCAGATAATGGAAAAGAAAGTTAATGAAAGAGCACACACAGTGTCATTAAATCACTATCCTTGAAAAAGAAAGGTTTCTGCTCAGTACTAATGTGAGAGAAGATAGGAGTACCATCTTTTAAAAATCAGTGGCTAAGGAAGTACACATCTCCAAAAACTGTGCCCTCAGGTAGTTCAGAGCAACATACAAAAAGGACGCACTGTCCATCCTTCTGAAAAACAAATTGTGTCACAGTAGCTCAACTTGAGTTCTTAATCAAGTGAAGAAAAGCCAATAACCCATTCAATATTTTTTTCTCCAGTTGGTCCAGACTGACGACAGTAAGACCTTATTCTCAGTATGACCTCTGGATGACAGTGAGGAAATTAGGACTCATTTATATTACTATGAACCAATCTTGATGATACTTGTAGTTCCTTTTGGGAAAAGTGACTTTCCCAAAGTAACAAAGTCAAATGTTCAAGAAACAAACAGCTGCCAACACTAATGCTGCCCATTAATCCTGCTGATCTCTTCTCCCTGTTGAGTCTCCTGTCATAAGAAGAAAAAAGTGGAAAATCTCATGCCTTCCTTCCCTTGTGGGTGTTCAGTGCCTTGGAATGTGAGAGAATCTAGATGGCAAAATCTAACACATGAGTGCTTACTCATTTGTTGAGGTTTTTTGTTTGTTTGTTTGTTTTCCTCAGTGGGTTTATGACTCCCAAGTCTGGGTAATTTCTCACTCAGGAAAGTAAACAGCTGAGGTCTCAGAATATTTGTTTCAGTGCCTAAATTATTCAGGTCTAATTGCATTGTATTGTATTACTAAGCTTTGTCTTTGTTAGTCGACAGGCTTTGTAGTGTAACTGACTTGCAGGTGTCTTGCAAGTCTGATGAAATGCTTGGCTGAAAAGCTGCATTTTTGGGGGGCTGCTTTTGATCTTGCCTAAAAGCCACACACAGTGCTTCAGTTGACACAGCCTAAGGGTCTTTTCTGGGCTCCTGAATTTCTTTGTAGCCACGCTGGCAATTATAGTTCAAAGTGTTACTGGGAAAATAGTGGTCAGGTTTTGTGAAAGAAACAGGTAACCACTGAGGTAAAACTCAAGGGAAAGTGAGGTAAAATTGCATGTGACATATGCAGAGAGCGTAAAAGTTGCTAATAATGTAAACACAGTAAAATATGAAAATCAGGATTTGGATGAAATAAGTGCAAGGTGTCCTGCACAGTGCAGATACCACAGCGCAAAGCTTAGTCACGCTTTCCGGGTTAACCTGGTTAACAGTGTTGCAAAAACATGAGCACAAGCGCCGCAAAGCCTTTTCTCCAGCAGCAACTGGAGCCGAACACAAAACCCAAGGAGCCAACACCTCGCCGCGTTTCCAAGCGGCTGCCTGCACTTGGGCTCCGAGGCAGGGCTGCCTGGTGGCTTTGCACCCGCTGTTGCTTGCGCAACACTGCATGGCGTGATGCTTGCGCCGGAGCCAGCCTCATAGGTGGGCGCCACGCAGTTCCTCTGCCCATTCCATGGGGATGAGCAGAGTGTGACTCAGCTGCCATGAGGCATCGCCGCCACCTGCCGTGGCCCGCAGCGCGCTGGGGAACCTTCTGGAAAGTGCGGGGCAGGGGCGCCTGTCGGGCAGGGCAGGCCGGTGGTGATGTGAGCAGGGCTTGGTGATGCCGGGGAGGGCTCTGGGCGCCGCCCTAAGTGAGCGCCATGATTGTTATGATCCTGGTGAGTTCTGCCTTTCGAAGAAGGTGGGTTGTGTGACTTCGCCAGGGCAGGGGCCTGCGGCTCTACCCTCAGTTTACTGGCTGCGGCTCGGCCCTGCACGGTTGGGCACTGCAGCGCCTCAGGGAACACCTCGTGGTGTTGTTGCTGCTGGTAGCGAGACCATCAGCCGCTCTTCTCCATTTCTGCATTTTCCTGACAGCATGATTTACATCTAAATGTATGTATTTCAGGAAGTTAGCTCCTCTTTGTGGTAATGATATATGATTATGACACACTGTAAATTTAGATTTCATATTAGGAAGATGTCATTTACTGTGAGGGGTGGTGAGGCACTGGCACAGGTTGCCCAGAGAGGCTGTGGCTGCCCCATCCCTGGCAGTGTTCAAGGCCAGGTTGGACGGGGCTTGGAGCAACCTGCTTTAGCGGAAGGTGTCCCTGCCTGTGGCAGGAGGTTGGAAGTACATGAGATTTAAGGTCACTTCCACCCCAAACCATTCCATGATTCTATGATATCCTCTTAAAAGCCTAAACTTCACATGTATTTTTTTAGCGTTGTCATAATCTTTATTGTTCTCAGGCTTTGGGGCTAGTAATTTCTTACTTGCCTTTACTGCAGAGCTTTCACAAGAAAAAGCCTCGTGGTTGGGAAGTGAAGCTATATGCCAGGAAGGAGGCCTGTGTGCTGGCAGTCAGATGATAATGTGGTATGTGTTTTGGAGTTGGTTTTGTACAGGAAATGCCAGAGAGTCAGTACGAGTACTGACCAAAGAGTGAACCATGGCATGGAGATACAGGGGGATAGCAAATATGGAAAATATTTTGAATTAGGAACTTGTAAAACATGTGCTTGCTCAGCATTTCTCCTGGCTAAGTGACAGCAGCTACATTCTATTAAATAATAAGATTGAAGCTGATACATTATACCTTGGCATGGTTTGAAGATCAGGCATAATGCCTGGTGTGTCTGTATCAGATAATTGAAGTTAACAAGAAATAAAGGAGCACAGGTTTTTGGATGCATTTGGTATTTTACAGATGACTGGGCTGTCCAAGAGTTGTTTGACCAGCTTTACTTAGCTCTGCAGAACGCTCTGACTAAGGACCTGTCTTGTTGCTGACAGAAGGTGCATGAATTTAAACAGATCTGCGGAATTAATTACTTCTACAGAAATGTAGAAGAGAGCACTATTTTGGATTCTTCCAAGCTTCAAAGTGAGTGTGTTACGCAGTCCCCAGTGGCACAGATGTTGGTACAGACACTAATGCAGGGAGTAAAACTTGACTCTGTGTCCATCAAAGTGCTTGTCCTGCCTCTCTTCTGTTTTGTATTTCTGACTTCTCCATCATATGAATGAGGGTATAATTGGTGTTGGGTGGTAGTGCAGTGACCAGTCATTGCAAATTTCAATTCTCTGTATGAATGGTTCAGGAATTTAAGATAGAAGCTAGTTGATTTCTGGAGGCTATGGTAGCAGCAGGCTTTGGTGACTTCACAACATGCAATCTCTTTCACTTTTTTATTCAAAAAAATTAAAATTTCTTACTGCATTCTATTGTTTAGTGAAGTGCACAGTACTTTATGAAAATGGTATTTAATAAGGATATTAAGTGGGGATTTAATTAAGGGCAGGAACGATGTAGTGGTGATATAAATGAAAACAAAAATGCCCAAAATATGGAGTGGAGTAGCAGCAGTGTGTCAAAAGCCTGCCCCTGGTGTTGTGATCGCATCATGTTCTGAGGGTGTTAGGGTAGCCCAGAGTTCTGCAGCAAATATCCTTGTGATACACTCTGAATACTGCTATTTTAAAGAAAGTAGAGAGCATGGCAGAATATGTGATCTGGAATATGGCAGCTGGGAAGGGAGGTTGGTTATAAGCTGAAAAGATGGGTAGACCATTACAGAGTGAAAAATGTTCTGAATATACTCCTGGCTTTGTCAGCCTGAATGATGACAGGACTGCAGTTTTGCTCTGTCTTTTCTTTAGAAGATAGTGAGATTAACCTCACACATTTTCTCAACAAAATAAATCATAAATCAAATTCAGATGAGATTAATAAATAAAGAGAGGCTGGTTTGTATTAATCACATGCCATGACATCTTCATTGCAAAGAAATGGGACATCTTTATTGCAAAGAAATGGACATGAAGGACTCAGGGTTTTTTTTGTTTAGTTGGATGGTTTTCCTTTGTACATCCACTATGGCAGTGAAATTTATGCTGCACACATACCTTTTCTTATACTGACCTTAAACCCAGACTCATTTGTAAGGTGGAAGTGTAGATTAAAAATCATGTTTTGCTGGAATTCTGTGGAGGAGGTTCTCTGAAGGTGGTCCGCTCTGTTAAAGAGCACCCAGAGACTTAGTTATCAGAGGGGAAGCAGGAATGGTATGAAGAAAGAGATGACAAAAGTCAAGCAGCTGTGTACTGTCATCTGATTTGTCAGATGACTTGCCACCTCACCCGAGATCTGGAGCAGCCTCCAGATGGCACAGGCGACTTGCGCTAGGAAAAATACGGATAGGGAGACAGGCTTCAGCCATGGTGCTAGGAAGGTGGCATGACTTGCCCGGAAGTTCTGGAGGTATTGCTGTCCACCTGAAGTCATCTCTCCAAGCCCTGATACCATTTTGCAAAGGTACATGTGTGCTGAAATGTCCTTGGTGTGGTAACTCTGGTGGTCACAGAATAACTTACCCAAGTACTAGCTTGGCCCTGCCTGAAACTGTTCTGCTTTCAGAAGGTGTAAAGCTGTAGCTAAATGCACTGATGGGTGAAGGAAACATACCTGTGGTACTTGAGAAGGTTGGACTAATTTGTTTTATAGTAACGGAACAGATTCTGAGAGTGATCTGAAGTTACCTGGCAATAATTTGGCTTGTGGTTGGTATTAGAAATTCTGGGTGATACCCTGTGAAGTCTTATGTGAGCTCTTCTAATGTGGGTGCTTGACTATAGCATGCCTGGGAAGCTGATGACTCCTGTGTCATACAGTGTAAATGCTTTTTCAGACCCAAGTGTGCTAGCATGCACTCAGAGCTGTCATGTGAGTTGCTTTCTTGGAGGGCTGCTTTTCTCATGTGACAGTTATCTGGATGTGTTGGGAGACCAGATGTTGTTGAGTTAATGGAGCCACAGCACCTTTGAGAAAACATCTGTAGAGGCTTGTAATGAATGTCATCAATACTTAATCAAAGATATGGTGAGTATTTTCTCCGAGGTATCGCAGTGTGAAAATTAACAGTACAGCAAAGAAGCAATAGAAAAAGTATTAATTATTTCAGTGAATTAAAGCGATGACTTTTTTTTTTTATTACTTGCCTGTCTTCTGTGTCTTTATTTCATATGCACAAATCTGAGCATCCTGCCCAACAGCGCTTTGAATTGTTGAATTATTCAGAATATCAAATTATTTATTAATTATACGTAAACAATAGGGCATAGCAATGCTGTGTGGGAGTTACATGCAAGATAGCATTCTGCCA
The DNA here is from genome assembly GCA_028858755.1 of Ara ararauna. Lineage (NCBI taxonomy): Eukaryota > Metazoa > Chordata > Aves > Psittaciformes > Psittacidae > Ara > Ara ararauna. The sequence goes on along the minus strand of CM054382.1, from coordinate 26,137,363 downwards.
AAATACTGCTTGTCTGTATTGTCTGTTGACCGCATAAGATTGTTGATAGAAGAGGGGGCCTTTATTAGGAGAAACAAACTCTATGAAGAACAGATCCGAAAGTATGTGTTTTCTTAGTACCTTGGAAAAATGTCAAGACTGGTACAGCCACTAATGAGGTTATACCATGCTGAAGGCTGGGATTCTTTTCATTGTCATATTCTGTTAAAACAACAAGCCACTGATGTACTGCAAGCCTAAGAAACATGCTGAACACTGAAGGCCATGTTTGCTGTGAGTGTTGAGTACAGTTATAATCAAGAAGATTATTAAGGCTGGAAGGTACTCAAAATGAGACGAAAGAAACATCTAAATTTAGGATGACAGATTTAAAATATTCCTAAGTAATGATTGGGTTGCTGGAAAAAACCAGCCACAACTTAACTAAGCAGTAGGTAATACCACCTTGCCTGGTATAGTGGCAGGTTAACAGTCACATTTTTCTGTTCTTTCTTCCTGCTTCACCTTAGATCAGAGTTTCTTTTTGCCATCCAAATGACATAAGCAAATAGACTGCAGGAAAAATAAGTTCTGTTTCAATGTCACAGATTGGCTGGCTCAACGTCCCTGGACAATGAGATAATTGGAACAAAATCCATTAATTAAATGTCTCTTTTTGGTCGTTTCTTAATCCCAAATAACAAAGTACAAGGCTTGTATAACACAACTACTGTATAGAAAACGGGGAGGAAAAAACCCCCCTGACGCTGGACTGTCAGAGCAATGTGAGAATTCTCCTGTTCTGAATCATCCTTTGGTCACTTTGAATAGTAGTGAGAGAAGCTGGGAGAGAAAACTAGTAGTTTTTCCTGATGGTTAGGTTAGTTTTTCTAGCTTAAAATATGAAAGGGCAAAGCTGTATGCATAAATCTGAAAATGGGAGACCAAGTCATATTGATTGTCTTGGTGAAGTCTTGTCTTGCCTTCACTAACCCTGTGGCAAATCTTCTAGTAACTTTTATCAATGAGATCAAGCCCAAGGACATCTTTCTGGCCTGAGAAAATGCACCATCTAGTTAGGTGTTTGTGTGTGGTATTTAGTTGCATGAAGTACAGTTGCAGATGTCTAAGCGTACATAAAATTAAACATGTATAACCAAAGCAAATGCCTGTTCTACGTTCAGCTTAAAAGGCATCATCAGCCTCTGCCAGGTGGAGTTCTGTAGTGATGCGTGCTGATGTGCAGTGACTGGCTGTGGCCCTTGCTGAAACAGCAGAGACAGGTCTGGTCCTGTCTGTTACCCTGAGAGGTGGCATGACATCTTAACTTCTTTTCTTAGTTTACTTGCACTCGGCTAAGAGAGAGCTTATACAATACAAGCAGTGTTCTTTTTCCCCTTTAGCAGAAAGTCGTCTTCCCTTCATCTTGGAATGTTCTTTCTCTTACTGCTTACTTAGTCTTTTTTGATTGTCATTTACCTTTCTCCTGTTTTTAGTTTGCTTACTCTCTGATCCTATTTTCACTTTAGTTTCCTGTTGGCTTGGTCCTTTTTTACTCTTCTGTTTCACTGAAGCTATTAGTGTGAGGTGGATCAGATAATTCAGGGTTAAAGCAAACCCTTGAACTCACAGTATTTAATGGATTTGTAATTAGGCCATGTATCCCTGTGAGAATGGGCAGTCTGGGAATTTGCCAGGATTTACAGGGGGATTTAGTAGCCTACTAAGAGTTTCCAGACCTATTAAATTCCTTAAGAAGTTTTAAAGACACCACCGATTTAGGCAAGGAAAGCTTTTGAACTAGGGCATCTCTAAATGCACATAGAACTGAGAGATGAGAAGCAGAAAAATGCTTATTTTGCAGAGAACAAGGAAAAGTTTCAAAGATTCTATGAATTCAAGTGCAGAAGTAGATTTTCAAAATTATCTTGGTAACACATGGCTGGCTTAAACCATATGATGTGTGTTTTCTCTGAGAATTTATATTTACATATTTGATAAGACCTGATTAGTAAAATACACATTACCCAGGCACTATGCTTGTGTTATACTAGGTATATATGACTACTGCTACTTTCTGATCTTTGAATACATAATTGTGATTTAATAAATCATGAAGTGTCTTCGGGAGAGATCAGATAGTATCTGTTAAATGCCACATAACCTTGTTATGAAGTCCTGGTTTATTCTTGCTCATAACTGAGAACAAGTATGAACTTCTGTTGTTGTTTACTTTCCAGAGAAGAAGGGCAAAATGCATACAACCTAAAAATACTTTCCCTATGTCACATTTCAGTGCTTTGGATTAAGCTTTTATCTTGGACATGGCGGAGAGTAAGGGAAAGGTAGAAAACAAATGGTAATTTTTCTCATACTAGCAGAAAACTGCTATTTTTTTTTCCAGGTTAAAGATATCCAAAAGACAATTAGCTTTCTTTTCTTCATTCAATGATTACCGTATAAAAAGACCACAGAGCAATAAAAATTAGTCTCCTTACGTGTACAGCAAAGTGAGTGTAGAACTTTCTTCAGATTTGACCTGTCAGATCTATTTTTGGAGTAGCAATGGATTTGACTTGTGAAAATTAGCATTAGGCACAAATTCTGATTATTTTAGCTGTAATTATGTATCAGCATCTCTGGTTTGGATCCACACCCATGTCTCCTGGCTGCAGCAATCTGAATGCACTTGTTGATGGTAAATGGATTAATTCCTGTGAAATGTTAAAGTCTTGAAACTGCAGTGAGTTTAAGTTTAAATACAGTAGCATAAATTCAGCTATTTCTGTAACCAGTACAACTACTAGCTCTGTTACCTCCCCCATTACTTGACTGATGGTGTCCTGAGTACCAGAAACATGTGTTCCTAAAAATGCTGACTGTTGTGAGTAGTGGGATAAACAGAAAAATACTAGAGACTTCCTTGGGCCTAATAGCTTGGTTTTTATCTCTATGAAGAGGCACAGTGAACTTTTATTCTCTTATTTACACAACCTCAGGGTAGCTCTGTCACCTGCGGGTAAAGTAATTCCATTGCATTCTTTGGCATAACGCTGTATTTATACCACTCATCATTCAACTTAACAGCAGAGAGTTTGGCCTTCTTTAAATGGTATCAGCAGTTGGAGTAGATAGTTCATTGTGTCATGCTGTGAGTTCTTAAAATATAATCCAAACTATCAGTCTTGAGAGTTTCTGGAAAACAAATTTGCAGTTTAAACATCAAGCACAAACTGTCCCTGCCACTTTCTTCACTGAATTAGCTTTTGAAAGGCCAAGAGCTGCTGCAGAGATAACAAGGACTGAAGAATTTACAGCAGGTGGTACCAACTGTGCAAGTACAACTCTCAGCCAAAATTATCTGACACCCAGCTGTGGAGAAGCCTGGGGGATCAGAGAGCAACTCAGGCGGAAGTGAGAAGAGAGAATCTGGCTGAAGGACCAAGCCCATAAGTGTGTTGTTGTTCTCTCTCACTCAGTGAGATAACCCCAGGGAATGCCATGTTAAAATTAAAAGAGACTTCTGGTTTGTTGACCCGTTGAGTATACTACTCTCATACCCCAAAAGAAATGGCAAACAGCAAATATGAAGTGCTGTATCTGATGGTGAAGGATGCCTGGTGTAGTATGAGTGACAGAAACTGGTGGGTTGGTAATGGCAGTGTGGGGCTCAGTGCGGCACCATGACAGGGCCCTAATAGCTCCAGTGAGACTTGTAACTAAAGAAGATACAAGTTAAGGGAGTTCAGGGGAAGTCTTGAATCCAGTTCTGCCGCAGCCCATACTTTTCTGCATGTTCTCATAGGCCTTGTAAATTTTTCTTGAAATATTGTTACAATTACAATTGAATATTGTTACAATTACAATTTGACCTTCACTCCAGCAAGACTTCCTTAGGAAAAATATTTTGAAATGCTCAGAACTAGTATGATTGTTTTCCTTATTTTCATACTTACATATTTTTGTCAAAGCTGTTCTTGATTTATGTGAGCAAATGGTGCAAAGTTATTGTTATGAAATAATGCAGGTCCTCATTACGTGGCATGCTTTGTTTTTCCTTATTCCGTGTATATGTATATATTCTATGTATATTTTACAGCATTCTGAATCTTTCTGCAGTTTTAAAAATAGCTTTCTCTAGTTAGTTTTCTCTCCTTGTATTTTACACAGGGATGGTGTTTCTCTCCAGCAGTTTATTATTTCTGTGGATGATCCCCACCAAGTGCAGATGTTGAAAGGTCTTCCTAGTAGAAATCCACATTTGCCCTTTGGCAGTCTCCTGTGCAACCTCTACCAGGCAGCCAAGGAAAGACAGCTTATTAGCCAATTTGTTCCTGTTGTTAGTGGTAATGAAACAAGAGGAAGGCCTTTGAGGGTAAGAGCTGTGCTAATCTTTCAGTACAGGCAATACACTTCTTTGATACTTATTTGGGGTTTTTTTGGTATGCCGTACTGTAAAATCCATCTTTTAGGTGAACAAGCTAAGACCTTGTTTTACAGAGCAGTAACTCTGAGTTGTTATGCTCCTGTTTCTATCTCAACTTGTCAGGCTATGTATTGTAGTAAGGTGTATTTAGCTTAGTGAGTGAGCAAAGATTAATTTTCACCATCTGTAATGTTTATTTAGTTTTGACTGTCTTAAGAGCCTAGGGCAGTGTGTTTGCCTGGTGTGTATTTACACTGAGTTAGCTTTCCTTCTGAAACACTAATGAAAGCCCCTGCTGTATCTTGGATGCTTTAAGGCTAGATATCTCAGATAATCATCTTAGTTGATGTGGGAAGGTAGTCATACCGAAAAGGATTTAACCTTTTATCTTACTGGGTGGGTTTTGGTTGTTTGGGGCATTTTTTTGGTTTCTTTTTTGAAAGACTTTGATGTGGATGTGGGTTTCTGAAGGAGCTATTAAAGATAGTTAAATCTGCTGGGATGATAACTGAAAACATACTGTATCTTTTATAAGATCAACTATGTAGAATGAGATTAAGTGTGTGCAAGATGACTTAAATATGTGCTAATGTGATCTGTTTGGAATTTTGGATTTGTTGTTTGTTTTTCTTTTCTGATGAGCTTGTACTCACTCGAAAAACCTTGCTAGGATTCAGAAAAACCTGGAAATATTCTATGATAATGGTGACACTGGCTACAGCTTCCCTGTCGATAGTGTATTTAAAGTTGGAGAGGTTCATGGTTTGGGGCAGATACAGCAAAATCATTGCAGATACAGTAATCTTGATAGTACAGTTAGGTGGAGATTAAAGGATAAGATTTCTGTTGTCAAGATATTTTTTTATTGTCTTTTATATGATTTGATGCGGACTAAAGGGAATAATCCAATTTTTTTTGGATTTAAAAATTAACCTATTCTGCTGGAGCACTTTAGGAGATTAGAAATCTGAATCAGCTGCTATCCAGTTAAGATTTTCATAGCTTTTGGAAGATGAATTCTGACTTTCCAGCTTCAGTTATTTTAAAGGTATTTGACAAGTTGATACTTTGCTTTTCATTTTCTTCTCATCTTGTGATGGAAAAGCACGGTAAAGTTTTACAGCATAATAATAATGTCTTCTGTATCAGGCTGTAATAAAACAAGAATGCACCTAAAGCTCGCTTGTTTGAGCTAAGATACACAGAAAGCTTAGAAAACAATGAAAATGGGTATATAGATATATATGGATACGTAATATTTTTCTAATGTTGGCGAAGCTTGGGAAGAGGCGTAGTTCAGTACAGTTATTCCTCTGAGCTGTATATGTCCCACACAAGATTGCAGTTGTGAAATTTTAAAAGTTCTGAAGAAGTTCTTTCTGAAGTTCTGAAAATTCACCTTGCTGGATCATTTGCTAAATTTAAAGAATTTAGTTGCTGGTGTAGGAAAACCAACTTGACTAAATAAACACCTGAGGAGATGGCACCTTACCTGAATGACACTGATGACACTGGTTTTCCTGAATAGGTTTTGCTAATAGAAAGTTAATTAAGTTTGTTACATTTATTGCAGCTGAAAAAAAATCATGTAGAAAATGACAGTCATAACATATGTGTTAGTTACAAATGTACTTACTTTTCATCTTGTTAAGCTGTAACCTGCTTTGTTTGTATGTATCTGTTTTAATGGAAAACTGTATTAGTACCTTGCAGTGAAATCATGTCTTCCCTGGGATTAGTCAGTTGATCTCTCAGTAATAGCTTAAAAGTACTGTGTTCAAGGATCCTGGCACATTTCCATTTTAAATACTAACAGCCTTCCTGAGTTATAGCCAAAGTAAGATATAAGATGGCAGCAAATGGAGCTTGTACATTTTTGGAAATACAGTCGTTGTTATCGTTTGTTTTGAAATGCTGATATTTTACTCTTGCCAGAAAAAGCCTTTCTCCATTCTAGCTTTTGTGAAGTTCTGCATGGTCACTGCATAATAAACACAGGCACTGAGAGACCAGCCAAGTTGCCAACATCTAAGTAGTAGTAGGTGGGCAGAAACATCCTTGAAGTCACTTGACTGCCCAGAAGAGTTTTTGAAAACAAAATTTCTAAGTTTGAAAATATTGTTCATAGTGGTTTTCAACATATTTCCTTTGTATTCAGCATGACATATGTTTGAAAACATGTCTCTGATTCTACCTCTGCATGTGAGCATTTCTGCGTATGTCCAAGTTAGTCTCACTTGGGCTATTTTTTTTTTGGGTTGTTTTTTGTTTTTTTCACATTAAAAAGAAGTAGTGCAAAAATGTTTAAAATCTTACAGAAGGTTCTGACATAGCGTACACTTCTACCATTTGTTTCTGGATGCTATTTAAGATGATGCAATTTAACATGCTGGAATTACCCACTGCCAAAAAAAGTCAACATTTCTGGATTTTGTATTTTCTAAAGTAGCATTTTCTGTGTTACCTGACAGGGTGTGTTCAATGAGCATTTCTGTTTTCTAGAATTGGAGTAATTTAAAGTACAAGTCCCACCAGCTTTCCTTTAGAACTTGAATTCATAAATCATTTACATGCTTTTGGAAAAAATGTGTCTTCCTATCTTACAAATTCTTTCTTCCCCTTTGAGGCACCAGAAAATGGGTTTAATTAGGGCCCTATGAACAGGTTCTTCATCAGTCAGCTGCTATTCTTACAAGGGATTTTTGTTTATTCAGTTTCACATGTGGCCTGCTGGAATGATATACCTGAATGAGTAGACCATATATGAGGAAATAGTGAAATGTCATTGTCTGAATATAAATGGAAATCAAAACTGTCCAAGAGCAATGCCTGTGATTAAATGAATACTCTGAAACATGGAGCACTGCCACAATAATATGACTATCTGTTAAAGGACATACTTGTGTGGTATAATTGTAAGTTACTTGTTTCTAGAAGAAAATGGAGGCTGGGATGCAGAGCCAAGCCTGCATGGTGTATCTGCAACACGTCTGGGATAAATCCCATTAAGGCCTTTCTTCAAAGCATGTCTGGCATAGTTGGATTCAAAATGTGAAAACTTAATCTCAGAATAAAATTCTAATGATTTTTTAAGCAGGAAGAGTGGTTTGGGACAGAGGTGTCATGCAGCTCCTCAACCAAAAGAAATCCAACACTTAAAAGCTGAGTCTTAAGTCAACTAATACAAACTGAGAAATTAGCTCTTATTTATACACGGTCCATTGATGAATTAATGAAATGGAGTTTTACTGATTTTTCTGCATGCTGTAGACACAACTGTTAAAATACTTACTTGAGTCTTTAGTCTTACAGTATGATGGAGAAGTAAACAGGAAACAAGCTGTACTGTTGTTTAAAAAAAACCAAAAGAGCAAGGTTTACATGGGGAAAAAAGGTGAGGAAGCATGCCTGTAGTCTGGCAGGTTACAGCCTTCCTCAGTTATCTGGAGGGAATCCTGGAAACTGCTCTTCTGTTTCACAGACTTTAAAGTAAGTATGTAAACTGTGATTTCTGTATCGCAGCTTCCACCAGATGGAGAGAATACTTTTCAAAACCCTTTATTGTTGTTACTAAATGGAGTTAAGATGCTCATCAGAGAGGTGGATCATTAAGAAACTACAGAAAGCAAAACAGTGGCTGATTTGGAAATCTAACTTGAGTGTTCCCATTCTTTCCCCTGCTAAGGTTATGCTTAGATATGTTTGAATACCATCCAGAGTTTCAGTACTATCTCAATTAGACAATAAGTAACACTTTTTCTTCACTTTTTGCCGTGTACATAATACGGACCACTTGAACAGCATCAATAAATTGAGTTTTTTAGTAGATAAAATAACTTCAAATCTTGTTTTCTGCAGTACCTACTTAACCATTTGGGGCTCTTGGTTTACTTAGCAAAGAAAATGGCATACTTTCAGAACTGCTTTTGTAGAAATGAAGGCTGCAGCTGAGCTCTGCCATGCAGATAAAGCAGCAAATGTAGAATGATGATGTCCTGATGTATCTATGCTAATAACTTTTCAAGGTAAGTCACTGCTGAATGGCTCCTTCAAAGAAGAAATGTAACGAAGGGGAAGGCCAGTGCATTATAGTAAAGAAAGTTTTCTCAGCTGTGCTGTCTAGTGATGACTGTAGAAGTAATCCCGCTGTGCAGCACAGCAGCAGGAAGTTTGGGAGAGTTGAGAGTGTCAGCTGTACCTCCTGAGATGAAACAGGTACATATGAGCATACTTAAACTTTAGTCTTCGTAAAAGAGAGAAGGATGGTGTGCTCACAAGGGGAACAGTTGGATTATTTGATGAGCTAGATCAGGGTATGCTGGAAGATATACTCTGTCCAGTTAAACGGGATTTGCTTTGATCTGAGTTCGTGGGGGAGTTTATAGTGACTGCATGGGGGGAAATATGTCTGAGAAACTTTCCTTTTAGATTCTGTCAGTTGAGTAAGGCCTTTAAAAACAGGAAAATGTAGCAAGGGTGTGTTTCAGCCTGGGGTTTTTAGCACTTTCCATTCTAGCTTGACTTTGTTAGGGCAGGTGGGCGGGAAAGTAAACTAAACTTTTGGGAGACAATACATCAAGTAGTAATTACACTCAGGACAAGAATGAATAAGAGTCTCCTAATGAATAGTTGTTTGGCAAGTAATTTCATTTAACAGCCCCACTGCTTTGTCTCCAGTATTTTGCATCAGCATAGGGATGTATTGGCATCTCTCACTGATCCATGCTCTGAGAGTGAGTTGTACTATCCAGATTGCAGATAAAAAGTCAGTCATTTTCTCATAGCTATAGGCGTACTTGCCAAGCTGCTTGTGTTATCAGGTGTTACTCCATTGAAGCTTCAAGCACAGTTCCTGGTCTCCTCTCCAGGAGATAGATGAGTGAGTAACTTCTGGTAGATTAAGGATGGAAAAAAGGCCCAGTGGGACATGAGGTAAGTTGCATCAATAGAAGAGATGCATATGCAGTTGAGAAGCTGTTTAAGATTTTCTGTCTATAAACTTGGAGAGAAAACAGGTACAATCTTGTGTTGCTCATAATCAATTTTGAGGAAAACAAAGAAATAGAAAACTTCATAATCCATCCACATCTGCCATTCCTAATGAGCCCACTCTCCTAAATTAAAGGTGCTATGTATGTAATTTGAATTTATCTTATTATAATAGAATCTTCTTTTTGCTGTTCTTTGGTTTAGCAACTGTAATTTAGATTTTGTATTTTCATCTGAAGTTAATTGTTATTCCTCATAGTTCAGGAGAAGCTGACAACGGGTGCTTAATCAGGAGAACTCAAGCCAAATTGTGCTTTGTGTCAGTTAATCTTAAATTTTGTGCCTGTGTTCAGTAGAGATCTGTCCTGTCCCATAAACAAGAACAGCATTATTTATTTGGGAAATTATTGTGTATATGAAACAAGATTTTTTTGGAGTGAAAATTTCTTCTGGCCAAAAGCCACTGTACTTTGCTTTTGCCCTTATTATTTTAAAATTGTGCACTTTTGGCAACCATTTAAATACATGTTCCCAACATAATAACTTTCCATACACACTTTTCCCTTGAATGACAGTTAGAGATTGGTAATAAAAAGTGCTATTTTAGGACAGGGTGGGGGAAAGAAAGAAATACTAAATTATACAGGAGTTAAGCAAAATACTAGTGCATTACTGTGCGTGCAGAAAACAAATCCAAAGCATGACAGCTGGTATTGGCACCCATCAGAGAATTCCAAACCCCCTTTGTAAATGAGCTGGACTGTGTTTGCTCTTGTAACAGGCTTGGAGCCACACACAAAATAAAAAGCTGTAAGGTATCCGCAGCACTCAGGCAAACATCTCCTGAAGAAAACAAAAAGCCTCTGTCTTCCTGTGGTCACCTTTGTTACAGCATATGTGCCTGATCCACTATGTGCAGGAGCACAAATGAGCAATCACAAATTCATGTGTGAGGGCGGGATGTGTTTAAAAATGTGGGCATTCCAGATGGTCTCCAAGGATTAAATATAAGCCATGTTGACAGGAGAGTAAATAATAACAAGTAACCCTCAAATAACAAGATCTGGCCATTATTAACTTGAATGGATTTGTACCAGCACTTCAGGGTGGATTTGAAACTTTTTATGTTAATCCTAATGAAAGAGAACAGCGTTGATCCTTTTCATTGTCACAGTGGCTTAATGTGACAAGTGTGTGAAAATCTTAATGAACTGCTAAGCATCAGAGACCAGAAACCTGAGGAAGTTACAGAGTAAAAAACACAGTTGTGCAGATAATGTTGACTACTCATTTGGAATGCAGAGGTTTCAGAAAAATCAATGTCAAGTTTTAAAAACCAATTTGAATTCTTAAACCAAATGAGATATATTTGATGCTATTATAGAAAGTCAAAATTACTTATGATGGCCTTCCATAATTTTTTAGATTAACTCTCAGTGGTGCATGGCAGATAGTTTAGCCTTGAGATGACAGGTACAGGTCACTGTGGCTCCAGACAGGCCAAGTACAGAGTTCTCCTTCAGACAACTCCATCAGGAGCTCTGTTCATTTTGATACATAGCTGTATTATGTTTTTCTGCAGTATTCTGTTTCCGTCTGGCAAATTACACCATTTAAAGCTGATAATGTTTGGTCTAGGATTGCAGAAAGTTGTTTTGCAGGTACATGAATTCTGTCAAAGCAGGGGGAGGTGCCAAGCAATTTGAAACTGTTTGTAGCGTGAGGAATAACTTAAAACCCCAAAAGGTAGTGCTAAGGCAGCACAAAAATTCCTGAATCATTCTTGTGGCTGTGTGATCCCCCAGCATCAAAAGGCTGAGACAGGAGTCTGAGATTTTTATCTAGCTGCTTTTTTGACTCTTCCATCCCTCCTCAGCCCTCAGTGCACATTCTAGTGTATGGAATATGATCTTATTGTCTCTTTCGTGCCTCTGTTCTTTTGGGCATTGCCAAGTAACTTTTCCACTTTCAGCTGCTGTGGTTTTGTGGTGTTCATTATTTTGTTTGTTTAGCATTTATACTGTAGGTAGCACAGCAGCTTGTTTATAATTGTCCTATATATTGTACACAGTTCAAGTAAATGGTAAACCCTCTTTTCTTGGTATCTGATGGTCAAACTTGATACTACCACTATGACTATCACATGAAAGTCAGATGAAAAGACGCAGCAATTTTGTCTTTGTGATGGATATTCCTGCGGCATTTTGTGGTTCCTGGGAGAAAGACTAAGACTACAATTTTTGGCTCCCATACACCTTGTGTTCTCCCTACCACAGAGAACAGGATTTAGTCGCAATTATTAAACCCCTTCTTCTCCCATTCTTGTGTCAGCGATTTATGGATCGGTGTACGTATGTCCCAGATAGCAATCTTAACTGCCGTGCTCAATTGTGGAGATGAGTTCATGTCCTAATGATTATCCTGCAAATAGTACATTGGTTTCAGACAGATCATGTGACTAAGGAGGTAGGGCAGTATGTAGAGTAAATGAAAGCTCTTTCCTTTCTGGTCACGTTAAGAGAACTTTAGTTCATTGTGCAGGAAGGAACTGAGTGCTTTGATGGTAGAAAATTTTCCTCTAGTTGCCTCTGATTGTGCTCATGGTGATGCTGTTTGGCAAGGTAAATGTCACCACAGCTATCACCTCAGCTCCTTAGAGGTGGTGAAAGTTAGTGTTTTAAATTGCATCCTGCCAGTCACTGCTTTTTGTAAGGAATGTTCTGGTTTGTATGTCCTCATCTTAAAAAACAGCATATTTTATTGTATGACACTTTAATTTTCTAGTTGTTCCAGGGATTTAGATTACAAATAATAAAACTGTTTTGAGAAGACATACCTCATCATAAACAGCTGTTGTATCAGAATAGAAATAGATGTATACAGATGAAAATCTCTGTGGTACAACTTGGGCAGCAGATGCCACATGTCTGGATTGTTGAAAGCAAGCTTGTATGGTAGTTACTGGGTAGTGGACTGTGCCTTCTAAGTGTGTAGTGAAGATGGCCATCAGCCCGCATGTTATGTGGAAAGGATGTGTGAACTCAACTTCTGTGAGGAAAACCAAAAAAAACTTTCAAGAGCTGAAAGAAATCAGAAAAGAATATAACAGTCATTCCGTTTTCCAAAGTACAGCTGAAACTACCATATGCTGTGTATCCTGATTCAAGTTGGAATTACTCATTTTGAGTCAAATTCAGGATTAATGCAAGGTGGACATGTATTCGTTGAAGTTGATAGACTTGCGTTCATTCTCACACAATTTACTTTAATCTGACAAGCGCTCTATAGACAGATAGGAACAGCCTCACGCTCGCAGGCCCTTGTTCTCATGGGGGACTTCAACCACCCTGATATCTGTTGGAGGGATGGTACGGCCAGGCACAAGCAATCCAGGATGTTCCTCGATTGTGTGGAAGACAGCTTCCTTCTGCAAGTAATAGAGGAGCCGACAAGGAGAAGTGCCATACTTGACCTCGTCCTCATCAACAGGGAATGGCTGGTTGGAACTGTGACGCTCCAGGGCAGCATTGGTTGCAGTGATCATGAGATGGTCGAATTTGAGATCCTCAGGACAGTGAGAAGAGCATGCAGCAAGCTCACTGCCCTGGACTTCAAGACTTTGGCCTCTTCAGGAACCTGCTCAGTAAGATTCCATGGGATATAGTCCTCGAGGGCAGGGGAGCCCAAAACTCTTGGTCAATATTCAAGGATCACCTGCTGCAAGCTCAGGAGCGATACATCCCTACTAGAAGGAAGTGCTGCAGGAGGGCCAGGAGACCTCCCTGGATGGATAAGGAGCTGCTGAGGAAAATTCAAAGGAAAAAAGAGGCTTATAAAAGGTGGAAGCAAGAACAGGCGGCCTGGGAAGAATACAGGAATGTTGCCAGGGAAGCTAGGGACCAGGTTAGGAAAGCTAAGGCCCAGTTTGAATTAAACTTGGCTATAGATGTTAAAGGTTACAGGAAGGGATTCTATAGGTACATTGCAAATAAAAGGCAGACTAGAGACAACGTGGGCCCCTCTGGAACCTATTGGGAGAACTGGCTACCCTGGAATTGGAGAAGGCTGAGGTTCTTAATGACTTCTTTGCCTCAGTCTTCACTGGCAAATGCTCTGACCACACCACTCAAGTCTTGGAAGGCAGACACAGGGATAGTGAGAATGAAGACCCTGGGCCCACTGCAGGAGAGGATCTGGTTCGAGACCATCTTAGGAACCTGAATGTATACAAGTCCATGGGACCTGATGAAATCCATCCGCGGGTCCTGAAGGAGCTGGCAAATGAAGTTGCTAAGCCACTGTCCATCATATTTGAAAAATCATGGCAGACAGGTGAAGTTCCCAATGACTGGAAAAAGGGAAATATAACCCCCATTTTCAAGAAGGGGAAAATGGATGAGCCGGGGAACTACAGACCAGTCAGCCTCACCTCTGTGCCTGGCAAAATCTTGGAGAGGATTCTCCTGGAAGGCATGCTGAGGCATATGAAAAACAATAAGGTGGTTGGTGACAGCCAGCATGGCTTCACTGAGGGGAAATCCTGCCTGACCAATCTGGTGGCCTTCTATGATGGGGCTACGGAACTGATAGACAGGGGTAGAGCAGTTGATGTCATCTCCCTGGACTTGTGCAAAACGTTTGACACTGTCTCACATGACATCCTTGTCTCTAAGTTGGAGAGACATCAATTTGATAGGTGGACCACTCGGTGGATAAAGAACTGGCTGGATGGCCACTGCACACAAAGAGTAGTGTTCAATGGCTCAATGTCCAGCTGGAGACCCGTAATGAGTGGTGTCCCTCAGGGATCGCTGTTGGGACCGGTCTTGTTCAACACCTTTGTCAGTGACATGGACAGTGGGATTGAGTGTGCCCTCAGCAAGTTTGCAAGTTTGCCGATGACACCAAGCTGTGTGGTTCGGTTGATACGTTGGAGGAAAGGAATGCCTTCCAGAGGGACTTTGACACACTTGTGAGGTGGGCTGATGCCAACCTGATGAAGTTTAACCACGCCAAGTGCAAGGTCCTACACCTGGGCGGGAGCAATCCCAGGCACAGCTACAGGTTGGGCAGAGAAGAGATTCAGAGCAGCCCTGTGGAGAAGGACTTGGGGGTGTTGGTCGATGAGAATATGAACATGAGCTGGCTTCAGTGTGCGCTCGCAGCCCAGAAAGCCAACTGTATCCTGGGCTGCATCAAAAGGAGCATGACCAGCAGGTCGAGGGAGGTGATCCTGCCCCTCTCCTCTGCTCTTGTGAGACCTCACTTGGAGTATTGTGTGCAGTTCTGGTGTCCTCAACAGAAAAAGGACATGGAACTGTTGGAACAAGTCCAAAAGAAGGCCACGAGGATGATCAGGGGACTGGAGCACCTCCCGTATGAAGATAGGCTGAGAAAGTTGGGGCTGTTCAGCCTGGAGAAGAGAAGGCTGCATGGAGATCTCATAGCAGCCTTCCAGTATCTGAAGGGGGCCTATAGGGATGCTGGGGAGGGACTCTTCATTAGGGACTGTAGTGATAGGACAAGGGGTAATGGGTTCAAACTTAAACAGGGGAAGTTTAGATTGGATATGAGGAAGAAGTTCTTTACTGTAAGGGTGGTGAGGCACTGGAATGGGTTGCCCAGGGAAGTTGTGAATGCTTCTTCGCTGGCGGTGTTCAAGGCTGGGTTGGGCAGAGCCTTGCGTGGCATGGTTTAATGTGAGTGTCCCCGCCCCTGGCAGGGGGGTTGGAACTAGATGATCTTAAGGTCCTTTCCAACCCTAACTGTTCTATGATTCTATGAACTGCAGTGTTTGAGATTTGAGAAAACATTGAGATGTTTTATAGGAATTGATAACACTTAAGTCATAAGTCTAGATTAAGAGCCCTGGGGTTGCTTGTAGAAATTTGGTTTGTGGCAGTTATGAAATAGCTCTACAGTTGCCTTTTTAAGGGAATTCTTTTAGGGCTTAACCTAAACTAGTTACATCCCTTGTTCGAGTTATTTTCTAATTTCACATGCCATAGAAAAAGAGTGGCTGAGCTGGAGTAACTGTTAAGGAATCTCAGTGGTATCAGTTTGATGGACTAGTTTCTTGCTGTGAAGAAAATCTCATCTCTCAGTTCTAATGCCACTGGCTAGTACTTATCACCTGTAGGCTGCTGTGCTACAGCTAATGACTGCTGCTCCATGCTTGCACTAAGACGTGTTGGAAGAATTGTTCACTGCATCAGCTTTTCTACCTCAGCTATGAATTTTATTATAAGGAAAGATGTGCTTGGTGTCAGTGCCATGGAAGAGCTCAGCTGGAATTTCAAATGCCAAAGGACATGATGACCTGCAGCATAACTGCTATTCCAACTGTTTTACAGGAAAGAATAGCTTAAGATACACATTCACTCCTGGGCTTCATCTCTATTGCCGTAGCTGAAGAAAATGTTTTTGTATGAAGACCTTGGGAAGGCAATGCTGATTTTTCTATTTTAATTTTTTTTTAGACCTTCTGGTATTCTAACTAAACTGGTAATGACACCTGGCTACTCTTGTAGGCATGGTGCACAATGCTGGTCTTTGGAAATACTTCTGTTAGTTTTTCAGCTGATAAGGTAGCTTCAGTCTGAACAGAACAAGTCAGATGAAATCTTACTTTTAAATTATACCTATAGATTGATATCTACAATCATAAAATAAATAAAATACCCCACTTTAAATAGAGCCAAAGGGCAAATGTCACTAGTCACATAAAATGAAGCAAGTCAGGACTGACATGAAAAGTATGAAAGAAACAGCAAAAATGAGTAAAGTGTCTGAATTCCTTCCAATACATTATGCAATATATTTGCTAATGCAGAATTGCCCTAATATTGAGCTAAATGGATTGCTTTTTGTTACTTAGTTTTTTAGACTTACCATACAGTAAAGGATACTAAAATGCAAAGCTGAAGCAGAATTCTCACTTTTCACTAGTTACCTTGTTGTGGTCAGTGTCCGGCAACAGAAATATGAATCATAAAGTATGATTCTTTCTCATGTGTCTGAATAAATGCAGGTGTTTGGCAGCAGGAGCATCACAGACCCCCAAACATACAGTCACAACAGAAGATCTTTTGTTGAGCAATAAACGAAACCTTATTTCTTCCACATGCACCACATGCTGCAGCTGGTGTCGCAGTGTTGCTGACCCGGGCCATCGTTCAGCAAAAGGAAGCAAGTGTTTTGCCCTTTTTCTAGGTGCTGTGCAGCCATGAATGGGCAGCTCTGCTTTGTAAGCACATGCTTAATGCAGGACTCACAGTAAGCGGGCTCAGTGCTCTGTAAATGAGAGAGGTGTTGAGCCTATACAGCACATACACATTTGTTTGCCCTAAATGATCACCAAGGGCAGGTTTTATACCCTAGAGAAAAAAACTTTCCTTCATTCTTGCTATTAGACATCTTGTGTCATCAGAAAGTTTATTTTGTTCATTTAAGGAACCAATCTCCTAATAGGTCTCTTGGAATGAATTCAGCCCAGGAGTGATATTTTCTTACTGAATATGGATCACTGTTCTTACTCATTTTAGTTTGAAAAGTAGACCCTGCTCAGGTTATTAACTTTTGCTTGGTGATTGCTTTGTCCCTCAACAGAAGAGATTCTTCCTTTGTGTTTCTTCTTTTTGCTGCTTCTTTCATTTTTTCTTTTTTCCAATGTAAAGACAGTTGCATTGATAAATGGCTATGAACACCACAGTGCCAGTTTTAGGGTTGCTTTTATTTTTTTTTTAATCGGTACTCCAGTTTTCAGCTGTTATGGGGCAGTCATGTTTATTCAGTTTGTGGAATTTAGTTGGTGGTGGGGATTTGTTGGGGGTTTTTTCAAAGGAAAAATTTAATATATTGGAGTAGATTTCCATAAAGTCAGAAGCCCAAGGCTGTGGAGAAATGCATTGAATTTTCATGTGCACAGCACATTTCCATGCACAGATCAAATTAATTGTGTGTGTATTTTTGCTTGGGGCCTTGTGCTTTCTGTTTTGGAACACAGGGAGTATTTTATTTTCTTTTATCTTGGAAGAGCTTCACATGCTGTTGCCTACAGATCAGTTGGACCCTCTGCAGCTCGTGTTTGCTGCAGGGTAGTAGTAGAGACAGTGGGAAAGTTGGAAATTAGACTGTATTTATGCTCTGGGGCTGTAATAAAGCTGAAGGTGCAATAGAGACTTGGTTCTACTAAGTTGAAAGTGCCTTTACAGCCAGACTGATCTCAAGCTGCCAACAGATTTTGCCATGTCATCTTGGACGCCTCCTAAGAAAAAATAGGGAGAGAAAACTGCAGCAAGGGTAGATGAGTTGCATCACAACAGTGATGCTCTTCCTCTAACCAAGCACTTTTCACCTGAGAGTGTAACCAAACAGTCCTAACATAGAGTGGTCCCGGGGATTTTCCCTCTGGTATTTGGAGGGCAGTCAGTCTCTGAGCTAGCATAGGTGTTCGTGGTTTCTTGGCTTTTCTTAAAACACAGGCATAGTCTGTCTTGTACCTGAAGGTATGACCAGTAAAGCCAATATGATAGAGTGTTTGAGGTTGAGTAAGTTAGTTTTGCAGATGTAGAAGTGAGATCATAAGAATTGATACTCTGTTTTGGACTGAGTTCAGCGTAGAATATAGCTATGGATGGTAGTTCCTGGTATTTTTTAGTTGACACTGCAACTTTAATGGTAATATATCAGACGTATAAAAGGAATCTGAAAGAGCTACATGAGAAACAAAGAACATGAACTGCAGACACACCTGACCTGGGAGAAAAGGAAAGCTAGAGACATAGATATGGGGTGTCCCACATTGTAATTATATGATTGAAGCTAGGCTGAATCTGTTTGCTCTCTATTTGGTTTATTATTGTTATTACTGTTATTGTCATCCGGTGTGTTTTGCCAAGCTAAACCACAGCATTCTTGGTAACAGAATTCAGCATGTTTAGATTTCTTTCTACTTAACCCGCCAGGTGAATCATAGCTTGTACTCAAGGCATCCACACTTTGGCCTTTTCCTCCTGCCTTTGACCAGTATGGAAGTGGCTCTGGTGGGATTTGGCTGCTGAGCAGCAGAAGTTTGGAGAAGAAAGTGGTTAGTGTAAACCTGCGTATCCTGTTTATTCTGACAGCATATGCCACTGAGAAATAATGATATGGCCAGGCTGACCATCAAGAATGCTAGTATTTAATCACCCTTGTAGTTCAAAGTGGAGCAGTGTTTTTCAGTGCTGGCAGACAAAGGTGGCTCATGTGTGGGCCATAGAATTAATAATTTAATGCAGATGCTCCATTGTTGTGCCTTGCCAGTAGGTGAGTGTGGTCTGAGTAGTGCACCATGGAAGGCAGAACTCATCATCAAAGTGTGTGTTGCGTTCCTAGTTATATGCTGAGTGTTGGACTTGGCAGGCAATTTTACAAAATAAGTAGAGGAAGGTAGAGGCCCTTAAAGTGATGCTGACATGTGGACTATGTTTCAGCAGGCGCCCCTGGGGAGAGACATTCATTCAGTTCCCAAGCTTTTGAGATGTTGTGGAGAAGGAAAACACACGCAAGTGACTTCTAAGCTTCCACCTACATGCAGCAGTTACAGCAGTACTTGAATATAAATGCCATATACGAAATCAAGAACAGAAACATTCCTGAAATGTTACCTGCACAAGCTGATGAAATCAATGTATTTGCTCAGACAGGAAAAAATTTCATGCACATTTCTAAAATAAAACTGACTCTGCCAAGGCTCCAAGCAACTGTCCCTTCAAAATGTCACTGCAGCTGGAAAGCTCTGAATCCCAGTGCCTTCCAATTTGGGTAGCTGTGAAGTAGCCTCAATCTTGCTGTTTGGTCAGAAGATTGCAAAGAGAACCATTGCTGTTATAAATAAGGTTCCACAGAGAATAGTGCTATTCTTTTCCAGCTCCATAGGGCTGTGCCCTGTGGGGCAGTGTTACAACTAAGCCACCTGAAAGACTGGCACACCTGATGCATACCTGATGCAAAGACTCTGGCACCTGATGCGTAAAGACACCTCTTAGCTGTGTGTCAGGACAGTACTGTTCTTTAGGAAACAATACTTCCAAGTGACAAAAATGCAGGAAGAAGAGATTCAGTGTAGGCCAATTATTGAACAACTCTTAATATGGAACTTGGGTCTGACTTTTCAAGGTGCACTCATCAGTTAGGAGTAGTTGTGTTTGATTGACATCGAATTGGGCTTAGTACTTGGGTATAAACTAATGGATTTACCGCCTAGATTTGTATGTCACATAGGTGGAGAGGCTGGTACCTTATCTCACTGGTATTGCTTGGAGCAGTACAGAACTCCACCTCCCCTGGTGCTCCACGTCACTGACGGAGGGGGAAGGCCCTCATGCTAGTTTCCTCAGACTTGTGATTACATAATGTTTATGTTTATTCCTTGCCTGAGTTTGGTTACCTTGATTACTGGATATTTTTGCCAGTGCAAACCTAATATCCACATTAGCTGGAGGAAGGAAAAGTTTTACCAGCTTCCTATGACAGTGAATCTTCAGTTGCTGTCTGGTTGCTGATATCACGAGAAAACATATTTTCCATTAGGAATAACATTTTTTTTTTTCCTGTAACAAACTACAGTATGTTTATTGGTGCCTCTGATTAACTTGAGTGAGAGGTGAGACCTCATACGGGTTTGGTTTTCGTTTGTTTGTTTTGGGGGTTTTTGTTTTTGTTTTTGTTTTTTTTTTTTTAGCTATTTGCATTAGGAACAGCCAGTTGCCAGTTAAAGTAGTTGTATGAGAGTAAGAAATAGTTTGCATGCCATGTGTATATACGTTCAGGTTTAGTATTAATCCTGACTTTGTTGTTCATAGAAAGTTCATCTGCAATATGTTGAAAAATCACTTACACCTAGTATCCACCATTGGCTGGCATGATACCTGTATGTATCTTACAGAAAAAGGAAGTGAAAGAAATCAGTCAGGATTCAGGAATGGTCCTTTGAGAGAGAGAATTGTATTTAAATAGTGTAGTAATTAATTTGGGAAGATTGCAAGGGGATCACTGTAAGTGTTCTTGGATTGTAAAATTTAAATTCCTTTCTTGGTTACACAGATAACACTCCTCTCCTCCTTCCCACTTCCATTGTTACCTTTAGGGACTCCAGCAAGTTTTTCTTATTATTAACTGATAATCTTACTTTATCTGCTGAGGGGAATGCACTCCTTTCTTCTCTCCCTACCTCCCTCCAGTGCTCTCTGCCTCCAGAGGGTTTGTTTATCTGTTAATTCTCATTATTAGCTCCCCTGTGTACTATGCAGCCTTCCTCTTTCAGCCTTCTTTATTGCTACATTTTCTCTTGCCTTTGCTATCTCTTTCCATTTACATACTCCGAAAAAGTTCCCCAACCCTGCTGTTGTTAATGTTTATACAAGCTGGTTCACGTGAAGGAAATTAAGATGTTGTTTAGCCAAACTGTCTCACTGCACATTTTAATTTCCTAGATTTATGATAGAGCAGCTGTGGCTGAGTCCCATTTGAAAAACTTTTGGGATTTTTTCCTGTAAGTGTGAAATGTAATGAACCCCTGGAATGGAAGAAAGGTTTTATCTATCTAAAGCAGTAACAGTAAAACCTGTTTATGTTCAGGCTATTTGTAATACAGGACTGATGTGTTCTTTCACCAGGGGATTTCTACCTAGAAGAATTGACTTTCTGATAAGAATTAAACCTGTAGCTTTCTGGTCTGCTGCTTGTATATGGGCCATATTTTGCAGTAAAACAAGCTTAACAATGTCACACTACTTCTTCCCTCTCTGCCAGATTTCATCTGGGAAGAACAGTGAAATAGCGTGGACACAGGGGAAAGTGATGCAGAATTAATGGGAGCCTGCTCTTCAGGTGTTGTCAGCAGCAGTCAGGGCCTGGCTTGTTACCTAGACATACTAACCTGAGCTTGAGTTCAACAATACAGGAAATGGAAATGGGTGCTCTTAAAAGGAAACCCTTCTGGCTTTGCAGACTTACGTCTGTATTGAAACAAGCAAAGAATATACTAAGGAACCAGGAAATATCACATCAGCTTGAAATGGGCAGAAACAATAAATAGGATTGATGATAAAGTAAAACTATTCCACCTCCTCATGTCTTTTAGCAACTTCAGCAGCCATCCAACTCTTATTTGCCATCAGTCCTTGCAAACATGCAATACGTTTCGTATAATAAAGATAACTTTATCGCATCTTCTTGACAGTTTCTGGCATTGTCCCAGAATTTGAGGCAGATCAGTGTTCAGCTTCAGAGTTGAAAGATTGGGTAGTCTTGTCTGAGACATCACTGCCTAACCCAGTAGCAACGCTTTTAGATTTTATATGACCATGAAAGGGGAAAGGCTTTCTCAAAGGTCATAAAGGCCTGTGCTTCCTTATAACTTTGGAAAAAAGGAAATCTCTTCTACTTTACTTTTCCATTTCTTGTTTAAATGGAAAAGAAGCAGCTGTGCAAATGATGCTTGACACAAGGTTAAGTGTTAACAAATCTTTTTACTGTTCGATTTTTCTTCCCAGCTGGTTGAGCAATTTCTGCTGATTCTTCAAGAAGACAAATGGAGGGAGTATTGCTGGACAGACAATATATAAATGTATAGTTGTGTATTCACTGCCCACATTCCTGTGTTAGGAATGAGGGCTGTGATCTAATCTAGAACATAAAGCTCGCACAGTGGGGTTTTTGGCTTTCTTATGTGCTGTTATTTTCTAACCTGTCGTTTCTGCTTCCAAAAAGAATCAAATAAACACCGGCAATAGAAGCCCACTTCTTGGCACAGTCAGGTCTTAATTGTCATCGCTGGTGGTGGAGAATAAGAAAACAATACAAAAGTATGTTGAAAAGCAGAAAATTCTCCCTCAGCATCAGCCATTTACCTACTTTACTTGTGAGTGCCAGTTTGTTTCTTAAGCCATTTGCCTATTTGGTTAAAGAAACTGGAAACATCCCAAGATCCTTTGGTTGCTAGCAATCCCAGGAAATTCTTGGGAAGTTAACTTCAGAGGTGAGTGCACTGGGCCAGTTTCCAGTATATAATTTTGAACCCAGTTGTTATAAGGATTTGTGTCTCCCTAAAAAGTCCCTAAACTGCCATTCTTCACCAGAAATTATACCTGATTATTTTAGAATTAGCTGAAAGATGGGGGTCACATGCAGTTCAGCTAGCATACCAAGCAGGCCTGAGTGCTTGTGAATCTTGCATATATGTGTGCAGTTTGCTCACAAGCCTGATGTCACAGTCACCATCTGACCAAAACCAGTCAGCACTGAATTCTGCCCTCAATTAGTTGAAGGAGGTTCCCTCTAGAAAGAGTTCAGGAGTGGACAGTCCAGGAAGATTTGATGTAAAGGACAGTTTGGGGTTTTGTAGTCTTCCCTTGCCTAGTGAAGCATACTGTTGACATCCAAAGTAATTTAGGTCCTGTTAGAGGCCTGTTTTCAAGAAGAGGTCTTAGAGACTCCACGACTCCGAAGTATAGACAGAACGACATACGACTGTTCAAATTTGAAACTGAAAACTTTTTTTCAAAGCTCAGTGTAACAGTTGTCATTTGAATCATGATGCCACATGTTCTGGTAGTATTAGAGCTGTATTTTGCATTTATTTTGTACTTCAGAAAAACTGTCTGCTTTGTTATTCTACATCATTCAGTTCCAATTTCTGGCTGTGTACAGTCTTTTTTCTACATCCCTCTCCCCTCCAGTATAAATGTATGTTTGTATTCTGAGTGTGAAGGAAGGCAGGACTCAGCCAGAAGGGTTCTGAAGAGGTTGAAAAGGTAGGCACTGCAGCCTCAGTCCTTGTGAAATAGAGGGAATGAGAGAGGGGAATTAAAGAATTTGGGGAAGAGGAAAATATGAGTCATGTGCGGCTGGAGAAGGGATGCTGACAGTGTTCTATGTGAGATTGGGTAGAAAAAGGAAATTAAATTCACAGATTACCTGAAGAGGCTTGTGGAGGAAGGGAGCACCAAACATTCTGACACTGTGAATTTTAATTTACTACATGGACCAAGGGAGGTCTGGGCTGTGTTGGAAGAATCTTTGCTCAGCGTGGAGCTAGGAAGGTAGGTTAATTTCTGTGGGAATTCAAAGAGTACTAATTCATAATAGAAACAAAAACCAGGCTGAACTAATGTAGCAGGTATGGTAAAAGTGATGGTCCCTGATGGCAGGATGTTTGCTTTAGGATATTTCTGCTTAAAAGTTTGGAGATGTGGAGGCTACAAGCAGGAACACTGATAGAGATACTTACTTTTTTACTATATAGGCTTATAAATAGAGATGGACAATAATATTTTTCAGTTCTAATTTATTTATAATTTTATCTTAATCATGACCCCGAATAATGAATCTCTGTGTTATCCAGGAAAGGAATCTGAAGTTCAGAGAAGATCATTTGGGCAAAGTCTTGCAATGTGGGAAGTCGAACACTTGTGAACTTCTTAATCACAGTCTGATGCCTTAAGCCCAGGCCATTCTTCACCTTTCTTTTTGAGAGGAAGAAGAGCTGGAATAATGTCATACCTTCCTGGGCAAAAGAGCTGTTAGCCTGTGTTAGTGTCAGTTTAGCATGAGAAATGCTTTCAGAGCAGCTTGCCAGGAGACAAAATAAGTCTGATGAGTATTGTCTTTGGACAAGTCAGCTGAGATCACTTTATTAGAGCAAGATGTCTGAGGCATGCCAGGCTTGAGCAAAAACTAGAAGATGGGCTAGAGCAGGAGGAGACAACACATCAAACCAGATGAGTATCAATGAGTCAGGGAAGCCAAAAGAGCTTTTCCTGCCTAGCTGCTCTAATGAGCCAGTTAGGCCCCTTGTGTGTGCTATAGAGGAGGGAGAGAATCTGAAGTTCCATTTGGCAAACTCTGTGAGAAGCTATTGTTATAATTAGTGCTACCACTGATAAAAATACGAATCATACTGTTGTGTTCTGTGAAGGGGGGATGTCAGTCCTATCAGGTTCTCTTTCTCTGCCTCTTTCCATGCCCTGAGAAATAGGCATGATTATAGAAAGATGCCAGAAGCTACACTGGGCTCAATCATATTTTGGCAGTGCTTCTAGGACATGTGACTTTCCCCTACATATCTTTTTCCGTAATGATCACTCTGTGTATTCTTGACAGAAGTTTTTGGGCTGTGTTTGGTGTCACAAATTGAAACTGCTGAGGCTGCCAAAATGGAATTCTTCCTTCTGCCTGGGTTCTGTGGTCAAACTCAAAATCCCTTTACACCACAAATGTAATGCTGTTGGCAGACTAAGTTATAACACAGTTGCTTCCCAATTAATTTGAAATATAGTTGCAATTTGTAGTGAAAGAAAGTGGGCAAACAGATCTGTAGTGAAAGAGTAATGTGGTCAAAGCGCTACATGACAGCAGGACATGAAATGTCATTTGAGAAGTTGTTGAGAAGAAATGGGGGTTCATTGAGTGTCTGAAAATATTATGTGATCCTGTAAACATCTTTTGACCTTAAGAAAACGCTTGAGTTCTCAGTGAGGCTGTCAAGGCATTATTTTGTTATCTTCCTGTACCAGATACAGAATCCATGTGACCTCCTACCCTTAGGTGAAGATAGGCAATTTATCACTGAGGAAGATCACAAATTGAGTTTTTCTTCTAGGTTGTACTTCTCTGCATGTCACTGTGGGGACTAAAAAACACAGGGATTGAAAATAGTTCAGCTGATTTTTATCACTGACATAAATGAATGCTCTGTCCAAGCTGCTATTCAAGCTGGTATTGATTTCTTTAACAAAACCTTGCTGCTTTACTGAGGAGACTGTTATCTGCACTTCCATTACTTCAGTCATTAAGAAGTGATGTTTCAAGAGCAAAGCTGCCTTCAACAATATCTGCTTGCATATATTGACAGCTATATACTGACGTGAAAGGCCCTGTGAATAGTTTTACATATATTCCGACACTCTGGATAGCATTCACAATTTACTGCCTCAGTGATCCATAGTTAAAAATAAACTCAGAACCGGCTGACTAAGATTTAAATAAAAGGTTACTGCAACATAGCTAAATGAATCCAGTTTAGTTCAGCATAAACAAAAAAAATTAACATAAACTAAGATGATGACAGCCTAGCTTGCCTTGGAGCAATTTGTCGTGTTGCCATAGCCAGTACTCCTCTTCTTGCATTCTTGTTGCTCTGTGAAGTTGTGCTGCTCTTGGTGAGATCAAGAGGGCACAGCCTGGCAAGAAATGTCAAAATGTCATGAGCTCTGACACGCAAATGTAGATTAAAAAGGTGGAAGAAGCATTTTTTATTAGCAGGAGGCAGCAAAACCAATGTTGCTTTCTGTCTACAACTCAGAGAAACACAAGCAGGACATGCAGCACATGGTTACCTACAAGATGTCTTTTACCTCAAATTTATAGCTAGGTAGAAAGAGGCATAAAACAGGTAATGACTTAGGGGTCTTAAGCTGATCCTCCATCAAGGTCGTCCTCTAAGGTTTTCAACAATCGATAGGACAAAATGTTACTTTTCCTTTCTGCTTTCCTTGCACCCTACAATGAAAGTGAGGGAAGAAAACAAAAAACACTGTAGAAATTAAGTGTAAAGGAAGTGTGAAAACTAAATAAATACATTTTCCATGGCTGCTTCAGTGTGATTTTGCAGAAAATATACAAATGTTTTCCCAGTATATCAGCATTTGATGTACTTCTTTCTACGTAATGAAATGTTAAAAAATGGAAGCATTAAATAATGAAAGAGAAATAAATTTCTAGTGGGGATGAGCAAAGTAGTTCCCAATTTAGCTCATGTGTCTGTACATTCATTCTGGACCTTTGTCAACACACATTAAAAATACCTCATCAGTTTAACCCATTTACTTTTCTAAGAGAATCCTGGGAGATCATTGCTGTTAAATGAATCAGGAGACACAGCCAGTGTAGAAAAGGAACCTTTAAAAGTTTAATTTTTCTGTTGCATAATGTACTAGATGACACACGTGTTGTCTCAGAAGGCATCTTACAAAGCAGCTGCACACCGACAGTTGAAATGGAGAGTGGTTTGTGTGCTTGTCTACTTTCCGTTGTGGGCATCCAGGTTTGGACTGAGTCTTGCAAGTGACTACCTCTACAGGGGCTGCTCAGTGCAGAGTATTTATAGCATTTGTGCTGCCTTATTCTTCTGTGGTTGGTTGGTTTGTGGGAGTTTTGGCATCTGATCCAAACTCCATTAAAGGCTAGAAAGAGAGTTTCAGGCAGCTTTGAATCAGCCCATCGAGGAAGGCAGTCTGGATCAAGCATCAAATTTTTGTTCCTAATCCTCTGGTAGTTCCACATATTGCAGACTTCTCAGCTTATGAAGGAGTGACACTTCAGCTCTTCTGTATTGCAGAGGGAATGCTCTTATGAACTCCTGAAAATAAGTGAGGCCAAGACAGTAGTTTTGTTACCACCAGAGTCTATTTTAAAATGCCTAAATAAATGTTTCATATATATATATCAAAAGTATTTTTATACCCAAGGACTTAAAAGGAATATATGCACTTGCATGAACTGGACATTTAATAATTTTTCTTCATATGTATTCTAAATTTGACAAACAGCAATGTTTCATGGTACATTTCAAGGATAATTTTACTAAAACACTGTATATCTAGGAAAGAAAGAAAAAAATGTCAGGCAATTATTGCAGCTTATAGTTCTTGGCCATTTTCATACTGCACTTAAAAACCATCATACAGGTGAGCAAAATTATCTTAAAATATTATTTTATTTAGTTTCTTCATGTTGATGTTTTTCTGTGCAGAGCTGCACACTGTATGGAAAGTGGTACAAGGTGTTCATCTGAAGAGAGAATGAAAGACTTTCTGGGTATGAACATTTCTGTCAGCTGCTGTTTAAGACCTACTTCAAAAAGTCTGACTTTATGAGACTGCTGTGGGCTGTTCTATTTTGACCAAGTTTGCTGCACTTTTGCTTTAGTTCTTCCCTTCAGGTACAAAGAAATTCTCTCCTGAGTTTATTTGAGGTGTGAAAGAGTAAAACTAAAGTGCTGACTGATGGATGATCCGCCCAGTCATTCTGGTAATCATTGATGTCATTGGCAGGCAGTTTAGGAGGCATCACATTATGCTTGCTTCTACTTTTATTTGAACTATAAATAGAGGGCTTGAGCCCTTCTGAGTGAAATGCTCCCCTTCACTGCCATTAGGTAACAGGTTTGCAGTCTCCCTCTGCCACACATGTCTGTCATAAGCAATATGCTTGTCCATGTGGATGTCTGTATCTATTGCAGACCTTTCACCAAAAGCTGAAGGACATTGCTCAGTGGGTGTTCATTACACTGTCATAATTCTTAAAGTTAACCCAGTGCTTTCTTCTCTCCCTTTCTCCCCCCACTTTTTAAACAATTCTAACTTTTGAGCCCTCTCCTACTGAAATCAGAAGTAGCTTTGTACGTGGAAAAGGTGAAACATCAGATCCTGAATTTTCTTGAGAAAAAAATCCTAAAATAAACTTGCCATAGAAATCAGAATGAATGGCAGTCCCACCTCTGTAATCCTGCAAAACATTTTTAAGTCTCATGGTTAGTACCCAGTCACAGTGACCTGAGAAGACGCCTTTGGTCATGCTTGATGTTTTACTCCAACTGATTAAGTATAGTGGGGAGAGAAAACAGTTTTCTGTTTGATTCTTCAGCACAGTGCCTCTAACTTCACCACTGCTTTTGAGGTCAGGATCAATAGATGTGGGAGGAACATTCTCTGTCCTGGCTCTTGCTTCCATCATGTTTTCTTACATCTTCTATCTATGGATATAAACCAGTTTTCTATTCTTCCAAATAAAACTGCACCCTAAATGTTTATTTTGCATTAAGATTGCTTTTAGGTCTCAGAATGAAGAGGTGACGTGAGTTCCCTTTATAGAATCATAGAATAGTTAGGGTTGGAAAGGACCTTAAGATCATCTAGTTAGAACATCAAGGTGAGTTACAAGTGTGGAAAGGAAATTTTCCCTTAGAGAGAGACTAATAGAAGATGTCCTTAATTCTTCTGTAAGTTTGAGTTGTTTAGCCACTCAGTTCACATCCAAACTTCACTTGCGTTGGAGTTCAGGGCCTAAAGCTGGGCCCTGCTTAGTGTTAACTTTTCTCTACAGATCCAGTAAGAATTGAATATTGAAGGATTCTTATTGCACCATTACTAAAAATTAGAATAATAATTGTTTTTACTTTCATTCTTTGTTATTTTTCTTCTAGCTGTATGTGCTTGGCTCCTATAGAAATGAATGGAAGTAGCTAATTGCAATGTGAAAAGCTCTGTAAAAGCTTTCTCAGAGAATTCTGTTAATGTATTGAAATCCTGAAGGTCTGAGTAGTGTCCAGCTTTCTTTCTAAATCCTGTGGAATAAGAGCTCAGACTTTCCGGAGTACACACAGTAGGACTTGAAGTTATATTCCACTGACTTATTTTCAGGCTTGATCAAAGCCTCAGTGTTTAGCTCACACTTTATAAAAGTTTTGTGAAGCTTCATGAACGTTTTCTGTTCTTGAGCTCAACCTTAAGTAGGCTCCAGTAGTGATCTTTCTCTAGAAGGCAAAGACACTACATACTACAGAAGTGCATTTATTAAATGAGGTGTTTTATGTATGTTAGAATGATGCACATCATACAATAGAAAACTGGATTCTGTAATATGATCTCATGGGAATTGGATGACAATAAGTGGTACGGTATATAAATTATTATCACATACTTACAGAAGTCCAGACAGCACTTTTGCTCCTCAGCTATTGCCAAGAAACTCAAGCTTGATTTGTGAAATACTTCCGACTTCCATTTTATTAGATTTTGGCTGACAAAGCTGATGCATTTGATGTACTCCTGAACAAGCTAAAAATAAAAATTAAGGACATTTTTTCTATTATTCAACAAAAGACCACGTTTCCACTAGTTTATGTCACCGCAGTGGGATACTTTAAGAAAATAAATTGGTTTGGTGGGCCTTGGTTGTCTTGTATTTTTATTATTATGAAGAATGGATTTTTATTAAATAATTTTTCAGTTTTATAAATTGAGCACTGTAGTAGTGGTCATGTAATGCAACACTGTTCCGTATACCTTTCAGTAATCAAAGTTCCTAATTTAGATTTGTTTTCATTGGGCTAAAATTAAGTTTGATTCCCCTACTGCTTTTATTTTACACTCAGCAGGACATGAATGAATATGCTTCAGGTTTTAGGGCAAAGAGGGAGATAAGAACATCCACTGTGTATTAGGTGTTTCGGGGTTGAAGCAAAGCTTCTTCTTTTCTTTTCTTTCTTTTTTTTTTTTTTTTAATTAATTTGTGTTTCCACAATCAAGACTCAAGCCACAAAGGGTTGATTCTTTATTAATTCACTGAAATTTCAGAATGTAATGTCAGATCTAAACAAGTGAAGCCAGAATTCCTAGGAGGGGTGAGAATGGAACGACAGAAGAAGGGATGGTGATTGTGGAAGCCCCTAAAGAAGCACTTGATCCAGAAAGGTTGTGATTAGTTTGAGGCACTGCTATTGTGTCATGACTGACAGTCTGAACTGAAAAAACTCCGTAGGAATGATTTATTCACAAAAGTGTGCATAAGATTGAGGAGAAACCTGTGCCTTCTCCTGTGAATTTGACCTGAGGTAGCGTCATGTTTCTCTTAAGATGTCAGCACTTCACCATCCTGCATGTCTCCTCCAGCATGGGGTGGCTGGCTGAGGTGTAGTCCCTTCAGCTGGCATGTGCCTTCACTCTGGCCAGAGGTGCCAGGGGTGAAGTGCTTCTGTCAGAGCAGCCCTCTGGCCAAACACCAACAGCCTCTGCCTAGGAGTAATGAAGAGCTGTTCATTGTAAACAAAAGAAATTACTTGAGATGCCTCGAATAGTTAAGTGTGGGGAGGTTCAAATGCTTCCCATAAGGAACCAGCTGAGCTAGCAGCTGTTCCCAGGAAGAAGTTCAGTCTTCTCCCAGGATATGTGAACTGCCCCAGACTAAATCCATGGATCCTTGGGGTGGAGGCTCTTGAAAAAAGTGTGCTGAGAGGTTTTCTTGATTTTCCTTGTCTTGTGCATCTGCATATGATCAAGGGTTACTTGTACTGTGACGTTATGAAATGTGGGTATAACTGAGCTGGCTTAGGTACTGGTGACAGCAAGATTGGACTGGAAGTTGTGTGGCCTCTCTGCAAGTGTGTTCCCACTTTTCTGTAGCGAGGTTGTGACAGAAACTCTAAACCAATCCTCTATGCAACAGTACATTTTAAAATCAGAGCTGTCATCACAAAACTGTGAAGGTGAACCGTGTTCCTTATGAATGCCCACCAGTCTTGTGGTTCAAAGTAGCACTTGTGAATGCCCCTGAATCAGAGGATGACTGGCACTGAAAGAACAGCTTTCAGCAGACAGCCAGTGCAGTATGCTCCAGAGTCTTGGCTGTGACATGGCTGGTATGCCAGTTAGTCCACAGTTGTGACTAACCACCATCTGCATTCTTGTGCAGCACAGATGTTGCTTGAATCTTTCATTTGAGGTCTTAACTTATTTAGTGTTGGATTCCTGTTAAGCACTGCACTTGCATTATCATGTTTTGAAGTGTTGCTTTATGTAGAGGAGGACGGTCTGCATTTCTGCTTTCTAGATAAACAGCAACCTACATGCAGACACTTAATTCTGACATTCCTTTCTTCTGATAGGTTTTCTTTGCTGACTTCCTATTCTTGTAGACTATGTTGATGGCACTCTTGAAGTGTAGATAGTTTGGCAGAGAGGAACATATTGTTTGTCACCAAAGTGCAGTAATCACACTTAACTATTTTCACAACTATTTGTTAACTGTTTTGCAGATACATCCTGAAGAGAGGACTTCTTTAAGAGGGATATAAAAAATACAGGCCTGTCTGAAAGAACTAATTAATGAGGAGAGCAAAGAAGGAAATTTTAGGGCATAGTAAAGGGTGAGTGTAAAACTACAGTGCTGTAACTCAGCTGGTATGAATGTAATTTCCCCACTACGCACATTTGCTTAGTGAAGTGTTGCACTCTTACTGAAAATAATAAATATTGTGGAAAGTTTTAATTTCATTATGTTTCTTTTCAAAGAATTTGGGACAGTGTGATTGCCATGTATTTTAAGGGAAGTTATGATACAATTATAGTACTGACTGTTGAATTTGATACATTGTCACACAAGGTTCAAATCAAGCCTAGTAACATTTGAGTTGTAGCTGCCATGTGAACTACTACTAGGGCTCTGACAGCTGTAACTGCAGAGAGGGATGATATGAACGGTTTGGCTTCAAACCCTTTAATTTTCCTGCTCACTTGAGTCTGTTCAGACAATCTTCAGGTCATCTTCTCTGCTTACCTTCCACGATTAGCTGTCACAGAAATTCTGGAGTGAATTTTACGGAGGGAGCAACATTCCCACTGCCAGAATATTCTACTCTTGTTCCAGAGAATTGCAAAAGGAATGTGGAAAAATCCCTGGAGAAAAGCTCTGTTGTCCTCATGGCATTTATTTATGAAAATTTTGAACTTGTCCATTTACAAGGTTTTAATGAAGATGTGTATTTTTGCAGCATTTGCATCATAAATCAAGCATTTACTCATAAAATGTCATGATGCTTTTATTGGTAGCCATAAGCAGACATTGCTCGTTCAATTTTGCAAAGGTATTTATTTGCATAGCATTTTGTAAAGTCTTCGAGAAAAAGAAAAATGAAAAATTAATGCTTGATTTGTGGTTTAACATAATATGCATTCATTCTAGCTTTCTTTAGAAAAAAATCTTTGAGTAAATAGATGCAAAGATTGAAAAGCAACTGTATGGTACAACAAAGATTTACAATTCTAATTCTATGATTAAGTGTTTAATATTTAGAAAAAATTCTTGGCATATATTCTCACAATATATGTGAGGGAAGGAATCTTAATATCAAATAAGGAAAACGTAATGAACTGAAGAAATTCAGCTTTGCGGAAAGTTGATGGTAGTGGTATCACAGAATCATTAGGTTTGAAAGGGACCTCTGGAGATCATCTAGTCCAACCCCCTGCCAAGGCAGGGACACCTAGAGCAGCTTACACAAGATACTACAAATCACAGAGCGGACTGTAGTTCCTCTTTCAAATGAAGTATGTATCACCAGATTTCCTATGGTTACAATTAGAGGCAAAATATTCACCAGTCTTTAATTAAAACAAACACAGCTAACAGAAACTTAACAAAATAACTGTACTATAGGTAAAATAAATTTTACCTAAATAGGAACTAGATTATCCCCGAAATCAAAATTCTGGGACATTATTTAGAAACAATGCAGAAGTGAAAGGCATCAGTACTATTTCTGTGATCCAGTAACCCCATTAGGACTGACATACATGAATGACCTATTTGTGCTGAAAACTATTACTCATTTCCCTTTCTTTTGAGCACTGTATTACTGCATCCATAATATTCTGTGTTTATGGGCCACTATACAGGGGTATTAACTATAGAAGAAAACACACATTGTATACTGACGTTCTTGTGAAATAATAATAGCAGACATGCAAATTCTATCATCAAGGATGTAATTGAAATGGACAGTTCAGTGAATTTGAGTCTTGATGTGTCTTGGAATCATCTTGAGGGATTTTGCTTTCTTCCTAAATTATTCCATTCCTTTGAAAGGGTCAGCTGAGGAGGATAGGCATAGTATGAAAGAGTGAACAGAATTTTTGCAGGAACCATGTCCATATCTCTGATAGCAAAAGAGATTGTCACAGAATGTTGAAAGGCACATTCTGCCTGATAATCATGGTTTTTACTGAAACTAAAATAATTATTCTAGTAATATTTTTATAATCATTATAAGGAATGGGTCAGATTCCTGTTTCCAGGCTGGTTTTATACCTCCCAAAATGGAGCTCTAAGTGGGTGCAAATTACCTCTGTAACTTAACAGATGTAAGTGTATGCATGCCATTATTAGAAACATTTAAAAGAAGGTTTGATGGAGAAGCACTTGCATTACTAGCAGAGCTCACTGTAAAATTAATTGTTCCCAAATTTTTACTTTTTTCCCCTTTCTAGAAAACAATGGAGAGAATTTGATGCTAATGCAAGGCTGATTTCGCAGCACTGGAGCCTAGAATTCTCTTAACATGGTGAACAGCTTTGGTGAGTATTTCTCTCACAGTTCAGTCCAAATGCCTCTGAGTACTGAGTGTGTGTGGAATCTCTGTTCACAGCCCTGAAGTCCTTATTTAGCTTTTATTCCTCAAACAGTTTAAGATCAAAATCAGCAGAAATTCTTTTGTGTAATAGTTGAGTGAAAAAATCAGTAGTGTCTACTTCCACACACAAGATTTCTGAGCATCCACTGCAGCTGCCAGTGAGGGTCATGCCCATAACACTGGCAGTTAGCATTGTCAACATTGGATGGCTTGAAATTGCCAGCTCTTTTTTATTTGGGCTGTGAAACAGCTGTTAAGGGGCAGTGTTTTCTGGCAAGTTGCGGTGAGCTGGAATTAAAAGTAAAGTCAAGTCGTCTTGTTTTCAAATCTGCGTATGTTCTCCTACACTCCAACTCCCACATATGTACACATTCTTGAAAAAGCCTCTGCTTGAAGTAGAATTAGTTTGCAGCAGCATGGAATATTTAATCAAAGTCAGTACTCACTTAAGCCACACATAAATGGGTCAAATTGCAGCTTGAGGTGCCTTCTCCTGACTCCAACCCTTGTGCAGAGGCATTCTCGGTATGGATAGCTGCTGCTGGAGCTGTCTGCACTAGTTCTTTGGCTCTCATTCCTGCAAAGCTGTCGGGTGCAGAAAGAAGTACATGGTGTAACTCTGACCTTGTCTGTGTAACAGTGAGCCAGAGGGTTTCCTTTTAAGTCACTGCCTGCACAGAAAGGGAATCAGAAGGGCATATAAAAGTCTTAAGTTTGCATATACTGGTAGGTGGGGTAGAGACCTTGGTGTACTTATAGCTGGAATCCCACCAAGAAAAAAGCTGCAAGATATGATCTCTCTGCAGTGTAGTCTAGGGCACTGCTGAGATCATCTGGGCTAATGCCTGTCCCTGTTTGAAGCTGATCAGAATATGAGAAAACAGAAAATAACCCACAATTGTCATTAGCAATTTTTCTGTCTTCGTAAACTGACGACTCAAAATGCAGCAGTGTTGACTAGCGCTGACTGCTCTTTACTCCCTGTTGGAGAATAACCTTGTGTAGCCAAAATGTTCATGGGTGGGTGAAGATAAAAGAGTTTTGTTAACAATTCTTTATTGTCTTCTGCGTCATCTGTCCAGAAATGCACATCCAGCTGTCTCAAGTGGAACTACTCCCCTTTGGAAAGTTGGGGTAGTAGTGGCAGTGAGGCATTACTAAAGAATAGCTATGATACTTTAGGAGTATTGAATCCAGTCCTTGCTTGCAAGCTTACAGTTTCTGTTTGCACTCTGCTGCAGTGACCTCATCATCATTCTGGAAGCAGTTTCCTGACCTGTTGATGAGGATTGCAAAGGTTTATCTTCCTTACAGACGGAAATGAATTAATGTCTGGAAGTTTTGAAATCCAGTGATGGGAAAGACACAGAAACGTAGATCTTCATTAATGTTGCTGCAACTGGCAGTTGCATATTTAAACTTGTAACACGCTAATAACATGTACCACTGTGAAAGATTACTAGAACCCAAGGACATTTTCTCAGATGAGCTGATGTTACATACAGTCTTGAAAGACAGAGTTCTAGAAATATTCTTTGTAGTGTGCTGCCAGGGCTATTAATTTCAAATAAGATTTTCCAGAGCTATCAAACAGTAGATTAAAAGTCTTGTAATTGAGAGTATTCCTGTGATTCCAGCTGATTTAAATGTACGTGGATACAATGTAGACCTTGGTGTTGCTAGTACAGGTAATTGCAATGAATGGGCAGACTGCCTGGGGACTCAGGTGATTTTGCAGTTCATGCTGAATTTGAAGATGCTGTAATTGCGGGGCTAGTAGTACTGTTTCCAAGTCAGGGGAACAGTCTCTATAAGTATGCTGCAGTCACCACAGTTTTCTAGTTTGGATACTGGAAGATGAGAAGACCTACCTGAATGAGTCAAGTCGTGTGAACTTCCATTGGAAATGTTAGTGGTTAATTTTAGACTTCTTTTGAACTCCGGAAGTGAACTTGGGGATTCTACTTCTGCATTTAAGTCTATGGTGAACCAGGTCCTGAGGTTTTGATTCAGTCCTCATTCCTGTGTGATTCAGTCAGACTCCCACAGAATTTGGTGAGAAAATACAAATGATAATCTGTCATAAAAATGACTCAGGATACAGTGTGTGTGTGCACCACAGTTAAAGATGTGTTCTGTTTAAACCAAACGATGCAAGTCCAAGTAACTCCTGAGCCACAATGAAACAGTATGAAGGTATTTCAGGGAATGCTGACCCCTCAGCTTACATTACTGTTATTCTTCACACACTAGGGCTTCAAAGTCACAAGAAAGACAGGTAGAATCTGGCTTTGGAGAGGTAGAAAAGAGAATTAAATCTTACTGTCTGGTACAGGAAATCTCTGTGGAAGAGAGGAATTATAATTATATCACCTACTCATTAGGATCTCCTGGCAGTACCTTTATGGGCTGTGGAAATTAATGCAAGGAAATGAATTAATCTGTCCAGCTAAAGCATCAAAGAGCCCACAGCAGCAGTGGCAGACATCTTGCCATCCACTAGCAGAGATACATAAGTCAGCAGCCATCTCTGCTTCCTAGCTCATTGCTCAGCAATGGTAGGATTTCATCCTGGAGCACCCTCTAGAGAGGTAATAAGCAGTTTGGAAGTAGAGGCTTAGCTGAAGCCCTGTAGGGACATTATGATCTGTGAATACAGATTATGACATAAGGTGTCTGTTATAACTCATGACCTTTGGAGGCGGGATGTTACTTTTGTCCCTTCACTAGTTACAGCCACTTCTTGCGTCCTCTCTTGCCATCCATCTGTTAACTGTCAGTTTTTCATTTCTGTTTCCCAAGATGGTCTCTCCAGCAGTTTCACTTCTGTGTTCATCTTTCTCCAACATGCTTGGTTCTTCTTACTCCATTCTCCCTTCCATTTACATTTTGCCTTTACGTGCCATTATACATCTCTTTATAAATACTGAGATGAATACATGTTAAATAGCATGAAACCCTGTTTGCCCCTTCTCTCTGCTTGTTTTATCTGCTTTCACCTTTGGAAGGTTGTGGACAATCTGAAGGATGTGTTTGTGCAGTCCAGGAGTAACTGGGACTATTGGAGAGAATGAGAGGTTTCTTAGACCTCTGACATGCTACGGGCAGTTTTCTTCTTTTTTTTTGAGGCAATTGACAGCAATGATATGTGTGTGGATGAAATGCTGGAAAATATATAAGGGGTGTCACTGTTTGAACTAGCGGTGCAGTTAAAAGTCAATTTGTACTAGACTTGCTTTATGTTTAAAGTTCACAATAACATGATTCAGTTTAGCAGCTTTGAAAATTGCTTACACTTTTGTTTTCTGCTGTATTCAGCAGAGGTGAGTATATGTATACCATAGGAGCCCCCAAGTGCACACTGAGGAAAGAGCAGAGATACAGTTATTGTACATTGTGAGGTGAATCAGCCACTCTTCTGGACATGTCCACCTTATGTCTGGATCGATTACCACACAGAAATTCACTAGAGATTTCTTTCTTGCAAGACTGCGCCTCTAGGGAAAATTCACTACAATGATACGATTATGCTGATCCTAAGCTACCTGCAACATTTCTACTACATTCCCTCCTATTCTGACGAGAATGGGAAAGGGTTTTGTATGTTATTTCTTACTTTAAGTGGTATTTTCCTACTTCTTATCGTTTCCTTTTTCTGTTGGCAATGCAGTATTAAGGTGCAATGGATTACTCCTTAAAGAGAAGGAATAAAATAAGCTGGCTCCCACCTGAAATGATGGGCATGCAGCATTCTCTTCTGCACGTTCTGCATGTGGTATTTATTTCTTCTTTTAGGATTTATGCTTACTAGCACTGTGTCCTCCTGTTGCTGTTTTCAGCTGCAGCTGCTCCCATCTGCACATAGCAGTATTATTCTGTGCAATGCTGCTCCTCCTGTAAAAGCAGATTTTGCTGTAATTAAATTCCCAGGTGAGAAATACACAAGAGAGAAGGATGTGGAGCAGACAAGCAGGTAAGTGTTCCAAAATACTTCTGAAAGCTCTTAGATTGCCTTTTTTGCAGCAGACGCTGACTAAAGACTGACAAATACTTGAGAAGAATTGCTCCACAGACCACCTGGAAGTGCCTATGAACCACTGATGGTCTACAAAAATTTAGGTATCTTTATTGAGTGTTTATTGATTACTGCAGATGAGGAAGAATTATTAATTTAGAGTCTGGATAAATTTTATTTCTGATGGAACACACAGTTTACAAAAGAAGTTCTAGGACATGTTTTTCATATATATATTAGCCTCAACCAGTTAAAGCATTTCATATATTTAGCATTTAAATTAGATTCGATTTAATAACATGGCTTAGAATATCATTCGAGATAAAAGATGCAGAGTCTTTGAATCTTTTATCATCCTTTTAAATCTCTTCAAGTCCTTGTCAGTGCTTTAACAATTTTTATGGCTAGGTTCAAGCACATGCACAAATTTCCAAGGTTTTATTAGAAACAATTGCTCGTTTCCATAACGAAGTATAGAAAAACTAACACGATGGCCTGTAATTAAATGAGAGACCATGAGATTCCTTGTTAAAAAGAAATAAACACAATGAATCATTAAGAAAGCCTATGTAAACTCATGAAGTTGAGATTAGACAAGAAAAATGCTGACTGAATCACAGTGGCAAGTACTTCATCTCTCCAGAGGTCAGGGGTATTTTCAAAAGAAGAGTGTTTTTTCCTCCTTATTAAGGCCATTGTCTCTGTCTTGCTGCTTCCTCATGGAAGAGGCAGGAAAAGCTCTGCTCTATTCAGCCTGGTGTTGAGAGGCAAGATACTTAATGTCTTTAACTTTCATATTGCAGCTGTGTCTTTTAACTGCAATTTGCAGCTGTTTTAGTTAGAAAGAATATTAATATGACAGCATGTTCTCTTGGTGATGAAAAGGTGACATGAGGCAAACAGGTGTTAAAAATATTTTGCTAGAGTTCATGTCAGTAGATTTAACCTGTCAGACAAGACTATTTCTGAATGAAAACTTAAGGGCCTCCAAGCCAAATACCTTCTACTTTTAGGCACCATTTCCTTGTTGTTTTGATTTTATGCTTAACAGTTATGATCACCAACCTAAAAAAATTAAGCCTTTAAGAGCAAGAGTTGTGACACCAGATCCAGTCTGGATCCAAACATTTTACGTGTCCCATGTGTTAATCCCACCACACAGCGAGTTTTGTTTATAGTACCATGACAGGAGGTGAGAGTGGGGACATCCAGAGTGTTGTCTTTATTCCTCCTTAGGACTTGGAGAAGCATGGAGGCTGCAAGAGGAAGCTCTCTGAGATATCCAAGAGCCATAAGGCCAGGAGCTATGCAAATCCAAGTTTAAAAGCTGTCATTCTCCCCTTCTTCTTCCCATTATCACAACAGGTTCAGCTCAGGCTTAAAGGTTTGTGCCATTAACATGTGAAGCTTCTCTGAAAAAATGAGGAAAAAGCATGCTAGTGAATAGTAGGTATTGTACCAAATTGTGCAGTAGACTCCATCAGACAAAGATCAGTGTGTTGCTGCAAAAAGGCCCAGAAATTACCTATACCGTCTGCTTATCCAGAAGAATCAAAGTGCACTACAAGAAACAAACAAAAAGTAGGCAGAACATACTGGTTTAAAACAAATTTCTTGTACTATCCAGGCTTATTTCAGTTCTTGCTTATGCTTTGATTTTGCCACAAAACACTCTCTGTTCTGTGTTCTCAGGAGGAGGGAGTTCATCTAGGAGCTGACAGTTGCACTTAGCTTTAGCAACTGAAAGACATGAAGGGTCTCAGAGACATCTCTGGGACACCTCCATTTGAGATATACTTCCCCTGGGCATTGTTTATCTCCTGCTGAGCACCAAAAGTCTGAGAAGCTGCTCTCCCTTGTCAGAGCCTTTGGGAATGGGGAGGGAAGAGAGGTCCTTATTGACATTGTTCTCTTGAAACAAAGGGGAGTGCATTTAAAACAAATACTTTTTTATATTGCTAAACTCTCCCAACTGTCTTCAGAACTTGCACAATGCAGGCATCTCTTGTTTGGGCAGAGATGATTTTTTAAGAATTGACTTCACAAACTGGTTTTGTTTTGCTCTTGCTAAGGGATGAGCAGTATGAATGCCACAATGAAACAAAAGAAAACATGCCTTCAGCCAGATTGTCCTCTCACAGCCCTGCAAACCCACTCAAGCCAACGCAATAGCAGCAGCAGAACTGAGAAAAAAAATGTTTTAACTCCACAGATCCCTGAAGTATGTCTATGTATATATATAGGTATATCTGTGTTGTCAGGATTAGGGGGACAGAAGGTGGTTCGCTGATCAAAGTGTAGAGGGGCCAACCACCAGTCTGACCCTTGCTGCACTTCTGGGAGGTGAAAACAAAACCTGAGTTAGTAGGTTCCCCAGCAATTTACCACTATGTCATAGAACCACAGGCAGAGCTTGTCCACTGGTCTGTTTTGTAAATAAAGTAAAAATACCATGAGATCCATTACTTAGGATAACCTGCAATCCAAGTAAATATGTCACAATACATGTATTATAATATCACCTCTGAGATGTAGGGGATAGGATGTGATTAAGCCTTTCTGCTTGATTTCCTTGGGTGAGCTGGAACCTCAGTAAATGATCTGCTTCTCTGTTGATGCAGAAAACTTGTCAATGGATCATGACCCGTTGTGTCAAGTGTCACAGTTTTACCGATAAAGTGGCTGAAAGGGAGGGCATAGGCATTGCAGCTTCCAGTTACTCATCCTTGTTACAATGAGATGAAAAAATGGCTAGAGGTAGACTCCTCAGCATCCAAAAAAAGGATTGTGTGTGGTTCCTGATCTTCCCATTCCATGTTGAGTGATTTTTCGCTGCTATCCAACTTTGTACAATGAGGCTCTGAGGAATTAGATCAGTTGTTCATGCAATACTTACCTTGTAGAAGCTTGATTTTTGTTGCTTTGAAAATTCAAGTTCAGGAGTGAGAGTGAAGTTCAATGACTGTTGAATGTCATCAGTGTATCGGTGAAGATAATGTGTGCGCACACTGTGGAGTAAACCCCGTATGGTGATGGCAAACTGCCTCTGACCTCAGGAAACCCACATTAGAACAGCTGGCACCAGGTCTTAGAATACAGGTTGAGAAATAAGTATGAAAGTTCTTTCTTCTGCCACTCAATTATGTGTTTGGAGGTCACAGAAGCATCACACTGGGCAAAGAAACTACTCCCTGTGAAAGCATCTTTAATAACAAAATAAATGAATTTTAATAAATTCAGCAGTCTTGCTTAACTTAACTGATGTACTTGGCTTGCTTCTTGTCCTTTGTGCTGTGTTGGAAACCACCAGTGTATTTCTTTAGTGCCTGTAGTGTGGTTTACTTTTCACTGTTTTGACTTCTTGCTACAGTGGAGATGGAGATGGATCTGGGTTTAAGCGTGGTTTCTGTGTACAAGAGGGAGGGGAAAAACCGAGCTACAGAAAATGCAGTAATTAGGAAGATGTAGTATTGTATGTTTAGAAATTGATAACTGACTGATTTATTTACATTTTGTCATTATGTGCTGTCCCTTGTGGTACCTGGGCACAGCTCATGTAGGAATAATCTGTAACATTAAAGGACAGACAGCCATGGTATGTTGATCCCTGCTAAACTAAACTACACAGG
Source organism: Ara ararauna (assembly GCA_028858755.1). Classification (NCBI taxonomy): domain Eukaryota; kingdom Metazoa; phylum Chordata; class Aves; order Psittaciformes; family Psittacidae; genus Ara; species Ara ararauna. The sequence goes on along the minus strand of CM054382.1, from coordinate 26,096,096 downwards.
AAAGACATGAGGGACAAAAAAAACCCCACAAACCAGCACAGTTTTTACCTTCCTAAAGCCTCTTTCCAAAATCAGTGTCCCTAAACTTTATCCTTGGGCCTGTGAGCTAACTGGACTTTGTGAGCCACAGTGTGACTTTCAATTAGTGCAAAGATCTTCCCATATTTTCTATCAAGAGTGTGCATATGGGTATTAGTATATTAATATGGAAAAGTAGCTCCCTCTAGTGATAAGAAACATTAATAATTTCCATTTGTGCAATGCAAATGCAGTTGAATAACAGAAAGTTTGGAATCTGTGACATTGATTCCATGGATGTCCCTATAGCTCATTCAAAACCACATTGGCTTACATGGATTACTTTTATGAGCTTGCTTACATGACTTACTGAACTGGAATCTAGGAGTTCACTCCTCATTGTTAATTAGCACAGTAGTGTAGTGCTTATGGATTTTTAAAAATAACTTAAATGGAATTTTAATTTTATTAATATTAGGACAGAAATTTGTAATGCTTTTTGTACTTTCTGTTTTCTTATATTTCCATGAACTCAGTTCCCTAGTTTTACTCCCTCATACTGCAGAAGTAACCAGTAAATTTTTGCTTGTTTGCTCACTCAGGGTGTTGCTGCAGTTGAAATTGCCTGTAATTTTCATTCCTTCTTTTCCATGGAGCAGAGAGCATAATCTGTACTCTTGGGAGAACCACAGAAGCTTTGAAGAGGTCATGCTGAAAAGTATTGGTCGTTCTGTGTGGTTACAGCAAAGCAGCTAGGGGCTGCTTGATTTTTTCATGTGCTTGACTTCAAGCACATAAAGAATCTGGATGTGATTAATAATAACAATAACGGCCAGAGCTGGGAATCTTTTTTTCCACGGTCATCTTCCCTTTATGCAGAAAATCCTAGGTATTCTTAAAATGCCCCGTAATGCTGACTTTCAGGGGCCTTTGTTTAAAGCTCTCTGAGGCGTCAAAAATAATTTGCACAGCAGGTTTCACCCTTGAACATTTTAAGCTCAAATCAATGTCACCTGTAAGGAACGTGTAAGTTTACACATGAGACTTTCGGTTTTATTGTTGCTATTTATTTTTTTTTTTATTTCTCTTTCATATGCATCAATACAGATGTTGGTACGGTATCATGAGCAGTACTTGTGTACTTGTTCTCTATGATAATGGTACTTTTTTGTCTTTTTACTAACATAACAAGAATTATCGCTGCTGGTGGTGCATGAGAAAAAATACTGTGCGATCAGGCCCCTTTTGTGTGTCATGTACTGGTGGTGTTATATCTGAAAAAATGGCTGGCTGCAACCCACAGGAGCGGTTCAGTACTTAGCTTCATTTATTCCAATTCAAAGTTGTTTTTCATACAGCGTATGCTTATTAGCAGCTCTTTAAAGTACCATTAGTCTTTGTTGTGATTGCTACTCTATATTTGTGGCTTGCAAATTTATTATTCACTGTTAAAGAGCAGGAAAATCTGCAGGAAAAACATGATCAGACACCCGCTCTGGAAAATGCACAGGGGGAATACTTAAATTGAGCAGACACTGAGAAAGAAGGCATTTTACTGTGTCAAAATGTCATTTTTGTTTCATTATATAAAGACAAACATAAGACAAGAAAAGCATGGTGAAATCACTTAAACCACTTGACATCAGCTATACTGATAACTGACACTAATTCCAGAGGAAGCATTTTAGTAATTCAGTTGAACTTATTAGGATGAAAATTAACAGTGATTGTAGTTTTGTCTGAAAATAAGTGTACCTGGCTCATTATAGTAATATAGTATGTTCAGTAGTAAGAAGAAAAATCTAGTTCCTGTGTTGACCTAAGGAATGTATTACTTATTGAACTAAGCTGGAGAGAGGGCATGTTTACTGCTCTACTGATACTGCTCGCTATTTCTCTAGCCATCTTCTATGAATCCATCATGTGTGCTACCTTTTGCACTGCTGCTGAGACAGGGGTTCTGTATTTTCCTATCAACAACTTACATAGTGCAACGTGAAAGTCTCTTTTATCCACATCCCTTTGTTTGTTTGTGTGGAAATATCAATGTGTTTAGGCCAGCCAGTTGATATGAGCAGCTTTTTTAGCTCTGTTGCTGCTTGTCATTTTTCAAAGTTGCTCCTCCTCTCCAGGCCTTTGAAGTAAAGCTTCTTCATTGAATATACATCCAGGTTTTGTAGCATCATTCACATGATGTCACAGGCAGTTGTTCCATTTGTCTTGGCTGTATCACATTAAAGGTTTTTTTAACTGGGGAGATGATACTGCATGCAGGGTGTCAGATGACCATGACTGACTGAATGTTTGCAATTGGAAAATTAGTATGTCTCTATTAGGAACATTTTGTTAACATGTCTGTTAGCAGTGTTTGTTTTCCAGGGCAGTTTACCAGCTTCAGATCCCAGCTGTGACTGGAGGATTTAATTTAAGAAAAAGATGTCTCTAGCAGAGAAATGAACCAAACCTCATTCTTGCCTTACTTACTGAGCGAGATCCGTTCAGCCTGATTTTACTACTTAATCATGAAAATGAATGTGAGCTCCATTGTGTCCAGTGGTGGTCTAAGACCTTAGTTGAGGTTTCTGTCACTCCTGCAAAGAGCTGACTTACAGTAGAACTTGGCTTTTTTAGCACAGGACATGTGTGCAAGAGCTGTTTCGTTTTGTGAGTCATACCTATTTATTTTTCTATGTACTTGCCATTATCTAACATACTTCTGGTGCCAGGCTTTCTGCTGAAAGTAACTAAGTCACAACTCGAGACATTTAGAGTAGAAGAGTTGTATCAGCAGTATAAATTTACAGATTTATAAGATTAAGAGATCCAAGAAGTAGTTGGAAAATGAGCCCATATTCTGTGCCAGTAGTCCTGTCAATGCACAAAAAAAAGGACAAATGTGGCAATAACCTGATGCTCACCAGCTACCAAGCTAGGAAAGAAATTGAAACAAATTGGAAAATGGCCTGTTCATCTTCTCACACCTCAACCACTACCCTGATTGTGCAACATTTACCTGTATCCCTTCTCCCTGTGCTGGAAAAGAGGGAGAAAAAACTTGCACCAAAACTTGTAGACAAGCTTAATAGCAAATCCAGAGTAGTTCAGGGTTACATTTCATAAAGTGTAGTCATTCAGTATTCAAATTGCAACTTGCCAAATGCTTCCCTCCATCCTTAGTTTTTGCTCCCCCCCTTTTTTTTTTTTGTTTTAATTTCCCAAGTAAACTTAGTTAATTTAAGGAGTTAGGTTTTCTCTATTTTGAGAAATCTTATTGCCTCTTCCAAATTCTGTTACAATTAGTTCAAGACTATCTCAAACTGTTTCCTGAGAGGGAACCTTTCTTTGGCTTCAGGCACCTTGGCTCCGCTTCCCTGAAATCTTCTTAACAGCATTGTATCTCTTGACAGGATATAGGTTTCTAATTAATTACTTTGTGCATTAGTATTGCAAGATAGCAAGTCTAAAAGCCAGTTTCTGGCATTCCTGCATGTACTGAGGAGTTTTTTACAAAGATTAGGTTCCTTGATTTCAGTGGCTAAACTTTGGCTACAGAAGTTGTTTTGATGTTCTCACTCTGCTTTTAGGGACATTATCCTATGTTTGAGAAGATAAAAATAGAACGCAGTTACTCAGTATTGTCAAGAAAAACTAAACTCGATATATCATGACTGAACAAAGCAGAAGTAAAGTATGTGTATATCTCACTAACCCTCACATGTTCTCCAGCTCTTTGGCAGAGAGTTAGCTGTGTGCAATGAAGATTAATATTTCTTTAATTGCTCTGGTTTAACTTTCACTTAAAAATATACTGGGCTTTCTTCTCAGCATATGACATCAACCTTGCTGTCTGCAGTCTTGGAAATTTTGCGTAAGTGAAAATAAGAAGAGAGCTGTGAACTACACATCCCTGAACCAGTTATAAAAAGCAACAAATAAGGTGCATATGAGTAGAATAAGAGTTGAAATTCTTAAATGGTGTCAAAAGAGACACTGTAAAGCTTTGATTTTCTTACTTTTGTCGTACCAGAACCTCCTCTCTCATGCAGTAAATTCTCCTATGTTGTCTGAACGATCACATTTGAAATCCCAACAAAATACAGCTGTTCAAACAGATTTGAGACCGAGTAATGAAAATTTACTCATCTTGTCCGATTGTAGAACAGTCAGCTTATTCTGAGTACTAGTTCTGAGCTTCAGTCAGCTCTGAGGCTGTCTGAATAAGTCACATTGGAGAAGAAGCCCAAATACTCTTTGCTATGTCTTTGTAATTAACAGAAGTGTCATACTTGTTAAGGTGCTTCGAGAGCTCTTCTGAATTCCACAGAAAGGTGTGACTTGTCAGGGGGGAGAGAAAGTGTTTAATGCTTATCATTCAGTGAACTGAGCCTGAAATGTTTACTTTTGATTGCAGTTTCCTTTTAGAAGGGATTCTTCACAGAAACTGCCACTTTAGTCACTCACTATCCATTTTGCCTGTGTCTGTGTTTTCCTTGGTAGCAGTGCCTGCGTGTGCACATGACATCTCTGCCGTTCCTTGTCTTCATTCTCAGTGGCACTAGAATATGCCATTCATTGTCCTTGCCATCCCAAGTCTTGTTCTCCCTCTGAAGCCAGTGCTGTCTGTTCTAAGATGGTAAGAATGGTGTACCCTCAGTTGGAGACTGCTGCTTGATCTGCTGTGGCTGTTCTGCACCTTGTTTTTACATTCCTGAACACTGGGGGACACTGCTTGCTTGCCTGTTTCTAGCTGTGTTATTGAATACAGTACATACTGTTTCTCTTAAACTTAAGGACCTGAATTCATGTTTTATTCCTCCAAGCAGTCCACAGCTTCTAAAATTGGATTAAAAGGAGATAGAATTCTGCACAGTATAATTTTAGTTTATTAATCAAATTAGTGGGTCAAAGATAGGATTAAATAATGTTGCAGTGATGCTGATGAGAAGCTAGCACTCAGTTTCCAGTAGGCACTACTATTGGAATAACTGAATTTAGCAGCTGTATACGTAGACCAGACACAGGGACATGAGAGTAAGCTGCATTTATATGCAGTTAACCAGTTGTGCCATACAGCCTGTACCTAGTGCATAAGGCACAAGAGTTTTCTGCATAATAGAGCGGAAGACCTTGTACTGCCAGTTGTTTTCAAACCAGACCATGCTGCTGGAGGTAGCACTCCTGTTTCTTTCAGAGGACCTTAAGGTTCTAGTTTGAAGTGCAGAGCAGATGTGAAATGTGAAGGAGAAGAAAAGATAAGGCCTTGTGATAGTCAAATAAGTTTGGTATGTTAATAGGATTTAAAATACTAACCAAATGCATTGGAACAAGTAGGCCGAAACTTCAGACCTTTGGTGTGTAGGTTTGGTTTTTCTTTCCCCCTCAGCTCACTTAAACCAAAGACAAGTAGCCAAAACCAAAGTTGCAAGGAAGAAGGTTACGTATGTGTATATTAAATAGTGTAACTCTCACTGACTGATGAATCTACCTAATTTGCAGCAGATTGTGGCTTGTTTTTATATAAAAAAAGGAAATGACACTTCTGCTTGCCCTTACATAATCTGCACAGAAGCAGTGTGTGACTGTCAGGAGCAACCAGGACTTCATCCTGCAGGAAGTGGGTAGTGAATATAAAGACTGTAAGACCTAAGTAGATGACAAATGATACTCGGAAAATTGTGAGTTAAACTGAAAACACATTTAGGATGGCAGCTAGTACTGTCACGTTACCAAGGCTGTGAACCTGTGTGTGTGTTCCTTTGTTTCAGGTCCTACTCATTTTTTCATTAGATTACTCAGCATATTATTCAAACAGAGACTGAAAAATAAGGGGTTGCATGTAAATAAGCAGCTGTGTGGTATTCTTACATTTTATTCAAGTTAAAGGCTAGTTTTATATCAACAGTGACTCATTGCTATTCATGTTTGAGGGAAGCAAGGAAGTGGGTAATAGTACCAAGTAGAACATGTATCAATAAAATCTGTGCTAACAAATGGAATGATCTCTCATTTGATCAGCAAACTGTGCGTAATAGAAACTATATTTCTTAGATTTCTTCCCTGGAGGAAATGGTGGATTGTAGTAGAAGTGTCAAAAATAAATACATGAAAACTTTTATCTCTAATATATGTAGGGGATAAAAACTCAAAGGAGACAAAGGCATAAACAGAAAACTGGGAGGGATGCTACTGATTATTCAGCATAAAAAATCAGACCTCACTTTCTTCTCAGTTTCTGCCCTTCTTGCAGTTCTCATGACAATCCCCACCCATTGAATAAGGCAAGCAGTGGATCCATGGTTTCTGTAAACTTTTTTTTTTTGGAAGCTTCTCAAATAGTTACGTTTTGTTCCAGAATCAAGAAACTGAATTGTAAAAATGACTGGAAAGAATTCTGTAGAGGAGCAGCTGTTAACACTCAGCTGGTGTAGGGAATCACACCTTTTGTCTCCTTGTCGCAAAATCAATACCAGCTCTGTTACTGCTTTGCCCACCTGTAGAAGATAACTGTGATGCTAACACAGACGTGTGGTATCCCTTGTGTTTTCTAGTAGGAGTTTATACTCCAGTAGCCTTAAGTATAACTCCAGTCTAAGTCTTTGCAGCTGTGTTTTCCCAAGTGGGGGTAAGAATTGTTTCCTTTCAGAAGATGGCTTTTGGGAATCAACAGCTGAGTTTTTCCTTAATGCTTTTTAAAGATTATATCCCAAACAAGCTGATGAATTTCACATAATTGTAACAAACCCTACCAACTGAAAACAAAGTGATTATTAATAGGAGGAGTCTGCTGAGCTTAGTTTCAGTAACAGAAGATCTGAAGAGCATGCTTCTCAAAAAGAAGTGTATTTCTTGAAGACTAACCTCTCAAAACAGTTCTAAGCATGAGGTACCAAACATGGTAAAACCGCTTCTGGGAGGGACATTTCTGACTGAAGACATACTTCTAAATTCTCCTTACGCTGAAAGCAGTGCAGGTGTCTTGCAACATGCAGCACAAAGCATATCCGAGGTCTGTGTGCAGATGCAACACAGAACATGAAAGAGTTGCAGCATTTCAACTTCTCCTTGTCAGATGATATGGAACATACATTTAGCAGTTGTTAGAGGTTGTCACTCTGGTCTGCTGAGCAGTTCCCTCTCCTCTCCACAAAACACCTGAAGTAATTCTTTTTCCCTAGCAATGCAAAAGTCAGAACAATGCTATTCTTTTTTTTCTTTTCCCTCCCGTCTTCCCCCCAAGACAACTTACAGTAAACTGCAAATTAAGTGATTTAATTGAAATAATGTTTTTTAGTGTAAAGAATGGTTGGTGTCAGCCAGCACTGTGCGAAGCCTGGCACTGCAAAAGCCCAGAGACATCTTTCTAGTAGTACTTTTCTGAAGGGAATTACTGTGCTGGTAAATACGGGAGTATTTGTGCTCAAGAGCGCACCAGAACAGTAAAGGAGTTTAGGAGGCATTATACCTGTTTTTTGTTAGACAAAAAATGTTTATGTTTGTTAAGCTCCTTTTAGGAGACATACTTTACTAAGCATTATGATAATTTGACTTTTGCAAATATTTGCATTACAAGTGGGGGAAGCTCAGTAATTCAGGAATATCTTAGTGGCCTATTGTGGACAAAACAGATAAGAAGAAATGAGACAGTATGGGAAAATGAGTGGGGACAAGTCAAGTAGAAGTAAAAATGTCCCCACATATTATGTTTACACTAATATAAGCCCTGTATTATGTTTACACTAATATAAGCCCTGCTCAGTGTGTTTGTGGTAATGTAGAGACAGTCTATACAATTTGCTTCCATACAGCTTGTGAACAGATGAGGAAAGATAAAAGTATCCATCACAATTACTTCAGTGTTTCCTATCTGCAATATAAGGATAGTAAGTTTAATCTTGGTCTTAGAGAATGCAGGACTTTTTTCCTAGGGTAACAGTAAATGAAGGATCTTTGTCTTTCACAAAACAGTAACAAATAATTACTTTCAGGGAAAGTTCCTGGTTTTGGAGTTAATTTGCTTTCTATGAGATAATGGAGATTCATAGAATCTATGATTTTTGATACATTTGCATAGAGCCACAAGTTCAAGTCTTTAGCACTCTTTCTTAATAACACTTTTCATTGCATGAAAAGTTGAAGAATTTCCTTGGTGTTTGGACAGAATCTCTGTACATGTAGATCGTATGAAAATGTTTTCGCTGAAATGACCTTGTCTTTCCTGGCACCTCGTTCATTCCAACTGTTAAATTCTATTCTTATGTTAGGCTGTCTTTCTCTGTCTGTACAGCAGTTATTCCTTATAAATGAAAATAATAACCTTCCCTATTATTATTACTCTCTTCTAGAAGGATAATTACTGAGTCAGATCTTTTCAAGAATGGTGTTGAAAGAAAAACCATTTTGACCTGCTTAAAACTGTATAGTAATTCCATTCAAACAATGTAAAACAATAAAGAATGGTATAAATACACAGTTACCATGGTATTGACTGTGTATCACCCATACCTCACCTCTTCCCATGAGCCAGTTCTCTGATTTCCTGACTGCTCTTTCCAGAATGCGGGGCAGCGGTGGCAGTAATAATGATCTGTACAGGTGGCATTGCCAGGGAGGGACAGCTTTCCAAGGGCTGTTGTGTGTATAAACACCTCCTAGTAGGAGATTTGATGGAGCGGTCAGCATATTCAAAGCTGTTGATCAAAAAAAAAGAAGAGAATTACTCTGGAAATTATACAAGAAGAGCTTGAGAGGTGTCTGTGATATTTAGGATATATTTTGTGTGTATGAAAACAACAAATGAGTTGGAACAGTATCTCCTCTGATGTATTTTTCTCAGCAGATACTTTGCAACACAGTAAACTCCTATCAAAACTATTGAAGAATTGCATTATTGACAGACTGCCTTATGTGGTGGCACAGAACAAGCCAAAATTTGCTTATCCTATAGTGAGAGATACACCATCTAACCCTAATATCTTTGATCTGCTAGTATGCTGTTTCTGTGTATTTAGGCATCACTTGTACCAATGCTATGTGCCTGTATTTTGAAAGGCTCTATTGCGGTGTTTAAATCCCTGCCTCTCGCAGCGCCACAGCCCATCTTCGTCGATTCTTCTTTAACTTCACTGAAACGAAAGTGAGAGTCTTTCAGCAGCTCTCAAGTATATTAAGCTATTAGGTTTTCTTATTGCCAAGTAACACTTGGCATAGTGTTAGACCTGAAAGGTCTTGAGGTATGTCTACAAAGGGGGAGGCAGGGGGCAGCGTAGCTGGAGAGTACTCTCTGGAGGAGATCTTAGTATCTTCCTGTTGCTGGCAGATCACACTTCAAATACACTGCTAAAGGGATGGTATGCAAATAACTTATTCCCAGGGATATTGCTACAGTTCCTAATAGCTAGTGATAAATTATTTCCTGTCAATGAATGTTGAAGCCCAAACTGCAGGGCAGCACTTTCACTGACTGTATTAGTGCAGCACATAGTACAACTTTTTTTTTATCTGTTTGACCTTGAATTTCTACCTAAATATTAGTATTAAAGAATAAGAGTGGAGTACCTGTCAAAACACAGTGTATGATTTTGGTACCAGGAATGTGTTTGATGACTCAGAATAATTTCAGTGACATTTGAGTGAGAAAATAATGGCCACTAAGCTCTGCCTTGCTCAGGCTTTGAATAGTGTGCAGCTTCTTAGTTCTAAGACCAAAAGGAAGTAACAGATAAAAGAATGTCAATTATTTTTGGTTGGGAAAGGCCCTTCATCACCCCATCAGATGCTATTAGCATCTACTTCAGGACTGCTTCGCTCTTTTATGAATACATTTATCATGAATTTTTACATCAGAATATAAACTGTGATTCTTAGAGATGTAATTATGTTGAGTAATGTGTGGGCAGCATGAACTCCAGTGGCAGGGCTTGAGCTACTGCCATCCATTAATTTTGTGCTTCATTAGATTGTTCTGCCAAGGAAGGAACCATACATTTTATGTACATGGCTGAATGCTGATTTTATGCTCCATCAATACTGCAGATAGTTGTATTTTGCCACAATGTAATCAGAAATAACTCCAGCAGGTTCTCTGTAGTTATTCTCGGTATGTGCATAAAGTACACTCAAACCCTGTATTTCTGCTTGATTCTGAGAAGGCTTCTCAGAGGCTGTTCTCAGAATGCTGTAGAAGTTATTGAGCCATTGCTGAAAATTTAATTTAATCCTGAGTTCTTTTGAGGTCTTCAGTCTGACTAAAGGCCCCAGAATCAGTCCCAATGGGTAGAGCTGCCACACTGTGCATGAACTGTGCTCTCTCTCTGTTCTTTTATTAGAAAATTATTCTTGTGAAGAAAAAAGGTAGTAGATTAAACAAAGCAGATGCCTGCGTGTATCGTGCAGTGTTGCATCCTTCTTGTGTCCTGCAGCTTTCCTAGCTCATAGATTTGAAAATAATATTGGTACACCCTAAAAGCAATTTTAACCACCATTCTGTGTTTCCATTCTGTGTTTCCTTGCTAAAGCACAACTTGATGTGCAGTGAAGAGCACAGAACATTTTTGGTAGGCATGTAAACAAAGATGGAAATGCCTGCACCCAAGCACAAGTACACACTGGGACAGATCCTTTGCACATTTTAATACGGTAATTCTGCTGACTCCTGGGGATCTTTGCAGGTTGGTCAGACAGTTTCTTACCTTAGTTTAGATGAACCTAGCACACTTCCTTTTAGCTAAAAATCTGTCACTCGATGTGCCTTTCCTGTTCTGATGTAAGAGCTGAGTAGTGTTATTCTAGTGTCATCTCTATTCTTAGTTCAACGCTTCTGTAACGTATGAATTTCTTTACATTTTTTTTATGCTAACTGAAATATAGTTCTTCCTTTTGATTGGAAATGTGCGTGTTTCTTCTGAAGTTCTGTTAAAAGCTATTCAGCAGTTTTTAAATTGGCTGAAAAATGATACGAAAGATGCTCATAAGAAATGGAGAATAGTTTGGAGAGCCTGCTTCTAAAGTCCACTGTAACTGATTGAAAAGATTCATGTTAGCTTATGCTGTAAGGTTTCAACTGGCTTTTTTTTTTTTTTGTAAGAGAAAATTGATTATAATTCTTATACATAGAAGCAGGTGAATTTAAAAAAAAAGTTGCTGTGAAAGGAGAAAGCTTGCTTCATCTTAGAACTTCTGTTACTAATATTTCCTCCTATACATCTTCTTTTGCTCTTCCACAGATAAGACAAACTTTCAATGTAGGGGAGTCCGTGTTTGAGAGAAGGCAGGAAATTCAGAAAGTCATAGCCAGAGGAAATATTATCTTCAGTGGATTTACCACAATAGCCATGGTAGATCTGGGCCAAATATTTGGCTCTGCCTGCAGAAGATTCCAGTACTGGCTATGTTTGAATAAGTTCCCCCCAAAATCAGGGATGAGACGTGATTTACTGGAATAACCTTTGCATCTGCAGCCTTAGTCTAGTATAGATCTGGGGGACTTGTGGCCTGGGCTAAGGATGCAGAGGGGGAGGGGGATAAGGGCACACACTGTTGTCCTTCTTGGCTGAGCTTCACTGAAAATGTCACTGTGATTGACTGGCATTTTCTTACCTGACACACTCCTGTTCCGGATGTCAGTGAACAGATCAGTTCAAACCACTGCCTTACCTTACCTCCTTTTACTATAAACCATGAGAAGATTTGGGGGTTAATTTCTCTTGACTATTTTTTTGACCCCAGCACTGTCACTTCCACATGACTCATTTTTCCAAATATCTTTTTGCCAAGGAGGGCAAGTAAGACTGCACATGTCACCAGACTTTCAGAGTGCTACGCAATTCCCATATATTGCCTATGCTTTTTCTCCTGTCAGTTACTGCTAGAGAAACAGAAGTACTGAATTAAGCCAGGAAGTTTTCATGATTTTATTTGCTTTCTCATCTTTTATTTAATCATGATTTATGTCCCCAAATAGTGAACTTGTTTTGCTTTTTGCTTCAACTGTTTTAATCCTTAAATTAAAAGTTTGTGGCATCGTTTTTCACAGTTAGGTTCCATCCATGCTAGGCTTTACGAGAAAAATCAGAAGCAAGCTTGATTTAGTAGGTGAGTAAATAACTTAAAAAATGGCATCTGGCTGGAAATTAATTTGTACGACTTCTTTTAATGCTGGCACTAAGTCTGCATCACTGCTTTTCAGATAACATTCCATTTGACTCAGAAATAATACTCAATTTGCATAACTTTTTCATTAAAAAATGAGTTCCTAAAAAAGCTTTGTCTGGGGATGTAGAGGGCCAAGCTGTCATTGTCACCAGATTATTTTTATAGTTTGTAAAATAAACATAGAATCATAGAATAATTAGGGTTGGAAAGGACCTTAAGATCATCTAGTTCCAACCCCCAAGCCATGGGCAGGGGCACCTCACACTAAACCATGTCACCCAAGGCTCTGTCCAACGTGGCCTTGAACACCGCCAGCGATGGAGCATTCACAACTTCCCTGGGCAACCCATTCCAGTGCCTCACCACCCTTACAGTAAAGAACTTCTGCCTCATATCCGATCTAAATTTCCCCTTTTTAAGTTTGAACCCATTACCCCTTGTCCTATCACTACAGTCCCTCATGAAGAGTCCCTCCCCAGCATCTCTATAGCCCCCCTTCAGGTACTGGAAGGCTGCTATGAGATCTCCACGCAACCTTCTCTTCTCCAGGCTGAACACCCCCAACTTTTTCATCCTTAATCATAGAATAGTTAGGGTTGGAAAGGACCTTGAGATCACCAGTTCCAATCTCCCTGCCATGGGCAGGGACACCTCACACTAAATCATGTCACCCAGTGCTCTGTCCAACCCAGCCTTGAATACTGCCAGGGATGGAGCATTCACAACTTCCTTGGACAACACATTCCAGTGCCTCATCACCCTCATGTGATGTCCCTAATGAAGAGTCCCTTCCCAGCATCCTTATAGGCCCCCTTCAGATACTGGAAGGCTGCTGTGGTCTCCAAGCAGCCTTCTCTTCTCCAGGCTGAACAGCCCCAACATAGAATCATAGAATAGTTAGGGTTGGAAAGCACCTTAAGATCATCTAGTTCCAACCCCCCCACCATGGGCAGGGACACCTCACACTAAATCATGCCGCCCAAGGCTATGTCCAACCTGGCCTTGAACACCGCCAGCAATGGAGCATTCACAACTTCCCTGGGCAACCCATTCCAGTGCCTCACCACCCTTACAGTAAAGAATTTCTTCCTCATATCCAATCTAAACTTCCCCTGTTTAAGTTTGATCCCGTTACCCCTTGTCCTCTCACTACAGTCCCTCATGAAGAGTCCTTCCCCAGCATCCTTATAGGTCCACTTCAGATATAGACCATTTCAAGCTACTTCCCTTTCTTTTTCCCCAGAAACCCACTCGGAAAATTTTCTGCCCCTCCTACATTGGAATTGAAACTCTAATGTTTATTCTTCCAGTCTTCCAGTAATCATTTATTTCTGATCCTCTGATGAACTCAAGTGAGAGGCCTCTTGTGCCAAAAGATGTTCTTTTCATCTATGCTGGAATACATCTTGTGTGACTTCAGAGGCTGTGGACTTTCATTGTGCTAATCCATCTCCTCCAATATCACACATAATGTGGTGTCTATGGTGAGAGGAAGCAAATGTTACTGTGACACTTGTCTGTCAAGAGGGTTGCTTGTCTTTCTTGATTACTATATTAGCTGTAGTAAATATTCTGTGTGCACACTGTTCATACAGAGGGAAGTTTCTGATCCATATGAACATGCCTATAATTTGGAAATCAGAACAGATCTAGTGTATTGCCTGTTAGGTTCATACTTGTAAGAGCATCCTTTACAGCTGAATATTAATGTATTTTTTGTTTTACAAGGCTCAGTGCTATGCACGCCAATGCATAGAACTCCAGAACACATTCATTTAATGTGAGTTTTAAATGAATAAATGTAATTAAACAGAATTGCCAAATTAATATGATTATATATTTAATAAACTTTTAAAATTATATCTGATACTGTCCTGCTGGACTTACTATTGGTACAAGCATTTCTGCTTTGCCTACTGCCTACTGAACTTCAAGGCAGATGTGAATTTTCTCTAAGCTGTTATGTTCCATAAGGTGGAAGAGTTAATAAGATTTTACGTGTTTTGGTTTTTGTTGTAATGAAATTAATGTTTTTATGCATTAAATCATTATGTTAAATAGTGACACATGAATGAAAACAAGATGAAAACAACCACTTGGTCCTTCTGCCACTGAAATAAGTAAGGAAGTGAGCATGGAATATTGTGGTAGTTTAAGTAGTAGGCTTGCAAAATAATCTGTTGTGTGATAAGACAGAGGAAAAGTAATTTTGTGAATGAAATCAGGATTTTTTCCATCATAGCCTTTTTTAGGACATTAGAAAGCTAACTGAGATTTTGATATTCTGCCAGATAAGAGAAGTAGAACTGCCTTGAAGCCCCTTAGATGAATAAAAGATGTAAGATCAGGCCAAATGTGAAGAGCAGAGTCCTGCTTTCCCACAGTGCCCTCACGCAGAATACGATATGTTTTCTTAATGCCTTTTTCACAGGATTCTGGTGGAATTAAGAGAGCAGTGCTGTCAAGGCTTTTTAGCTCAGGGGCATTGTGATGAATTGAGAACATGCAGCTCCAACAGGTTACATGGCAGTGCCTCTCAGGAGCTCAGATGTGGGTCAGTACTCTGCCTGTACAGGCACCCTGTCATACCTGTCACAAATGTACCCAGCCTTGTCTCAAAATCGACAAAGCTTTTTTGATTCCTGTGTTTTTTCACAGTGAATGGAAGACTGCTGTAGTGCTTCCAGGAACCAGAGGCTGTCTAACTGCTGTAATAGTTAAGAAACACCTTCTAACTTCTGACACAAATTTATACACTGTTTAATTCACTCCATCTGCATGCTTTTTTATCTTGTATGGAAGTCTTCAGCACCATGTTCCTTGGATGTACATTTTAGTAACTATACCTCCTTTCGGCCTTCATCGTGGTAGGCTTAGTAAGCCAAGCTTCACTAACTGTCATTCATAAAGTAGGCTTTCCATGCATGGGACCATCCTGTTAGCTCTCCTGCATGTATTCCCATAGGAGTTAGCTGTTCTTGAATGTGTGTGATCAGAGCACTGAAAAGAGACAGTTGTCATATTGCAGCAAAACCTCTTTTCCAATCTGTCTTCTAAGTTATTTTGGTTTAACCTGCCTCTGGTGCTCAGTTGTCATTTTTTGACAGTTTATCACATGGAGAGTAACCCTGTCCCCTTTTGCCTTTTTTTGTCTCTTCTGAAAGATTCACATTCTTCTATGCCTTTGCTGAATAACCCTAGTAGTTCATGCTGCTTCTACTATCCCTGCAGTACTCGTTTCAGAACTTGTCACAAATCCAGGTTTTATTTGTTCTGAGTTTTTTTCCCAAAAATGCATACATTATTGTTCCAGATCACATCCATAAGGCCTGGGTTCAGCTCATGTAACAATAGGTACCCCGTTAAGTCTAAGTAAGACTTGGGATCTCCTCATACTTTGAATGGAAAGAGAAAGAGGACTGAATAGAAAACAGGTTCTTTGAATAAATGCATTCCGTCCTCTCAAGTTACATAATGTTAATTTTAGTCCTTTATTTGAGGATTTCCAGGATTTAGAATTTTGCTGAAAAGAGTGAAAATCTTTACCCATTTTTGGATAATTATTGTGCTGCTGCTGTTACTGATCATTTTAATCTGCAGCGGGGCTGTATTATATCATTTAGAACAGTGGTGGTACTCATGCAGACTATTGAATTAGTGTTTTTTTCTCCAACCTCGAAGCTGCCAGCTCTCTCAGTCTCTCCTGCTTCAGCCTCTTCATCTTTGCTGCCCAGGGCTGCACTGGCTCCAGTCAGTCTGTGTCTGTTGCGCTGGGGAGCCCAGCACTGCACATAGCACTCCAGGCATGTCTCACCACTGCTGGAGGGGAGGGATCACCTCCCTGGCGTGCTGGCAATGCTTTTGCAATGCCGCCCAGGCTGCTGTTGGCTGCATGTGTCATGAAGGCAGCATTGCAGAGCTGCTTTCCAGGTAGTCAGCCCCAGGTGTGTACCCATGCCTGGGGTCATTCCTTCCCAGATGCAGTTCTTGTTGAACTTTGTGAGATTGCTCTCTGCTCAGTACTTCAGCCTGTCAAGGTCTGTTTGGATGGTGGCACAACCAGCTGGTGTATCAGGCACTCCTCCCAGTTTTGTACTGCCTGTGAAGTTCCTGAGGGTGTAGCCTGTTTCAGGGTCTAGGACGTTAATGAAGAGGTTGAACAGTGTTTGCCCCAGTTATTGACCCTGAGAGTACTCCACTGGTGACATGCCTTGAGCTGGACTTTGTGCCACTGTTCACAACCCTCTTGGTCTGGCTATTCAGACAGTTTTCCTGCTGGTCATGTATATAACTTGTACTTTGACAGGTTCCTTTTGAGGATGCAATGGGAGACAGTGTCCGGAGGTCGAGGGAGCAGACATGCATGGCTCTCCCCTCTCCCTCCAAGCCAGTCTCTTAAGTGTAGAAGGCTATCAGGTTGCTCAGACTTGATTTCCCTTTGAAAATCCACAATGCCTGCTCCCAGTCACCTTCTTGTCCTTCATGAGGATCAGAACAGTCTTTAGGAAGATTCTGCCTATCACCTTCCATGGGCTTGAGGTGAAGGACTAGGCTCAACATTGCCTTCTCTGAAGAAAAGAGTATTTCTGTTTCCCACCCAGAAACGAACATTCCTTATAGATAAGTTTCTTTTTTGTAGATTTCAGAGTGGTTGTTCTGTGGGTTGGGTTTTTTTTTCTTCCATAAATATTATTATATATGAACGTTCTAAAATATTTAAAAGCAGCAATTTGCAAGGAAGACTAATTGCTAAATGTTGAAATTTTAACATTTTCTTTCTGCATTTTCAAGTGCTTTGGAAAGATTAAAAATTCATAAAGTGAAACAAAAACGAGTGGAAATATAGTATGATATATTGCTTTGAACAGCAGGGCTCTGAGAAAGTTGTATTAATATAGCTATTCTGTCTTCAGACCATGAAATCCTTATGAAGCTTGAATGATGTGATTTTTATTAGTTACTTATAGAAGCAACATTTTGTTCAGATTAATAGGCTTAGGCTACTCTTCAGTATAACAGGAACAAAAGCAATCATGGCTCACATTCACTTTTAAGTTCAGATTAATGAATTTCCAGGATGCTATTCCAGATCTTATTTGTTTTGAAACTGTAACAAATGTTTAGAAATTCAGTGCATGCAGCATGTGGTGAGATGGTATCGAAACAACCCGTTGGTCCCTCAAGGCTGGTTTAGGTTACAGGAAATCTTGTTTCATTTTCTGGTTTTCATAAAGATAGACTTTATTCAGAACTGTTTTCTTACAGATTTATTTGCAGAAAATGCATGCCATAAAAAGTTAGTAGATGAGAAATCTATATGTCTTGTCAAAAATTTGTTTTAGAATATTTTAAAAAGAGAAAGTTTTTAAAACTCAACAATGCAAGGGCTGTCCTTGGTAGCGTCCATAACTCTCTCATCATTAGCAGCTGCTGGAGTAGTACCTTCCTAATAGAAGAGGAACGACTGGAAAACAACATTTTTCTTGAAGGAACTCAGTAGTAGCTCCTATTTTTGTGTAAGTCTCTGGCAGGATTTTGATTATTATTTTTTTTTCTTTTCTGTTAGTTTCTGGATTTTATGTTTATTTGCCCTCATGATGGAAAACAGGCAGGCAAATAAAAAGAAGTGCCAAATTAATTATTTCATTAATAGTCTCATTTTTTTAAAAAGCTTTCCCTGCTACTCCTTAATAACTACTGAAATTTTAGACAATTCAATAACTCACTATGATTCTTTTCTCAATAAGTAGCAGTGTATCTGAACAATTTTTTTCTGCTTTTAAGTGCAGATTTGGAAAAAGGAAAACTGCTCACTGATGTACAGAGTACATGGACAATTTTTATTTGGCAAATGGACAAACAACACAGCTGCTGCTGAAACAGTTTTTCAGATACACTTCTATAGGCATTTACCATTAGACATCACTGAAAACAGTTCAGATTTCTTTGTGGAAATTCTGTATACATTCAACTTGGTATAATGTTCTGTTGGTGAGCATAATGAGGGTTTTTTTTATTATTTTTAAATCTGTGGCAATTTTAAACAAGATGGAAGCAGCTGTTGATTCCTGTAAAGTAGCTACGGTAATTTTTCCTGTGGTTTATAGTATACTGGACCGGACTAAAAACAAATAAATAAGTAGAATCCACCTTATAGAATATTGTGGTATCCCAGTAGATTAAACTTTGGTGTTTGTTTTTTTTTTTCTCCTGTTCGTCATCTGGTCAGTGCATTTAGTTTATCGAATTTCTGAAATTGGGAAATTATTTTGGTTTAGGTCTCGTTTAGTTATCCTATCTCAGATTACAGATCGTCCATCTGATATGTGAGTGTATCAAGGAACTATTTATTAAATACTCTGCCAATAGCACATACAATTGTTAAGTATTCTAGATAGTTTTGCTTTTCAGTGGTGAGGTTGTGATTGTGTGTTATGAATGTTGACAGAAAAAGGAAAAATACTGCGGCTTCAGCCAAGCAGCATATACAGGTAATAAGCAGAGAATAGCTGTGGAAGGCAGAGCTACAGGGATGAAGTAAGGCCTGGTATAAATGTGCAGCACAGGTGGTCTTTCAGGACAAGGTACCACTAAACAGTGTATGTCTGCTAAAGACCACTGCATCAGGTATTCTCTTGATGCTAACTCATTTTATTATATTGTCTGTATCTTGGTTACATATTCAAGACATGGGCCCTTTCCTTTGTAGCCGTGAATGTTAGAAATGCTTTTTTTTTTTCTTTTAGTCGAGAATTAGACTGCAGGGCAGTCACCATAGATTTTCTACTGCCTGTCATCTGGGCTCCACCAAACAGACTCTGCCACTGTGCCTTGCTCCTGTGAAAGAGCACCCAATAGGGATTTCTCCGCAGTTTCCCTGGGGTGAATGGGCAGGCCAAGGTGTATTTGGGAATGTTGTGGTTTCAGAATGTGCACAGGATCTCTGTATTCCTGACACTGATACTCAAAGGGAAGTTAAGGCGTCCATTTCACTGAACACTCCTTATGTCTTGCCACAAGTAGACGTGAATGTTCGCACGGCTTCAATAAATCCCTTGGTGGTGGAGAACAGTATTCCACAGATGACTATAAAGCTTCAGAGACTAGTTGAAAATTATACTAGATGTGCAAGGAGGAACAAAATGCCTGAGGTCTCTGAAGAGGCTGTTGTAGATTAATAAATGGGACAACTGCTGTTTTTCTTTTAGAACCCAGGTCTCACCCTGGTTGCAGTTGTTGGTAGCTTTTTTTTTAGTATAAGAAAATGAGACATAAAGTAATTCTGTGACTGATACAGCAGCTCTTGCTGCTGTTTTGAACTTGCTGTATATTTTAGATTTAGGTACAGGCAACACACTCCAAGAAAAATAATTGGATCCTTAAAAATGTGAGTACATAAAAAGTACAGGGTAAATGTATTTACTTTTGTCTGAAATACTGAACAGCAGAGTACTGGATCCAAGGGACTGAGGCAACTATTATCATCCATTATCTTCTTGTGCTTAAAGGCAAATTTTGCTAATTGCTTTTGCCTGGTGTGAATGCTGATACTTTCAGCATAAACATGGATTTGATGTTCCTTTACTGTGGTTGTACTACATTGCCTCGTGTTCTTAAACGTAGAGTAAGCTACAAACCCCTCATAGACAGAGATTTTGCCAGGCAGAGCAATTTCAAGATGAAAGCTTGTTAGGAGTAAACAAAGTGTTTGCAAGAAATGGAAAGAGGGATTATTTACAAGAAGGTACTACTTCTTGGAGTTCAGGAAAATTAGGGATAAAAGAAAATTGCAAAATCCAAATTGAGCTAAGTCTGGCAACGGATACTGCTATTAGAGTCCATAGTCGTGTAAATGAGAAGAGCATAATGGGAGAAATGAGGCCATGACCCCAGTAGGAACTGAACATAACTAACTACACATTTTCAGCTATGTTGTGTATAGGGACAGAACAGTGGTATAACAGGAACAAAATGTAGTAATATAGTATTGGAGAGCACACTTTGGTTTGGATAGTAGGCTATAATCTGTTATAAATCTAATTCTAGGGGATTTGTCCAGAACTTGTGCTATCAACTTTAAGAATAACATAGCGTACCAAGGCATGGAGGATTTGCTCTGTCACTACCAGTATCAATCATATGATTGTCCAATAGACGTTTAAAAGTATTTATGAATACTGAGCACTAATTACCTACCACTTATAGCTGCCTCTGGTGGACTTGGTCAACTATATCTTGTTTTCCTATTACTCTTTCAGCAGCTTATGTGAAAACAGCAGTGTTTTTAAGTTTAAGGATGGAAGGTATCCCTTTGAAGCCTGATACAAGGACTGTTTCAGGCACCTCCTCTTGTTCATCCTGTGTCAGTGGCCCATACTGCTAATGCTGTAGTGCTAATGCCATTTCATTCCTTTTAAGACACTTCGGGTCCTTGCGGAGGCCCATCTCTGTTTAATTAAAGCTTTACAAAATAAAACTGCTCTGATTAGCAGTTAACATTCCATATTGATTGAATCTTCACTAAAATCAGTGTAGCAACTTTTATTCAGCCTGCTGCTGCATATAAACAGTGTAATAATATTGGTTGTAATGTGCAGCAATGATGTGTCACAGCTGCTCCTGAAGCACAAAATCAGACTCTACAACTCACAGAGAGTTATAAAGCAGGAATGTTTATTACGGGCCCGGGTGCAAGGGGGATCACTCCTCCTAACTTTCACACCGAGGGGTTAAGCAAGCAGATATTTATTACACACAAACATACATATTCATTAGGTTCCTGAGAGAGCATGGGGATATTAGTTAGTTTAGGTACTCATTTTCAGAAGTCTCCTTGCTTTTGGTACTTGCACACTGCCCTCTGATAGTCGTGGGCAGAGATCTTCAAGATGAAGTAAGCCGTCTTCCTCACGGTGCACTTTTCACCTTTGGCACAGTTGGATGCCCCAGTAATCACAATTAGCTGAAACCAGGCATATCTGCAAGTTTATGATAGCTGGCAAAGATTTAGAGCAGTGGGACCTTCGTACAAAATTTACTGCAAGCAGAACAGGATGGGCAGACAAGGAATATCCTAAGCTAGCAGATGTTCGGGAGTCACTGTCTCCAAACTAACTGATAAATTAGAAGGATGATAAGAAAGAATTCACTCATTAGAAAGATAAAAAGAAATAATTCACTTATGTTAGTAAGACTACTGAATTCTGTTGTCACACCACAGACTTACAACACAAACATTGTTCTTTATCTTAGACCAAAGTTATGTTAAAAGTATTTTAACCCTATGTTTCCAGCCACTTGCTTTCCTTATATCACTCCAGTATCATCAGCATTAGGTTTAGCTATTAATGTTTTTTTATTTAATGCCACATTTCTGTGTACTTAGGGATTTACAGAAATCATCACTACAGATCATCTCAAATTTGTTTTAGAAAACGCTGTTTGGTAGCATGTTCATACTACTATTTTATTAGTCTGTGTGTATTTAAGTGTGTGTATTTAAATACATGATTATTTTGTGATTTTATGTCAGAATATTCACATAAATTTAAATTTCCTGGCACAAAAAAAAAATGCAAGGTGATAGTAGTATAAAAGAATTAATTATCATTTTTGTTTCATAGTGAAGATCTGCATATGGATCGCAAAAGACTTCTTCTGGTCCCACTATTTCTGTAGAAGGAGTATTTTATGAGGAGCATGAATACAAGAAATAATTTCCTAAGCAAATGTGTGACTTACTTTGAGAAAGCAGTGTATTTTGTAAATTCATACGCTGGTGAATTGCACTGTACTGGAAATAAATATTAAGTTGCCAATGGAAATTTAGTTTATATACAGCAGTAGTCTTCTCACTTCACCTTATCCATGGGTCTTGGCTGTGTACTTAGGTTGGAATACGTAATGGCATCCTGAATCAGACTAATCTCACAGCTTTCAGCGTTTTCCTCTTCCCTCCTCCCTCATACCTGTCAGCTCCTTTATTTGCATATTAGCACACCGCTTGTGTTAATTATGATTTTTGAAACGAGGAATGAGGTTGTGCAAGGGTGATATTTGTAAATACCGTGTGGTAAAATTGGTGATACATCTCTCCTCTGCTTTTGTGGAAGAAGTACTTTCTGTAGTAAATGGAAAGCGTTGCAAGGTCAGAATCAAAAACAAGGATTGGGACCATATTTTGCCAGTGATGAGTCTCTGTGCACTCTCAGACTACATTATTATCCTCAGTGCTTTGCTAACAAAGGAGCTTTGGGACTTTGCAGAGCTAGTTATTCTGAGAACTCGCTGTCCTCATATGCATTCCTGCCAAAATTTAAAGGCATAGCTGTAAATGCTCAGCACATAGGCTGCTTTCATTAAGGACTGTGGTACAAAGAGCAGTGTAACATGAAGAAGCTTGATTTAATGCTGAGACTGACGGCTGCTCACCTCGTGTTCCACTGCTCATCCCTGCTCCCTTTGTGCTGTGGTTTGCTTCAGCCAGCGTCTCACAGCTGGGCTGGGTAGACAGACCCTATGTGCTGAGAGACTGACGAGCTTAACCTTGGTTTTACTAACATGGAGTTCTTTTTCATTTGGGAATGCAAAGATTTTTTAGCCTCATTGTCTTCCAACAATCATTACCCCTACTGAAATGATCTCAGGGACCCTGAGCCATGAAATACACTTGCAGTTTTACACGGATGTGCAGTTCTTGCTGACATTATTTGAAGTTAAAGTTGCACGGTAACTAATGTTGTGCTGGAGTGAATCATACAATCATAGAACCATAGAATAGTTAGGGCTGGAAAGGACCTTAAGATCATCTAGTTCCAACCCCCCTGCCACGGGCAGGGACACCTCACACTAAACCATGCCACCCAAGGCTATGTCCAACCTGGCCTTGAACACTGCCAGCAATGGAGCAGTCACAGCTTCCCTGGGCAACCCATTCCAGTGCCTCACCACCCTTACAGTAAAGAATTTCTTCCTCATATCCAATCTAAACTTCCCCTGTTGAAGTTTGAACCCCTTACCCCTTCTCCTAACACTACAGTCCCTAATGAAGAGTCCCTCCCCAGCATCCCTATAGCCCCCCTTCAGATACTGGAAGGCTGCTATGAGGTCTCCACGCAGCCTTCTCTTCTCCAGGCTGAAAAGGCCCAACTTTCTCAGCCTATCTTGTTGAACAAGACCGGTCCCAACAGCGATCCCTGAGGGACACCACTCGTTACGGGTCTCCAGCTGGACATTGAGCCATTGAGCACTACTCTTTGCGTGCAGTGGCCATCCAGCCAGTTCTTTATCCACCGAGTGGTCCACCTGTCAAATAGATGTCTCTCCAACTCTGAGACAAGGATGTCATGTATGATAGTGTTAAACGCTTTGCATGTTTCCAAGTAGATGACATCAACTGCTCTACCCCTGTCCATCAGTTCCGTAGCCCCATCATAGAAGGCCACCAGATTGGTCAGGCAGGATTTCCCCTCAGTGAAGCCATGCTGGCTGTCTCCAACCACCTTGTTGTTTTTCATGTACCTCAGCATGCCTTCCAGGAGAATCCTCTCCAAGATTTTGCCAGACACAGAGGTGAGGCTGACTGGTCTGTAGTTCCCCGGCTCATCCATTTTCCCCTTCTTGAAAATGGGGGTTATATTTCCCTTTTTCCAGTCATCGGGAACTTCACCTGACTGCCATGATTTTTCAAATATGATGGACAGTGGCTTAGCAACTTCATTTGCCAGCTCCTTCAGGACCCGCGGATGGATTTCATCAGGTCCCATGGACTTGTATACATTCAGGTTCTTAAGATGGTCTCGAACCAGATCCTCTCCTGCAGTGGGCCCAGGGTCTTCATTCTCACTGTCCCTGCATCTGCCTTCCAAGACTTGAGTGGTGTGGTCAGAGCATTTGCCAGTGAAGACTGAGGCAAAGATGTCGTTAAGAACCTTAGCCTTCTCCAAATCCAGGGTAGCCAGTTCTCCCAATAGGTTCCAGAGGGGCCCATGTTGTCCCTAGTCTTTTATTTGCAGTGTACCTATAGAATTCCTTCCTGTTATCCTTAACATCCCTAGCCAAGTTTAATTCTAAGTGGGCCTTAGCTTTCCTAACCTGGTCCCTAGCTTCCCAGACAACATCCCTGTGTACTTCCCAGGCCGCCTGTCCTTGCTTCCACCTTTTATAAGCCTCTTTTTTCCTTTGAATTTTCCTCAGCAGCTGCTTATCCATCCAAGGAGGTCTCTTGGCCCTCCTGCAGCACTTCCTTCTAGTAGGGATGTATCGCTCCTGAGCTTGCAGCAGGTGATCCTTGAACATTGATCAAGAGTCTTGGGCTCCCCTGCCGTCTAGGGCTATATCCCATAGATACTGAGCAGGTTCCTGCAGATGCCAAAGTCTGCTTTCTTGAAGTCCAGGGCAATGAGCTTGCTGCACGCTCTTCTCACTGTCCTGAGGATCTCGAATTCAACCATCTCATGATCACTTCAATCAAGGCTGGCCTGGAGCATCACATTTCCAAGCAGCCCTTCCCTGTTGGTGAGGATGAGGTTGAGCATGGCACCTCTCCTTGTCGGCTCTTCTGTTACTTGCAGAAGGAAGCTGTCTTCCACAAAATCGAGGAACTTCTTGGATTGCTTGTGCCTGGCCGTACCATCCCTCTGACAGATATCAGGGTGGTTGAAGTCCCCCATGAGAACAAGGGCCTGCGAGCGTGAGCCTGTTCCTATCTGTCTATAGAGCGCTTCATCCACCGAGTTCTCTTGGTCAGGCGGTCTGTAACAGATCCCCACAATAATATCTCCCATCGCTGTTCTCCCTTTAAGCCTGACCCACAAACTCTCTATTGACTGCTCACCTGTCCCCAGACAGAGTTCCATAGTTTCCAGCCTATCCCAAACATAAATAGCAACTCCCCCTCCCCACCTACCGGGCCTGTCTTTCCTAAAGAGCCTGTAACCTTCCATTCCAACACACCAGTCATAGGAGCCATCCCACCGTGTTTCTGTGATGCCTATGATATCATACCCCTGTAGGCGTGCACACATCTCTAACTCCTCTTGTTTGTTGTCCATGCTACAGGCATTTGTATAGAGGCATCTGAGACGAGATCCAATTGAAGGCAGCTCATTGGCTGGAGCAGCTTGAATATCTCTACATTGCTCTGAACGTTTACTATAGGTGCTGGCCAGTGATTGGGTGTTTTGGGATGAAATGATGCCCACCTCCCCCAACACATCTAGTTTAAAGCATCCTTGGCCAGAATCTGTAGTCTCATATTATGCGAGTGTGAATGTGCGCACACAAACATAACTTGTGACCATGAGCTAACCTGCAACAGTAACCACTAATCAGGTGTCAGAACCATCTGGAGCTGCATAGTGTATTATTGGGGCCAGTAGAGGTATGGACAGAGGAGGAAGGATATTTTTTTGCTGTTTAGAGTCACACCTGTAGGCTGACACAGGTTTAAACATCAACTGTAAATGTATGTTTTTTTCATTGCAGTTACTTCTCAGATTAAAACAAAATTGTTAAAACAGCCGTCTGGCCATTTTCACTTGCAGACTCTCTTAGAACCAAGTCATAGTCCTCTCCACTCATGAATTCTTGTTAATAAATTTTGCATCAGCATAGTCATGAGCTCCATACATCCCCAAGGATCATGCTTGCCATTGGAGGAAAGCTCTTGCTTTAATATTCACTTAAATACCAGTTGCTTTGGAAAGGAAGAGGTGCATCTCTTGGGATGTTTTTGGTATACTCATTGTAGTGAATCCCAAACCTTACTTTAGGCTTCCAGAGTTACTGTTGTTAGAAGTAGTCATCTTGGGCTGCAAGTTAATAGTTTTCTAGTTTATCTCTCAGGTTAATAAATGTAAGCTAAAGAAGGTTTCATATTTGCATTCATTTTTGTAGAGAAGTTAAATTTAGCCTCGCTTAAAAAAAAAAAGAGAAAATACTATATGAACATACAAATCAGGTAGGTTTTTGAAGCTCAGTAAGCATAAAGGAAGCAGCATTTTAATCAAAATGAAGAACTGCATCCTAATCACATCTCGCACATGCATATTTCATAAGTATATTTTCTGCAAGGCAAATACCATGTAAGGGATTGCTGTTTATTCAGTTGTGGATCTGCTTAACTTTTTCATCGCAAACTAGGCCCATCACTGATAATGTGTGCATTTTTTGTATTATTTTTCCTTGTCAGTTTTCAACAGATAAATCAACTATTTCCTGTTCAGTTTGTTGGTGTGCTTTTGAAACAAGTCCTTGTTTGAACCTTTAGTTACTGAGACCATGCTGATTTCTGAGGATGAGATAGCACTATGTGATAGGTAAAAGGAGAAATGAGGGAAAACAAAGCTTTATATCTCTTGTATTACACAGAAGAATTAGGCAAGACAAGTCTTGCTTTGATGTAGACTCTCCATTGAACTACACAGTATCTGTGTGTGTGTGAGTGGAGGCCAGGACTGATCTATAGTGAACATTTGACAGGCTGTAGCGGAAGGCTTTAAAAAGGCAGAAAGGGATGATTGTCAGAGACATTCTAAAAAAACACTGGGAAGGCCCACACAGTAACTGCATTCAAACTATAGAGTATGGTCTGTCCTGCCTTATGTCATGTGCTAGCGAAGTGCAGGTAGGCTACAACATCACCTCCTGCAGCTTCAGATCTTCTGGAGATGGGTATCAGTCTGGACTTCTGTTCTTTCAATTCTTCCTCATATCACAACAGAAATGGGAATAGGCTTTATTGGGTAGTTTCAAGGTACATCTTTGAGAAAATCCACACTTCACCTCATGCACAGGCTTGTTTGAGCTCTACACACCGCAGGGGATTTTACTTCCAAGTAACATCTTACAGGCAAGGTGCAGCAAACGTTTTTCTTTGAGCACTAAAAATGGATGTTCTTGCTACCATTCTTTTAACATTCCTGTCATTTGTCCACTCCTTCCCACTGGAAGTTGGCAATCAGTATTTGTGTCTGCTTAAAGCCTTCTTAAAACGTTTGCTATGGGTAGATGCCTATGTAGTATTTAAAAGAAAAGAAATTCAATATTTTTTGTCTACTTTGTTGCTGGACTAGAACACCCCAGATATGGGGCTACTAAAACATTTCAAGAAACCTGTACGAGATCTTGAGGAGAGACAGTGTAGGCTTGCTTGAGATTTAAGGCTCATTACTTAACAGCCAGGGGGGTTTTTGAGAGAATAATGACTTTCCTGAAAATGGGGCTCGGCCCTCTCAGGTGAGTGGAGTCAAGCCAGATTCACTGGGCAGTTTAGCTACAGAAGGATTTACACGCTAGGAAATGGAGGTTAAAGAGTAGCAAAATTGTTGGAGAAAATGGAAAGTTCGAAATTCCAGTTATCACTCTTACTGTTGCTTCATATTTCTGTGATTTTTGGTGATGTGCTGTTGACTGCGATTAAAGAGGATTTTCATAGAATCATAGAATAGTTAGGGTTGGAAAGGACCTTAAGATCATCTAGTTCCAACCCCCCTGCCACGGGCAGGGACACCTCACACTAAACCATGCCACCCAAGGCTCTGTCCAACGTGGCCTTGAACACCGCCAGCGATGGAGCAGTCACAGCTTCCCTGGGCAACCCACTCCAGTGCCTCACCACCCTTACAGTAAAGAATTTCTTCCTCATATCCAATCTAAACTTCCCCTGTTTAAGTTTGAACCCCTTACCCCTTGTCCTAACACTACAGTCCCTCATGAAGAGTCCCTCCCCAGCATCCCTATAGGCCCCCTTCAGATACTGGAAGGCTGCTATGAGGTCTCCACGCAGCCTTCTCTTCTCCAGGCTGAACAGCCCCACCTCTCTCAGCCTATCTTCATACGGGAGGTGCTCCAGTCCCCTGATCATCCTCGTGGCCCTCCTCTGGGTTTGTTCCAACAGTTCCATGTCCTTTTTATGCTGAGGACAACAGAACTGCACACAATACTCCAAGTGAGGTCTCACAAGAGCAGAGTAAAGGGCAGGATCACCTCCCTCGACCTGCTGGTCACGCTCCTTTTGATGCAGCCCAGGATACGGTTGGCTTTCTGGGCTGCAAGCGCACACTGAAGCCAGCTCATGTTCATGTTTTCATCAACCAACACCCCCAAGTCCTTCTCCTTAGGGCTGCTCTGAATCTCTTCTCTGCCCAACCTGTAGCTTTGCCTGGGATTGCTCCCGCCCAGGTGTAGGACCTTGTACTTGTCATGGTTAAACTTCATCAGGTTGGCATCAGCCCACCTCCCAAGCATGTCAAGGTCCCTCTGGATGGCATTCCTTCCCTCCAGTGTATCAACCGAACCACACAGCTTGGTGTCATCGGCAAACTTGCTGAGGGCGCACTCAATCCCACTGTCCATGTCACCGACAAAGGTGTTGAACAAGACCGGTCCCAACAGCGATCCCTGAGGGACACCACTCGTTACGGGTCTCCAGCTGGACATTGAGCCATTGAGCACTACTCTTTGCGTGCAGTGGCCATCCAGCCAGTTCTTTATCCACCGAGTGGTCCACCTGTCAAATAGATGTCTCTCCAACTCTGAGACAAGGATGTCATGTATGATAGTGTCAAACGCTTTGCACGTTTCCAAGTAGATGACATCAACTGCTCTACCCCTGTCCATCAGTTCCGTAGCCCCATCATAGAAGGCCACCAGATTGGTCAGGCAGGATTTCCCCTCAGTGAAGCCATGCTGGCTGTCTCCAACCACCTTGTTGTTTTTCATGTACCTCAGCATGCCTTCCAGGAGAATCCTCTCCAAGACTTTGCCAGGCACAGAGGTGAGGCTGACTGGTCTGTAGTTCCCCGGCTCATCCATTTTCCCCTTCTTGAAAATGGGGGTTTTATTTCCCTTTTTCCAGTCGTCGGGAACTTCACCTGACTGCCATGATTTTTCAAATATGATGGACAGTGGCTTAGCAACTTCATTTGCCAGCTCCTTCAGGACCCGCGGATGGATTTCATCAGGTCCCATGGACTTGTATACATTCAGGTTCCTAAGATGGTCTCGAACCAGATCCTCTCCTGCAGTGGGCCCAGGGTCTTCATTCTCACTGTCCCTGCATCTGCCTTCCAAGACTTGAGTGGTGTGGTCAGAGCATTTGCCAGTGAAGACTGAGGCAAAGATGTCGTTAAGAACCTCAGCCTTCTCCAAATCCAGGGTAGCCAGTTCTCCCAATAGGTTCCAGAGGGGCCCATGTTGTCCCTAGTCTGTCTTTTATTTGCAGTGTACCTATAGAATTCCTTCCTGTTATCCTTAACATCCCTAGCCAAGTTTAATTCTAAGTGGGCCTTAGCTTTCCTAACCTGGTCCCTAGCTTCCCAGACAACATCCCTGTGTTCTTCCCAGGCCACCTGTCCTTGCTTCCACCTTTTATAAGCCTCTTTTTTCCTTTGAATTTTCCTCAGCAGCTCCTTATCCATCCAAGGAGGTCTCCTGGCCCTCCTGCAGCACTTCCTTCTAGTAGGGATGTATCGCTCCTGAGCTTGCAGCAGGTGACCCTTGAATATCGACCACGAGTCTTGGGCCCCCTTGCCCTCTAGGACTATGTCCCATGGAATCTTACTGAGCAGGTTCCTCTTCTAGCTTTATCGCAAAAAAAATTACTGACTGATATAAATGAGAGGACTGTAGTATTTCAAAGCTTGCTGCTGGCATGCCTACCTCCTTGTGTGAAGCACAGCGCAGCTGCCTGGGAGTGGAACTCTACATGGCTCCAGCCTTTGCCCTGTAAAAAGATGAATTTAGATGAAAAGGCTCTTGAGTCTTGGGGTTCACTGTATTTGACAGCAGGACAGCTCATTTGTTCCTGGACTTCTAAAGACAACTGTGACTTTGAGTTCTGTATTAAGGCATTGTAATTAAATAAGTCTCCAAAATTATTTTTTTTTTATGTTAAAAATGTATGCATTCATATGTATTCATACATGAACTCATATACTTTTTCATGTATTCATATCCTTTTTTACATGTATTCATATCTTTTTCATAGATGTATTCATATCCCTTTGTCATTTTGGCATCATAACACACTCTCAGAGAAATGTCTGAGTAAGCTTCAAATCTGCAGTCGTAAGTCTCTGCAGTAAGTTTGCATTTTTCTGGTTTTGTCCTCTTACTCATCCTTCTATGAAGCTTGACTATCTTGAATATTTCACGTCCATCCACATCAGAAAATCATGTTTACTAATATAAATCTTGTACTTTTTCTCACAGTTTCTATAAACAAGTGTAAGGGTTAGGAAAAACTTACCTTTTTGTGGAATGGTTAATTTTCGGTATGGTTGTCCCACAGTTTAATTTCATCAGTAAAAGAGAACTGTATTCCTCCTCCCTGATGCACATATGTGAAAAATACTCCAAACCTTGCAGTCTGTACAGAAATTAGTAACCCTGTTTGTCTAAAAAAAAAGCAAAAGAATTCAGTAGGATGGTCCCTGAATCCAAGGTTGCAGGATAAGGCTACAACTACTTTAACCTAATTTCTCTTTCTAGAATTGTATGTATTGCATGATGTTGGATTGTAGTATTGTAATACTTTGGTTTAAGTTGATCTCATGGAAGAAGAATGTTACCAGTTACCGATCAAAGGTAACTGGAGGGTCTCTTTGTGCAGATGAGTGTGTTTAAATCTGATCAGGTTGTTCAGTGCCATGAAATTGTAGTGAATGGACTGTGGAAAACAGGGAAAGAGAGGAAAAGGTAAACAGAATACGGAGAGGCAAAGGAAGAGCAGAGAAGGTGACATGGTTTTGGGTGACATGGTTTAATGTGAGGTGTCCCTGACCCTGGCAGGGGGGTTGGAACTAGATGATCTTAAGGTCCTTTCCAACCCTAACTATTCTATGATTCTAAGGTGAAAAAAAGTAACAGGAAACAAAACAACCAACCAACCAACCAATGCAAAACCAAAACCAAACCCACCCCCCAAAAAAAAAAACCCAAAACAACACATGCATGGGGGGGGGGGGGGGGATGGGGTGGAGGGGGTGTGAAGAATTGGAAATGGAGTGAGAGCAAAAATCTTCAGAAGTGAGTCATAGAAAATCTCTGAGAGAACCACTGTAAAAAGGTGAAAGTAAGAAAGTGGAAGGAAAAGAAGTCTGTTGGCAGATAAGACTGAGAATAGTTTACTTTACTTGTTCCTGTTTCCTTTCCTATTACCATCCCTATCTTCTAAAGGTTTCTCTTACTACATGGTGATGTCTTCTGTTTCTTTTCTCTTCATACCCCTTCTGTACTGTCTTCTAAGACCACTCAAAGCACTGTCTGATCAAGGCAGATAGCTGACAGTAGCTTGTTCACTGTCAGTTGAGCTGGGTGGGTGCAGTGAGTGGAGCCAGGCTCTTTCCAGCGGTGCCCAGTGATAGGACCAGAAGCGATGGGCGCACATTGAAACACAGGGGGTTCCCTCTGAACATCAGAAAACACTGTCACAGTGAGGGTGACCGAGCACTGGCACAGGCTGCCTAGGGAGGCGATGGGGTCTCCATCTTGGAGACGTCTGGACATCCAGCTCTGGATGACCCTGCTTGAACAGGGGACTTGGACAAGAGAGACCCCAGAGGTCCCTTCCAACCCCCACCAGTGTGTATATCCTGGGTATGAACATGTCATCTGCTGTTGCTTTAAGTAAAGGTGTTAAATATTTTACTGGTCACTCACATTAAAACTTAATTAAGAAACAAATTATGAGCTTGACCTTGAGTTAGTTCTTATGTTGATTGTTTCAGTGTATTGTTTCAGCCCTGTGAGCTTACTGAAGAAGCACACGATGAGCAGACAGTGTATGTCACTGATTTTCCTCATTACATCTGAATGAGTGTTTGCACATAGACAACTGAATTGGGGGAATTTTTTAAGATTCCTTCAGAATTATTTTAGCAAACTGAAATTAACAGTAAAAAGAATATAAGATAAGCAAACTGCTGTCAATATATGAGGAGCCTTTAAGCAATTTCTTGCATATCGCTAACCATCAGACCGGAATATTTATAATATATCAGCTAAAGCTCAATATTTAAGGCATTTAATTGACTGAAAATCACTCTGTGGGAAACTACATGGCCTAAGGGACTTCTTAGATGAATTATCACTTTTAAATTCCATGTATTTGCAGAAGAGTTTTCCCAGGTTGCTTACTGCCTTACAGTCAGTATTATGACTTTATCTTGAGTGTTTTCTTGCTTAAAAGAAATTAGTTAGAGTAACCTAAATTCTGTGTATTACGAATAAATGTTTGCATAGGTGTGACTGTGGTTTTGAACAAAGACTTTTTTTTCCCCTGTTAGCACTGTTTCTAAATACTTTCACTGGTTACTGTCTCTCATTATTTGTACTGGTCTAATTCACAGGCTTTTCTTAAATGATTTCACCAAATATGGTTTATGTAAAACAACTCTTGGAAAAATATCTTGGTATTCATCAAGCACTGGAGTGTTACGATGATGCTTTGCTGAATCTATGATGGTATAATACTGTGCTGTGTATTTACAAACAGGTAGAAAAAATACACTCTTTGATTTCCTTCATCTCAAAAATCTGGGTTCTGAAGTAGGCTAACTACTACAAAGCCACAGGCTGCACAGCTGTAGGAACTTGACTGCTTATAGCTTAATAAATAATACTAGATTTTCAGTGGTATCAAACAAGTGCCTGTAGGTGTAAAAAAGAATAATTTTTCTGCCTACAGACTGAAAAATTCTGTGATCAAAAATACACTTCCGTCTAAGCAAAATGTAGTAGTCAAATAGTTAAGAACTACCGATTTACAGATTGGATTTTAATCAATTTCTGTTTCTATGGTGGTTGAAACCACCTGTTTTTAAAATTACTAAAGAGCATGCTATACTATGTGGAGGCTTTCAGATTGTCTTGGCTGGATTTTTTCGCCTAGCACCTTCAGGGAAAAGAGTATCAAATATCCAGTGTTGATAAATAAAGAACCATTCCATTTCCAGAGTGACTGATTGTTGATACCTTTCTGGTATTTACAGAGCACAAGCGCTTGTGGTTTGTCTTTGTCAATCAGATGATGCTGACATGAGACCATGCTGGGCATTGAGCTTTCTTGGAGGAAGAGGTGTTCTCTCACTCGCACCTGGGCATAATATGCAAGAACCTCACTGCATTTTCTGTCAGATAGGTACAAAAAGAAGCAGCAGACTCTTCAGGTGCATATGTAATACATTCAACAAACATACTGAACTCTAGGCATGTGCTACAAATTGGATGTTAATCTAAGATTCTGTGATGTGAATGAGAGAACATGAGTGAACAAAGTACGAAGAACACTTTAAAAAGAAATACACAATTCTCCAGAGGTTGAATCCGACATCTGAAAACTTTTGATCATTTAACACAAGGGAAGAAATGAGAGGCTACAACAGTTTAGGCTACTGAAAAAAAAAATATTTCTGTCATATCAGGTAATGTAAGTGTTCATGGCATGATTAAGTGAAAATGAGTCTTGTGAGTCTCTGGCTCAAGGGTCATTTAGGTTGAAAGTGAAGCTGATTATTCCTCATGATACAGATGTTATCTTCTGGTGCATGTTCATTTATTACCTATATAAAATTTAATAGGAAATGAAACCTAGTTTAATACATGGTAGATAGGTTGATATTACTATTATAAAAGCACTGTCAGTACTGATGGTGGCTTCAGGAGAAAAAACAAGGATATGGGTAGATGCTAATGATACTGATCTCTCCATCTGCTCTTAGGTACTGACCTTTCAACAGTCCACTCTCCTTATCTCATCAGAAACAAGATGTCCCATTTCTGTGTAAGGTCAGGGAAACAGAAATCAAGGTTTCTTCTGCTGTTGCAAGACTAAGCACTCTGCGTCATGACTTACAGAGTTGTGTGCTGTTATTGCAGGCTGCCACTACTCCTGAGTGTACTTGGGATGTTAGGAGAGCCTGTGGTCAGTAGAGCCGGCCTGAGTTCCTCCAGGACACAGTGTGAGTGCAACAGGACAGAAATTGTGGCTACTGGTACTTTGGGACAGATGGAGCTTGGTAGCAACCAGACTGTAAGCAGAAGTTTCTGGCCTGCTGAATTCCTCTAGTCTTGCATTATCAGTCTCCTGTCAGTGATTCTGCTCTGATTTTCAATGGTCACATACCCTCAGCAATGTGTAGGGGATTGCTTGACAAAATGACAGTTACTCTATTGCCTCAGCAGGAAGATATGGTTTTCTGTAACGTTCCAGGAATTGACCCAAACCATTGAACACTTCAGAAATGAAAAGTAGTAGTCACCAGAAAAAGTTCTCTTGCACACCTTGAAATGCTTTGCTTTCCTGTTGATTTCCCATTTTCTTTCACGGTAATAGGAAGGGTTGTGGTGCTTTTTCTTCTCAGAACAGCTAGACATTTGAATTTGATGGAGCTACCAGAACCTGATCCTTGCTTTCTGTGATATGTTTCTAAGTAGATAGTGGTAAATAGTCAGTTATTTTATGGACTTAACTGAGAAAATCCCATGTATATTTTGCAGAGATGTACACCATTCATGTTCACGTGTAAATCTGAAACACACACAGGAATGTAGAACATAGCACTTTTAGCTTGTGATTACAGTCACAAATATGTTTGATTTTTCCATTAAAATTACCCACTGGTATTTTAAAAACTGATGATAATGCAAGATTGATTTTGGAGGGAATTGAGACAATTTATTCTTCTGTTACTATTAAATAAGTCAACCAGAAATCTGCTCACTTTACACGTGATTAAGGGGCTGTGGACTGAGACAGAATACGGTTGTTTAACCACAGCTGTTTTCACAAGGAGAGGACAACTCATCTTGAAATTTGGCTTTTCCAAGTTAATCACAAATATCTGTTCACTACAAAAATACATGGTTTGTATGCATTTTTAGTCTGTGTTTCCCAGCTCTTTTGAGTGTCACATGGTAGAAAAAGTATTGACAATACCTTAAAGCTCCAGATGCAATTTGCATACTTTGCCTGGGCATGATGGCAAAGTGATCAGGATTTGAGCATCTATATGAGAGGCCTGCATTTAAATTCCCATTGTGGCTGGTTGCATGAGTAGGTGCACTGCTGTCTTGAATGTTTGGTCACTTTTTGTGTATAAATGCAGGCTTCAGAGTTTTTAGCTCTTCATGCCTGATGCTTACTCAATGAGCCAGGCTGGCAGGACACAAGGCACAGGTTTTGCAGTGGCTTAGTGAGAGGTATTTCAGACTTCCATCACAGTTCAGAACAGCCCAGCTTGGTTTATGTCTGTCCTCTCCAGCATCTCTGTGCAAAGCTCAGGGGACTTCAGCCAGCATGAGCTCACCCAGCTGCTTACCAAGTGTTCCCTTGTATTGCCAGATTGGCTGTGCTGAAGTACACTTCCCTGAGCTCAAGCCAGTGTAGGAAGAGTGTTGAGTGTCCAGTTATGGTTGTTACCAATAACGGCATTAATGGAAACTCAGCCTTGCCCTGAGAATGTGTAGTGAGGTTCTTCTTCGGTCCCAGGGGTTAGATAAACATATGAATTGAAAAGATTCAGTGTTTGAAAATAATCGTTCTTCTCAAGCATTTTTTCTTTTTTTCTTTTATGGAACCTTTATTTCTAGGGGAGTAATGCACTGTTTGCATCTGGCCCAATGAAGAAGGATTATTACTGCATGACTTTCCATAGTATCTTAGTATCTTGCTGACACACTGTGCCTAGTTTATGTTGGCGCTGAGCCTGGGTTCTGCAGTCCCGTTATCACAATTTGAGTCTCAAAAATTGCAGATCAGAGACTGGACCTGGCACTGCATTTGAAAGACAGTTTTCTAAGTTTGATTTTATCTTGTTTGGGATGTTTTGATCACAATCCCATGAAAATATTCATGCGTTCTTTCTCTTGACAAGAATAAATAAGAAAATGTTTGATGCTCAGTGGCGTAGCTCTGCACTTCCCTTCTTGGTGGATCTTTTCTTATTTCACACTTTCCTAATCCGATAATTTTTTTACTCCTGTAAACTAGCAGTTTTAAATACCATCACTGGGAAATACCAAACTGCAGTATCATTAAAAAGCTGCATGATAAGTGTGCTGAAAATTCCAGGAAATACCTGCACCTTTGTTGTCTTGTTTTTGTTTTAATTATGATTTCTATAATTTGGTAGTAAAAATGGAGTTTTAAAGGCCTGCTGGGCTTTCCTGGCTAATATTTCACCAAAGCTGATAAACAAAACCTCCCTGCTAGAACATGTGCAGAATTAAGCCAAAAAAGGAATTATGACAAAGAAGGTGGAATTTCCAAACCTAAGATTAATTTATTTTCATTTATTAGCTTTGTAACTTCTATAAACAAAACTACCTTGCTTTGAGCAAGACAGAGAAATAAAAGCAACTCCTCACTAATGCCATCTTCTAGAGGATACCAGAGAAATACGCTATTTTGTATTCTGGATGTTGTGTTTGAGCTATACAAGTCAGCTGCAACATTCAGGTAATGAGGAAGTTTCTTACCTGAGATTGGCACTGAAAATCCTTGAGATGAACATTCCAAGATTTGTGTGCAGATATTCTGCAGCATGGATAAGAACTGGAATTTTTTAGGATTTGTTATATGTGAGGTGTAACACATCCTTAGGGCTTATTGTAACTGGGGCTAAACTTACTGCAGTTCTGAAACATTTGTAAGGAACTTCCTTAATTATGTCTAGTTCACTCTTTGAAAAAGTTTGCAGAATCAGCCTGTAACTTGGAACGTGCATTTGGAAATACCTGCTCCTCCTCCTGCAATGCAAAAGAGTTTATCTAAGAAGTATATGGTTTAGGGTATATCTTTATTGCCTATATGATGACTATATGATTAAAACATCCACGTAACCTATAGTTTTCTAAACTGGTGATAAAATTATCCTGCTAGTTTAGTCAGACTATTGTAAAGCCTCTGAAGCTCTTTTAGTATTCTTGCGCTCATTATATAGTAGTTATATGCAGGACTTTGTCGTTTGTTTACAATATTATCATTCATTATTTGGGTTTATTGATGTGTTATAAGTTCTAATAAAAGGTGTACTATTTTCAAAAAATACAGAAGTGACGTAGGATCCCGTTACCTTTTTTCTCCTGTGTTTTTAATAAAACTTTATTTTAAAGTCACTCAGATACCTTTTGAAATACCAAATCAGATATAAAACCTACATAATAAAGTGGTAAGTTCTTCAGTGTCACCTCCTATTAAGCTTGCTAATTTTTTCATTGAAATAGGCTGAGCAGATGAGCTTCATTAACTTTTGTATGGCTCCAGCTGGTGCAGTCTGGTAAAGACAGCAGGTTTACTGTGTTGAAGGAAACAAAGTGCTTCTCTCTTTACAAATGAAGAAGATCTCAAAAGATACAGGTAGATTTGTGCCTCAGAGGTAAGAATGTTAATTTTTGCAGATTTGAAAAGTACTCTGAACTGTTAGACAGTTCTCCATGCCTCATTCATTGTAAGTACTATGAGCAGCAAAGCCAACAAGATCTGACTGGTGGTGGCTACTGCCAGTGTCTTTTGTGAAAGGACAAGGATCTGTTGTGATTTTATAGCCTTCTGTCCTGGGTGTTCAGCAGTAGCAGTCATTTTTTCTCCTTCTTAATAGCTGGTGCTGTGTTTTTAACTTTCAGCCTGGAAACAGCGCTGATAACACCGATGTTTCTAGTTGCTGCTCAGTAATGTTTAGTCTGACCAAGGACTTTCTGAGTCTCATGCTCTGCCAGGGAGGAGGGGAAGCCGGGAGGAAGCAGAGACAGGACACCTGACCCAAACTAGCCAAAGAGGTATTCCATACCACAGCACATCATGCCCATTATATAAACTGGGGGCAGTTACCCAGAAGGGTTAGATCACTGCTCGGACAGGCTGGGTATCGGTTGGCGGGTGGTGAGTGGTTGTATTCTCTTCCCTTGTTATTTTCTTTATCCTTATTATTACTGGTGGTAGCAGTAGTGGTTTCTGTTATACCTTAGTTACTGGGCTGTTCTGTTCTTAACCCGTGGGAGTTACATTCTTTCGATTCTCTTCCCCATCCCTCTGGGAGCGGGGGGGAGGGGAGGAAAGGGGAGGAGTGAACAAGTGGCTGCGTGGTACTGAGTTACCAGCTGGGCTTAAACCACAACACCTTCTTTGCTGTGACGAATTTTAGTTATGATTCTTGAATGGCATTTAGCATATTCCGTCATGGCCCACACTTTCTACAGATATTGTAGCGTTTAAACTCCCTTGTTACATACATTTGAAGATGCTGATATAAATGATAGTATAAATTGACTTGGTGAATACACTGGTAGCCTAAATTTCCTGGTTCACTGGGATTACAAGCTTCCAGGGAAGCAAGGATACTGGCCGCTTGTCTTATGTTCTGTGCTTTCATTTCCATTGGGATGTAGTTGTGCTTGCCACCTAGGAATGAGCTGTCTGAGTAGAGCCCCATGCTGACAATGTGCCAAGTTTTGCAGCAGGAACAGCTCCTTAGAGCTGGGCCAGGTGAGGATTGGAAGAGTCAGAACAGGCAGTTGTTTTGTCCCTCATTTTTGCTGGGTTCCTGTGCATGGCTTACTTAAACATCTTCTTAAATCAATACCCAGTTCACTGAAGCACTTGTTGTAGCTATTAATATGGACAAATATTTGGTTAATATTAATCTCTTGTCAAAAAACAAGTCAATATTAGAAAGGTTAGTATTTTGTTGGTATAGGTAAAAGCAGCAATAATGAGCACATACAAGTTCTTAATCTTCTAGAGACAGAATTTTGGTTCCAGACCTTTCAGTCTTCACTTGTTAGAACTCTGTTTCATCCTAACTCCTGAGACTGAATTTCCTGGTCTGCTCATTCAGGTTTCCCTGAAGGTGAGTAGGAAAGAAGATGATAAGGAATCAGTGATGGAACGAGAAATGAAGGGCTAAGACAACCCATTGCAGAATGCCTGAGACTATCCAGCATGCAGTGGTATGTGCAAACAGTATTACGAATGGCTCTTGCAGTCATTAATTTTATTACTGTTTGAGAAAGTTCCTCATATACAGGCTGTTTTCTGCTATTGGGTCATAGCTGAGTCACTCAAAGGCATATGCCCTTCAGAAAGGGACAATTGTTTCTTCCCAACTGTTTGGATTGTCCAGTTCTGCAGGCAGTTTTCCATAGCAGTGTGGTATTACTGCTGTCTAGCTCCTGCTGGATTGCAAAACATTTGCTTCTCTCCAATACATTACATACATTTTGCAGCATCTAAAATAGGAGTGATTACCGGGCACAATGTTACACTTACTGGATTTGTTCAGTGATCAGGTATGATCACCCTAATACAGCTGCATTACGAGTGTTCTACTGCTAGTAGAGCTGCACAGCAAAATTGAAAGCATTCATAGCGTGCTGATCCATGAATTACGTCCACAGCCCACTGTGCTATTAGAAAGCAGTGAAGGAGATATACTGAAGAATTGCCTCCTTGCTTGCTGTATGTTTCCTCCTAGCAATTTGGTGAGCCAGTGGCTGCTCAATTCAAGTGACGTTGTGGAGTGTCCTGTCTCAAGAGAGCAATTACACCACACTTAGCAGAATATCTTACTCTTCATGCTGTCTAGAACTGAGCTTCTCTACACTTTGGTAGCTGCACATTTTGCTACAATCTGCCTTGCTATTCACTAGAGAAATAACATCTTCCTGACTAGCACTGTCCCTTTCTTCTCCTTGTACACACTGCATGCTTAATATCTCTTCCCTTTCAGCATTGCCATCCCAAAATTATTATTTTATAATTGATGGTTTCTCTTCTGTTTTGTCTCACTTTGGACATTTCCAGAATAACAGCACATAGTCATCTCTGGTAGCGTGCACACAACACAGCCCAGACAGATGCATTCTTGTCTCCCAGACGTGTTGTTTATTGCTAGCCTCACTGCAGGGCTGACACTACTTTCTCTTCCCATCGGTATGCTGTTTATAGGCTTCTGAAAGCCTTGTGGAAGGAGGCACACTATGGTTATACATCACCAGTGGATACTTTGGAGCTTACTTTTAGCTCCATTTGTCTATCATTAATTCTGTAATTCTCCAAAACCATTCAGTTCATTGCAGTCTCAATTTCCTGCCTGTATTTACAGCAAGGAAGCAAAAACCTGAAGTTAGGAAGCTCTGATAATGGGCAGTGCTTAATACCAGGTGATCTGCACAGAGTGGTGCTACCTCACAGAGGGAGACACTGCAAGTAATAGTAACCCATTGGTTTCAAAGGGAGCATCTGCACAGCAAGATTCTCCTTTGCTTGAGTTAGAGCTGGTGCAGTCTATCCCATAATCAGCATGTAAGTTAAATCATATTTTTAGGTTTAACGGAATTACTCCTGATTTACATTGCTCTAATTGCTCCAAATCAGTAAGCACCCTTTTCCTACAGCGAAGCAATAGAGCTGCAGTGGAAATGGATTAAATATCAGAGTATCTACCTTTTATTAGAAGCCACCCTTGATTTAATTCATCTGAGGCAAACAACTAGATGAAATAATTAGCTGCAGTTTAACCATGTTGTATCTGAAAGGGATGTCTGAGTCTGATAGACCAAAAATTATCGTTAGACATCTTTTTAAAAATCTGTTAAAAAAAATCTAGAAAAAAGTAAAACATTTTCTTTCCCATGCTTTTGAGGAATAAATTGCAAAGACATTCATGGAATTTTATATATATACATTTCTGTCTGGCACAGAGGTTATATTGCCTTCTGAAATGAAATATTTGTACAGCTGCTGTAATAACCTTGTCTCTAGAGTGACAAAAGGAAGCAAATCCATAACTCAAAGCTTAGCTTAGCGCAAGGTATGAAAATAAAATGTGACCCATACCCTAAGAAGGATAAATCTTTAATACTCCATTTATTGGTTGTATTTTATGAAGGTGAATATTTGATACTTGTTACAAGCATTTCTGAATTGTTACATGCAACGTGTGTCTTAGAAGGACTTTCATAGCCTGTCGAGTAGTGCTGACTCTTCCTTTAAAGATACCATTGTGCAGTACTGTTCGAATTGAGGCCAGAGAAGAGATTTCTATGCCTAATGTATTTTGTGTTTGTGTTCATTCCTTACAGAACAGAATTCACAGTAGAATAAGGAATATATACCTGTACTGCAAACAATAGTTTTTATTAGGAACCTCCCATAATTAAGGAGGCTAAAAGCAGAGAAGAAAGGGAATAGGTAGTAAGGATCTTAATCTACAAATTCATGCCTGCCTTGACACAGTCCAAACCAGGAGATGGCAGTAGACAGAATTTTCGTTTTCTTTTCTCTTGGTTTCTGCATGGTCATTACCTGTGGCTTTCTGACAGTGCTGTGTTATTCCATTCTAGCACTATTTCTTCAGAAAATTTGAGAGAAGGCAGGTTGTGATAACACTGCCTGCCTCTCTGCTCATGTACCTCTCCTTGCCACCCTCAGAACTAGTTGAGTCTGTTCACGAGTAATTTCAGGGAAATTGGGAGTGAAATTGCAATCAAAAAGGTACTGTTCCTGTAAGTTTTGAAAGACTGCAGTATAAACTCATCCTTCGGAAGAGTTCAGTGAATATAATTCAGATTCATTTGCCCCAGCCACAAGAGAAG
Organism: Ara ararauna; assembly: GCA_028858755.1. Taxonomy (NCBI): domain Eukaryota; kingdom Metazoa; phylum Chordata; class Aves; order Psittaciformes; family Psittacidae; genus Ara; species Ara ararauna. The sequence continues at coordinate 26,054,333 of CM054382.1, read as the reverse complement.
TTTCGGAGCTTAGATCTTACTGAGTGTGTGAGTCAATTAGCTGGAGGCACAGCTGTATGGAAAATCATACTCCTCTGTAGAGATGCATGCTTCTTACTACAACCAAATTGTCTCTTTAAAGATGAAGCTGGTCTTTCTGTATATATTTTATTGGAATTTATCAGTCATGTTAAAGAAAGATAGATAAGAAGGGAAGCTTGAATTCATCCTTCCTGAGATCTTCAGTCTTTAACTATGAAATGACCAGAGGAAGGAATATTTCACCATACTGTAAGTTAAGGTAAAAACTGCCACAGAGGTGCAAGGTGCTGTTCATATGATAAAATACATTCTGTGGGAAGATAAACTAAAGTGAGTAATACATTATTTGCCTTGGATGGATATGACTGTAAATAAAAGTTACTTTCTTCTTAACGACACTCATGAGCATTTCATTCCAAATACAAATGCAAGGCACAGAATGAACTACTTTTACCAAAGTGTCCAAAAAGCTACAGAGAAATACTGAGGCACAGCCAACAAAGCAAGGGCAGTAAAGTATGTGAAGAGAATTGTGCTAGGGGACTTTCAGGAAATTTGTTGTTGATATCTGCTGTCAGGGCTATTGGACACCCAGTGACTCAGGATACAGGATACAGACTAAGGATACATAATGAGTCAGCATGCAGGAGAAAAATTTTCCAAAGTAGGGAAAATAAATTTCCCAAACATCATTAAAAGCGTTTCTAAGCACCCGACAGTAATGTCGCAAGAGCAAATGAAGGTGACACAGGCAATGGAAACAGGGAATTTAAGAACGAAAATCACGTGTCAGGAAGCAGTAAGATATGCCAGAGTGAAGGAAGCTGGTTTCCTGCAGTTTAGCATCCAGATTAACTGAAATTTCAGCTGAAGCCTTCTTTATGGTTGGAGTATTTATAAAGCCTCTGCTTTGTGTTCACTAGTTTCTGGTGAAGAGGGAGCTCTACTGCAGCCTGCTGTGACCTGTCTCCTCCAATCAGCTGCTGATTGTCATAAAGCTTGTGGGAACTTCATAGCTTTGACACCTTCAGATAGAGATAAAAATGATAATTTTGTCAAAAGAAATTGAGGAATGGGACGTGAGGAAGAGAGGATCATCTACATGCGTATATCCACACTCAGGCGGCATTCTCATGTGTTTCCTGAGGGAACCAGGTTAAAATATTCACCAAACAAAGGTAAATTATGCTTCTTTCTCTTCTTATCTCTTGACTGTGCTTCTGATGAGACTCACACTGTTAATCTAAAATTTAGAGCACTGTTCTTATTTTAAAGTTGACTAGCAGGAGAAGAGGTGACTGTGATTTGTGAATAGAAGGAAATGAGCCCTGGCCTTTAGCTGGCACAGCACAGATCAACAGTCAGTAGTAAAACAGGCCAGATAAATCACAAAAGCCAAGTTAAATCCTGTACAGTTAAAGGCCAGATCCATGACTGTGCCTTATGTGAAGGGCAGGATGGATGTTTCTCTTGCAAATTTCTGACATGAGGATTGGCAGTCGGTCCTGAGAAATCATGAAGAAACCTCAGAAGAGAGACAGCTGCGACGTGAAAGGGAGAATGGAGAGGCAAAGACCCCTGGTCAGGCTGAAAAGGAGAAGCGTGGCTTAGCAACAGGCCCTGCACTGAGGACAGTTCTGTGGCTGTACAGGGCATGTAGGGTTGACTGGGGGAGCTAGCCTGGTTTGGGGCATAAGCCTTTCTGGTGCCATGGCAAGGCAGCTTGGAGATGACAAGCAAAGGAGGGGTTATTCATGTAAGTTGTCATTGCCCTTAGCTCTGATCCTTGTATCGTGGGCTCTTGTCACACAATATTGATGCAGCCATGCATTCTCTTCCACTGCCTGTCCTATCTGGGACTCCGGCACCTCTGAGAATCTCTGCCTCCAACTCTGCCCTGCCCAAGCAGGAGGAAGACAGCTGAGCAGTCCAGCTTTTGGCTTGACACAGCTAACACATTTCAAAGTGGGAAGAACTGAGCAAGGATCGGGTTGTTAATTACCCAGATTTCTATCTGACTGGATTTGTAATGTTATTCAGACTACCAAGTAGTTGCAGCAGCCTTACAGTATTACCCTTAATCAGAAAATATTTGTCCTGCAGCCCCATCGTGTATTTAAACTCAAAGTGGTGCCACAAAGAAAGGGGAGGCGGAGTCCTTCAAGGATTGCATTGCACTTACCTGTCCACTTAATATCTGGGTGTGGGAAATTTTGTCACCTCATAAGTTTCGCCAGTATAGCACTTCCTCAGGAGAAAACATTTGTAATGTGCCAGAATGCACCTGTCTGTGATTCTCTCCCTATGTTCAACTAAAGCAGACAGTCAGCATTTGAATCATGTGGAGAATTAAAGTTTTATAAGCCCCAGACTGAGCTGAGATACTACAGAGGCAGGCACCACCTGGCTAATGTGCATGGCAGGTACCTGTCATTAATGAAAGGTTGTCAGTAAGTAACTACACAGTTAGCATCCATGTGCAGTGTATGCACATCCACGCACACACAGTGGGAGTAGGAATACAAAAATGCAAAGCAGACGCCACTTCTGCTTCATCTTCGTAAAAGGCTCTTGCGGCTTTTCCCTGTGCTAAGCTTGTAGTACTGAAGTGCAAAAGAATACAAGCAGCTCTCTGGGTAGTGATACACAGCCCTGGAGCAGCCGTCGTGGGCTTTGCGGGAATGACATTTACAGCTGACATCAGATCTGAGTGTTTGCATTGGATTTCAGTGTCAGCATCGGAGGTGTGGCTTAGCAGGGACACTGTTTCAGTCTTCTGATTCAGCTGAGGCAGTTCCCTCCTAGAAGATACTCACTCCCCTTGGCTCTGCTATCCTGCTTGAATCTGACTCCTCCCTCCTGCAGCTCAGAGCCGCACAGGGTGAATCCAGCAGCCTCTCATTTCTGCTGTTTCTCCCTGAGCTACTAGAGCTCGGACGTGCCTGATGTTCTGCCTTCATTTCAACTGAACTCGTGAGTAAAGGCACCTTGCCTGATACCTGTCAAAACTGAATGGCATGTTATTACCTGGAGAACCTGAATTAACCGTCTTCCAGTACTGAAAAGATTTTGAAGAATTGCTTTCTTTTTTTTTTTTTTTCAGCACCTTTGATACTTCATTGTTGCCTGATTTTTTGAGAGCATGAGTTGTTCTGGTTATCAAGGATGCTTTCACCTGAATATTTCTTCATCAGCTGCCATGAAAGAGGGTCTAGGAAAACAAAGAAACTTGTGAAACAAAGAAACTTGCAATGTGGAGCTTACAGTCCTGATTTCAGCTAACAAAAGCTTGGAGAAGGCAAAGAAAAAGATTTACCAAGGACAATGTCAGTAACGCCCAGTAATTTGTCACTTAGTGGGATGAGCTCCTTCACTGAAAATCGTAGCGTTATGGATAAGCCTCGCGAGCAGAGAACTTTGCATGTTTTTCTATTCTGCTTGACTTTTATCGTTGCATTCACAGCACTTCTGGGCAGCATTTATTCACTAGTTTCCCTGCTGAAAATACAAACCAGAACCACGGTTTCAATGATCGTGACCTCTTTGTCAATAGATGATTTGATCAGCATTGTGCCAGTGATTATTTTCATGCTCTCCCAGTGGTCAAGTGATGTCCTCCCCCAGCCTCTGTGCACAGCCTCAGCTCTTATATATTTATTCCAGGGCATTTCTAGCAACCTGAAAGGATCTCTTATAGTTTCTTACAACTTTTACACCATCAGCAAAACTGAAACAATGAGCTGCAGCACTTCCAAGCAACGAGTGAATATGGTATGGGCCATTCTTACCATTTGGATTGTCAGTTTGCTAATCTGTATTTTGCCTCTTTGTGGTTGGGGCAAGTACATCCCTACCTCCTGGGGCTGCTTCACTGACTGTGCCAGTTCCTACGTCTTGTTTTTATTTATTGTCTACTCACTGTGCTTTTGCCTCCTCACAGTGCTGTCTGTTCCTCTAACTTACCAGCTGTTGTGCTCAGAGGAGCAACAGCTATTACACGGTGATTACCAGGAAGTCTCTGGAGGCTATATCACCCCTGGGACGCCTGCAGGCTGCAGTACTGCTCCTCCATCTCTGACACCAGTGGACCCTGTGGATAAAACCCTGAAGCATTTCCAAAACACATGTCCAATCTCAGAGGCAGTTTTTAGAAAAGGTGTGGCTGAAAGCAGCGCACTTGAGCACCACTGCATGAGCAGCATACAGAGCAGGAGCTTCATGGTCGGCTTTGCCCAGAAAAGATTCTCACTGATTCTTGCATTGACAAAAGTCATCCTCTGGCTTCCAATGATGGTAACGTGTCAGATTGCTTTACTTTCTTGTGTTTACTTACATTTAAATAAGATGCGAGTTGGTGTGCCATGTATTGAAACAGATGAACAGTAGCCACTGCAGTTGCTCATCATAGTCTGTGCCAGCAAAAGTCTTTTTAAGCAGGTCTTTGTCACTACATGGATTTAACTGGCTTTCAGTGGGTTTGGCAGAACCTGATTCAGCATTACGTTACCCTATCACTACATCATTTGTATCACCTGAACAAAGGGATGGATAAGATCCACCCTTTTGTACTATCAGCTGTCTGACAAGTGTTTGTTCATTGTTCTGGGATCTGTGAATTGAACTAAGGTAGCTCTTCTGTCCCTCATCACAGCTGTGAGCCACATTCTTTGCCAGACTGGTTAAAAAAATAGGAGTTTGTTAGAAAAGTGAGGTTTGCTTTCATCTTTTGAATCTCTGTAGCATGGGGAGAGGTAAGGGGAAGTGCTGTCCGTGTGCATGCACTGGTATATTTGGGAACAGGTACATTCATGTGTAACTGAAGTCTGTTTTGAACACAGAAAATGGGTTTTACAACTGTCACTGTGATGTGTACAAATTCAGCATACAAGCTTCTCGATTCTTGGTTAGAAACCAAACCATTAGGCTCAACAAACACTAATGACAACCCATGTCTTTTAGTTGTGTCATATTCATAGTGTGATGTTCTGTTTATTCCTGGAAGTACCTAATGTGCCTGAAGCAATTTAAATTTCAAAATGCGTTGTTTTTCAGATACAAATGGTTGTCCAGCACATCACTGATTTCCAGAGCCTTTCATTTGAGATGCTTAGCTTCCTGCTGACTTTGCTGGCTGCCACAGTCACCCCATTATTCGTCATGTCAGAACACTGGATCCACCTGCCCTGTGGCTGCATCATTAATTGTGGGAGGAATTCTTATGCAATGTCTTCAGAAGGATTCAAAAGTAAGTTCAGAAGGGTGACACTCAGCTGGGATGTATCTTGTAGTAAAGAGGGTAGAAAGTTAGTATCAGTAGCAGGACTTCATACTCCTTGAAATCGTTTACCTGAATTATGTAGATATTATTCATAACAGTGTATGAGACATTAATGTGAGGCAGTTGGACGGAAATGATAGATGCTGAGGCACAGAAGCTTGGCTGATTTTCTCATTTCACTGCCAGATCTTCTAGCAGAGTCTGATGGACTCTGAATCCTAGCTTTGCTCTCCTCGCCTACATTGGGAAAGATGTCTCTACCAAAATCTGACTTCCACTAATCAAATACATGAAACATGCTAAGCATGTTTAATGTGATGGGGTAAAAAAACCATGCTGATTGCAAGCAAGTTATAAGGAGAGGAGCTATTCCTTGTAGTAACCAGAAATCCCAGCAACATCAATAAGCAAATGGCAAAGGACATGATTTATGACAGGGGCCTGTATCTCAGCATGTTCATGCTGCTTATTGAAAGCTGAGGAGCTCCTACACAGTTTTTGGTGAAAAATATTTCTGTCCATGTTAACGAAGTTTACCTTGGTGTAAGAGGGGATGCCAGACGTTCACTGGTAACTTTGGAATCTTCTAAAGCCCTGTTTTTCTCTGGGCCTCCTTGTAGAACCTGCTGGAGGAACAGAATAGTCAGTTGTCAGGGACCTACAAGGATCATCTAGTCCAACTGCAAGAGTGAAGAGCTAAATGCTCCTGAGGATCTGGGTGTTGTTTCCCATTCTCTGGAGTTGAAGTTTTCTAACATTGGTGGATGAATCCCTGACATTCACTGCATGTTTAGGGAGAAGGAAAGCTACTGAATCCTAGAGAAAAGTCATTCTCTTTCAAGACTTTCACTTGCTTTGGACACATTCTTCAAGCGCAGAATGGCTTGCACTGCATCTGATGCCATTTTAACTGCTTTCCCGGAGGGGATGGCTGCAGTTCACCAAGAAGGGAGTTTATTTCAGTTGGGTTTAATGGTGATATTTAGAGAGATGAATGTACAATGGACAGAAAAGTATTATAAAATTATTTAAAATAAATTTGTGACTTTTAGATACTTGTACTGAAGACTGTTCTCAACTTTTAATGCACTGACTTCTCAGGTCAGAATTTAACCCATAATTATTTATGATCTCGTAAGCACACACTGTTAAGTAGAAGTAGAGGTTGTATAAGTGTATCCTCATACCTTTCATTTTCTAATTTAGCATGAAATTTTTGGTGGGAAGATTATTTTATTAGTTAAATAATAGGCACTTTCACTTACTACATGAAGTAGGATGAAAAGGGGGAGAAGGAAGGATCTCAAGTGATTTCTGATCACCAGAGGCAGAAGAATGAAAGAGTATAAGTATTGATAGAGAATTTTTATTGAATTGTTCAATTACTGTAAAAGATTAGTTGGAGCATTCAATTTAGTATGGAGGATACTAAAAAATCAGTGTAAATACTACAGATATATATTTTTATTGTAAAATTCTGTTTTTCTTGCTTGACTGTCGATATCGAAGGTTAGTTACAGATTCACAGAAATATTTTCTGTTTTGTACAGTTTTTCACCTTTAGGAATATAGCTGAAACAAGCTGTGAAAAAAAGAATATTACAAATTTAAATACTTTCTTTTTGTGTGTATCCTATAAAACATCATACATCATGTGATTTTCAAAATGGCAGATAATCTAGCATTTTCTGGGAATCCATTAACTTTGGAATTTCTGAATTCTTTAAGAAGGCAGTATAATAACTTGCTATCTGAGAAGTCTGTCTTCTCAACAGCTCGTTCTTTTTATGAATTGAAAATTGTCTGTTTCAAGCAGCAATTAAATAGTTTATTCCATGTTTTAGAGTGTAGTTTTCATTCTGTATGTAATCTCTTTTTTTTCCTTGGTTTTGACTCTTTAACATGACATTTCTTCCTTTTCTGCTTAGCCAAACGTAGAGGTTTCGAATTCAACCTGTCATTCCAGCAAGGTTATGGAATCTACAGAATCTCCCACGAAAATCACCACCACCACCACAGAGAGGATGGTCAGTCTACATCTTGTCACAACCTGGTGGGTGATGACAGCAATAACTCTAAAGAACCTGGGAGCAGAAGCACTGACCTCCCCCACTGTGGGACAGCAGCATTCAGCATCCTGGCCCTGGCAGAATGCTCCCAGGATGTCCCACCAGGACCAGTGGCCAGGCAGGATTCCAGCAAGGAGGGGGGCACCAACCTGCTCCTTCCTGACAAATGGGGAACACTTGACAGAGAAGAGGGCAGAAATACTGAGCAGTCAACTTTCTTTGAAGGACCAGAAAGGAGGCTGTCACAGGAGGAAAGCTGTAAACCTGAACTCACAGATTGGGAATGGTGCAGGAGTAAATCAGAAAGGACCCCTCGGCAGGTAAAATACTTATTTGCCCTTATTTTTTTCTGATAATACGAATTACCTTACAAAAAATATGAATAATTTTTGCTTACATTGAAATTATTATTAGTCTCATTGGTACTTTTAGTTACTTTTAGTAAAAATCGTACTTAGCATTGTATATTTTAGTAACTGCACACATATTTGCAGATTCTGATCCTGCAATAATTTCTCACTTGCCATCTTAATCATGGGTATTTAATTATTATAATGATGATTTTGTGTGCACCTGCATGATCTCCGTATAGTAAGAATTCAGTATGAGTTATGTTAATTCATCTTAATGAAAAGGAATTTTCTTTCCAAAAAATTACATTTTCAAGAGTATTTTCAAGCATCTGGGGACTTTTTGTCATGCTAACATTTTGGGGAAAGAAGAGAACTGCAAACCCCAGCAGGAATGGTAAGTCCTACAGAGAAATGCAGATTTCAATCTGGGCACAAAGATTCCTTTTAGATTCAAGCAAAAAGATCCCAAACATTATATCGTTCATCCTTTTCCTTTAGACTGTGAATAGTTATTGGGAAGAAGAAATTCTGAGAAATTTCTCAGTTTTCAGAAGCTCGGAGGGAAAAGTGAAGGTGGAGTCTTAATACATTAGCGCTTCAATTGAAAGACTTGTTAAAGGTGCCTGTAATCTCAGCTTGCGCAGTTCTTTGTGCAGAGGTTCTCTATCTCCTCTCTCGTATTTGCTGTACATTGTATTGAATCCAACAGAGCTTTCCACAGCTTGGGAGAAAGGGAATATCAAGAACTGTAGGATTTAAGGACATGCCATCTAAAATTAATAGAATGCTCCAATCTTGCGATGTAACTCTAACCAAGAGGGGTGGCCTGCTGAATGTGCCACCATTGCTACAAAAGCTGGGTTTTGCTTTCAGTTATTGCAGGGCTATGGCCTGTTCCTAGTGCAGAATCTTCAGTTACCTACTCCTTGCCATGCTGACAGTGGCACATCAAAAACAGTGGGATCACTGATTTCCTCAGCTTGGAGGCATTTTGGTTATGCTATGAGAAACGTTGTTGTTACTGCCCATGTGGGAGTGTCTGTACTGACTTCTGGCTGGAGCTGGGCTCAATATTAAAGGACAGCTGTGAGGGAGAATTTCCCCAAACTGCTGTTTGTAGAATAGCAGAATGAAACTGGATCCAGCAAAAGGACTGCTATTATCTCATGTAAGAACATAGGCTTAAAGGAGAACTGACAAACTTTACTTTTGTTTTCTATAATCAGTTTTGTTTAAGGGGAATAATGTCACAACAGTTACTGCAGGTTTAATGTTCTTAATGAATGGAGAGATTGTTAGCCATTCCTTGTCACCAGACAATAAGTATGAGGGTTTTCTGTCTCCCACAAACTCATGATTATAAACCAAAGGCTGAGAGCTGGCTTCAGGCACAGAGTGAGCCTGCAGTGTGATCTCTGTAGTGGAAATTGAAATGAGCAACAGCTCTTGATCCTGGTGGAATTCATGTGCTGCTTTCATCATATAGTGGACTCAAAAAAGCATCTCAGAGTAGCCTAAGGAGTGAGGACAGGTAATATACTACATTGTGCAGTTATCTGCTCCTTCTCTGTGCACCTTTCCTGTGCTATGGAATTTGCGCTTCAGTACATTGTTTTAGTCTGCATAAATAGTGTATATAATGGTCTTCTGGCAGCATAGATGCATCCCTATTTTCAAGATAAATCCAGGTAGGTCTGTATACATGTAAGTGCAGTTTTCATGTTTTCTAGGTGACACAGTCCCATGTTCACATAGCTGCTGTAAATTGCCTCTGAGGCAATTAAAATGTCAGTTCTGCCTGCTCACCTTTGGAAGTTTCCCTTGGTGGAATACAAAAAGAGGCAGTATTGGCTTTCAATTTGTTATGCATAAGCAACCAGAAAATATATGTAAAAGGACTAAACCAAAGAACGTTGAAGTCGTTTAAAAATATTTTATTACTATTTGAGTAATAATAGTAATATTATTTGAAGTTGACTTTCATTTTATTTTTTATTTCTTTTTTTTTATTTCATTTTCATTTTATTATTCACAAGCTTTTGTAGTATGTGGCAAAAGCACTGTTTTTCTTCTGCTGTATTTGCCTACTGAAGCACATGTTGACAGGACTAGGTAGACTGTCGTGCTTTTGTAGCATTTCCTCTAGAACCATGGCTTCTGTTAATCTTTCCAAGGTGTCACTCCAGTGAACTCTTAAGTCAGTACAGTCTCCCCTGTTTATTAGAATTCTGGTATCTGCTAATACATAGAACCCCAGCCGTTCCTCCCACCACAACCCTGAGCTGATGCAGGAGGCCAGAGCATGATAAAGTCAGAAGCCAAAGCCAGTCTGCCTGGCTAAATGTTCACTGGGTTCTGAGGGTTTGAATCTGCACTGTAGAACTCAGTAGACATTTGGCATTACAGTCGGTGGGAGTGGTATAAAAGCCTTTGTGAAGTCCACAAGAAAGGAGCTGCAGAAGGCCATAGGTTGGAAAGCACCTCTGGAAGTCACCTCATTCACCTTCCTGCTCCAAGCAGGGCTGACTTCACAGCTAGACCAACTTATTCTCAACCCTTGGTACATATATAGGGAAGAATCAGAAGATGTATCTTATATCTAAATAAGGGAGTCCCTCTCCCTCTGATAAACACAAGTTTATCATTTGAGTCAAAGTAGGAATTTGTTTGATATTTCAAATCTAACTGATGATCCTTTTCATGAAAGGCAAATGTTCACTCTGTTGCCCTGTGCAGTGATGAATTACTGCATTTGTAGGCAAAAGAAAATGATGACTCAACCTGGTTTTAGTCTACTAGTTCATGCTAACCCCTTGGTGCCATGTATAGTCCATTTAATAAAGTCAGTATATCACTAGGTTCATCCTTTCAGTGGGTGCTCTTGTGGCCATTTCCTTGTGGCTCTCCTTCCAGTAGTTTCCAGATGGTGTTTAAAAACAAAAATAAAAAATTCCTTTTCCCATCTCCTGTGTCTGACATTTCAAATTGCTAGACCTATGACTTCCATTACAGCAGGTATGAGCTTTTCTGTGAAGCAGCTGCAATGACTGCATGTGGATGGCTTTATTTGTCACTTTGGGGCATACTTCTTCACTACTTGCACTACAAGGAATCACAATTCATGCTTTTCTGACCTTTTCCAAGTTACAACCCAGTGCACAGTTGCCAGGCATTAAGACTGCTATGGTCTAAAAGTTCAAGGCTTCTGAGTTACAGATCTCACTGTTTCTGACATTCAGCATGAGTTTCCAGAGATTCAGGGCATTGACATTTGCTTTGCTGCTGAAAAAGGGCAGAATATGCAACCCCAGTAAGCATATTAAAAATAACTCTAATGCATTTCTCAAAATTATGTTGGATGAAAAGATAAATTTGGACCAAACATTAAGTAAGTTGAAAGCCATGCCTTTTATTTATCCTAAGTCTGTAAGTATCTAAGAAAAGTCACTTTATCCTCATCACTCTCCATTTCTCACCTTGGTTAAAATAGGAGTCATTCCCTAGCATTTATTAGCTGTGTACTTCTGCTTAAATTGTCAAGTAAGCTAGGCAACTGGAAGGAGGTACCAAACCTTAAAAAGAAATGGATTCTTATCCTAATAGGATAAAAGTTCCTCATCTTCAGTATTTTCAGACTATAAATGCTTGATAACAGAAATAAATGTAGATGTTCTATTTGAGTACTTCCAGCTTTCTTTTCAACAGGCAGAACTGCTTGTAATCACTTGCAGTAGGAGGAAGAATATCATTTACACCTGCATTTTCAGCTTAGCTGTTAAGTGATATAGTAAATATGTCCTTAACTGCTGAATTTCCACATTGTAAAGTAGTGCAAGTAGTGATAGGATAGGAGATGACTAATGACTTTAGTAATGACTTTAAACTGACAGAGGGGGAATTTAGATTAGAACTTAGGAAGAAAGTCTTCCCTGTGAGGGTGGTGAGGCGCTGGCACAGGTTGCCCAGAGAAGCTGTGGCTGCTCCATCCCTGGAAGTGTTCAAGGCCAGGTTGGACGGGGCTTGGAGCAACCTGGTCTAGGGGAAGGTGTCCCTGCTGATGGCAGGGGGGTTAGAACTGGGTGATCTTGAAGGTCCTTTCCAACCCAGACCATTCTGTGATTTTGTAATTAAGTCAGATCTAGAAAATACCATGCCAGCTGAAGTTAGAGTTGGGAGAACTACAGTCAAATTCAGCCAGGTATTCAAGAAACCATTGTGAGAGTTGCTGCTGTTGAATGAATAACACAGTGTGCCCTGCTGTAGCTGACAGGTGTCCCATTTGTTAATAAAACCGGCTATGCCAAGTGCAATAAACAAGAATGTTTTGGTCACACCAAAAATGTGCAGTGGTCCCATCCTGATTTCCGAACAGCAGCTAGGTTTTCCACAAAGAACATGTGTTTCTTACCAGCAGGACGAGTAAACCCTTTACAAGATAATCCTCTTCCTTCGGTGAACCAGCATTGATTTTGCTGCACAGATAAAGCACCAGTAACTACCTCAGTTTTCTCTGGTGCCATCCATGACAGTCTCCTATACTGCGCAGGTCAGTGGAGATGAGCTGGGTGTCACCAGCGAAGGGCCTGTTGCCATGCCTTTTTATTCATCCTTCTCATAGCCACTTTGCGGATTAAACAGGAGAAGAAAAGAGAGAGAAAAGAAGGTGAGATGTCTTGTGCAAATAAAATCAGGCTTGAACAAACATTGTTTCACGAATAATTGCCCAAGGTTTCTCTGAGGAAGCTCTGGAGGAACAGAAATGACGTACTGGAGAACAGTCCAGTCAGAGCGTGCTGTGGTCCAAAATCAAACCTAGCGCACATCCTCTGCAGGGTACCTGTGGCAGCAGTTTTATTCTTTACCAGGTCACCTGCTGCTTCAATAGGCACAAGTTACCTGGGACACACCTAGCCTGAGGAGGCTGTTGGCATGAGGGATGTGAAGTCTTTCCCTACATCACTTTTTTTTCACCCTCTGAACAACAAGTGATACTTGCAGACAGCTGCCCATTTTAATTTGTATTGTGAAAACAGTATTTTTTATTCTATGTTTTCAGACCTTAAATAAGCAGTGAGAAAGGCATCAGTTTAGCGTTTTGAAGAGTAGGCTGCCAGACAGTACATGTGATGCCTTTGATTTTCTGTTGAAGCTGTGTGCTACTTGGAAAATGGAATGATAGTAATGATGCCATATCTGGTTGTCTCCTCATCATCTCTTCTGTGAGTGAAGAGTTATTCCACCAAAGTGAGTTCTCTGGAATAAAAGTGGGATGAAAGGAGAATGAGGCAGCGGGTTTTATTTAATACCTTTATAGACTAGCTATAGTTGAGAGGGAGAGAAAAAATGGTACTTGTCATTTCTAACTTGCTCAGCTACATTTTAGAAAGATACCTTTAACATCTTGTAAAATACCACTGTATCTCCCTTTCCTAAAGAGATTTAGTGTAAATATGTCATGTGTTTTTTCGCCTATACTAATTGCCTTCAGGCAACAGAAACCTCCCAGGCTTGAAATGTATTATAGCCTTTCTGATTATTTTTTTCTTTGACTTGATACTTCATATATGGGTTGCCTCAAGCAAACTCTTTCAAGAGACTCTCTACATAGAACCTATTTACCTGCTCTGCAAAGGGAAGGTGGAAAACTGTGTAAATTTTTTCACTTAAGAGGAGTCAGCGCAGTTGAAGTGGTTTTAATTGTGATAAATACACAGGATCTTTCTCACTACAGGAAAGGTGTAAACATTCCAGTAAACACCAGACACAGCATAGTAGCTGAGTTATAAATAGATGCGGTAAGATTTGCTTTCCACTGGCCTATGCAGCTATACACATGCTGGTTTGCCGTGATGTTCTCGTCTGGTATCTTCCTGCAGGCAGTGTTCACTCGGCTGGAAAATCAATGTAGCATTTCACCACTGTCTTCTAACTTTGCTCCAAGTGGGACAAAGTGGTGTGGCCCTTGCAATGCTTGCTGACTCTGCTTGCCGTTAAACTGCAATTGGCACTCTGTTGAATTGCACTTACAGGAGAAACACTGAGAGTAGAAATGTTTCCCCAAGAGGGCAAGGCTGAACATAGGCAAGCTCCCATAGCGCTTTCCTCCGGCTGGCGCCCATCTGTGAAGCAGCTGTCATTCTATGCCTGCTGTTTATTCTGTCTGGTTCAGATAAATAAGCAACAGCTTTTAGATCTGTTACTTAAACAGGTTTTAATGTATGCTAGATACAAGTAGACATGCACACATGGAACTTGAGAAAAGAAATGAAAATCAGGGCCATGGAGACGTAATGAGGATAAACAAGCCTTGTGGAGCTGACCAATGACACTGTGTCAGAGACTCTTACAGGAATCAGTTCTGCAGAGAGCTGCCACTGATGGCTATCAGTGTTCCTTTTCTGAGAGAACAGACAATGCTACGAACAAAATCAATATCACACTAACCAAGGGATCCTTGTACCCTAGGGATCATTGGCCCTAATGTCACTTAATGGAATAGGAGTTAGAAAAGCAGTGCGATTTTGACACCGTTCTTATAAAGCCATTACATTCTAGGCTGATATGTTCTCAATTTTTTAAAGGCTTATGCTGCTGTTCAACATGCTTTTCTTCATTAGATTTCCCTAGTAAGCAAAAACGCCATTTCAATTTAACTTCCCAATATCTGCAGCTCAGCAGAAAGCCTGGTAATATGATGTTTGCAAATGAACTCAGAACTTTTTTGCAGGACTGGTAGTGCACACCATGTCAAATAAACTTCATGGAGTCTGGTGAAAAGGGTAAGGCCCAGTTTTGCAGCTATTACAAAAAAGAGAATGAGTGTCAGCAGATCATCTGTACAAAGAGGGACTGCTTCCTGGTAGCAAGGTAATGGAGAGAGCTAGACCAGACATCCCAAGCTCTTGATTTCTGTACCCACCACATACAGCCTAATAGACCTCTTCTCTCTTCTGGAATACTAACTTCTTCAGACAGTTCATAATGTGATCAGCCAGTCAATCCAGACTGTAAGAAGTAATTTTCAGACATTCAGGGTGGGAAAGCTTTGGCAGATGTATGTAACTATGCAAAAGCCATGTTCTTTAGAATGTGATACATAAATTGCTGAGTTGCACCTTTCCAAAGCAGGAAATTTCAGTTCTGTGGACACAAACACTGCTTTTAATTGAAGTCCAGGTGACAAAACCTGTATTACTTGAGACTCATGGATACTGTGCAGTGGAGATGCAGGGGTTGAGCTATCTCTGCAGATAGGAGTGAGATGGGGCCTCAGCTGCAGTCCTGGTTCTGCTTTTAAAGCCTCAGGTAGCTTCTCCGCCTGCCTCTCTGTATGAACCTATGTATGCACATAGACCATACTCCTAGCCTTCATTTGTATATCAGTTGTTCCCACATTCATTATACCACACAAGATAGAAATGAAAGAGCCAGGATTAATTTGCCCAGGTAGCTACAGTGCTGGCATTTTTGCACTTTCAGGGGCACAACTTCTCAATTTGAATGTTCCTCTAGTGTATATTTTTAATAATATCTCTGTTTCTTGTGCACACCCCAAATATTTGTCTTCATACAAATAATTAAAATTAACACTGAACTTCTGTTTCTAATTTGTTCCAAAGAAATGTCTGTCCACATTGGACAGGCCAGTGACAAATGTTGGTTTTCAGGTCATCTGAGGTGAGCTTGAGCTTGTCCAGTCTTGCCATACCCTGTTAGCTCTAAATTTCCTGCAGCCAGCCTCTCAAAGCGTGAATCGTTGCAGTAATGAATTTTACTGCAGCTGATTTTTATTTGTAGGGAAATGGAAGACTAAGCCTCTATTTTAAAATAAAAAGAAAATACATTGTCTCTGGAAAGAAGCATCAAGATACTTACTGGAAACATTCTAAAAATAGAACTCTTCAGCTAGAACTGTATTCCACCAAAGTAATTAGCAATGCAGACTCATTAGAGCTTTGTTTAGATTGCTGATATTTCTGTTTCGAAGGCAGCATGGCCCAATAGGAGTGGCGTTGGACTGGTTCACAGCAAAGCCTGCTGTCTGTTCTTAGCTCTACCAATGTGCTGTCCACAGGCTTGGAAGAGTCACTTGCCATTCTGGAACCTCACATCTGAGCTCTCCCACTTCTTCCAGAGATGGAGACACACACTCTAATATGATCTCTATTTTGCTGTAACATTAATATTACACTTACCTTATTCCTGGGCCAGTGATTCATGACGTTTGAAACTTAGGGATCCTGAGGGAGGCTGTACAAACTACCTTGGGCTTGAGTCCATTGCTGAAACACAGGCGTGTAGAACCAGTTGAGCTGACTTAGGGAGTACCAATCCAGCTGCTGCTTCGGGAGGTTGGAAGTCTCCCATTAGTTTTTTTGTTATATTTGAAAGTTTTTGAGGATATCCCAAATCCTCTGCGTCATCTCTGATGGCACTAGGCAACTGTCTGGGCAGCTACAAAGTTTAAATGTCTGAGTACACACACAGCCTTCTTGCACAGTCAGAGAGGGTGTCTCCTAATTTAGCTGCAGTGGAGAATCCTCCAAGCAGATTTTCTTTTTCTCCTTGATAATATAGGAATTCAGGCTCTTAGGGATTTCCTTTCTTCCCCCAGTTAACCTTTTGTTTCTACACTGGCCTTACGGCAACAGCAGTTTATTGTCTTTAAAACCCAAGTGAACTGTGAGCTACATGAGCCACCATTCAGGTCATGTGGCTGAACAGTTTATCTTTGATTTCAGTTGCTAAAAAGTGTTACCTGGCTAAGGATCTGCTTCTGGAACAGTGTCAGCTTTGTTCTCAGGAGGTGAAGTATTAATTGATAACTGTCTTTGGAGAATGGAGTTGTTCATGCTTTCCTTTAACTGCTATGGAATCATCTACTCCCTGAAACAAAAGATTACCAGGAAGTCCTGGAAACTGTGTGCTTACGCAGACTGGACGATGATCTCTGCAGGTGCTAAGTGCTGGAAAGCTGGGACGGCTGAGTTTAAGGTTCTAGTAACAGGATGAATCCAGTTACACTTAATGTAAAATGTGAAAAGTATGTAGAAATGTTTGGTATTTGGAATGTTAACTTGTTGGCCTTGAAGAATTTTCTAGGTTAGAAATCTAGAACAAATTATTGATCAGTTGTAAGCTAGGGTTTTAAATTATTTTGAACATCACATGTAGATACATCAGAAAGAGTGTTCAGAGTTGATTTCAGTTGTACATTTCTGACTTTTCTATAAAGCGCGGCTCTGCAAATTGCTGATCAACTCCTGCAGACACTGAAGGGAAGCAGAGGGAATGCTGCACACCCTTGGGAGGTACTTACCAGCATGCAGAATGAGGCTCTGCTTTGGCAAGGGATGAAATTAAAATTTTCTTAGTCTACTTGCAGCTTGTCCTGGGTTCAGCAGCAGCAGTCATTTTTCTCCTTCTTGGTAGCTGGTGCAGCACTGTGTCTTTGATTTTGGGCCTGGGAACAGCGCTGATAACACCAGTGTGTTCAGTTACTGCTTGGTAATGTTTTCGTTTGACCAAGGACTTTCTGAGTCTCATGCTCTGCCAGGGAGGAGGGGAAGCCGGGAGGAAGCAGAGAGAGGACACCTGACCCAAACTGACCAAAGGGGTTATTCCATACCACAGCACATCATGCCCAGGTTGTAAAAAAAAGGGCAGAGACCCGGAAGGGTGGTGGTGCACTGCGTGGTTGGGCTTGGTAATAGGTGGTGAGCAATTGTATTCTTTCCTTGTATTTGCCTTGTCATTATTATTATTGGTGGCAGCAGTAGTGGTCTTGTGTTATACCTTAGTTACTAAACTGTTCTTATCTCAACCTGTGGGAGTTGCATTCTTTCGATTCTCCTTCCCATCCCTCTGGGAGTGGGGGGAAGAAAGAGGGGGGAGTGAGTGAGAGAACGGGCTGCGTGATTTACAGCTTAAACCATGCCATAATACCCCTTTATTAATATTTCACTTAAGTATGACTATTGCATGGCAAGCCAGATACAAAAGCATGTTTTTCTTTTGTTTCTGCCAGTTTGCAAGGAGAAATACAGTAACAGATTCTGTAAATATTACCTTCACCTTCCCTTCCCCCTCAAAAAAGCTTTAGGGATCAAAAACTTATTTCTGTGCAGGGAAAGCTGCAGGACTCCTAGGTTCCATAAACAGTCTTAGTAGGCTCATTAAAAAACTGCAAGCCAGTGGTTCTTGGGCCGTTTTTCACTGCTTTGAGCATTTACAAATTGAAACCTTTCTGCAAGGGCCTGTTGTCCAGCCCGCTGCTGAGGCTCGGTTTTGTCCTCTGCAGGGGCTGAGGCCTCCTCTGTGCCACAGTATCTGGCTCAAACTCTGCTCAGGCAGCCGGAACAGGACAGGGGAGCCGAGTCTGAAACTACAGTGATTATGAGGATGGTTTTGTCATAGGCACAACTACTTTCTGTCTTCTTTGAAGTGTGTAAAGTGGAAAATTTAATAATGAAAGCATTTGCTTTATCAATTATGCAGAGATTTCTCTGTTCAGAGTGCATCAACACTCCTTAAGGAACAAGTACATTTGTGATTTATTTCATTGTAATTTTTTATCTTTGCTTGTTAAAGATACATGTGCTGGTACATGTAATTTTACAGAGAAATCCCTGTTCCAGATTCTAACAGACAGAATAGCCTCTGGCTGTCTTGGGCAGGAGCTGCACAGGGGGATGCTCTGTGGTAGGACGTGATGGAAATAAACACTCTCCACAAAAAGTAAAACTGAGCAGGGGAAGGGCCAGCTCCTGTTGGCAGGAGCCTGTGGCAGACATCATGGTGTTAGAGATCCAGCAGCAGTCCTGAGTGATGAAATGTGTGTGGATACATATTAATCAACTTTGAAAATTACCAACTTACTGTTTCTGTGATGCAAATCTGCAGAAATCAGGCCTCCAGGGGGATAGCTCAGATTTAGTGCTAGCCTGCAACCTTTATTAGACCCAGGAGATCATTTGTGGTATTCACTTAAAAGTGGCCTCAGCATAAAGAACAGTGGTTTTGGCTTACAGTGTTTTGACTGGAGAATGCTGTGATTTTTTTTAAAAATTGAAACATTAGAGCATTTCTGAATTTAAAGCTTTCAATCCTACCAGAAATTAAGAAATCAACTGTAGAAAGTTAAATACTTTATATAGATATATGCCATGTACGATTAATAAATAAATACTTGTATGTATCTGTGCTTGTGTGCATACAGAAAAAAAGGCTCTATAAATGGATATAAAAACCATATCAGACTGAGTTTTAAATCATCTGTGTTCAAGCAGGTAAGTATCTAATCTTTCCTTCAACTCTCCTAGTTGAGAAAGAGTAAGGTCTCAGAAAGACAAGTCTTGACTTTACAGGATCAGAATCGTGGGTAGCAAAGCTTTCTTACCTTATGTAATGGCCACAGGTGGCAAACTGGTATGGGGTGCATGACAGTTAGAAAGAATGCACTTCAGCTGTGAGGTGTCTTTGAGATAGTGCTACAAATTCCAGTATAACTACAAACCTGATAAAATAAACACAGTGCTGGGGTTGAGAAGAATTTCTGCATTTTATTTAGGAATAATGATAATTATATATGAGTATGTAGTACTTTGCAAAACTGCTGAGACATAACAGCTGCAAAATGGCACTTTGGTTTAAAAGAGAGGGGGTTATTTTATTTCACAAAGGTCTTCACCTTTATACCAGTTCCTGATTCCTGCACACATTGACAATTTAGCATCAAAACATTGTCATTCTGAAGGCAATCCAAGAACCAAGTTGCTCCAAGTTTTCTGTACCTTCCTAAAAACATTCATGTAGAAGTACTTTAGAAAGAGAATGCACAGCATAAATTGTGTGTGAGGAGTTAATATGTGTATTTCTTTTAAAAAACTAGGTTTTCTTTTAAATACAGAAACACTAAGTGTGGGGGCAAAATAGTGTGGAATAAGCCCGGTGGAGCAGTACCTTTGCAAAAAGCATTTTGGACACAGGCTGTGGAGGCAGAGTTCAGGAACAGCACCATGATTCTCTTTATTTTTTTCACTGAAGTAAAAATGAATCATAACCTTTCTACAATTGTGGATGCTTTTGTTCAAGCTAAAATAATGCAGAGTTGTGGTGCAGGAACCTGGGTGGATGAAGTGAAAGCTACTGTTAAGTGTTACTCATATTGCTTCCTCTTCCTACTGCTTTAGAATTAAATGACATTGAAAGTCTTAAAGCTGAACTGTAGGTAACAATGGAACAGTAGAAGACAAAATACTTCTTTACAGGATGTGCCAGTATAGTCTGGTGTGCTAATAGATTCCTATTTATTGCCATGGGTGTGTCACAGGAAGCAAAAATGGATATTTAGTAATCATATCAAGGACAAAATAAGGGTTACATTCTGCTCTCATTAGTCATAATTTATACTGAAAGTAATTCCAGTAATAATCAATTTTACCTGGCTGTACATAAAACCAAAATTGCATTTTTCCTTCTTTTGGGTTTTTTTTAATCATGGCATTTTTCTGTTGGGCTGCTTGACTCTAGAGCAGAGCTTGCAAAGCGAGCGCAAGATGAGCAACAGCTCTGAACCCAGCAGAGAGCCCGGCTATGCTGTTCAGTGTCTTGTACATCGCTGAGGGGCCAGGTTGGGTTCTCAGTCACTATCCTCTTTCTGGCGCTGGTGCAGAGTCCTTTCCGCTGCTCTGGCTGCAGAGGGATGATCACCATCTGTGGCCATAGTGTCTCCCCTCCAGTGTGGAGCACAGAAGTCTTCCCGGGGCTGTGGCACTTCAGGACCAGACAAGGTAGTGCAAGTTCCCTGCAGCCCTTAGCTGTGTATTTTCAGTTCACTGGCTCAGATCTCCCCTCAAGCTTTATTCCTGCCTTCCCCTATCATGTAAATCCAGGGTTTGATTTAATTTTCAATGAAGTGTGCTCAGTAAGTTATTTTCTGTAATTACTTGGATTTTTTTAAACATTGAACATTTTGCACTGATGATGAATGGATTTATTTCATGCACATTTACTTCATCAAAGCTGGCAGTTAATTGTCTAGTTTCCTTGCAATTCAGCTGCTGCACTGAGGATGTTAAAGCTGTGATTTGAAAGCTGCTCCTGCAAGGGCAGTGGTTACTAGTCAAGCACCTGTTGCAGTCACAAGTGCGTGGCAGAGTGATGCACAATTTATGAAGAGGAATGGATTCCCTATTTGTAGAAACAGGTGAAGGTGTCTGTAACTGAACAATATTTCTAGTGAAAATTGCGTAGTTTACTGGCTTCCCGGTTAGGGACAGAGAAGTGGCCTAGGAGAGTTCATATATCCTTTTCGTTTCTAAAAGTAAATACTGATTTCTCAACAGAAAACAGACTTTTGGAAAGAGCCACTAGATGTGTGGTAATGGGAAAATTTCTCATTCTCTAGAACTGGAGTGTTCATTCCAGTGAGTGAGATCGGTCATGTCTCAGACATACCCTCCATCTTGTTGACATTCAAGATGACACATCTGCAGTGTTTTAATTAAGTAGAATGTAACCTTGCACTGAAGTAATCAGTTCTTATTTAACTTTCCCCCCCCCTACTATTTAGATGTCTTTCTGTATAATCTAAGTCCTGTTTTAGACTGTTCTTCAGACTCTGACCTTGATTAACAGCCAGAAATGCAGACACTCAAACAAGACCCTGCAAAGGACTTAAGAGTGTTGAGTGCAGAAACTAGACAGAGGGCTGGAAATAGAGCCATAGGGCTTGTATCCAACAGAAACACCGTTCTAAATGTGTGTTACCAAAGTTGATAAGTATCCAGGTTCTATCCATTGCAATATGCAAGATGCTTACCATGTGCCTCTGTGCTGCTTAGAACAGTAGGCTTTGTCCACTTGATGTTACCCAGAGCTAGATTTGTTGCTCTATCCTCCAGTGGCCTTAGTAAGCAACTGGGGTGGAAGATGGGTGGACAACAGCTTCCTCAAGCTGAGAAAACAGTTATTCTCACATCTTTTCTGGAGGGGTGATCCTCATTACTAATTACTACAGAAAATGTAAGGGCCAACACCTAGCTGAGCTTTCAAAAAAGCTCCCTCCTCATTGCTTTGAAACAAAGGCTGCTGGTGCTTAGCCTTAGAAGAGCTGCACTTGAGGGAGCCCCTGCACCCACCATGGCTCTAAACTCAAAACAGCAGCCAGGAGCTGCCAGTGAGCTACTGTCAGCTAACATTCACCAGTCTAGGACCTCTGCCTGCTCGATGACGCAGCATGATAGCTGCCTCTGTAACTGCACATTGGAAGAACACTTGAGGACCATTTTTCTCTTACAGATCTATTAAGGAGACTAATACAGCTTTTATTTCCTTCCAGCAGGGCAAGCCAGCTCCAAGGGTTTTGTCAGGTCAATTCCTTTGTCAAAGAACAACATTAAGTCACAGTTCGGCAAGATTTTTCTACGCAATGGAACCTAATTTCCTTTATATGCTTTTTAGTGAAGGTGAGGTAGTCATAGAATCACAGAATTTGTTTGGATTGGAAAGGACTTTAAAGATCATCTAGTTCAAACCGCCCTGCCGTGGGCAGGGACACCTCACACTAGACCAGGTTGCTTAAAGCCCCATCCAGCCTGGCCCTGAACATTGCCAGGAATGGAACTGCTACAACTTCTCTGGGCAACCTGTTCCAGTGTCTCACCACCCTCATAGTGAAGGCTTTCTTCGTTATATCTAACCTGAATCTACCCTATTTCAGTTTAAAGCCATTCCCCCTTGTCCTATCCCTACATGCTCTTGAAAGAAGTCCCTCTTCAGCTTTCTTGTTGGCCCTTTTAGGTACTGGTGGCTGCTCAGAGGTCTCCCTGGAGCCTTCTCAGGGCTGAACAACTCCAGCTCTCTTGCCTGTCAGTGATGTGTGAGGTAGATTTGAAAGATCATCAACAGGTCCTGATAGCAACAGCAACACAGAAGACTGTTCAGAGTGATTCACCTTGCTACCTGGCAGTTTTTCAAATACCGCTCTCCCTGGTGTCTGTGTGAGTGCAGAGTTGGGTTCTGCAGCCGCCCTGGTTTTCAGTAGTCTTTCTTGTTGCACATTTCCGTATCAATTGTTGCAGCTCTTCCTCCTGAACTGCCCTTTCCCAAAGTCAGCACTTCGCTGCCTGCCACAGAGGCTGCTTTTGGCCAAGCTGTGGTTCATTATGTATAGTACTTTTTAGTGAATAAGAGGAAGTTTTTGAATGATAACCCCTACCCTTCTCAGTAAGCTGTCAAAGCCCAGCTTCAGCAAAGCAAATGAGGATGGAGCAAGAGACATCTTTGTCGGTGACATGGACAGTGGGATTGAGTGCGCCCTCCGCAAGTTTGCCGATGACACCAAGCTGTGTGGTTCGGTTGATACGTTGGAGGGAAGGAATGCCATCCAGAGGGACCTTGACATTGATACGTTGGAGGGAAGGAATGCCATCCAGAAGGACCTTGACACGCTTGGGAGGTGGGCTGATGCCAACCTGATGAAGTTTAACCATGCCAAGTGCAAGGTCCTACACCTGGGTTGGAGCAATCCCAGGCACAGCTACAGGTTGGGCAGGGAAGAGATTCAGAGCAGCCCTGAGGAGAAGGACTTGGGGGTGTTGGTCAATGAGAGAATGAACATGAGCCAGCTTCAGTGTGCACTTGCAGCCCAGAAAGCCAACCGTATCCTGGGCTGCATCAAGAAGAGCATGACCAGCAGGTCGAGGGAGGTGATCCTGCCCCTCTACTCTGCTCTTGTGAGACCTCACTTGGAGTATTGTGTGCAGTTCTGGTGTCCTCAACATAAAAAGGACATGGAACTGTTGGAACAAGTGCAGAGGAGGGCCACGAGGATGATCAGGGGACTGGAGCACCTCCCGGATGAAGATAGGCTGAGAAAGTTGGGGCTGTTCAGCCTGGAGAAGAGAAGGCTGCGTGGAGACCTCATAGCAGCCTTCCAGTATCTGAAGGGGGCCTATAGGGATGCTGGGGAGGGACTCTTCATGAGGGACTGTAGTGATAGGACAAGGGGTAACGGGTTCAAGCTTAAACAGGAGAAGTTTAGATTGGATATGAGGAAGAAGTTCTTTCCTGCAAGGGTAGTGAGGCACTGGAATGGGTTGCCCAGGGAAGCTGTGAATGCTCCATCACTGGCAGTGTTCAAGGCCGGGTTGGACATAGCCTTGGGTGGCATGGTTTAGTGTGAGGTGTCCCTGCCCATGGCGGGGGGGGGGTTGGAACTAGATGATCTTAAGGTCCTTTCCAACCCTAACTATTCTATGGTTCTATGAGCCCTTTCCAGAACCTGAGTCTGGTGTTTCTTTGCTGTATGTGCCTATTTCTGCCATCGCTTTTGTTCTGTCCAGTGTAAGTCACTGAAGGAGAATCTTCACAGTTAAAAATGAGTCTTTATAGCATGAGAGTGAGAGCCAGAATCTGTCTTGCAACACTATGGAAAAGAACATGTGACAACCTACCACTGAGTCAGCTACAGCAATCTACTTAGGAGCAAGCTGTGCTCTCTGTTTGCAACACAGGTACTTGCAGTGAATTCTTTATGTAATGCTTTTATTTATTTACAGCCCCTGAAACAATATTTTCATTGCAGCTGCTAAAAATTCTTGGTGTGAGGATGACCTTAGTACTGCAGAGCTTTAACTAAATTTTCTTTCTCTGCCAGCTGGCGTTAAACCATGACAAATAATACCTGACAAGTTGTTTTGGGAAGTTCAGCTTGGTAGCAAAGCCAGCTAACTTTTGGCACCTAATTTAGTTAAGAGTCATTAAGACAGAGTGCCTAAGGGAGACAGGTAGGTTCCTGTGTTTGAACAGTCCTCTGGTGTAATTTCTGTCATTTTCGTCACTATGAGAAGCTTTAGGAGATTAGTGTCTCCGTCTGATTCAAGCAGATAGAAAACACTTTCAGAGGTGCCTGTGAGCACTAGCTAGAGAGGTGCCTGCTATTCAGGCTGTCTCCTTGGGGACTGGCTGCAATGAAATATTATATGTAGACTATCCAGAAAAGTGTGTGTGTCCATAAGCTGAGTCACAGAGACTTCAGTTTTTATACTAAATGTATAATTATCAAACACTTCTTTCTACTCTTTAAAGTCATAAATACCATAATAATAATGATAATAAGTCACAAATATTTCTAAGATACTGAATGGAAAAGTCAGGAAAATAAGTTAACAAGCTAAGCCTAACTTGCTTATTTATAATGGATTCTAACTTCAAAAATTAACATGAAATAATGGTCATTCTTTCTCTTTCCAGCGATCAGGTGGGGCCTTGGCTGTCCCTTTGTGTGCATTTCAAGGAACTGTATCTCTTCAGGCACCCACAGGAAAAACACTGTCTTTATCCACCTATGAGGTAAGCACTAAAGGGCAAAAAATAACACCCATGTCAAAGCAAATTGAAGTATATCGATCTAAAAGTGTTGGTCATGAGCCAAACCCAGAGGAGTCTTCTGATACGTTTGCTGACACAAGTGTTAAAATTCATTTAGAGGTACTTGAAATTTGTGACAATGAAGAGGCCCTGGATAGTGTGTCAATCATCAGTAATATTAGCCAGTCCTCCACGCGGGTGAGGTCTCCATCCTTACGTTATTCAAGGAAAGAAAACAGGTTTGTCTCATGTGATTTAGGGGAAACTGCCTCCTACTCCCTCTTCATACCATCAAACAATCCTGACAGCGATATTAATATATCAATTCCGGACACTGTTGAAGCTCATAGGCAGAACAGTAAAAAGCAGTGTGTGGAAAAAGGTGGTTATCAGGAAGAAATACAAATATTGAATAAAGCATACATAAAACGGGAAGAAGATGGCAACAGCAATTAAAAGGCATTTAATCTTGACATCTGAAATAATTTGACAGACATTGCTCCTCTTGACTCAAGTTACCCTAGCAGATATAGTGTCAACTGTTTTTTCCTAGCAGATAAATAAATTTTATTTGAGTACGCTGTAAAATAGATTAAAACTGTTAATGATATATGGATGGGTTAACAAATGCTTAAGTGCTTCACAACTTTGCGTAGTGAATTTCCAGTTATTTATATATTTATTTGAGAAACACATGCGTCAAAAAGGTATCATAAATAAAGTTGTTAAAAACCAGCTTTGATTGCTTGTTGGCACTGGGTGGTCTGTCTGTGGGAACCTGTGGAAGATGGGGGAGCAGCTCCACAGATGTGAGGTTCTGCTCTTTACTGATGTGCCAGACCTGAAATATTTATCTTAAAAAAATGTAGTGCAAGCACAAGTCAACTTATTTAGTTGACTTAAGCAGAGGATTAAAAAGTTCTGTAAATGGTTTAATTTTCTCCTGCTCTATCCATGATTTTTATGTAACACCCATGTAAGTGGCCAGTGTATAGACCTTTAAATTTAGGTGGCTGCAATGTAAGCATGCACATTTTGTAAATACATTGTTAAACTGAAGTGTTTTCGTGGTTGACATTTCTTTGATCAAATGTGACGAATGTTGGTTATTTTTTGATGTCCCCTTTTTCGCCTCCATGATCTCTACCAAGTTAATACATTTCCCAACATTAAAGGACATTTGCAACTCAATCCAGATCAAGACAGCATTTGAAATGTTTGAAGAACTAGGACATCAAAATTAGTTTGAATAATTCTTTATGTCCGAGTTGTCCCTAAGCAAGGAATAGCTTTACAATGTCTCCTTCTTCCTCAAGGCCCATGTGAAGCTAATACTTTTCTCAGCACAACCCCAAGAGCACATGTCGCTTGCAGAGAGTTGCAGGAGTCCTACTGTCTCACAGCAAGAATACTACTGGGTTTTATGCCATATGTATTCTGTTAGCAGACTTGTCATCACTTCTCCTTGGGTGGATCCTCATGCTTCAGATCTGAGAGTTTCAACTGATGTGTGACTCCTTAAGAGAGGAATCAGGAGCTATTCCAGGTGGCCAAACTTAGAGACTGAGTTTAGACACTGACGTCAAGAGAGAGTGCTCTGGTTACCTAAAGTGGGTCCCAACCTGTATCACCCTCAGGAGGAGCCTGTCTCTAGTGACTTATAAAGAAACTAGAACTAAGTATAAAGCCAGTATAAAATCAACGAATACTGTAATTGGTGTCGAATTCAGATGGGCTTAGGTAGAAACAGTGGATACAATGGAGCTCTCAAGTCTTGTATGAAATATGCAGCATATGCTTGAAATGCTACTGCATTTTGACCGAGTGCTCTTTTTCTGAGGGTTTGTCATTCATTTCAGTTAAACAGAGATAAATATACTCTGAGGACCTTCAGCAGTTTCATTAAAATTTACACTGTTTCTTTAAGGAATAGATTTAATTTCCAGTGGCATGCGTGACAACATAACCATTTAGGTGTCTGCAGTCACCCTGTTTTCCATTTGGTGAGAACATGCAAGGGAAAATAAGCGCAATCCAATCAGGATTCTGTTATGGGTTATGAACAGAGAAAAAAGGCCAACTGCTGTGCCTGGTCACACTCAGCGTTTGATTCGGAGGCATGAAAACAAGCAGATGACTTGCCTTCTCACTTCACCAATGTAAATCAGGCTTGCCATCACAATTGGTGGGGCTGTGCTGGTGTGACAGTGATGTAGCACTGAAGAAAATCAGGGTCAAAGTCTGCAGGTTGTTATGGTAGAGATGGATCACTCTGCAAGTTGTGCTTTATGCGTGCTGCCTTTCCAAGGTGAAAACAAGGGCTCTCCTATGAATGCCTCAAGGCTTTTAGTTCCACTAAGATGCTATGTTGTGTTTTAGATTTAACTAGAATATAAGGAACAACCAGTGGTAAGTCTATTGAATAAATCTCTATCCATACACATAGAGCAGAGACACGCATTCTGCTTGCTCTGAAGATTCTGCTTTCCTTCATGTTCTGTTGAGGGAATGCAAAAAGTATCTTTATAGCGACAGACACACTTGATCCAGATAAAGGTAGCAAAGTTGTGGGGAAGGATGCAGTCCGACACAACTTCAGTTTAGTCAGGTGTGTGTTTTTTTCCCTGGGAGTGATTTCAACTATGTCAACAAGATTACGTGCTTATGTGTTGATCTCTGATGGCTTTGCTTACAAAAGGTTGACGTTAGAAGGCATTAAAATTCTGTATAGCTGTGACCCAAAGCTTGACCTATTTGTAGAGTGTTGTCTTACAGCTGTAATGAGACATAGATTTTATTTAATGAGTCTGTAAATTTGATAATGTGCAATGTCTGATATTTTATTTTTTTCTCTAAATGGCTCACATCATTAAACAACTTAAGTGTCTGAGAAACCGAGTTGTAATTATTGAGTAGGTATCAGCTCCGTGCACAGAGCATCAGAAAAATTGGTGTTGGAGAAAATTTGCTACTGGTTGTTTGTTTACAGAGGTGGTTTTGTTTATCATTTGGACTTAATTTTTGAAACCACTTACAGGAGCTTTTTAAGGATTTATTTTTTTTCCTCCTCTGTTGTTTTCCCTCTGTCTGACCTATTAATGTGTTTCAGTGACAGCTTGACATTTGAGGGCAAAGTATGTCAGTGACCTTTGGGAGATGACTTGAAAGAGACCTCCTGTCTGTTCAAATATCATAGCAGCTGGGTGAAAAAATCCCTTGGAAAATGTGACTTGAATCAGTGCCCAGGCTGCCCCTGCTCTTGGGATGTTGGTTGCTGAATAATGCAAAGGGCAGAAAACAAGAAACTGGGAAATAATTTTTGAGATAATCTTTAGTAAGCAGTATATCCCATGGGTCAAAGTTTCCTTTCAGTGGCACTCCTGTACACAAAGAATAATATTATATTAGCAGAGTTACAAGAAAATGTCTCAAAGGATTGTGCTTCTTGAAATAATAGAGCCAGATTCTAAAATGTAAATTTTTTTGTACTAATCTTGTTAGAAAATAGATCTTACAGTGTCATACTATTTCAAAATACAGTAATTTTATAACAATAATAAATGTTATTTATATGCTATTTTACTTTTGCAGATTTAGGGTTGCTGTATAGATTCTGGAACATGATTTCCCTTCCCAGCATGTATCACTGTAATGATTTTCAGTAAGAGTGTTTGAATGTTATGTTCCTCTCTTTTAATGAATTTTGCAGATTTAGACGTATTGGAGTAGAACAGATTCTGCTTTTCTAGACTCTTAGCAACAGTTCCTACAAGAATTACAATACTCCTATCTGTGTACTCCTGTACACTCTCTGTTTTATAAAGCAAACCAATTCTAAAGGCCTCCAGTTCTTGCACAGGCAGTCTTTACTCACAGAAACAGTCCTATTGACTGCAGTGCTGCTGGTGTGCAGTAGCAAGATGTACTCACTGGACTGGGAGCTGTAATGTGGAATCCTCTTTTATTGTGTCTCCTCTTTTCAATGTTTACCTGACATGTTTAATGTTTCCTCATTAGGAGTTTAACTTCAAGGAATCTCACTTCAGAGTACTGAAAGTAGAATACTGTCTTCCATCCTCTTTGAGAGTATGCTGCTGCCTAGAGCCCATACTGTACAGGCTTTATGTCGCAACAGTGGGCTACTGAATGTGAATGTAGACAGTGCTTACAAGGTGTAGAAAAGGCCTGTAATATGCAAACTACTGAGATCACTTCAGGAAATACATCTTTTCATGCATACTAGAAAATTTTTACATGAATAGGTATACATTTACTATGTTTCCAGCATCTAAATCTACAAATCCACTAAAAATATTTGTTTGTAGTGTCGTCTTTGGAATGTGTGTGGGTTTTTTGCAGTGTTGAGAAACATGGCTGAAATGCTGTAGCCACATGCATCCATATGGAAATTTCCTCTTGCACTAAAATCCCACTTATCCCAAATACGTGCCCTAGTGAGGTGTCCAGATACACTGTCATGAATGCTGGATCAGTCAGAATAAATCTGTTGAAGTCACACAAGTGATTCCAGGTAACCTAGAGCATTTTTCTTCAATAAGTTTTAAGGAGATACAACAGACAAAACCAGCTTTCTGACAGCTTACTCAGGCGTGCAGAACTGTCATGGGTTCAGCAGCAGCAGTCATTTTTCTCCTTCGTAGTAGCTGGTGCAGTGCTGTGTTTTCAATTTTTGGTCTGGGAACAGCGCTGATAACACCGATGTTTATAGTTATGGCTTAGAATGTTTTGGCCTGACCAAGGACTTTCTGAGTCTCATGCTCCACCAGGGAGGTGGGGGGGAAACCGGGAGGAGGCAGAGACAGGACACCTGACCCAAACTGACCAAAGAGCTATTCCATGCCACAGCACGTCATGCCCAGGATGTAAAACTGGGGGCAGGAACCCGGAAGAGTTCAGTTCACAGCTCGGTCATTGAGTGGTGAGCAACTGTATCCTCTTTCCTTGTATTTCCCTGGTCATTGCTGGTGGTGGCGGTGGCAGTGGTGGTTTGTGTTATACCTTAGTTACTGGACTGTTCTTATCTCAACCCGTGGCAGTTGCTTTCTTTTGATTCTTCTCCCAATTCCCCCCCCCCTCGGAGTGGGGGGGAAGAAGGAGGGGGAAGTGAGTGGTCGGGCTTTGTATTAGAAGGGGTGAGCTATTGTATTCTTTCCTTGTATTTGCCTTGTCATTATTATTATTGGTGGTAGCAGCAGTGATTTGTGTTATACCCTAGTTACTAAACTGTTCTTATCTCAACCTGTGGGAGTTGCATTCTTTTGATTCTCCTCCCCATCCACCTGGGAGAGGGGGAAAGAAAGAGAGGGGAGTGAGCGAGAGAGCGACTGCGTGATTTACGGCTTAAACCATGACAAGAATCCAACATGAGATGCGACAGCGTGTCCAAGTCAGGCAGCGTCTGAGAGCCTGGGCACACGCACTGCTGGTGGGATGTGTAAGGGGGTGGTGACCAGGGGCCATTTATTCCAGGTTCCACTGGTTTCAGGTTAGCATCAGACACATCTGCTGTTCTCGTATATTGAAATAACAGAACTAGAGATGCTAAATGCCACAATTTTTATTCACCTACAAGCTAATAAAAGCTGGAAGGCAAGCTCGTTTTTGTGGGCATCATGTTGTGCCACTGAAGGAAAGTTCATACTTGAGCAGCAGGATGTGTTCTCCCACCTAGAATCCTGCCCCTTCCACCCTTCCCCAAGGAGTTGAGCCACTCTCCCTAGTTAGACCTTTGTAAGTAGGCCAGTGATGTGTTTCAGAAGGGAATCTTTCAACGTTTCTTGGATCTCTGAGAATTTATTTTGTGTAAATTTTCTTTGGCTCTTTTTTACTCCCTAGTTGGTTGTCACTGAGAGACTTGTGAAGAATGCTGTGAAAGTACTGTTGGTTGGTGTAGGATGACACATGGAAGGAGTCACGGAGCATGCTTCCATAGTCTGCATTAAGCCACAGATGCAGAATGAGAAATAAAGAAGAAGTATATTTCCTCCAGGATTTCTCATTTCTCTCCCACACTCCTTCCTTAATTTGCCTTTCAGATGATCTTCAAGGTGCTGGGATTTTGATTGCGTGTGTTAAGGCCATGGAACTAAGCATTTCCTTAGGCTTGGAAGAGGATAAGCCTAGCAGCAAGATGAGTGGCTTCTTGGATGCATAAAGCATTTTGTGAGGGGAAAGGAAAAAAGAAAATTCATTATCTTGAACTCAGGCACCTAGTTCTTACTTCTTTACATAGCCGGCTGCTGGGGGTTGTCTGACTAAGGGCAGGTAACGTGTAAGCAGAGAGAAAAAGGAGGAAATGGTTTCCTTTGAAAGAAGCAGCCCTTTACCTGAAACAAGTTTGAAAATCAGCATGTAACACCGTTTCAGAGATCTGAATGCTAGGAATTTTTAAGTGAATGTAAATCAAACCAACAAGGAAGAAAAGGCAAACAATTATGGAAGAAATGAGAGCAAAGAAGCATTTACAGATGCACAATGGTATTCAAGGAAACAAAAAAAAAGATGTTAACTGTTGAAAGAGGAATAACTCTGTGAATAATTTTGTCTCATTTAAAAGGTTTAATTTAATGCTCTGGAGAACTTGGACAAATGGTACCACATACAGCCAGCAGGCCCACAGCTGGGAGCTGTGTTAAATACATATATTGTATTTAAAGAAGAAGCAATAAGAAGACCCCTTTTGGTACACAGAGGTTAGTGATGGGGACTGACAGTGCTTCCTTAAAATCTTGCCTGCCGCCTCAGAAAGGAGAAGTCAGAACTCGGGTCTCTAAAGTGAAACGAGCAGAGCCATGCGAGATGCGCTTGGATGACATGTTGCGGTGGGTACATTGCCTCGGTTAACCGCTGTTCCGCCTCACCCTGCGGGCTCGGGGGACTCGAACCGGCGGCCCCCCGGCACCGGCTGCGAGGGCGGGGCGTGGCGGCGAGCGGAAGTGAGGCAGTAAGAGCGAGCGGCGGGTGTGACGGCGGAGCCGGTTGTTGGGCGGCCATGAGCTACGAGCACCGCCGGGACTGGGGCCGCGGCAGCGATGGAGGGCCTTCCTCCGCCGCGGGGGGGCACGGGGGCCGCGGCGGCGGGCGCGGCCGCCACCCCAGCCACCTCAAGGGCCGGGAAATCGGCCTGTGGTACGCGCGGAAGCAGGGTCAGAAGAGCAAGGAGACGGACCGTCAGCAGGTGAGGGGCGGCCCCCTTGGGGCAGAGGTACCGCATGTGCTCCCGGGGCTGGGGCGCCTCGTCCTGCTTACACAGCCTGGGAGGGAGGCTGCGGCCGCCCGGCTGGGAAGGAGCCAGCTTAACGGATCCCTTAACGGGGAGAGCGCGGCGGCCGGGCCGGGCCTCCGCGTTAGAAGTGAGTGCGTTTATTTATGTGCCTGGTACATATTGATGGGGGTTGTTTTGTGTTCTGTCAGAGAGCCGTTGTGCGTATGGATGAACGCAGAGAAGAGCGAATCGTCCAGCTCTTGAGCACTGTCCAAACTAAAAATGAAAAAGAGCAAGAAGCCATGTCCTGGTGGTCTGGGGATGAAGAAGGGTAAAGAGAAACAGTTACTAATGCTTTTATTTACTTTGACTTGAACAAGCTTCACACAAACGGGCAGGAAGATAGGTTAGAAGTTTTTTACATATATAGTGAGTTAGGTTAATGAACACTCAGTCTTTTCCACATGAACTGCCGTACTGAAACAACTGCTTGTAGCCATTGCTTGCAAACAACAACCCTTCCACGTTGTTCCTGACTTTGGGGTGTCAATTTTTCTTTAAAACTGTAAAAGCCTGTAATTGATCTGCAGGCCTGCTAGAGTAGATACATGGAAAATTTAAGCTCCGCTGGCTTCTGGAATTACTCTTCCAGCAGTGGCATTTGACTTCAGTTTTCAGTTATTGGAAAATAAATAATCTTGGACTGCTTTCTCAGACTCTGAAATAGTGTCTGCTCTTGTCACATAGAGGATTTTAAATAACAGCAATGAAATGGGCAGTCAGGAGTTTTACGCCTGAGTCCAGTGAACTGGGGAGTTTGGGTCTCTGTTTTGCAAATGATCTGGTTACAGGGCAGTGGTTCTGGCGGTGGGCTCAGCAGTAGTTGCTTTGTTAGATACAAAGAATGCGTTACGCTTCTAGATCCAGATGGCAAATTTTTGATGGCTGGTGATTTTCAGACTCTAATTGTTTTCGTAGTATATATGCAATATTCTTATCAGCTGGAGGTCAAGTAACTCGAGTGTAATGTCTCAAAACCAGATTTTAAGGTTTGCTTTGAATGGTTCAGTGCACTCTTCACAGTGGCCTGGTACATCTTATATAATTTTGGAAATCTCTGTTCTCTGCATTTATTTCAGACCTACTCCAGAACAGCCTCCTAAAGTGAAAGCAGAGGCTGAAAAAGCTCCTGTAAGACAGAGACCGGTCTTGGAAAAAACATCTCTTGATCGGGATGTGGAATATCTCTTTGAAAACAATGAGCAGGATACTAATTTAGATGAGCAACTTAAAGAAGATTTAAGAAAGAAGAAATCTGATCCTAGATATATTGAAATGCAGGTACTTCTCCATGTGTTAAATAGAAAGCTTTTAATTGGCTTTTTAATTTATTTTTTTAATTAAACTAGCCTGAAAACATATGTTCTTGCAATTTATTTACTAGGAAGCTGGCATGATGTTACATTTGCTCCAGAATTTGCAAATTGCATACCTGTCAATAGCACAGTGACTTATTATAAAACAGACTTCTGCTTGCATAAAAGCTAAAATTTTGAGATTGGTGATTGTTTAGTTAGGTGGGATTTTCTGTTTGTTTTTAACAGATTGCATCCCTGCATTGATGTTTAAAACTGAAAGCACCAGTGTGGGCTCTGAAGGAATTGTCTCTCAAAAACATAGTTTATGTTGGTCTAATAGCCATATATAAAGCTGTTAAATAAAACAGTCTTTCTGTGAGCAGATGGTTCTTCTGTTGATCTGGGGCCCTAATCTTGCAATGTATTTGTGCACCTTGGTTTTGAATAAGTTTGCTAAGTTAATGAAACTGAAACATGCACAGAATTAAACATGTTTTCTAATGGGCCTGTATTTATATAAATATTAATTGAACAATTTGTCGTGTTATTTTACAGTTTAGCCTAGATCATAGATTAAATTGGTTATATTACTGCAGTCTTGAAAAGGTATTTAAAGATACATAATGTTGTTTTCTTTTTCCTCAGAGATTCCGAGAGAAACTCCCTTCATATGGGATGAGACAGGTAAATGTGTATTTAAGTTGAAAGAATACATGTTTCTGTGGCTGTGCTGTAAAAAAGGAGAAAACTGTTGTGTAACTGGGACTAACAGGAAACTTCTGTTGCCTTTTATAAAGGTGATGAAGCCGCGTAAGTTCTGACTCTTGAGTTTGACTTCTTCCCTGAAAGTAGCTCTGGTTCACAGCTTCAAGATATGTATGAAGTTACTCTGGGGCTAGATAAGGATTTATGAGCAGGGGCAGCATTAGTTGTGGAAATGGTATTGAATGAATACATTTAAGTACACTTTTTTAAGTATAGGTGGACTTTCTCTGCCAGTTAAACTTCTAGAATATTCCTAGTTACTTGGATTTTGGATAGAGTAATTGGTGACTATGTAAATTGTCATACTTTCTTTTTCTTATGTATGTAAAATTGTGGCCCTTTGTTTAATGTTTGCCCAAGTTAGAATTGAACAAAATGCTGATTAAACCTTTTTAACTCAACATAGTGGCTGTACTGCTGGCTTTTACTGCCATTAGTCTCCCAGTCAAAGTATAACATAAATGATTGTATGGGCTAATTGATGTTTATTCTTCATTTGATGTTGCCTATATGAAATAGAAATCTGGTATTCTGTTATGTTCTTTTTTGCAGACTCAGTGAACAATTAGTGAGCTTGCTTTCTGAAGTTAATGTGTTTGTCATGATGTTGTCCTTGCTGTTAGTGTTTGTTTCTTAAAATAGTTATACTCCCCTTTACAGTCCTTTGGATTGTGGGTAGAGGCGGGAGTGTAAGAAATCTGTTCCTGTTGGTATAAGAAATATTAAAATATTGTGCTGAAAATCTTTAGTTAGTGCAGTCTTGGAGTCCAAGAGGGAGAACACTTATTTTCAGTCACCAAAGACAGGCACAAGGCAAGTAGGAGGGAGGAAATTTGAAAAACTTACTTCAGGCTTTCATTTTAGTTATTTTATGTCATTTTCACACAGGATCTTAAGTATTTTAAGCTGGTATTCAGGTTCGATACGGTTTAAACCTCACACACGTGAAGTGCAAATGTGCAGAATTCACTTCTATGTGATTTAAACTTAATTTTTTTTTATTTAAACTTAATTTTTTTTTTAAGTATTGTAAGAAACAGGTAAGTATGTTTTCTTGTAGTTGCTATGACACTTTCTTCTAAGTTTACTGCACAGTAGCAGAGAATTGTCAAAATCCTTCTAAAATCTGTTTCAAACAATAAAACATTTATTGTTTTCTCTTTGTTTGGAAACAGGAACTTGTAAACCTTATAAACAATAATCGAGTAACTGTGATCAGTGGTGAAACTGGTTGTGGAAAGACAACCCAAGTGACACAGTTCATCCTGGATGATTACATTGAGCGAGGGAAAGGGTCTACATGCAGGATTGTTTGTACTCAGCCTAGGAGGATCAGCGCTATCTCGGTAAGTGCTGCTTTGACAAACTGAGATACTTTTTGTGATTCGCTTTCCCTTCACCCCATTAAATCTGAGGAAAAATTACGGCCTTCCTTGCAATCATTGAATGAATGAATGATGTCTCTACCCTCACATGTACTCAGGCTTAGTTTAAAGCATTCAGCCTGCAGCGGACAGTGAAGGTGTCTTTGTTTATTTTCAGTTGTCTTAGATTCTGTTGCAAATAACAATTTTGTTAATATACGCTACTTTGATATTTTGTAAGTTTTGGTTGTTAAGAGAGTACTGGCACTGCAAGCCATGCTTGTCACTGAATTTAGTCATGGCTTTTATCTGTGATTTTAATGGATTTGGGCAGTGCAAAAGTGAATGAAGGTAAACACTAATGTTTCCAGATGATTTACTGGTATATTAAAGAAAGAATTTGTCTTAAGTTCACAGTGATTCTTGATAGTTAAATGTCAAATGATTATAGAACCTTACTTCCTATAAGGAAAGCTCACCCTGCTGAAAGAGTGAGAGTATTGCTAATGGCTATATGGTTGTGTTCCTTTAAAATATCTCCTGGGTCACACCCTTGTACTTGGATTGCTGACAGGAAGGACTGTTCTTAGTGGAGGGGCAAAAGTGATTTTTGGGGTGTTTCTTTGTTGTTTGTGTAACATCTTGATTCTGGGTATTCCCTGCTGCTGAGTAGCTAAATCATAGATCAGCCTTGTGGGATTAAAAAATTTCTTTAATGCACTGTTTTGGGTTTGTTTTTTTTTTTTCCTAAGGTGGCTGAGAGGGTGGCTGCTGAAAGGGCGGAAGCATGCGGTAATGGCAAGAGTACAGGATACCAAATTCGTCTACAGAGGTAAGAGAGGCTCCCCCGGCAGATTTTGTGCATTCATGTAAAGTGCTATCTATTGTTACTCAAGCAAGAAAATTTGAAAAGTAGTTCTTAATGTAGATAACATTAAGATGACATTCTGATATCTTCTCCAAAAGGAATTCCTGTGGCTACCTGGTGTAGAGAATAAGGTCTTAGAAATACAGCACAAAGTTTGCATGTAATTGTATTTTATGCAGCATGTAACAACAGCTAGCACCAAATTGTACTTTGTCCAAGCCCTTTTTTCAGCTCTTTTAAAAGGTCCTGCTGTAGATAGAGATAAACCTGATGTTCCTAATCCATGAATTTCAAAGAAAACAGAAATGCTGAAAGAGAGAATGCTATAAGACATATTTCTGTGGAAAACTTAAGTATTTGCTACCTATTGTTACCTATTGAGTAATCCCACTGGGATCAGGTAATAAAGTTAGGTGGATTGACAAGAGTTTGTAGACTTACTGCCATAGAGAAAAAGCTTTTACATTTGGAGTAGTCTATTAAAAACAAAAATCAAAAACCCACATAAAACTTGCCAGCAAATAATGGAATCTCAATTACAATTGCAGCAAAACTGCTGGTGAGAGATGACAGTTTAGTACTTTCAGCATTTTAATTTAATACAATTGTAGAATCGTAGAATGATTTGGGCTGGAAAAGATCTTAAAGCTCATCTAGTTTCAACCCCCTGCCGTGGGTAGGGCCACCTTACACTAGACCAGGTTGCTCAGAGCCCCATCCAACCTGGTCTTGAACACTGCCAGGGATGGGGTAGCCACAGCTTCTCTGGGCAACCTGTTCCAATGTCTTGACACCTTCGCAGTGAAGAGCTTCCATATATCTAACCTAAATCTCTCCTCTGTGAGTTTAAAACTATTCTCCCTTGTCCTGTTTAAATTTATAGAATCTCATTTATGTGTTTCTTCTTATTATTTAATCAATAATGTTATACTGCTACATATTTATCTGTCATTTGTGCTGAGCTTAGATAGCTGTGAGAATTTGGGGTCAGCAGACCCATGTGCAAGTAAATGACAAAAAATATCTAGGAAGTCAGGGCCTCTGTCAGATGACAAGTAGTTCATAACCTATCAGGAAAAGTGCTGCAACTGTGGCCTGATTCCTTTGTTCCTCCAGCTGAACTCTCTAGGTGAGCAAGTTAGAGAATGAGGCATACTCCATAATGTTTGTAGTGACTATCTGCATTTTGATTTTAAGCATGTAAGGCACTATGTAAAATACAGAAGAGAACTGAGGAATTCTGAATGTGTCTCTTTCAGCCGGTTACCAAGGAAACAAGGTTCAATATTGTACTGTACTACAGGAATTGTCCTCCAGTGGCTCCAGTCAGATAAGTAAGTTTTCTTGTTTAATAAGAAACTTAATACAGTTATGAAATGACGTGACTACTGATCTGTTTCTAACAGTCTCGGTTGGTTTTTTTTTAATTTTGCCAAAACCAGATGCTTTATTTTCTGCTCTTCTCTTTTAGGAACTTGTCCACCATTAGTCACGTAGTCCTTGATGAAATTCATGAAAGAAACCTTCAGTCAGATGTTTTAATGAGCATTATTAAAGATCTTTTGAATATTCGTTTGGATCTGAAAGTAATACTCATGAGTGCTACTCTAAATGCAGAGAAGTTTTCGGAGTATTTTGGTAGGTGAAGTGCTTCTTATAAATGTTCCTCTTAAGTAATTTAGGCTTCTACAGTATAATGCAGTTCTCAGGTTTTAGGATTGATTTTTAGCAAGTGAGGTAATTACTTCAATTTTACAAGTAGTTGCCAGCTGCCGGAGATGCTTATTTCCTTCGGTGTTATCTCATCATGAGCATACGCTGCTTCTCTATTTGTTTCGATGGTGGAAAGGTGTCGTGCTTTAAGCCAAAAGGGTATTCAGGGTTTTCATATTACAATATTTACCATATTTTGGAAATGGTCTTGGTCTGAGCGGGCAACCAGATTGAAGCATGGTGAACATGCTGGCAAACAATGTACTGCTTGCTACCTGTGTTTTTCATTCAGCTACCTGTGCTTTTTATATTAGCCACTTTATTTGGAATTGAATTTGGTGTCTTCTGTGAGAATGTCAAAATGAATGACAGAGCCCTGTAGACTTGGCAACTATATTGCAAAAATACTGAAAAATATTGATTGTTTCTTAGTGCAGTATTTTTTGCCATTTTTAAAACAGAGTTATGCCTTCCTCAACAGATAATTGTCCAATGATTCACATACCTGGGTTCACCTTTCCTGTGGTGGAATATCTTCTTGAAGATGTAATTGAGAAGTTGAGGTAAGTCTATTATCTTAAACACCATTGTATAGTATTTTGGGTTATTTTGCTTTTTATGTCTTCTCAAAATTAACTAGGTATAAATAAGCTGTGCAAGAATTAGCTGTGTTTTTCAACAGAGAACCTTTCCAGGGAAGTTTAATTTTAGAGTAATTGGAAATGGCATATAGCTATCTGGAAATGCTGGCTTGAGGAGGGGAAAAAACACTTGTCTGTCTTTCAGTGTGGTAAATTTTTGGGCTACTAAATCAAGCTAGTCTTTCCGTTTGCTCAGACCTTTCCTACATATTCTCACGCTTACTAGAGTTGGTACCTGGTTTTATAAATAAGATTTCTTTCAGAAAAGAAACATAATCTTATTTGCATGGTATAGCCAAAGGGCAGCATATTGCCCATAGTTTGGAAAACTACTATGCAGATGGTTTTAAAGTGCTATAGTTTCAAAATTGACTTACATGTGTTACTTAAATGTAAAGGTATACTCCAGAAAACACAGACCGTCGGCCACGGTGGAAGAAAGGCTTCATGCAAGGACATGTAAGCAGGCCAGAAAAAGAAGAAAAAGAGGAGATCTACAGGGAACGATGGCCAGGCTACTTAAGGCAGCTGCGGGGCAGGTTGTTCTCGAGAGTTACTCTTTAGCATTAAGTTTTTAGACACTTCTGAACTGAGAAACATAAATGAGTGCTCTGTTATATTACTGTGCTTTTATTAATGATGGGATAGTTGCTACTGTGGAAAACTGTAGTGGTGGAATTGCAAGTAATGATGGAATTGCCACTACAGATGGCTGGCAACTGGTGAGGTGCTTTTGAGTTACCACAGAGAATTAGCTTCCTCTGCTTGTGCAAATCGTAAGAAGGCTTACAGCTGTGGAGTTGCTTGGTGTTGGTGTTGCCCGTTAGTCTTCACTATAACATTAGGCTTCTTCAGCTTTGGTCATTAGTTCTCTTCTAATGAATTCTTCCCTTCTTTAGTCTCTGAGAGAGTTTTCATAATATTTTAGTCCCATAATCAACATAATAAAAAGTATGCTGGTTTATGAAACACTCCTCACAAAAAAATACCAAAACCAAAATTAAAACCCCTTTTCCTCAGAATATTTAAGTATTCCTCTAGGGTGATTTAAAACCAACCTAAATAATTTTGCCTCTTGAGCACCTACTAGAGACTGTTTACTTGAAACACAGCATTTGACTACTTTGGTAACTGGATAAGTTGATTAATTGGATAGCCTGACTGATTTTTCAGGAACAACACCTCCCTGTTTTTCTCCTGTCTTACCCTCTGCATTTGGGACTGTCTGTATATCCAGTTTGCAACAATAACAAATACAGGTGGCTCAGCTTTGTCACCTTTTTCTAAGGGAAAACTCTTCAGCAGTGTATCTTCCTCTGGCCTATCCCATACTCTGCTCTTTCCATTTGTATTCCTTCCCTTTCCCACTGTGTCTTTTGAACCAATTGGCAATTCTTTCCACAGTGTTAACTTTCATGAATCAAAGAACTGAACAGATTAG
Source organism: Ara ararauna (assembly GCA_028858755.1). NCBI lineage: Eukaryota > Metazoa > Chordata > Aves > Psittaciformes > Psittacidae > Ara > Ara ararauna. The sequence continues at coordinate 26,013,864 of CM054382.1, read as the reverse complement.
ATGCTTCCTGTACTCACTGTGAGTTAGAGAAATAAACAGGTAAACTCAGATTAGTTAGGACATTGTTAATCTGTGGGGAGAGAGAGATTGTGTAAATGCTTCAGATGTCGTTTGGCCATAACATGGTAATTCTTAAAGTTGGTATTCCAAACTGATGATAATTGCACTAAACTAAGTCTTGAGAGTGCATTGGAGGTACAGGAATTGAACAGATGAAATAAATTGATTGGTAGTAGATTACATAGATGTGTGATTCCAGAGCCTTATAACAGAAACTTGAGTGCATGGCTGTGTGTGTTACTAAGGTACCATTGTGTATGCTTTTCATGCCTGTAGGTATTCAGCAAGTACTATAGATGCCTTGGAAATGATGGATGATGACAAGGTTGACCTTGACCTTATAGCAGCACTTATCAGGCACATTGTTTTGGAAGAAGAGGTACACTTCTGTCTCCTGTCTTCGCATTCTAATGATGTGACTGAATTGTGGTTAGTGGCTGTTGGGAATGTTAGAGCTGATGGTTTGGCTTTTCATGCAGATAAAAAGAATAATTTCTTGTTTTGCTCTTCTGAGAAGTAATCTAACAGCTATAAGTATCTAATTACTATTTAAGCCCTGAGTTAAGAATGTGGTTAGTTGCAGTGTTTATTGAAATGAAGGGATACAATCTGTGTTTAAAGGGGAACACATGTCTAAGCATTTTCTTGAGTGGGGGTTGTGGGTGTTAATGAGAACTATGTGCAGAAGAAACTTCGAAAACTTAGAACTACATTTGATTTACTCATTTATGGTCTCTTCTGAGCAAGGGGGATAAAAGAGCCTGAATTCTTTCAATAACAATGTCTACTAGAGGTTGTTTAGTAGATAAAGTGGGAGAGATATCTGAAGGTTTGAGTGCCATTTTGATTCAGATTGCTGATTTTTTTTCTTTCGGCTAAGTTTTTAAAGAAGCCTTCAAATTAATTACACGCTTTAGTTATTTGGTGGAAAGTAGTATAATTACAAATTAAATTTTAACTTCTAGTTCTTTTTGTGACTGTGAGTGCGTTTGTTAAAGGTAGCGTTCTTTGTAGTAAAAGTTATATTTTGTGAAACAGGTGTAGAAAACTGTTTGAAGACCTCTTTAGGGTACAACTGTATCCCTGTTGGCTTTAATAGTTCTTCTGCCTGAAGTTGTATCTAAATACGACTTGGATGCTGCGAAGGATGAATTTTTATACAACCTAGCTAAAGTCTAATCACATTTACCAAACTAGCTAGGAGAATCATCCAGCTTCCCAGCTTGTTAAGATTAGTAGTTAATACAGCTGCATTAAGTTATCTCTAAATGTGCCTTACCTTATTATTTAGTAATAACAGTATCAGAATATTAATGTGAGAAAGTTCCTATGTCTGAAGCAGTGGCACACATAAAGTAAGAATAGCATCTGTTACCATGGGTGTAACATAGCTTCTCATAACCTGAAGTTGATATGTTTGTTTCTGAGTTGGAAAACATTTGTGGGAGAGCTGATGCCATGTCTGATTCCTTAATGAGAATTTTTAGTGTTAAAAGTATCAAACAATTTAATATTGCAGATGATAATTAAGGTGTGAGTAATTAGGAGGAGTTGCTGGTTTGTATTTTGTTCTTCCTGTGTTGAAAATGATAAAACCTATATATCTGTTTTATTTGCTGCTTAAAGTTTTGTAGTGTTGACTTGGCTGTGTTTAAAACACTGCAGGGGAAACATGTTTAAAATCAAATATTTTATTACATTTAGATAAATATGTAACTCTTGGAGGAAACAAACTTATAAACTTTGTTCCAAATTCCAGTCAGCTAGGTTTCAAGTATCATATATCCAATATTTCTGTATTAGTGTGCAAGTAGCTTGTTCTTTGCAGTTTATTCTGACCTCTTTTCCCTTCCCTTCCCTTTTATATATAGGATGGTGCAATTCTAGTGTTTCTTCCAGGCTGGGACAACATTAGCACATTGCATGATCTCTTGATGTCACAAGTCATGTTTAAATCAGGTAAACCCAAAATTTTACACTGGAATTCTAGCATTAGTGTTAGTGCAAATTCCTAAATTTTGCATGTGGTTGCTGGTATGGCTCTGGATTTGGTGTGGGGTTTTGGCTTTTGGTTTTTTTCTCCATTCTCCTCTTAAAATGATTGCAGTGTGTTCAGCTTTTTTGCATTTATATGGTATCTTTCAACTGGTAATTATAACTCATTTTCCTCCGTGTAGGCATGAATAATCTGAGAAAAGCTCAGACCTGCATCTTTTTCTATTGTCCATTCTTGCAGCTGCGGTTACTTCCAAACTAAACTCTCTCTTCATTCTGTGTTCATTTCCTCTTGATCTTCCGCAGCTTCTGTTTACTGCTTTGCCGATAGTTCTTTTAAATTCTGTTTATCCCTAGAAGCTTTTATAATAAGACACTAAAAATCTGATGTGTATTAATTTGTCCTGTTTGCACAACTCATAATTCCGTCATCTTGACTATGCTCTTGACTATTCAGATAGTTTTTGTGCAGTTCGTGTTGTATACATTCCACAGATAAGGAATTGAATCTGCTGAAAGATGAAGCAGTGACAGTTTATTTATTAAATTTCAGTAATTTTAAAATGTCTTGAGTCTTTAAAAATGAAATATGAATTACTGTGCATAACTTCATATACTTTCTTGAACTTGTCATCATAGCGTAATAAAAAAATCCTTTATATCTTTTTACTTTAGAATTTGCCATTATATGCATATACCTGTCAATTCCGAGTAAGAAACAGAATACTTGCAGCTTATTTTCTCTATTCTGCATAGTTTGATTTTCCTGTAAAATTACAGTTTCTCTGCTTATACTGTATCTTCTACTGATTTTTAATTTTCAGATAGGTTTATTATCATACCTTTACATTCATTGATGCCTACTGTTAACCAGACTCAGGTATGCCTTTCTTTTATTGTTCTACTTCACAACTACACAAAACATTACTTAAGTGTATGTTTGGTTTTGGCAAACATATAAATGGGCCATGGATAATTACAGGTTTTTAAGAAGACCCCGCCAGGAGTAAGGAAAATCGTGATTGCTACCAACATTGCAGAGACTAGGTAAATAGCTAGCTATACAGACCCAAACCAGCTCTACACTTAAAATAAATGAAAGTCATAATTTAAAATATAAACCTGTTAATGTTTCAAAACATGTATGCTTTTGGTTTTGTACCATTCATTTATAACCCATTACCTTTAGAAATGTTTATAGATTTCCTTTAATTGTTTTAAACATAGATTTTACTATAGATAAACATAGATTTTACTATGACTTGTCTTTGTTGCACATGATAAATGTGAGCTGCCTGTTCTCTCTGCAGACTTCATAACCCCACATGGTGACTTTTGCTAGACCTAGGAGAATAAATGTAGCTATTGAACTGCTACTTAGTAACCTAATCCTGAATGAAATTCCAAACAGATTTTTGTATTTGTTGGCTCACAATTTGGGAAGGGATAAAGAGAGGTTAAAACCCCCTTTTAAATCCTACATCAAGCTTGCAAAGATGAAGAGCTGCTTTTTTTTTTTTCTCTCTTTTCTTGAACAGCATTACAATAGATGACGTCGTGTTTGTTATAGATGGTGGAAAAATAAAGGAAACTCACTTTGACACACAGAACAACATTAGCACAATGGCAGCAGAGTGGGTTAGTAAAGCTAATGCCAAGCAGAGGAAAGGTCGAGCAGGAAGGTAAGAAAAAGGTGGATAGTTAGAACTAAGTTTTGTGGTGCTGAATTTCTTTAGTCTTGGAGCACATGCGCGCTGAAGATACGACTTTGTTATTCACATGTTCAGCAGCAGAACTCTCTCTTGTTCTTAGAGAAAGAATGGTTTCTTGTCTAGGGAACTGGCTTCACTTGTGCTGCACTGTGCTTCATTCTTGGAGAAGAAAAGTCCTGCTTTTTTTTTTTTTACTGTGTTCTGCACGCCTGTTTCCTGTTGATGGGTCTGTGTTTCAGAAGGCTGAAATGTTTTTTACAGTTGAATACACCTCTGTTTCATTTCCTTGAGGTGTTTTGGAAAGCTGTTTATAAACACAATGTCATAGTGTCATAGGAAAAAAATCTCATACAGTTATTTGTTTAAATAATTGCAGAGTTCAGCCAGGCCACTGTTATCATCTGTACAATGGACTCCGGGCTAGCCTTCTAGATGATTATCAGTTACCAGAGATCTTGAGGACGCCTTTAGAAGAACTCTGTTTACAAATCAAGGTAAACATATGAATCTTCAAACCTATTAATTATCTACTTTTCTGTTAGAATAATAGGTTGAGAGAGAATGCAACTGTGAGCCTAGGGTTGTCTTCAAGTTGAAATTCTGTTACTCCAGAAGTAACAGACATTAAGCTAGTAATTGTAGCAACTTTTGCAAAAGGTATACTTTTGTCTGGATGCATCAAACCCAGGAAAAATAGGGCTGTCTAGTGTAAATAAAAGCTGAAGTCTGTTAACAAAAACTTGGACTGTACTTCCCTTCCTTTCCCCCCAAATATCATTCAATCAGAGGAGCTTCAGTGGGAATGCCAGTGAGTCAAGGAATGTGATGATGTCTTAAGAGAAATTTACTGAAAAGTAGTTTTAGAACTGACGTGAGTTTCCCTTTTTAGGTAGTTTGCATGGAATTCCTTATGCATGCCTATGGAATACCATGTCTGTGCATACTGAATGAAAAGTAGATCCTTATACTTCAAATATCATCATTAATTTTATTTTCTTCCTTAGTTCTTAATTGGTGAAATTCAAACGGAACCTTTTGAGTTATTCACACTTCTGAAATTAGTGTGGTCATTGCTTATTAAATGCAGGTAGCCATATTTCTCCAGTTGCTGTAGGTTTTTGGTTGAATGTTTGGGTTTTGTTGTTTATTTTTTTTCCTGCAGATTCTAAAGCTTGGTGGAATTGCTTATTTTCTGAGCAAACTAATGGATCCACCATCTCGTGATGCTGTAATGTTGGCCATAAATCATCTAATGGAGCTGGTAAAGTATTACTTAATTTACGTGCAAGGAGATACCTGTTTATAACCATGTTACTGCATTGTTTGTTATCAGACGGTTCTGATTCTACAGGTCTGGACATTGCAGCCCCATACTGTATTGTGTAGACTTTTATATATCTTCACTGAAGAGAGGAAATAATTTCACATCATAAGTGATGTTTATGGCTGCATAAAGTAGTTCCTTTCTAAATTACTCAAAATATACACGCACCTTGCATTGAAGTTCCCTACAGATACTTATTAAACTCACAACTTCTGTATCACCCTGTTCATGACTGCATCCACCAAGCCTTCTTTTCCCAGTCAGATTAGTGAAGAGTTTGAGATATTTTTTCTGTGGGCAGCTAAAGGCTTATAGGAGTCAGGTCGTGTATGTCATTGCCCCTTTGGATGCTGGGGAAGGAGACATTCATGATGTGTTTGTACCACTGGTATTATTTGTACAAGTTGATTGTAGCAATAACGTGAAACTTCCAGTTCAGGTGAAGAGCGGTATCTCACACTGATGGTGTGATTCTATGGATGTGTAGATGAAGTTGAAATTCGGCCATACATTTGGCGTTCTGTGACAGTGCTGTGCAGTAGTGAAGGGTAAAGTAAATGCAAACAGAAGGTAAGGGTAAGGTACAAGTGTAAAAGGAAGCTTGATCCAGGAGAGTAGGAAGACAATGAGGTGTTAATAATTCTTCATGCTTTTGTCCGGAAATACACTGAGCCTAGTAAACCCCACAACGAGCACAAAGCTGGTTGCAATTTTCTTGGCTCTAGTTAAACATTTTAATTTCTTTGTAACTTGCTTGATCACTTTCCTACCATACCTCATTGACAGCCGGCTATGTTCTTCAGCTATTAGGCTTTTTGTTGTTCTCTAGATAGACTAGTGGCTATTTCAAGGAAGTCCTCTCCATTTCTAATACTGCGTTTGCTCTTTTTGTCCCCCTACCCTAAGTTGTTTGTTCTTTTTTTTTCTCTTCCTTCTGACAGAATGCATTGGACAGACAAGAGGAACTCACTCCTCTAGGAGTCCATTTAGCACGATTGCCAGTTGAGCCACATATTGGAAAAATGATCCTCTTTGGAGCTTTATTCTGCTGCTTGGATCCAGTTCTTACAATTGCAGCCAGCCTCAGCTTCAAAGACCCTTTTGTCATTCCTCTGGTAAAGTTTCTAGGAGGAGAATTGCATGTCAGATTTTAAAAATCTCAGAAGGATATTGGGACCTACTGAGATGCTATAATTTAAAAGCACTTTAATCTTATTTTCATTTTAATTGCATTTTTATTAGTGAAAGATTGCCTTCATGTACTCTGAGGTCTTGTCTACAGAATATTGGAAGGAGCTTTAATTTTCACTAAATTTCATTATATTTCATGTTGCATACAAAGTATTGCTGTATATGTAATAATTAGGAAAACAACTGTTGTGTCATGAATACTTTATAGGTTCTTATTATTCTTAGGGCAAAGAGAAAGTAGCAGATGCAAGAAGAAAGGAACTGTCAAAGAACACTAAAAGCGATCATCTGACTGTGGTGAATGCTTTCATGGTAGGCATGTTTTAATGTTGTTTTCCTTCTAGGATTATAATTTGAGTGATAGTTTATTCTAAGGAAGAAACTGATCAGCATATGTTCTGTCGTATTTCTCTTGACTTCTACAGAAGCATAAAACCAAATTAATTTTCACCCTTCTAGTGTGAGGAATCTTATCTTCAGGCTCAATCACAAAATTTCTTGTGATGTCTGTGAAAGTGACAAAGAAAACAATGTTATAGTTAACTTGCTGAAGTCATTAATTTGTGTTCTTTTGGTTTCTATAGAAAGCTGAAGCTGAATTTCTGGCTAACTTAGCCTGATTTCACTCCTCACATTGAAAAGGAAAGTTTTTGATTCAAAATGTTATAAAGTTGTGTGTTTCTGCTCTGTTGTGCAGATAACATAAAGGGATCAAAGGATTTACTTCCTCTCTTGTAGAGAAAAATGTATCTGTATTGGTTGTGGACCTCCATGTTTTTGTTGTCCTTAGTTGTTTTGGGTTTCTTTTTATGTGTTCAGGCACAAACGCCTTTGAACTACGGTTTTAATTTTTAGGGCTGGGAAGAAACTCGGCGTCGTGGTTTCAGAACTGAGAAAGACTATTGCTGGGAATATTTCCTGTCTTCAAATACACTTCAGGTAAGATCCTAACAGTTTGAAGAGGAGGGTCGTGTCTGTGGGGAAAACGGGAGGCCTTTTGGCGCAGCATCATTTTGGGACTATTTTTGTTTCCTAGATGCTGCATAACATGAAGGGGCAGTTTGCTGAGCATCTCCTTGCAGCTGGATTTGTGAATAGCAGAGACCCCAAGGATCCCAAATCTAATACCAACTCAGGTAAGTAGTGGAAGGAAATGGAAGATTTCTGATAGCTGAAATCTCAGTGTGCAGAACTGTGTGGTTTACTATGCTGTCTTCTGCAGATAATGAGAAGTTGCTCAAAGCGGTCATCTGTGCTGGTTTATATCCAAAAGTTGCGAAGATCCGGCCAAGCTTCAGCAAAAAGAGAAAAATGTAAGGGTTTGGCTTAATGTTGGTTGTATTCAAGGCATTTTCTACATTTTGGGTAGTTTGGCAAGGTGATGCAAAGGCCTTGAGTGCAGGAATGAATATCCTTTTATAGCTCAAGTCATGGTTGTGGGGTTGCTTCCTTTGGGAAGGGTAGATGAGGGCTTGGGATTGTTGATCTTTACTTTGTTTAACATTTGGATACCTGCTAGCCAGAAATGATTTGTGTGACCTTATTGTGCCATGGTTAGTGTTACAATGTATCAGTAATACTGCTGCTAAAGGAGTTGGACCATCAACCAGCAGTGATTGAAACACAATCTTTTCTTATTGTTTGGCAAGATTGAGCCCAGAAATTCTGGTCTGGTGCTTTGTCGCTTCTTATATTATCAGACTATTTATTCTTATTAACTGTTACTCACAGTAACGGTGCTCTCATCTCAATGTTGATATTCTCCTTTGTGAACATGATTAAAGAGTGAAGACAGATTTGAGGGTTGAAGATTTGGATCAGCTTCCTGGGTGTGTAATGTCAAAACGACAAGCTAAGAGGAACCATTATACCTATAATTTAAAAAAAGAAAAAAACCAACTAAGAAAACCCAAGTGTTTATTTCTATGAAAGGAGTAGGAGCCAGGTAGTCAAAATTGCACTCAATATAGCATAATTTACACCTGTTTATACCTGACACTGCTCATCAGTTGATAACTCTTTAATCATGCTGGAGTAGCCTAAGGGATGCAGTAAGGTCGGAAACCTGATGCAAGCTACTGTGTTGCTATGTCTTTGCCGCATGGTGGAGCTGCTTGTATGCCTGCTGCCCAGAAAGGCTGTTGTTTTATGATGCGCTAAGGGATTTGTTACACTAAGCGCTTTGCCTCTCACCCTAATTCAGTAACACTGCCTTTCATATGAACAGCAATGGCACTTGTTTTTCAGGACTTGAGGGAATGACAGGGATTTTTTTAGGGGGGTAAATCTGACAAAAAATCCAAACTTCTCAAAATGTAGAGAGAGATGTCTGAAAATTTGTACTGTAGATTCGGTGGTAATCTTCTAGGAAAAGTGTTAAAATTTCTTTGAATGTCCTTGTATTTTCAGAATTTAGTATGCTAGTAGAGAATTGGAGGTTTTGTTAGCTTGAGACCCAGTTGTGCTAAACTTCCAAGATCTTACTTCAATGCTAAAATGAAAACTTCTCTTTTAAGGGTGAAAGTTTGCACCAAGACGGATGGAACAGTTAATATTCATCCTAAATCAGTTAATGTGGAAGAAACAGAGTTCCATTATAACTGGCTTGTGTACCATTTGAAGATGAGAACTAGCAGTGTATGTGGTTTGTGTAATTTATTTTCATAACTCTTTAATATGATTGGATCAGGGTTCAAAGGAGATGTGAACAGTGTCTTTGTTTTGAAGCTTTCTTTTCTTGGGTCATTCCTTTTATATGCCATCAGGTTGCGTGCTTTGTGATACTGCTAGTATTGTTCCACAAGTAACTAACTTCTGTGGCTTCGTGGTTGGGTTCTTTTAGTTTGGGTTTTGGAGGGTTTGGTTTTGGTTGGGGTTTTTCTAAGGTTCTGGCAATAACAGGTGTAATTTTGGTGTTTGGTTAGATTTTGTTGTGGGTTGGGGTTTTTTTCCCATTTCAATCTAATATAACACTTCTGAATATGCTGATTCTTTTTTTTTAGTTTTTATGGAATAGTTGGTTTGAGTTCACCACTTGGTGTGAAGGACTGTGTTCGGGACTGTTCTGCTACTGTTCAGTGTGATTTCATGTACCTTTTTTTCCAACTGAGTTGCTTCATAAATGTTTTGCAAATTTGTGAATGAATGAAAAAAATCTTCTGGAATTGTGTTAGTTTTGTTAAAGGTTACGGATGTCACTTAAGATGTTTCGAAGGGTGATTGGACAATTTTCTGTCCTTGCAGATATACTTGTATGACTGTACAGAGGTCTCTCCATACTGTCTCTTGTTCTTTGGAGGAGACATATCCATTCAGAAGGATAAAGATCAGGATACCATCGCTGTGGATGAATGGATTGTTTTCCAGTCTCCAGAAAGAATAGCACACTTAGTTAAGGTGAGTATGTTTGATAGTAATGTAGATGAAGACTTGGTGCAACACTGATTCTTCTTGAAGAATTCTGTGTTTGATATTCCTGGGTAGCTAGTGAGTTACCATTATAGGGAGATGATAATGAAAACCTCATGTTTTTCCAGTAAGCAGTTCAAGTAAACACAAGAGATCTAGTGAAGGTGTGTAGATGAATGCAGTAGTAAAAACAGTATTGTGAACAGTCTGTATCACATGGCAAACTGGGCAAAAGTAAACAGTAATGTGTTCCCTTATGTTTGGTCTATGGAGCAGGCACGCACTCAGGTTTGGTTTTGTTTCCAGTGTAATAGCTTAACAAGCATGAGACTGCGTGCCTGTTGAGGTGTTGGGAACATGGTGGTGATGTTCAGCCGGTGCAGCCTCTGCTTGAAAAATTCATGGGGATGCTGAAAAACTGTAGGAGTTTCAGAGGAGACTGATAGGGTGGAATGATAGGATTTATAAGCATAGCTTGGTGAGACATTTGAAGAGCTTGATTTTTATACTCCTTAACAGAAGCTGTAGGATGACTTGATCAGTGCATGAAATGTCCCCACAGATATGAAAACATGAGGGTGGACTCTTAAGCTAGCAGTTAATGTTCCAGGAAGGAGGAACTGAGTAGAGCTCTGTTTAATACTAGATCTAGAAATCATACCTGATGTTTAGCTTTTTTGACCCAGATATTTTTAATCCTGAAATAGTTGGCTAATGGATATATGTATAGACTGTTAAAGGCCATCACATCCAGAGGTGGACATCTGTCATAAAAGGAAACACTGCTCATTTTTGAGAAGCAGCTTTTGATCCTGAAAATAGCAATGTTCAAATGAATTGCTGGGAGAACAGCAGGTGTAAATATTAGAAGAACAGAGGGCCCAAGGGCTTTGAACTTAGTGTAGTGGTGGTGTTTGCTGTGTGTAGCTCTAATGGCCTGTCTCTTTTCTTTCTTCTTTTCCCTTTTTTTTTTTTTTTCATTCCAATGAACACTTTAATTCCAGAATTTAAGACAAGAGCTGGATGATCTTCTGCAAGAAAAAATAGAAAACCCACATCCTGTGGACTGGAATGATATTAAATCCAGGGATACAGCAGTACTGACAGCGATTATAGACTTGATCACAACACAGGAGAATGAAAGTGCCAGAAACTATGCTCCACGATTCCAGAGTGAACACTGTAGTTGACACACTTTCATCTCTATTGATGAAGGCAACGCTCACCTTTGGGGGTTTATTGTTTTTTTTTTTTTCGGTTGGGTTTTTTTTTTTATAACATTTATTTAGCTGGAGGAAAAGCTTTTCTCGGGTAAGCTGGTAATTCCCTCATGCTGAAGAGCAGGTATTTCAAAATAGATGGTATTATCTGTATATGCATGGTATTCTATGTTCAGTGTCGCTTTTTAAATAAGAGGAATGCAATGCTAGCAATGGTAGTTGATGTATGGTTCTTGTCCTGCTGTAGTGTTTTGGGTTTTTTTTTTATTAACATCAGGTAACAGATTTGTAAAAGCCCTGCTAAAGTACTGCTAAATAATTCTTAAACTGTTCTTGCTGCTGGGAGAAACATCTCAAAAGACTCTTCTTTTTAATTGAGGGTGGTAATTAACTTACTGTGTTATTCCAGCTGTGCAGCAGTCTTCTCACCAACACTTCTGCAGAAGGCAATTATAGCTTAATTAAACTGAACTTGAAAACACTTGTTAAATTTGTGCTGTGGGAGGAAACAGTCTTCTGAAATACTCTCCTCTTCTGCCTTTCATCCCATTAAATTAATCTTTCTTTGCTTTCTGTGCCTATCTGTCATTGCTGCTGACTGAAATTTCAGGTTACAGGAAATGTGGCTAGATAAAAGTAATGGTGGAATACACTTTAAGGTTTCATTGCGTTCTAATTTTTCTTTTTTTTTTTAACAGTCCATCTATGGGTTATACAGTATTATATTAGAAGTCTTTTCTTCAAAGTGTTATTTCATCTCTTCTTAGTTCTTAACGTTTTGAATGCTTCCAACTATGTAAGAACATCTGAATAACATGGCTTGTGTAGGATTTTGGGTAGAGCAACTTGAGACATACTGTTCTGATCAAACTTGTGCAGGTGGCAGACCTGGTGTTTCCTTTACAGGTTGGGGCTGGATCTGGGGTTGGGTTTTATTCCCCCACTGCTGGGGGGAACTGAAACAGGATGGATGTTCAGCTAGGCTGGCAGCCCTGTTACCTGTGCTTTGCAGCCATAGCTACGGTTATTTCTAGGTTTATCCTTCAGGAACAAAGCTCCTGTGTCTCATTTTGTTTGCCTGGAAGTGTAACCCTGCTCCCTTTTTAGGTTTTGGTTTTGTTTCTTGTGCTTTACAAAAATGCTCTTGACCATGAGGCTTGGGAGGACTTGTGACCTTTACTGAAGAACACAGAACTTGTCAGGTGAAACTTTTAATAGAGAAATGAGTCTTGGGCACTAGACTGTGCTTTCCATTGGGTTTAACAAGGAGTGGAGGATGACCAGCTCGTTATTTTTACAACACAGCTGCAAAACACCTCCCTTCCCCAGTCACTCTATACTTTTACCCCCAGGTGCTGAGGCTGCCGTTTCAAACGGGCAGGGCGGAGGAGGAGGAACAACATCCTGCTCTGGCCTGGGGGTGGTGGATGCGGTTTAAGCAAGGGGAAGACAAAGGCCCCGGCTGCCCCGGGCAGGGAGGGTGACGGGCCCTGCGTTCGCTCTCGGTTGTTACCAGGGCCCCAGAGCCGCCCGCGGTTGCGTGGGGAAGAGCGGGACTATGAGGGCTGTGGGGACCCGGCGGGACCCGCCATCAGCTCTGCTGCAGGTGAGCGCGGCCCGCGGCCTGTCCGCCCCCCTCAGGGCGCTCTGCGGCGACTGGACGTTGGAGGAGGCGGGAGCCCAGGATGGCGCGGAGCCGCTCAAGGTGAGGATGGAACTGAAAGGATTAAAAAGGGATTAAATGAATGATGGTTTGTGTGGAACCGGGAATGAAATAACCAGTAGAGAGACACGGGGCGTCGAGCAGGGACGGTGCAACCGGTAGAGAGGGACGCAAGATGGCGCGCGGAGTTGAGGGAAGAGCGGTGCTCCTGGGGCTGCTTGTGGCTGCTGCTGGAGCTGTGAGTGCGCGGTGCAGGGGCACTTACCGCAGCACTGCGGGCTGCTCCATGTCACAAATCTGTGGGGTTCTGAGGAAGAATTGGCAGTAGCTCTGTTACTGGCAGGTCTGGATTAAAAGTCATGAAGAAAATAAGAGGCTGGCAAGTGGCATCAGTTTCCTTTATGTTCTTGGGGTTTTTGCTGTACTTAAATGATGTATAAATTTCTACCTGGTAACAAAAAGGGCAGAATGAAAGGGTAGCAAAGCAGAGCCTGGGTAAGAATAGCAACGTTGGTTGAGGAAATCAAAGACAGATGGCAGTTCTCTCTTACACCCTCCTTGCCTCAGAAATGGTGGAGGATTATGGTTGCGCTGTGGTAGTAGGGCCACCACCTGAAGAAATGCACCCTGATGTTGGTATAGTCAGGTCTTTCCTTCTAAAGTGACTGATGTGTGAGCTCTGATATTCTGCTTACCCAGCTGTGTTTCAAGTGTGTGGCTTAGCATACTTTTTAAGCAGAAAAGTATCAGAAACCTCTGTATTCAGGTTGAAATGAGCCTTTTCCAAATGTCAGGTTTGTGCTGGTTGTTGGTAGCACAGGGATGTTTCAGGTGTTGCTAAGCAGTGCTCAGCCTCTGGCCTGGTTTCTCTGGAGTGGGCTGGGGGTGCAGGAGCAGCTGGGAGGGCACACAGCCCGGACAGCTGATCCCAGGGATAGCACACACTGACTCTGTGGCCATATTGCTCAGTGATAAAAGTTGTAGACAAAGGAGGAAGGGGAGACATTCAGAGTTGTGGCTTTTGTCTTCCCAATAGCTGTTGTGCATGCTGGAGATGGCTGAAACTGGCCTGCTAGTGCAAAGTAGTGAATGAATTCCTTGTTTTGCTTTGCTTGTGTCTGCAGCTTTTGCTTTACCTGTTAAACGTAAATAAAAAAATAAACGTAATAAACCCTCCCCCTCCCCCCCCCCCAAAAAAAAAAAAACAAACCAAAAAAAACCCCACAAAAAAAACAAACCAAAAAAAACCCCACAAAAACTCATGGGTTTTTACCTCAACCCATGAGTTTTCTCACTTCTGCCCTTTTGATTCTCTCCCCCATCCAACTGCAGGTGAGTGAGCAAGAGGCTGTAATGTTTAGCTGCATACCAGGGTTAAACCACACTGCCAGCTTTTTAAGCAGTCTGTGAAGTAATGCTGAGGTAATGTTTTTAACTTTCTTGTTTGTAGGGCTAAGCCAGAGACCATCAATGTTTCTCTTCTCAGTTCACAGTGCACCTAACAAAGGCTGTTTCTGCCTATGTGTTAGTTGCTAGCATCTTCTGGAATTCCAGATTATGGAATAAAATGGAATTCAGGGGTAGTAATTAACTCTTATAGAGCTTTGTGTTAGCTTTGTGTGCCTAAATGATGTAGTTGTTAGCATACAGCTGTTGAAAATCATATGCAGAATACAAAGCTAAGAACAATGCTATCTCTATCTGTAGTTCCCAGGAAACAAAACCTCCTCAGACTTCCTTGATCTCAGTATCAAAATTGACTCCAGCTTTGTTTCTAATACTTGTGTTCTGTCCACTGGCTTTGACTGTGTTACTTTCAAAATAGGATATACAAGAAAAAATATTTTGTGTGAATATTGTCTATAGATACAGAGTTTAAGGTATGTGCGTGTAAATATGATGGTGCACAGTGTTTGCATTTCCTGAGGTTGTGTAGGTTGACTAAAGTGATGCTACTTTTACCTCTTTATTTTCAGCAAATTAGCTTTGGGTAATGGAAAGCAAATATATGCTTTGACATGAAAGTCAAAAAGAATAGTGCATTATAGTGTTTTTTTTAAGTTCACCAGATAAAAATGTTCTATTTATTGTGTCACAGGGATGATATAAAGCATGAAGACTGATGATGGTATTAACTGTTATTTAGATGTGTCATCAGAATATTTGGAAATGCTGAGTCAGGTGGCTCTGGTTCTGAAGGGTGCTTGGTAGCCCTCAGGAGTCCACAAACGGAATGCAGGCATCTCAGCTCCCCAGGAATGAGTGGGTTCTTTCCCCTGGCAGTGCTGACATTCTGTATGATCTTGATTTCAGTGAGGAGTAAATATAAACTGGGGTTTGTTCTCAGGGCTAGTCCTACAGCTTGGACTTTGCATGGTTTCTGCCCACTGTACATAACGAGTATTTAATTACACTGTGTGAAATGAAACTTTGATTCAGGGAACTGAGTCTTTTACTTTGGTCAACTTGCTTAAGACCTGATTGGAGAAATCATGTAAGGAAGTGGTACAAATTCCAGGCTCTGCAGAAATGAAAGTTAATTCTGTGGTTAACAAACTCCCAGCTGTATTCTGTCACTACTGAGCTGTTTAATTAAAAAGGAGATACTAGTGTCAAGTCCTCTTCCTTGGGCATGAGGGAAAGAGAGCAAGTGCATCTGTGTTTGTGCACATGCGCCCACTGATTAGTGAGAGTAATGAAGGAGTTCTTTAGACCATTTCCTTTGTAATAGAAGTACTTAACTTACAGCAAAAGTCAAAGATGACTTGGTTTTGCTAATGCAAATATTGTGGAGCTGCTTCATGCTGATTTGGGTTTGGTTTTTTTTTTCCCCTTCTAGCAACAACAAAAGAAACCCTTAGCTTTTGAAAACTTGTTTATACAAACTTCTACATAAATTGCTTGTCAGGCTGTCTTATCAGTGTTGTGCCTGCTAGATGCCTTTTCCAGAAAACTCGCTGTTCTTCAGGAAGTGCTGCTGCAGCAGTTCACTATAAAGCCACTTTTTTTTTGTATATATATATATTTTGATCCTTTATGCAGTTGTGATGAACATATAAAGGAATGACTGTGTAGCTGCTGCACCTGCACCAGCAAAGCTGTAACAGCTAAGGGAAAGGCTGCCCCCACTCCTGGGGTTCCTGAATCACTGGATCCAGTGGGGAGGCCCAAGCTGTCACCACTGATACAAGTAATTGTCATCTTTGTGTATCTATACGTAAGTTATGCATTATAAATAATTGCAAAGGTAGCTGAAGAGGCTTATGTTCCTGATTGTTTTCCTACTCATTCTCCTAAAATACAGTCTCACAGATGAGATGCTCTCCCAGGCATTTTATGCCATTTTCCAAGTTCAGAGGTATAAATGTAAAAGTTGGATCTGGGACATGCAATACACATGGTGGTGTTACTTTCAGAAAATTTAAAATGCCAAAGGTTACAGAATAGATTTCATTTCTTTGGCTTTCACTTCTATAGTAGTAACTTGTAGTGTAATGGTATTTATTAAAGAGAAAAAAAGAACCTTTTTTTTAGTGAGGATTTAAAAGCATTTTATTGATTGTTGTCCTATAAAATCGTAATAGTCTTTAATTCCTGAAAAATTGCAAAATCCAACAATAGTAAATATGAAAAAGTCTTTAAAAACCACTAGAGCATTTTTTTTTTTCCAAAAACTAGGTATGAAAAATATATACAATGTATTAAAAAATCTGAATAAAATTAATGTCTGGATTTATACATTCAGCTGTGTTAAACATCTGTCTGTGCACAACACAATTTGTTAAAATATTAGCAGTATTTTCATTATGTTAAATAGTCTTTGTTCAATTTACAGTTTCATTACTATTAGTTCACTTAATTTACAAGGCTCTGTAACTGCTGTCAGACTGTCAAGGTAAGTGGCTTTGTACAAAATTACTGCCTAATGTGTTTTAAATTGGTACAGAGATAAATCTTTATAAACATCCAACTCACTCACACATCAAATCAACATAATTACAGTACATAAAACAACATACAACCCCCTTTAACAAAGGTGGGGAATCTAACAAGGAGAAAGCCTTGGTATTGCAGCTTTTCCCCTCATTTTTGTTGAAAGTGTTTTCTGCCCTGCTGAGTTACCAGCTGGTCCTTAAAAAGGTGAAGGCTTTTATAATACAAACTGTCACACCTATATACAAAAATATGCACTGAAATTTACTTCATGTTTGAGTGCATCTTCTTCACACAAAATGAAGTGGTGGTGGTTTTCTGTGAATTTCCAAAGCTAAACTGCAGATGCTAAAATTTAGCAGGTGTTGTGTGTAGTGCAATTGTGAGATGTCTTCTCTGGAACAGAGAAGAGCACATGTGAAGCAGCACCAATGCAGCTCCTCTGAAAGAACAGTCCCAGTAGTGTTTTTATCTACCTCTCTCTTGCCTTTTTGCCTGGAAACAAAACAGACATTTCCAGCAGTTACACTCCTTTAAAACACCTGTAATAATATGGATCTGAGACCAAGACAATTAACATCATACATTCTGCAGTCTGATACCTCTTTCTTGCTTTCAGAAATCCTTTCAGAACTGCAGCAGTAGGAGAAGAGAAAGTCTTGTGTCAGCTTTGCTAGCTTCAAAGAGAGAGCAAATCACTTCATATGAGGCCTGGGATGTCCCTGGGTTTCTGCTGGAGAGGTAGTCCTTTATGAATTACAGGATTGGTTATTCTACACATGGATTCTGATACAACTAGGAAGTATCCCAGTAACATACTGTCTGTTACTGGGATGTAATGCTGCAGTTTCTCAGGAACAGGAAACCCCCACTGTTGCTGTTTATATCCAGCTGAGTGGATGGGGTGAGGTGTTCAGCCTCTTCCACTAACTGCTGCACGGAGTTCCACTTCTGAAAGAAAGTCAAAATACTCAAAAAAAGATGGAGAAGGAATACTTAAAAGAGGCAGGGATGGAGGAACTAAAGCTGAAACTGAAACTTAAATCAAAAGATGTGTGACTGATCTCCAGTGCCTAAGAAACTACTTATAGCTGAAATCTGCTACTGGTTGAGCCACATTCAGTTCAGAGCTTCCAAAACAAAGGGATGAGTGTCTGAAACATCAGTGCTCCCTTAACTAGGTTTTTTGCATTGGTGACCCACATCTTCCATGTGCCAGCCATGGGGCATAGCCCTGCCCCACTGACAACAGCTAGTGCAAATCCTGCAGTGCAGCATGAAGAAGCACAAACGCTACACATTGGTTTCAAGTCCCAGTAAGCGTCCCATCCGCTCCATGTTCTTGTCAATCGTGGCACGACATGTAATCTCTTTAGCACACTCCATAGGAAACCAGCCTCTTTCACCATCTCGGAGCCGTTCCCCTTCATACCAACCTGCAAAGTGAAGGGACAAGGAGAAACAAACCTTTTCAAGTGATGTTAAAGGTAACTGGCTGGCACTGTGTGTGTTGCACTTGAGTAGACACAGTCATCACCTACATTATACATACATCTTCACAGAGAGTAGCAGAAGAAGCTACTTAATCTGCTACTTCTTTCTTAAGAGAGACAGGGTTTTTTATACAGGTAGACTAGGAACAAAATAATATGTAAAAATAAATACTACATGAAACAAGTAAAATTTTTATATTGTAGTTCAAATATATTTTGAAATAACAAAGATTACAGTATCATTGCATTCTAGCAAAAGCAATGCAGCACAACTGATAGGGGCTTTGACTTTGTATGTAATACTGAATAACATCATTAAGATTTAGTACTTCAAGTGCTGACAGCTTCAAGCATCATCAAGTCAGCCCAGTGTGAGATATTAGTAGAATCTCTTGCACATCCAGGCAAGAATCAATTTTGATCTTGGGCTACCTGATGCTACGGCAAACACGCAAAAGCAGGCAGTGAAGCACAGTGTATAACATGACTACTGACATGGATGTTTCTTTTACTCAAACCTGGTGCTTACTCACGAAAACAAACACAAGCATTCCTACATGAGCCCCATGGTTTTCGGTAGAATTCTATTTCTCATTTGCAGACATTTTACAAGCAGCCAGCACATACTTTGAATATCTGTTGCCTAGTCAGAGGCTGTCCTTCAGAAACATGAACTGAAATGCTCAAGGGTTTCTTGGAAGCTCATTCACTGTACAGCCAGTGTTATTAAAAACCAGACTTTTCTAACTGTATCACTTGCAGTGGTGACAGGTGGTTAGTGACAGCAAAGTTCTCACTCACCATCATTTACTTTTTGATAAACCAAAACGACATCAGCAACCTGAAGAGAGAGTTCATCTGACTGCTTTGCCGTGTAGGTTCTGATGATCTCTACCTGAGTCAAAGCTGTGAAAAAATAAGCCAGGCTGAATTAAACCATTCATATAACAGAGCATCTTCTATGAAAATATGTATATAATTTATTTTAAGCATTTCCTTTTTAGAGTACATCCCCCAAACAAAAACCACAAAAACCCAAACCACAACAAAGGAGGCAGCAAATTATGCACAGGGCTTCCTGAGTAATTACACATGAACAAACTGGATGGACATGTATGGGAAGGAACTTTGCACTTTTGCTACCAGACTGGAACAACTGGCCAAACTATAATTAATGAATGCAAATAGAAAATACTGTGTGAAACTGAACTCCTCCGAGAAGCCCCCAAGCACAGAAGAGATGGCAGCTTCACGTATACTAAAGCAACACAGCCCAGAAACAGAAATGGACATTTCTAAGGATACATCTGCTTTACACATGCTCAGGCCCCCAGCTAAGGGGCAGCAAATTCCCATTCTCCTGCCAAAGCTCTCACAAATCTCATCAGTTGTAACTTACTTGTCCTGTCCATCTTCTGCCCATCTCCATCCTGTCCAAGCACTGTAATCCAGCGAGCTCTGTCACTCCTGCAAACAGCAAAGACAAAACTCCATTTCCTAATTCATGCTCTTGATAACTCCCCTTTTCAAGGCTCTGTAAAGCATAACAAAACCACTTTTTCCTCCTCTCAAAATATGGCCAGGTGTGATACTACTATTAGTAATACATTATTCAAGCATATTTAACTATTTTAAGCAGGTTGGAGTATAAAAAAAGCCTGTAAACACACATGATGTCTTATATACCTCTAGCTATTTTTCCATAATGCAGGTGAACTTTTCCACTAGGATCTGTGACTAATGCTTGTTAAGTAGTATTACTTAAAAAAAAATCCATGTTATGTACAAAGCACCTGATAAATGCAATACGGCAATTTTAATATACAACACCAACCAACAGGTTTTCTGTAAGTAAGAACTACGTATCTGCACTGCGCACTTAGAATGAAAGCGGGGGGGGGGGGGAGGAAGTGGGAACTGAGCTTCTCTGTGTTCTCAGAAGGACACATTCATGTTTCCAGGTACATTAGTGTGGGATATCTGAGAGCACAAATAAGTGAGGACCCAACAGAGGGGCCTACATTAGTCATTTGAATCTCACCTTGTATATAACTGAGGAAAAAAAAAAAACTAATCTCTGAGAAGAGCAGAAAGAATTATCTAGGTTCTAATTACACAACACATCCCAGAGGTGCAAATTACCAATAACCAATTTTGAACACAAGTGGAACAAGCTAAAGTGGTGTTGAACAGCAAAGGAAAAAGAAAGCTAATCTTGAATCACCCGTTATTGGCTGAGCTATGACAACTTCATCGTTACAACTTCAAATTTTGGCAGATCAAAATTTGAACTCTATTCCCAAAACATTTCAGCGAGATCAGATTTTTATCTCCTATTTGTTGAGGGGCTTTGCTATCATTAGTGATTATAACAACACAAGGGAATTGCACAATTGAATTTTCCTATTCTCTGCCCCCATAGGAAGAATTTTTGTTGCCATCTTTGGCATAAAGAAACACAACTGCTTGCTGCTGTGACCTGGCATTATCAAGAATCTGAAACATCTGAAAATAGAAAATTCTGGCCCTTTAGCAGTGTCACAGAATGGGACATTTACACAAATTATTGGAGAATTCTCTAGAGCACATCTTTCAAGATGCACCACTGCTCAGCACCACTACACACTGTTCTGCAGTAAAGTTCATCATTCTTTTCTAGGAACACTGACGCTCTCTCATGGCCTTTCTTAAATAGCTCAAGAAATCTCTTTTCTGTGCACAGACTCAGAAAACTTCCTGGGGATAACAGGATTCAGAATGGAAGTCCTTCTGTGCATGCTTCTTTTGGAAGCTCATTACTTTGAATCAAAAGACTTTGTTTTAATGGCATTTAGTAAGAATCTGTGATTATTTTTCTTAAATCCCAATACCCACTCCTCCTCAAAAGATGAGTTACTGCCCAGCTCCTGCTAATGTTTGATACCAGTTGGTCTCATGGCAGTGGCCAAAACTGCAGCATATGCTACACTTCAGTCATTAAAAGTAGGTGGTACTAAACTTGTTGTACTGCAACCAGAAGAAAGAAACTCTATAAACAATTTTGCATTAGATTCATTAACATTGTGTCTTCTTGTTTGTTTTGCGTTTTTTGGGTTGGTGGGGTTTGGCGAGTTTTGTTTGGTTTTTGGCTTTTTGGTTTTGGTTTTTTTGTTTGTTTGTTTTCCTAGGAAAAGGTGTTCTTTATGCTCCTATTTTCCTTCCCTGTAACCAACCATTCTTAACAGGAAAAGTACATTTCCTTTCAGGCAACTCTAAGGGGATGATCCCAGACTGCTTCCCAGTTTAAGTGTGTATTTGTTTATAATTTGTGTGTACTGTGTATTTTGTGCCTTATTCACTGGGCAGTATGAAGTCCTGACCTAATGTGGGTACTTTTGTACTTGAGACCGAAACACCACATGAAAAGACAGGATCAAACTGCTACAAATCCTTGTGTTAGATAGAACATTTTTGTACATTTAAAACTGAACTCTATTCAGTGAACATTCTAAACCGTTCAGCTTGGAGTTCCCACTGCAGATTCCCTTCCTGACCTTCTCAAACCTAAGAGAAAGTAATTTCCTGTACCTTTTGTATACAGGATAATGCTCAACAAAACCAGGTAATTTCCAAATACAGGAATTATTTTGAGAATCTTTTTCTCTGAATGACAATCTGTTGGACTATTTATATGACAAACAGTATACAGCAAATCAATAACAAATCTGCAGAACAAAATTTCTTTTCATAAAAAGCCCAGACAACTAAAAATGTCCTGCATTTTTTCTCCCAATAAAAACGCATTTCCAAACACGTCTGAATCATCTGCTTACTTTATAATGAGATCTTTAATGGAAATCATCAATGATCTATCGTTTCTTTCAGGGTTATTCTAAACTTTGAAAGCAAATCTAAAACTCTAAATTTTTCCAGGCTGGGCTACATCTGCTTCATGTCTTCCCTCCCGCCTCCAGCTTCCACTAGAACAGATAAAATCTTTCACTTTTGTGGAGGGTTGTGTAGAAGTTAATGGCATCACAGCGAGACGACGGCCTCTTGGGTATGTGCTCCCGACAGAACAAGACACTTCTTGTTGCTTGTTTCTAAAGCAGAAAACTGTCATCAGGAGAACAAGGACCACCTCTATCCCAGCACAGCTCCCTGGGGCAACATCAGACTCCTCCCATTTAATCCAGTACTGTTCCACTTCTGCACCATCCAACTGTTACAATAACTCACAAATCACTCCTCCTGGACAAGAGTGTTCTGCATTCATACCCTAACATCATTTGCCTCCAACCACCATGATGCCTAAGGATGTACCTGTGCCAGTTTCCTCCTGCTAGTACTGTGCTCTGTGTACAAACAATACAGTGTAAACACCATACTGCTATAAGAATTGACAATTAGGGTAAGATACTTTAAACCTGTGAGGAACAAACCAATACACAAAAGCATCAGAGACAGCAAATGCAAATGAATCTCTGCAGTCTGATTATTCAAGGTCTTCTCACCAAGGGTAAGCATCAAGAAAGCTTCCCTGAGTTACAACAGTAAAAGCAACATTTTCCTCATAGTAACCCACATTATGACAAGGAACTAGATGATCTTAAGGTCCTTTCCAACCCTAACTATTCTATGATTCTATGATTCACATGCTCCTCTATTCAGTGTGCACAGCAGCACCATGTACAACAGGGTGAGATGGGAATGTTGTTGAGAGCCTAAAACTCAGCTGGGTTGGGAGGGGCAGCCTGTTGGGATGATCGGGTGAAAAACTGCAGAAACGGTTAACTATTCACTTACTGACTCTCTGCTCCCAGGAGCATCTCCATCTTCTCTCCTGCATGGTTACTGAGGACCAGTAGTCTGAAGAGGTGAGGTGCAGAAGTCTGTCGCGAGTAGAGCATAGCTGAAGTGTTCTTCACAGGAGAAGAAGTCAGGTCCTCGCCGTCACAGTGCTGTACCACCAGCTGGTCCCTTAAAGAATAATCTGTGACATTGTAACTCTCCTCACTGAAGAAGAAGGAAAGAAAAAAACCCCACAAATTTAACGTTTCATTTTCCATTAAGTATGTCTTGAAGCAAACTAAGTCACAGAATCCACTTTTAATGACACAGTATGGCACGATTCTTCTGGCACCTCAGATCTTCATCTGTTCCATTTGTTTTTGAAAGTACCAATTTTCCAAGACACAAAGCAGATCAGTTTTTAAACCCCACATAATTTAATTTAGCAGCACAGTTAAATGACTTTGGTGTTCCTGAGGTGGAATGAGCTCGGCTTTACTTCACTGAATTGGAAATCAGGCACAGCAATTGCCTAGAAATGCATTTTTACTTCTGTAGCTTCAAATGAACATCAGACCCTCATTTTAGAATTTTATAGGTTAAAAAAAAAAAAAAGGTAAAATTTCCCTTTTCCTGTCCCTGTAAAATGATGGATGCGTGCTCTGCCTCCAGATAAACACCAAGCTTCATTTTAAATACTTTTAAATAATTTTAAAAATAGACAAAGGCTTCTCACACACTATTGGTCTTGCAAAAGCATTGAGCAATTTATCTCTTAGAAAGTACTTTGTAAATACCGATACCAACTCTAAGTGATACGGATAAAGATTGCTACAGGCACTTAGTAACTTCCCAACGTGACTAGGAAGGATTCTAAGAAATTATTTAAGTTAGCAGCTTTACTTTCCTTAGGGTTGAAATGCAGGTGGAGCAGCGGACAGAACATCAGACATCACAAATCAGAGCATAAAAGCGTTACTGATTTTAACAACAGGACTTAAATGAAAATACACATTCTTCCCTTCACAGCAGCCTTTTATTTCTAAACGTGAGATTCACCTGAGCTAATCAAAATCATCTTGGCAGGTGAAGACTCTGCAGAGACAGAAAGAAGCATATCTGGACAAGGCATGCTGCCCATCTGTCACAGTGCAGTTAATGACATTTGCTTCAACTTCAGAATACCCAGGCTTCTTCAGCGCTCTGATGTGAGTTCAAACAGTTCTCGTGTCTATTGGCTTCGCTATGTACTTGTATCAAAGCCATACTGGAAACATGTTTTTTTCAAGTGGAAAATAACAGTGTGTTCCCAATTTTTTAAGTTGTGAAATAGAGATTAAAAAAAACCAAAATGAAACAGTTAAAAGAATCTACATCGCTTACTCAAGAAACAGCAAGTGACCACAAGGAAAGACTGATCACCCAAAAAAGCCTTTTTTGCTTCCACTGTAGCAAAACATTTCCCAGCACTGCCTTACGTGCATTTGCAGGTTTACCAGGATCTATCATAAACCCAGAACAGTGATAAATTGGTTACCTCATAATTTCATCTAAGCTTGTAAACTTTTTCAGATTTATTGTCTTACATTGGTACCACAAGAAAAGATAGAAAAAACACCCGCTTACAGAGGCGTCAAACCAGTTCTCCCTCCTGGTCCGTCTTCCGCTGTGTTTATCAAATTTTGCAGTAAATCAAACAGATCAAGCTTTAAGGAGCAACTATATATACTCCACTTTAAATCAAAACATTATTTAGATCTCAGTCTCGACTGATGAAAACCTGTGCTAGAGCCTCAGTTTGCTATGGTTCATTAAGAGCATTTAAATTGAAAAAATACTTGAGATGATTAATATTGCTGCCAGAGATCCACACAACCCCAAGCACTGAACTGACACAAATCAAATCCCAAACATCTGGAACTTAAGCCATCTGAAATGCTGATGGTGGCATACTCCTTCTGGCAGGTGTAACTGAAGCGTGTTCTTCCTTTATGATTGCTCAGATATTGTAAAAAAATGGAGAGATGACGACTTAACAGCTGTTGGGATACATGCTCCCCATTTTGTGAGCTGTCAGGAAAATACCTGCCAATACCTTGATAGTTAACATAATGGTCTTTGTAATTTCAGTTTTTCATCCTTCAGAAGAACTGCTAAAACACAACTGAGCAACATTATAACACTATGACTCAAAATGTCAAGTTATTGCTGATCCCTGTAACTCGTACAGGATGTGAAGAATTTCTCTATTCTTCAAGTGACAACAGGCTTACAGATCATATTGTATTTGTGGGTTTTTGTGGATTAATAAGTCCTGCCAGTGCATCTAGTGTGAAAGTTCCTATTTCAATTATATGGGGTATGCTTTTACTTTTGTTCTGCGACTTAAATACTTGAAATGCGGGCTTTCTGCAGTACAGCTTTGTACATTCTCAAACGACCGACAGAACATTATACTAATAGAACTAATTCTTACAAATACCTTTTCTTTTGTCGAGGAGCTTGGGGTCTTGATAAAGAAAGCAGAAGCAATGAGAGAGAAGCTTAGTAAGATTTATCATACAGGAGCACTGAAATCACTGTAGTTCAGAAGATAATGAACATTTTTCTTCCCCATTTAATTTTCTCCAAGTCTCAAAATGGGACCAACAATTCCCCACAGTTCACCTGGAATCACAATTCCTGTTCAGGTACCACTGACAAAGGCACAAACATACCACAACTTCCAAGAGCACTGTTGCAAGAACTTCAAATAGATTTCAAACCTCTCCACATAGTTTTGATTAAGCTCACTTTTGATTAGACTGCTGCTTCCAAATTCCTTTGAGTAAAAAGGAAATGAGACGGAAGGAACAAACTCTGCCAAAGCTCTGTAAGTATGAAGCTAGGTTAATTGTGCCTTTACACATGACTTCTTGGGTCCCAAAGCAGAAAAAGTACAGATTACAGATAGGTTTTGCTTTAATTAAAACCATTTAACATGAGCACAGTGAGAAGCTGGGAGAAATCTTCAACATATCAGCATGTGGAAAGATAGACTTCTGCATATGTAACTAACTTGGGGTTGCTACAAGGAATTTTAATTCAAATGTATTCTGTACATCCTTTTCTTTTGGAAAGACGTGCACACAGCTCATCCCTGAAACGTAACACACCTGCATTTACTGGGACTGTCCTACTGTATAAGAGTGTGTTTTAAGAGAGTTTGTGAGAGGAGGTTCGTGTTTCACATTCCCCTAAATCCACCTCCAGATTCAAATTCACTCATTTATGTGCAAAAAGATGCTACTCATCCCTTGAGGGCAGTTGTTTTGGGTGCTATCCACAGTAGCTGAGGGTACCTACTGAAGAAGGAAAAAACATTATTTCATCTAATATTGATCAGTCTCTCCCTCTTTTTTCTTAAAATATGAACTCTAAACGATGAAAAGGCTGGTTGGTGTGGTTGGAGTGCAGGCTTTTGGGTTTGTGGGGTTTTGTTTGGTCTAAAGAAATCGGTTCAGTATTTTAGTCTGGGAATCCCTGCCTAGCCAAGGTGGAGCTTGCAAAACCAGCAAGGGATGCTGCTGTAGTTCTTTGAGAATCTTCCATCTGAAAAAGAGATGCAGTCTTCACATTGGCATAACTAGTAAGAAATGCATTCCTTACTAAACAGTCAACAGAGATAAACCTCCACAAATCCTTCCTCTTCCTTGTCTCCATTCAACAAAATATTCCAATTTGACACTACCAGGCAGTCCTCACCATTTTACCTCCTGTGCCCCATGAGGCCCATAAACTCTCCTCTTCCCAAACAGGTAATGAAAGATGCTGACACAGCTGGCAGCACTGATGCACACAGATGTGTTTTGAACAGAACCACACAGCCAGGCAGCAGAGTAACACATCCTTTAGAATTACCATCATCAGCTAATATGAATGGGCCCACATCTGTTTTTAGCCTAAGACTGAACTTTTTTGCAGAACTCCTTTCAATTCAGAACATGAAACAACAGGACTATTTTTTACCCCTTTGCAGGGAATGTGTACGCATTTTAGAGGTGCTTTTATGAAGACCAAGTATCTATTGCTTTAATATCATCTGTTTTGGCTGCCCATGCTTTAACAGCAAGCACATAGTCCCCCTTATCCTCTTTACTCTTTCCAGCTGCGCTACTCTGCAGTTCTTGGTATTCCTCAAAAGTTACTTTGCATTTGTGCTTGCCATTAGTTACAAAATCAACCCTGCATTTAAAGAGAAAACCCTGGATTGGCAAGCAGCCCTGAACCTCAGGGTGAATCCAGTATATGAAGTCCAGCTGCATTCTGCTGTTGAGGCACCTCCAGAGCTGATAAGCCACAGAGCCATTAAGACAGACAGGATTCTAGTGGTAGGGGACTCCTTAGGGGATTACCAAGAAACAGTATTCCATGAATGTACACTCATCCAAAAACATAAGCCTCTCTGGAGCTCACCTGAAATTTCCCAGAAGCACACAGGATGTAACTAACTGGTGGATTTTCTGACTAGCAGAGGCAGCTTGAAAGAACAACTCTAAAAGACTAACTACTCCTTGTGTCAGAATACTACCTTCAAAATCCAATGTCAGCATAAGCTATTGGTTTTCTGGTCCCTGTAGTGGATGCCAAGATGGTGGCAATTCACAGTACAGAAAGGGGATAAATAGAGAACAGAAGTCAAAGGTTGGACCAGATGATCCCTGAGGTCCCTTCCAACCTGGTAGTCTGTGGTTCTATGATTGGTAAAGCACTACTATAAAGCTGAAAGAACAATAGATGAAATATTTAGGTTACTCAAAGTCGGTCTACACTTGGGTCTTTGTAGAGTATTCATAACGTTTACCTTTACAAATTTCTCCATTTAATTTCCCAGAGTTACCTGAAGAGTCAGAGAACAAAAGACACTGTTCTGGAAGGCAATCTGGACAAGCTCAATCAGGTTTACAACTCAGAACTGCTCTCCAAAGGGACCTGCCTTCTCTACTAACTGCACAGGCAACTCTGAAGCATATGCTGAGCGCTCCAAACATCACCCAGCTCTTTGCTTCATGCCATAATCCAGCCAACATGTGTTCACATGTATAAGAATTAACTGGTACCTTCTTGTGCACCAACCATACAAAAGCTGTCCCTTCCACCAAGAAGTGGACATCCTGACACATGCTAGCACTGACTGCTCTTATCAAGGTAATGCATTAAAACTTTAAGGTCCCTTCAACTCAACCCATTGTATGATGTTGTGAACTCGGGAGCATGCCTTGAGGATACACCACCACAAGACCTCTCTATCTTTTTTTACAGCTAAAATGTAACAGTTCTCATCATGAACAGGTTTCTGGGCCCCTTGCTCACTCAGTGTTAAAAGATGCAGTTCTTCCAGTGATGACTGACATTCAGCAAGTGTCCCTGAAACACAGATGGGAGCGGTGACATACTCCCTACCGGGCTGGAGCAGAGTTACTCCACAGTTACCCACATGCATCTCTGGCAGGTCCCACCAAGCCCAGTCCTTGAGAAGTTAGGACTGAGCCGCTGCTGGCTGCCTGTGCAAGGTTCTACATACACGGCAAACTGCTCAGAGGGGATGGCTGGAGCTTAGCTCTGGGGTGAGGGTGCACAGCACGACTGAGGCACTAAGCAATTAGTATTTTTAGCACAGTAGTGGGGAGGAATTTTTTTTTTTGAGCAATGTCAAGAATCTTCTGAAACGCAACTGCTCAAGGGAAACAAACATTTAAACTCAACCAGCAACAAGTATTTCTGTCCACTGCTGTGGCATCCATGGTAACACTGGGGGTGCGAAAACAGATCACCCAGAACTCAACTACTATTAATAAGCTGATTCACTCACGCAAAGCACATGCTTCATGCTCCAAATATCTGGGAGACTTGCAGGAATTAGTGCTTTTCAATTGCATCTGTTTAGGTGGTCTTGAAGGAGTGACTATGAACCTGATCATCCACATGAAGTGTTCTTCCAATTCTGACCTCTGGGCCCCCCTTTAGGACATTTCAGTTCCAACAGCTCACAGCTGTCATAAATCCCAAGTTCCAAATTTTGGATAAGATATGCTGTTATAAAAATCTGTTTTATAATCTGGATACCAGGCCATCACATAGGAAACCAATAAACAATGTAACAACACAGATAATAGATGTGTCACTGTTTTCCCAACTCCAACATTTACTTAGCTACCAGCACAGTAATACGTTAACAGCAGTCCCATAAGAGAAGAAACACACTGTTCAAAGTAGTATGATCCAGCTCTGATGTGCTGCCAGGGACTGAACAGAGGACTTTCACAGAAGCATTTCAGCGTAAACTTTGATTAACACTGAATCTCAGAAACATGTTCACATCAGTAAGATAGCTGGGGAGAAGTCTATTCACTTGCCGTCCCATCTTTATTAAAAAAAAAAAAAAAAAACAAAAAAACAAAATCTTCACTTAGTATTTTTCTCCTCCATTCTCATTTAGTTTTGTTAAGTATCAGCATTTTCTTCACAGATTTTGTACTGTATCTCATTCCTCAAAATTTATTTAAATAATGAATTTGAAGTTTCACAGAAGGCTGTCATTTAAAAATAGCTAGTATTTGGCTTAACTGGCCAACCCAGAGAATAAAAAACCAATCAATTGTTTTTAAACAGTTTTTAGCCCCAGAATAAGGTTTATCTATCAAGTAGTATCTAATAGCAACAGCAGAGGATGTACATTCTGTTCAATTCTTCTAAACCTCTCATCAAATCTAGTGATAAAATGGAGACTGCTAGAGCTGTCCCCCACACATCACTCCCCAAACCAGCCCAACTGTAGAAAGCATGGAGGGGAATAAATATTACCTCTTTATCCTTCCCAAACTTCTCCCTTTGCTAAGGCACCAAGGATGAACTCTTCAAATTAGTTTGACAATTTGGGGTTTTGACAGCATTTGCCGAAAATAAATCTGTTTAGCAGTTACTTGTCATTGCTAAACACGTGCTATGAAAAGCCAGGAAGCTTCTGTGTTCCTTTCCCCTGGGCTGAAGCACACGCAACAGTCACAGTAACTTTAAAAGACGTTAACTCGGCTGTTCTCTCTGTGACTTGAAGGAGCTGAACACAAAGGCAGTGTTATGCTGGTGACACTCTTACCTCTTCTTCTTGGTGATAATGAGGACGTCATTAAAGAGGAATAAGTACACCTGCTGCTTAGAAGTTCTCTTAGAAAAAAGTCCAGTGTCTTCCACATACGCTGTTAATTCACCTCTTTTCACTAACCAGCGTGAAGAGGAAACCAGTGGAAATGGCTACAAAGCAAGAAAGTAACATCTTAATCCTTCAAAAGTAGAGGTTTTAAAACAATCAGACAACCGAGTATTATGTATTTGGAGGAAAAAGAATATGCTTAAAGAAACTCAAATAACAGGTTATCAAGACTTAAAAGTATCTTTGTCCTTCCTACAATACACAAGTAGTAGCATGCAAATACTTGAAAATCATTCATGCACATGGTATAACTGCCCATCTAAGGGAAAAATGAACAGACTTGATTGCTTCCTCTGGGATGGAACAGACCACGTGAGATCTCCTAAGGAGATTAAAATAAAGAGACTGTCCTCCAGGAATATGTGAGGGTTTGTAGAATGTGTGAAGCAATCGTTCTTCAAGCACATATGAACTTTGGATTTTCCTCTAGGTACCTCACAGCTTTTCTGCCTACACAGTTGGGAAAAAGAGCTCCAGCTTCTCACTCAAACCCGAGGGCTATGGCACACCACGCTTCATCACTTCCCTGATGCCAGCCGGTACGACACTGTGCCTCTTTCTGAACGTGTGTTCTGTGCCACACACAGAGTGAAAAATGCAAAATCCTTTAACAGAGAAATATACTGTACAACCTACTGTGAAGTGTTCTGTAAGCACATTAAACAGACATAAACAGATTAGGAAGACAGCACACAAGATTAGACTGGTCCCAGTACAGCACTGAAAATTATTATTGAGATGTTCAGAGTATGAACACTTCATTGCCATTAAAAAGTAAGGTGAAGAATGCAGAAGGCTTAGCAATCATGTGTGGTAGCATCCGTTTTCTACTCTGTAAGTAAACTGAAGTTTCAACACAGCTCTGGAAAAATGTGTAAAACAGTATGGGTTACATAGGGTTTGAACTAGCTGTCCATTTTAATGCCAAACCAGTAATAACATCATAAAGCTCGTGTCATCATAAACTGACATCATAAATTGTAAAAACATCATAAGCTCATGACATCATAAATTCACCTGTTGTTTGAAAGACACATCTGAAAGTCTTCAGATGACATCTCTTCATTTGTCCACTTACAAAAGGCCACATTAGCAAACAACTGTCCTTCCTCAGGATCACCTTCAGCTTTTTCCTCACCTTCCATTTGGCCAGAAAACAGTGACTGCTACACTCAACCACAATTGCTCTGTGATTTGCTGAAGAGCCAGTCAGACAGCTCCAGGCAGGAGCAGGGTCTGCACTTGCTACAGCAATCTCTCAGACCAGGCATGACAACTCACTGTGTGTGTCACTGGCTCCCAGAAAAGTCAGTCAGTTCAGCCCTCAATTTAGAAGGTGCGAGTAGAATCATTCTTCTGAGGGAATTACCACACCAAACCACCCACATTATTTCCCTTAATAGCAGGAAGGGAGGTTCTCCACATACTTGCTGTCCTCACTAGTAGCTCCTGAAACATCATATGATTACCGGTGCACTGTCCTAGCTTTATCTAAGATGCTTCCCTCCTCATTTCAAGCACTTTTCTTGTGCTTGTAAAAAAGTATTTCTTCATTCAGTTTGTCAGCTGTCATCTTCATTCAGCATGGATTGGCTTTTTATATCTTTTCATCACTTTAGCTGCCTTTTACTAAGCTAACTTGAGCTTGTCAGCACTTGCCCCACAGTACCATGCCAAAACCAAGACGGTCCTCTGACTGCAGTCTTACTGTTGGAAGAGCAGAATAGTAACTCCCTCATTTTCCATGCAGCCACCCCTTGGTTTTGAGTGTTGAGGTACGATTTTATAGTGGCTTTTCCAAAGATGTTTTCCCTGTCCCCATGCAGCACCGCAGAACTCCCACCCTCCTGCCTTCCCTTAGCAGGCAGCATTCTAACAGCAGGTGAAGGCTGCTCAAATGCAAAGTGCAGCAGCCCACTGGAGCCGTTGCAAACTGCTGCCCATTAAAGAAGCATTCCTCATTTTACCTTGCCCTAGACTTGATTCCTGACCCAGTGCACCCAGAACAGGCAGTAACCAACATCCTGCCCTCACTTGGTACCTGAACACAGACTTCTCCTGGCACAAAGGTGACCTCCACTACGCTGCAGACCCATGTGAGGGACCCTTCAAAGCCCAAATACTTCACAAGTAGCTACTGATAAACACCAACATATTTCATTTATCTGCTGCGATTCCTGATGGGTTTGCGTTTATGCTCCCAAGACAGTATCAGTGTATTGAATCTTGACGAAATTCCCTTTGGATATTTCTTCCCAATTAATGCAAGCTGACATATTCTGTTTTGATTTATACAATTTTTGCAGGTTCTGAGGTTTGTACTACCCATTAGTTTATTAAATGCATTTTCTACTGTATTCTCTCATTTGGAAATGCTGAATTTTTTTTCAAATCCCTATTTTGTAATAAGACTTTTGCCCAAGTTTGTTAGCGAATCAGACTGAATCAGTTTGGTTTGGTGTAACTTCATTAACACTCATCCTGGATCAGCCACTAACTTGGGCTTTCTGCCAACACAGCTTTACCGCTTTCTCCTAGGTCTGTATCAGGTCATTTTTACCATGGCTGGTCACATTATTAAAGGGTCATTGTTAAACCTCACAGGTTACAACAGGCCAGTTTAGCTTGGTGCTCAGACACAACACCCCAGAGGAACTCCTAAGCCCCATCACTGAAATCAAACACAGACTTGCATCAACATTCACCTTTAAAACATATGGCATATTTTCAATCAAAGCTCTGCTGGTTCAGTCCCTTCAAGTTCAGAAACAAAGTTTTTGAACAAATGGCCTTTACATTTCTGGAAATGCAGTAATGGCTCCAGGTGATGACAGAGAAGCGGGGAACATCAGCCCATGCCCCAACCATTGTACCATCACACTTGTAGTGACTTCACAAAACAGAAGGACTCTGGGCTGGATGGTCCCTGAACACTGAAGTAACATACATTTGTTTCATGAGCAATAAAATAACACATTTGCAGGAAAAAAAACCCCACAATTTTTTTGTGCTAAAGATGAAAGATTTAAAAGAATTAAAAACTTTGGCATCTGAATTATAAATTCAATTGTACAGATGAGCCATGTACAAAAGTGACATCTCAGTAGCTTCTCTTGTACTCCTGTGAAACACACTTCAGTTACATCTAACAAAATAATAAACAAAAATCCCCAAGCCCTCTATGAGGTCTCGCAAGAACAGACATGACTGACCTAATTTATAATGGTTATAAAACAATTATAGCACCGTGACCACTCTTTACAAAGCACTGCAAAGAGTCCTGTTTGAGGACAAATTAAATTCCTCTAATCCGTACTCTAAGCGAGTTCATCACATTTTCCTAATGGACTCTACTTGAGGCAGTTTGTTTTTACTTTAATATTAATTTTTCCTTAATTGCCAAAAGAGTACATCATGTCAACCATCTCCTTTCTATATAAAACAAGCTGTCAGAACTTAAAAATGTGCTGAAATGCAGCCAAAGCAGTCTTTTATATGCCAGCTGGCAAGCTCTCAAACCACAGATAAGCACTGAACCAATAAGTGCACATTTAAGACGCGCAGATTAAAAACTTGCATTAAAAAAACACAGAAAACAACACACATGAAGCTGTTTCACTGCCATGAAGCTGGTGAGGGCTACAAGTGATCACACACACAGGGATGAGTCACATGGAGCCACTTGCTCCTGTGAGTCAGGATCCCCATTCAGGCCCTGCTGGGCACTTCTGCAGGTTCAAAACCCACAAATGAAACTGCTGAGCAGGTCACCCAGGGGTGTCAGACTCCCCAGACTCCTGTCAAACAAACTATGACCATGGCTGCTCTTTGCTCCTACCAAAAAAATTATTGCAGAGGATTTTTTTTTTAATAAACGCCTAGATTTTATTTTCAATACTAGAAAAAATTTGGAATCTCTCAGCTTCCTCAGACTCTTACAGTTATCTGAGGGTTACCCGAGTGTACCTGTAAAGCAAGACAAAACCTTGGCATTATCATAGTCAACTGTATTAATACACGTGTAGTTTAGCTTAACCGATCTCACCCCATGGAAGCTGCCTGCTATTCCAGGTGGGCATCGCACTGTGTTGGTCCTGGCAGCTGCTGCTGGGCCCCATGTGCTGTCACAGGCAAAGGTGGGTGACTCCTGCCTGCAGGCATGACCTCCAAGCAGGGTGCTGGACTATCCCCACAAGCAGCTCCTGAGTGCTGCGCTGTGCAGCACCCCAATGCTACTCTCCCCTCATGCAGCTCACACAAAAAGCATGGGGCCTCAGACGGGCAGTTTTCACAGCAGACTATCAGAATGTTGTCGAAACAGACTGGAATTCCAAGAAACATGTCCTGAGCTGACAGGAAATGGGCCTGGGTTTTTATTTCATGCTGCTGTGAATCCAGATAGTCAAACACAATTAGGATTCCTCCTGGCATGAAAGTAATTACTCAGGCATACTCTTCCTATCACATATAGGACCATCTCCACACCAAGCAGCAGCAGCTGGCCTCTCTCCCAGTATCAACATCTTCATAGCAACTTATCTTCACAGCAAAGAATACTTAATTCATAGAATCATAGAATAGTTAGGGTTGGAAAGGACCTGAAGATCATCTAGTTCCAACCCCCTTGCCAGGGGCAGGGACACCTCACACTAAAACATGTCACCCAAGGCTATCTCCAGCCTGGCCTTGAACACTGCCAGTGATGGAGCATTCACAACTTCCCTGGGCAACCCATTCCAGTGCCTCACCATCCTCACAGTAAAGAACTTCTTCCTCATATCCAATCTAAACTTCCCCTGTTTAAGTTTGAACCCGTTACCCCTTGTCCTCTCACTACAGTCCCTCAGGAAGAGTCCCTCCCCAGCATCCCTATAGGCCCCCTTCAGATATTGGAAGGCTGCTATGAGGTCTCCACGCAGCCTTCTCTTCTGCAGGCTGAACAGCCCCAACTTTCTCATCCTGTCTTCGTACGGGAGGTGCTCCAGTCCCCTGATCATCCTCGTGGCCCTCCTCTGCACTTGTTCCAACAGTTCCATTTTATGTTGAGGACACCAGAACTGCACACAATACTCCAAGTGAGGTCTCACAAGAGGAGAGTAGA
The DNA here is from genome assembly GCA_028858755.1 of Ara ararauna. Lineage (NCBI taxonomy): Eukaryota > Metazoa > Chordata > Aves > Psittaciformes > Psittacidae > Ara > Ara ararauna. Next base: position 25,978,745 of record CM054382.1, on the reverse strand, counting down.
GGGGCAGGATCACCTCCCTCAACCTGCTGGTCATGCTCCTTTTGATGCAGCCCAGGATACGGTTGGCTGTCTGGGCTGCGAGCGCACACTGCCGGCTCATGTTCATTTTCTCATCAACCAACACCCCCAAGTCCTTCTCCACAGGGCTGCTCTGAATCTCTTCTCTGCCCAACCTGGAGCTGTGCCTGGGATTGCTCCCACCCAGGTGTAGGACCTCACATTTGTCATGGTTAAACTTCATCAGGTTGGCATCAGCCCACCTCACAAGCATGTCAAGGTCCCTCTGGATGGCATTCCTTCCCTCCAGAGCTTCTACCGAACCACACAGCTTGGTGTCATCGGCAAACTTGCTGAGGGCACACTCAATCCCACTGTCCATGTCACTGACAAAGATGTTGAACAAGACCGGTCCCAGCACCCATCCCTGAGGGACACCACTTGTTACTGGTCTCCAGCTGGACATTGAGCCATTGAGCACAACTCTTTGCGTGCGGCCATCCAGCCAGTTCTTTATCCACCGAGTGGTCCACCTATCAAATTGATGTCTTTCCAACTTAGAGACAAGAATGTCATGTGAGAGTGTCAAACAATTCAATATATATATATGAAAGATTTTGCTGTAACATAATCCTTCTACTTGAAATGAAAATACCTGACAAAAGGTTTAACTTTTATCCTGCCATAACAGATCATTTCCTTGCAACGATTACTGTGTAACACAAAGAGGCTATTAAAGTTCCACTGTTTGCTGTATCAATTACAAACACTGCTGCACCCTTTAGAGACAGACACAATTTGTTCTTCACCTGCAGTCAGAAACCTAAACAAAACCTTAAAAATACCTACAGCTATACTTATTTACCTACAGCTATACTTATTTACCTACAGCACACAGAAAAGTCAATTCAGGTATGATAAACTTACCAGAACATCTCCACACACTGCCAGAGCACGTGCCAAAATGAGAAGCCCAACTGCTTCACAATGCAATAGCTCTCCCAAAACAATTCTTTAATTCCTCCAACAAGTTCCCACTCTCAGCAGACATCAGCAACTACTCAGTTAAGCAGACACATTTTTCAATGGCCTCCAATTGCAGTGGAGAGCTGCAACAATTCCTGCACGCATCAGAAATGATGCTGTGCAATCTTCTAGATTTGTTTTATGTGAGGAGGGAAGAGACAAAAAAGCAATTCAAAGTCCAGCAGGCCCTACTTACTCTGAATTTCCAGAGTTTCACCTGCTCCAGAATCTAAACTTGCTTCCTTGACTGAAGGGTCATGTCAGTATTACAGCCTGCACTAGTTACTTTTTATGCTGGCAATGATCCTATTAGTACTTAACATGTGGTCAAAGCTATTCATGTGCTACATGATTTATGGTAACAAATATAATCATCATACCTTGATTTTAAATTCCAGCTGGGAGTTTATTGTGTACATCATTTCTGTCCTTTCCATTTTCCGAGCACCTTCATTGCACAAACGCACCAGCTAAGAAAAAGAGACATTTATTTAACAGGCTTCATGTACTCAAGATTTGTACTACAAACTTTTGTAGATTTACAAAGTACATTTCTGGGGGAGCATAAAATTGACACAGGAATGAGATTTTCATGCTGGGTAACAGCTATAATGTTTCTAAGACCAGACTGAAAGCAGCCCTGAGTGACCAGGTCTGACTTGACAGCATTCTGCTTGGAGGCTGCATGACCTGAGGTCCCCCTCAATCTGCATTATCCAATTATTTGGATAACTGTAATTATTTATTTCTTCAGGGGCATCCATATGGTACAAAGGTTCAGCTCAAAGTTCTGATGGAGAATGGCCACAGCTCTGCCCAAGTTAATGATCAGCTCCAAAACAAGCAACCTTCAGACTGGTGCAGCAGGGGGACATGCTGCCATGTCCACCACACACATTTGGCAGCCCCAACACAGATTGTACTACCAGCTTGTTAAGCTAAAGCAAACAGTACCCCACAAAAAGTTTCACTGCAGCAGACCTTCAGAGTCGGCAGTCTGAGAGCAGGCTACAGTTTCCCTGAAGCCTGCACATGGGGTTGGGGAGCAGGTAAAAACAGGGGCAAAGATGGAAGGGCAAGAAAACACGTTTGCTATAACCCCACATCATCACACATGGACTTCCCAACCACCAAGTGGCCTCTTCCCCTTCTATAACCCAGCACTTCACACACTGTACATTGTTCCTGCAGGAAAACCCAGCTGTGGTGGCAGCAGCACAGTGCTGCCGGGTTTAAGAATATCTTCTTAAGTAATAACCAAACAGTAATTTAGGCCTAAAACCAATCCCTAGTGGCCTTTCTTAAATAAAAGAATTCTGTGGTTTTATGCTTCAGTGCTCTTCCCCTTTGCACTATTTATGCATGGAAATCATCCATTTTCCCTTAAAGTAGATAAGGATGTTCTAGGCCCAAGGTAACATCTAGCCACAACGTGCTAGATTTTTTTGGCTTTACTAAAGCACACCAGGCACTTCCCATTCACAACAGCCCCTGATGCACTGCACTTTCTAAAATTCTGAGATCTTGGTGGCAAAAAAGAACCAGTTCTTCGATCCTCAGGTTTCCTTTTCAAGCCACCATGTTCTGTTTTAAGGAACTGACAATTTCCAGAATATATTAGCTAGATTGGAATTTCCCACCAATTAAAAAAGGTAATCTGATTTCTCAGGTCCAAATGGAAGGAAGTGAAAATTATTCTACAAGAGCTGCTGAAATTTACAGTCTGTGCATGGAAAATGGACTTGGGCTCCTCTTCCCAACCACTGATTCTTGGCAAAAAAGCATGACTCCAGGAGAGAGAATAACTTTGGACCACTGACAGAAGGTGATCTGGTTAGCTTACAATAAAAGCAGAAAGAATTTGGAATCTTCCAGGTAAACTTAAGCCTTTCTTTTCTCTACTGTCAGGAAAAGCTTGGGCTTTTTTGGTATGTCTGGTCCTGCCATACAGCTTTCTGTCATCAGGAGTGGCAGCAAACAGAACAAGTGTGCCCAACTACATAATGAAACAGGTGAACAAGATGAGTAATAACATGGTAATTAATTCTCAGGTGACTAAAATAACCCAAACCCAGCCACCTCTCACAGTGGGTTTCCAAAATGACAAAAGTATGCAGTGTGATTTCAGAAGGAGAACAGCCAAAGCAGAAAAGCTTCTGCATTCAGATTAAACTGAAGAACTTACCTTGCTCACTTCTTTCAGAGCCTGCTTGCAGTTCTCATATTTCGATGAATCCCTGGGAGTCTTCTGACAAATAGTCTGAAATAAAATGCCAGTGACTTCAGAGGACTAGGAAGCACAGGTTGTGACAAACACAGAACTGCACATACATATTAATTGAAATCAGAGGTGAAGTCACAGCTGTGACTGAGATCAATGAGAGGACACTGGATCACTTCCTCGAGAGTGCTTTGTCACACCAACAGAACACCTCCTCTGAAAGCTTTTCGAGCCACGCAGTGTTTTGCATCTTGTAGCCCATCTCCATAACAGCAGCACAGTGGGAGAAGGAGGCTTCACCCTCCCAGGACAGGGGAAGCTTCACCAACTTCTCTCCAACTTCTGCCAACCCACAACAAATCCCACTACAGCCATACAGAACCAAGTTCTCCCTGCTCCAGTGTTAAGCTTTTCCTGGAAGTTGAAATACCCAGTTATTCACAACTGCACTTGCAACAAGAAAACTGTACCAGATTACTCTGTCTGACCTCTCCGTGGAAGGTGTTTCCAAAGGATTAACAGAAGAAAAGGCTCTTAAGGCTACACTGGTACATGAACCAGGAAAAAATATACACATCAGTATTATCTTGTTAAAATAAAAAAGCACATGGAAGGGAGCACAGCCGCAGCATCCAAACAGAGGAAGCACTGGAAAGCAATGAGAAGTAACTCCAATCCATGATTTACATGACAGTTACATCTATTTGCAGAGCTCGTTCTTATCAGTTAGAGATGAAGCCCCACCTGAAATAGGCAATCAATGACAGACCAGATAAATTACTTTTTGATTGAGAAACAAAAACATTTTATGATTGTCCTGGGTTCAGCAGTAGCAGTCATTTTTCTCCTTTTTGGTAGCTGGTGCAGCGCTGTGTTTTCGACTTTCAGCCTGGGAACAGCGCTGATAACACCAGTGTTTTCAGTTACTGCTTGGTAATGTTTTGGTCTGGCCAAGGACATTCTGAGTCTCATGCACTGCCAGGGAGGAGGGGAAGCTGGGAGGAAGCAGAGACAGGACACCTGACCCAAACTGACCAAAGACGTTATTCCATACCACAGCACGTCATGCCCAGGATGTAAAACGGAGAGCAGAGACCTGGAAGGGTGGGGGTGCACTGCTTGGTCGGGCTGGGTATAGGTGGTGAGCAATTGTATTCTTTCCTTGTATTTGCCTTGTCATTATTATTATTGGTGGTAGCAGTAGTGGTCTTGTGTTATACCTTAGTAACTAAACTGTTCTTATCTCAACCTGTGGAAATTGCATTCTTTCGATTCTCCTTTCCATCCCTCCAGGAGCAGGGGAAAGAAAGAGGGGGGAGTAAGTGAGAGAGCAACTGCGTGAGTTATAGAGGCTTAAACCACAACAATGATATTTAACTTTAAATTAGTCTTTGGTTTAAGTATGTTCTCTTCTCTGAATGTAGTTGGAGATGTAGTTCTGGTACTGAAGCCTTAAAAAATCAAACTTTTCACCTAAAGTCTCAATGTAAGTTTTACACAACAATATCCAAGAAAAACAAGCAAACAAAACAAACTGGAACAGAGGAAAATAAAATGCTTGGTTTGCTTGTTTAGATGCTTTTAGCTTAAGAATGGGAAGAGGGGAAAAAAAACAAGAAAGAGAAGGCCCACCTAGGGACACACCACAGTAATACTGGGTTATGATGCCATTTTTTACCTAGAAATGTACTGCAGAGAAGGGAGCACTCAATGTTCATGAATCAACTATGGTACCGTCCAGATGATCAAATTAATCAATGCATAATTTGCAAATATATAGCAGAACAAAGTTAGTTGTCCTTTTTGTGGGTCTTTCCAATGCCAGAACTAGAGCCTGGATTTTTATCTGCACTACTGCTGGTGTCCAGCTCATAAATTTAGTTCTAGCATTTTATCTGAAATGCCATCAATCTTGGTGTGAACTTAAAAATCATAGAATAGTTAGGGTTGGAAAGGACCTTAAGATCATCTAGTTCCAACCCCCCTGCCACGGACAGGGACACCTCACACTAAACCATGCCACCCAAGGCTATGTCCAACCTGGCCTTGAATACTGCCAGCAATGGAGCATTCACAACTTCCCTGGGCAACCCATTCCAGTGCCTCACCATCCTCACAGTAAAGAACTTCCTCCTTATATCCGATCTAAACTTCCCCTGTTCAAGTTTTAACCCATTACCCCTTGCCCTCTCACTACAGTCTCTCATGGAGAGTCCCTCCCCAGCATCCCTATAGGCCCCCTTCAGATATTGGAAGGCTGCTATGAGGGCTCCACGCAGCCTTCTCTTCTGCAGGCTGAACAGCCCCAACTTTCTCATCCTATCTTCATATGGGAGGTGCTCCAGTCCCCTGATCATGCTCATGGCCCTCCTCTGGACTTGTTCCAACAGTGCCATGTCCTTTTTACGTTGAGGACATCAGAACTGCACACAATACTCCAAGAGAGGTCTCACAAGAGCTTTGCTTCAGAAGTATTCACTTGCACTTCCTAAGGCACCCAGTAACCTACACAGGAAGGGAATGCCCACAGTGTAACACGGTGGTGAGAAACAAGAGTGTGTTGATACTGTTCCATCTATGAACAGCTCCCGTGCCCTTCAAGTACAGAGCTCATTCTTCAGGGCTACACTGTGACCCTCTTAATGACCCTCTTCCTGAAAGAATTTACTGCAGAAGGGCCCTTACCTAATCTATACAACGGAAAGTCTTGTTTTCTAAACTGTAGGGTTTGATTTTAGTCCTAACACTACGCACAGTTTCTATGTTGGGTTCCTCCTTGGTTTCAGATTTATTTTGACCATTTACTGGACAATTTTTCTATTAGAATGTCTAAATATTTAACTTTGGAAAGGGGAATCAGGAGCAGAAGGTACCAATCACAGTAAGCAAACAAACGCAACAGTAATTCATAACCAGTAGACCAGTATCTACAGCCTGTACTTCATAGAAGTAAGAACATGTGAAGAGACTGGAATGACCTAGGAATTGAATATGCAAGAAGGCTAACATTAACAGAACATGCATCAAAGACAAACAGAAAAATAACTGTTCTCACATCCATCAGTAAGGGAAGACGAGTAACCCTCTGCATGGGAAGAATGAGGAAAGAGATCATTGGTAAATTCCGGCAGTCTTCATGGGACTCAATCCGTGATAACACCTCTTTAAACGCTGGATTTGTGGCTCTGGTGAAAAAAGGGGGGAGAGAATTAAACGGTAAGTTTTAGTAAAGAATCATGAAAGTTGCTAGATTTTAAATAAATCATAATTTTGTTAATAGGAAAGTGTGCTGTGAAGGAGTCATATCAATTAAGCCTTCAGCTTTATTTACTTAGATATGCTAGACCAGGATTGACATTTGGAAACTTCAACTGCTCCCACACATGAACAGACTCACACATCATGGACAAGGAGAGTGTGTCTTCGACACTGATTAAACCACACATATCAGCAGCCAGGAAAGGGAACACAGGACCACAGTCAGGACCGGCCCCTGCAGCCAGGCACACCTCAATTACTTCAAAGGAACTTGCACATTAAGAAAAGCTAGGCAGGTAAGCACATGCTTAGCTGGAAGCCAGGTTTTGCACTAAATACCACAGCCTGCTACTCACTCCTACTAGAAAGGAGGTGATTTTGCAACCATATTTTAAAATTAGCTCTTACAGCAATCTCTGCAGCGTTCGCTGCTGATAGACTTCATTGGTGCAGTATTTGACATAGGGATCAAATGTTGAAGAAGAATGTTTTTCAACTATATCACTGATATCATCAATAAAGATGTTGTTCTGATGCCTTGCTTCAAGTTCTGTAAAGAACCTGTGGAAACGAAAAACAAATTATTCATTTTTATCAAAAAAAAAAACAAAAAACACGAAACCAGAAACAACAACCAAACAGAACCAGAATTTTTCTTACAACAATTTGCACCTGACCCAACCCATGACTTCTATAAACTAATGACAACTTGAACAGTTTGTGAAAGATTGAGATCATTTCTTCTTTGGCACACCAGCAACGGAAACCTTTACATGACAAAGGCCAAAGGGTGGCAGTGTCACCTGGTGGAGCTCCGTGTAAGCAATTCTGGCAAAACTACTTTCCATTCTCTAGCTGCCAAAACCCGAACAGCGTTACTGAGCTCGTTGGACGAGAATTTCCAGAAACAGGGGTGAAAAAGAAACCAAACAATTCCAAGCACACATTAACACATTTCCTCTTGTAATAAAGGAAGTGCAATACCAGAAACAGTCAATGAAATGAAGTTATGTGTGACTCCTAAACAGAGAACATGAAAGTACTCAGCAGGCCGAGCTGGACAATGCGTTCGTGTACCATATACCTTAATTCACCTCTTAAACCAAACACAGACTGGAAACAGTGAAAATGGGAACATAAACCAAAGCCTGATGGATGTTTTCTCCTAAACACGATTGTTCTATGAACTTCCTCATCGTTCATCCTCTGCTCCGCCTGCGAGTCCCTTTGGTCTCTGAAAGCTTTCCACTCCTCTCTGCATCCCTAATTTCACCAGAAACCAAAAGCCTTTATTTCTGCAATAGTCATTAGAAATATCTTACTGCCTGGAGTGTGAGAGCTCTCACGGATCAGCTACTGCAGGTCATCAGTTACCTACACTGACATTCCGACATCAGCACAATCCTCAAAAATGTAAAAGCTGCTGAAATCTCTCACATCCTGGTGTTGCCATTCCATAGGGTGATTCACTTGAATCCTGAACTCGCTAGAGCAAACCAGCTAATGAAAAACTTCTCATACAGCACAGAAAAATTAAGGAAATACTTGGTATACCTGATCTCATACCAAGCTAAAAGAGTTTGAAACATTTTATTTCAGCCCTTTTTTACATTTTCGTACGACTAACACTGGTTTTTCAAAACCTGTCACCTTGCCGCACTACATTTTTCTAAGCATGCCATCAGCGTTCTCCATAGTCTGTTTTACAAACCTACCTCAAGTACGTAAGAAGGGCAGAGCAGGATGAACAGGAGCTTGTCATGCAAGTGTTTTAACTACATGGGTTTGCTAAAATTAAGCCTTTTTTTCAGGTGTGCTCAGAAGAATCTGCCTGAACCGAGTGATTGCCAGATTCTCACTCGGTCAACTGCGCTCAGAAGAATCACGGCGGGATTTTTTTTGGTTGGTTTTGTTTTCTAAAGTTCTGACACATTAACTGCAGACTGAACTGACGGATGTGTATCAGTATTACCATCTGATGAAAAACAGGACGCTGCCTACAAACAGATGCTTTGCTGCCTGCTGCAGTGCACTGCTTTCTCCTCAGTTTTCCCCATGAAGTGGTGCAGCAGGGTTTTCTCACAGCCTTGCAGCGTTTGGAAGGCAGAGTCCCCCAGCACCCTCCTGCCCTCCACCCATCTCATTTCAAAGCACAAAACATTTCCAGTTGTTGCTCTCTTGTATTATGTCACATATTTGGTTTTCTTAGTGTCAGACCAGTACTAACTGGCAACGCACGCTAAGTTGCTGTGAGATCTCATAGAATACATAGACAGCCACCAAAGTTAATGGTTGTGTGAAATGTCATGGGGGTACAAGAGGGGGAAAAATAAAATAAAATGAAAAAAATGAGTCTCCAAGTCAGAGCCTACACTTTCCCATGCATCCCAACAGTGAGATTACAACCGCTGACCACCATGAACTGCAGACAACTGGAACTTGTTTCTACTCTACTCAGACATGTTTATAGTTGAGAGAACTTCTCAGTGCGCTGCCAATTCACTTTGCTCAGGAAATGAGGAAATACAACATTTCTTCCTGCTGTATGTTATGGCACACTGACAAGGTGTTTGGCCATGCTGGGCTAGAACTTCCACTTTCAGAATTTATCTGGTACTTCATCAATGACATCCTCAGGCAGAGTCACTGTAAGGAACAGTAAAAGTATTCCACAGAAGAAGATTAAAAAAAAAGAAAAAAAAGGGGAAAAAAGGAGGGGGGAGAGAGAAGCAGCACACCCAAATCCCAACCCCACAACACATACTGTAAGAAATACTACCTTGGAAATCATGTATCAAAAGTTTGAATCAAAGGTTGGGGGGTTTTGCATCCAATCTGCTAATTATATACACAATCAGTGAACCAGAAGCATCACAAAATCCTTTTACTTGAAGTTTTAGGACGGGTTCTGTCATAATGAGCAGTACTAAGGATCAAGTGATCATATTCAATTTAACCAAATATGAATTAGTTGCACTGTGTGACTGGCCTTTTTTATTTTTTTCTTAATACCAGAAGGATTTATTTAAAGCATTTATGTTAAATCTGGAACTTTTCTGGTTAAAATCAGACCCAATTAAGTAAAAGTCAAACAGCATTGTAAGACAGCATTTGACTTCCCTCATCTTGTCCTTAAGTTGTTTAAAAGAGACATTCAATTTGTAACACTCCAAACTCCTCCCCTTCCAAAGGCTACATGCCAAACTGAGAAATACAGGTTTAGTTCATTTCCTGTTTGTTTCTTTTTATAGCAATATCGAGAAACACCAGAGATCTCAGCAATACTGGAGTTTGCCCTTTGTGACAAGAGCTTCCTCGCTAAAGCTCTGGTGGCTCCTCTAAAGGGTCTTCCCATGTCTTTAGGCAGATCACTGGCACACTGGTAAGCAGCAGCAAGAACAACTTGCCAATACTCTCAGGCAATTTTCTTAAGCTGTTTTTTCCTACTCATTGGCATTGTTGTAATCAACGATTGGTATCTGTAACTTTATCAAAAACCTCTAGTTAATTCACAAAACGTAAATGCACAGTGGTACATGCATGATGTTATAAACTATTCCATCCAAATCACCTTCTTGAGACCTGAATGATGTCTCATTTCCAATTGCAAAACTCCCATCAACAGAGCCCTACTTAAACAGACGCCATGAACATTTACTCTCCCTTCACCCCTAGAATAATGACATTAACTGAGCAGGACTTACGCTGTTATGAACAGTCTATCTTGCTATCTGGATATTCCAAAAATAGACTGCATGGGATTAAAAAAGTTCTAATTAGGAAGACAAAAAATCCTAGGCAGGACAAGTCAGAGTTAGAAAAATAATTATCTTGCAGAATCAGTGATCTGGGAGCAAAATGCATGTAGAATCAAACAACAGCACACAAAAGGAATATACAGAAAAGTTAGAGGTGCTGCAAAGAATCTAAATAGTGTATTCACATCAAGGGTCTCTACAGCAGAAAAATGACAGCAAAGCCTTTCTGGCGAGTGAGACTGGGAAGAGGAGACTTGGTAGTAGATCTGTCTGAAAGTGAAGTAAATGTGAAATGCCAGCAGAACAAGGTGATGAGCACCCAAGAGAGCCAAGAGTTAAAAAAAGCACATAAAACTGATAGTGAAACCATGAGATCATTTGATTCTGTTTGCAAAGTGACAGCACACATACCAGAGCACCATCATATTGGTGAGGGGGAGGAATGGTGCAATATCATTACTGTTTTGTATACAGGTTATGTAGCAGTTACAGACTCAAGGTTCTCAGATATTTATCTGACTTTTTTTTTCCCTACTGCTTGCAGTACTGATGTCTCATCTTGCAGGTTCATGTAATTCTCCACTGTTACCCTATGTTCTGGACAGTGCCTGTGTTCCACTCCAGCAGATGCCACAGTCACTGAAACAGCAGTCTGTCACCATCAAAGCCACCTTGTGTGTGGAAGTGAACAGTCGTCAGGCTTGTGGGTCACTTATTTCAAAGTTCATTATTATTATTCTTGCATAATGTTTTTGAAGTCATAATGAGCTGCATGCCTGGCATAAATAAGATTATAATACAAATATTGCTTCATAGGGAAGCTACTGCTGACACATCACTATCCAGTAACAGAGAAAAGCCCTGAAGTGGACACAAGCACAATTCAGCTTCCTCCTCTGAAGAGATAAAGGAACGGGAAAAATAATTACCAATTTCAGATAACTTCAGGTAAAAGTAAAAAAAAAAAAATCTGATTAGCCTCTCAAGATCTGAAATTTCTGACCAGGAACAGAAGCATAACATCTGCATCACAAAGTAATTTGGGGGGGGGGGGGGAGATGATTTAAAAATCATTAAAATGAGGAAAATTACAGCCTTATTTTCCTTAGAATTTTTGTGCTTGATCAGAATGAAAGTTTTTAAGAAACAATGGCTTTGAAGAGGGTGACTGCAGTGAGAGACTGCGTCCACAGGTTTCTGAAATTTATCAGTTTGTTAGAGGAGTTACCACAGCCTAAATAATGGTAAACAGTACACATATACATGTATATTTGTAATGCCAAACACTGCAAAGCAGCCCAGAAAAATACCTTTTATGAGGCAATAGTCACTGAGCAACTACAAAGCAAAAAAAGACCCCAATAATCTATTCTTTCATGCTGCAATAAAACTTGCAGTGAGCCTACACGCAAGTCACTGTCCTCCTGGTTAGCCACTCGCCTCTTCAACTATTTATAGTATTCTGGCAGAAATCCAGAACAGTAAGAAAAGCCATGGCAACCCTGCCAATATAGTCTGCTCCAGCGAGATTCCCAAGATAGTGGGGAAGTGCTCACGGGATCTAGCTCAATGGTATGCGCTTCAGAAACAGCCATCTTGATTCTACCAATTTATACCCCCTGACAAATGAACCCCAAAGAACACTCTGTGGCACTACAAATGTGAATCTTTCTGATAAATTATGAAGACATCACAACAGGAGTCTTCATTTTTAAAAACCTTTCCCGTGCTGAACAAAGTAATGCTTTTTACACTACAGAGAAGCAGCAGGGTGCTTCTGCCCATCTCCCTGAGCCTGAAAAGTCACCTACGTACTTATTTGTCACAGAACAAAATGATCTCCTGTATGTCACAAAAAATGAATTTATAAATAATTTTGTGAGGCTTTCTAGCAACAGGGGTGAGGCTATTCCCATCTAACACATAGGATAGAACAGCCAAACTAACACAGCAAGCAAAGACCTTGGAGAATGGAGGAAAATGACTGGCCGTGTCACTTGTCTTGTGCTCTATAAACCTGGGCTATCACTGCAACCCCCCGCTTCGCAATGCCCAAGGGTGAGTATTAGCCAGTACTGATGATGTTACTATATACAAAAGAACTAATCAATCTTGGTATCTGAGAATAAATTTTCATTAGATAGAAATATGAACCATAGAAAACCGTAATTTAAGCATTCCTTAGTCTTAAGGGAAGTGTATCAGCCAGGAAACTCTCCACCACAGTCCAGAAGTAAGGGTGATGTAGAGTGCCCAGGTGACTCGGAATCCAGTGGGTACCACCACAGGTACCACTGCAGTCACACACCTCCTGGCAGCCCTGCACCAGAGGGAGACTGCAAACACTCCCAAGTTAATCTTTCACCTGTGCCAACCTGGCAACCACTGAACCTCCACAACCAAAGGAAAGCAAGTTCAAAGTGCAAGTGTACTCATCACCACTTTATGCTGTTGTCAGCCTTGTGCAGGTTCAGAAGGGAGAGCAGCAATGCCTATGATGGGAAGGGCCAATGGGTAGGACACAGCACTTCAAGAAGTGACACAGTGAAGCTTCACATGCTGCTGGACTTCTCCTTGTGCCATCACAGGCACATCAGCCTCTTTCCTACATATCTGTAGAAGTTATCCGGGGTAGCAAACTACCACATGCTTAAAGATAGGAAGTAAATTGCAGGTTTTGATACTGCTGCACATCAAGCTGTTCTTCCTATAAAATGTATAAATAAATGTGTACATGATTTCCATACTGATGCAGCCACATCTATAGCAGAATTTACAGTATGACATGTAGGGTAACAAGTACCATACTCGGGAAGGCAAGACTTCCCAGGTATAAACACTGCACAGACCAACCTCACTGTTGTCCACAGTAACATGGAGCAATGCAATGTAACTCATCTGCAATGAAAGCTTTAGCCTCATGAATCTGAGGTTTAAAATCTTATTTAAACAAAGCACATCAACACAGTGATACATGAGAGGAGCCAAGGGAACATACATATATCCTCCCACTATGACAGCCTTGCTAAACACAGATATTTCTAGACTTACTAACAGCTTGGTGCCTTTTCAAAGCTACATGTTCGTTTTATGCAAGAAGGGCAACATGAGTTCTCTGAAACCATTCTGATGTCTTGAAGACTGAGCACTCTGTCTCATCTAAGAAAGGCTGCTTCTTCATTCCTTATCAGTCTCTGTACAAAGAAAGCAGAGATGCAAGTTTATATAACTGTTGAACATCTACCCACTTTACTACCAAATACACAGATATATACAGTTTTCTTCTTTTGTGCTTCCTGCAGCAGCAGTAAATCTGAAAATTGGTGAAAGTGCCCAAAGATGCTACTAGAACAAGCCCTGCAACTCTAACAGCAAAGCACAAAGTCTGAGAGGATCTCCTGACAGTGGTGCTGTGGAAAGGACATATTAAGCACCTATTGGATAAATAGATTTTGGGTTACAGCTGGAAGGCTTTAAAATTCTTAAGTACATTTGCTTTACTGTCCTTAAACACATTCACATATATAACTCTCTGTGTAGAGGTCAGGCTGCTGAAGAAGAGCTACAGGTTCTGCTGTGGGACTGAGGGGGTTTTATTCTTTTTTTTTTGTTAAACAGAAAAACCTGTTTACAGAATATACCCATGGGTTTCAACACAAAAAAGTATCTTGGCAAGTGGCAGCTTCATGCTGTTCTTTTATCTACCATGCTTTTAGGTGTGTCACCACAACTGCTTGTGGGTTAAGACTCAATGAGATCTGGAAACTGCTCTGACCAGGAAGCGATAGAAAACTGACCAGGTTTGTTTTGTGGATTATTCTTTGTCTGGCTGGCAGCTGGCTGAACTGAGAGAGTAACAGGGAAGGGGGAAAACCTCCAGGCATCACTAGCACCAAACCCAGACCTTTTACATCAGTGTGCAAAGAATACAGGATGAAACAAACAAACAAACAAACTCTACTACGCTTGTCCTACAACAGCCCTCTACAACAGAGCATGCTGTTATGACTGTTTTGGTTAAACTCACAATTTTAAGGCCATTCATCTAGAATGTAGTTTCAATCCTTGCTTCAAACAATATTTCACCTCAAAATAAATTAGTTTATTTCACACAAAACCCATCTGTTGCTGGATAACACAAAACATCTTAAGTCACTGGCAAGCAAAGATTTGGGGGTTGGGTGGTGTTTCTTTTCAGAAAAGAAGCTATACTTTTAACATTAAAAAGAGTCATTAGAAAACAAGTAGAGAAGGATCAGTTCTCAGAATGACCTCAGCTAGAGAAGGAAGAATTAACTATCTCCAAAAGTACATAAAGATAGAAGGAAAAACCGAACACGAAGTCCTAGACCAAGGACTAGCAGAAGAGTTTTGAAAAGTAACCTAATTATAAGTTCCAAGGGGGCCCAACAGTGAGTCTCTCCTTATAAGAATCTGGGACATGGAGTTACATACCATCTGTGCTGCATTTCCTCAGGAAGATAGATTGACACTTCAGAGTTTCAGAGTCATACATTTTTCAGAAAGGGACACAAAGATCACTAATGCGTCAAAATAATTCTAGCAGTAATATAACACAATAGCGAGAGGACAGTGTGCAGCTGAAGTTCTGAATGCAGGCATAGGCAGGCAAGAAAAAAAACTACTGGAATTCCCTAGAGAGATAAACCAAAGTAAGATTTTAACGGCCACTATTCAAGAATATCTCTTTTGCACGTTTAAAACAGAAGCTGAATTACCTTTCACCTGCCAAACACTGATTCTTACAGTGATGTTAACACCAGCAACCCCACAATTAAAAAAAAAAAAAAAAAATCAATGAAAATACACACCTACAATCATGCAGTTCAGATGACACAGTAATTTTAGCTGAGTTCTCACAGCCTTGGGAGCTCTGCCATTTCTTTTACTGAACCTTTTCCTGATGATACACATTCCTGCTATTTCTTGACATTTGCTGTCAGTCCATTTCAAGTGAGATAAGGAAGGAGAACGATGTTTTGCAGAGAAGGAAAAAGAACCTGAGGCAGTATTATGTGGGAAAGACTGCAAACGCCTTAAGAGAAAAACAGAGTAGCACAGAAAACAGCCAACTGGATAAAGGTGCAGGTTTTGGGTGGACCTGACCCCACCACCGATGAGGGTTGAGCAGGACTGTTCTTCAGTTCTTTTCTCCCCTGGTGTGCAAATGCTTGAAGATATTGCAATCATATTATTTCAGGAAAGGTGAGGGAGGAGAGGGGAGAACAGAGAAGAACAGGAAGGGAGAGAGAAATGTACTGAAAACCACCCTGATTTACTCTAGAAAAAACTCGAGTAACATTCGCCAAAAGAACAGGTTCCCTCTATCCTTCAGTCAATACTACAGTCTGTAATTAGAGGACCTTCACAGGTTACTCTTGATTTTGGCAAATGGTGGTCATTTAGGTTCTATGTGTTAAAAAGAGCTGATACATACAGGGTACATCCCCATACCATATAAAAAACCCTAAAACCCAAACAAGATACTTGATATACTACTTCATCAAGTAATCTTCCAAAAACAATGCCCTGAAGGGCCTACTCTGAGCAAAGCACAGGATGGCAGCTCCAGGGATATGGAAAACATAGGCAAATCAGTTGCCTTGATTTATTAGGGTTTTTTTAACCAAAATCCAGCTCCTTAGTATTTATTTTAATTTGCAAAATAATGTAACAGTCATTAACAGGATAACATGACCCAAAGGTCTCCTTAAAAGATCACATCAGCTAATACTATTTTAAAGAGATTAAACTGTCTATGCAAAGCTTGACAAACATTTCAAGATCTGCTGGGTAAAACACCATGGAGGCAGTATGCTAGAGAGAAACAAAACCATGGCTACACATGGTCAGCACTGAAATGACACAACTGACCCTTGGGATACAGATTTTCTGAAGGAATACAAGTTTTATGCAACTAGTATTTAAATTTCATGTATTGAGCACTGAAGAAAAAGAACCATAAGGACAGTGTAAGTTTAATGTTTATGTTGGTGTTTCTTGAAGATACCGTACAATCTGTCACAGTGATGAAGTAGTGAAGAAGTTTATCCTGGCTTCTAGTCCTACCTGGTTTTAATAACTGACTTGAGGATGAGGTTGAATTCACTGGTTACAGATAGCTGCAAATGCCCTTCACCAACACTCATGTCATACACAGCATTACTGAAAGTTCTCAGACTGCCTCTCCAAAAGTGGTCTTTACAACACCTCTGAGCAGGCACAAAGGCAAAAATAAGGACACCTGAGAAGAGGCTGTGAAATCTAACGTGAGCTATATTTAACTGCACAGAGGATCACACAAGTCAGACAAGCAAACTATGGATAGATACAGTTTCCTTTACAATTAGCTGTCATTCCTTCAGAGGAGCATCTGAAATCAAGAACGCAGTGGACAGCTTCAACAGGACTTTACACAGGTGTCGTGGTTTAAGCCTCTCAGCCACGCAGCTCGTTCTCTCACTCACTTCCCCCTCTTTCTTCTCCCTGCTCCCAGAGGGATGGGAAGGAGAATCGAAAAGAATGCAACTCCCACAGGTTGAGATAAGAACAGTTTAGTAACTAAGGTATAACACAAACCACTACTGCTACCACCAATAACGACAAGGCAAATACAAGGAAAGAATACAATTCTCACCACCTAACACCAAGCCCGACCACGCAGTGCACCCCCACCCTTCTGGGTCTCTGCTCTCTGCTTTCCATCCTGGGCATGATGTGCTGTGGTATGGAATAACCTCTTTGGTCAGTTTGGGTCAGGTGTCCTGTCTCTGCTTCCTCCTGGCTTCCCCTCCTCCCTGGCAGAGCATGAAACTCAGAAAGTCCTTGGCCAGACCAAAACATCACTAAGCAGTAACCAAAACACCGGTGTTATCAGCACTGTTCCCAGGCCGAAAGTCAAAAACACAGCGCTGCACCAGCTACCAAGAAGGAGAAAAATGACTGCTGCTGCTGAACCCATGACAACAGGACAGAAGAGAACATACTGAAAAACATTTCTCTTTACTGCTGTAAACCAATAAACCACTGACTGTTCTCAGAAAATCTTTTAAGAGTTAAACCCATCCCCACTGTCAACCCCCACAGCTCACTATCAAGTAAATATCTTGGGGTGAGAAACTCTTCCATAAGTACTGGCCAAAACAAGCATTTCCCTGCTTTGGTCATGACTACGACTGCGGGTGATCCATCAGAGCTACATAAGAGGAAAGCTCCAGGGTCAAAGTCCAGATTACCAAGGAGGGCAGCACAGCAGCAGTGGGAAGAACAAGCTCACACACTGTCAAGCAGACAGTCACTGCGGCAAAGTCATAGCCTGAGTATCCTCCTGTTGTGACCTTCTCCTACACTGAGCAACAGGTGGCAATAGTTTAGTCTATTATATAGCATGAAAACACACCATGAAGGTGGTGGATTAAAACCTGCAAGTTAAAGGTATTCTTTTCAATATGTTTAAGTGAACAGTTTGAAGCTAAAGGCTCATTGTATTTTCTGGAAAACTAAGTATTTTCTTCAAGGGCACTTTTTGGAATGGGTAATTGCCAAGTATTTACTAAATTATAAAATGCAGATATATGTATAAAGATTTCTAAATTCTGTTCAGCCAATAAAATGAGTCAAGAGAAGTATGACTGTGTTCAGATTTGTTGCTCTTGAGTACTGAAGTCATGTTATCTGATCTTGTCTCCAATAAAGAGGCTAATTATAAAAGAACAATCACTGGGTCAGGAATGCAAGTACCAAAGTTCCAATTGCATATTATTATGAAGTTAGTTTTTACCAACACTGCCATTCATTGCAAAGGAACAGTGCAGGTCAACCCAGGGATTTATTTCAGCTGCCAAAAGAACCCTCTAAATGAGTTATTCCTAGATGGTGAAGCCAAAGAATTCTGCAATTAGCACTGATGTCAGAACCAACCCTGAAGGAAGCAATCTCGAAGAAAAACAATAATAAGTGCACTTTTTTTAGTGCAAGTCATCAATATGATGCAAATCCATAAATGTGTTCTGTGGGTATATAAAACTTAAAGGGAGGTGGGGCAAGGGGGATATTTTGGACTCACTGCTCTACAAACATGTTCCCCAGAATCCCTGAAGTCTCTTGACAATCAAAAAAAGGCCCCATTTGCAGTAAAACCAGATTATGCAGCAAGGCTGGCAGAAAGGCAAAACCCACAAGTGGTAAATCCAGCAGGGCTGTGCAACACCTCAACAGCCCCAGTGCCATGCACGGTCTGAGTGTTCCCCAGCATCTATTGTGGGGCAGGACAATATTCCAGGTTCTGCAGAGCCACAGGTGCCTCACAGAATCATAGAATCATAGAATAGCCAGGGTTGGAAAGGACCTTAAGATCATCTAGTTCCAACCCCCCTGCCACGGGCAGGGACACCTCACACTAAACCATGCCACCCAAGGCTATGTCCAACCTGGCCTTGAATACTGCCAGCAATGGAGCATTCACAACTTCCCTGGGCAACCCATTCCAGTGCCTCACCATCCTCACAGTAAAGAACTTCCTCCTTATATCCGATCTAAACTTCCCCTGTTCAAGTTTGAACCCGTTACCCCTTGTCCTCTCACTACAGTCCCTAATGAAGAGTCCCTCCCCAGCATCCCTGTAGGCCCCCTTCAGATACTGGAAGGCTGCTATGAGGTCTCCATGCAGCCTTCTCTTCTCCAGGCTGAACAGCCCCAACTTTCTCATCCTATCTTCATACGGGAGGTGCTCCAGTCCCCTGATCATTCCTCGTGGCCCTCCTCTGCACTTGTTCCAACAGTTCCATATCCTTTTTATGTTGAGGACACCAGAACTGCACACAATACTCCAAGTGAGGTCTCACAAGAGCAGAGTAGAGGGGCAGGATCACCTCACTTCCACATGATGTGGGAGGATTCTTCTCCCTCTTATTCCCATTACCCTGTCCATCATATCCAGCATAATCACCATACTCAGCATAGTCATTCAGCCTTATCAATAAGCCACTTATCTGCTTCAAAGCTTCCAGCATTAACAACTTTCTTTGAAAGAGCACAGAAATTCTCCCCCAGAACACACCTGTGTCACTTATCCAACAGGGTAACCACACTCAGCTGGATGTCCTCAAGATATTATTCAGCTTTCTTCAAAACCTGCTAACAGCAAGAACTGTGATAAAACACAGAACACAGACTAAGGCCATCACTGCAGACCAAAGAGGGAAAAAGGATTACTTAGATCACTATCCTGTCTAGTAATCAAATTGGTGATCTATTACTTATAAATTAACTCCCTTTCATTATAGTTCACATGAATCACCCAGGGTCTACCAACAGTATTAAAATTTCTATTTTTACTTTTCTTTTCATATTCAGTTTTGGAGCTTTAGTGTTGTTTTTTCTTTTTAATCTTCCAAAGAAACTAGACAACAGAATTCTGCATTCTAGAAAAGGAATGTCATTAATGCCCACTTAACTGATTCAATACACACAGTTCTTAAAGAACACTAGGATTGCATTTTCCTATGGAAAAAGATGAAGCTGCATCATTGGAAAGAGATGAAACATTAACCTAATTTACAAAAACAGTGCTGTGAGAAAGCCTACCTAGTTCCTAGCATAAATTTATATATATAAAGTTACATTAAGATTCACTTAGACAATATGTTAACCTACCTCACAAAACACCAGGGCCTTCTCTACCAAAATCAAGACAGTTTAAAAACTGTCAGAAATAAAAAATATTTTAGTCCATGTCTTTTTCTGCTCATACTGCTTTCTGATATTCCATGAGCTTCTTGCTCACTTAATGCCAGAGAGAGAGAAAAATGCTAAACTCTTCCTTTCTTCTGTAAATTTGGTGGTTTGACCTGTCAGATCAATTGCTCTTCATGACATTTAACTAATTTCCCTGTTACTCCTCTTTCCCAAGACTGGCCCTTGGGAAGCTGACCTCTCTTGCACCACATACCGAGACTGGAGAGAGCTTTTCTTACAAGTGAGATTGATTGCACAGTATTCTCAGACTACACAAGCTTTTATTCCTGTATGGCTTCCTGAATGGCCAATGGCTTCCCCATCAGCTTACATCTCTATCTAATAGCCCACACTGACTAAGATTGCAATTTGTGTGATTTTGCATTCTGTCAGTTATGAAATCCAGTATTACACATACAGGCACATACATAAGACTTACACTTTCTGAAGCCACCTTACAAGATGTTTTCATAAACACGCAGGACGCTGCACAAATTATTCAGATCAACCCTTCTTTTGTCAGAGACATTCCAATGAGCTCCCAAAAGCAGAGACAGTCTTTGCTGTCTGTATTCTGCTTCTAACAAAAGCAGCTTTGTTCCATCCAAAATGGCGTTGTCATGCATTAGAAGCCTATCTTGGTGTTTCTGGAGAGTTTCCATTAAACATGTTCTAAGTCAAAGTTCCTACATGTAAGCTTTAAGAAATTTTGTCCGATGAGATTTTTATCATTTCAGACTCTTCAGCTCACCAGACTTTGAGCAACCAAAACCACTGATAATTACATTCATACTCAGATCCTGTATTTTTAAGTAAAGGCTGCTTGAAGTAGAGCATAATGGGACACATGCTCAATTTTATTACAATTTTATAACAAAAGGATGTATTTTGCTACCTTGAAAGACGTTGAAAATGGGAAGTGACAACTTGCAGATACCAAGAGGCTCCTGTTCTAAAACCACTTCTGTTGTTTACACAAATGAGGTTGGAGAAAGACAGCACAAAGTTTTGTCACAGTCCAAAAGTATTGCGTAACTCCGGAAACAAAATATGTTTTCATTTAAGTTTAAATAAGGAATTACAAATTCTGGGTTTATTCCAAGTTATAAAAACCCAAGTTCTTAAAGCATTAGACTTTCCAGACAAGCAAGAATAAGATTATACTTTTAGGCTAACGTGGTATTTTTCCATTCTTGCTCCCTACTCCCTCCCCCTCCTCCTTCCATTGAGGACTGTTAATTAAAAGGGCTGTAAGATTCCCCCTAAAAATATTGCTCTCACCACCCCCATCTCTGCTTTAAATATTTTAAGAGAGAAATTTAAAAGTTGATTTAATGATTTGGAAGGCTTCTTCAAAACAGGAAAAAAACCCAACACCCCCATATTCACATAGCTATACTAGTACAGTCAGCTGTGTCTTATGGAAACAACTCAACAAGAGGCAAAGTCTGTAGCCTAATTAAATCTTTGATTTCTATTAAGCTCTCTAAAAAAAAAGATGTCAGTTCCCCTCTAACACATGATGGCTCTGCACCATCAGCATTTGTCTAGCAAAATATGCACTCATGACACTTTTAACAATTCACATTTCATGTAAGGAGAAACCTTTGAAAGGTACTACTGAAAAATAATGACTCTGATAACCTGCCCTTTCTGACAACACTGCCGTTATGCAACTCCCATTCCTGTGGTGGCTGTGGCTTCAGACAATATCCTACTCCTGGCAAAAGACCTCAACTCTAAGAGAGAAACAGAAGGGAACAGGGACGTGGAGAAACGAAGGTATACCAATTAAGTCCAAATAAATGTACAACTATCCTATAGCTCCTAAATTAGATTTGCACTTGATGCAACACATTAGACTCTCACATGCATGCTCCACAAAACAAAATCTTATTACTGCAGAAACTTCAGAAGACAAAATCAAAGTGCTGCAAAAGAGGTGTAAAATTCCACAGACTTCACAGGGCTTCAGAGAAACAGACGCCAAGAAAGGACATTATCATGACTGGTAACATGACACTTGAGAAGTTCCACAAAGGTAAATGCAGGTATAACACTAAACAGAACATCACAGTTTCTACAAGAACAGACAAAAGAAAAGGGAAAAGGAAAAAAAAAAAAGCCCCACACAAAGAACCCCCTAACAATTGGCAAAGGTGGGAAGGAACAACTCCAGCAATATTTCTAGCCTTACAGATTCCTATCCAACCATTAACCCCATTTCTGAAATGAGGCTAATATTTTTCTGTTCCACAGGTAGAAAGATACATTTAAAGCTGTACAGTGCTGTAGTTAAGATCAATCAGTATCTTATCTAGGCCAATGTGCATCCTTTAGCCACTGTGCTATTTCAAATTGGAAAGAAGGTGTTAAAGGAAGCACAGACTTTTTTATGTTTCAGTACTTCACCTGCTGATATTGCTATTAATCAGGCCAAGATAATGAATAAATTATATAAAAGTAAGGCCTTGTTAAACAACTTTTTAAAATAGAGTTTTGAGTATTTATAACTCTGCAGTACACTGTGGAGTGCACATCCATATGCATGTCCCATATTAAATAATGATGGCAGTAACTATCAGCAGTCATAAACAAGACTTTCCAGCATTTGTATCGTGGTCTGCCGACATTTCCTCTTCATTAGGCACTATTTGTAGTATGTCCATTTTGCTTGTTATTGATTTGGTACTGAGGAAACTTGCCAAAGCAAAAAAAAAGGGGGCAAAAAGCACAGCACAGCAGATCTTTTTAATAGAAATACAAATCTCTGGTGCCAGGTGCTGTGGTGTGCACAAACACTGTTCCTAAACACTAAAATGTCTGTGCTGTTTACATAAAAGATACCACAGTCACACAGTATGCTGCAATGCTGCACATTGAGTACTCCACAGAAAGTAAACAGTGATTCAGCCGATTAAGGAAATCACTGGCAAGACTCCACTCTTAAGAGAAATTATGAAACTCTTGCTCAGTTTTTCAGTTTAATAATGGCACACTAAGCGTAATTTGGCATACTGTAAAGACTGGCTATGCATGGTTAACGTATCAACATTCTGCTTAGGAACTGCTTAGATTTGAAGGATATTTATTTCTACTAAAATACAATATGTTCTGTCCTTCCCTACCAATTTTCAGAGAAACTAATACCATTCCTACCCCATTAAATGTGAACTCAAGCATAGGGGCAAGGTGATTCTGTCAAACTCGTGTGTGTCTACTGCTATTTGTATCTTCAATCTTCAAACCAGCGTAACAGTTTTGGAAGAACAGTTACCATTACATATGATTACTTCAGACTTCAGCAAGAAACTTGCTTGTATGTCCTAACAGGTATTAAAACAATAACTGGACACCTCCAGTCCAGCCTACCTGTAAGCGCTCCTTATTAAAGCGGTACAAGCAGAAAAGTAAAAAAACATTCAACTTCAAAAATAGAGAGTTATTCTGGTGAGAAAAGCTAAGATTTTTCCAAGTAAGAGCAAGATGCTTCAGAGAACAGGAATATAGGTAAGGTAGAGCCTCAGTCTGCAAACAATACCATATATCATAAGTAGTACTAACCAAAGCTCCGCTATTCAAGGAACTACCTGTAAGTTATATGAGGAAAATACAATCCAAATAAGACAGGAGCTTGCTCGTATTACAAAAACAGAACCTATGGTTAGCAAAGTAAAACCTCAGCTGTTCGTATTCCATGAAATGACTCTCTAGCACTGCAGAGAACATATATTTTGGTGCTCTCAAAGAGGAGAAATTCAAATTCCATTCTCATTTATTTACAGCTTATCAAAAACTAAGACTCATATATTAATGTGCAACATTTGACTTCTCATTCTTAAACTGTCAGGCCTAACTTTTTGCTGAATTTGCAACATGGCAGCTGCTCCTGCATTTTGTGGTAACACCACAGACACTATTTTGCATACCACATTCCATTACTTGCCTGAATGATATTTTGACTTCCTGTAATCACCCCTCAGGCATAATTAAAAATATATTTATAATTACTAAATTTTAAATTAATTTTTTTTACAGTATATTTTTTTATGTAGAAATGCATTGCTAAACTTACTTTTTGCTTGCTTCATAAACATCCGTGATATTGGAGAAGAGGTGATGGCTCTCCGTTTTGGTCATTGTGAGGCTCAGTTCCCTGGAATTTTTAAACATCCGGATCAGAATCTCCAAGCTCAGCAAATAAGAATGCTCAGAAGATATCACTTCAAATATCGCCTGCAAAATGGAGAGAGGAAAGAAAAGGCTTACTATCAACTAGGCTTTTCTCTTTTGGTTTCTTTTTTGTTTGTTTTGTTAAAAGAAAATGTGGAGGAGCCGTGCAAAGGAAAGTTACTGGATGTAAGATAGCGATTACAACACAAACATTCATTTCCATGACAGCTGCATCATTTACTCAGAAATGAGTGATTTAATCCTAGGTGGGGAAATCCCACAAAAAACTTTTTAGAAAAGCCTATATTCAGACATGTCAATGTGACTGCAAACAGACTCTGAAGAAAACAAAACAAAACACCAACTGCAATCACTCCCCATTCCTAACCATGAAACATGGGGTTTGGTGGTGGGTGTTTTGGTTAGGTTTTAAATTAAAAAACATGTATGTTTCTGTGGTCCAGTTGGAAGCTTCTCTTAGTCATACTACTGTGGACCAGCCAGTATTTGCTAAACAGAAGCTGCTGAGTTATTTACCTGAAAGCACCTTGGGTAACTGAACTCTGTCAGCATCTGCAGAGAAGCAAAAATTTTCCTTCATAAAATTTTCAGGCTCTATTCATCCATCAGCAGTGACACTTGGTTACCTTTAAAGTACTAAGTTCAGAGCAGACACCGGATAAGCCGAGCTGCAGGAGCTACGTGCAGCAGGGCTAGAAGCCTGGAGGCAGAGCAGACAGGAGGGGTGGCAGCCACCATCCCCTTCAGGGATTAGGGACCAGGCACCAGAGAGATACCTCCATCAAATTCCCTCTCCTCCCACAAACAACTCTATTCTATCACCCTACTACTTAAAGAGAGGCCATGGTAACTTCCATCAGCTGGCTGACACAAAGCAAACTTTCATTGGACTTCGAAATCCACTTACTTGTTCCAATGGAAAAATGATCATCTCATGTAAAAATCTATCCAGCTTTTAGACATCTTCCACCTCTCCAGGCTTTATGTGCTGTTGAACTAATAGAGTTCTTGTATGTACATACATGGAAAAAAAATTTCCCTAAGCCCTTCTGTCAAGAGCTCCACCAAGTCACATTTGTCATCAGTGATACCTTCCAAGCATTACTAACATAGAATTATACCATCAGCAGAGCTAGTAATATAACTTCATTTTAATGGAACTAATGCTAATACTTGTATCTATAATTTCATTAGTTATTTGCAACTAACTTCTCTTACGCATTCTCAAACCAAAGGAGAAAAGTGTACTTTAAATGACACGGTGCAGATCTGAGTATTTAGAAAGGCTAATGCCCATGGCTCTACAAACAGAGGAAGTCTTCCAGCTGACAGTCTGGAGAAAGAGCTCGCTCAGATGGTCTTATGTACATGTAATAGAGAAATCCTGCTCTTCCCTGACCAGGTAAAGACAAGGCAGACTATAGCCAGGTTGAAGGTAGCCTTCCTGAGTATTTCCAACCACCAAAAGAGACAAACCATAACAGGAAAAAAATGCAAAACATTCTCCAAGAGACATTTGTTCATAAGATTTCTTAGAGTTCCAGCCTAGTGAATTCTGCTGGTGTTCTGCTGGCAAGCTTTTGACCAAATACAATTTCTCTTGAGTATCCTGAATCTCACTGCTCCCAGGCTGTGCTTTGAAAATTATTCCTGCTTTTCTAAACAGTCTTCCTCAAGGAACTGAGATCTTAATAATCAAATAACAAGTTTTGGGTTTCTTAGAACAAAACAAAAAAAACTTTGCTTTAGCAAAGATTTATGCAGTGCAAACATGACTGCACTCCACATAAAACCTACAAGGCCATTATAGATACAAGCAAAGGAGGCCTAATGTACCAGTAGTCTTACTATCTACTTAAAAAGCTGAAGGTATCTGATGAAAGGTATAGCAGCAGCTGGGTAACAGCTACCACATACTACATATTATTCACTAGAGTCAAAACCGCGGCACAAAGTTTGCAAAGTTGATGCTTAAAACACTGTTAAACTGCCCACCAAGTCTATCAGCCTCAAGAATTTATAGAGAACATAGACGTTAGCCGAACTCAGGTGACAAACCTACCCACTGTTCAGCAAACAATGCACAGAAAGGTGCCCCAAAAGGGTATTTTTGTATCTGCGTGGCAGTTATGTTTTCAGTCTTCAGTCTCACTGTACCTCTTTGCCAGCTGTGCTCACAAAGGAAGGATTTACCTAACAACTGCTGTAGAGTTCTATGTCTAATTTGTTTCTACCCAGACATTTTTCAACACAGGCAATAGATATTTATATATATACAAGCTCTCCTATTATTGTTTTGGAGGGGTTTTATTCATGCTTTTACTGAGGGCCCTCATGGATATCTTCCCAGTTTGGTAACAGAAAGTCACCAAACAAATTCAGAACAAAGTCAGACAAACAAAGATTCTTTGCTGCTAAAGTGTGAGGAAGGGAGAGAGTATCATCTTGCCATGACCCAAACACATTTTGGAGAATAAAAAAGGATTAAGGAACAGTCTTGATTTTGACATACAGTAACTACATCACCCCAGCTTCTGAATGTGGTTATTTAACCAGGTGCTTGCTAACACTGTTTACGAATGACATCTAAAACCATTCAGTGGTTCATTTGCCTGACAGCAAGGTAAGCAGAGGCTTGAATCCTGATGGACAGGAAACACTCTCAAGAGGCCAGATGCATACAGTTTGTATACGTATGGCACAGTCAAGAGCTCCCAGCTTACAAAAAAGATCAAAAAAAAAAAAATTCAGTTCACATCAGACTAATCTTTAGTCAAAAGATGCACAGAGATACATCTCACTGTGTTCTGAAAGGTGGTATGTGTATGAATGTATGACATTGACATTTAATCAATGTAGTAAGTAAACATTTTTCTGCAGTGACAATATGTTATAATGGCAAAAATTATCTAATAGGCTCTAAAAAGCAATTTAAAGACTAGATAAATAACAACTGATAACAAGCAATTTAAAGAAATACAGCTTAACAAAAACTTGGTAGTACAACTACATCTTCAGAGTATTTATTTAGACACCCTCGGAAAGAATAGGCCTCTAATATTCAAATAAAAAAAAACCAAACAAAAAAACCTATCAGGCTTCAAAACATTTTTGATAACATTACATTTAGATGACTTTACATTTAAAAGGCATCTAAAGAACTTGTTCCCTTTGAAGGGATGTAAATATGACTCCAGGAAGCCTCGGCTAAATGCTGCTGAAAGATATGACTGAAATAAATGCGTCATGCCTCAAAGTTTCCCAGCAGGAGGAGACAAAAGCAGGACATATGGCCTGAACTCCTGCACTGCCTTTTCCCCAAGCAAAAGAAGATAGACAAGGAAATGTAGTAACACTATAGAAGAAACAAATACCAAACCCCAAAATGAACAAACCATTGCCTAAATCCCATGCATGCGACCCAAGATGTTTCTGTATTTCAGGTATGAACACAGCAGCTGTAGGTCACCCAGCTAAATAAATATTTGAGGCTTGCTATACTATAAGCTTCACAGAAAATGCCCATCACATCTCACTTGGCTATATTCACTGAGGTATGTCCTGAAGCAAAAGGAAGATGCTGGAACAAAGTACCATGGCAGGAAATGCTAGCATTTCTACTCAGAGAAAAACAACTTGGTTTTGATTTTGTTTCCCTTATTAAGGACATACCTCAAGAACTGCAGGGATATAGTTGGCTAGGTCAGGCTATTCTTTTCAACACCTCTCATTCATTTTGATATAGCCCCTGTAAGCAAGGAAGGAGGGTAAAGCAGATCAAGTGGACAAAAGGAGTAAAGATAAAGAGTAAAGCTAAAGAGGACAAAAGGAGCTAAGAGGAAACAGCCAGAGAGAGATAAGGTAACTACATCAGTAATTGCTGCTGTTGCCTGTACTGCTGCCAGCATGGAAGCACCTACTCCATTTCAGTGTGAAAGGAGAAAGGTCACACCAGATACACTCTGCTTACATGTTCAGAATTGCCCACAAATGTTCACAGGATTAGTTACAACTAAGAAGCATTGTAAAAAGCTGTTCTTTGTTCCTCATCGCTTTTAAAAATTTATGTGCCGCCTCCTACCCTCTGTGAACATCAGGTTAATGGTACACCTTCCCTGGCACAGCACACAGCAGTGACTACTGCTGCCCAGTAGCCATCAACCAGGCCACATCTGCTGGACTGAGCATACCTAGGAACCATTTCTCCAGCAAGACCCACAGGATGTTGGCAGGAGACCCATGGCAGGGACATCAGCAACACACAGGTTTTGCTTATTTATTTTCCCTGGGGAGAGAAGATACTTCACTCTAGGTCAGGAAGCAGTGGGGTGGACTTGTCTCCTTATCAACAAATAAAGAGTATCAAAACAGGCATACAGTGCATCCCTAAACAATCTATCAAAACAAGTGTGTTACTTCAAGAAGTACCTCCTGTCTTTTTCTTTCTTCCTGGCTGATCGCTTCTGATAATCCATTCTTCTTTACCTAAAATATATATAGAACAAAATTAAAATTCTTAACATCTTTTGTAGAAAAAATGTGATTTAAAAAACACCCAACAGGACTATCAAAATATCATACTAATAATTCAGCTAAAGCATCTGTCCGCTTCAGAAAGAAAGTAATGAACCAGCAGAAATAAGAAAATGAGTCAAAAACATCTGTCATTTGACTTATCAAAAGCCTAAATAATTTCATTAAAAACTATCCCATGACACAAACACAGAACTCCTGCAGCAAGAACATGCACAGTCGAATCACCATCACCATGCATAACACCCCTGGATTTCACATGCACACTGGAACTGTCTTGAACTCCTTTCAAGACAGATTTCCTGACTGACACACACACATCTCAAGGTGCGTTTTCCAAGTCATCCTGACGTGTCTCAGTGTATTCATTTGTTAAACACACTTAAAGGTGTAGACACCTTTGGTGTTGGCCAAAACATTATTCCAGAAGAGCTCCAGCTTTACTCTAAACAGACATGGACAAGTCCTGTATTTCTATTCTCAGCCCTACAATGTCTCTCCCTGTGTGGGACCCTAGAGCCAGATCAGCCAAGACAAGTCTGACCCAACTCTCCACAGACAACTATCAGGAACAGGAAAATATTAAAAAGCAAACCAGAAAGCAAAGCACATAAAGCACTGACTTCATGCATTTCTTAGAGGAGCACTGAACATGCACCCCTAATCAGGAAGGTCATGTGCATACAACAGACTGGACCTGAGGAGGGGAGAAAAGCCACTGCACTGCACTACACATTTGGAAGATACTGTTCTATTTGCAGAGCAAACATCATGGCACATGAGACCTAGCAGATGCACTTAGATTCTCTCATTTCTTTCAGCCTTCTCTAAAACCACCTAATGTACTACAGTCAAGAGTGTTGTCTTCTTACTCTACTTGTTCCCTGGAATTTTAAAGGATATATTATTCCTCATTTTATTCCTGCATACCAGGCACCCAAAACTTGGAGAGCAGGCTCGAGAGTAAAGATGGCACAACATTCAGAAGTGCTGCACTTTGGTTTGTGTGTATACCGTAGTATATAAACACACATATGTATTTACAAAACCAACATAAATACTCCAGAGTCAGAGCAGTTTTTCTTCTGAATAAGAGTTACACAGCCGGCTTCAGTGTGCACTCACAGCTCAGAAAGCCAAACGTATCCTAGGCTGCATCAAAAGCAGCGTGATCAGCAGGTCGAGGGAGGTGATCCTGCCCCTCTACTCTGCTCTCATGAGACCTCACTTGGAGTATTGTGTGCAGTTCTGGGGTCCTCAACATAAAATGGAACTGTTGGAACAAGTCCAGAGGAGGGCCACGGGGATGATCAGGGGGCTGGAGCACCTCCTGTGTGAAGACAGGCTGAGAAAGTTGGGGATGTTCAGCCTGGAGAAGAGAAGGCTGCATGGAGACCTCATAGCAGCCTTCCAGTATCTGAAGGGGGCCTATAGGGATGCTGGGGAGGGACTCTTCATTAGGGACTGTAGTGAGAGGACAAGGGGTAACGGGTTCAAACTTAAACAGGGGAAGTTTAGATTGGATATGAGGAAGAAATTCTTTCCTGTAAGGGTGGTGAGGCACTGGAATGGGTTGCCCAGGGAAGTTGTGAATGCTGCATCGCTGGCGGTGTTCAAGGCCAGGTTGGACATAGCCTTGGGTGGCATGGTTTAGTGTGAGGTGTCCCTGCCCGTGGCAGGGGGGTTGGAACTAGATGATCTTAAGGTCCTTTCCAACCCTAACTATTCTATGACTCCTGTGTCACCACAAGCATACACTTCAGAATACCAAGCTAGAACTGATCAGATGCTTTTCTACTACACTCTTAATGTACCTTTCAGTCAACAACCTGAAAGCTTTAAAGCACTCACTAGGAAGTACAGTGTCACTTTTTTCTGGATGCAGCGGAAGACTTTTCTAAAAATATGCCAACACAGGAAATACCTATGAACATATCCAAGATATTTCAATGCTTCCTGTTAATACAGCAACTGCAAATTTCCTGTGAGGTCAATGTAACAACTGCAGTATTCTGTTCAGACAGCTGTAGCTGTGTTTTGTGATCATTATTTTGTCATACATGGGTGTGTACATACAAAGTACACATTAACATAACATATTAACAAACAAATGTCTCAACCTTATACTCTTAATCAACAGCAACACTTCCAAAAAGAAAAGAGGCCTAAATATGGAGACTATTTTTGGCATACTCTATGAAAGAAAATTCAACTCCCACTTTTAAAGTGTCCAAAATGTTTTAGCTGATATAGCCTAAAAATCACATTTGTGATACTGTGCAAACAAAAACTTAATATAAGCTAAAAACATACCCAGGAAGAACAGAAGAGTCCCAACACTGCAGCTACTCACATCTTACTATCACACTGGACTGGTGTTTTCCAGCAATAAGTTATGGCTGATTAAACCATGGAGATAAGGAGGAAAGGGTAACAGAACAACAGATTAACTCAATGGCTACATACAAGAAGCACATATACCTCCAGAATAAGGAGGTGCTGCAGTAGGAGGATTCACCAGAAGTAATTCTTTGAGAAATACAGTTCACAGGTTGCACCATAAACCAAACTGAACAGCCACCCTTTGAAACCGGGAGAGAAACAAGAGCTAACACAAAGATTTGTCATGAAGCTCACCAACAGTAAAATCAGGTAGTTTTTGTCTGATACCACAGAGAAGAGACAACCATGGAAAGGTGACACTCAGTAACCTGGTAAAGCAACTTGCAGCATGTTTCTAAATTAATGAGAGAAATCACAACTGGGCTTGTCCCAGATGAGAGAAAGAGGATCAGAAAAACAACACGCAAGATGACCAAAGCCTGGGTCAGAGAGAGAGCAGCTGAGAGAACATGCAAAATCTCAGGGCAGTGCTACATAAATACATGGAACCTACTGGACATGAAATGGAGGACTTAATTCTAAAACTCCCATTTAATATTAAAATACTTCAATAATTATGAGCATTACCAAGGCTATGTGGTTCTGTTTGCAGTGCTAGATCTCAAGAATATTTGTAAGAATCCAGCAGCATTGACAGTAGTAAGGAAAAGTGAGCATGTATCATTCTCCAGGCTGGATGGTAATGACCTGGAAAACCAGACACCAAAGTCCACCAGTCTGATGCAGTGGTCAAACTCTGCAACAGGTTGCCCAGGGAGGTGGTGAGGTCTCCACCTATGGAAATAGTGAAGACCTAACTGGACACAGTCCTGGCCAACTTGTTCTAAATGACCTTCCTTGAGCAGAGGCAAGATAACTCAAGAGGTCCCTTCCAAACTAACCACTGCTGTGATTCTTTGCATGCACAATAATGCACATACTCATTACCCACACCCAACAAATGCTGCATTTGCTGGAAAGTAAACACATTCAATATAATGCACAAGTTATTATCACTGCCTAGGATCTGCTGGAAATTCTTCAAAAACATCGCAAGATTCTACTGGAATACATCTTGGAAATACTGGTCATGCTCCCTAAATTAAACTTTAAAATTAATAGATGAAGGTTGGAAGAACAGAGATAGTAGATAAGGTAGCTTCTTACATAACCATCTGCTTAGATACTGCTAGCTGAACTGATCTTAGATACTACAGTCTGATCTGTGATAGGAACCTAAAGAGGAAGAGGGTTGAAAAGAGAAATGTGAAAGAAACTGGATTTAAATAGCACCTTTAAATGTACCCTTAAAAGTTCAATCTTAGTTTCTCATTTGTGCACACACTGCAGGAAGACAGAAATGCCCTCTTATTTTATTATCAAACGATTTGACAATTCCATACAGCTGTCAAGCTTATACGGCCAGAGAGACATCCTTCAGAAAGAGTGGATTCTTTCTCCTCTCTTTCCCCTTGATTTCCTAGCATAGTCACTGGTAACAAATACCATAAACATATTATTTTCCTTCTTTCCTAATGTATGTTGAAATCATTTTCCAGAGGACTTGCTATTATAATTACATATTCATTTTTTAATACACATTGACAATGTGTAATTTTTTCAGAGTTATAAGCCCAGATCCTATGAGATTCAGATTACCATGTTTTGTTTTCACACTACACTACCTTTTCCCATATACTCCTCACTTTCAACCTTGTAAATCAAGTAAAGACAATGAGGAAGTTTCCTGTGCTAGAAATCACAAAGACACAAGTTGGTTCATATAACTGTGAGCATGTTACAGCAAAAGTTCTCTTACTGAAATGATCTTTATACTATTTTGGTCTCATGGCAAATTAATGTTTTTAAAATTATTATTATTATTACTGAATAGCATTCCTTCCAAAATACTTCAGCTGATGAACATAACTGCTAGTTTGCCTAGGAGGCAGAGAAAAAAACCCAAACTAGTTGACTTAATTATAAACAAATATTTTACAACATTAAGCACATCGTATTTTTTCATTAAGCACATCTTTTCAAAACCACATTCTCATGCTCTCTCTATAATTACTGAACCAGAGGGATTCATATTTCAATTTCTTAAACTGCAAAAGGTCATCAACATCCCTACGACAGCTCTTCTAGACAATCTAAATAGCCTTAGAAGACCTTGCTGAGGCTCAGTAACTAATTTATATAGGATATATACAGCCAATGACCCCAGCGGTCAAGTATCCTAGGTGATCACGCCACATAATGATCCTTCTTATA
This sequence comes from Ara ararauna, assembly GCA_028858755.1. Lineage (NCBI taxonomy): Eukaryota > Metazoa > Chordata > Aves > Psittaciformes > Psittacidae > Ara > Ara ararauna. The sequence goes on along the minus strand of CM054382.1, from coordinate 25,945,346 downwards.
CCACATACAAAGATGAGGTTCTACATAATGCTACAAATTACATAAACAAAACCCCCAAAAATCTCAAATGCTTCATTTTAGGGATATCCTTCCAGAAGCCACAGAAATGATCAAAGGATAAAATTAACCACAGAAACAAAGATTTTTTTTTTGTTCATTCCTTTCATCTCAAAATCATACAATGAAAGCCTGTAAAGTATTAACTAGTATCATTAATTTGCCATCTTGTTAGGAGGGAAGCTAGCAAGTTTACTGTACTGATTGAAACAGCAAATTCTACTTTGTTTAACAATGCTGCTAAGAAAAATCCACTGCAGATGCTTCACAGACTCCGCTAAGTACAGTAGAATACCACCATCTAAAATGGTTTCCTTTAAATATATGGTGTCAAACCAACTTGAGGCGGGCTTAGAGCTATCCACAACAATTTGGAAGAAACTTGTCTGTAACTAACTGAAGCTTTTCTTTAGTATAATTCACCCTTTTAGTGAATTCACACAAGCACTTCTCCCCTCCCCCTTAACGAATCAGTAAAGTTGTGTCCTTGCCAAATACAGGACCCTAAAATTAACTCTCTCAACTGCACAAAAACAAAGACCAGTAATTGATCAGGACTCACATATTGTTTTTACAAAAATAAAAACAAAGTTTAGCCAAAAAAAAAAAAAAAAAAAAAAAAAAAAAAAAAGGAACAGGACTAAGTCCCATTTAAAGTTTGGTCTGCACTGCTCCAATTTATTGAAAGCAAACTATGAAGAACAAACAAAGGAACTACACAGATTTCACTGACTCCACACACTGTTAGGATGTAAAATTGCCTTTTTGGGCTTTTTGATCATAGGTCACTCAGAACAGCCAGACACAGCACCATGTATTGTCTGTGAACAATAACTCTCCAAAAGACCTGCAGTAGTACGGCCAACACCGCCACGTTTGCAATGGTGTGCAAACAAGAAACATACTTTTTTATTTTACTTTTTCAACTCCGCTGGACAAAAAAAAAAAAAAAAAAAAAAAAATCGAGCAAGCATCTTAGAAGTGTGCAAATATTGATTCCATTAAGTTTCAAAGTTGTATTTAATTTCATCTTAAAACTATACTGAGGGTTTTTCTTGGCAATTTTAATCACATACTCCAACCAATCTGTGGTGTGACCATATAAGCCTGCAAACACCCATGCTAGAAAAAGGGAGGTGTCAGGTAACCAGAGAAACTGATTCTGGCAGGAGCATCAGTCTACACCTACTAGCACTGATTGCTAAAACATGATTTATGTTTTCCTTAAACTGTTGGTGTTACCTTCTATAAAACCTAGACAAAAGCTAAACTGAGACCTCTGGATTTGGATCAGTAACATCTCAATAGTTGTAAAGTTGTTGGGGGAAAAAAAAATTAAAAATATTCAGAGACATATTTCGGAAGAGAAGAGAAGGTGACAAACTTCATCCAAAGACTCCAAGACCAAGTACAGAGACCTGCTTCAACAGATTCTTAGATACTCTGTCTGGCTACACAATGATCAAATACTTACAATGGACAGTTGACTCCATGTTGATCTCAGGGGCTTACAGTGAAAAACAATTTTTTCATCTGATTTCTGCTCTCGGGGCTCAGACTCTTCTTCAGAATCTATGTCCAAAGCTTTTTCTTTATAGTTCTGATATAATACAGCATCTTCTATAAAACAACAACATGTCATTAATTGCTAGAAAGTTAGCTTAGCTGTTTTCACAAAAACTGTAAGTAACATCTAAACAATAAAAGAAACCAAAATGTCAATGTGCCGTTCACAAACTCCACAAGACAAAGATAGCATCTTATTTAGGATGGACAATGGTGCAGCACAGTAACAATGGATCACTGTACCACTACCAAAAAGATCCACACTGAATGAATTAAAGAACAGATGCGTTCTTTGTCAAGATAAAGCAGAAAACAATTTTTTCTTCCTTGGTTTGCTATACAATGTTTCATAATTAGCCAGCAATTTAAAAATGGAACAAGTGTGTCAGTAGAGCAGAGTCACTAATCCGGAGGTCTAGCTATTTTAATCTACCAGACCATTGTAAATCCACTATCCGTACCAACTTTCATTGTTAGCTTTAAATTACCATTTTTGCATTTCACTAGAAGAATGTAATGATCTAAACTTCAGCAATTTGAGGTCAAGTTTTTCCAAACAGAAACTTCCAAGCTTGCCTGGATAAGCAGGAGGCCTATGAACCTTGAGGCAAAATACATTCATTATGTATTTCAGCATTAATTCACTAATTATTCAGTATTAATTAATATTAATTCAGTACTAATTCAGTAATATCAATGGCAAAGAAACGCAGGTGTGGAGCATACACTTTCCATTTCCCAACATCCTTACCACACACCCTTTTTAAAAGCAGTCAGAAAAAGACAGAGAAATTTAAGGCCAAAATAAAAAAGGCAGATTAAGTTGTTAAGAAAGCAAACTCTAAACAGTAGCTCACAGATGGGCCAGGATTTGGACAATAGCTAATCTTCCCCTACAAGAGAAAGGGGAAAGAAGCAAAAGGTGTAGCTGCTCCATGCACAGCTGCAACTCCTGAGGACTTACATCAGGCTGGCTGGATCTCTTTCACCTGCCCAGACCATACAGCTGCGGCTGAGCATTACACAAGGTCTGGCCTTTCGTATTTGTTCTTTGGAACATGTCTTTACACTTATACACATGTTTATACACTTTTAAGTCAGGAAATTGCATACAGCAACTGAATTCTGAGAGGCATTACAGAGAAACCTATTAGTTGGGATCAGTCCAAGACAGAAGGAAGCCACTGGAAGATAATCTAGAAAGCATCATCAGAAGATAGTGTTAGCTGAAAGTAAGAATAAGACGGGTTGATGCAGACAGGATAAAGAGGAATGTTTTGAAAACAGAAACAAGAAGAAAAGGAAGGTAACACAGCAGCTGAGATGACCTTAATCATTGAATATTTAGGGATGGAAAGGACCTTAAAATCATCTAGTTCCAACCCCCCCTGCCACGGGCAAGGTCACCTCCCACTAAACCATGCCACCCAAGGCTATGTCCAACCTGGCCTTGAACACTGCCAGCGATGCAGCATTCACAACTTCCCTGGGCAACTCATTCCAGTGCCTCACCACCCTTACAGGAAAGAATTTCTTCCTCATATCCAATCTAAACTTCCCCTGTTTAAGTTTGAACCCATTACCCCTTGTCCTATCACTACAGTCCCTCATGAAGAGTCCCTCCCCAGCATCCCTATAGGCCCCCTTCAGATACTGGAAGGCTGCTATGAGAGCTCCCTGCAGCCTTCTCTTCTCCAGACTGAACAGCCCCAACTTTCTCAGCCTGTCTTCATACAGGAGGTGCTCCAGTCCCCTGACCATCCTCATGGCCCTCCTCTGGACTTGTTCCAACAGTTCCATTTTATGTTGAGGACACCAGAACTGACCACAATACTGCAAGCAAGTGAGGTCTCACAAGAGCAGAGTAGAGGGGCAGGATCACCTCCCTCAACCTGCTGGGCACACTCCTTTTGATGCAGCCCAGGATATGGTTGGCTTTCTGGGCTGCGAGTGCACACTGCTGGCTCATGTTCATTTTCTCATCGATCAATACCCCCAAGTCCTTCTCTGCAGGGCTGCTCTGAATCTCTTCCCTGCCCAACCTGTAGCTGTGCCTGAGACTGCTCCCACCCAGGTGTAGGACCTTGCACTTGGCATGGTTAAACTTCATCAGGTTGACATCAGCCCACCTCACAAGCGTATCAAGGTCCCTCTGGATGGAATTCCTTCCCTCCAAAGTATCAACTGAACCACACAGCTTGGTGTCATCAGCAAACTTGCTGAGGGCACAGTCAATCCCACTGTCCATATCACCGACAAAGATGTTTAACAAGACTGGTCCCAACACAGATCCCTGAGGGACACCACTCATTACTGGTCTCCAGATGGACATTGAGCCATTGGGCACGACTCTTTGTGTGTGGCCATCCAGCCAGTTCTTTATCCACCGAGTGGTCCACCTATCAAATTGATGTCTCTCCAACTTGGAGACAAGGATGTCATGTGAGACAGTGTCAAACGCCTTGCACAAGTCCAGGTAGATGGCATCAACTGCTCTACCCCTGTCCATCAGTTCCGTAGCCCCATCACAGAAGGCCACCAGATTGGTCAGGCAGGATTTCCCCTTACTGAAGCCATTCTAAGGAGGCATCTAGCAGATAAAAGCCAAGAAAGTAGCAGTTGTTATAATGAAAATGCCATGGACTCATAGCCAGGAAAGAATCTTTTTCTTGTCAAAATACTGGGAAAGCAGCAAACTTGGCAAAGCCTGGAATTAATGAGTAACATAAAAAAGCAGATACATGGAGAGCATTCTTCTGACAAACTGGAAGCTTGTAGCAAGAAGACTATTATGAAGTCAAAGAATTCACCCCAGCACCGTTGCCTTACAAGGAAAAGAACGAAATACCTGCATGAACCATAAACTCAGGGAGCAACAATTCAGGCATCTGCTGCAGGTGTTTACCCCAAACCCAGCAGCTGATGCACAAAAGTTAAATCTTGCACCTGGGAGGAGTCACCAGCAACAGGCAGGAAGGCAGTGCCAAATGGAGGAAAATGTCTCATCCCTGTAATTCTACAGAACTGTCAGAGCTGAGATGGACACATTGGTCCCTTTATCTTATCTTCTAGGAGGGACAGGAGTTTGAATTGTGTCCTGGTTTAAGCTCAGTCAGCCATGCAGCCTCTCTCTCACTCTCATCCCTTATCCCTTTCCTCCTCCTCCCCCCCCCCCCCCCCCCCAAGGATGGGGAGGAGAATCAAAAGAATGTAACTCCCGCAGATTGAGATAAGAACAGTCCAGTAACTAAGGTATAACACAAATCACTACTGCTGCCACCAATAATAGTAATAAGGGAAACAAGGAAAGAGAATACAACCGCTCATCACTCACCAACCAATACCCAGCCCAACCCGAGCAGTGATCTAGCCCTTCCAGGTAACTGCCCCAGTTTATATAGTGGGCATGATGTGCTGTGGTATGGAATACCTCTTTGGCTAGTTTGGGTCAGGTGTCCTGTCTCTGCTTCCTCCCGGCTTCCCCTCCTCCCTGGCAGAGCATGAGACTCAGAAAGTTCTTGGTCAGACTAAACACTACTGAGCAGCAACTAAAAACATCAGTGTTATCAGCACTGTTCCCAGGCTGAAAGTCAAAAACACAGCACTGCACCAGCTACTAAGAAGGAAAAAAATGACTGCTACTGCTGAACACCCAGGACAAATTGAGAAGAAGCCCCTAAACCCCAATTTTTAGCCTGCCATTCTGTATTCTTTAAAATAGTCTCTAAAGTATGTCCAGAACCAAAGTTACAGTTCCATATTTTAGCCAGTTTACTGAAAACCAAGGTACTTAGCCTTTGACTACATACGAAAGTGTGCAAAATGATCCTGAAGTTCATTTCTCTTGTGACTGAGCATATTGTCAAGTCTGTACAGAAAAGGGCTTACCTTCTCCATCGAACGTCCCTTGTCCTTTCAGCACTTTCTTCTGATGATTTTAACAAGAAAGAGATACATACACATTAAAAGAAGAATACAAAAGTAACCAACAGTAACAAGACCTTCTGTTTTATTTGATACTTAGGCACCAAATTGACAGACCCTAATCTATAAACTTCTGATGCTAGACACGTATTCATGAAAATGATTGTTTCCACACAGGAGGTGAAAAGCTACTCTGGTTTTCCTTCTCTTGTGAGCTGTTTATATGTATTTGTCCCAAAAGCTTCATTTGCCTATGTTTTAAACGCATAGCCTACTACTAGCTTTACAAGAGTTCAGTGAACTCTCAACTTGTCCACCATCACTGGGCCTTCCTACGAGGGCATAAGGTGCAGGACTGAGCAGCTGCCGCTTTCCACACACTCTACAAATAACAGTCCCATCAAATAATTTGTAAACTAATGATAAGACTAAAGAAACCCCTGAAATAAAACAGCTCTTTCGGTGCAACAAATCTGATGGTCTAAGAAGTCTATTTAAAAAAAAATATTACCAGCAAAAAGAGTTTAGGGTGTAAGGACAGGACAACGCCATGTCCTCCTATTTCAAATACAACTTACTGTTATAAGTCTGCTACCAAGCCAAAACAAACTGCCTCCCTATGCTGTAGGAGTTCACAATTTGATCAATTACTATTTCACCACTTGTAGCATTTTCACAAACCATAATTTTTAATTTCACTGAATATTGTCATACAGCTGCTAATTATTTCAATAGCTACAGCATTAGCCCTCAGGCTGGAGTACTTTATTACACAATTCCAAACTGTGCAGAACTCAACCAATACATTTTTAAAGTAACAAATTATGTTTAAAAAGAAGGAATACAAGACTACTATATTGTATGTTCAAGTAAAAATATTCTCAGGAAGTCTTTGCAATTTGAAAAGACTAACACTGAACACAGAGCTGCTACTCCTAACAGATTACAACCAGAAACTGAAAACAGGCATTCTGCTTTTACTTGCAGGCATTAAAACTACAAAAAGATACCTGAAGCAGTCTCTATCAATTAAAAACCAAAACAAACAAACAAAAAGAAATCCCCCCCAAAAAAAACCTCACTCTGATTTTTAAAAATATTTTTAAAGTAATGTCTCAGACAGAGGAGTAGGGGAGGATGCTACTGCTCCAACAGACAGACTTTAGTGTGTCTTTATTATGTTTGGGGTTTTTTCCTGTTTTATTATTACTTTCTGGGAAACAGGTTTTAAAACATCATCTTGATTGTGAAAGAAAACCTCGATGTGCTGTGGAATTCAGCACGAAACGCAGCATAAGGCTGCCATTAACATAGTTTGGAACTGCCCAGATTTCAACAGTATCATGTCCCTGAAGCCTCTGCCACTTCACTTTGAAAGCAACACTTGGAAGTGATCTGTAAAACTCATCCATAGAAAGTCCAGTGGTAGCAAAAAGAAAACTGCACACACACACACACACCCCCCCCCAGCATTTACAGACAAGAAAGACTGCAAATTACACTCAGTGTAGCCTAAACTATTCAAATCCTCATGCCACTGATCAACACAACTTACCTTTATCCTCCCCAGGCTCGAAAATTTCTCTTTATCTTCAACAACTGCTTTAAGTATGGGCTGGGACATTCTGTTCTTTTTCTTAAAATTATTAGAGCTGTCGAAGTCCACACCGCTTACCACCGCTCTGCGGTAGGATGTTGACCTGAGGCCGCGACGAAGTGCCCCTGGACTCTCCAAGTCACCCTCAGCCTCCTCAGCGTCGGCAACCAAAGGCACGCTGAGGCTCTCCACCATGCTGCGGACCTTCAGCACTCTCTTGCTCATGTCCACATTCTGGCTGTTGGCTTTACTCGTTACTTTTATTTCGGAAGCCAAACTCTTGGGAATGATCTGCTGCGTGCCCACTTTGAGAGCGGCGGGGCTGTTGGTGCTCAGGATGGCAGGCTGGTCCCGAGGGGATGCCGGCCTCTGAGGAGGGACCCCTTGCTCGGGGGAAATCGCCTGGGTAACCGGCGGCACTTTCTCTGGTATTTTGGAAACCCGGCTGCATTGCAAGGGCAGCGCTGCCGCGTTGCTGTTACTGGGGGAAGGCGTGTTTCCAGTAGGTGAGAGCTGAGGGCTGCCCGTGAAAACAATCCGCTCTCGCTGTGGTGAAAGTGCTGACTGACTGGAAATCCTCACGGGCCGACCCAGCTGGCTTCCTGGTGAGGTAATGGTGCCGTTGGCAGTAACACCGACAGAACTCTTCGAGACCACAGAGAGCACCTGGGAAGACAGCTGAGGGGAGACCGCTTGACGGGCTGGAGGCCGCACCGTCCCGTTGGACACCGATCCCATGCTGGAGCTGAAAAATAAGGGGCTCCTCTGGAACTCTCCGCTGCCTGGGCAGGTGCCGACGGTGCCGGAAGGCTGAGTTACGGTGAAGGTGCACCTGTCCTCCACGGGAAAGTCGGTGAAAAGCACCCCGTTGGGGCTCTGGTACGACTGAGGCCGGGGCTTGCTCCAGGCACGGGACTGCGGCCGGGGGGTCGACCTCCTCTTCCACCGCGGCACCGCCCTGTCGCTTGAAAGATCCGCCTCACCCTCCCCATCCATCGCCCGCTCCTCGGGGCCGCCGCGACCTCAGGGCGGCGGCAGTACCTCCCGCCCGCCACCACCGCTCCCTGCAGTTCGGCGAAGTGGAAGCAAGCGGCACCGCTCCTCAGGCCGCGGCAGCCCCGCCGGCGCGGCGGGCGCCGTGCCGCGGGGGAGGGAAGGGGAGGGACAGAAACACCACCGGATCGTACCCACACCGCGCCTCTCGCCGACAGGAGCTGATTCCACTATGAGGAGCCCGCACGGGGCCGCCGGGTAGGGGAGGGCTCGCTCCCGGTCTGCCCGCCCTCCCAGGGCCTCGCCTCATGGCAGCGCCCCCCGGGGGCGGGGGGACACGGCCACCTCCCCGCCCCACCTGCGGCGCGCGGCCTTCCCGTAGCCTTCCATCAGTCCCTGTAGCTGCAGTTATCGCGGCGGTGCGCCGGGATGTCCCGCCACGGCCCGTCCCCGTCGCCGGGCCCCTCTCCTGCCCGCGAAGCGCGGGCGAGCTCCGGGACGCGCAGGTAACGGCGGCAGGAGGGGCCGGGCTCCGGTGGGAGCCAGTCTGGGCCTTAGTGAACCGTAACCCCGGCAAAGAGCTTTAAGCCGCGGCTGGGCGCGCAGCGCGGTCTCGCAGAAGCCCGGGGTCCGGCAGCAGTAACTAGCGTCACGCCTCGCCAGCAGTTGAAGTAGTTTACCACAGCGTTATCGTACACTCAGGAGCAGCACGGGCAGGAGCGGCATCCAGACCAGTTCTGATGGATGGAGAAGCACACCAGCCTGCAGTGTACAGAGCCCCTCTCCAACTCACGACAGCCCCGGCCGGGCTTCTCGCTGGGGGGGAATGCACAAGTATCTCCCCACAGGGAAAATGTTTGATTTTATACTTGACAGACGCCCGTGTGCAGCCATGTGACTCTCGTGTGCCAACCTGGGCAGAGGCTGGCGCAGTTTTGCTGCCCCTACGCTTGCTCATTAAGGAGAGAAAGCATTGGACTCGGCCAGCTGGGGCTGGCTCGCTGCTAAAGCACCCCTGGGGAAAAGCTGAGAGGAGTAGCTTTTCGGTAAGAAAACGGGACATAAGCTTGTGTCTGTAAAAACAGTAAAACTTAACCGTGACTTTGGTACATCGCATAACTTCAACATGGATAAAAAGATAAGAGTAGGTTTTAAACAGCAAAACAAAATGCATGCCTCACATTTTGGTGCCAGTGTGGGGGAGTTTCTGCTTTCTGCTTTTCTCTGCCCAGCTCCATCAGCCCAGCCAAGGCCACCACTGCCAGGAGGGGAGAGCCTTGCAGCATGGGCCCTGAAATAAGTACATGCACACTTCTGTTCTAACTACACATCTAGGAATAATGACAACATGGCCTTGTTCCACTATCTTCCTCTCCACAGTCAAAACTTATGTCTACTTCTGTTGGAAAAAAAATAACGATCCCTATGTTTTAAAAGACATCTTGTCACATTATGTAAAACATTTAGCATGGGTAATTATTTGGCTCCACTAGTAAATGTCACATTGGGTATGAATGTAAAATAAAACTTAGAATGCTTTCCTAATACTGAATCACAGAACTTAATTATTTGTCAGGCTTCCCCCAAGTGCATGACAGATCACCTCTAGGTGTGATTTCTGTTCCCGTGTGATGTATCTGATCCAGATCAGTAGAACAGGAACCCCTCTAATCCTTGAAGATGCTCAGTCTAGGCTTGGCATTCACAGCCTAGGACACTCTGCAATCCAGAAGCTCGGAGATGGGACAACAAGGCACTGAAGGACATGTGGCATATACCTATTCCTTTAATCTTAGCCTTCATTCTCAACTTTTCTGCCACCCTGATTAGCGGTGAAACATTCAGGTGTTTACATCTGAGAGACCTTTAGGAAATGGCTGAGCAGCTGGGAGCAGCAAAGCCTTTGTTAGGCTAAACATGTTTTCTCACACCTGGCTCAGACGGCAGTCTGCTTTCATCCTCTGCAAGATACAAGCTCGACTTCTCCACAGACTTCTGCTAACAAAGAATAATGAAAAAAGCTTTGATGTAGAGACTAGGCCAGCAATGCAGTATGGCAGAGCCTGCCACTCAGCAGCTACCTGAAGGGCTCTCTTTTGTGCTGGAGACCAGCTGGGGGGTGCAGGGGAGAGTTTTGGGGGGTGCAGAGCTAGTCCTGCACTATGCAAGTGAGACGGGTGGTTTCTGAATGAGCAATGAGAGCTCTGTCCTCAGGGCAGAAGCAGCCCGTGGATTTAAGAAACTGTTCAAGTCGTCGTGGTTGGCAGAAGCAGCAGGGTGGTTTGTTACCCTGAGAGTGTATTTAACCAAGAAACCCCACTGCATTTGTACCTGGCAGATGCCAAATCTTGAACTGATACTTAGGAAATTTAAAAGCTGAGGTGATGATCGTGTTCGTTACAAGCAAATAATTTAATTAGAGAAGGGGGCAGATCTAAAGAGAAGGGCTATCGTCAGACTAGCTGGCAAATGGCATTGCCAAGGCTATCTAACTGATCCCCCCCAAACATATGCCTGAGTACGGAATCGCAGGAGAAAGGGCCAGGGTAGCATCACATGGGCTGTAATTCACTCTGGTGCATCAATACATGCCTGGCTTCAGGAGTTCAAAATTTCCATCTCAAGTTCAAAAAAATAACTTGCTTATTTAAATATGGGCTCACGCTTAAGCTCCTGACTAAAAAAATTGTTAGATTTTTAATTGTTCCCTCCAGACTTGCAAGAGTTCATGTATCACTGAACCAGAAAAAATAGGTTAAAAGTGCTCTATTATCTTTTTTAAGATATTAAAAACTGCTTATACTAAGCCTCTTTAGTAGGGAGTAAACAGAAAAAAATACAGAAGAAAATAGAATAGCCAACCACATGTGTGCATGTGCACATGAAGTTCAAATGTGTTACTTCTTCTCCCTGAGGAATGCTGGAAAAACACAGATAGTACTAAGAATAAAACTAAGCAAAGCACAGTGGAAGTAAAATTGGCAAATTCTTATGTCTCACAAATGAGACAAAACTTCAGACTGCCACACCAGCTTCAAATAGAAAAGCATACAAGAAGCAGCCACAGGCATAACCTAAAATGCTAGTTCAGTTGTCACCTGGGCTTTCACAGTCTCAGGCATTAATTATAAAGAAAATTCACACATGGGAATATTTCTAAAATTATCTCTCCACTTTCCACATTAAATTTCCAAGGAATTGGATATAGTTGCAGCATATTACTTTACTCATAAATCCTAATTATTAATTACTGAGACAATCAGCTTTTACAAGATTATTCTCTTGCACATTAACTATGATGCAAGAATAATTTTGGTTTCTTAACAGCCACCTTAGTGTTTGAGTTCATACACAGTAAAACCAAAATAAAATCCTTACAATACAATTGCCATCAGGAGAAAAGTAAAATCGACTATAATTTAAGAGAATAAGGAAATTTAAACATAGTTATTAACACCTTGTACAAAGCAAGGTCTCGGTGTAAGACCACTGAGGTGCTTTTCTAGAAGTGAAAAAACCTGAAATTAACTAAGTACCAGCAGGGAAAGCATCCTTCCCTGGGCCCCGTTACAGATAAAGTGCAGTTGCTTGCCAAGGGTAAAACCCAGCCCCCAACACAGCCCAGGATATAGAGAGAGGAAACCTGCAGCAAAGATTTCAGCCACGTTGTCACAGCAAACAGGTTAATCCAGTTAATGACTGTGAAAGTTCACTAGTGAACATTTTACATCAATTCACCGTTTCTGACCTAGTACAAAACACCTGAAAGCTGACATTATGAATGTGCACCAAACCAGAAAGCATTTCTATATCTGCTTGCCACTCAGCGTTCCGTGATATCCAGAAGCCTATGACTATCACAACCAGTAGGAGACAAATACAGATTGGAAGATATGTACAGACATTTTCAGTGGTGAATTTTGTTATTCCCTGAAAATCTACCAAGGAAGATGGAGGATTGTTCATCTCTCCCCCCTCTCCCTCCCCAATTCAAGAGCCAATCAAAATCCTCCCTGTGAAATCTAAGAGAGAATGCATTAGTTGGACTCTGAGTTTATTTATGAATTAATGTGCTTCACAGTCCCAAATGCAGTGCTCCCTGTATGTGTCCTGTAGAATAATTTTTAATAGATAGCAGGGTAATCAGTATTATACTCTACACTTTTCAGGTATATTAAATATACCATTTTATTCTCTCCAACTCAGTACAGCAGAATTATATCTTGTCACTCAGATACAGGTGAGAGATTCTCCCAAGATAACAAGCCAACAAGTCATAATAAGATAAAACATAGCTTTTGAAAGGTTACAAGTTTCAGTATATACATTTTTCTAAGATTGTAATGTAAAAATCAAATTAAAAGATCATGCAGTAACTTACAGGAGATCTGTAAAAAATCAAGAGCTGGGGCTGTGCTTTCTGGCAAACAAGAGAAAAAACAGAAAAATACCAGGACACTTTGTATGTTTCCTTTCAAAACCATTTAAATTCTATCATCAAACTCAGGGCTCTCTCTCTGGTGTATGCTGGGATACAGCTCTTCAACCTTGCAAGTACCTGAAGATGTTGAGGAAGCACCTGTAATTTGGTGGTTTTAAATAATCTGATTTACTCTGCTGTATCAGTGATGTGTGATCCGTACAATCCGTACACTTATCAGTCCTCTTTATCTCCCAGTCAGTTTTAGGGTGTAAGGACGGGGTAAGCAAGAACCTGTGGTAGTGGAGACTGCAGCAGAAAACGTTCCCATGCCTGTGATGATTGCATTACTCTGGAAACTGTCCCTTCCCAAAACTGGATCCCAAACCAGCCATGACCCTGAAGGTGAGCCTCGCTGCTGTTTGGGGTCCTCAACTCTTTTGCTGCAGGCAGCCTCTTGCAATTGGAGTTTTCAGCAAACTTCTGTGCCTACAAGCAGTGGTGAAGGGGATGAAATAGCTCCAAGGAAGTCCCTAGCTGTTGTTCAACATGCAATGAAATCACCTGTACGTCCCATCTGCATTAACTGGCAGCTATGAAATATAAGACGTCCCTGCTCATGTCGGGGGGGTTGGAACTAGATGATTTTTAAGGTCCTTTCCAACCCTAACCATTCTATGATTCTGTGATTAATAACATCCTTTTTAAGCTCTTCATGACTTTGGGCAGCCTGTTTACAGTCAGCTGAAAAAGAGCCAGATGTTCCCAGAAGATTAGTATCTAAGTTATGAGCAAGTCTCCGGCTCATAATTAGCATGCATGAAGGAATAAGACTCTTACTGTCTCATAAAACCCTACCACAACAATAGGTGCGACAGAGGCCACCACAGACTGAAGAAAGATGAGATAGAAGTGTGACAGAGCCAGACCACTGGTGAAAAACTTCTGTTACTGCTTTCTGCATTCCGGCAGTGATGTGAACCTCAAGGGAGTGGAGCTTCTTGCCAATGAGAGCACCAGATTTTTACTGAGGAGGACACTTGTTACTCCAGCAACACAGGCAATCTCCATGCAGTTACAGCTGTGCCATATAGAAAGCACAGAGCCTCCCTAGCTTCTCCCCCTCTCTTTCTTTTTTATACAACTGTAGACTGTGAGAGATTTTGCTGTGAATAACGCTCAGCTAAATTTTAACTGTTAAACTGGGATGTAGCTTGGAACAGAACAGCAGAAAAAGAGTAAGAAAGAATGAGTAGCCTGAGAGACATGACTGATGATAAAGGTACTGCCACCTCTTTGATTCTTGTAATGGTGCTTAGGAAGTTTTTGAGATTTCAGTATCTTAACCAAATTTTGTGTGTGTGCATTTCAAATTTTGATGCAAAAAACATTTCCTGTCTTGGTTTAAATTTTATGTCCGTCTTTGCTGGTACTTTGTATTTTCTGACAAAGTTTAGATCTACAATACTTTCACTAGTAAAACTCCCGTGGACTTCCATGTTCATAGAATCATAGAATAGTTAGGGTTGGAAAGGACCTTAAGATTATCTAGTTCCAACCCTCCTGCCATGGGCAGGGACACCTCCCACTAAATGTTGGTAATTATCACACTATGTCGATAATTAGGTCCATCAGGATTAGGCCTGTCTATTGTTAAAGCAAGACATTTCTGTAAATGGTTATCAAACTTTCCAAAACTACTGTTTATTTATAATTTTTGTGCAGGGAATGTGTAATGAATCTGAATTTTAAAGGAGAATCATGAAAGTGAAAACTGGGACCCTTCATTTCTAATGTATTTATATGCCTTGTTTTTCCACTTTTAGGATTTCATTTACCTGTTTGAAATTCTGACAATGAATTTCACCTCAGTAATTCTAAGAACATCCATTCTATAAGAAAAGTTAAGGAAAGTCTCTGAAAAATGTAGATATAAATGCTTTTAACTGGTTAATATAGCTCATAAGATGTTGCTATTTAAACAGTTTAGCAGGAAGATAAGGTACTTCAAACATTTACTAGCCGAAGGGCTGAAACATTGCTTGCCATAGCTGAAGACATTCTGTGGTTGCTATTAGAAACTAAAGAAAGCTGGAGAGCTGCAAAACCACATCTTTCCAGCTAAAGGTTGCTATTTTGTATGTCTGCTTGCTCTTCATTCTTTCTTTGTCTGCATGTTGTACAGAAGGTGCCTGAACAACTGACAGGAGGAAGAGGATCATTACTGTGGGTATGCCTCCAAAGAACAGCTTCTCATTCTTTACATTTATTTTGTTGTGGGGTTTGTGTGTGTGTGTGTGTGGTTTGGTTTTCTTTGTTGTGGTGGTTGTGTTTTGTTGGTTTCTTTTTTTTTTTTTTTTTTGTCAGGAGTGCACATTCTGCTCATACAGAAATAAAAAAAAAAAAAAAAGAGAACCACTGTGGTTTTTATTTGCTTCCTTAACGATAGATAAAAAATTCTGGAGCTGCTGGAACAAGTTCAGAGGAGGGTCAGAAGGATGGTAGCTTGAGCACCTCCCGTATGAAGACAGGCTGAGAAAGTTGTGGCTGTTCAGCCTGGAGAAGAGAAGGCTGAGTGGAGACCTCATAGCAGCCTTCCAGTGTCTGAAGGAGGCCTACAAGGATGCTGGGGAGGGACTCTCATTAGGGACTGTAGTGATAGAATGAGGGGGAATGGGTTTAAACTGAAACAGGGAAGTTTAGGTTAGATATAAGGAAGAAGTTCTTCACTGTGAAAGTGGTGAGGCACTGGAACAGGTTGCCCAAAGAAGTGGTAAATGCTCCATTCATGGCAGTGTTCAAGGATAGGTTGGACAGAGCCTTGGGCGACATGGTTTAGTGTGAACAGTCCCTGCCATGGCATGGGGGTTGGAACTAGGCGTTCTTAATGTCCTTTCCAACCCTAACTATTCTATGATTCTTTGCAGTCGGCGGAGGAAGGAGCCTCTGGCAGGCTAGGACTCTCCAGCCTCACTGTGTCGCTGGACTTGGCCAGTCCTTCCTGCACTAAAAAACGAGATGTGGTTCTACTTGCCTGCTGCTGACTGCTGAACCTACACACCATATAACTCCACAAGCCCACTCTGAGTGTAGTGCTATGGCCTCTGTGGATGGGGCAGCTGTTACAGTAAACGGAGGCACAAGTTGTCAGAGCTGAATCTCTCAGGTTAGATACCTAAGCCCTATTTAATGGCTTACCTAAACTGGGATGATTATTAGAAATGCTGAACCTGGTTTAGCTTCAAACGACTGGACAACTGATTAACCCACAGTTATGCCCCAGATTTTTCCTTTGCTGCATTAAAATGCTGTGATTTTATGAATGCCATAGCAACAGAATCAGAAAATGAGGAAACCTAAAGTGTGAGGCATGGAAGCTCATATCTGTTTTTCCCTAATGAGCTGAAACTCTGAAGTGTGCCTTTCCTCCTTAAATTCAAGTTTCCCATTTGTACTTTCTACATTCAGATTCCATGCTTCACTTAGCTTCTTGGCTGAAGTTCCTTTAGTGGAAACTATGCATCGATGCACGCATAATGGGTGAGATCCTGGTTCTGTGAAAGACTGTGGGAGTTTTATTACTGACTTCAACCATGATTTTGGCTGCAGCAGGACTAATTGGACATGAATAACTGTGAGCTTGACAGAATTCCCTGATCTGCTCAGTGAGAGGCCATTCTCATATTTCACCAGTCCCTTCCACATGGCAGTGTGCTATGCACAATATACTGTTCAAAGCATGCATATGTAAGATTGTTCCTTTCCTAAACATTTTGAAAAATTGGGCCTTCTTTTATCTTTCCTCCTCAAGCTGTGAGAAGTGTTCCTAATTCAACTCTGAACCCACTAATTAGCTCAAATACATTTTAATTAGTGGGATTTATTCTGTTCTGTGTGCCAAAATTCTGCTGTATGGTTTCTCTAAGCTTGAGTTTTCTAAAGTTGTCTCCTTTCCAGTCAGATTCATGCTCATTTGCTAGCAGTCACTGAACTGTTCTCATTTGAAAATAATTTCTATGATATTATGCAAGTCCTTCTTTTCATCCTTCACCTTGGCTGTGACTTACTTCCTAACCTACCATACAGAAATTCAAAGCTGATGATATCTCTGCTCCAAAGAGCCGTATAAATGAAAAGATGCATCCCAGGCTGAACCTTCCATTTTCTCATTCCATACACCACTTTTTAAAAAACTTACAATTTTTCTTCAGACAACAAGCCCTTCTGAAATAATTTTAATCATTCACGTCTCTCAAATAACTTTATGTTAATTAAGATAGGAGACTATTAACATGATTAGATAAGCAATGCACAAGAACCTGTATAGCTCTACCAAAATAATTCTCATACTTAAATTGTACATGGTTTTATGTGAGTATATCTATATAAAACAAGTACACAAAACCCCAAAGCACATCTCAGCACTTAGGTGTAGCATGTCTATGTTAACAGCACAAGCCTTAACTAAGCAACTCAAGCATCTCTTAAAACTACTTGTCTTAATACCTGGTTATCTTGAGTGCTGTCATTGCACTTTGCTCTGCTGGTAAGGACCATTCTCCCCAGTTTATTGTCAAGTCATGGAGACACAAATGACATGCCCATGGCCTGCCAGGAGTCATTATACCACTTCTGGCAGATCACTGTGGCTATAAGAAACATAAAACTTGCAACACCAGAGCTTTCTACATCTTAGTATCTCTCCTGTACAAAGGAGATCTCCAGCTGTCCCTTTAGATCTCCTTTCCAATTGTCTGTGCTCAGTGCAGATTAATAAAAGCAGCAACAGAGGTTCTGGGTCTATTTTCAAACATGGCGTCACTAGGACTACGTCTCCTACTGTAACAGATACCAGAAGTACTTCCTCCTGCAGGAGCAAAGCATGGGAGAACATCAAACTGGGCCAGGATGGTAATGTGCTAGCAGAGAACTCACAGAATCACAGAATCATAGAATTGTTTGGGTTAGAAAGAACATCCAGTTCCACCCCCCCGTCACAGCCAGGGACACCTTCCACCAGATCAGGTTGCTCAAAGCCCCATCCAACCTGGCCTTGAACACTGCCAGGGATGAGGCATCCACATCTGTGGTCTCAGTACCACAGAGCATCACAGAAGCACAATTTATGAAGCACAATTATGGCATGGGTCGTAAATAGTAGTTCTGGCAATTGAAATTCTAGACCTGAAAGGTGCAGTCATGAGGAAGACAAAAAGGAAAGTGGGTTTGTAAATCAGAATATTGTGGGAATGAAAGACCTTCAGCTGAAACAACAGCAAGTTAGAAGCAGAGCGAGAAGTCTGAGAATTCATAAACCGCTTCCAACAAGACTAAGAAGAGAGAGAGAAGATGGGGGTGGAGACACACACTGAGCCAAGAACAGAGCAGAATCCCAAAAGAGAAAACTCTGGATTCAAGAAGAAGGGGAAAAAAAAAGTGGATAGACAAAGCACTGTTTGCCAAATGCCTCTGTCTGAAGGAGAACAGTTAATGCACTCTGCCTAAGCAGTAAATTTGGCTGAGATTGTTCATTTTATCTGTGAAACAAGTCCCCACGGACAAAACATTTTATTCCCTTTCAGCTGGTTTCAAAATCAGTCAGAGACTAATTTTATCCCTTAAATCAAACTGAAGGTGATCAAGACCTTGAAATCGGCATTCCTTCAGAGAGGCAATACTGGACCCAAAATAAGCAGAAAACTTGCCTAGCATAGCTGCCGTGTAGAATAAACGGTTTTATAAATGTTAATGAAGACTTTAAATACTTTTCAAGTTACTCTGAAAAAACTGAGCATGGGAGTCATGCAAACTTATTTATTCCAGCGGGTTGGCTGGCCAGCATGCGTAAGCATGGACCTAACAAAGAGCAGACTGCTAAGGCAGTTTCAAGTTCACATACTTTACCTATTTGGGAAGAGCTTTAAAAGGCGAGAGCCCTTCTCAAAGGATGAGAACTTACTCAGCTGACTTGGCAAAGGCCTTACAAGTATCTGAAACTAGAAGCCAATATGGCACTTGCTTGATGGCCATAGAAACAAAAGATGAGCTGCCGTGAATGCACTGGGGTATACCACCTTGAATGCTTATATGATACGTTAAGCTGAACAGCAACTTTTAGCAGTGCTGGTTTTCAGCAGGCTTTAGAGAGACAAAAAAAGTCCTCTGAACTAATACATGGACTAGGAATTCTCAATAGTTTTACAGCACAGGTACAATACTCTGTGGTGTCTGAATGGTAGAAAGACCTCTGCAAATATTGTTCCTGTTAAAACTGCTCGTAGTTGTACATGGTCTTACTCTGCTTTGGGGTTTTATTTTTACATGCTGATATTATGTATTTTGCACAGAGTTTTTTTAACATTGAATTACCCTCTGGGGTATTAGAAGAAAGAAATTAAGAGTAGATTAAGGTGCGCACAAATACAGCAAGAATGTTTCTTTGCAGGTCTCAGAAAATTTTGCATGGTTTCTTCCTAGCAATCTCTGTGCTGTTAAATACATATGTGATGTCAAAGTGTTTATGCTTCATTTACAGTTTCATTCAAAGTTTCTCAGGTGATGAAAGGCAAATAAGGTGGCTGATAATACGTTAAAATACAGTCTGAAAGCAAGAGAAAAACAATTAACCTTTGCGTCATTACTTGGAAAACCTAGAAAGAGAACTTCAAGCGGCAGTTTGTCTATGAAGCACTTGCTTCCTGTTCGTGTTTCTGCATGTCTTAAAAAGTAAGACAAATAAGAAGAGAGAGACTAAACTGCTGGCATCCTCTGTCCTACAGTACTGACTTAAGCTGGCACTTACCAGGCCAACATTCACAAGTGCCTCACTGCAGTATCAATGTGTTCACTAGCTGAATAATCAGTTACTGAAGCAATGGATAACATTCCTAGGCAATGTTATGATGTGGTTTATGTTCTTGGTTTTTCAGTGATAAAAGCCAGAAGCTAGAAGGAAACAAAGTATGTTTTTCTCTCTAAGACAAAAAACGTGTTACAAGCCACTTTACTTAGCTTGATACCCACTTGCTCTGTATCATAATTAATCAATTCTGCAAGTAGCAAAATAACCAAAATAAATCATCTTAGTCATCTCACCTTGAGTTATATAAGAGCAATTATTTTAAGACCTAGCTTAGAGATGTGTAATATTAGATATAAATGCTTGCAAGAGGTGAACTCTCATGTGCTGAATGGGAGAGAATGTTCAGTTTCGTCAAGGAAGATGTTTTTCCGTCCAGATATTTTCTATGGATTTTACTGTAGTATACTGCTTTGTCCGTGCCTTTATGGACTCTTGTGACTTGGCAATAACCATACAGTAAAGCTCACAGGAAAAGAATTTGGTCTTACATTACAATCTAAGCCATGGCACAATCCACACCTCTCAACTTGTATAACTAATAATTCTTTATGATCCATTCAGTTAAGCCTGTCCAAACTTCTTTGTAAATACTCCTGAATGAGTTTACTGTTGCAGAATTAATTTTTAAGCTTAATTCATACATGCCAGGTCTAAACAGATTTAAGTGAATCCAGTGAGGATACAATAAAAATTATAGTTCACCATGTCAACTGGGATATGGAGGGGAGTCCTGCAGTAGCTTTGACAGAGTTAGGCCATCTAGAGAAGCAGCAAAATGCAAATCAGCTATCATGAACAGTCTGGCAGCTTTTTTTTTAACATCTTTTTTTTAGTGTTATAAAAATAAGTAACTTTTTAGAGGAGCTAATGATCAGAAGAACAAACTAAACCACTAATAAACGTATGAAAGTTCTCTGCAGAACATGCATTTGCCTTAATGAAACAAACACATGAGCCTTCTTCTTGTACCCTGATTCCCTTCTCTTTGGTGTTGATGTTTAACTTGATTTCTGTTAATGATAACATTCACTGTAGAACCTCAGGGCATGAGGAAACCTAGCCTGACATAGCCATCTTTTGCATTACTACAAGCCCTCAGCGCCAAAAAGTCACCAGAACTGGAAATACTCAGTTCCTATCTGAAGACAAGGCAGAAACATTAGACCAGCTCCACAACACTCAGCACTACTGTGTAGGTTATTATCCCCTGCCTGGTACCATCAATGCTCTGATAACCAGCAGCAGGCCCATGGCTCCCACCAAGGGCAGAATCCAGCCATGCTGCCTTAAGGGACCTTTGGCAAACGTCAGCCAGGTTCCTCAGAGCTACATCCACAGTCGGTAGCATTGCACAGGGAGAATCTGCTCAGCCCTTTCTAACTTGGCTGTGTTGGTAATGAAAAGCACAATCTTTCACAAGAAGCTTGAAGTAAATTGTTTTCTGCCTTCTGTGAGCTGGATGGATCCCTTAGCTGGCAGTTTAGTCAAAGCATCAGGAGCCTCTTCACTCGTTTTAGTAGGCTCTGCAATAGGGTCTTTTTGCATGGTATCAGTCAGAACAGCCTGCCAGGTGTCAAGCTACAACTAATCAGTAACTTAAAGTTTAAAAAGCCATTCTTAAATCTTCTGAGAATTCCAAGAGAAGTACTTAAGACAGAAGTAAATGTCTTTTCCATTAGAAAAGACAGCCAGCTGCAGATGTTCTTATCCTTGTGAGTGAAAACCTAGAAATACTTGAAATACTCCAGATAGCTATGGTTGGCCAGCAAACGCCACAGCAAATATGTATCTTTGGTTTAAGTAAACCATTAATAGAATAGTCCAATCACATTGATAAAAAGCACACTAATATTCTTGGACTGAACTACTTAACTGTAACTGGCCATCCAAAACTAAAGCTACAAAAATTGAGACGCTTCCAATAGGGGAAAAAACATATAAAGATACAGCTTCTGTGACACAACCATTTTGAATGCTGTTCTTTGAAACAGATCTATCAAAAGTACACTGTATTACAACAAAAGAGGGCTGCTCAAAAATTTCAGTCCAAAAATCACCTTTGTCACAGAGTCCTACTTTGAGTGAAACATTTATTTAAATTACAGTATAATGAGAAACCTTTCTTTGACCTTTGCCCAGTCAAATTCTGATTCTTAATTACTCAAGTGATTTAAGCCATGGTTATTATTTCAGAAAAAAACCCTGTATTTTAGCAACTGCTCCTTACACTAGATGATGTCTGTTTGAAACGATCAGTCTGAACTCTCTCGAATCTTATCATTCACCTTTTTTTAATAAAGTACAACTGCAATTCTTCTTTTCCTTGGAGGAAAGCACAATAAAAGTATGGCCTTAATCCATTAAGAACATTAAATCAGATTTTTAAATTGTGAGCCTTTGGCTCCATCCTTGTAATAGGAATTTCATTCTGGTGATAATATATGCCTCTGAGGTCTTGCTGGCAGCCCTCCCCATGCTTCAGAGAGGCCAGCAGGAGCCAAGCGACACAGCAGATTCCCTCTTCTTGTTCTATCAGTGTTTAGTGGAAACATGGCCACAGTCCACGCCAAGGGTGTGGTACCCTGGCATTCATCACAGAAACAGGAAAGACAGATGCATCATTTTAGGATGAATATATACACACTGCTTTTATTCTACACATTAATGAATTATTTGAGCATTTTAGACAATTATTATATATGTTCTTATGTATAAATGCACATATATTTTTCTCTAGAAAAAAGGGAGAAAGAGGAAGGTATGCAGAAAGGAACAGGGACAAGGATGGGTGTCACTATGCTGCTCCTGACACAGAAATGCACACAGTGCTGAAATGGCAGACCAAACAGCCACATCCCTTTTACCAACGACAGGATTGCTGGAGTTGGACGTGGGTTGTACAGGAAGGACTTGAGAGGCCCTTGGCAGGGCTATAAAAGAACATGAAAAGTCCCCTGCAGAATGATACAGCCGTCCCAAAGGGAAACAGAGCTGAAAGGGGAGCTCTGGCTTTTAGCCCATTCTTATTTCTTCACTCAGGCTGTTGAGAAGTACAAAACCATGCCAAGCATGTTGCTTAGCAAATTATAATTAAAGCAAGCTCTTTTCTTCTTTTACCATGCTTATTGTCATTAATTTTGCACCTGTATGTATTCATATACTCACACATACCTTTCTGAAAAAACAAAAACTTGAAGTTACCTAAGAAATAACTCTGACACAGATTACTTTTCTCAACCCGTCATCGCTAGTTGCTGCCCAAGGAGAACCTGCATGCCTTGCATACTTCCAGAGCTATTGGATAGAGCAGCAGAGGTTATGGATATTTAATAGACTATCAGCACAGATGTACAGAACAGGTGTGTTTGAGGAAATACAAATATTCACAGCTGACTTGTCACTGACAAAGAGCCTGAGGTCTCTTTACCAAGAAGAGTACTGTATTCCATTGTCCCAAAGGGAACAGACATTTCTCATTTTATGCAAAGGAAGGACAGGCAAATAAAGAATCCAAAGATGGGTTACTCCTTCCAGAAGCTCCCAGTAACCAGTGGTTATGCCAGGATGGTAGGGCTGTCCATTTCTAAAACATAGAGAGATTTGCCCAGGACTAAAGAACAAGATAGCAAATGGAAGGTAGCCACTGCACACACACAAAAGCTCTTGTCAGGGCAGAACAAAAGCTCAGCATGCTTTTAACTCTGTATTTAAAAATACAGTATGAAAAGTTCTTCACAAACTAAACAGAAGAAGCTGAGCTAGCAGTTATAATAGACCCACATTAACAAGCAAGAAAGAAGGCAACTTCTGAACCCGTTAAAAGAAAGATTTCAAGATTATTAAAAAAAAAAAAAAAAGAGTCCACTTTCTCCCCCAGGCTGTACACCATCACTTCATTTACACGTGCTTCACAGTCTGTCCATTCTTCTCTCTTGAAGGAGAAGTGAAAAGACTGTTCTAAAAAGCCAGAATGGAACAGAATAGATTTAAACATATATTTGTGATAAACACTATTGAAGACTGTTCATTTAATAAAGACTAAATTAGTAAAGGAGTCCTCTTAAAAACACAGTTAAAAACACAGGATCATGTAAAGCAGGGGAAGTTGCTATGATTCTTGAAAATCTTCAGAATTATACATTGAGTTATACATTATACATGGATACAAATTATACATTTCAACATCTACCGAAGGTAAGACATAAAGCAAAAATGTCCTGCCTTAGGGATTAATTTCTTTTATAAAGCCGCTGCTCAGCAGACACTATGTTCTTTCGGGGAAAAGGATATAGATGGAACAAAACATGACTGGAGTGAGAATGTCTGAAACATGGAAAAACAAGTGAAGAACAGGCAGTTCCAAATTCTGTATTCGCAGGCCAAAAACCCAGTCAATGAAATGAATACATGACTTAATCATTTTAATAAATGAAGCCTCTGTTTTGATTTCCACAGTTTGAGAGAAAGTTTCCGTCACGCTCCTTATTTGCCTTCTGCCATGCCTAGCATGAAGTGCCAGACCTTGGTAGGGCAGCAGTGACAAGGTCCATCAGCAGGCAAATCTTCCGAGCCCTGTCCAAGACCTGAGATACAATACCAGACTATTTTCTAGGATGCCCTCTCACCTGCTTTCTGCTGGTGGGCAATGGCTCACCAGCCTGCGAGCAAAGCTGTAACTGAACACACCAACAGCACCTTTTGCTGCAGAGATGTGGATAAGCGATGTGCCACATCTGTTTTACAGGGAGCTGCTAAGTTCTGTAAACATGTGGACAGACAACAGAAGAACTGAGCACATGCTAACATACCTAGTATCTCTTTCAGCTCATAGGAAAATCAGCAGGTGCAGGAAGGCTTAAGAAGCTACATCAGAAATGGCACTGGCCCAGCTTCAGAGAATGATTCCACCATTGCCCTTTCCTTGCTAGAAAGGAAAAAGGCAAAAGATTCTTTCCTTTGCTCCAGGACACTCTCAGTCACCCAGTATCCAGCCAGCAGCACCTTTCCTCATCAGCATCCAACTCATTAGTGCCTAACCATTCACAACTCCAGTTTAGTTTTTTTTATGTAAAAAAAAATTACAGGCATGTATTTACCTAGCTGCTCAAGGATCCATTGTGCTGTATGCTACAGTAATAGCCATTATGGCGTCTGTGACTTAAAACCCCAAGGCCTATTAGTCCTTTCTTTCTTCTGCATTCAAATTCTTATGTTAGATAAAGAGCTGAAGAAGTTCATGAGTAACATTCCTAGACTGATAAGCTTATTTCAAACTAACCTTTACAAGCCTCCAGCTGAAAATGCAGTATGACTAAAACTCTGAAGGTGGAAAAAGTGTGAATGTGTTTGACCTTAGCCACTGCTTCACCTGGTGGCAACAGAAGAACTAGATTCACTTTTTGTTCACCTTATTTTAGTCCCAAAACAGCCTAGCAGAAGTAGAAATGTGAAAAGGACATGAAGGAGAGAAAGCCAGATTTCCTTGTGCTTGAGGAGATAAAATTCAGCAAAAAAAGTTATCCTGGTTAAATTATTGGATTATACATGATGAACCTTTCTCTCCAAGCCTCCTTCGGACCTTAAGAATCACTCCTAATAGCATTTTTCATCTCCTTCCAAAAACTGCTTAAGTTGAATTCAGAGGTTTTTCTACAACTGACTGATCTCACCTGGAGAGAGATGATAAAGTAAAAGATTAAAGGTACAATAAAATTTGCGTAAAATCCACTGCTTTTCTTTGCCAATTTGTTAGAGAAATATAATCCCCATTCTAATTATTCACAGCTCCCAAGCATTACAGTCTGATGTAAACCCAAAGGAGGAGCCTGAGCCTACGCAGGTCACCCTTCTGTATGGCTGTCCCAGAGATGGGTTTCCACTGTCTGTGCTGCCTCTCCAGGCTGGTTTGGCAGAATGCTGTGAGGTCCATGTTTTGCAGTAAGTAAGAAGACCTCCAGATATCATCTTGGCAAACCTGCACCTGATGCTGATTGGCAACACAGGTGAAGTGCCAGGATACGGTGCATTCTGCCGTATGCAAAATTATCTACACAACTGCTTTTGTGAAGAGAAGACAACTTTTATTCTTTTCTGTCACATGAAGTATGTATTAGGTGTAGAACTTTGTGAAATTATCATCACGAGCCTCACTCTGTTCTCATTAGGTGAATGGCAAGATTTGTATCTGTGACTGAGAATTGAGCTAAGCAGCAATCTGAGTTTTTGAGAAAATCCTCTCCTAAAAAAATTAACACACACTATTATGAGAATTGTCCATACAGCATCTCATCCAGTACACACTTCTACTCACTTCTCTCCACAAGGTGAGGTTATAAATCTATCAATGCAAATAATACACAGATTAGACAATCACATATTTATATTTCCTTACCTGTCCTCCTTCATTGCATTATGTTAAAGGAGAAGCAGATGCTTAAAGAAAACAGTTACAGATTACATTTTGTTCTCGTTTACACAAGTTCCCTGGCTCTGTTCTTTTCAAATCTGCATACAGCTCAGCAATTAGAGTCCATCAAAGAGTCCAAAACCCACAGTCTTAATCAGGTTAAATTACTGCTGTCCCAATCCGATTTAAATTATGCCCACATAAAACAGCTGCCGCTAAGACATCTAGTGTGATCATTGCTATTGGACAGTAATTCATAGTTATTTTCATTTACAGGTCAGACTAATATTTACACGTTATCTTGCCAGTCATATTACTGAAAATTAAGGCTAGATATTTGAGGCTTAAAAATGTAAACAATGTTTTAAACCATGATTGATACTCAGTTACAAGCATTTATCCTACCAACAATTAAATCACTTGCAAAACATTGGTAAGAAATAAATTGGTTTAAACAGATCTAACCAGCAACACATGCGTTATTCACAATCGTATCAACTGACCCTGAGCTCCAGACACTGTTTTCTCTCACACTGCCTTTGACTCCCGAGCTGCCTCCTCTGCTCACTGTCCTTATCTATTACAGCCTTCCATCCTGCATTCCTGCTCAATATTCCCTGGGTTAATGCTACCACAGAGCAGATGTGAAGGAATGGTGGGTTTACTGATTTTCACTTTGCATACTGCGGCAATTACATTCACTGCACATTCTGGTGCCCTCTAACTGACTCCTCTTGAACATACACAGCAAACCTTCACACAAAATCTATTGTGCCTTCAGATTTCTCCCTTCAACACAATTCAGTTCAAGGATCCTTGCTCCATCTACTATGGCAGCTGCAAAGAGCAGTGATCCTTAGCAGACTGCTTTAAATATAAGCATTGCTAAGTGACAGTTATACTTACATATTAAGGTATCTTTAATACAAGAATTTAAGGAGCAAACACATGAAAGACAGTTTACATCACTGGAGGACAGTACCCTGAGATTTACATTT
The DNA here is from genome assembly GCA_028858755.1 of Ara ararauna. Lineage (NCBI taxonomy): Eukaryota > Metazoa > Chordata > Aves > Psittaciformes > Psittacidae > Ara > Ara ararauna. The sequence goes on along the minus strand of CM054382.1, from coordinate 25,918,523 downwards.
CAGTCTGCACTGAAGGCATAATTCCTTTGGTACTCACTGCAGTATTTTAGCTGTGATGAACACATCTAGCACTAGTAAGAAACATACTTTAACTAGAGTCCCACTGCTGTCAATTGCAACTCATGAAAGAAACAGAAAATAGTTATTTATAAAAACACTAAATCAGGAAGAGAGTTTTAAGAATCTGTAACAGACATCTGTGTCGTTTACACTACATATCTAGTTTATATGAATCCTAAGGCAAAGATGAATAAACCTCTTGGCTATATGAACCATGGCACATTACACACATGCACAGGGCAGGCCAGACAGGGCAGCGTCACCACCACAGGCTACTGAGCCAGCACTGTGGGCCAGCGCTGCAGGCTGAGCTCGCTGAACCATCATTTGCTGCCCATGAACTTGAGCTACTGGTGAGATTTCAGCTCAGCGAACGACAGTGACTGCTTTGTGAAGGATGTCTGCTCCAGCAAGAAGGGCTGAAAGGTTAGGATGTAGCCTGCATTAGTTTGTGAAGGCACTCAAAGTGGGATGGCTAACACCAGCCTGCTTCCACCTGTTCCGGAAACAGCAGCTCTGGGAGTGATGACAATTGTACTTTCTGCCTGCACAGAAACCATGCACATAGAATGAAATTTGAGTTCTTAAATATATACATACATGTGTATGTGCATATATACATGTAGACATTATTACCCAGGTGATCTGATGAAGGTAACATTACTAAAAAAGAAGTTATAAATATCAAGTGAAAAAAAAGTAGTATCTGACTTATGTGATCAGTCATCTATCATGAGTGATCAATATGATCCAAATTACTATGCAAAACACCCATAGGCAGAAAGATCATAAATATATCTAAAGATTATAAATATATCTAAATATATCTATAAATATATGAATACAACTTAGTTCAACTTCCTGGAAAGACTTATAGCTCCTCATTGAATTAAACATTATTTTTGTTAGTCCAGCACATAAGTTTATTCTAACCATGCAAATGATTTGCAGAAGTCAAAACTGAATTATTACATGTAGAAAGAAGGGGCTAAATTTGCAAAGAACATTCACTAATGGATGTCCATATGGCATATATATACAAATGTATAAACAGATCAATAAATAACACAATATTCTAGCCTTAGGATGAGGTGACAGTTTTCCTCTCTATTCATGTATGTCAGTATGTGATTATTATGTTGGTTATAATTGGCAAATACAACAGGAGAAATTACTGCCTTAAGATTACAGGTTAAAAAGCAAGCCTGCAGCATATGTTCATCCAGCTGCTAAATCTGATAAAGAGTTATCATACAGATTGGAGCACTTCTTGTATGGATTGGCAAGTACTTCTGAAAGCCGAATGTATTTCTAGATCCACAGACTTAATCTCTTTCTGTACCCGTTTCCCAAAATAAAATCAAAGGAAAAAAAGAATATGAGAGAGGGATTGTGGCCATACATGATCGTTTGTAGGAAACACCCTTTATAAAAAATAATAAGAACAATATAAAATTGTCAGAAATTCTGCCTGTCATCTCTTGCCTTCCCCAAGTTTGCCTACAAATGGAAGTGTTTAGCACATGTAGATCATTAGATAATATTAAAACTTTGACCTTGCTCTTTAAAGAGGCAGCCGAGAGACCCTTGCACTTTGAATAACCCCCCCCAAGGAGCATATTTAAACAAATCTCTATACTACCCTTCTGAATTCAGTATGCTCCAAGTTAGGTTGCAAAAGAACATTCTGATTTTCCTTGTGCCTAGAGAGAGTTCAGCACAGGGCCAAAGGAGAAATGATAAGAGATATTAAAAAAGGTGAGGAAATAAAAAAGCAAAAAAATCTCAAGAGAGCAGATCCTAGAAATACTGAGGTTTAAAGTCTGAGAATGGGCAGGCATCCAAGAAACATACTGAGTGCAGGAGACATGGAGATTGCAGGGAACTGGCAGACAGACATCATGTGAGATGCCAAATAAGTACACAAAAGAGAGTGAAATGAGTCAGAACTTAGAAAAGGAGATATAAGAAAGAGCATCCAGCACAAGGGTAGAATGGGAAAAAGAAGACAGGATCCAGGACTTGCAGCTTTAAAATGCTGGACAAAAATAACTGAAAAAACTAAGTTGCCAGATTCAAGGCAGCAAGCTGAAGTGATGGAGCATTCAGTGAAAAGCACTTGCAGAGAAGTGGGATAAAGCAACACTCTGGAAAAAGCAACTGAATCAAAGTCCAGAATTCCTTCTGGGCAGGGCAATTTGCAAACTGCAGATTTCTGTTACCATTTCCCTCTCCTTATCTTCAGTCTTTGCTTATGCAAAAAGTGAGTGAAGGCTGCAGGCTATGTTGCTGAGTGGAGGTGTTGCAAGGGAGGAGACAGCTTTAACAAGAATGCACTCCTTTTATAAAATTCTCTTGGCTTCATTGGAGATTTCAAACAAATGTGCAAGTTTAGACTTCATATTAAAGTTCTGTTGCACATGACTTTCAGCTGGTCACAGCTTTATTTTTACTCACGTATTTTTACCTGCTTGCCATGATTAAGAAATAAAGCCATACCTGTCTAGGAAAAGAAGAGTCCTTGTTTCAAGAGAGTTTTAAATATAAAAAGGATTGTGCCACTTGTTTTGCTATCTGTGCAGCATCTGCTCTTTAACCTTTTATTACAGTATGGACGTGCTGTCTGCTCCATTGTTGTTGGATATGCAGTTCATCTGAAATCTTGAGCAACTTCCAGTGAGCTCATCTTCCATATTTTGGGCTCTGACCTTTGATCTTCCTGCAAACATAACTCTTTAGACAAGGATAGCATGATGAATCTTTACCCTGAAATGCTTTATGCAATATGCAATCTCTTTAGTACTTGTGCTTACTTATTTTTATTTATCAGAATTAGCACAGACAGCTGTCTCAGATCTAGGCAGCACTATGCACAGATGAATATTCACATATACCACACAAATATACAACTCAATTGTAATTCCAACAGCTTCTCTAACTTCTCCATTCACACCCATTTTCCCTTTTGATAGAAAGGTACTTTTTTACCATCAGCATCTTTAGTACAAGTATGCTTTGAATCATTCTTGAAGAATCAAAGCTGATAAGGAGTGGACGGTGTAGAGGAGGGCAGGTGGGCTGGCTCTAGGTTTCCAAACCCTCTCATCTTGATGAGCACACAACTTAGTATGACAGAGCAAGAAAAGCAAGACCAAGTAGATGGGTGTCAGGCTGCTAAAACTTCACAGACCAGAGAGAATACCTTAACACCTGGGAGCTGCTGGGAGCCAACCACCAGGAGTATCAGCACAATATGCTGCACTCCAGAGGTAGTACTGACACTGACTGTGAAACACCACAGTCCAAGCCATCTCCATTACAGCACAGGTATATTTCAGCCGGCTATTGGGTCCAGCACATTTCTTTAACTGAACCTCAAGATACTCAAGCCATAGTGTTTGCATTCAAAAACTTGGGATATCCAAGTCATTTGCAAATTAAGTTAGCATTTGCTGTCCCCTCTCACCTTCTATCAAGTGGAACACCAGCCACTTGCCTTCATGCCAATCTGAACAAAACCGAAGGTGCAAACTCTGAGCTGACAGAGAGGGTTATCACCATCACCCCACATTGCAGCTGCTGTCACCCAGGTGTTATGTAACCGCGCTGGAATGAGCCTCCCTGTGACCAGCTCATCACGCAAGGTGACTATACATTGCAACACTTCAGATAAAACCAAAGGCACATAAAACTGAAGGCATGAAGTAGAGGAGGCTTTCGTTCAGATGCAGGTCTTTGCTTTGAAAACTTTTCTCTGCTTTGACTACGTTAGCATAATTCATGCAGTATAAAGCTCAGGGAAAATGAACTAAAGGGCATGAAAGTGCTTGCATTGGTGGAATGACTTTCAACTGAGGAGTGTGCTCTGTTTGTCTAGGCCCATTTATACCAGTGTAACTTCATCCATGTGAAGGAATGAATTACTAGAAGAAAAAAAATCACTTCCTACATTGAGCTTATTAAGAGACATGATCTTTTAAAAGAAAAATAACTGTTTTCCAAACTTGTATGTAAGAATTTATTAATGAAAATATCTTTCATATAAAGCTTGCAGGGCTCAAAGTGTTTCATTACAGCTTACCACTCTGAAAATTGAGACACAGTCTACATCTACTGAAATTGAGACACAGGCACAATCTAAATCAACAATGTAGAAAGGGTGATTTTGCACACTACAGAAAACCTGAGAATATTCCTCAAGGATGCTACAGAAAAAGAATTTTTGCTTTTCTTGCTATTTGATGTTGTCACTGGCATGATCTTAGTTCTCTGGCAGCTTCAAATGTCCCTGCACAGGTTCACCTGGACTAGCTTGCACTTAGCCTTTTTTTTTCCCACAGGACCCACGTTCTTAAACAGAACAGTGATTTAGCACTGATGACAAGCAGTGGTATCTATGGATGTGTCTCATTAGCCTGTTCTGAATTTACAGATGCATCCTTTGAGATAGGAAACCCAAACTGTTAACAGAATAGCCACCAGGCAATTTGTGTGGTTTTGTTCCTATTCCATACATCATAAAGCACCAAAATCATGAGGTTAAATGAAATTCTTTGAGGAACGTTTTTATAAATCATTTTGATATTTCAGGAAAAAAAGATTTCTGAGATTTTGGAGATGTGATTTAGAATTTTTACAGTGTTTTAGAATCTTCTTCATACTGTAGTGAGCTATCCAAAGGGCTGTCATGAAGAATACACATCATTACGTTCATAGTTTACTCACTGTATAAAATAAACAGCCCGGCAACAATCTACTCTTTAGCCACAACCTTTGAACATATGTACTCTTAGCTAAGATCCTTCTATAGAGAAGGGCATATTAATGTCCTGTTTGTAACTGGGTTTTTTTTTGCCCCCAATATCCACAGGCAGCTGGAGGCAGCCCTCTCCCCATCACACTCCACATCCCCTTGGTGCCAGTCACTCTGAGCCTGCTGCTAGGGTAGAAGAAGATGAGAGCAGGTAAAGATGCTGCAGGCAGATACCTTCCGTCCCAACAGTGGAACCACCTCAACTCCTGACCTTTTGGCATACAGAGAACAGAGTAATGGTATTTAAAGATCACTAAAAAATACTTATACTTTTATAGGTATACTTTTATAAGTATTACTTATACTCACATCAGGTGAGTGCACAGACAGCCCAGAATGGGGAGTTCCCTACCTCCAGTTTTTGGCAAGGTACAGAATAATTTACCCATTTATGTGGTTTTGTTGAGAACTATGCGGAGAAGTACCGTGGAACTTGCACAAAACCTAAACCAGAATGACATCTGGTCCTGCAAGGGTTCCAGCACAGTACGACAGGTTTGTGAGCATGAGACGATTTTTGAACATCAAGCACCAAATACCTTGGGGGGGGGGGGGAGGGGGGGTAAGGAGGGGGAAGGAAAGTACAGGGCATTACACATTACAACCACGGTTTTAGGAGTGGCAAAGCATCAGGGATTTCTGTTGCTTCTGGTGAAATTAAGTAAAGGCAGCAAATCTCTTAGAAGAACTAGCAGAAGATGCATGGCGGAATATGGCCTCACATTTTTATCCAGTGTCTCTCCTAAAGTACTTAGAGCCTCTGCCATGTGCAAAAGCAAGCCAACCAGCTATTTTTAAACTCAATTGATTCAACACATATGGGCTGAACTCTGTTAAAAGTAATGACCTTCTGATGTAGTTATTGAAACTGCCACTAGACAGAGCTCTTCAACTTATTTTTACCTCAGAAATGTTTAGAAGCCCAGTGATGGGCTAGAAATCAAACAGCAGTTTGCATTACAGACTCCTTCAGAAAAATGGCACATGACTGTAACAACTGCAGGGCATTTGCAGCCAGGGTGTGGTTTTTGCTTTACACTATATATAATCTCATCACTGGAGCTGAGGGCTGCATCTGTGTCACATAAATTCTCTAGTCATTCACCAACAGCTAGTGATAAAGAGATGACAGATAAAAAAAAAATCTGATTAAATGACAGCATATGTGTTGGAATTGAAAATAAGCAAAACATCTGGAGGTCTAAAAGCACTGTGACAAGGCTCTAACTGTAGAGTTTACTCTCAAATACATTTTGTCAGAGTTCTGGAAAGGCGCAAACAACGGTACCTTTGAAAAACAGAACCATTTTGATTCCAGGTAGGTAACATGCATTCAGACAGTCATTAAGGGTGAATGCCAGCAGCTTGGATTCAATGATTAAGACAACACAAACTTGTTAAATACAACATTGTAATTTAATCACCGGGTATTGGTACTGCATATGCTTCAGTATCCACATGCCCTACTGCCCATCACAAAGCAGCAGTTCCTCCTGCCAAGCAATGCAGAAATTACCACATGAATTAAATGCTTGCTGACATCCATGGAGCGATGCCAGTTTATATCATCCAATTATCTGGTCTTTTCTGATAAATTCAGGGTAAAACACATTTTGTTTAAAGAAAAGCGAACACTCATTTTGGAAACAAGCAGAGACAGGGATCAGTATCAGCACTGGTTCTCCTGGGCTCACACCCTGATTTGCATTGCAGGCAACCTGGAGCAGGAATTTCTGGAATTTCTGCAGCTGTAGCTACAGCACTGATTTCATCTTGTGATTGTGACTTAAAAAGCTGTGAATCCACAGCCAGTTCTTACAGGCCAGCGTTCCTGTACAGCCCACATACAGACCAGGGTTGGTATAAACATTATCATGCTTTAATTCATTTCCCTGCTTGGTATTGGGTGTGGCCTTTTAGGTTCCATTTCAGTGTCAGGCACAGTAAATGTTGAGGCAGGTAATTCCCTCTGCTAGGCCAGGGACTCTCTCTAAGGACATGTAAAGGCTACAACAGGACTTAAACTGTCTACATATCACACTTCAGGACCTTAGGTAATGCATTTGCTGCTTAAGAATGTAGATGTGAATACCTGGCTCTTTCTTCTCACTTACTCGGCTACGTCTTACTTCCAGGCTCTTTTTCTGCCAATCTTTGCCTTGGTGCCAAACCAGCATTTCCTTCATGTGCCTCTGGCATGGCTGTATAGGGCAGATGCACAGCAGCTCACATGAATATACCATTAACATCTAATTTTTCTCCCAAACCATCGCTTGCTGACACCAGAAGGCATAGTGACTTGAAAAGAGTGCTGAAAGACAAAGTTGGAGAACGGCAAGGTCTGTTGTGTGAAAACAAAACCATGGCGGCAGAGCTTCACCAGTGCCTGGTAAAGTGCTCTGCCCGTTCTTGGAAGGCTGCCTGTATTGTGTCAGATACATCATGCTGCCCGTACCATGGCAGGCCCTGCCTTTGACGCTGTCTGTGTAACTTGGAGGGTTCCTGTCAGCATTAATCACTGCCATTTTTACACTAAATTTGTTTGGCAAAAAGCATGGCAATTAAAGATAGCCTTGAGATTTTTCGGCCTCCAAAATATTATTGTATTTTTAAGCAACAACTGAATATTACATGAAGTAATTTTTTCCATGAAGCTTTAGTGTAAAGTTGTGTGGATTTCTGAAAGATATTTCAGTATTTCAAATTGTATTTCAATATGAAATGCCCAATGTATTTCAAAACCCAGGCTTCTCCCCATTTGTTGTCCTATCATACTAAAGTCATGCTCAGCAATAACTAGATGTGAGGTAAAAGTACCTGGTCTGACTTTGAGTTCCTTATTCACCTTGAACAATAAAACAGGCACTGAATACACAGTTTGGTTTTGCTGTCATCATTATTTCTCCCCTCAACCATCCCCAAGACCTGAGGCCAGGACATGTACGCCCTATGCCAGTATTGATGCACACAGGCAGAGGAGTCACGGAGCCACGCTCACTGCTGCAGGGAGCAGCAGGTTACGGGGCACCTGGCAAGTTCCTGCTCTGTGCCCACTGCACCTTCTGCCCTGGGCAAAGTACAGGGGCACAGCCTAGTTATTAGCACATCAAACGAGTGCAATTTAGTATTTGCAATTTTCAGCACTAGTTATTTCTGTAAAGTTTCTGAATTGAGAGGCGTTTCTTGCACCTGCTACCTCTCACCTGAACTGAAGGCAGTAAGGGACTGGTCACACTCAGGTGGAGATTGAAAAAAAAGGAAATTATGATCCCTTTGTCAGTTCATCTGATGATCTTTGGACAGTGGCAAAGGGTTAGTCAGATTTTGAAGATGTGTAAGACAGAAAGCAGCATCAGCAGGTGTGGAAGAAGCACTGCAAGAAAGATACAGACAGGGGCATGCAGCCCATAGGATCAAAAGGCAAAACTGTTTGCATAGCCAAAACCAGGAGCTGGGGGCGTTCAGGGTCGACAGACTGAGCAAATGAGACAGGATGAAGATACAAAAGCAAGTTTGTTCTGCAGCACTAGCAGAACTTCAAAAACCTTATAAAAGGCTTTACAGAGCAATATGAACTTGTTTCTTAATTGATGGGTTTTACTCCCCTAGAATTTGAAGCCTAGAAACTAACCCCCTGTTCTGCTCCTTTCCTTCCTTTCCCCCAAATTCCAGCAAAAGTTTGTGGTACTGACTTGGAGTTTATGCATGTTAAAGTATAACATGATTTAGAAACTGTGTTTTCACTTCGGCTGACTTTGGTTCTCATTCTTGTATTGCCAAACTGGCACAGCTGCCGTGATGTACACGTCTTGGGATCTTCTTTGAATACAGATGATCCAAATGATTTTGCTACTTTTGCAATTCAAAGTGTGAGTTTTTTAAAAAGTCTTCAAACGTCTATATTTTTAGAGATCCATTACTTGTAATAAAATTAGAAGCCAAGGCCAGATCCAGTTCTTTCACATTAATGGGAGACCTTTCCTGAATGTGGACTGTTCCGACGTGATGTCCAGAAACACCAGCTAGAAGACATACAGAGGACAGAGGCCCGGCTGCACATTTTCTCCTGTAGGAAACCCTCTTTAAAGAGAAAAAAAAACTCAAAACCCACCAAAACAAACAAACAACAAAACAAGAACCTCACACATACACAGAGTTTAACTGTGCAATTTGCTGGTTTTTCATAAGGGACCCCAGGTCTCCACTCAGCTGTTTCCTGCCTGGCTTTTAACTCTCCCTCTGTAAATGAATAACTGTCTATTTCAATCACGTGTGCAGATGAATACTGCTTGCAGGGATGGAAACATAACTGTGAGAGGCTGAAGAGACTGAAATAAAGTCCAGCCTTATTCAATCAGAAGGATTGTTTCCAATCATTCTACATTCTGTCCAAAGTTTTTATCTTTGATGCCATATTTTTGTGGAGGTTTGTGAAAACAAACTTTAAAACTGCTAATCCTGGTGCCAAAAGCATTTGCACATATAATCTTTTGGAAAACATACTTGCAATAAAGACCTTGGAATGAAGGTTAGATCTTGCAATATGAACACAATGCGTTTATTTTCTTCATAGCTACCCAAGACATCAGATGTTCATGAACCTCAAGGAAGATACAAATTTGAGGGTATTTTGGCTCTGTGACATAGCCAAAAATGTTGAAACAGAAGGTTGTTTATTATCATAATTTAAAATAATAACTCAGGAGTAAGAATTAACTCAGCCTGGAACATTTTTGACTTCTTATTTGAAATTAAGCTACTGATGTGTTTCTGAAAACCTGATCAAAGCTCAGGGTATAAACAACATTGCCTGGCATGTTAACTAGGGAAGAAATGTTTCACTTTATTGTAGCTTGTTCATCCTCTGGGACAGCTCAATGGAATTACGTCAGGAATCTAACATTCCCTTGTGTGCCCAGGACTTGCTTTCCTAAAGTTCAGTTCTGCTGTGGGACTTTGGTGAGGACACGAACTCCTGATTCTTAGATTTCAGTCACAAGGAAGCACTATAAAAGCACATGAGGAGATTAAATCACCAGAAAAATGGAATTATTAAAAATACCTATCTCAATTCCACGTATTATGGTGACAACCTGACTTCAAAAAAAACTTGCAAGTGGTTTATAAAGATACACATCCACAATCTATTGGGTTATGGCTTTTTTTGCATTAAGATTATATGCATAAATGAGAAAATCTTAGTCTCAGCAACAAAATCTCGTTTGTAATATAAATATATATTTTACTATCATCTTCAGTGAAACTCAGCACTTCATACTAGGTCAGGCCTTGCTGAGAGTATGATGTAGCAAAAAAAGCCCAACTAAATCTTTCATTGAAGTCTGTCAGCTAATTGCACACATGACTCTCTTGATGTAGGATTCAGAAAAACAAGAAAGAATGAGAATTTTCCAGCAGCTTATGTGTTTGTACACATTTGCCAGAGTTAAAGATTGAGCACACTTCTGTATGGACTGTGGGGGCTGTACTCTTCTGCCCACTAAATTACAGGCTATAGGACCAAGATCCAACTAGTCACTACTACACTGTAGAACTCTGGGGAATTCTTAAAGATAAAACATTTCTTTGTGACAATACAAAATTAAATTACAACAACATCCAACTAACAGCCTCCTGCTGTTAGTGGATGCTCCTACACACTGCTCCTCCAGTGTGTGCTATTGCCCCATGCGTTCTCCCCCCCATATGTTTTTGTACCTGCTTATCTACCACAATATGTAGTTGATGACTAGACCTTAGAGTCATTGAGACAAGATCAGTATTTGATACTGGCAAAGGCCAATGTGGGAAGGCAGCATCTCTACATTTTCCTATAGCCTCTGGCAAGAAGTAAAATACAATGTTCACTTTGAACAGCCTCAGCAGCTATGGCTGGGAATTGCTGTCCTTTGACAATTAATCTCAGGTACTTTGTTCCAGATTTGCCAGCAATCACTTGATTTAGGCCACTTCTCTTTGGCCATCAGACTATAAAGTATCTACCTGTTCATTTTCTGTATCACCTATGTTTTAGCAGGCTCAAAGAAGACCCAATTTTCTCACAAGGTATGAGTATGAAAACAGGGCAGTGCACTGAACTTTGCTTACTGGTGCCCTGAATCTACCCAGTCAAAACAACATTTGAATGCTTTTGGAGAATGTAACAAAGCAATGAACAATGCATATGGTATCTAATCTAAAAGACAGATTTCACACGACTGGAAAACAAATCACTGAAAGCAGAGTAATGCCATGAGAACAAGCAGTTCCTCCTTTTATTCTTTAAGAAGTCACCTGAAATGGCTTGGTGGCCCAGCCAGATCCCACTCTGCTGCACATATGAGAGCACAGCCCACCAATAATGCAACAACATTTATACTTAGAGGAAATGAGGCGATTTGATCTTCTTAGGAAATGCGCAAGACACACTCTCTAGTTTAAAATCTAGAAAGGAGAAGGCAGTATAATGGACAATCTGCTGGCACCTATCTCAGCACAGTGCTCCATGGCATCCTTCTACTCTCACTTTATAGTAATGGGAGGCACTGAACACAGCAAAGTTAATGCTGTTCCCTAGAAAAGGGACAAGAAGAGAAAGTTGTGTACAGGGGGTACAAAAGGAAGAACTTTGTAAAAGGTAAGAAAGAGTCCAGAGAAGGCCACAAAGATGCTCAGAGCAGTGGAACACCTCTCCTATGGAGACAGTCTGAGAGAGTTGGGGGTGTTCAGCCTGGAGAAGAGAAGACTCTGAGGAGACCTTAGAGCAACTTCCAGTGCCAAAAGAGGCTGACAAGAAAGCTGAAGAGGGACTTTTTACAAGGGCATGTAGGGATAGGACAAGGGGGAATGGCTTTAAACTCTCAAAAGTGGAGACTGAGATTAGATTATTAGGAAGGAATTCTTCCCTGTGAGGGTGATGAGACACTGGCACAGGTTGCCCAGAGAAGTTGTGGCTGCCCCATCCCTGGGGCCAGGTTCGGGGCCAGGTTCAAGGCCAGGTTGGATGTGGCTTGGAGCAACCTGGTCTAGTGGAAGGTGTCCCTGCCTGTGGTAAGCAGGTTGGAGCTAGATGGTCTTTAAGGTCCCTTCCAAACCAAAACATTCCATGATTCTACGATTTGGCCAAAGTGCCTAGAGATCATTCATCTTCTGGCCAAAGATAGCGACCTTTCTCAATGCAGACCTGACATCTGGGGGAGGAGGGATCTCTGGGCTCAGAGATTAGGAGCACCAGGGTGCCCAAGCTGAGCATAGTTAAATCACAAGTCAGAATCTCAGCTTCTTGTTTCAGTAACTGTTTAACAAAGTTTATGCATATCCATTTCTCATTTTCACCACAAAGTGGCACTACAGCAATTGCCATTCTTTTCAGCGTACGATGAACTTCTGACAGTCATGTTTGTTAGTTTTTTTCCCTGCACTGAGTCACCACTAATTACCCTCTGCTCATACCATAATAACCCCTATGCATATGTACATATATATACACCTACATAAATACATAAACTTAGTGGCTGAGCTCCAATTACTGTTGTACCTGGGGTACAATGTGTGGTCACAGAGACATACCTGAACTAGTGCTGGTAACAGTATAATAACTTTGTGGAAATGCAGAGCTCAAGAAGGGCCCTGTCCTATGGGTACCTGAGATAACAAATTTAAATCTGAACAAACACGGAGTTTGGTTGTACACCACAGGTACCAAGGCCTGTAGTGCTTTAGACTCCCCTCTACTAGAACCATCCCTGTGCTGGTAGGTCTGGCAGAGCCTGTGCAAGTGTCAAACTGGCAAATGCCATCAGCTGGAATCACCTCAAAAGTGAGGGGGAAAAAAAAAATCAATTTCTGAAATAGTCAAACCCATTATACCTTTGTCCTTATTCATTTCCAGTTTCAAGGCTATGATCAAGCAGTCTTTCTAGAAGACCCTGTCAGCAATCCCAGATTTTACTGGAAGCTTTGAGCGCCCTGATACATCCGTTGGGAATTTACCATCTTCCAACTACCCTCATACATGCTAGCTCCCCTGAACTGCTATATCGCCATAGCAAGGATTATCTTTTTGGCTTGGGTCTTCCTCTGTTCTGTTGCCTTCCTTACTGCTGATAGCTGGAGATAGAGCTATCCCTAGCAGCCCTGCTCCCCTAGGCCAGCTGGCAAACACACTTCCCTACCAGCCTGCAGTTATCTTCTCTATCTCATCCAAGAACTGGTTTTGGATGAGTTGTTGCCACTGAAATGCTGCTGCTCTCAGCAACTGCCTGCCCTATGGGTCAGCTGGAGCCAGCCTGGCCTGACAGGCTGATACAGTCCAGGCTTGGCTAGGGGACCCCAGCAACGCAGCAGCTGTGATCCCAGTCACAGTCTCCCTGTAGCCACTAGAAAATAGCTCCCAGTTGCATGGGGGAAAGCAGTGGAGTGAGAACTAAGGGAACTAAAAAAAGAATGGAGAAAAGGGACAGAGAGGACATGCCAGGTGCCTTCAGGAAAAGTTCACAATAAAAGGAAGAGTTTATACTGAAAAGAACCCAGAAATATGCTGGGTTTTTCAATTGCATGAGATGGCCCATGGGAGAGCTGCAGGGTTTGAAATGCTTCCCAAACATCACTGCTGTTCATTTACATTTAACTATTTTCCAGAAGTCACCATAAGCATTTGGTACCCCTCTTGGAGACTGTCTGCTGGAGTGTGACTTTACATGTGGACCTCACAGCAGCTGTTCAGCTGTAGCATGCCCTGACAGACAAAAACCCCACACACAGTGCTGCAGCAGGAGCTGGGCAGCCCCACAGCTGAGGGAGCAGGAGGAAAGCCACCCAGCATCTTCAGAGCAAAACTCAGTGAGGAAAACCAGAACAAAAGCAGACGCTGCCCAGGAAAGCACAGCAGGAACTTCACCTGGTAGCCTCACTTCTGTACACTTCCTTTGGGAAAGTTTTCCTTTATTGAATCTTGGAATAATCAGCAGAGTTCAGAGATTTGTGATGTGTTGGAGGCTTGAAATCCATAACTGCCTGAGTACCAGCTTTTCTTTCTCTGGCAGAGAGGGACTATTCCCACCATAATATCAGACCAATATGGGAACAGTATGCTTTTGAGGAGATAAGAAGTGTGTACAGAAGGGCTGTAGACACTGTTCAAAGCTGGTTCATTACTGAGTTGTAAATAGGTAAGACAGCGTAACCAGTTTTATGTTATTAATCATCCTATTGTAGTAAAGAATCCATTTTTGCTATATATGAGTAAAGTGAGTGCAAACCGGCCCTTGCTCCTCAGGACAACACAGCATCCGAAATAAAATCATATGGCTTTGGATGCTTAGGCACACAACTAGTAGCTCAATTCACACTCCCTCTTTCTAGAGCTCACTGTTTTAATAATTCCTGTTACACTAGTGGCAGTTTATCCCCAACCAGTCATTTTATAATTGCATTTGATTAAGATTCATGGTTAGAGATACATTATGATGACAGTGTTATGACAGACTGATACAAAATAATTATGTGAAAAAGAAAGCTTATCTCTAAATAAGAAAAAACCCACCCACTATTAAAAATAGATGCATTAATGTATGTGTTTAAATAGAAACCATTTTCAGGTAAATCAGAAAAATTTTAAAATTTTAAAAGTATGGCGGGTATGAGAAAAGATTAATATAAGGGCTACAGTCACTATGAAGATAATCTCAAACTCTGTTGCTAATACAGAATTAATGTGAAAAGTCATATGAAGCAATAATTGCAAGTAAAATCTGAAGGGGCAGGTATTTATACAAAGCCTCTGATGGAAAAAATATGCCAATGCACTTTCTAACACTGTCAATAAAAGATGACACAATGCCTTTTGAAAGTGAAACAGGAATCAAGCAATCTCCTTTAGGTGACTGATCTTTTGATCAGACTGTTCTGGTCTGTGAATCAGATACCAATTAATCAGTACCAGGCACTTAAGTACCCTGTACGCAGTTGAGAAACAGAATGGGAGAAACAGAATATATGTTCAGTTGAGTGGGGAGAAAAAGTCCTTTGACAAGTTCTGAGAAGACAGCAGGCAGAAAGACAGTGACACTTTTGAGCTGGTGACCATTTCTCTGTTCAACCTCGTACAGCACCTCACCAGCTAGCTACCTTGTCTGGAACTAAGTCTTCCTGGATCTCATAATTGAAATACACATTAAAATACAGTTATTAACTAAGGAAAAGTACTGTGTCTAACTAACATATCTGTTTCCTGTCCCCTGGGCTAAAGCGACTGCAATGCAGACAGTTCAGGAACAGTACATAAATTTATGATGGAGAAAGACATAAGAACATGTCTGAACAGACTCTAGACTCTTACAACTGAAAATGCTCTAAAATTACTCTGAGATAGAGAGAATGAAGGAACCAACAGAGTTCACCAGCAAAAAGTGGTCTATTTGATCCCACATCACATTTTTCTAATGCTTTCACCTGCTCTGAAAAATATGATTTAATTTATCTGCGGTAGCACTTTGAAATGACCAAAGTGTCTGAAACAGAAGATGCATTGTGTGGGCTCATCCTCCCATGCTGCAGTTAGAATATAGAAACACAAACGGAGCAATCTCCTTATGAATGAAATCTAAGTCTGAAACCAAAAGGCCAAATAACCACTAAAGCAAAAGAGCCAACAGACTTACTGCTGAGATTTATCAGGCAAGAGCAAAGTACAACAGCTTGTTCAACCTTACTATTTACTTCATACACATCTGTGACATACATGAATTCGAGTTCACCAGTAAGCAACGTGTTGCACTGTATATATAATGAATGTGACAAACAGACTACTCTGCACTGTACAATGCTCAGTAGGAAAACTTGTCTTCCTTGAGATTAAATCTTCACTTGAAATCACCCTTCAACCCACTACCCAGCTGTATGCATTGCCAGGACAGGAATCTGCAGGGTTGACTTCAGGAACAGAAAGACAAATAGTAATCTCTTGTGGAGATTTATCCTAGGCACCACCTTACTGGCTCTTAATGGCTCCCAAGTGGTGAGGTGAAATTCTGCATGTACAGCTGAGGTGAGAATCTAACCCTTGATGTCCACTGCAGGGCATATCCTGACACTATGGAGAAACGGCCTTCTGGTTAGGAGTCCTACAAAGTGTTTTTCAATTGAAAACATAATGCAGTAAGTTTCGACAAACTCTGCTTAGATTAAAGCTTTGTATTGCAACAAACGGTCTACGGGCTACAAGAGAAGCCTTAACTCTGAGCTAATCTATTTTTCTGGGTTTCAGATCCCAGATGTTATCTTTATACTTCAGTAAATTTGGATGCATTGTGGACATTTGCATTATGTAACTGCGGCCTTGCTTGGGCAATTATTTGAACTAAATAGTAATTACAACAGAAGAATCAAGCAATTGATGTGCTCATTAGACCTGTCCTTTGGCAGGCTTTCTGCTAATTCTGGGGTTTCATGGGGAAATTCAGTTTCTGGAGCCAAGCAAACCTGCTCTTCACAAACCTCTGTCCGGCACTGGCCTTCTTTTTGTTAGAAAAGTGGCGAGAGGATCTGTTACAGACCGCCTGATCAAGAGGATTCGGTGGATGAAGCGCTCTATAGACAGATAGGAAAAGCCTCAAGCTCGCAGGCCCCTGTTCTCATGGGGGACTTCAACCACCCTGATATCTGTTGGAGGGATGGTACGGCCCGGCACAAGCAATCCAGGAAGTTCCTCGATTGTGTGGAAGACAGCTTCCTTCTGCAAGTAATAGAGGAGCAGACAAGGAGAGGTGCCATGCTTGACCTTGTCCTCACCAACAGGGAAGGGCTGCTTGGAAATCTGATGTTCCAGGGCAGCCTTGGTTGCAGTGATCATGAGATGGTCGAATTTGAGATCCTCAGGACAGTGAGAAGAGCATGCAGCAAGCTCACTGCCCTGAACTTCAAGAGAGCAGACTTTGGCCTCTTCAGAACCTGCTTAGTAAGGTTCCATGGGATATAGCACTAGAGGGGAGGGGGGCCCAAGACTCTTGGTTGATATTCAAGGATCACCTGCTGCAAGCTCAGGAGCGATACATCCCTACTAGAAGGAAGTGCTGCAGGAGGGCCAGGAGACCTCCTTGGATGGATAAGGAGCTGCTGAGGAAAATTTGAAGGAAAAAAGAGGCTTATAAAAGGTGGAAGCAAGGACAGGCGGCCTGGGAACAATACAGGAATGTTGCCCGGGAAGCTAGGGACCAGGTTAGGAAAGCTAAGGCCCAGTTTGAATTAAACTTGGCTAGGGATGTTAAGGATAACAGGAAGGGATTCTACAAGTACCTTGCAAATAAAAGACAGACTAGGGACAATGTGGGTCCCCTCCGGAAGCTGTCGGTAAAACTGGCTGCCCTGGATTTGGAGAAGGCTGAGGTTCTCAATGACTTCTTTGCCTCGGTCTTCACCGGCAAATGTTCTGACCACTCCACTCAAGTCTTGGAAGGCAGACGCAGCGACAGTGAGAATGAAGACCCTGGGCCCACTGTAGGAGAGGATCTGGTTCGAGATCATCTTAGGAACCTGAACGTATACAAATCCATGGGACCTGATGAAATCCATCCGCGGGTCCTGAAGGAGCTGGCAAATGAAATTGCTAAGCCACTGCCCATCATATTTGAAAAATCATGGCAGTCAGGTGAAGTTCCTGACGACTGGAAAAAGGGAAATAAAACCCCAATTTTCAAGAAGGGGAAAATGGATGAGCCGGGGAACTACAGACCAGTCAGCCTCACCTCTGTGCCTGGCAAAATCTTGGAGCAGATTCTCCTGAAAGGCATGCTGAGGCACATGAAAAACAACAAGGTGATTGGTGACAGCCAGTATGGCTTCAGTAAGGGGAAATCCTGCCTGACCAGTCTGGTGGCCTTCTATGATGGGGCTATGGAACTGATGGACAGGGGTAAAGCAGTTGATGTCATCTACCTGGACTTGTGCAAAGCGTCTGACACTGTCTCACATGACATCCTTGTCTCTAAGTTGGAGAGACATCAATTTGATAGGTGGACCACTCGGTGGATAAAGAACTGGCTGGATGGCTGCTGCACGCAAAGAGTCGTGCCCAATGTCTCAATGTCCAGCTGGGGACCAGTAATGAGTAGTGTCCCTCAGGGATGGGTGTTGGGACTGGTCTTGTTCAAGATCTTTGTCAGTGACATGGACAGTGGGATTGAGTGTGCCCTCAGCAAGTTTGCCGATGACACCAAGCTGTGTGGTTCAGTTGATACTTTGGAGGGAAGGAATGCCATCCAGAGGGACCTGGACATGCTTGTGAGGTGGGCTGATGCCAACCTGATGAAGTTTAACCATAACAAGTGCAAGGTCCTACACCTGAGTGGGAGCAATCCCAGGCACAGCTACAGGTTGGGCAGAGAAGAGATTCAGAGCAGCCCTAAGGAGAAGGACTTGGGGGTGTTGGTCGATGAGAAAATGAACATGAGCCGGCAGTGTGCGCTTGCAGCCCAGAAAGCCAACCGTATCCTGAGCTGTATCAAAAGGAGTGTGACCAGTGTGACCAGTAGATCAAAGCAGGTGATCCTGCCCCTCTACTCTGCTCTCGTGAGACCTCACTTGGAGTATTGTGTGCAGTTCTGGTGTCCTCAACATAAAATGGACATGGAACTGTTGGAACAAGTCCAGAGGAGGGCCATGAGGATGGTCAGGGGATTGGAGCCCCTCCCGTATGAAGATAGGATGAGAAAGTTGGGGCTGTTCAGCCTGCAGAAGAGAAGGCTGCGTGGAGACCTCGCAGCATCCTTCCAGTATCTGAAGGGGGCCTACAGGGATGCTGGGGAGGGACTCTTCATTAGGGACTGTAGTGAGAGGACAAGGGGTAACGGGTTCAAACTTCAACAGGGGAAGTTTAGATTGGATATGAGGAAGAAATTTGTTACTGTAAGGGTGGTGAGGCACTGGAATGGGTTGCCCAGGGAAGTTGTGAATGCTCCATCGCTGGCGGTGTTCAAGGCCAGATTGGACATAGCCTTGGGTGGCATGGTTTGGTGTGAGGTGTCCCTGCCCAAGGCAGGGGGGTTGGAATTAGATGATCTTAAGGTCCTTTCCAACCCTAACTATTCTATGATTCTATCTTAAGGTCCTTTCCAACCCTACCTATTCTATGATTCTATGATTAGTGACTCCCTGAGGTGCTCTCCCTATTCAGAAAGCACACACTCACTTTTGAAATATTAAGTCAATGGAAAGGGCTGTAAACCTAAATGGCATCATGCCAACTTTTCCTTTTAGCTGTAACTAGCTGGCTTCCTGTAGCAGAATTTTATATTGCAGTTACATATGAGTATCACCATCTGAAATGTTAGATGCATTTTAATACACATAAGACTTGATTTTTCCTACTTTCTGGTAACAAGCCATAGTTCCCACAAAGTATAAAGCTAGAGCAAAGCAACATGATAGCAGATTACTCACAAGCCACCATCTATACTAAATTGATATTATTTATTATTCTTTTTATGAGTGTGACGCCTTTATAATTGCATTATCCCAGATTAAATTTTACTCTGTTGGAAGATACTTCAATTTTTCTTCAATTCATACAGGCAGAATGAAAATAGTGGGAAATCTGAATGAAAGTAATTTTTGTAACCTTTATCAAATAAGCTCTTCCCAAATTAATCCTTAATTTACTTTCCAGTTTTTCCTTGAGTGAAACCACATCTGACATTTCACTTAGGAATTCCTATCACATGATAAATACAACAGTAAAATAACAGTGCAACTAACCTGGCACAAGATTTCTTACAGGGTTTTGACCTCTCTGTCAAGCTAATTAGGAAGAGCAGACAACATTAACACTACAGTCCCACAGGATCCAGGACATGTTATTAACACAGTAAGACACAGGCGCGTGCGGTGGTGTGAAACTCTAGAGAGTATCTCTGTACCAAACTCTAGTGAGTGAGAAAGCAGCCCTAAACTTGTTCATCACAGGCTGTCAGCTGCACCTCCCGTGTCAATCAAGATGCCATACAGAATGAATTATTCAGAATCAGCAGCCCAAGAAAAGTAGTTGTCAACATCCATTCACGTTTCATTTGTAACTACTAACCTTACCCTCCCAAACAAGGAAGATATGCCCTCTGAAATTCTCGCAGTCAGAAGTGTGATAAAACACTAAGAGCTGCATGAACTGAAAGTGATCACTGTGGGAGAGGGAAATGTCACCTATGTGCTCTCTCCACTGTCAGCTAGTTTGCACACCTCCAAGGCTGGGTATCCTGCAGGGCAGGCACAAGGAAAGATGATTCCTGATCCACCTTCTTTTGCCAACCCAGGGGATCATCTCATTAAAACTTAATCCAGGCTGCCTCAGATCCGTCTGAGGTGGGCTCTTCCATTGCTTGGTACAGTAGTTAAATGCGACCAAACACTGAAAGAATGAAAGAAAAGGTGCCAGAGCAAACATTTATTAATGAATAGTCCCTAAGCCCAACTGCTACACACTTGGAGGTTTGGACACTGGAATGGCTGAAAGCTTGACATGTTCCATTTACGGGGGCTTTTTGGTGATGATGTAAAGAACAAAGGATGTTGGGGTGATTCTGCCCGCAATGGTAACTCCGCAGCAGTCAAGCTGCTGTCAGAGCAACTCGGCAGGCAGAAACGTCCAGGCATCCAGCACAAGTGCAAGCAGTGGGGACAGAGGCACTGGGAGGTCAGGACACTATATGAGAAAGTGAAGAGAAGCTTTGGGTGAGCTCTTAGCTGGCATCAAAAGCTGCTGTCATTCAATATGCTTTGAAGCCCTTGGTGTTCACTTTTTAAAATTAGGAATGAGAAAAGCAATATTATTTTTACTTACTATTGCTTTGTTACATTTGCCATTTAAGTTGATTCATGGTAATCCTTTTACTACAGCCATCTGCCAATTTGCAGTAAATTACTTAGACATGCTGAGCCCCTCTGGTTGCACTAGAATGTTAATCTGAACCATCTAGGCCTGCTTTTCATCAGTCAGAGCAGTGTGTGCCCTTTCATTGTCACTGCTGAGTGCATTTCCCAAAACAGACTAAAATGAAGGACCTACTGTACCAGGCTTTCGTTTTGATGCAGCAAGAATGTTTTATTCTTCCATTCTCAGTGATTAAGCAAACCCTGGGATATGCTATTCTGACTTTTTAGCTCAGGTTAAATGTGTTTTTAGTTACAACTTACTGTGAGTTTCTGTAAATAAGCATCCTTTTGCTTTAGTTATTTTCTCCATGTCATTACAAAGCAAGATTGATTCCCAAAGCTTTGAAGACAAAAACGAATAGTGCTCTGGATATTTAAACTCATTTATTGTTCAGGCAGTTAATGAAAGTGCAGATCCACTCCTTAAGTTGCAGCTGTTCAGGACCTGCTGTGTCTTTGCCTTCTCCCTCATTTGGAGAGGCAGCTTCTGACTTAAATCCCTAGAGAAGTGGGAAAGATTTTTTTGTCATATTTTTGCCACCAGCAGTTGAAGACCAATTGGGAATTGCATGAACCTTCTAAAGAAAACAAAGGAGTTTTCTCATGTCAAAACATGGCCAAAACTTTGATGCTGATTAAGCAGATGTCTTCCACATGAAGGGGGTCTTCAGAGATGAAGTTTAAAGTGAAGACTGTCTTGTGCAGCACGCATGCCAAGAACAGGGCTAACATCTGGAGTTGAGCTGTGAGGGGCCAGCTTTGTTCTGTCAGCAAAATTATATTGAAATATATGTCTGTATTCCTGCAGAATCAGAAAGCAAGGACAGCTAGTATTCAATGATTAGGGCCTGCAGAGATTGAAGGGGAGATGCAAATCTTGTTTTAGCTTTCTGATTTAAACTGGTTTGGTATAGGGTAGTACAAAATAGACTGGCTTCATTTAATCCTCAATCAACACTGAAACTCCAGTGATAACTGAATAAATTCATCCTCTACTAAGTTCCCACTCAGCACAAAGGAAGGTTTTGGGCATTCCAAAGGAGAAAAGCAGCTCTGGCCCAACATGTAAGATAAACTGGATTCATTAGCTATGTTTCTGTGTGTGCATGTAATGATGAGTGATTCCTGTACCAAGCAGTATCCAGGGATGCTGTCTGAGACTGGAGGGTGGGATTAATCCTTAGCTGCCTTCCACCAGCTCTGGTCAGGAGGTTCTATTCACAAAAGCATTTCATTTCCTAATAAAGCAATTGCTAATCCCAAGCAAATCGAACTGAGTAGGCAAGAGTGCCCGAGAGGCTGAGCAGGAGGTGCTGCTCCACTTTATTTCATGGGAGGGATTATTGACATATCAAAGTTGTCTAAATGGCTTAACACACCCTAATGCCACACAAACCTCCTGCTACTTGGAACACTGTTAAGACCTACACAGATGCACATTATGGGATTTTCAGTGTTAGCGGGGGAATAAAAGGAAACAGCAAATGCTTTCCAGCTGGCATATTTAAATGCTCTTCATCTTCCCCTGGGACATGAGCAGGTTAACTTCAGCTGCTGACAGATCTCTCATCCAAATGTTGCTCCAGATAACATGAAGTTGTTACACTTACCCTGCAGTGAACCTAAACAGGGGAGCATTCTTAAAGTCGTATGTCTGTATGATTGCAATCGTAACTTATTTAAACATTTTAATTTTAAATACAGAAACAAGACACCAGGTTTGAACCCACAGCCTTAAACTAATTACACACTTTGATAAAGAAAGCCTCGCAAGTTCAGTACTGAGGGTGTTTGCACCTTAGAGACCAGCTGGTTTAGGTCATGCTATCTACATCCTGCTGCTTACGATAACAATAAGAAATCATCTGGCTGCTAGAGCAAAGTGCCAGATATAGACCATATGGCAAAGACACAACATATGATTAAGAATAATGTATACACAGAAAATTAATGTCCTACAATTGCCAGAGGCTCCCCACACACTGAAGAGGAAATAGAATGGACCCCCACAGCAATTCAGTCCCTTACATTATGTTCATTCCCACGTTTTAATAGCTGTCAAGCTCTAAGTTCAGCTGCGGTGTTGACATGCTGGTTACCCTGAGCATAGAGGAACAGCCAGTGCTTCCAGAACTGAGTCTTTACTCTTTAAGCTCATGAAATTCTTCTTCAGCAACAAAGTCAGGACCAGACACCTGTGTGGCATCTCAAAGCCCTGTGTCAGGGAAGAGGTCCTATATCATACCGCATTCACCAAACCTGCACAGCCTCAACCACTGATGGGGCTTCAGCACACACAGTGGAAACCTGACTGCAAAATTCACAGGGATTAAGAGCACTGGGAAGTGAAGCACACAAATATTAACTTGAGAAAAAGAAAACAAAACCAACTAGTTCTATTATTTATCAGCATTATTTTAAAAAGTTGTAAACCTTTAATCAGCATTTAAAATGGAACTTTCAGAAACCACAAAGGCTCCTGAGACAAATCATAGAATCATAGAATAGTTAGGGTTGGAAAGGACCTGAAGATCATCTAGTTCCAACCCCCCTGCCAGGGGCAGGGACACCTCACACTAAACCATGCCACCCAAGGCTATGTCCAATCCAGCCTTGAACACCGCCAGCGATGGAGCATTCACAACTTCCCTGGGCAACCCATTCCAGTGCCTCACCACCCTTACAGTAAAGAATTTCTTCCTCATATGCAATCTAAACTTCCCCTGTTTAAGTTTGAACCCGTTACCCCTTGTCCTCTCACTACAGTTCCTCTCTCTGAAATAAAAAATACAAGGCAGAAATACGATGGGGTTTACTGTTTAATCTATGAAAAAGAGGCATGTTATTTATTTTTTATTTTGCTCAGGAGTTTTTACCTTTCCACTTATAAAATACTGAAGATGAAAAATTTTTCAGCAGTCTAGGAGAAAGAAAGTTATAGCTTATTAAATATAGGGTTGATAAGTATGTTCCTGTAAGAAAATAAGAAGTGCCTTGAAAACAAATGCTAAATGACCAAATGTTTGTGCTGGGACACACCTATATCAGCAGCCACAAGAGAGCTGTGACCAGCATATGAGCTGTGAAGGCTGATCAGGCCCCAGAGCCATCCAGGTGAGGCCTCTCCAGAGGATCTATTAGCCAAAGATCAACTAAATGGTCTGACTTACATTCACAACTTCAGTCACAAGTCAGAGTCTACAAACTGTGTTATAAACCATCAGCTGTATATTTTCATAAACACATTGCACCATAAGAGATAGATAATACAGGGTGTTTTCAGCAGTATAATTTGGGGTATTCCAAACTCTGAGGCAGATGCCCATAATTAGCTGCAAAATGGCTTTGCTTCACGTAATTTATTAAAATAAATATGGACTAGCACAGATGAATGTCTTCTAACTCTGAACAGAAATTGTTCCCTAAGCTCTGTGCTTGCCTTGAAGAAACTGCAAGAAGACTCTCTGTTGCTATACATATACTTTCATGTGCCCAGTAGCATTCAGAATCAGAAAAAGTGACACTGTCAAGAGCACCACAACAGGAGCATGGCAGTCTTGTGTAGGCATGACAATTTTTAGGAAACCTCTGCCTTCATTTCACTGTCGTGCTCTCTTCTGTGAGCCAGTTTAGGCAAGAAGCTCTTCAACACACGAACATGCAATATCCATCAGTGCAGCTGGGATATCATCACGTTTGTGTAACAGACATCAGTGAAAACAGACAGTTCCTCCCAGAAAGCTGTTTGCTTCCACCTACAAAGAGACTGATGCATCACATCATATATCCTGATTGTATATGCAACTGCTGGTACAGATCTCCTCTTTCAGTGTTTTCCTAACGGAAGTTTTTCTAGGTATGATATTAACCTTTCCAGCTACTAAAAGGCAGAATCAAAATTTATCCTTACATAAAAATGAAAGGTCAGTGCTCTTTTGATCATTTGTCTAAACAGTAAATATTAATAAATTGATCTTGGCCTACAAAGATAAGACCTCTAATTACAAGAAATAGCACAACAAAATGCAACCCGCTTTTTATCAACCAGTTGTAGACTTTTCAGTAATGCTGTAAACTATGATCCATAAAGTGCCAAACCAAAGAGCTACTGTAACTAATTCAGGTGAGGCATTCACTAGAAAATGTATGGAAAAGAACCGAAAATAGGAAACATGAAAAACATTATTACTTTCAAACAGAACCTACTCACATATCATTAAAAAAAACAAACTCCAAGTGGACTGTAATCAAAGTGCATAGACAGAAACAGAAAAAGCAGCAACACAGAGACACTTTTATATCTAGCAGGGTAGCTAAGATTAGCTAGCTGAAAAGGAATGTACTCCTGGGGAAGGAGCAGCTTTTACAATTACCACTTTGTCATGCTCTTCACTAAATAATTCAGGAATGTGTAACACCATTTGTTTACTTTAAGATTAAATTAAAAAATAAATCCCCTGAGGCCAAAGCAATCACCCATGTAGCCCTATAGTTCCTTTTATAACTCCAGGGCATCAGATCTCATTAAAAACCATCACATATTTTTAAATGGTCCATCAAAGCTATTGTTTTATTAAGTCTGACTGATGACTCTATGGTAATAAGTGATGTGCTCCAAAGAATCTGGTGTCTGCACAAAGGAAGCAGGATGAAACATCTTCCTGGCTGTCTGGGTGAAGACAGTACCGGACATCCTGAGGAACAGTAGGGAATTCCCCTCACTGCAGTCACACAGGAGAGCAAATGACGTCATTAAGAGAGATGGAGATGTAGCCCTGAATGGCTCAGGGGCTTGAGGTGGAGGAAAGTGACTGGGGTGATGCTCCCAGTGCTTCACCCACTGCCAAGCACTAATGATAAGGAGAAAGGGCTGGAGCTACACTTCATTAGAGAGAGGTGGAAAGGCAGGGTAAACCAAGTTCCTAAGAGATTAGTGGACAAGCAGCTGGGGCTGGTATGGCTGGCAGTAATGGCAAGGGACAGCAACCCAGGCCACTGCTAGATTTGACATGACAAAAATGACAAAGCTGACAAGGGGAGGTGTCCAAGAGTCATCCTGTTGCTCCTGTGGTGTGGGGAGCAGTTCAGCATGAGTACAGCACTGTCCTGATGGCAGTGTCCCCACTTTGCCCAAGCGCTTGCCCACATCCTATGCTGGGTGCTCTGAGACACAGTTGACATGGCACTTTTTGCCTTTTGTGTGCCCTCTCAGCCTCACCATCAGCTGCTGCAGTGGGTGTGTGTCTCTCTGCACACCTCCCAGAGAAGAACATTAATGAAGGAGGTCTTGCTGCCATTTCTCCCCCAACTGCTCCTCATTTTCCACTGCCTCACACTCATGCAAAATGCAAATCTCAGCCTCTCTGCTTCCAGCAAGGCCTTCAGGCGAGAGCTGCCACACAGGCCAGGAGGTAATGGCCTGGCACGCACGCTGTGCCCAGGAGGACTCTGCCATGTTCCAACAACATCTGGCCCCTGTGGAGAACACACTGGATGCTGCCACCATGATTAGGTCCATCAGCTTTGACAATGCTACTTTGAGAGGGACAGATACTTGTCAAAGATTAAAATTTCATTCTATACAACACAGGTTAAAACTTTCTAAGTTTAAGTATATCTTTGTTTAAAGGGGCATTGTGGAATCACTAATTGAGCAACTGTTTGTGGTATTGAAGCCTTAAGGAGGAGACTTCTGAAGTTCAAAGATTTTCCTCTGTGTCTTGGTCTGTGCAGATCGAGCCTGTCAGAACTGAATCCCACAAGGCCTTCTCCACTGCTCTACATCCAAAAAGACAGACGGCTATTCTGCATTGCTTCTAAAGCGACCTCAGTAATCTCATTTGCACAATGCTCTGTTGCTTGCCTGCCCAGCTCCCTGTTAGAGCTCCAAAACTTTTGAATCCTCCACCACAAGGCTACAGGAAAGCATGCAAATATGAAAACGGTCACCCATCCTTATTGAAATAGGCTAGAACAGAAGTGCGTACCCTGAAGTCATGTGCCATTAAATACTGTTAATAACAGAATGGCACATGACATCAATCTTTATGCAGTGTCTAGTACTATTTCTTTGAAAACCAAGAATTAAATGGTGTCCTGGGTTCAGCAGTAGTGGTCATTTTTCTCCTTTTTAGTAGCTGGCGCAGTGCTGCGTTTTTGACTTTCAGCCTGGGAACAGCGCTGATAACACCAATGTTTTTAGTTGCTGCTCAGTAATGTTTAGTCTGACCAAGGACTTTCTGAGCCTCATGCTCTGCCAGGGAGGAGGGGAAGCCAGGAGGAAGCAGAGACAGGACACCTGACCCAAACTAGCCAAAGAGGTATTCCATACCCCAGCACGTCATGCCCACTGTATAAACTGGGGGCAGTTACCCGGAAGGGCAAGATGGCTGCTTGGGTCGGGCTGGGTATCTAGTCGGCAGTGGTGAGCAGTTGTATTCTATTCCCTTGTTATTTCCCTTGTCATTATTATTATTGGTGGTAGCAGTAGTGTTTTGTGTTACGCCTTAGTTACTGGACTGTTCGTATGTCAACTTGTGGGAGTTACATTCTTTCCATTCTCCTCCCCATCCCTCCAGGAGCTGGTGGAGGAAGAAAGGGGTGGTGGGGGGAGTGAGTGAGTGGCTGCATGGTTCTGAGTTACCGGCTGGGCTTAAACCACAACAAATGAGAACAGTAAAAGATGATAAAAATAATTAGCTTTACAATATGTAAGTAACTACAGTAAAGCCTACGTGCTGTCATCAGTATGAAAAAGTACTCTGTCTTCACATACCGAGTATGAGCCAAGCAATAGGAAATTCAGATTGTGGGGTTCCATTTTGCCAAGAGAAACCCAGAAACACAAGATGCGCAGAAGTGTTTGCCATGTACAGTCTCTGCTAGTATAAGACCATGTGGGCTCTTCGTCTGTGCTCTCTCCCAATGGAATAGTGATTATGAGACTGCATAAAGCTGAAACTCAGATGTAGCACTTTATTTCTTGCAGAAATGCAGAGCAACAAGAAAGTGGAGCAGCGAGACACTGGCTGCACTTTGGGTCTTTATAACTTCAAGGGGTATTGAGGTCCAATTTACAGAAGGGCAATAAATCAATCACAGATGACTCTACCTGTTATGCTAACTGTGGAGATTTGATAAGACCAAGATGAGTGTTAACAAGGAAGTATAATGTGACCCTGTTGTAGAAAAGGTGCCGTAGCTGTAGGCCCCCCTGCAAAAAAAAAGGGCAAGGAGACGGTTCTTTCAGAACAGGAAAGGGAAAAGAAAAAACTGTATTTGTCATCAAGTAAACATTAATCTTACACTCAAACTGCCAATTAAATATTTTTAAATGACTCTTCAGTGGGGATTCAATGTCCATGGGGAATAAGCAGTGGGATTTGTAGACTGCAGAGTGACATGGCCATAGTCTGTCCCAGGGGCTAGTAGCAGAGAGTCATTTCACAGCTGTGCAGCAATCTATTTGAAGTATTCATGACTGCAGATGATGGATCGGGTTTAAAGTGAATGAACAAACAGGCCCATACAGGGAGGTGTGATGCACCGCATAAGATGGGAGGGCTCCTGGGAGGGTGTTTAAATGTAACATTATGATGAAAGGCACTACAGCAACTCTACTCCTGGATATTTTTATTACAGTGCGTTTGGACAGAACTTCATGCTACCCATTTGATAATTGATACATGAGGCTTTAGGACAACAATATCTGGAATAATGATTGATATCATGTTGGTAACCAAACAGAAGCAAATGAGAAGCCCACTGTATCTCCAGAAGACTTCACTGTTTGACTTCATTTCAACACATATAAAATTATGTATCCAGGAAACAAAGATTTTGCAAGTAGCTCATTTTAACAGAGAAACAGACAACTGCTATTAAATGTACTCTTTATTAGATGTCTTCTTCAGTGCTCAGTGAAATCAAAGACACAATTCCTACTGACCTCAGCAGACAAGATCATGCTCTCACAGCCCAATCCAAAAACAATGAAAGCCAACAGATGTTCATAGATTCCATCAGACTTTAGATCAAGTCAGGATCTCAGCCATTAACCATTGCATATAGTGGAATTTTGTCATCAAAATGGAAATGAAATCTGTTTTCCCCCAAATCATCAGGGGAAATTCACAGCGTAACTGATGAAAAGTCAAGATTAAGTCAGAAGAAGTATGTTGCCTTTCATCAAGCAAGAATGGTATCTTGGAAACCAAAGCTCTAACAAGAAACATCCATAATCAAAGCACTTGAAAAGAAACTTGATACTAATTATGTGCTAAAGAAAAAAAGCAATAAGGACTAAACCCCTCCTGTCTATGCACTTGCTGACTCATATAAAAAGCAAGGGTAAGGTGCTACAGTATTATTTACTGCGTGCTTAACTGCAGCGTACAGAGTCATCACCTAAATAAACATCTTCTAAGCAAAAGACTATCTTTGCACTTGACTGCTCTGTTGGAGAAGCAGCTGAATAGTTAATACCAGAACCAAAGGTACTATGGTGTTAAAGGAACTTCAATAGGAATAATGAAAAGCTAGGGAATTATCAGAAAAATTGAGCTAACCTGAGCACTTTACATTTTCTTATATCTGAAATCATATTTTATCAAATAATAATTTGGTCAACAAAAATATTACAAACCGCAATTTATCCTACAGCTTTACATAAAGACCAGTATAATGTAATATGGATTCTATGTCTCACTTAATCCCAAAAGGATTCACAAACCTGTAGCATTTGTAGCATATGAACCTTGACAACACTCTTGTGTTCGCATCTGCCCGCCCAAAACTCTCGTGTCATTGCTCTTCAGCCAACTGGAGCAGCAAATCCTGGCAATCTTAAAAGGAACTAGTGCAGAAAACAAATTTCTCACCAAAATTATTTGATATCTACACCAAAAGATTATACTATAAACTCTTTGCTGCTCTTTAACTGCCATGTAGTTAAACATCTTGTCAACGTGCTGTCAAATATAGGATAGGACTGTAAAAGGTAAACCCCACATTACCATCACCAATGGTGCTAGGCTCAGGCCCCTCCTCATTTTGTGCTATTTATATTCTAACTGAGTCAAAACTCGTGAGCAGATCTCCCACATTTAAAAGCCCACATTCTCATCTATGGCCACAGGACACAGCTCCCCATAACAAGATACCCTTCATCTCTTCTTCACATGAGGATGCATTGACAAAGCCACCAAAGAACTAACAAAAGTGTTGCTGAAGCTGCTGTCTGACCAGTACAGACTAGGAGATAGAAGATAGAAGATAATGAGGAAGTGCATTAAGAGGAGGAACTCAACTAGATTAATTTCTTCATAAAACTGATTGACTTGGACAGCACATTTCACTAACATTTATGCTGCAGTGAAACCTAATTATGATTTCATTGAGTGACAGGATGACACAAAACATACAACCAAATTTTGAAAGGGCAAATTAGCTCCTGTAATTGCTTGATAATTGCTTTTCAATGTTACTTGAGCAGTTCAATATATACCCAATCAAAGGAAAATCTGAAATTTGGTCAATAAACACCATTCAAAGGACCTTCTTTCACCTCACCTCATTGTTTCCACTGTTTGCAAGTGATAATAACCTGGAGCTGTAGATGGCTCATTTGGATAGTCCCCCTGGGAACTTGGCCTGTGTTTGCCTGCCATGGAACAGTCACCTGTCTTTGATGCCCCAGGGCAGCATTCTAATGAATTCCACACTACCAAAGCTTTTACTCCACTAATGCTTGGTGTATTTGGCTCTGTCATTGATTAAGGGATTAAAGGCACAACTTTGTCAATCTGTAGGCTGGCAAAAGGGACTCCTGTTTCTTAGGGCTGACACTATTTTCTACTGAGTGGCTCAAAAGAGAATGTGAACGAGCGGAAAACATTCAGACATATGTGTCACCTTACTGTTTTGATTTCAGCTGTAACAAAAGCACTTATGAATATAACAGAGGGATGAAGAGAAACATAAATGTTGGCAGGACTAAATAATCTCTGAGGGCACAAAACAGCACAGTTCTCACATTGCACCAGATGAAAGCATGGCTGTGGAAAGCAGCTTTTTACTACACCTCTTGTCCTACACATATTAAATGCAGTCAGTATCATCATCAAAGAGAAGAAGAGAGAGAACAGCAGTACAAAACTATATGAACTTTTTGTTACTGACTGAGCTAACAGAATACAGCAGTTTTCCTTTACACTAGCTGACAAAGAAAATATTCTCTTACAGATAAACTTCTGGCTTCACGGATACAACATGCAGGATTACGATATAAAGCAGCATCCAGATTTAATGCAAAATGAGAATTGATTAAAGAGAACTACAGAATAATTGATCAGGTTAACGTCTACAAGGGCAATTTATGTCAGACCTCAGATGTCACTGACAGACTCCCTGCTGCAGCTGAGACAAAACAAAGCTGGCAGAAAGATGCTTTAAGGAGGCAACAGTGGCTGGGGACCCACCTTGTGCCCCACTCCCCACCTCCTACCCTCTCCATGTGGGGCACAGGCTGGTCATAGAGGAGCCGGGAGGGCTGGGCAGGGGCGTGTAGAAGGAAGCAGGGAGCTTTTGCCTGCTGTCCAGATGGGGCAGCCCTCCTGTGGGCTCAGCAATACTGTTTCCTGGATGCTCTCTCCAGCTCCAGCATTGCAGAATCCATGCTAACACATCCCAGGATATTATAGTTCCACCCCCACCTGCAAAGTCCTGCTACATTTACGTGTTTGGATGAGTATTCAAATATTGTTCCAAAAAATGGTCAATATTGGTTTCTTTGGTTTACATTTAAAAAGTAAAACATTATGAAATGCATGTGAATTTAGCACCTAGCATTAGAACAGTATGTATTCAATGGTGTTTGAAAAACTGTCCCTATCTCAAGTTCAGAACAAAATCTGAAACCAACGGGGTCTGGGATCAGCAAGAGCACTGGCCAGGAGTAGCTGATTTGTAAAATGCAATTCTTGACAAACCTTAGCCTGTGAATCTGCTTACATTAGAAGAATTACTTTAGTACTTCTTCAAGTATCACATCAAGTACTCCCATCTTTTCAAGTCAAAGTCATGCACATCTTGTTGAATAAATCCTTATGCATCATGAGCTGAATTCATAATAAATATTCCAAACACTGCATTCTGGGGAAGCATTTGTTTTGTTTCTTACAAACCTACCTTCTGAAAGGCTTGCTCCTCTGCCAGAAACCTGCAATTTTCCATGGTGACAGCTATGTGGACTGGAGCAAGGTCACAGCCCGCAGCCTGCAAGGTCAGCTCACGCTCCTGGCTCCCTGACCAGCTAGCCCAGTGGCCAGGATGTCAGCTGGCCTCTGACTTTGGAAGAGTCTGAGCTCTGAGCTTTAGGAAACCCTTGGATATTGACTGAAGACTGTGAGGGAAACAACCAGGAAATCTCTTGTCTCTTTTCAGGGCTGCTGCCTCTCCATGGCACTAAGGGCAGTGAAGCTACTGCATGCCACCTGAAAGTACCCTTTGGCTTCACCCTTCACTAGCAGTAAAACATGCTTTCAAGTATTTTCTGTTACAGGATGTACTAATAAAACATTGAAGTATGTGGACACCTGTTGCAAAACTCTTCTCTTGGAATAGATCTGTCTCAAGCTGCTCATGGTTTAAAGAAAGAAAACCGTATTAGCTTACAAGGAATTCCTGTGACGTGTCTGCACTTAGGGTTTGTCTGAGTTAACTGGTAGCACCAGCCAACACTCCTACAAAATGGGAGCTGTACCATTGCACTTCCCCCGGGTTCAGGCAGAGTAATCCCCCCGTGCGGTTTGCCCTGCCTCTGTCTGTGCTACACACACAGCCCCACAGGGCACCAGTCGCTGTAACAGCAAAAGGTAATGCTGCCCAGATCCATACAGGTTTCCTTTTAAGTATTCATGCACTGTCTTCCCATCCTTCTTCTCATAAATCATCAATGTTAATGCATTTATGCAAAGAAAATAAATATTCTGGGACCATCAGATAATGACAGAAGTACCCAGCTATTGGAAAGGTATCTTGGAACCAATGGAGCTAATGTGCATTTCAAATAAAGCAGTAATAAAAAAAAATCCTTCCCAATTTGCAGTATCCTGTCACTCAGTGTTCCACTCATTCCTTCACCTTAGCCTGCTTGGTCTGTGAGTTGTCTTCCAAACTCCAGTAAGCTAGTTCCAAGAATGGGATTTTCTGAGAAACTATTGGAATAGACAGGAAAACTGTTTCCTGTGGCTGAATTCCACTCTTCTTTGACTAAAGCTTGTACAATTGCCAATAATAAGGGAAAGCAAAGCTCCTGTGGCTTTGCTTTCCCACCCATGTCTCACTGCTGTAATTTGAATGCAACTTTCCAGCAACACTGAAGAATACATGGCAGAAACTTTATCTGTTTGCCTTTGAAGCAGTGCACAACCAGGTAAACATAGAGAAATATGCATATATTTTAAATACACACATGTAAATATAAATATATGCAATATAATTTTAATTTAACCTCATATAATATAGTATATTTAATAAATCAAACAGTATTATATCAGCAGTTACATATTATAACAATGTTTAATAATGTATTTTAAAGATACATATTTAATATGCATTAGATTGTTGTTTGGATGAAAACAATATCAAGTTCATAGAGTCTACTAAAAAGAAAAATATAAAATACCATAATCCTGCAACATCTGTTTCATTTGCTTTGCAAAAGGAAAAACCCTTTTCATAAAGAATGTGGTTCAGACTCCTCTGCGAATCTCACTACACCTTCTACCACCAAAGCATTGGTCAAGGCTATTAGAAATGTTTAAGTTTTCTTTTTGGGTATTTTTGACCTGGGAAAACAAAATTTTCAGTTGAAGAGATCTTTCTAGATCAATCTGAAATTTTGAGTTACAAACTTCCAAGTACCAATCTATCTTTATCCTTGAAGTTGACCTCATCATTATCATGGATTACTGGTGTTTAATATGCAAGCTTCCTAAGTTTTGAAAGTCATTGAGGAATAGCATGCAAATGATAAGATAGGATAGAATAAAATACTATTTTAGTCCTTCACATATGCAAGCCAATGGAAGACGAAATAGAATATTCTGCATTATGAAAGGATGAAATCAAATGTAAATAGACTTTACTAGATTTAAAAAAAAATGGCAAAAAATTCATTTTAATAAAAATCTTTATAATTTATTAAAGGCAATGTTTGGAAGCCTATGTTTAAATACTGCTTCGCTCTGCTGTCTTGTAGGAGCTTCCACTGCTTTATGGAGTATCCACTTAAGAACTGAATTAGCTTAGTTCTGTATCCAGCAGAATGTAAATTTCCATGCTTTCATGTCAGTGAGATCAGGCATTTCAGAGAACTACTGCTCTCAAACCAAAGCAGAAGAGGATGATATTGTAGTTACTCCAGGCTGCTTATCAGTGTGCTCCTGCTACCTGTTAAGAAGTCAGATTTGCTCAGAAAAGCTTCATGTGGTAATGTATGTGCAATGACATAGGGAAATAAAGGGGAGATTCCTGCTGTGGTTTGGGTTTGATCGAAGAGAACACAAACCCTGCGGGAGAGCTTAGCTTCGCTGCCTTCCTGTGCTTCTCTGGCAGTCAGCGTGTGCAGGGGCTTTAAAAGGGATTTACAGGGGACTAGCAAATAATGTTCCAAATTTTGATTTATATTGCCATTATGTTAAAAGACTCTGGAAACATAGCAAAGATAGCAA
This sequence comes from Ara ararauna, assembly GCA_028858755.1. Lineage (NCBI taxonomy): Eukaryota > Metazoa > Chordata > Aves > Psittaciformes > Psittacidae > Ara > Ara ararauna. Next base: position 25,883,996 of record CM054382.1, on the reverse strand, counting down.
CATATTTTGTTTTTTCATTCCACTTATTGATTTACAAGTACTGAAATATGCAGTTCAGCTCAGACCTCATCTTTCTCAGAAAAAGCATTTCATATATAGGGTTCATGGTAAAAACACTGATATTTTAAGAAATGTGCTGTTCTGAGTCCCTGTTACAGACTGCGATTATATCAATAGTAAAAAGCCTTCATCTAGAATCAATGTGTAATTTTCTTATTGCTTCGAAAGGAACAAAAAAATTCAAAGAGAACAGAATGGATGTTAGATTATAAAGGCATGCTATCTACAATACTATAAAAATTTTGGAGGAATACAAACTAACCTCATCTTGTGGTGGACAAAGAGAATGACTGTGGATGTAGATGCCTACCTTCCAAAGGGATCAATGACTTTAAAGGCTTCAGTTAAGGCCCAAAGCAAAGATCTTAACACACCTGACTTGGCATACATCTATAAAGAACTGCTTTAAAAAGCACAGGGCAATATCAGAAGTGACGTCCTTTGAGGTTGAATGTGTGATTCTTATTAATGTTGTTATAAGAATAAATTAATTTCAGGCAGAGTTAGACAATGGCTGGAAAGGAGGACTCTGTGTGCCAAGACAGAGGTGGAGCTCAGCAGCCCTCCCTCTTCCCCTAGGTAACTATCTCTGTCTGGGAGTGCATTCTTTCAAAATCTGAAAATGAAGATCATGCAGGTTCACGCAACGATTTCTGGCCTCTGAACTGAGACTGTTTTCCCTAATCCACAGATTCTCTTCCACCAAAGACTTTTTTTTCTCTTGTCTGGCAGATGTTGAACAGATGCTTTTGATTATAAACAGATGGGGAAGATTTTTCAATTACTAATTATTCAAAGTGACAAAAAGGCTTGTTGCATAACTTAGAGACAATATGAAATAATACTTATGTACATTCAGAAAAGAACACTGAAACATTATTATTAATATGGATATTAAACTTATCACTTTATTTATCATGTTTGAAATTTTGTAATACTCTAATCTAATGGAAGTGAAGTACTGCACGGGATTATGATACTCCCCACTGCAGCACTGCTCCAGTGTCAGCTGGGAACAGAAATTACTCTTGGCTCTTCCACAAACTCCTGGCAGTACTCAGAAGTCAGAGGGCTTTGGTTTAGAAGCAGAACTGCTAAACACTAGGACAGTATGTACTGACTAAATCTGCAGTTCCTAAGTACAAGCTGAATTTCTCACATCCCAATATCCAACATTAGTGGTTCTGAGGAGAACAAAACCCTCACTTATCATGAAGACAACATATTGCTCTTATCCTTTCATGGCAAGCAATGTAAAGTAGCAGGCAGTGTGCCATATCTGCCCCCTAAACTGGAGGAGGACAGAGGTGCCAACCCCAAATGGAGCACCCACCATTCTGATCTGGGAAGCCAGGTTCTTGGAGGAGGGCAGCACAGCCCATGAATTTTCAGCACCACTGCCTACAATAATTAATATGAATTACATGAAAAAAAAAAAGAAAAATTAAACGCACTGGCTTGAGTATGAAGAGAGAAAGACAGAGGAGAAAAGATCACAAAACAATTAGAAAATGTCATCAACAGGAACTTGCCAGTATCTCGGCAAGCACACCCAATCTACTTGCAAGGTATTACTGAATCACAGAGAAGCGAGTGAACATTTTAAATCTCATGATCATTTGGTCTAACATTAAACAAAGCCTTTGTTTGTTCATTAACCTTGGTGACAGAATGGAGGAAGAAAAGGTAATGTAACAAAAGCACCCACAGGGCCCAAATGGAACTGCTCCAGCCACTGCAGCTCCTCTGTGCCAGTTCTGTAGCAGAGTAAACAAGCTGGGAACTGGACTAGAAAGAGTGATACAGAAGAGCAGAGGGGAGCTGCTGTGAGAGCACTCACCTACAGAATCAACTGCCCATAACTGAGAATGTCCTTCAGACTGTGATGCTGTTCAAGGGGAAGTTTTCCTTTGGCACTCTGTTTAAACAAATGTGGTGCAGCAGGCTTTTTTCTAATAGCAGAAGTACTTTCATTTTAACTACACAATCCCCATACAGCTCAGGGATTTTATAAAGCTTATCTTACACACTGCCTTTTTCAAGCTTCTCTGAAAAAAATCTTCCATTTTACAAAATAACACTCTGACCTTGATAACACTTTGAGAAGGATGAAGAACCAAAACTTGTTCAGAAGCTAAATCAATAATTTTACTTTCACTATTGCCATAATTGTCTCTGTTGCTGTCTGAAGTATTCTGAAGAGGAAAAAAGAGATGACACATTTCCCTGTAACCTCTTCGCTCCTGTTAACATAATTCAAACATTTTAGTACTGTTGAAGCCTGTAAGATTTTACAGGCATTGAAAATTCAGTGTATGCTCCCTCCCCCCAGTCACTAGTGGGAGCAAACTTACAAAAGCTTCATGTAACAGCAAAGGAAAATCATAGAAAGAGACTAATCGCTTAGTTCCCAACCATTTTGTCAATGCCTCCGGCAACTCCAATTGTTTGATTTGCAGCAGATTTCTTTTTCAAGTATTAAAACAGGAACAGATTTTCCTCTTGATTCCTGTTTGATTGCAGAGGGAATTCATGTGAAAGGATATTCCTGGATATTCAAATAAGCTGTTAGAAATGATGTCTCATGAAGTGTTTAGAAAACATACGAACAATGTGCATTCTTTGGAAGTCTTTGTCAGGGCAGATGCAACAATAGACCTTAGGAAACATGAGCAGATGTTATTCTGCACACTCCTCATTTCAGAGTCTTTAGAAATTCATGAGGTCTTTTGTAGGTTTTATGAATCTTCTAATAACAGTGCAGCTGTTCAATTCAGAACTGCAAAGATGTCCTCAGACATCTACTTGAATCTGCTAATGGCAAAGGCAGTGCTGGAATGGCCATGTTTTACAGGTTTGCAAGGTATTATCTGCAAAGGCCAACCAGGTGGTGTTTGTGAATGCTGTGTTTGTCTCTCCTTCCATGAGCTGGATAACTGCCATGCTATGGCTATCAACCCTTCAGTAATTCAAAGTGTTGCTTTGCCTCCATCCCTCTCAAATACACATCTGAGACAGTTCAACTTTCTTCAAAAATTCCCACTTTCTACAAAGGCAGCACTTTGATTATTTTCTGATTTTATGAAAAGAATCACTTAAGCTATCAACAGTAGCACAGAAACTCAGTTACTGCAACAAACCAGTGCATTCTCATTACATTCTGGTCAGGCAAGATACAAATCACATTGCAGATGGTTTTACTGGAAAATGTGTATTTGCTCAACAACAACTACGCTATGCTGAACTTGATTTCTAAGAGTCAAGCTGTTTTACACTAACCCTCTTCTGACAGAGCTGAAATCCCTTCTGGATTGCGAATGTCCACATGGAATGGCTAGATCTTTGCTCATTCTCCATTTGTGGTGGCTCCCTTTGCATTTATTGTAAATTCACTGATAGCTTAATTTAGCTCTTTATTCTTCTGCTAATTTTGAAAAATGTTGCTTATTCTTACCCTTGTAGTAACTGATATAGTAATTGATGGTCCACAGAAAAAAAAGATGTTTTAAATATCATGCTTAGCTACTCTCCAAAAGGTAGGACAGTGCATCAGAAGCTTTCATTCTTACTCTAATGTCTGAGAAATATACTTCAATTACCTTTAGTGTTCCCTGAACATGGCATATCACCTCTCTAAATGCAAAGCATCAGAGTGGTAATTCATCAAATATGGTAACCACTCAGAAGAATTCCTTCTGTACATGGTAATATGAGTTTAACAACAACATTTATTTTACCAATAGTATTGACAGTCTGCATTCAATATATTCATCCCTCAAGTTACAACTAATCTGCTTTATGTAAAGTATTAGCAACAGTAATGTACAAATACTAGTAAGTTTTAACTGAATTTGATATTCCTAAGCACAGATGAGAGACATGAAAGAAAGCACATAATTCAGTTAGGAAGAGTTGCTTAAAAAAACTAAAAAATGCTGTGAGGTGAAGCAGAGTTGAAAGCACAGAGACAATTAGTTCTTCAGATAATAAAAATGTGGACGATCAGAATTTCATAAAGGAAACACTTTTACATCAGCCTGTAATTTAGAAACTCACTGCCAAAGGAAGTCACCAAGCCAAGAATAGACAGACCTGAAAGATGAGACTTAAAATGTTTGCTTAACTACCAGTATCTTGTTACCCTTCTTAACAAAAACTAACTTAGGAAATAGCAACCCACTATTTAATGGTTTAATAATTTTTCTAAATCAACAGTTCCTAAACTGTAGCCAGCTGGCTCTTCTCAGTCAATGGAGCTGTGGTAGCTGCTCTGCACCTAGTTTAAGTACCATCATTACACAAAACATTGTATGAACTTATCAGGTTCATGTGGCTGTGCTGTTGGTTCACCAAGTGTTGCACCATTAGTCCAAAAACTTATAGCCACTGGTTCACAAATAAGATAAGGCAGCACGCAGTCCTCAAGCTGCCTCCCAAGTGCTTCTGCCTCTTACACACTTGGGGCCAGCCAGCACAAGTCACAGCTATGGGAGAGGATGGCTGGCATAGCCCATTATCGGCTTACGTTGTCCTTTGCAGACACGCATCGGTATATGCAGTGCATAAAGCTTGGGCACGCATATGAAGTGGAGACAGTGCAATATGAGAAGTTATCCTGCTTCTGTAATTTGGCTCCAAATACATCCAATGCAATGAGAGAAAATTCAACCAGCTCTGTACATGTGCTATTCTAAGTGAAGCATGCTTAGGGACATGGTTTACTGGTGATCTTTACAATGCCCGGTTAATGGTTGGATGTGATGATCTTAAAGGTCTTTTCCAACCTACACTATTCTATGATTCACTACAGACATACAACATAATTCAGACACAGGAGGCTCGGCATCTGCTTTGCAGATACTATGATAAAAGAAATTTAGGTTTTCCACAAGAAACAACCCCTCCCCCCTAAAAAAAATTAGCAATTAAAGCCATTAGAAAGCTACAAAGATTCTATGGCTTTAAGAAAAACACTTCTTTTACTTTTCCTGTAAGCCTGGAAGTTTAGACAATAAATACAAAGATGTCGCTATACTTACACAATATTCATCCTTACTAATGAATGAAGTACTCTTTAAAGTTAGTAAGTCTGTGTTGTTTTATTGCAAAATCAAAAAAAATTAACCAAATAAGTCACTAAGAAACTCCTATGTGTCCCCTGTCAGAGTCTTCCTGTGTCTGTGGCTAAGAGGAAATGCTCATGGATTGCTCAGCCCATGTCAGGGCTGGAAGGATGCAGTGATTTACACCTTGTTTGCTCAGGCTTAACCTAGGGAACTTGACATTTCCATACGCTTATACTGTGTGGCAAAAATGTCAATCATGGCAAAATTCTATGAAGTTTGTAGGGTTTACATTAGTTAAGGCTTAATTTTTGCCACAAAAGACAAATGACAGTGTTTCACTTTACATAAGAGAAGAATCAGCACTGTAATTATTGGTCTATGGCAGCACTGAAGTATGCAGAAAGCATCAGACTTGGGATTGTGTTAACTCCTCCAAGGTTATCTCAATTCAACACAGACCTTAAGGATAAAAACTCTCACAAAACAATTAAATAGCAGTTGAGCAGATCCTGACAGAACCTTAATGTACAGACCAACACGCTTGAGTGTCAGTAAATGAGAAATCTCATTATGTCTTTCCCTAGCAACCTTCCTTTTTCTTGTATTAAAATAACAGGACAGAGGAGTGTATTTTTGCAATGGTTCCTGTGCTTACTGGAGAAGAAAGCTTGGAAAGCCTGCTGATTAAAAATAGAAGAAAGGAGCAGAAAGACAGAAAAAGAGAACAAGCTAGGACACCAGCCAGGTGCTGACAAAAGAGCTTAACTGAGTTTGGGGGCTATGAGAGGGCAGAGTCCCATTCTTCCTGCTTCCGAGCTAGTCAAAGGTGATTTCCACCCAGTTACACTGCACTGACACTCTCCTGTCTTGCTGTCCCATGGGTAGGTCATTTTTGTTGTAGTGCTTTCTCAATTAAATATAAAAAAAGGAAGTATGCCCTGCAGGCAGGTCACTTATTTCAGGTCACAACTACCTTTACGTCAGATAGGTTGCAGCACGCTGCTTTTGTATAGAACAAAGCTAAATAGCAAAAGATCTCACTGAAGAGCTTATTAAAGAGAGCAGTGTCCCAAACACTTCAGCTACACTGATCAATAGGAAATGCATTTACATGACTGAAAGGAAATCTGACAATTGATACCTTTTATTTTCCTAGACCCCCTACCCAGAAGAGCAAGTTCCCAGATGCATGCTGGATTGCATTAGTGGTGCTGATGTCTAGAAGGGAACGGGCTGACACGCTACTATTTGTGGTCCCCTGAATCCTGATGGAGGCCAGCTGAAATGGTAGCTATTCTGATTAACATTCATTTCATGATTACAGAATAAGAGGAAACATCATTTCTTTCTCCTCTAAAGACAATGCCTGCTCGTTAGAGTTTTTGATGTCCATATGCTTTCAGAACTCAGGCTGCATCACTGCATGTGGAATTGCTGATAACAGCTTTTATATCTATAATTATTTGAAGATGCTTAGGCTAATAATTAGTTTGAAGAGACTGCCAGAGATCGTGTCACTGAGGTGGGAGATGAACAGCAGAGCTGCCTCACGGCAGGTCCCACGTAGAGACTAGGAATTTGAGGAAGAACATTGAAGGCCAGGCTGGATGTAGGTCTGGGCAATGAGATCTAGTTCAGGATGTCCCTGATCATTGCAAGCGGGTTGGACTAGATGACCTCTGAAGGTCCCTTCCAACCCAAACTATTCTATGATACAGCATATACTAATGCTTACAAACAGCTAAACTCCGTGGCATTCAAACATGGCTCAAGAGTGCAGTGTGTGACCAAGCCTCTGCTCATCTCTTTTGGGATGCATGCACGTACACAACCAGCAGACTGCAGGAAGCACCAGTCCTCAGGCAGGCTCAGCCCTGGGCTGAGGCAGGAAGAGTACTCCAACAGGACACCTCTCAGGGCAGCACCCCTCTCCTCTGGGTTGCTTACTGATGTTTCTTTCACTCCTTCTTGTGTGAGGAAAATAGATGAATTTTTCATGCCTGATATTAGTACCTGTATACCGTAGTACTGTAGTGAACTGGATGACACCTAAGATTTTTCTCAACTGTTCACACAGCATTTGTGTTTTTAACTGATGCTCATGTGTCCGCTGTGCAAATACCAAGAAAGTACATACTCCTGTGAAAGTTAAAAAAGTTTGCCTCATAAGATGGCATGCTGAAAGACAAGTTAAAATACTGTCTTGGCCAACAATGTTTGAATTAGGCTATGTCAATATATAAAAAAACCCAACAAAACCTAAACTTAGTTGATAATCAAATGCAAAGCCATAAAAGCAGTGAGAAAACTTAGAAAGCTTTTTCAATATGGCTTTAGAGGAAATAATATTGCCCTTGAGGATGAACAATGGCACAGCTACTACTGGAGCATTTGTTGGTTGGTGTTAATCTTTTTCAGTGAAGGAAAAAGATGGCCTTTTGATTTGTTATTTGTTATGATTATTACTGGCCTCGCATACATAACAATTAGTTTCTACAGCTCCACACATTTTATGTGAATAAGACCATTCACATAAACAAATATCTGTTTATTCCCACTTCTTCCATTTGTTTTACTTACAGCTAAACAAATAACATTTAAAAATACCTGTAGGAATATTTTTTAAGCTAATAAATGTTTTCTAAACTGCTTTCTTATTTGGGCTGTACAGGGACACTGCTAACTATCTGTGCTGACCACAAGGACGACAAAAAGAAATTCTGCAAGGCACAGAAAATGAGAAGGAGGGAGATAATGTGAAGAGATAAGTAATGGTTTCCAGTGCTCAGAAATTTTTAACAGCTTTTATGCACTCATGTCCCTCTTTCCTGTATGTGCCATCAGCACCCAGCACTTTGCAGCAGTTGGAGGGGATATATATAGGTGAGCTTTCTTTTAAATTCTAGATGTGATGGAATGCTTCCAGAGCTCAGTATGAACAGAGATGCAGTTTCAGGTATGTCCCCCCCAGATTCCTCGCTATGATGCAGTCCTGAAAGGTGCAGCTCAGACTTGGGTTCCCAGCTCTGATAGTAGCTCCCAGGCTGTGTTCAGGAGAGAAGGGCTCAGGGCCAGAAGCTTGGGAAGGTCACAGCAAACTCACCTGCTTTCTGCTGGAAAACTCAGCAGCAAGCACTGTGCCACAGTGCTGCTGAATCTCCCATTGACCAAATACATGAAAAAATTCATGTTACACGCAATTCCATTTCCAATCTCACCACTACCTTCATCCAATTCAGAAAAGATCAAGCCTATAGAAAGATGTGTTCCAGTTTTCTAAGCAACATGAAAATCAGACATGATTCATTCGGTGGGCATGATTTAACATGAATAGTGGTTGCAGCAAGCAGCCTCATCAGCATTGTAGTTTCATTTGCTCTTACAAACTGAAGGTACATCTCCTAAGCCCTCCACTAACAGTAATGACACACACAACAGTCTAACCCCAAAAATTTTTTATAACTTTGAAATTATTAGAGAAGACATACTAAAGACCTCCCTAAACTTCAGGTTAACCTGGAAAGCTTATATGGAGAGTCAGAAGTAAATTCTTAACCCTTTTTAGATTGTGAGGCTTTTACCATCAAATAGAAAAGACACTGACTTTAATGCAGCCAGGATCTCATTCCTGTAAATTACACCTTGGCACTCTGACTACAATAAATCCAGCCTGAATGAATAAAGCCTCCAGCAGCCTGAAGCTGTCAGCTGCCGTATCAGCAGGTAGTCAACCTGATAGTTTTGGGCTATCCAGCAAAACTAAAACTCAAGGAGATAGATGTAAGTACCAGCAATTCTAAGAGATGCTTTTCAGTCAGCGCTGACAATGGGCGCAATACTGATTTGAGGGGGCTACTTCACACTGCAGTAAAAGCAAGTTGCACAGAGAAAACTGAAGTAACTAGTTTAAAAGACAGCAGAACTGTAATTACCACGGAAATTGAACTATATCCAGATGAGGTGATCCTTTACTCAAAAGCTTTTAAAACTCCCTGTGAACTGTAACAGTTTAACTTAAAGAATCCTGGCTCTGAAGTTTAAGCAAACATTTGTCAGCCATTTTTACAGTCCGTAAGATATAAATAACACAACTTCACATATGCACAGAATACACAAGAATAGCACAAAGCTCTGGAACTGGCTGACACTGTTGTGCCTATGCACATGACTACATTTTTCACAATGCTGTGAGGTCACCAAGATAGGCAAAGCATGAAGCTGGGGTCCAAAGCTAAGCAAGCAAGAAGCAAATATGACTTTGTGAAGGCAAACTGGGTGTGAATTGTAATCTGGTGAAGGTGATGACCATCTGCACTGAGGTCTTGCTTCCTTACTTCTGTGCTCTGTATTAAAATCATCTTTATGGGGTTTTCAGTAGATTAACATCTAGGAGAGAACCCCTCAGTAAAGGAGAGGCTGTCCCATGAACCTGGCTTCAACACTGAAATTATAGCAGTTGGTAGTGCTGGAGTTGCTGCATTCCCTGTCTATCAGCTGGATTCTGATGAGACAGAGAACACAGAGGGTAGTAGGCAGAGCAGGTGCTCTTCTCCAGACCTACATTTGCCCCCTACCTCCTTGGCCGTGACATGGACACACTCCTGTCTGTAACTGCTACTTCCAGAGTCTCCACGAAGTTCTATGCTTCAAGAGAGGATGCTACTAGGGCAGATGAGACTCCCCTTCTTCAAATACACTGGAAAATAACTCACAGACATTCCTCTCCAGAATGGGACACAGCCCATAACATTCCATTTTGTATGTGCAATCTCTTGAATCTGCAACATAATCTGAAAGAAAATCTGAATGCATTTCCAGGTAGTAAGAGGACAGTCTTCAATAAAAACGGGTTGGCAGTGTTTCAGCTATAATAGAAACAGATATTAATATAACCAAGCAGTTGCATGGTAAACCTCTGAACAAATTAAAAATGCTAGTAATCAATGAGAGCACAACAAGCCCTAAGATGTTCAGCCAATCTATTAGCAAAACAAGCACTAACCACATTAGGCTACTTTTAAAATTACCAGGGCCTAATAAAAACAATCTACCAATTCTCAAGCCGATGAAAATGAACCAGCCAGTTGAAGCAGTTTCATCTTCTTTAGCTAAGGAAGGGGAGTGCTAGCTAAAGCCCTGGTGTGCTGACGCACCTATAATCTGTTCTTACCAAAGACAGATGCTACCACTGACTGCCTGAGGGAAGAGTAAGAAGAGAAAAGGGAAATTTGGAATACTCAAAAAAAGCCTTTACTTATATTTTAAGAAGGAAACATTACATTTGTGCTCCAATGCAATTTTTTTCTTTCTAAGAATTAAACCCTCAATATACTAACGAAAGGCATGAAAATGTTTGCAGCTTTAAAGGGCTTTGTCCTGACTTTATTTCTGTGTAATAAGCACTGGCAAAGCTACTCTATGATTTCAATTAAAAAAAAATAAATCTATAAAAAGACAAGGGTAGTTGATGAAGCAAAACTGCATTTCCAGCATAGGCACACAACCACAGAATAATAAAGAAACAAAAGACTTCATCCAGAACTTTCCAAAACATGCTGTCATTGTGCCTAGGGGCTTCAGCTGCTGGCTCCCAGTCCTCTTTCCTATGCATTCAGCTTCAGAGGAACTCCACTCTCCAGTGCAGGAACCCAGCAATCAAACCCAGATTGACTGGTGTTTGGAATGAACTTATTTTTATCATTCCCTTTCATTTCAGCCATTTCCCCCAGTCACAGACTCTATGTCTCTACAAAACGGGTCCCATAGGAAAGCCCTGTCCTTCCTGTGGTGGGCATAATGTATCTGCTTTGGACGTGGAGACACATCTGCTGTTCCATGTGCTATTTTTGGATTCAGTGTTTCTTGAGAAAATGCCTGAAGGATTCATTAGGGCAGCTCTTCATTTCTGATCGTGCTTCCACATCAGTTGTAGCTGAAATGGGTATCCTCAGAGAGTAGGGCTCCATCCAGCGTCTGCTAGATGAGTTACTTAAATCTCTGCTTAAGTTTATGAATTAAACCTTAGAGACTTAAGTATATCCTCACACTCCAAAGGAAAGTCACAGTCTTCAGTAATAAAATCAGTAGTAACTAGTAATACTGAGACAGACAACAGTACGATTCCCAGCTCTTTGGACAGGCAAGCATTCTGGGATTATTCCAGCCTTTCAGGACCCATCCTCTTGTCAGACAAGGATAAGAGAAAAAGCATGACTGGGGAGAGAGAGTATGATGGGCAGTAAGAACAATAGCTGAACAGCCATTTCTCAAGTAAGCCTCTGAAAAATAGACTATGGTGAAATCCTTGCGTTGATGGATATTTTTTCAAGAGGTTCCTATTGACCTCATCAGAACCAGGATTTTATCCTGTTGTTTTAAAGAAGTGAGTAAGGATGTGCACAGTATTTTTTTACTATTATTTTTTTTCTTTGTCACTTTGGTATGTAAATGCTTGTTCCCAGACTGAATACTGGAATGTTCAAAACTGCATTCAGACATAATCAAATATACCCCAGTCGGTGACAACTCTGCTGTCAACATAATAAAAATGGATATGCGTATTTATCTACATGAAGAAATGCCCTTTAATCTCAGTTCAAACCCGTAAAATGTAGGCTGCATCTTAAACTGTTCTGTGCAGCTGAAACAGGTTAAAGAAAACTCCTTTGTACTCTTCATTTATCATGCATACAGCATTATCACTTACAATTAGGCATGACATTTCAGTAAATTTTGCTTGTGTGAAGTTAAGAGACAACACACACAGGAGACAGCTATCAGCTGAAAAGAAAAACAAGGGAAACAAAGCACTGATGAGGCAGACTTTTATGCTGGCAAGAGAGACAGAGAAGTATGTGGACTATCATTTCTACCTCCACCCTGAGATGTTGCCCATTTCTACCTCCACCCTGAGATGTCGCCCAGCTGTACTTACTTTCTAAGAATACTAAGTGACTCAGCTGTAGAAAAAAGCATTTACTAGTCCCTTTCATCTAAATTTGTCAGTCATTTTATAAAAAAAACTAATTACCGACTGATTTTAGCTTCCTGAATTTCTTACTTTGTATGTATGTTATAAACTAATACTCATTCACAAATTTTATTTAACACTGAACAATTCAATAAAATCTTCCTAAACATGGGCTGAGAATGATGAAGTTTCTATTAAAAGTATGCACAGTAATAAAACAAAAATGCAAAAATATCACCTGTATTAAACAGATTTGCTGCTAGGCACCACATTGTTTTAAAGGCTGTGAACTCTGGTAAGATCATTTCACCACTAAGGATAAGGCTATAATCCCTTCATGCTGGATGGGAATTTACACCCTGGGGATTTTCTGCCATTAGTTACAGTTCAGTTAGTCACAGCATAATCATGCTATGAACAAGGCTATGGGCATCGGTTGTACTCAGATCTAGGTTATGAGGGCTCAGTTTTAAGGTTTTGTTAAAGAACAGAAGATACAGGTTGCATTCAATTCAGAACTGAAAACTGCTTTCTTCATCTTCCCAAGTGACAAAGAAAGAATACTTTGTCTGCACATTAAGAAAATGTCAAAACATTCCCCAGAGGTATTCAAATAAACATGTATGCAAATTATCTGTCATTTTGATTGCTCATAACAGCCAGTGTACATGCAGCACTAACCACTGCAAGAAGGGACATGACCCATACTTTGTCAGGCTGGCAGTAAGGGAAACCATTAGAAATAAACACTATTTTTTAAAAACAGGACCAGAATATCCAGGCCTGGAGTTACAGTGGGAATCATCTCCCTTCCTCCTTGCCCACTTTTAGATACTGAACTAACTCAAGCCATGAGACTATAAGGACGTGTAGCTGCCTTGCAGCAAAAAAATGACTTAATTTTAGAAGAGCATCTCCTTTGGTGACTACTTAGATATTCCTAAGAAAATGAGTTTCAAAGTATCATTTAAGCATCATCTGGACAGCCCGTTTATTCACCGAATATGCAAACCTACAGCCATTAAAATGTAATGCAGCCAAGACAGTAGATTTATTAATTAAACACATTATTTCCTTTGCAGCATACATCCAATCCTGTATTTTTTCAGAGTTCCTTAATGTGGAAATTCTGCAGCATTGCCATATATAAGCACATTGCTATAAACTCTTTCACAAAACTTTCAGTAAAAATTCAGCTGCTTCTAAGCACAATATAAACCTCAGCAGGAAAAGGGCCCTGCAGTGCTCTGAATAAACATCTTGATGTACGTCCTCTGTATATACTCAGCATGCAATACATGGTTGCTACCTCATATTTCCAATATGCCTGGAAGTTATTGCTTAAACAAAATAGCTGTAGTAAGAACATGCAGTTCCCAAGGGAAATATTCTGACATCCACAGTGCTGCTCATGAATGGAGCTATTACTATGGAAAACAGGCACCAGCTTTTAAAAGGGGATACTAATTTACAGTTTAGACTGCTGTCATAATATACAGTAAAGCAGAAAATGCCTGTGATAGTTCTAATATTTAAGCTCCTTGAAGGAGCATCTTTATCTCCTAATCAAAACTTAATGAGCATCCTCTCTGAGAACACAGTTGCTTGTATTTCTGTTTGATTAGGGTCCTGCCATCATCCCTTTCAGGATGCATAACTGTACACACACATCCAGACTAGCCTGTTTTTATCAGAAAGAGAATGTAAGCTGTTATGACGAAACACCAAAAAAAAGTAAAATGAACTTGTGCTTGATCTCAATACTGAGCAGTTACGACATCTGGAGTTTTGCTTTCCTTCATTAGCAGCTTTTTAAGGAAGGGTTAACTTTTTCCTATGTTGATCTTATGAAACTATGCGAAATTTGAGACTGAACAGTCTAAAATGTGCTGTTCAAGTGGCTTCAAAGAGGACCATTCATGTCACTGTAAAGCACTGCCATTGTGGCTAAAGAGTGACGTGGTCAGTCAGGGCCTAACCTTTCATTTACAATGTCTAATTTGAAAAGTTGTGCTCATGTGGACAAGGAACTAAGCTATTTCTTTCTTTTGCAGCTGACAGATGTTTTGGGGTAAGTTTTGAACATTCCATTTTATAGTATTTAAAATAAAAATATAAAAAACATTCAAAAATGAAACTTCTTGCTGGATGTTGGAGATTATTAATATACAGTTTGTAAATATCACACACATGCAGAACAACATATATTGAGCTAACATTTTTTAATCCAGTCAGTTGGTCTTGCTTAAACAGTGGTGCTGTAATTTGGCTCTTTGCTTTTAGCTGTTTTTAATCAGTTATGAATATTACTTTTTTGGTTTTATTTTCCTATTTGTAAAAGGAACCTCTAGCATCACCGCCACCACCTTTATCTCCAACTGCTGAGATATAACACAACCATCTACATCCTAGACACAGGTGCAGTCCCAGGGTGTGACCCCTAGCCATCACCCCTGCAAAGAGCAAAGCCCGGGTGTGAACGCACTGCAGCCCTTATACAAACGCTGCCTGGGACAAAGAGCCAGGCCACCAGCTCTGCCCTCTCACATGGCCTTCCCCCATCTCCCTGTCCCAAGAATGTGCAAGGCAGAGGCCTTCTCTTAGGCATTTGCAGAATAACTTTCAATAAAACCCCTTCAATCAGATTCACTCCCAACAGCTACTCAGTTACCATTTCCCCTCTAAAGTTTCAGACTGTGTACCCAGGGTTTCCCAGAACACAAACCAGACATTTGCCTAAGATCTTCCCACTTGAACGGATGAGTAAATTTTAACTGTGCTGTATTTCTGCTCCTGTGAACCAGAAAATACAGGAAAGACAACCAATTCCTTCATTCAAAATGCAGATGTCACTCTGACCCTATTATCAACCAGTATCACAATCACATGTTGATTTTAAACTGCAATGGAAGGAGAATTTGACCAATAGGAAAAATACATCTTAATAACATGTTATTTCCTTCTACTTAATTCCCTTCCCAATTAAACATAAGCACATCAGCATTAATAGAGAAGGACTTGTGTTGGAAAACTTAAGCTCACTCATATATAATCACATTCATAAACTGTAGATGTTTGAAAGACATAAATCTTTCCTGCTGAACTTGGCCTAGAACGTGAGGTGAAATGAGCACTGCCAGCTGGTCACACATAGGTATCACACAGTGATGGGCCAACAAAGCTTTTGTAAAGGAAAGCCACTTCTCCCATGCCTGGTCAGTGTATGAGGGTTTTTTATCAGTAACAATGTAACACAGACAATAAAGTGTACTTGCATTTTCAAAACGCTTTTCTTCACATCCTTCACCAGATTCTTAAGAAACCTAATCTATCATGCAAGAAGATTAAAAGTGAAAAAAATATAACTCTTGATTCTTACTTTTGAGCAAACTGTTCTCTAAGGGTGAAAACAAACTCGGAGCAATTCCATTTCATAAAAGTTGTTCCTACTAGCTTTCACATCCTTAAGAATGTTTAAGAGCCATTTGACAGATAATACCAAGTCACAGCAGTGACTGAGTTTAGGATTAAGACATAATTTCACCTTGTACTGAACTCCTGATCCTGACTGTGGGGTTTCACAAGGTATTCTGAGATTTTTCTGGACTCTCAGACTGAGAGTAAAAGCAGTGTTTTCTGCAAACACCAGAGAGAAGTTCTGATATGGTTCTATTCAAGCTGCCACAGTTAACATGTACTCCCGTTTTCAGACTATTTGTCTCTGTTTAGAAACTTGCATGTGCAAAACTTATACATGGCATAGCTCCATTACCATCTGCTTCAACGTCTCCAGCGCACAGACAGCGAGGAGCTCTGACAACTGAAGCTGGAACATACGGAGTGTTTATAGCACAAGAGTCATTACATGAAAGCAGGCCTCGGAAGGAGGGTGAGATGATTTGGACTGTCCTTTCACATTAATTTCCTCATCTTCTGCTGTTTTGGTTGAGTAAAATGACAGCTGAATTTAAAATCCAGCAAAAAGAAAATATATCCTTGACATTTCTCTGAAAAAATGGCACACATTTTCAGGCTTCCATTTTGCGGAAGAGACAAACAGGGCAGTAGAACTACTATTTTTAATGCCCGAATCTGTACTTCCAAATTATTTTGGCATATGAAATTGTTTTAACAGTTACAGAACATTTGTGTTGTGTAGTATGGAGTTCTGTCCCAGCTGTGCATCTCCATGTAGCAGAAGCAAGAGGCTGGATTGTACCTCAGCACTGTTACCTTGCTTTTCAGCCTCTGGAAGCAGATCATGGTAATCACTGCTGCACACAGAAGTAGAACATTTTAGGTCAGGAGGGATCTCTGAAGGTCATCCAATGCAACCCCACGGTCAAAGCAAGGCCATCTGAACCAGTTATTTTCCTTTGGTATCAACAAATAAAGCACTCACAGTCCCTTACAGTATGCCCAACTTCTGAGCTCAGCTCTGCTCTCTTAGAAGAGTGCTGTGGGCTGAAAAGTACAGGTGGTACATGTTGAATTAAATTTCTTCCTTACAGAGAATGCCCCTCAGAGGCTGACTGGCACCCTGCTGAAGACCACATTTGTTCTTCAAAAACCACTATGGAATGTTCCTTCAAATGTCAAGCTTAAGAGCTCTGGAGCGAAAGAATATACTTAATGTGAGAAGGATCCATTCTATCAGCTTTTCCAGAGCTTCTTCCATAGTGCTTGTGACAGCAACATTGCATAGATTCTCCTGGAAAACACATGACCTCCAATATTAAAAAGAACTGTTTAAACAAAGTTGTTTTTTTCTTCCACAGTGGCCACTGCTGCCTCAACAGTTATCTTGGAGCTTCCTAAAGTACACTACCCCTTTTTAGTTCAGTTGTCATACATGCTGACTTCACAGCACATTAATACCCTTTGCAAGATATTCAATACAATTATTTTCTGCTAGAAGTATTTTCATACTTTTCAGCCTTGTTCTTTTAACTGTTTTACAAATGTAAGCAGGTCTTGTCTGCTCTTTGCACACAAAAGAAAGGTGATGACTATCTTAAATTCATACAGCTAGTTGTATGCTTCAGCCCTGAAAAGACACTACTTCTTTCTGTACATGCCGACAAGTGACCCTAAGAACACGCAAGTTTTGCAGCACCCAGGAGCATAGGCAGGTACTTTGGAGCTGGGCTCCCCTGGGGTTTGTTATACATCAGCTGCAGTGGAAGAGGGTAAAGTGGGCTGGAGAAGGCAGGTAGAAAGGAAAAGCAGCCAGCAGCTACGCAGCCAGTGCTGATAGACCAGGACAGATTTGGCACTCTGTTATCATCTGAGGGCTCAGAGTAAGCACTGTCTCCACAAAAATACTGTACCTAGCACACAGAACTGCACTCCAAACAGTGCACAAGGTCTGTTCTAGCATGAAATCAATAAGAAAACCAGCAGAAAGGTCGTCTGTGTATGTGAACTACCTACGTGTCTGATAGCTGCTCTTAAGGTTGGCCAAACCCATTGGGAACAGTGAGCAGTGAAAAACCTGACAGCATTTATAAGCTTCTGGAACAGCTCCATTTTTTAATCATTTCTAAGCTCCATGTAAGCAAGAAAAGACAAATGAACAGTTCTGACAACATACTGACTGACAATGTGTTAACATTTTTAAAGCACTCCTAGGGTGCTTTCCAAATAGGTTTTGGAAGGTGAAAGAAATGAACAGAATGTGGTGTGTGCAGCCAGAAGTGCCGTGTGATGGCAGTTTCAGTGATTTTTCTGCAGTACTGAACAATCTTTGATTTGCAAAAACTCAAGCAATCTGTCCTTGAAGAAACAGCTTCAGGATGTTGCAACAGGAAGGAAACGTATTCTGTAAATGCTGGAGTGTCCCATGGAAAGAGAAGCTGTGTCTAAAGAAACGTGCTTAGGAAATGCTTAAGTAATACGCATGTCTAAAGAACAGGACTGATATGCCCTGAAACACAGAAAGCTGATAAAGTTGAAACTGCAACAAGACATGTCTGTTACCTTGTGTCCATTACAAAAGTCATCTGACTTGTCACCTGGCTTTTTTGATTGCTTTACATCACCTGCATGTCAATGACAGAACAGCACCAGTATACTATAAATGTGACTCAAGAATGAGAAATGGATTAAGTTGGCAGTAACGTTCAGTTACACAGGAACAATCAGCCCTAGATAGTTCATTCCTGCAGCAAGCCAGCAGCCTTGAAACAAGGCCTCCCAGCTTCCAGACACCTTATCAGGCAGCCACAGCAGCTTGATGGTTCAGGAAATTTAGCCATGTATTCAACTGGAAGAATGACTGTGCCAGCTCTCCTGAGGCAGCAGGCGCTCAGGCAGCCCTTGGCATGTCACTGCAGGGGTTTTGTCAGCCAGAGGGTCACAACAGGAAAAAACAACAAACAGGGGAAAACTTCCACACAGGACCTGCATGCTGATCTATGCCATTCTAATCCACCATTTCCAGCAACAGAGATGAGCTAGCTGTGTGAACCAATTACTGGTAGGAAAAGCTGCCTTTTGACAAAATGTACATACTATATACACATTGCTTAAACATTACTGAACACTTAGACCAGGGTATTCAAATGTGTCACAGAAATTTGTCACCTCAAGTGCTCAACAATTCGAACAACAGGACCACCATGAATTCAGGCAGCTCAACTTTAAACACATTCATTCAAAATGTATAACCAAAATGTAACGTATTCCTCCACACAGCTATATTCCTGTGGAAACATTGTATTTATCAAGAGCTTTCTGCTGTGATATACTTGGATTTCAAATCCAGACAAAAGTACTGTGTTTAGAATAGTTCATATGAGTATTTAAGGCACTGCAGTTCCTGTACCACTGAAGACATGCAGCTCTAACATGAAAATTGTCATAAAACATGGAAATACATGTGAATGCTTTTCACAGCATCCTCATCTACTTTGTACACAAAACTGACACCCATCTGTTTGCTATCTGGAAGTCCATGGTGATCATATTTCAACTATATGAATACTGGTGAACTATATTCCTGTTTCTTGTATCTTTTAGTTATTTTACAAGCATTCTTGTGTTAATGAGTGTTTCCAATAAACCAAGTAATACTAGCATACTAATTCATTGTGGACTTCCTTTTTTACTACCAGTCACAGGATATTATTCCATATATAATTGTGATTACTATTTAGGATTGATTTTGTATCTATGTAAGGAATCCTATATAGCCAGGCATGGACTACCCACTGTGCTGGAAATGGCTCCAGAAACAGAGACCTCTCTGCTGAAGCTGTTTTATTTATAGTATGAACTGCAGGGATGATATGCCAAGAAAACAATAAGCAGATCTTTCACTGTGTCCCACCATTACATTCTATGTTTAAACCACCAGTGCTTAATTAAGATAGCAACCTTTCTAAAGGGCTTTCCAGAAGTAAATAGCCAGTACTTCATGATCACTTCTTGGTCTTGCCAAGACCAGCCCGCCCTACACTCAGAGCAAGGAATAAAATAAAACATCAGATGCAGTTCATATAAAAACCTAAGGAAAGAGTTGTTTGCAGTTACTGTCATGTAACAAGGCTCCCATTTTCTGAAGGGTAGGCCACCACTGCCGCTCAGCAGGGCCACTGACAGTAGCCCTGGGCCTGCGGACACTGCCGCAACCACAGGCTATTCCCAGTCCTTGGAAACACAAAATAAGCGGCCAGTGTTACAACTTGGCATCGTGGTGTAAAATCCTGTGTTCTTTCAATGTGCTAAACCACAGCACAATATCAGCAAAATAGAAGATGCAATTTTTGACTGCCTTGTCACATCACAGTCCCAAACAAGCACGGGGGGTGACTCCCCCTCACTGAAAAAATAAATCCTGCATATATAGAAGTTACTTAGAAATTTTTTTTCTGACATTATTCTCATCTATCAGCACTAACTGTATATGCAGTGTAGAATGACATTATTTCTTCAGGATGATTTTTCTAGACAGTAAGAGTAGAAACATTTTACATTCTAAACGTTACTTTTGTATTGTTTCAAAACCCATCCCTGTGGCCTGCTGGCAGTCCCACATCTGATGCTTGAATTCCACTCTGGTGACTGAGCCAGAAGGCGTGAACTCTTCTCCAACCTTTCCAATCAGTAACTCCAGTAACTTTTTTTTTTTTCCCATAGCATGACAAAAGTCAGATGCACGCCTCAAGGAAAGCCTCAGGAAGGTGAAAGAAAAATAGCAACTTTAAATACAGAGCAGTGCTTGTAAATGCAGTTAGATGGCTACAAGTGGTGTTCTGTGAAAGCTAGAATGTGACCTTTTTCACTGTCCCTAATGAAAATTCTGAATTTCTTGTGAGTGTTGAACTATAAATGTTGAAAGCTGTATTGAACAAAGGTGCCCAATGAAAAGGAAGTTTATCCACTCTAGGCACCAGCCGAAGCCTGTAATTCTTCTTCAGAAAATTTCCTATTGATAGCACTCACAGGCGCTTTCCCACCATTGGTATTTTTGACAATACTGCTCCTATTATCAGAATAACAAATGCAACCACTTTTGCTCTCGTGAGTGTTGCAGCCACTGATTTATTCTATTAAGCTGTCGGTAACTTTTCACTGGAAGTGCTTTCATCTTCCAAAATCTGGCTGACTTCCTCCAAGTTGAGAAATGAGGGAAAATTATCCATTCCAACTCTCTGAAATCACTTACTTGGTAAATAGTTTTCATACTGTGTAACATTGGTATGTCTTCAAAATTGCGTTGCTTACTTCCCCCCTTCCAAAAACAAATGTGGAGGACTATTTAACTTCGTATTATAGCACCATCCACAGTTTTAAATACCACACTTGGGTCAAACTGATGCAAACATCCAAACAGCAAGCTGCTAATACCTGCATTGTCCTAACAAAGCCAACAAATAGGGATCATATTAGAATCAATCTTCTGAAAGAGGTGTGACTGATACTCTAAAGCAGGGCCTGAAGCCTACCCACACCTATCTTTGGGTTCAGCTTAGCTTGGTGTGGCTTTTGCAGCCCTTATTAGCATTTTATGTTGTTGACATTTTCTTACTCATTATGCCTAAAAATGCTGATGCAGAAAAGTTCTGGAATGACTTGGAAATCAGGCTCTGGGGTGTTAAGTAGGAATTTTAAGAGCCAAGTAAAGGGAATCTGAGTATCATGAAAAAACACATAATACCTGAAAGCGGAACCTAGTAAATGACAAGGGATTTTGATGTGCTATATTGAGCATTAGATAGTGCGACAACTTTAGTACTGCTATGCCAAGCCAGTGTCCTGTACAGAAATCCAGGTTACATTTTATTGATTGTAATTCAGATATTGTATGCAGTAAGCAGCAAGCTGCATCTGCAGTAGCTAACTGACTATAGAGATGGCAACCTGATACACTGGTAGAAAATGACGCCAAAATAATAAAGAGGCTATTACAAAACAAGCAAAGTCAGACCTTCATCTATATTTAGCTGTTAAAATTACAGAGTCGTACGAAAAAATGCCAGGTTGTCATCATTTTATGCTTTACTCAATGGAACACTGACAAGAAGAAAGCCTGCATTGCTGGCAGTCAAAGCCAGGGTCAGAGGGCATGGCAGATGTCTGAAAATATGCACAAACCAAAACTTTGAACTCAGCACAATTGGAAAGTTTTGGAACTGCCACAGCCTCCCAGGAGGCAGTGTGCACCTCTGACTGGAAGGCATTAACACAGACAGCTAGGGTATCCCTGAGGCAGCCCCCAAGCTGGGGATGCTCTCCAGCCAGACTCAAACCTGCTGCTGGAGCCTGTCAGAGTTCCAGGAACGAGATGGGTCAGAGCACTTTCTACAGCCTGCTTGTCTGAGGATGAAAAATAACCAGCACAACCACAGGGAAATCACTTTAGGCAAGCAGAACTAATGAAAGAACTTATCGCTGGCAGACGATAACAGTCAGTCCCAAGGTCTCTGAGGAGAACTGCACATCTGAGATGCTCCATCCGAAAGCAATTATGTGGCTGAGCTGAACATTTGTAAGACTTTGAAATTCTTGTATTACTAGAGATTTTTAATCATCATTTAATGCTATATGGTCTATACGAGGAAAAGGGAACTGTATCTTCAGACGGCTCTCACAAAAGCCTTTGGTTATGGTACCATGTACGTTACATCTGGTGACCACAGAGAACCATTTACCAAAGATAATGAAACCTATTCCAGACTCAGCTGATCACTAAGCAGATGGGATGCACAAGGCAAAGTTAAACCAGCTCTGCAGATGACTTTGTTCCCTCCTTTGCTCTCTACCTGTTGTCTTAGTACAGAATAAGCAAAAGACACTAACAATCTGGCTTTACGCACACAATTACGCACTGCCCTGCATGTTGGCTCGAGTAATATAAAAATAAAAGTGCAAAACTAAGTTAAGCAGAAGTCAACAGCACAGATATTGAAAATTAATTTACAGAATGTATACACACTTTATAGTAATATACATTGATATTAATTAAATACTAATACACTTATCTGAAACCATCAGACTTGCTGTAAGATCTGAGTAATAACAGCACTTCTCACATCTTTAATTCAAAGACTTGTAAATACTTTGTAAGACACAGTCCCATAATGCCCCTGTGAAACAGCTATTACTGTATCTACTTACAAATGGATAAACAGAGATTATGTGAGAGGAAGAGAGAAGTAGAATCAGAAAACAGAAACTTAAGTTGGGACTGCTAGTCCCCTGCAGAAAACTATCAAAAATACAGAACCCCGTCAGCTTAGAAAGCAAGCTGCTTTTTAAGCCCTTTCACATTCGATATCTCTAGAACCTCGAAACAATTCTAACTTCTTTTTACATCGTATGCTTCACTCTAAATATTAATAATTCTTTCATACATAGTAACCTGTTACATAGCTAATACATGTATTGGGTCCCATCAAAATTTTTAAACACCTAAGAAAACTTTTGGGATCCATTTTCCTTAGCTATTAGAGTAAGAGCAGATAACAGAAGACACAGTCTTAGTATGGCAGACAGCGTTTGTTTAAACATCAGTCTGTGAGCAAGATGGGCATATGTAGTACAGTAATCCATAGCTTCATATGTTATGAGTTTGTAATAAAGAGGATTGATATTCATTATTTTTTTCTTTACTTTTCATATGTAAATATACATTTTATCTTAAAAAAACATTTCATTATTTATATAAGATTGTTGCAGTTGACGGGTTAAAAAACCTACCCAAATACCACTAATGCCATGCCTTTAACATTGTGTTGCTGAAGAAAACAACTGCGCAATGTAAATTACTCCCTGTTTCAAGATCACCTAACAAATGCTGGTTTTACAGATCTTTATTTTTGACAGTAAAATGTTACTGGTGACTGGATCACCTCTTATTCCTTAACATTAACAGCTCCAAAGTTTTAAAGAACTCTCTGGTGAATGGACACAATTAAAACCATTCAATCTAGTGGCACAGTGCAAGTGGTAAGATCAAGAAACAAAGAGCTTTTTTGCTACCTTGATGTTCCAGTGCACCAAACTTACCAGCAAGTCTGGCCTATCTGCTGAAAGGGAGACATAACAACAGTTTGTGGTCAGTACAGCTTGAAGAATGCCCAGGCAGGCATTAACTCCAGATCATTTCAAGTTCATCTTGGTTACTTGCTGTCTTCCAAACTGCATATTCCAAGCATGCTATTAGCATGAGTCATTAATTCTCACATCTACTGTGACAGCAGTCATATCTCTGGGTTATACATAAAGGAGTTGCAGTAGTCATTCACTTTAATTCCAATAAGAAAATAAAGTAATTAAAAAAACAAAATTTCCAGCTATTTAGCCACTTAACTACCTAAAAATCTATAACACATGGCTTGGTTTGAATCCTTAAACAAGAGAAGGTATGGGAAACAGGCACTCCATACCAACATTTTATTCAAGATGAACACTTCTTTACCCAAAATGTAGCCTGCTATGCAAAATTAACTTGGTGACTGCATTCCAGAACCTTCCACAAAACTGACCCTTTTCAAGAATGTTCAACGTCCAAATGAGCAAAGGATCTGAAGGAGGGTGCTGAAAAGGCAGAGACTGAACACCTGCCTCAGAGTAACATTTGGCAGGAAATCGCAGAGAAAGGGCCACCCTCGAGAACAGTCGACAGACCTGTGGTCAGAGTACAAACCCAGTAGGGAACGATTTTAAGTTCCTGCTCCGCTGCAGTTTTGTATCTTCCCAGTAAGCCATCGTGACCATCTGACTCTTCTGGAAAGCATCTGCTCTGCTCTATTGGAACTAAACAACAAAGATCAAACGGTCCATGTGCATTGATTAGGAAAACAGCTACAAGTGGTGAACACCTAACAGAACTGCACTGGCTCTATTCTGGCCTGATTTTATTGATCACCTGAAATACAACTTAAATGGCAGTTTCTTATTAAGATACCCTTAAGCAGCACACACAGATGGCCTGACAGTCTTGACTCCTAAGCTTATGCAGGGCATAGCATACCAGGATCCTGATCCCAACTGAAGCCTCTGGACATTATTGGGATATAACAGTAATAAACCCATGCGAGGCAGATACAGTGCTGAAGGTTTAGTCCCTCACAAGACGAAGAGCATAAGAAATTATTAAGAAATATTTTGCTTACTTTGTTACAGCTGATTTAACTTTAGGCTAAAATATCAATATTCTCTCCCAAGAAGAGTAGCAATTTTTTAATGCTGCTTATAACAATAATAATAATAAAAAATCAGCACAGGCCCATGCCTGCATACATTTAACTCTGAAAATCTGTTTTTAAAAAAATCAGTCTCTAACATACCATCAAACAAGTGAACGGAAATGGTGGACATTATTACTCTACCCATTATCCATGTTTCATTTATCTTCTAAATTAAGGTTCATAGGCTGCAGCAAATAGACAGTTTAAAGTCTATTTCCTTAGCTCACGTGAGCCACCAACAACCCTTATGACCACTGTAGGTACTACAGGAAGAATATAAATTCATTTTGTGAAGGAAAATATCTCAGAATTTAAAATCTATGAGCCTTTTCTAAATGAAGCAACAGCTGTTGTCAAAGAGTTTGAATGCTAACTTGAACCGCAGAGGAAAATGTTAAACTAGTGTTTTAAGAATCCAGCAAAATCACAGCACAGCTATGATACAGAATACAACATGTTTTCCTGTTTCTTCCCCAAATCAGCTGCTGAGGCTTTGGCAATAACAACCATTTCAGCAGAGGATGAGGCAATGGAACCATTTCCCCCACTACCCCACACAAAATGTGGAAGCTGTTGCTTTTTCAGATAAAAGCCAAAGCCAAGCAAAACCAATCTTGCTCCTTTCAGGCAGCAGATAGCAGTGTTTTTTCCCAGCCGTGCAAAGGCAGCAAGCTCCAGAAGTACATGTTGGATAACCCTCTGCTTTGCAGTGGGGCTGCCGGCACGATCCACATGCCAGACAGCATTTACTTCGGACTGGCAATAAACCCAAGCAATCCCAAGCAATGGAATTAAAAAAAATAACTAACATTGAGCTAATAGTCGTGTGTATGTATGGAGGAGAATTAATCCTTACTGCAAGACATTCTGGATGTCCTAGAGCTCAAGAATCTTGTTCCCTTCTTCCCATCAACTGGACCCACAGCGGATGCCATGACTTAAGAAACAGACCATGAGCTCATGGGCCCTTCTGTGATTACTGCAAACTTTGCTACTGGTTCTCAGGACAGAGGTTAGATTATTTTCAGGTCTAGAATTAACATCTAGAATTAACAGACACTGATAACAGTTCTGTAGATCTTGCTCACTTATGCCCACCATTCAGTCCTCATACACATCACAGTGGAAAAATCTTATGACCATATGGAAAAACATCATATGACAAGAAAATGTTGAAAAAAAAAATAAAACAAAACAAAAAACCCCTTTAGAGAAATGACAAGTGAAAACATTTCTATCATATTTATGAGTATATGAAATTGTTGTAGCTTACAATTCTACAAAGCATATTATAGAACTACTGTACCTCTTTATGCACGATCTTGGTATTTTGATATCTATTCTCAGAAAGTTATGGGATTTTTTTTCCTTGCTAAATTCACCTCTTTCCATTTACATCACTTTTTCACCTGTATCTTCTTTTATTCTCTTGTTCCAAATTTCCAGGACAATTACACTCTCTCCTACCATGTAATAATCAATCTCCACTGCATTCTTTCTCCCAGTGACTCTCCTCCCCCTTTTCTGTCTTTGCACTTCTACAGAATTACTCAGTTTTCTTTTCTGGCATAATTGCCAGTTTTTAATGCATCTCCCTCTATTCTGTGTGACAAGTGTTCCATTTCTGCCATGGCAGTTACGCTGATGTGCAAAATGCTGCAATGGAGCACTGGACAGCACTGTCCTGGAGAAACTTTGATTTTCATCTCCTGGGCTAGTTAGGCACACCACAAAAGCTTGTTATGGGAATCCAGGAAATAATGGCCTTTTCTTCTCTTGCTGAATATCTTGCAGACTACGAAAGAGCAAGAGGCATTTTCTTTGGTAGGTTATTCACTATTTTCCTACTTAAAGAATATATAAAGAATATTGCTTACTTAAAAAAAAAAACCTCTCCTTGGAACTTATTGATCTACTTTTGACCCATTACAAACAATCACATTCACAACAGAGAGCTAACACATGTTAGGATGGTGTATGCTTAGCTATCCAATAGAGGATATCTAATCCACCATTCCACAGGGGAGGTCATGTAATGGCCAGCATACACAGAAAACCACCAGTTTATTTTAGACCAAAGCCCCCGTGCAGCTGATCACGAATGCATCAGCAAGGTGCATACATCATTCAACATCATCAACACCAGTGGCAAAAGAACTATTTGCATGCCAAATTCACAAATTAAAAATCAGAACAGATGACAACAGAACATCTTGATTCACACTGTGCTTCTCCCGCTTGACAGTTTCTGGCAGCTACAAACAGGGACTTGGAAAAGTGCTAAAAATAACACAGATTCAGGCCCTGGCTCAGAACCCTTTTTTTTTTTTTTTATCCCCCATTTTACCTTGATACTCTGCTTGATATTGCTAATAATAAAGCTAGTATGACTCACAAAATCATTGCTATGATTTTAAAATATAAGAAATACATATTACCTATGAAAAGGGTAACAGTAACATCTAGAATTCATTCTTACAAATCACTGGCAAACGTGAATGATATATAGCAACACATCCAGCATGCATGCAATTGCAGAGGTAATAACTGCCTTTCCAGCCATTTTTTTCTAAATATATGATTTGATGCATACTTATTGTCCTGGGTTCAGCAGTAGCAGTCATTTTTTCTCCTTCTTGGTAGCTGGTGCAGTGCTGTGTTTTTGATTTTGGGCCTGGGAACAGCGCTGATAACACCGATGTTTTCAGTTGCTGCTCAGTAATGTTTAGTCTGACCAAGGACTTTCTGAGCCTCATGCTCTGCCAGGGAGGAGGGGAAGCCAGGAGGAAGCAGAGACAGGACACCTGACCCAAACTGACCAAAGAGGTATTCCATACCACAGCACGTCCTGCCCACTATATAAACTGGGGGCAGTTACCCGGAAGGGCTAGATCACTGCTCGGGTCGGGCTGGTTATTGGTCGGCAGGTGGTGAGCAGTTGTGTTCTCTTCCCTTGTTAATTTCTTTATCATTATTATTATTGGTGGCAGTAGTAGTGGTTTGTGCTGTACCTTAGTTACTGGACTGTTCTTATCTCAACCTGCGGGAGCTACATTCTTTTGATTCTCCTCCACATCCCTCTGGGAGCAGGGGGGAGGAAAAGGGGGAAGTGAGAGAGAGGCTGCACGGCTGACTGAGCTTAAACCATGACACTTATGAAGAAATTAGAGATTGACCATATACCTTGGAGCTGAAAGCAGCCTTCAGTCCTACTAATTTTTGATTTTTAATGTCATGTTAAGCACAGTATACAGACAACAAGCCAGATATAAATCAGTTTCAGATGGACTTAGGGAAATGACCCTCTTACACTTTGCAGAGCTTGTTAGCATGGTTAAATTTTGTCACTAAAAGAATTCAGTTATGTAAAGAGTAAGTATTCCAAGAATGAGGTAGCTTAGTTCTAGCACTGGCTGTGAGACTTAATTTGAACAGAAAAATATTAGGTGAATAAACACCTCAACAAATCTCATCCGTGTCTGCCCCAGTAACACCTCAATATAAAAACAATGTATCTTAGAATTTTAAAAAACAATTGGTATAGGAGGAGACAAAGCTGCAGTGCATTTGGAACACCAAGCAGTTTCTTGCAGAAGCAATAACAGTAACATTCCAGCCTACAAGCAGATGGGAAAACAGACACAGATGCAAACATCTAGGTAAGACATGCTGTGAGCACGGACTATTTCTTCAGGTGTCATCAAGACAGTATAAAGAAGCATGAAATTACAAAGGCTCAAAGCTTTACTTGGGATCTGACTCCTGCCAGTAAGAAGTGAAAACCCAATTCTTTATTCATATGATTAAGAAGAATTGGTTCAAAGTTTCCTCAATATTTGTCACCATTTTCCTCCTATGACACAGGAGAGGCCGCTCAAAGCATGCAAACAGTAGTGCTCAATGGCTCAGTGTCCAGCTGGAGACCAGTAACGAGTGGTGTCCCTCAGGGATTGCTGTTGGGACCAGTCTTGTTCAACATCTTTGTCAGTGACATGGACAGTGGGATTGAGTGTACCCTCAGCAAGTTTGCCGATGACACCAAGCTGTGTGGTTTGGTTGATACATTGGAGGGAAGGAATACCATCCAGAGGGACCTGGACACGCTTGTGAGGTGGGCTGATCACAACCTGATGAAGTTTAACCATGACACGTGCAAGGTCCTACACCTGGGTTGGAGTAATCCCAGGCACAGCTACAGGTTGGGCAAAGAAGAGATTCAGAGCAGCCCTGTGGAGAAGGACTTTGGGGTGTTGGTTGATGAGAAAACGAATATGAGCCGACTTGAGTGTGCGCTTGCAGCCCAGAAAGCCAACCGTATCCTGGGTTGCATCAAGAGGAGCGTGACCAGCAGGTCGAAGGAGGTGATCCTGCCCCTCTCCTCTGCTCTTGTGAGACCTCACTTGCAGTATTGTGTGCAATTCTGGTGTCCTCAACATAAAAAGGACATGGAACTGTTGGAACAAGTCCAAAGGAGGGCCACGAGGATGATCAGGGGGCTGGAGCACCTCCCGTATGAAGATAGGCTGAGAAAGTTGGGGCTGTTCAGCCTGGAGAAGAGAAGGCTGCATGGAGCTCTCATAGCATCCTTCCAGTATCTGAAGGGGGCCTATAGGGATGCTGGGGAGGGACTATCCATTAGGGACTGTAGTGAGAGGATGTCATGGTTTAAGCCTCTCTAACTCACACAGCTCGTTCTCTCACTCACTTCCCTGTCTTTCTTCCGCCCGCTCCCGGAGGGATGGGAAGGAGAATCGAAAAGAATGCAATTCCCACAGGTTGAGATAAGAACGGTTTAGCAACTAAAGTATAACACAAACCACTACTGCTACCACCAATAATAATAATGACAAAGCAAATACAAGGAAAGAATACAATTCTCACCACCTAATACCAAGCCTGACCAAGCAGTGCACCCCCCACCCTTCCGGGTCTCTGCTCTCTGCTTTCCATCCTGAGCATGATGTGCTGTGGTATGGAATAACCTCTTTGGTCAGTTTGGGTCAGGTGTCCTGTCTCTGCTTCCTCCTGGCTTCCCCTCCTCCCTGGCAGAGCATGAGACTCAGAAAGTCCTTGGCCAGACCAAAACATCACTAAGCAGTAACTGAAACATCGGTGTTATCAGCGCTGTTCCCAGGCCCAAAATCAAAAACACAGCACTGCACCAGCTACCAAGAAGGAGAAAAATGACTGCTACTGCTGAACCCATGACAGAGGACAAGGGGTAATGGGTTCAAACTTAAACAGGGGAAGTTTAGATTGGATATGAGGAAGAAATTCTTTACTGTAAGGGTGGTGAGGCACCGGAATGGGTTGCTCAGGGAAGTTGTGAATGCTCCATCGCTGGCGGTGTTCAAGGCCAGGCTGGACAGAGCCTTGGGTGGCATGGTTTATTGTGGGGTGTCCCTGCCCATGGCAGGGGGGTTGGAACTAGATGATCTTAAGGTCCTTTCCAACCGTAACTATTCCATGATTCTATGATTTTATGCTGGAATCTTTCACACTTTTTCTACATACTTCTGGAGTTTCTCCCATCTGTAACAGTTTCCCCATCCCCTCCTCCCTTTGGATAACAGACTCCGCTTCCTGGTACACAGAAAACATTCTTGTGACCTCTGCCTTTCAGCACTCTCCCACATCCAGCTGTTTCCTCAGCTCTTTCATTTGGAGTATGGAGCAACCTGAGTTGCACTATCTCCCCTCTTCCTTCCTGCTCCTTAGGTTTTTACAGATTAAGGCAAGCAGTCGTAGCTTCTCACTGCTTGGCCCCTGGGTATGCCCCATGGCGAATGCTCCACTTACTCTTCTGATTCCCATTTCATGGTGTGGCACAGCTCGTAAGGTTCTGCTGAAAGAAGTGCAGCAGGTATCCAACAACCAGGAATATCAGCCCCCTGTGCACAGCCAGCACCACACTCTAGGAGAGCTACACTATGGCAGCTCAAGGATTATCAGGTGTGAAATAAAACTGCCACTGAATTAAGCCCAACTGATTCTCAGAACCTTTGATGTGGCTCTAGAATCTTGATGCTCTGCCATACAACAAATGGAACACAAGTTGGGAAAAATTAAATCAGTCAAAACACTGTGTGTTCAAAAAATACAACCACTGAAGCCAAAATCACTGGTAAGAAGAGCAAAATATTAAATGGGAAGGTCCTTTTCCAAAAGTGACAAATCATTATTAAAGGCTGCCTGAGGGAATCTTGAACTAATCTTATTGTTAAAGTGAAAAAAACCCCACAAGGCAGATTAACAATGTCTCTTAAACGACATTAATTTTGGAGGATGATGATAATTCAGAATAGGGAAAGGGGTTATCCTGAAGAGCTTAACTAGTTGTACACTGTCAGCTTCTGAGCACAATTAGCAAGCTATTAGCATTTCTATGTGTAAAATTCTTGTCAAAACACACTTCTGGTTCTTGAAATATTTCCATGCAGTGAAGTATTTTCTAAAACATCACACTTAATACAATGTGTTAAGACTATATCCTGCTCTGCACATGACACTTGCTATAGCAATTTTATTTAAAATCACATGTAGCTCACATATTCTAAATAGCAAAGAGAGAATGGTCTGTAATCTTGAAGCTATTGAACATTTCAATTCCTACCCAGTTAACCAAAACCAGAATGATATTTACAAACTGCCATAAGCACTGTTAAGGTGAGAATTTCAGAAATCATTTAATTATTAAAATCACCTAAATGAGCAGTCCATTAATGCAGTGACAAATACCTTGGTTTCTTTCTGTAAAAATACTAATAAGACAGAAATTACATTGTCTTAAATCTTCTTTAACCATAGCTGTCACAGAAACATATTTGGAAAGCACATTCCAAAAAGCTTGACTGACAAGAATTAATTTCTGTGGCTTCAGGTGAAAAGCCACTCTGTATCAACCTGCATATACCATCCAACAGCATCTGCACCAATCAACATCCACAGCCAAATTTATAAAAGCATTTTGGTGCTGTACAGTGTATACAAAAGTCACATGGAATTTCCAAAAACATCTGTGCCCCACAGTCATGGTGATTTTCATGCAAAACAAGTGCCACGTTTCCCATGGAAATCACTCTATAAATACTTAGGGGAGGTAACCCATAAAATCTGGTATCTAACTGCTATTTTTAATACTTCACCACAGAACCAGAGCTGTCCAAACCAGTAATTTAAATAGAAGATCCTAGTGAACAGTGCCATCCTGTAAACCCCACTCCAGTTTTAACCCCTACATAGTAACAGAGTCTCCTAACTGTCTGCACTGGTCACTCCTCTGGTGTTTGCTAGCATAAAGCACATACAGGCAATGAAGTGAGATGCTGAAGAACAAAGATAGTCAGATTATGAGAATGGCAAATGTTACTGTGGATATTTTGCACATTAGTTTCAACTCATCACTAAGAACACTTCAAAAGCCATAAATTTATCACTTTCAGAACTACAAGAGATTCATATAAAAATAATTGTCTTGTTCTGATCTTAGGACAACCTTTGCTCTGCCTAGCAACTACCATTAACCATGAAAATTAAAGTATCTTAACAATAAATGTAACGAGAATTTATGCCTAGTTAGCTCCATGTCTGAAATTCTATTGATTAGTATTTCTCTTTAATTCTGCAGGTGATGGCAGAAAGGAGGCAGATGATGGCAGAGAGCAGGCAATATGTACATGTGCTAGTAGCAAGGGGGTGGGAAGAGGTGGCAGGGTCATTAAACATGGATTGCCAATTTGAAATTAAAGCCTACCAAGTGCTTCTTCACTTAACTGTGGTTACAATCTCCTTCCCTCTTTATTCCTAATTCACAGCTTGTGGTTTCAGGTTCGATTATCTGTTGCAAAGATGCTCTAACCCCACTTTGTCAGCTGAATCTCATCTCTCACCAGCAGTTCTCAATCCTCAAAGAGGATCCTCCAGTCATAAAAGCCAACTCCCTGGTCAGAAGAGATACTTTAGAGATCCAGTAAAAGTCTTTCTGAAAGAAATACCGCACTGTGGTTTACTTATCAACCTTCTGCATTTTTTTCTGCATATTTGGGGCTTTTTTCCCCATGACAACTTCATAAAATGGGCTGTTTTGCTGATAAGCTACACAAGTATTACTGGTTTGGATCATTTCCCATGAGTTTTTCCTCAGATGTTTCTTTACAGGAAAAACTCATTTTCATCAAAAAGTGCAAACAAACAGGTCTGTTATTGCTCTGAACCTCTCCTAGCCTGAACAGTCATGTCAGAAATGTCACTGCATTTCCTACTTTCCAAAGGAAAAACATCCAAAAGAAGAACGTAAAACACGCAATTTATTGTCCATCTCGAATTAAAGTTCTAACTTCATGCATTATTACTCTCTCACCCAGAGAAAGAGGTTTCATTAAATGAATATGCCAGCAGCATCTATTCTGCACAAAGAAAAAGTTTCACAGAATTCTTTTCACTGTTTACAACCAACCAATTCGTTTAAGCTAAATAGACAGTAGTTTTTACAAAACTAGGCCTAAACTACTCATCGCTTTGCATGATGACATTACATTGTCTAAAAATAGTTTCAGAATCTAGAAATAATGCTGTGAAACCCCCAAAATGTATAGTATAAAACACATCTACCTCTTTCGCATTTAAAAATACCCTGAGCACATGATAAGGTAGAGAAAGAGCTCAGCGAAACTGAGGATTATTCCAGATATGTGTAAACTGTTACCACCTCATGGTTCCTTCAGAATCTCAGCTGCACATACACACAGGTCTGTTCCATACCCACTACTCACAGTGGTGACAGCGGTCATGTAGCAGGAGCTACATGATCAGCTTTTCTGATCTCTGTTATCCTGTTTTTGTAGAACCTATGACTTAAAAAATATTTAAGAATATTTTAAGACCTGGCCCTTCTACTAAATTCATCAGATATTTTACAAATCACCTCAAACATGCAAGATGAAGTTCATGACATTGAAAACCAATCAAATTATGAGGTGAAAATGTGATAATTAGCTCAATCTAGACACAACAATGGCTGGTGAAATTAAAAAAACCCATAGCTATAACATTCATTTTACAGCCTCAAAATATACAGTGAACTAAAAGCAAGAGATTAATTTACTATGAATTGCACAACCAGCACTGACTTTTACTGTAACCTGTAAAAGCTACTATGGAAGTTGATTTTATAGCTATTATTAAAATTGATTTAATGTGAATTGTTGCTCCAGAGTCATCAAGTGAATATAATGTAAAATTCACACAGTGCCTTTTTTTGCTTAATTATGATAATGGCAATTTATACTAATGGCATACAGACAAAAGAGAAAAGTATCAGGTGACTTTAAACTGAATTTAGTTCCTTACTTATCCTGTTGCTGCTACTTTATACTATAGGTTTATGTTGCATTTGTTAAAAAGCACACAAGATACCATAGAGACACCTGGTGGAATTTGACTGGCTGCTTTAACATAAATATACCAAAGAGTGCAAAGGGCAAGTAACATCTAATCACAGCACACGCTTCAATACTTCTTGGGCATCTTTACATACCCTTACCCTGACTTTTTTGCTACTTAAAATTCTCAATAAAAGCACAGGATCAGGTTTTGTAAGCTTGTTTGTTTGTTTGTCCCCTTTTTTAACTAGCCTTGCTCTTAGAAATGTCATCAGGCCCACTGGCTGCAACTGTGGAAGATCTTTTCACATAAACCAAAACTGGTAGCTTTGTTTTTCCAGAGAATTATTAACACATTCCAATAGGTAAATGGGCTTCTGATCAGCTAACTTACATTTTCCCTTAATTAATATTTGGGTAGAAATGCTCACTGTGTGTTTCATGACAAGAAATTAAAACAAAACATATGGGTCTTTAAGCCCTAAATTAATAGTTGTGTTATGCACAAGAAAAACCCCAACATCTCTATCAACAATAATAAGTAAATCTCATCATATGAAATCACTATGGAGAAAGTAGGATGACTAGTCTCTCCAATACTGCAATTTTTGATTTCTAGATCATATTTTTTTCATGCTTTAATGTGTGAATGAGGAGATTAAGCAAAATAATTTGTTCTGCTATCCAGAGAACCTGGGTACATGAGGTGTTCAGTACTGATAGACCAGATATGTCTGGCTTACACTGCACTGCACACACCTCCAAAACAAACAAGCTGAAGGACACACTGGTCCTAAAGGTTAATGGGAATGGTGACCTCTGCTAGACATGAAATGTAGAAAGCTTAATATATATTTTTGTTATCTACACTAAATTAAAAACTGCAGAGTAAAGCCTTTACACTGGTCTTCACTAAATGAAAACAAAAAACAATAAACCCATTTGACTTACTCATCCTTGATGTTTTTAAAATGATAAACAGCTTAGAAACATGCTTTAGAAAAAGATATTACATCAAGTATTAGTATTTTTGGCATCTTGGTCAGTGCAAAAAAAAAAAAAAAAAGGATGAATGATGCTAGCCAATGAACAAATAACAAATTAAACCTCATCTCTAGTGCTTCAATTCACCATATAATTCTAACAAAGGATCATCATAAATAGCAATATAATGTAATAGAGCAGCAGAAAAATCAGTCTCAGGAGAATCAAATCTTACATTGTATTCTGCCATTTCTTTCTTAGAAATTTAACTCCTTCTTGCTTTGTGTCTTCCTTTGCACCCCAGGAATGATATCACTAACCCTTTTTCTTTTGTTAAACGTTATGAAATCTTCTGATAAAAGCATTACACAAAAATCCACTGGCATCACCCCATATGCACAGTGAGACCTGCAGTTTACATAGTCACAGATCTGTGAAAGCCCTGGGCCCAGAAACAGACTGGGGCAGCAGACCTTGCTACGAGATGGTATTTCCAGCTTTACTGTTGTGTCCTGTGGCTTTCTTTGTGGCATGCTTTTTTAAAAAGAAAATACATTTCCTTTTTAACAGAGATACATTTTTTATGAAGGAAACCACAATGTCAAACTTTTCAGGAAAAGACAGGAACACAGCTACATATGTTCAACCGTACTTCTGTAAAGATGTAACCAGTTGCAGCACCGCTCAGAGAGATTTTGAATTACCGTTGGGGCAGCGGAAAGGGGCACTGCATCTTTAAAGGAAACAGATTTGCTGCAGAAAGGGGCAAGTTGAAGAAACATCTGTAAAGACTGATAATAGATTCACTTCCTGAAATTCTTCTAGAACTCCTACTGTGAAAAGCAGGAAATATGGGCAAGAGAGAGGAAGAAAGTTACAGATGAGAAAAGAAAGCTCTCTCCCCAAAAAACTTGGATGGAATGATGAATGCTGCTCTAGATGAGCCTGAAGGTGTCGTTAACGGCATCTCTAGATCCTGAGAATATAGACAAAAGAGCCAGCAGTATTACTTCTGCCAACTGCTAGTTTTTCAGCTCTACTTTAAGGACCACAGTACAAGGAAGTGGTCTTGAAATACTCTTCCTTCTCCTTGAGTCAACACCCCTCCCCATGCAAGCTCATCCTCCTCCCAGTAACAGAAAAGGTGATCTGCACCTGGGACGTATCAAACTTTTACCACGGTACACCCGGCGAGAAATAACATTTAATTTCAAAGAATACTAACTTTCTGAAGCAATACCAGATGAGGACCTGTCAAATAAGACATTACATGCCTATACTTCAGAATATTAGATGAAAATAAATTTTAAATAAAAAGCCAATACATTTATCTCAAGAATAATTTGAAATTTTTGTGATTTGATTTGGAAGCAAAACTTGGTTAAAATTACCCTCCTGGGTTTTTTGGGGTTGTTTTTTAAACTTTTGGTTGGGATTTGTTTGGGGGGAGGAGGGTGGGATTTTTTTGTTGGGTTTTGATTGGTTTTGGTTTTTGTTTGTTTTGTTGGGTTTGATTTGTGGGGCTTTTTTTTTTTCTGTGGATTTTTGGAAATACAAACATTCTCTATTATTAACTGTTACATCACAAACCAGACTCTACTCCATGCTCACAGACAAAGCTGAGTTTAAAAGCGATCCCAATTACTTTCCTAATAAAGACCTCCAAACAGGTGGTTTGACTTTTCCTCTCCTGTGTTTGACGAAACTTTTCCAAATCCTAAATCTGAATAACTTCTTCAAATTGTTTCATGATGCAAGCTGTAAAAAATTAATTACAACTGTTTCATGATCCAGGTCAGTCCCTTTTGTCAAGGTGCAATTGTGAAGGAAAAGTGCGGCTAGTTCTATCTTCCTTCTCTGGTCACTCCTACTCACCTGGCCAGAGGGCACTGAAATCACTAACTTAACTGAAACAAAGCAATTAGTTTTTAACAGTAAAGCCATAAAGCTGCACCAGAACATTCTTGAAATAAAACAATCATCCTTTTTGTTCCATAACAAAACATCCTGGGTTTCTTCTTCTTCCCTTTCTTTACATGGAGAATCAATAGACTTCTCTACTGAATAAACCTCTGTCCTAACTTAGCTTTCTGCTTCCTGAAGATGGTGTTTAGATTAATCTTAATGGTCTTGAGCCATATTGACTACTATATTTGAACACAAAAACTCTGCAATAAATGCCAAGAATAAAAATTAAAACTTGTTAGAGCTTTCTCTGCATTTCTGAAGGAAGGAAATTAGGTCAAATTCGAGATCCTCAGGACAGTGAGAAGAGCATGCGCAAGCTCACTGCCCTAGACTTCAAGAGAACAGATTATGGCATCTGCAGGAACCTGCTCAGTAAGGTTCCATGGGATATAGCACAAGAAGGGAGGGGGGCCCAAGACTGCTGGCCGATATTCAAGGATCATCAGCTGCAAGCTCAAGAGCGATACATCCCTACTAGAAGGAAGTGCTGCAGGAGGGCCAGGAGACCTCCTTGGATGGATAAAGACCTGCTGAGGAAAATTCAAAGGAAAAAAGAGGCTTATAAAAGGTGGAAGCAAGGACAGGCAGCCTGGGAAGAACACAGGGATGTTGTCCAGGAAGCGAGGTACCAGGTTAGGAAAGCTAAGGCCCACTTAGAATTAAACTTGGCTAGGGATGTTAAGGATAACAGGAAGGGATTCTATAGGTACATTGCAAATAAAAGACAGACTGGGGACAACATGGGCCATGTCCAGAAGCTATTGGGAGAACTGGCTACCCTGGATTTGGAGAAGGCTGAGGTTCTCAATGACTTCTTTGCCTCGGTCTTCACCGGCAAATGTTCTGACCACGCCACTCAAGTCTTGGAAGGCAGACGCAGCGACAGTGAGAATGAAGACCCTGGGCCCACTGTAGGAGAGGATCTGTTTGGAGATCATCTTAGGAACCTGAACGTATACAAGTCCATGGGACCTGATGAAATCCATCTGTGGGTCCTGAAGGAGCTGGCAAATGAAGTTGCTAAGCCACTGTGCATCATATTTGAAAAATCATGGCAATCTAGTCAAGTTCCCGACGACCGGAAAAAGGGAGTATAACCCCCATTTTCAAGAAGGGGAAAATGGATGAGCCGGGAACTACAGACCAGTCGGCCTCACCTCTGTGCCTGGCAAAATCTTGGAGCGGATTCTCCTGGAAGGCATGCTGAGGCACATGAAAAACAACAAGGTGCTTGGTGACAGCCAGCATGGCTTCACTAAGGGGAAATCCTGCCTGACCAATCTGGTGGCCTTCTATGATGGAGCTACAGAACTAATGGACAGGGGTAGAGCAGTTGATGTCATGTACCTGGACTTGTGCAAAGCGTCTGACACTGTCCCACATGACATCCTTGTCTCTAAGTTGGAGAGACATCAATTTGATAGGTGGACCACTTGGTGGATAAAGAACTGGCTGGATGGCTGCACGCAAAGAGTTGTACTCAATGGCTCAATGTCCAGCTGGAGACTAGTAACAAGTGGTGTCCCTCAGGGATCACTGCTGGGACCGGTCTTGCTCAACATCTTTGTCGGTGACGTAGACAGTGGGATTGAGTGCGCCCTCAGCAAGTTTGCTGATGACACCAAGCTGTGGGGTCCGGTTGACACGTTGGAAGGAAGGAATACCATCCAGAGGGACACTGACATGCTTGTGAGGTGGGCTGATGTCAACCTGATGAAGTTTAACCATGACAATTGCAAGGTCCTACACCTGGGTCGGAGCAGTCTCAGGCACAGCTACAGGTTGGGCAGAGAAGAGATTCAGAGCAGCCCTGTGGAGAAGGACTTGGGGTTGGTCGATGAGAAAATGAACATGAGCTGGCTTCAGTGTGCACTTGCAGCCCAGAAAGCCAACCGTATTCTGGGCTGCATCAAAAGGAGCGTGACCAGCAGGTCGAGGGAGGTGATCCTGCCCCTCTACTCTGCTCTCGTGAGACCTCACATGCAGTATTGTGTGTAGTTCTGGTGTCCTCAACATAAAAAGGACATGGAAGTGTTGGAACAAGTCCAGAGGAGGGCCATGAGGATGATCAGGGGACTGGAGCACCTCCCATATGAAGACAGGATGAGAAAGTTGGGGCTATTCAGGCTGGAGAAGAGAAGGCTGCATGGAGTTCTCATAGCAGCCTTCCAGTATCTGAAGGGGGCCTACAGGGATGCTGGGGAGGGACTCTTCATTAGGGACTCTAGTGATTGGACAAGGGGTAACAGGTTCAAACTTAAACAGGGGAAGTTTAGATTGGATATGAGGAAGAAATTCTTTTTTGTATGGGTGGTGAGGCACTGGAATGGGTTGCCCAGAGAAGTTGTGAATGCTCCATCGCTGGCGGTGTTCAAGGCTGGGTTGGACAGAGCCCTGGTTGGCATGGTTTAGTGTGAGGTGTCCCTGCCCCTGGCAGGGGGGTTGGAACTAGATGATCTTAAGGTCCTTTCCAACCCTAACTATTCTATGATTCTATGATTCTATGATTAAATATACTTGAGCCAGGAAGAGGGAGATTTATTTGTTTATTCCCAATTTAAACAGTGTGTGCACCGTGACCCCTGAAGAGGCTTTAGCAATCCCATTTTGAAAGAACATTAACCCAAAGTTGGCAAAATCAGCTGCAATAAAGACATCTTTCTTCAAAGAAAATGGAGAGTTTCTCCAAGCTTCATAATAATTCATAAATAATTTTGTAGTTCTACCATGGTAAGGGAAGCATTTTCCTGGCGAGAAGTCTTGCTTTGATCATATCAGGAAACAGAGGGGCCCAGCACTGGGCTGTGCAGCATCATTTCACTACAGTGCTCCTGTACAGAACCAAGTCCTAGACCTGCACACCCAGATATGCTCAACTAATAAGATCCTCTACAATAAGTCAAAATTCTTGTCTCAAACCGTATCCAGAAATTAAATAGTAGCCAATACTGCCTATTACGTAGAGACAGGCTAATAGCAAGGAAAACAATTAGTAACTATTATGCAAATTCTGAATTGGCTTTTCTACTCAGCCACTTTTCTTTGGCATCCATGAAAACCGCTTTTGTTCATACTAATATTTGGGAAAGAGGTTTTATTTATGCAAATAGATGCATTCCTAAAAAAAACAAAATTGCATGTAAATGAGCATATTTGTGCATCAATTACTGAATTTGAGTTCTTCTTTGCTGCAAACACATTTCAGATGGTCATAAATGACTAGTGAGAAGGAAAGAGAAAACATAAATGAGTCAATTTTTTCTGAGCATTTGACAGATACACAAAATGTCTGTTGTAGAAGAGACTGGGAAGCTACACAAATGTATAAGGACAGAGGTACAAAGCAGTGCAGTCAACAGAACTGTAGTTCTTGGTCAATCTTTCAAGTCTTTTGAGATATAAAAGAACAAATGGCATTCTGAAAAATCAGTTTATCCTATCTACGTTCTGCAGGAATGTTAAAAATACTTCATTGGAAAGGGCATCAAAGATGTACCCAGACAGATATTCAAAAAGCGATAGTCAATGGAGAAAAGATAGCTAGTAAAATCAATCCCTATTAATTGGATTTCTTTTTCTATCAATTAGAAGATACAA
This sequence comes from Ara ararauna, assembly GCA_028858755.1. Taxonomy (NCBI): domain Eukaryota; kingdom Metazoa; phylum Chordata; class Aves; order Psittaciformes; family Psittacidae; genus Ara; species Ara ararauna. The sequence goes on along the minus strand of CM054382.1, from coordinate 25,843,276 downwards.
CAAGCCAATAAACTGAGGTGTAGCAACAAGCTTAGGAATAAATTCCATTAATTTTTAACTTCCTCCTGAAGAGATGCAAAATGCTCCTTCAATTGGCCCAAAGGAGGTCAGAAGATTGGAATCTATCTCTAAGGGTAGACATAAGGAAGCTGGTCATACAGTTTACTACTTCTGTTTTCCAAGGTCAACAGCGAGTTCAGAAGGTGCATCACAAGCCTCGCACTGCTGTCTGGCAGGCAGACTGGCCAACGTATTCACTTACCGGTGACCTCCCAGCTACATACCCTTTAAAAACATACTACTTGTAATTGAGACAGCCAGCCAGGATGAGGCAAAGAACGCATCAAATGCAGCTATGATGTTTCAGGTACCTTCAGCTACCAAAGATGATATATTAGATGCAACATATAATTCCCTGCTATCACTCAAAAGCAACTTCTAAGAGAAGCAGTAGGGAAAAAAAAGAAGGCACTAAAAATGAAGACACAGCTTTTCCAAATTGTGCACAATTAGCATTCCCTTACTCACTCTGATTACAGGTGCAGATACAGTCTGATTTCGGAATTGATGGAACTCTGCTAATCCTGGCTAGGTGGAACTGCCAGGTACTGTGTGAACTTTGGTTTACAGTGGTACTGTGAACTTTGAAACTCCAAGGAGGATTTTCCTACTCGACATTCCAGTCCTCTCTCAGAAGTACAGATTTCTTTCCAGAATTTCCCCACGCACTATGTTAGGATGAAGTTATTCACTCTATTTCTTAATTTATTCCAACACTGTGCCCTGCACACATTCAAGTGCTAAAGAGAACTGTCTCGGGAAATTTGAAAAAATTTGCACTATCAAATGCTGGGAATTCATCAGACCGATTTCTGTTCCTCAACCTATGAGCGAATTTTGACTGCAGAGGGTGATCCTACTTCTCCTTTAAGTAAAACTTACACAAGCAAGATTAAGGCACATTTTGTCTAAATTTCACAGACAATTTGTCACTCTGATCAGAACTCAAGATCACAGTAGCCTTCTTTATGTTCTGCTTCCACCAATTATCTACCATTTTGAAAGATCATATGAGTATTGAGCCACGTAGACAACTGTACTGGATGAAATTATGCTGTTTTCTTCAACTGTTACATGAAGGTGACAACAGACAAAACGGCTGGACTCAATCTTAAAGGTCTTTTCCAATCTAAATGATTCTATGACAACAAGACAACCTATAAATACCACTAAATTAACATGTTCAGTAGAGAAAAATGAATGTGCCTATTACATAGATCTTGAATTTGAAATTTTGGGCATACTCTTTTAAAATTCTGCTCTGGAGATTATTTTGTTACCTAATCTCATTCTTTCAAGTGTTGCTCCATGTCTTGCTTATGAACAAAGAAAACTAAATGTCATCAGTAGTCCCTTTAGTTAACACCCCTCAGCCACAGACAACATCCTACGGTTATCATAGCAGGCAAATCCTTTGAAAAAAAGCGCCACAGGGATTTGTGAGGATAAATACTTTATGCAGAGCCAAGCTTCTAATGAGAGCTATACAATTATCTCAGTTGGTGGCCTGTTAGAAGCAGTCGGCTCAGAGAACTGCAGGGCAGAAAAGCAATATCTGCCACACCAGTCTCCCACCCTGCACAGAGCACTCCTTCAGTAATTGTAGTAACTCTACATAACCAGTAAGCCTGCTCCCAAAGCACAGCACCCCTCCGCAGAATTTGGACTGATAGAACCAGCACTACAAGATGAATGGCTCCTCTATCATAAATAATAAGCATCTGCATTTTTTTTTTAAGGATGGATGAACCAAGAGGTTACTGCAAGAAACATGCTTCTGCCAAGTGGGCTGGGGTGACTGAAAAGAAAATAAAATATACAGAGGCCGAATCAATTTCCTCAGAATCAGTTAAGTTGATTGCAAAGCTGTTCTTGTGACTAGGAACATGTATTTATGGATTTTGTCTACTACTGGTCCAAACCAGAATTTCTCAAGTACATCAGCACAAAGTGGTGAAAACAGTAGTTATTTAGCTGTTCAAAGCTGACCTCCAGTTTGTAGTCTAAACCATTCATAAATGCTGAGGATTATCTTTTCCATTATCCATTGTTATTATTAAAAAAACTATAAATATCTTAACAGATTTCATCCAAAGGTGATTTAATGTAATTCATTATTCAGCTGGTTTTCAGCAGATTTTGTGGCTGGATGGTTATCTCACAAGTTGAGATCATCTTTGCCTCAGCTTGTTCCTCAGTCTTCACAAACACATCATGAAAGAAAAGGGAACGCACAAAGCTTTCTGGCTTTTTGCATAACAGGGAATACCTTGTGCCTCTGCCTCAGTGTGAAAATAACTTGGGCTTCCCTTCTACTGCTTCCCTGCTAACTGAAGATAGAGGAAATCAGTTGTTACTCTTACCGCTTGGGAGATCTTCCCGTCACATTCAAATCTAGAAAATGCATCTGCATATAAACACACATGATCATCTTCAGAGCCTGAGGGACTGTGTGTTTTCAAAAAGGTATCATCAATGGCCTTTCTTGTTTCTAGAACACTGAATGAATGCTTTGGTATCTATAGTATATATCTCACACGTGCTCAAGTAGAGATCATAATCTGTCACTCAGTGCTGTGACCTGTAAGATGACAATGAAGTTTCCTCATTCATCTTGTCACATTAGCTATCAGGCAAGATGCCTACTCCTTCTTTGCTTAATCTTTTATAATTGCGTGTCCCTTTGTTTTGCTTTTCTATGCAACATTTTGCATAGAACTTAAATTTAAATGATTTGACTGAAATTGAATTGTTTACACAGAATTCTGCTGTTCATGAACAAACTGGCAGTCACTTCCATAAATCAGTAGGTCTTAGGAAACCACCAAGAGTAGTGACATTACTAGTTTTCTGTCAAAAGTCCTTTCTTCTGCACATTAGAATCACTGAACTGATCTCCTTGACTTAACCAAGAATGATAGAACACCAAGTTTGATGATACATCAGGGATTAGCTGGTCCAGCCTTTCTTGGCAAAGCATGACTTAGACTAGATGGCCTAGCACCCTGTCCAGCCAAATCTTAAGTTTCCAACATTGGAAGCACACCACATCCCTGAGGAGATTATTTCAATGGCTAACTGTTCTTCATGTGAAAAAAATTCCTCTTGCGCCCAACTGGAATCTCCCCAGGAATAACTTGCACCCAAAGTGAAAGAGGGTATTTTTGTTTGTTTGTGAGATCATATATTTAGTGAGCAGCTATGGTAATTCCTTTTTAGTGAACATAGTCTTGAAAGAGGAAACCAAACCACAGAACAACTATGTTTGGAAGGTACCCCTGCAGATCTAGACCACTGACCTGCTCAGGCAGGTCAGCTACAGCAGGGTGCCCTGGCCACATCCAGTCAGGCTGTGAATATCTGTAAGGATGGAGACTCCACCTCTCTGGGTTACCTGTGAAAGTGTTCATCAGACTCATAGTGCTCTCTTCGTGGTACTTTCTTATGTTCACATGGAACACAAGATGCTGGCAATTCCTTCTGCTCACTTTCCAGGAAGTTCTCTTTGGAAAATGAGGAGCCTTAGCATGCACTACGAGACAGGGAGTCCCTGGTTTTGCCATGTTATACTTATATATTAAGTACAGATGGTAACAATTATCTTGCCTATTCCTGTTTGCTAATTTAAGCATATGTCCCCAGAGCCCTTCACTGAAATGGAAGGTTCACTAGACCACCTGCTATTTATTAGCTACTACTTCACCTACTCCTCCTGCCTACCTCTTTGTCGACAACAAGACATCTCTTCAGGATGAAGTTGGAAAGAAAAGGGAGAGAAGAAATTGTTTGCAAATTCGGATGACAGGACTATGACCAATCTGGGTCTAAATGGACAAAAAAAAAAAAAAACAAACACAAAAAAACGATCTTCAGATCATGTCCTGAATAGCTCTCAGTAACAACTATGGCTGTTACAGTAAACAAAAATGAGTTTTTCTTTGGAGCAATTTTCACTAGAAAGGGATAACTACATCACGCATTTGAGAACACCTACGAAAAATGCTCGTGTACAACTCAAGCACATGTCCTGACTTCCCCATAGGAAATCTTTCATGCACATGCTACCTTTGCATGTTGATGGTCCTCAAAATCTCTATTTTTCAGCTGATAATACAATATTCCGTATGCCATGTAGAGATATGAGTCTGACACAGCAAGATGGCTGGGGTTTAGCCTGCAACATATTTTTGTCATGTTTCATTTCAATTCCAATAATAAGCACGAACTAATTTGATGGAGATGACAGATATGATTCAAAAGCATGTTGTTTCATAACATACAGACATAACACTCATTCTATCATGAGACAAAATGGAAAAGTGGAATTCAAACGACTAGTCTGAAAACACAGAAGCAAAAGCAGGACTGACTGAGAAAAAACATCAAAAAAACTGTTACAGGAAATGGCAAACTTGAGTAGTCAATGGTCATGCTAGAGAAGGGCTAGAAGGCAGGCTGCCACGAGCATCACTGTGCTACTGCTACCTAATCATCTCAAACCTGAACCATTCACTTCCATATATTCCTTTCCACAGGTTAATTGCCTCAGAAAAGACTTCGTACATTTACACTGTATGTATAAAGTACTAGTGCAGTCACTGGTAACAGTTAAGTGGCCTCATGGTTAAACTGCACAGCTGATTAACAGGTAGAAATGGCAGCTGTTGGCATGCAATAACTATTCCACAAACACTGAATAATGTATTGAATCCACAAATCTATTTTTTTTTTTGCCTCATTTACATTACCCCTTCATATTGACAAGCCTTAAAAACCTAAAAACATATCTTTTAAAAGTCAAATATGGCAAGATCTCTACTCCATTATGTTAGTACATCACTTTATTCAGTGTTATTAAAATTCAGATTCCTTCTTCCAGCTGAATGATTTCAGCAGAAATGTTTGTCTTCGTCAGTGAACTGAAACTGATCACAAACCAAGGCACCAAAACCCAGTTAGAACTCTCTTCACACAGGAGTTTCCACCAGTTTAATAAGTATATGAAATGCATCTGATTATGGCTAAAGCACGTAAATTTCTGTTCCTTAGCTAGTCTCAATAATTGCTTCTTCAAAGAGATTCATGGACAGCACAGGTGATGAGTGTGCCCACAAGCCAACTGTCATTATTTCAGAGCGGCTGAGAGCTGTCTTCATGCTGACAATCAGCAGTTCTCCAAGCGGGCACCGTGCCTGCTTACATTAGTGAGTCTCTCCTACGGAAATAAAACAGGCAGTGACTCTGACTGACACTGGACTGGAATTACGTACTGGTGCATATGAAGTGTGGCACAGGGAGATCAAGATGAACAGTCACGGGAACTGATGGTGAAGGATGGAAACATACTTCATTAATTTCCTACCTACTCAGAAACATTAGATTAGGCATTAGACACATGAAAACATTTATTTATTGAAATAAAATGTTCTTAATTTTACAGTGGCTTGCTTCTATACACCGCAATGGGACCAATGTAGCTGATCGATGTTTCAAGCAAACATTCAGGTGCTCCTTCATTAGTTTCATTCACTGTCTAGTGGGGGGGCTGGGGAGGTGAGTTACCAGGAAAAAAAACCACATTTCTTTAGACAGTAATATAAACACACAATAAGTATTTGAAAAAATTCAAAACTGTTCAGTTAATAATATTCTCATCTGATCTTAATAGTGATGTTTATGCAGCATATATAATTAAAAGCATTTTCAGTATCAGCTTAATTAATCTGAGAAGTTCAGTATTCAAAGTGCAGAGGAAATATGCGTTCGCTATTCATTAGATATCATGCAATTATATAATGAAGACATCCAACCATAATTATGTGCCACAGTAATAATTCCATGTCAGAGAAAAAATCCATATATCTAGAACAAATATAAAAAAGCATACCTTAAACAGTTTGCCTCTAGGCCTAAAGGGATGATTTTAGACAGACTGTAAATGCTACTGAAACCCAAAAAGAAAGAACCTCGGAGCAAGGAGGATGGGGGGGTGAGACAATCTTGCCTCAGGGAGAAAATAAAACCCCAGCATTCCCACTGACATAATTCCCAGGTGGTCACAGAGAAGCACAGACAGAGGACAGCGATAGACTGAGCTGTGGGGTTGCTCGCAGCTGTTGAATTTCTTTTTTTTCTCAGTAGGTAGCAGAACAAACAGCATTGCATTTGGGCTCCCCACAAGAAGGCTCTTGAGCCAAAAAAAGGCTTAGCACTTCCTCCTTATTCCCTCAAGAGACAAATGTGCTAATGATCTAAACAGAAATAGAAATGGTACCTAAATCCTCTCCATAGACTAAGTAGCATATCTGCATTCTAACATACCTTTAAAACTTGGTCTGTACATGGGAGTGGGAAAAGAGTCAAAGCAAACATCACCCCATGTTACCTTTGTATCAGCTAGGAACCAGTTCACACACCAGTGGCAGTGTGAGGGTAAATCTCAACTGTGGGAGGGGAGCATAGCTTTCCAAATGACATTCTCTTGGTTCAGGTTCTTTAGAGCAAAAGTAGTCTTCAAACCTTTTCTCAACATCCTAGATAACACAATATCCTAGCATGCCTGCACCTCATTACATATACAGAATTTTTTTCTTACAGAGGACTGACATGGCTGATGAAAAAGTGACTCTTCTCTCAAAAGATACTGTCTTGTGACCCTGAGGTCACTTGCTGTTTTGGTCCGTCATCCAGAGTCATTCAGAAACATTATAAATGTTTAACCTCCAGTTTCTTATTTGGGTATAGCTGTGGTTTGCAGAAAGACCAACACATCCTAATCCATGAATCCAGTATGACATGTAAATTGCCCTTTTAAAAAAAAAAATCTTATTTATTATCTGTCAATATATGCCTAGTTAAACTGTGAGGATCTCTTAACATCATCAATATAATGAAAATGAGCTGCGTTTTCAGTAGCCAGTTATGTGAAAAAATTACATGAGTTTATAAACAAACTCATCTGGGAACAGGTGTCTATCTCAGACTGTTTTCATGCTGGCTAAGTAACTAAGAGTTGTAACAGAGACCAAGAACAAAATAAACCTGCGTACAGAAGTGTGATCTTTCACCAAGTGTTGTCTCTATATGTTAAACTCAAAGCATCTCATCAGGACAGCAAAAGGCCATTCACAACTTACAGGGCCTTGTCCAGCACAGGCTTCATGAGCAGACAAATTTGGAAGCTGGATTAAAACAATGTGTATCCCTCCCTGTCATGCAAACACAGATTTCCACAACAATTCTAGGTTTGTTGCAGTCTTTAAGCATCCTAGTCTTTAAGGAATGTTTGTAAGCATGTGAAAAGCAAAGATGCCAACCTAATGAGAAGGATAACAACTAAGTAGATTACTACAGTCTCCAGACAAAGGCTGCAGTGGTCCTTGCAGTCCTGGGGCAATAGTTGATCTTCATGGTCTTAAAAGTCTTTTCCAACCTAGCTGATTCTATAGTTCTACGATTCTAAGTCTGAAAAAGTGAATGCATGAAACATGGCAAGCACACCAAACAATTCTTTGCCATACACCAAAACCAACCAATACACGATTAAAGTAGATTAATCCACAGCTCAGAAGAGAAACAATGTGACCACACTTCTGGCATTCCAGCCACTACACTGAAGTTTAGGGGAAGCTCGCCTGGCATCCGTCCAGGGCTGCTGCATCAGAGGGCAGGTTACAGACAGAACTTTCTCATACAGGATCCATACCATCTTGGGAGAGAAACACTTGGCATTTAGTGTTGTTTTCTGGTAGCCTACATGAAAACAGCTCAGAGGAGCAGCTGTGAAGCCAGAAAAATGAACAAAATCAAGGCAATCACAACTGCATGGTTACAAGGCAGAGTCCACCCAGAAATACAAGTTTCAAAGTATTTTCATGAAGTATGAAGATCAGTATATCAGATATAAGAAGTCCACACAATTCCTATATATGACATCATCAATAAAACCTCAGAAATCTTACTTTCAAGTGAAGACATTTACACCAATAACAGGTAACAAGAGTGAACACCATGAAAACATTCACAACTGCTCATTGGTTAAGTTATCCTGCAACTTGTAATGTATGACCGCTCCAGACCAGAAATCACAAAACATTTAAGGACCCCATCTCAAAACCTGACCATTTTAACTGAAGTACCTGACATCCTAACTCATACAAAGCAGCACATCGGTTACCTTTGATACACGGTACAGCATCTTACAGAAAGATTCTCAGAGAAAGAATCTGGGTTATTTCAAGATTACAGCAGTTTTAATACACCACCATGAAAGGTATTTATATATAAAGTTTAGATTATTTTGATTTCTAATGCCTTCTGAGCATGTAATATTGATGGAAACCATCGCTAGCTTTACGCAATATCTAAACATTCCATCAAGCAAATGTTCCATCAACACCAAGGGAGTCTCAGCTCTTCTATTGTAATGGAAGAAAGAAACCCCACACATTTAGACATATAGGAATTTTCCTTTAAAACAACAATTCACATGCATGACAATTAGGAATGACTGAAATTTGTGAACTAATCATAAAATGGATAAACTAATCATAAAATGGATAAACTAATCATAAAATGGATAAACATACTTTAAAGCAGCAAGAATAACACATTCATATGTTAATTAATTTTGGCAACCACATGTTAATTATTTATTCCAGCAGCTACAGTGGACTAATGTACTGCAGCATATTTAGTGAATAAAAAGACTTAAAAGAGACTAAAACATGCAACAGTTTTTTATATATTAGTTGTATGCTGTAAGGTGAGAAAAGAGCTGCTAACCAGCTTATTAGGCCAGACATCACTCAGCACAGTAAACAGAGAGCTAAGATACTATTGCAGTCTGTAATTGTGCACCTAAGAAAAATTTGAATGCAGGTTACTAATAAAACACAAACTCCTGTAGTTATCCACACATTATCCAATTATTTATCTGTTTCTCTTCTTCTAACGAACATGTGACACCAAGTAGCATGCAACTGCAGAGAAATTAATAATCAGCCTTTCATGTTGTGCTCATCTGGTTGATCCCTGAATTAGAATGAACAGAAGCCACTTAACCAGGCTAGATAATTAAAAATGTCAAATTTTAAACTCACAGATTTAAGCTGAATGCTCTCCACAGCCTCTCCAAAATTCTGAAGCAAAACTGTGATGGTAAATTAAATCTTTCAAGCCTACCAGTGGGCTTCAAGAGCCAAGGAATCTATCCAGGACTCTGCAGGAGCTTACCCTCCTCTATCAAGGAGCTAGGTGTTGGCATAGGAAGTAAAAACTGTGAATATAAAACCAAGAAAAATGCAAGAGAAATAGGATGGAAAATAAGACTGTATACAATTCCAGAATATAAATCCACAACCAGTCATCTGAAATACCAGGTGAAATAATTGCTTCATCTTAAATCAGAGTTCAGCATACACGGTTAAGGACAGTGAAAAAAATGTAGGTAAAAATCAGCACTGATAGCTCCTGAAAAGTGGAACAAGCGGGTTGTGGACAACACTGAAAGTCTGCACACTGGAAGATGATAAATGGAAAGACTTGCATGTATGAAGTACAACCAGCCTGCGATATCTCTAACTATGTGACCATAAAATAGTTAGGTTTGGAAAGGACCTTAAGATAATCTGGTTTCAACCCCCCTGCCATCGCAGAGATGCCTCACCTTTGACCATGCTGCCCAAGGCTCTGTCCAACCTGGCCTTGAATACTGCTTGCGATAGAGCATACACCACTTCTTTGGACAATCTGTTTCACTGCCTCACCACCCTCACAGTAAAGAACTTCTTGTTAGGTCTAACCTGAACTTCCCCTGTTTAAGTTTTAACCCATTACCCCTTGCCCTGTTGCTACAGTCCACTGAGCTGAAGAATTTTTCAAATGTAAAAAGATTGGTTATGTAGTTAAGTAATAAACTAACCAAAATTATAATGGATTATACAAGCAAAGTTTGGAATGGTCAGTGAACAACGCATTTCAGGGCAACCCAAGCTCTGACTTTCAGCTATACAACTTCTGTATCAACAAGATTTATCTACTACCAATCTATCACCAGCCAACTTGATTTTTCTTACCTCTTCTGGTGAAGCATCTGTCACTGTTCCAAGCCCCTGTCTTGCAAACCAGTCCAAATACTCCTCAAAATGGACTACAGACACACCGGAATGGCAGCTCCCTTATTCTCCAGCAGCATTACCCCAAATACCCAATCCCTTTTTCTCATTGTTATGCAGTAACAGCCCACCCTTATAGTTAAAATGTTATTCACTCAGAAAAGGAGCAAAACATGCCATTTCATAAGAAGCCAGCAGAAAAACAAGCAGAATTCATCCTTCCTTCAAAAGCCACAGTGCAATAGTGACTTTTGCTGTAAAGAAGCCATTAAGTAATAATCATAGAATCATAGAATAGTTAGGGTTTGAAAGGACCTTAAGATCATCTAGTTCCAACCCCCTGCCATGGGCAGGGACACCTCCCACTAAACCATGCCACCCAAGGCTATGTCCAATCCAGCCTCAGACTTTATGAATTCATGCAGATAAAGTCTCTCCGGTTTCTAGCCATTATAGCAGCCTTTGAGTTTGGTGGTTTGTTTTGTTTTTTTTTTCACAGTGCCTTGCTATTCAAGCCCCATGTACTGCAAAGGGGTGGGAGGTCATTAATGCTTAGTTCCCTGTAGCTAAACAGCATCTTAAAAGTACCCCTAAATTTCATATGATACTAACTGTTGTCATAAGCACAGCATGCACAATGTGCATTAGATAAATTAATTAACCTTGGCCTTGGGATCCTTAACTATCTAAGCACAGCATTTGGAAAAGCAGTTACCCATAAGCTCTCTCTAAACCATTTTTATATCCTTTTAGAGCCCATAGCTACGCTAACCTGAAGGCTCCTTTAGCCCAAGATTGCTATACCACCTCAATACAAAATAGATTTCTGCTGAGGAAAAAAAAAAAAAAAAAAGTATTTTTTACTGAAAAGAAAGCACTATCAGTGCTTTCTTTGCAGTAAAAACTATCAGTGTCCACAGGCAGTCTCTAGGGTGGCAAATTGCTATTTCAGTATTGTACTGCATGTACTGTACCAATGACAAGCTCGGTACTCCCACAGAGATTTCTGTCTAATACATCTATGTCTAAAAAATTTCTCTAGTTACTAAGAGCTCTTTTCTTTCTTACTGGGAAATTTCAGGAGGCAGCAAACCATTACTGGTTAAATATAGGTTTTGCACTTGCTGTATGTATATATGAACATTCTTATCCACAAAAATGCACACGTATCTACCCAGATTATCTGGAAGATGTAAGATCCCACCTGTTTTGCAAGGAACTTCCATTCATGCAGTGTCAATGGCCGCAACTGCCTATGAGAGAGACCCAGCATCTTTCCTTCTGCAGAATTTACTGATTCTTGGAGAACTCCTATACCTCTAAGCTATTCTGTTCTTTCAGGGCACTGAGATGATTGAGGAAAAGGAGAAAACCAGAACATTTCACCTGGTTACACCCATTCTGGAGAGTAGAGTGTGCCGCAGAGCCTGGCTAAAGACGCACCATACTTGCCTTCCACCTGTTACTGCACTAACCGCAGTAGTTTTCTGGCCTTGCTCTCTCCTACACGCTCAGTTTTGCTACCCCCTACATCACTATTCCAGTCCAGGGCTAGTTGTGGACACCCTGCTGGATGTCTCTATTCCCACACATAGGCATTCTGATAGCGTCATTCTGTAGTAGTTATACTGGAACCTCCAAATGCACAGCACTTTCCTCAGCGAGCAGACAACAGTGCAGCTGTATGCAGGCCTTTGGGCCTTGACTGGGAACATTTTTCTGTCGGGTGAGGTATTTGAATTAGCAGCACTGCCCTGTCCTTAACTGTTATTTACCTTAAGTGTGAAAGGAGATATAAGCATTCAAAAGCATACGAACACAAGATATGTATGTGCCATTAAAAAGATGATTAACCGCTGCACACATTATTCTACTTGAACATACACTACAATACATATTCTTCCTCCATAAGCACATTATTTCTTGAGTCAAAACAGAAACAGGTTATCCTTCCAAGACTTCCTTACTGTCACTAAATCTACTTGCGCATCTTGGAGTGGGAGTAGAACGGGGGAGGAACATGATGCAGTGCCATTTGAGGAGAGAGTTACACTGATGTGCAGCAGAGGGAGAAGATGGGAAAGAAGCCAAGCCACAAAATCTTATGTGAATGCCAAAGCCAGCCTGCATCAAACACTTTTTCCCCCCACCCCCGCCCTCAAGAATTCACTATAGTTACTAAAATTTTAGGCTACCCAAGTTTGCATCCATCCAAGAAAGTACTGGGAATGAACATCAAGATACCTGTGACAGTAAGGCTAGAAGCCCAGTCCTAACCTAACACAAGCAGATCTCTGGAGGGAGCCTGAAGTTATATGGCAGCAGCACCAGACCAAGGTCCTCAAGCAGCATCTAGAGGATGCTGCTCTGATCCAAGCAAATACTGCTGAGAAGAGTACCAACTGTTGTGGTTGGCTGTGTTTGTTTTTTTTTTTTTTTTTTTGTTTGGTCAGTTGCTTATTTTTGGGGGGGAGGTGTTTTGGGGTTTGAGCCTGGTTTTTTTTTTTTTTAGTAATAAAAAAGTACCACTGGTGCTCTGCTTGAAAAATTCTTCTAAAGGGGGTTTTTATAACCTAAAGATGGCCTTTATATCAGAAATCATCAGAAAGGGGGGAATCTTCATCATGCACCCATCACTGTGTCTTATTAAGCTGCTTGACAACAGTAATACACTTTTATTATCAAAGCAGACGTATCTCCTCAAACAAGTACCATCTGTATGTTTGCTGCACCACTTTCTTGCTCCACCTAACATCTGAGCATGCCCAACCATGTATTTTACTCAAGAGCCCAAACACTGTAGTATCAGCAAACCTTCCAGTCCTGTAGTATTTAACCATAACTTTATCCCCACAGCAGGGAGGTACATTCTGTCTTCTAGAGCTGTTGCTGTGACTACCTCTGCTGCTACCATTGCCAAGGCTGGGTCACTGCAGCAACAACAGTCATCAAAACAATAGTCATCAATCATATTACAAGGCAGGGAGGGAAAAAGGAAAAGAAAAAAAAAAAAAGACGAGTTTTAGTGAGATCTGGTTCAGCAAACTTCTTTTTTTTTAGTTCAGCATTGAATTCTCAGGGCTGAAAAGGCAAACTTACTAGTTTATCTCAGTAAATTTCCTTAAAAAAGGCAAGAGACCTGCAACACTTTCCTTCTATGCAGTACCTGAGAGGCTGAGGTTGCTGAAGACGTAAGCAAAGCTAAAATGGAAAGAAAAAACAGAAAATATTCTGCAGTTGTTATACAAAGATTGACTGAGCACAGAAAGCTATGCTCTTATTTCCTAAAGCATTCCTAAAAATTCCTAAAACATATCCCATCCAATTGAAGAGAATCTGGAATTAACAGTTGACATGCACATGATGTAAAGAGAAAGAATCTTTCATTTGTTAAATCACTAATAAGCACATTCAATATCGAACCAAATGCCTTTCCACCAAAAGGCACAGCATTTGTTTACATCTGGCAGACACTATGGAATTCACACTATGCAACAGTTGCTTAATCTGGAATACATTAGATGAAGGGACCCCACCAGAGATAAAGCTCAAAATTAAATGGCTTCTTCTTTTGTTAAACCCTACTGTCTCTCACTCATGTCTCTCTTTTTCCCCCTTCTTAACAGTTCCAGAATGCTGAGAGACATGAACATATCAAGCCTTTGACAGAAAAATGTAACACTTCTAAATGTGGACAGGTCTGTTTCTGGGAACAGAAAAAGACGCTTAAATGCTCCTACCCATTTTCAAGATAGGCATGACAATGTATAGAGGTTAAGAATGAATAGAGATGCTTCCTTTCCCCTAACAGACTACTAGTGCAGAATACTGGTGAGGTGCATCACACTCCTCCAGTGTGCTTGACTCATAGGGGCTACAATTACAGGCCTTGCTATTAACCTTGGAGGTCTAGGAAGCAGCAATTTAAGCTCTACTAGAAAAGAAATTGTATTTTAAGTAAACTCAGAATCATCTTACATTAGGAAAATCCTCAACCGCACTGATTATATGGAAGATGGCACTGGAACCTCAAACGTAATGCTTATTAACTTGAAGAAAGAGATGGTGTACCCATCAGAGCCTCTCACTCTAATCCCATTGTATGAGTCATCCTCATTTTTCTTCTGGTTTTAATCCAAATATTTCCTCAGAATGATAAAAAAAAAAAAAAGAAAATTTTTAATAGACAACTTATTACAGCTGCTTTGTATCCCATCTTCACACGTTTTCTACCTTAACTCTTCTCACTTGAGACACAAGAGACATAAAGCAGCCTATATAGATTCCACTCAGTAAGCTTTGCCAGTCATGCATTCAAGAGTCCCATCAGAAATCCAGCTCCTCACCAGAGAAAATGGGCTTCTGTCAGCTGGCTCATTTGCATTCTAGCTGACAAGGTTCTTGGCTTGGAGCTTTTGTTACATACTACAGCATCCTTCCAGATTAACATAGAGATCACTGGCACCTTTCTGAGCAAGGGCTGTGTTCTTGCTTGCAGCTATCTCTGAGGTCGTACTCAGAGGCGCTTTAACAAAAGCTGTGACTGTTCAAATTATTTCATACCAGTTACTGTGTATGGTTTTAAAACTTTACTAGTTTTAATTGATAATCAAAGATGGATCAAGTCAAGATACTGGTTTTGTCTCTCAAATAAAAAATAAAAATTGGCATATTTAATGGCATGGACAATGCCAGCACCAGTCCTACTTTCACCTGTGAATTCAGCCTACGCAGGTGAAATATCAAAGCTGCTCTAAGTCTATGGGATATTGCAATTAACAATAATTTCTTTCCCCATTTTACAATAGTTAGGACTTTTTCCTAAGCCAGTGCCCCACTAAAATCTAACTTAGGCAATTACTCTTCTTTTTATAGAAAGGCTCTCTGTTAATGCACTGAATTCAGGGTGTATTTGAGAATCTACACATGGCTATGAATACCATGATGTGGCAACAGAGTTAATAGTTGTATTTTGTAGCTTCATTTTCAGATTTTTCAGCATGTCAATCCCAAGCATTTAAGAGTCACATCTGATCCCTTGTAAATGGACCATTTAAAATAACTAATCTGAAGTAATTTGATATTATATTATGGGCCCGTAAATAAATATTCCATCCAGAAGCTAAAAAGTTTTATTACTATATGCTGAGCTCCAAAATTAATGTACCTGCTGACGCAGTTACACAACTTCAGGATTTCCTTGCTTCCAGCCATTTGTGATAACAGGGAGAAGAGCCTGGGTCCAAGGCCTGGCTTTATTTACTTCAAGAAAAACGGTTAATTACCACGTTACTGGTCACGCAAGCCTCCTTTTCCACTTCCTTCCAGTTCTTCCTCTTGTACTTTATACACTGCTGATCCTTCATTCCCCAAAATTCAGCAGCAGAATAAAGAGTTGTTCTCTATCCAGGTAATTGATAGCTGCTGCTTTCATGATTTTCCTGGAGTTCTTGTCATTTAATTCCTTCTTATTCATAAACTGGAAGTATTTTCTTCTATGACTACAATGACATGATGATCTTTGTAATTTTTAAGTATTTGAGACTATAAAAAGAATATTTGCATTTCAGTAATGCTAGTTCCATGAATTTCTAGTGGGAATGGATCACTTCCCAAGTTCAGTAACAAATTTAAAAGATTTTATTTGCAAAATCCATTTGTTTTAAGTTTCCTAGTCACCAACAGAGTGACGGATGGAATTGCATTTGGAATCTTCTTTTGGGGATTCCTCATGTACTTCCTATTCCAATCAGATAATCCAGAACATCTCCAAGCAACTTGCTTCTAGCTGACTGAACTAATGCTTTTAATACAGCACAATTTATTACGCTTTCAGCAAATACCTGCTCATCTTCAACTATCCTGAACCACAGTACAAACACCACTAATAATCACTTTCACTCTCAAGGTTACATTAGTACAGAACCTTTTGTATGGTGTAATTTGGTTTGGGCTGTTTTTTTTGAGACGTTGCTATCAGGTCACTATTAAAACTGCAGCCCAAACTCTAATGAGCAGTAGAAGGACCCTCATGGTTACACTTAGCACAGAACCTTTTAGATGGTGTAATTTGGGGGTTTCTTGAGACACTGCTACTACATCAGTACTAAGCCTTCTGCCCGGACAAAATACGTAGTGGTTACAGCTGCCCTTTCACCTTGTACCATTAGGCCTTTACCTCCAAAGGGTTAATAATTTCTATTTTTCCTGGCATAACAAAAGCTTACTTAGAGGTTATTTTGAGTTCTGTTGCAGAAAGATACAGAACACAATGTACACTTGCTGTCTTCAGCTATAAATGGAGATAGTAAACCACTGCAGTTCAACTCTGATGTTGCTCCCAGCCACCTGAGTGTTACCATGACATAATTTCTATGGGAAGAAATAAAATCTAGTAATCAAAACTTAAAAAAGCCCCAACCAAACAAAATCAGAGCAGTTAGTCTGAAAAGTACAAATTGTAATAACAACTCTTACAATTACAGGACTGAATCTGTCTCAGACAGCATGTAAGTCTATACAGTTCTATGAGATTTTCCATTAGGGAAAACAGAAAGAAAAATAAGCTCCGTTAGAAGCTGATTGCATGCCAGAGGCTTGCATTCTTGTGACTCTTCAAAATCTGCAAATTCAACCTTGCTTTTCTGAAAGCGTATGCTTGCTGTCAAAGCAAACCCTTTAGTTTCTAAATAATCTTCCTATACTGGCAGTAGCATCCTTTTCCAAGCATGCCCTTTCCTTTACTCTTGGACCTGCATCCTCAACCAATGCTATGGAAACAAAACTCTGAAGGCAGACTCGGCTCACCTAGTAAACACAATAAGCACAATTATTAGACCAAACAGATCAAAACTGAAATGGATCAGGTACTGTTAGCATCTATGTAACAGACTATCTTGCACACAGACCCTTCAACACCTACCCCACTGAAATTGTATTTTTGCTGAGGTTTTATTTGATCACCAGGGTTACTTACTGCAAGAGTGTGATGAGGCAGCAGAAAAACTGTTGGTAGGGTGAATGGGCTGGCAGCCTGGGGTAGGGGGGTGGCAGGGAGTGGTCCCCCTCCCTCCCAGCTTAAAACCAGTAGGCTCTGCCCAGCTTGTTCAGACAATTAACGACTTTTCTCAAGAAGCATTCATGAATTCTACAATCCCTAGAGATCGCAGATTGGGCCCTGCAAAAATGTGTTTCTACCCAAAATTTCCACGTTCATTAGTCATTAAAAAATTAATGTCACAGACTGAGAATACAATAAGAGAAAATTATTGTATTTTTGAGAGGACATAACATGCAAATCTGCAGAATTGCTAATTAGAAATAGCTACCTCATCAATCAAATGGCAATCTGTCAAGCTTCTGTTTATCTCCTACACATCTAAACTGCAAGAAATTAAAATTGATCAGTCAGTATCCATAGTAAGCTTTCTGCATTCAAACCAAAGAGCTTACATTGGTTTAAGATTGAGTAGGTAGGAAACACTAAATCAAGGACTAGAGAGGGTACTGCAGCATTAACAACTGATTAACTAAAAGCATGTGTTAGCTTCCTCATTGAAGATTTTCCCCACAGCATACCTTCTATTCTGGTTCTTCTAGTGAGAGTAACAATACCAGCTGCAGGCTGGTTCAGCAAAAGCATGCAAGTCAAGTCTGGTTCTGTGTCACAGCAGTGCAATCTGTTATTGTGTCTTTGCATCATATCCATAAACAATAGTCAATGGGATTAAGACTGTAGATGCATATGGCAAATTAAAATTATTCCTTTGCCCTTCCACTTACTGCCTTTAAAGAGTATGGAATGGGATGGCAGAAAAGCCAGTCAGTTATTAATTCTTAGATTATTCAGTTTCTAGGCCTTATTCATCAAGATTCCATCTTCTGTCTTACTAAATCAAAAAGTCTGAATTCAGATGCTTTGTAGAAAACATGGATAAACTTGGAATTAATTACCCTTACAGAAAGTTTGCCTTTTGAAGAGATGGAATACAGGAAGTACTTCCTGAGCAGGCCAATACAGTTCAAGTATGATGTCAGGGTCATTATTCCAACTTTTTAGCAAAACATCCTGGATCAACACCGAATAGAAAATTAAAAACCTTTATCAGGAAGGCCTGATGGAGGTCACAGCCCCTTGGCTTTTGTGTTAACATCTATTGCCAAGAATTACCTACCACTGTTATCTGGAAAACTATATTCTGTTCCATGCAAATTTTAAGATGTTTTAATTGTATCTATTAGTACCATTGAAATGCCTGCTGCATGAAGTCAAACACTTATGAGCTTGGTTTTGGCTGCACCCTTAAAGCATTCCGAACAAAATTCAGCATTAGTTTCATTTTAGTTTCCTAAAAGCTCACTGCAGTCTTTGTGACTATTTCTTCGTTGTGCAGCCAAGCAACTTCTAGAGTCACAGGTAACAACATTCCACATAATTAACCACAAGCATGCTAAAATTAAACATGTTAGTTCATAAAATGCATACATAAATTCACTGCAGAAATGAGGAATCCCAATCTCAATTAGCACATATAGGTGGCACAGGAAAAGATATACAATTCCATTTCACCAGCTACAGTGGTTGTATGTGTAATGCCGTGGCCACTGGAAAAAAGATTTCCCATCTAATAGATTCCACTTTTAAAAAATACCTTTCCAGAAAAGCCAAAGGCAATTTTACTTGTTTCTAGAATTATGGAACACTGACAACAGTGGCACAAAGAACATTTGCCTGTTAGAGCTGTAAAGTCCTTGTTCCAAAGATGACATAGGGGCACTGCTATCCTACCACTGATAAAATACAAGATCTCAAGCACCATAAGGGAACTGTTCCTCTTGCTTGTCCTTAATCTTTTAAAATAATTCTACTTTTAAGAGGGTAAGAAAAATCAGCATTACAGCAGAGGGACTGACTTCCAGTACACATTGCTCCGTCTTCCCTCTAAAGTCAACACCAGTCTTCACACAACCCTAAACCCGTCCTGCACTACAGCTGTTTCCGTACTCAGCATAAACCTTCCACTCAGGATCCGCTTGGTGGCACATCTATTCAGACATAACTGAAAAAACATTCCATACAGGTACTGCAGGTATTCAAGGCCAAATTCTCAGGTTAGACTAATCACAGTAACTCCCCCAAAATTAGAAAGGGAATGGACAGCTCTTTCATTCTCTTTCTATACGCGTTCGTCTGGAAAGTCTGAGCACAGCAGTTAAACTGCACCTCCTTCAGCCCCTCCAGAATCCACTTTTGCATATTCCCACTGTTATCAATTACTGCTATAGCCTCTAGAAGAATTTTTTGTTTTCTTACAATGCAGTCTCATGTTGAACAAGAGATGCATGGTTAATCCTTGTGATATCAAGGTATTTTAAGAAAAAGCTGTATCCTCCTTATGTTTATCCTCTAATATAACAGTTTTAATTAAGCTTCAAATGTGAATGTCTATTTTAAAACAGAAAATAGACATAAATAAATGTAAGACCCAGAGTGAAACTTCTCCAAAATCCTTCAACTGATCTAAACAGAGCTGCAATTGCACCTGTAAGACAAGTGCTTTTCAGTTTGCACACCCTTGGACAGGCATGGATTCCTTCTACAAGGTTTTGACCACTAGTCAGTAAAAAGCAAACCTATTTTCTGTAGATCCGAATTCACTGTGGACCACAGCAATATCTCTCGCTAGAGATTTTCATCCCTCTATAAATCACAAAAGGTACCTTTTGCTCACTTGACCACCATGCTCCAGCTGGTTCCTCCCCTGCCTGAAAGGAAGCCCAAAGCTACTGTCCTCAATCCCAACTGATGACTCTCCCTAGAACTCCAAGGATGAGGTGGGAGGAAAGATGGCTTTAAAACAGGGGATGTCTTCCCACAGACACCCTGCTTTTAACTCCAGAAGCCTACAACTCAAAAAATATTTAATTCTTCCATTCATGAACAAAGTAACTCTGCAGGGTTACTGCAACAGACTTGGCTTCAAGGACCAAGAATCTTTCAGTTAAATGACTAGCACCAATGTTAGATTTATCATACATATGGGGTATATACTAGCACAGAGAGTGAAATTTCTGCACATCTTGTGATCTGAAGAGTCAAGGAGAGGCAGGACTGCACAAAACTCCAAATGTCTCTTAGGAGGGGAAAGGTCTAGGGAAACTGCCATATTCACATTTTAATTCCTCAGCTACCAACTTCCCATTAAATCTGTCCTTTACTAAAAATATAACCTAGGAAACCTCAGGAGAATGAAGAACAATACTGAAAAGAGATCCTATATTCAGACTGATAATCAGTTGCTTTTTTTTCTAAATATAAGTTAGAAATGCTGCCAGCACAAGTATGTCGATATTGAGGATCTGAGAATTAAAAATAGCAATATAAAACTGGTATGCTTTTTCTCCCCTTTTCTTTATGCTTAATTTCTCTTTTCCAAATGTACTTTGCACATTGTTAGGTAGATATAATATGTGTGGGATGTACTATTGAGGTTACCATGGTTTCTCATTTTTAATGAGCTTCGAGACTTTATAATCTAACCAAATAAATTCATAATTACTACATCTCTTTTTTTCTCCCTTCCCCCCTCCCTCTAAAGCACTCCAAAAATCACTGGTGGTAAAAGTAAAACTAGTGATTTGAAACACAATAAAACATCAAAGTAAAAGCCCACCCTCAAAGAGTCTGCAAACAAAAGCTTAGGAAAGTAACAGGAGAAAATTACCACTAGACTTGGGGATCTGTTCCATGCCCCTATGTCTGCTCTTAACATCTAAAGTTGGTGTGAGATTTTGTTTTGTTGTGTGCAAAATTCCCCAAAACGCACAGAAAGCCAAGTCCCATTTGCCATCAGGAGTGATGGTGAACCACTGAACGCTGGCTACACCAGCTCTGATGCTGTTTGCCAAGTCTGCTCTACGCATAAGGAGAGTCTGAGCTGCTCAGACTGCCTTGGGCAGCCACCTCCTGGGAAATCCCCAATGACAGCGTTTACAGCCTCAATCTGGCAAAGAAAGGGAGCCTGACAAAAACAAGAGTCTGAATAGGACACTTACAGGCTGAGCCACTTTGAACTAATACACTGAATCAAAATAAACAAAACTGAAGAGGCAGAAACACAGGGGAAAAAAAAAATCCTCAAAATGTTTTGCTTTTATACCATTGGAGCAAGTACACGGAGATCAATAAGCTTAAATTAAACACACAAAAAAAATCCACAATAAAAAACAAACAAAAATCAAACAAACCAACCCCCCCCCAAAAAAAAAAAAAAAAAAAAAAAAAAACCAAAAAAAAAAAACAAACCAACTCTGATTATCAAGTGTACAACTAAGGAGAAAAGTGCTCAATGCTTACACAACCACAAAACTACTTTTTGCATGAGAGTCACTTGTCAGCTGTACCCATTTACTATCACATAATTTTTGACTGACTCCTGATACTGATGAAATCACCCGAGGTGTAGAAGTAGGCTAGGGCTGGGATCTGTAAATTGCTCTTTGTCCCAAACACATGAGCAAAGGTGTATTTGCTACTTACTGCCACTGCTAACCTTACCTCAAGAAGTGTGGAGTAAAATAAATCCTTTCCTTCAATTTTTAGGCAGATCAAATACCCCTATCATATTTTTATGTAAGAGAAAGTAATTTTAGCCTTCAAGAAACTAGCAGATTGGAACTGCAGTGTTTTTACGACCTACAGCTAGCCAAGCAGCTGTGGCTGAGAGTTCTCAAAAGCATCAGTCACTGCAAGGACAGAAGATGAAACATCTGAGGGCTCCTGGTGAAAATTTTAGCACATGCTGTTCTAGGACCTTTCAAGGCACTTAGGTGCTTAACCATCTCACTTTATAGACAGCTAGACACTGTAAGACCAGTAAAGCACAGAAAAGGTGACTCAGCATTTCACATAAAGTCTGCACCAGAGTGGGATACTAGATTAGCTTCCAAATTCTTGAGATTTAATTATCACCCCTGGCACTTTATCCACAGACCACTCCTCCCTGTAAGGAAAAAAAACACATCAGCAGTATCCCTGGGTAAGATGGGTGACTGAAACTCTGCTGTGATGCAAGAGATTAGAGGAGCCCTAGCACATAAGTGAAATTTGGCATAAATTTGTAGGGGAAAGGAAAAAAAAGTTACTTCTGCAGTATGAATCAACATGAACTTTAACATTGTGAAATAAACTTCTGATGCCAACTTCCTGCATAAAGTGTCTGAAGATGCAAACTTACCAGCAGTACTTTCTTTCTGATAAACTCTTACAGAATGAAAGAAAATTGCAACCTAAAAATTTCCATCCCACATCCTACTGTGAATCAGAAATTTCTGATTTCTCTTGGAAAGGTCATCAGCATCTTACTTGACAGTTTCCAGAGAAGCAGTTCATTTGAGCAGTGCTTTGCGAGAACATGGTGTCACATAACCATACTGCCATCTGTCCACTAAAATCACTTTGATTCCATGCAGGAGGAGGCTTTCCCTGGCTTATGTACAGGACAGAGCAGCAGACTGACTCTGATCTACACTAGAGACTTTACCTGGTACCTGGCATGGCCAGAAGAATTATTGCCATTTAATAAAAATTAACTGATCTAACTAACTCCCTTTCAACACTTGCTTATATCTTTAACAAACCTTCATCACCCTATAATATTCTTCCTGCTATTTGGTTTTCCAATCCATAATTTTATAAAAAGGCTATTAAAAAAAAAGAAAGGACAATCAAACTCCACTATGTGTCTGCTTCTTGCAATGTAGGATATCAAAATGCTGAGTACTACAAAACCACTCCGTATTCCAGGCTTTAAGGATATGCAGTATGACAATCAATATTAATGTACATTCACTGCATAGGTTAAACCGAATAACAATACTATCTTCAAGCCTCTCAATTTCTGAAGAAGTATCAAGAAACTGGAAGGATCATACAGAACTTCTGTTTCCTTGAATTTCTGGTTTTAACCTCTTATCTGTAGGTCTTGATGAAATGAATTATTTTCATTTGGAGTCACAGTTAAAGCATTTCAAATGATTAAATAAAGCAATGTCATCATGTGCCTGTATGTCTAGGAACTGCCTTTCAGTGACCAAAGAAACCCCACACTTGGATGCAGCCATTCAGCATGAGAAATTACCACATCTTTGTTAAGAGATCCATATTTGTATTATCTAATGTACGGTACAGGTTAGGAGACCCATTCATTTCTTTGTTGTTCACATAAAACAAATAAGCAATTCCTTTCTACAAAAGGAACAACCCCTCCCAAAAAAAACCACCAAAACAAAACAGAAAGGCAAGGTCATGCACACCCTGCTTTGAAGAGAGAACTCTTCTCAAGAATGCTTGTCTCCAGTACTTTCAAAATATTATTTACGAATCTGCCTCCATTAATTTATTTTCATGGCCCTCCATAAAGACCATCTCAAGTGATGAAGTGTGAAAACCCAAAATAATTAGGGGAAAAGTCTACACTAATTTGAGGCATTTGATTTGAAATTACTAGAACCTTATTTCATTAGACTACTAAGTACCATAATTTGAACATTAAAAGAATCACAATGGTCCCCCTCCCCGGCAATTTCCTTCCCTTTTGCACAAACATTTGGCATATTTTCCACCTGCAGGTATCAAGCATTCCAAAGTGGGCATCTTTTAAAATGACCATTAATGGATGATGGTAGCAGCTTTTTCCAGGTGAGTTTCTTGGAGCCACAGAGCAACCGTATGGGAAAGCAGAACTCTGCTTGGCAACTACCTGAAGAGCACCAAGTGCCAGAAGACTCCATCCTGATTTCTACCAGGAATTGGACATGCAGAGAACCCTTGACAAGCTTCAATGGTAGTGTAAGATTCAGCCTGTTCACGTATTTTCAGTGATGTCTACCAGAGCACCAGTGCCCAGAAAACTCATACTTGTTCCACTAGTGTGTAGTAATGGGTACACACAGGTACTCATTCCTGCTCACCGAATCTTACTTTAGCAACCACTGCACAGTACTGTGTTGCCATAGATGAATTCACGAGGCTTTCCTAAATCCTGTGTCTTCATCAAATTTGGATTTTCTACAGAGAAACAGCACAGCACGTCCTTGTCTACAGTAATTCCCTAGACTAATCGAAAGTTCCTGCTCCAAAGCACTAAAATGTGCCAACAGAACTACTGTTGTATTTCTCTTCATGTGGTGAACTGAATTAATTTCTTTCCTCGTCTCATGCTTATTAATGTCTGATAATACTAGTACTAGACATCAAACTGGCTATCACACGAGAGAAAGTTCTTGTGAAATGCCCTATTATCCAGTTATTGAGATCAGGGTTGTAAAATACAGCACTTCAGCCTAACCTGAGGTAGGACATTCAAGTCTATGCAAGAATAGGAAGGAAACTGAAACCACTGCTTTCACTTCAAAGCAGAAAACAATCTTTTCTAAATGTCAAAAATTTATGTTTACAGTACTGTGAAAGTCAAGCAATGCAAAAATTACAAGTCAAGCAAAACAAAAAAACCCAAAATACACAAAAAGAAAAATCAAATTGATTGGTCTTATTCAGCATCACAAGATTTTACAGTAACCACTGCATTCTTTGGGTAGAGGCACGTCAAAGAGTTGATGAATAAACAGACATTTGGACTAAAACACAAGATGACTTCCCACATCACATTCACATGGATTTCCCCCCTTCCTCCTCCAGATGCACTAACAACATCCAGATTTGGGTTATGCTATTAACACTGCTCTTTAGATAGGGAGTTTTGAAGACTTTTCTACTGTTTCTGAAACCAGAAAGCTCTCACATGTTCACATCATGACAGAAGATGGCCTTTAAGAAAGCCAGACAGTATTGCCAGACTTGCAATACAGTCAGCATAGCTGACAACACCATTTAGTTTAAATGCTGGACTAAAATTATTTTGGAAAAAAAAAAAAATCAAACCTAGCTTACCTGTTTCTCATTCCTATTAAAATAAGCTACTGGCTTTATGTTTAAAGTCAATCCTCCAAAAACACTTTTGAGAAAACATGTTTCCCAGTACAGTGTTGTGAGCCAAACATGACTGAAACTGCTACTTCATTAAACGCCTTTTTTGTATGACATTTGCACAACTAGTTCTCTAATTATACTGCTACCCATATGAGAAGCTTTTTCAGGAACAGTTCATTCTCCCTTGCAAGGAGACAATTTAGTTAGAGAGGAAGCTTTAAATAATCGTTACATAAAAAAAAAATACTTCTGTAAATTCCTTCTAGTTTAGGTTTGTAATTCTTAAAGGTCAAGCTCTTATAGAGTCTGTAACTTAAAAAGAGATCATGACTTAATTATCTATCATTATATAGTGCTTCAAATTTGTATTAATGGACATGGTTCATTCTCCTTTGTCACAAATTCTGAGATGTGAAAACAATTATAGATTACCAGATGATTTTTTTTTTTAATTCAGCAGGTAAGGTTTCCTTTTAGAAGGGTAGCCCACATAGACGTCAGTCTTGAACACAGCAACATGTCAGTGCATCTGCTGTAGTCATTTTTGTTATAGACATTTGTGCTTCAGCTGTTCTGCTCATCAGAAGCACAGTGGTGGGGGGGGGGGGAAAAGCCAAAATTTTACATAAACCACCTTATTTACAATAGTGAGGTTGCAAAATAAAGCCCTTAAAGTGTAAAGTCAGTCAATAAACAGAAAGATGCTTAAGTATATACATTCTAATTCTGTGATACTTTCTGCTTTTCTTACCCTCTACTGACACCTTCAACCACACAGATCTTAATTTTGCAAGAGATGAAAATCAGTAACAGGAATTTAGTCGTGGAAGCCCAAGGGTTTTGCACCTCAACTTGTATCAACTGCGTAATTCAGACTTTAGGACTCCTAGAATTGTTTAGAAAGCAATATCAAGGATCCCATTTTAGAACCAGGAAACACAGAACAATATTTCACATCTATTTTTAGATGGAAAAAGAATGGTCAGATTCAGGGTCCAATACTATACTACAGAGCAAAATGAATCTTCATTGTTACCAGGGAGCTGTAGCTATGGTTCTTAGCACATCCGCTCTCTCCCCTTTTGGTCCTCTTCACTCCAGAAGAAATCTGTTCCCTCCTATCCTCAGCATTCTGCAAAATTGCTGTTTTGTTGAGGTATGCTGAAAAGATCAGCTGATAACATTGATGGCAAAAGTGTTAAATTCTCTCACACTGTGAGAGATTTCAAACTGCAGTTAAGACCAGCTTCAACTCAAAGAATGAATTAATCTAAAACTACAAAAAAGGTTTGGAACTGAGGAAAGGGCACATATGATGGGGATGACAAGCTAGTTTTCATTTATTTTCTTTGAGCGCTGTTAACTTTACAGTATCCAGTGATCAAATCAAAGACATGAGTGTTGTGCCAGTCCTACACATTTTACGTATGAATTTGTAATGGAAATGAATTTGTTAAGAAAAGAAGAAGCACAGAGAGAAAAGATAAAAATTAATACCTTTAAGTCATCTGTTTCATCTCCTAATTCATTAATTCTCCCATTAACACTTTGTTTCCCCGGTGAAGTTTGTGGCCTTTGCCCAGTTTAGGACAAATTTTCAATTAAAGTTTTCTTTAGCTTACAAACCTATTAGCATCTGAGTCATAGCTAAGCCAGTCACTGCTTGTCATTTTAACACTGTGACCTTTGAAGATTGAGTCAGTAATTCCCAACTGTAACCAACGAAGTATCCAACAGCAAAAGCATATTCACAGATAGAAACATGAAGTTTTTCAATAAATGCTTTTGTTCTCTGACAGTAGTATCTGTTACTCTACCTACTTTTTGGATGATCTTAAAATTCAAGATCAGGTTAGATTTTAATAAAAATAAAATTGGCTCGGTGTAGGAAATGAGGGTATTCTTTGCTTCTCTTTCTCATGCTTATGTCCTCTTTCATGTAAAGCAGAAATTGGCTAACTTCCTTTACAGAATGGAGAAAACTCTCAAGAGAACTTGGATAACAAAATTAACAGGAGATTGGACTAAAGACCATCACTGTTTCCATTTGTGTGAAGAAGAGGAGGATTAGAAATACTCCTTGCCCCAAATCAGAAAGCATATACAGATTCTAGCTAATCTCCTGAACCATAAAGGTTATGAGATGAATTAGTTTTCATGCATTCAGGAACAAAGGGACATCAAAAGCTAGGAATTACAAACTAAAGTTGACAACTATCTTCTGGAAGGATACATTGGTATGGCAAGAAAGAGGGATGGGCAAGATCTTATGATGGCCACAGTAACATAATTGTCATGCTTGAGGATGGGGCTCTGAACCCATAAAAATTCAGGAAAGTCAAATTAAAACTGAACTAAGTACTTAAGTTAACCCTTCAGGAAAGATCTCCTTAATTGGACATTGCCAGTGGCTCCAATCACCTGTATCACCACCATACTACCATTTCTGAAAAGGACCACATTTGACTTGTCTATAGTAAGATACAGAACAGTATTTTGAATGTGTTACTAAAAACCAGTTTGAATCTACTCTACTTCATTGAGCACTGGAGCCTTCAAAATCCCAGCCATGGAGGAGACAAGGATACATCTGAAACGATGAAGACAACTGCTCATAGGATCTTAAACATCCACCTCACACAACCAGCACACAAGCTGTAAGTTTCGTAACCGGAAAAGCCAACTTCTACATTCATCTCATTCACATTTTAAGGTGAGGGTTTTTTTGTTGGGTTTTTTTTTTTTTTTTTCATTCATAAATGCATTTGAAAACTTCTTTCTAATCTCACTCTCTTAGTGCCTGGACTAAATTGTAATTGACCCTTCCACCAGCCAACTTCACCTCAATCTTCAGGATTTCCTCTTTGTTTCTCCAGCATGCTTAGGCTTTTCCAAATATTATGCTAGCAAAGGAAGTGTCCCATGCTTTCCCTTACTGTTCCATCAATACGCTGCTAAAAATAACATAACTCTTCAGAGGTTTCAATCCTCTCCCGGACTGCTGTGTATTCTTTAATCTTCTGTCATATGACTATCATACTACTTTAGCATCTCCAATTTTAATATAGTACACAGTCGATATTGGAAGGGTGGTTTTGTTTTTTAACCTCCCTTCTCATAGGTATGGTATTAAGTATGCAAAGTCCAGAAATTTAATCAACAAAGAAGAGTATGCAACTCCTTCCCACCTGAATTACATAGGTGTTTGGAAATACAGTGCTCAGAAGAGGTTAAGCAAGTGTCTATTGATGTGGAGTTACTCAACAGGAGGATTCTTGAGTGTTCATTAAATGAAATTCCATGTAAGTTAGGTTTCTCCCACACAAGGTTAGAAATTACACTCTTACCTCCAAAACCAGAGGACAACTGTATACGATGGGTCTTCTGAGGGGCAGGTGAATCTGCAAAACAGAAAGAATGCAGCTATAGAAAGATAAACAAGGCTAGGCTGAGCAGAGTCAGAAAGTGGGAGGGCTATGGTAGTGGTGTTCACTGTAGAAAGATAATGTGTTTGTATTATTTTCTGCTCTTGTTTGGTACCTCTGAGCTTTGGAGCTGAATGGCCTTCAGGAAACCTACTAGAATGAGGTATCTACAATCTCTTACAACTCTGGAAGGCAGTCTCTGTCCCATAACATTTCTGCTGTTCATGCTTCACAGTGATTTTTAGGTTGTTTCTCCAAAAATAGTTTTGTTATATATTTTTGGAGTTGCAGCTCTAAAAAGAGTTTTGTATTGAATCAAGACATCCATATACATGTTGGAGCATTCAATGGTACTAGAAGCAGAAAAGCTGTTCTGCAAGAGTAATAAAATGCAGGCTGAGCTCAACATGTATTATTTTGCTAAATGTCTTCTATTTTACTTTTATTCTTCATGGTTGTACATCCTCATCTCTGGATAAAATGTTTCTGCATTCAAGACATCTTCTGTAATCTTTTTAGGCAGGATAATTTTTTTATTACACAAAATTAGTTCTTCAGAGATCATGATATCCAAGTATTGCTTATGTAAGTGAAGAGAATGCTATGATGACTTGGAGGCACATAAGAAATCCCAAGCTTTAAAACGGTGCTACTCAGATTTGCTGTCGCATAGCTGTCACACTGAGCAGTCAGTCCCCCAAGCAAATGAACAAACACAAAGCGTTTGAGCTTTCCCCGGGTAATTACTGAAATGCTGATACTTCCAAAGACTGAGCCAAAACACAAAATATTCAGCTTCTGGTACCACAACATAACTGCAATGGATATCTGGGTACTAGCAACAGCTATTCACTGTGTAATACTGCATAAAAACCCCATAACATTTAAATACCACCCCTAACAGCTCCCCAGAGCCTCACTGTATGTGATACAACTAGGATCACAAAGATTTTAAATGTAAAGATGCTAATTTTTAGTTTAAGTAAGTACAGCTAAAGTAAACTGTAAACAACAGTACTGATATCCCTTTTCCAAGCATAGGAATTGTTAATAACCAGGACCAAGAAAACGGATGGTTTTCCAGAAAGGCAAAGTGTGAATTAATAAAACACCTTGATTGTGCCATGGAAGCAACTTCCACTTTTTACTTCCTTTTCATCTACAAACTCACCGAAGTGTTTTTACTATTTTTTTTTTCCATTTCTTTTCTTATACATTTTAATTTAAAGCGAATCATTTCCTACCAACACTTGCTGCATTAGCCTGGAAAAAACTTTAGAGCATCTAATTAATTATTCTTCAAATTAGTCTGCAGTCTGATTTGGATATCACTATCTGGCTTCAGCAGACCAGGGAAGAAATACTGATTGTGAGTGTATCTGATTAAAAACCTCCTCCTCCCCAAAACTGGAGAGCAGCAGCTGTATTGCAGCTGTGTTGCTAACAAGCTATTCAGAAACAGTCTTAAATGGAGTCTCTCAGATCTTTTCTATTAATCTCAAAACCACAGCCATTTTAAGATAGTTTTAGGCAATCTGAACAGTTCTCTGTATTTTTGATAGCCCACGTAGATGGGATTCCACCAGTATATATTTGTTTCAGAATTTGAAGAATATTTCATTTGTATTCTTAAAATTTGAAGGCCTGAGCCAAAGTCTCTAAGCTAGAACAAATTTATTGACTTTAATTCACTTTCTGACTTATTCTTATATTTCTAGATTAGAGTTTTGATTTTAGATTAAGCAGAAGATTCCTCAGTGCACAATCACATCATGCTGAGGCAAGAAACCAATACAGGAGAACCTTTTTCTCCAGAGGTGCAACAAATGTAGGGCACTGGTGGGAAAAACTGGGAAATCAGTTTGGATAGACAGCTTCAGCCATTCTAGACCAGAAGATAGTTTTAACCAAAATTAAACATCTTTATTGCATTTCTGTATCTTAAATGGGCTCAGAACAAGGATCTGTGAATCCAGAGGCATGCCTTTCCTGCCAAAGCCTCAGAGCAATCTTCCCATTAGGCCTCATATCCCGTTAAAATGTCCTTGTCTGCAGTGTATTAGAACTGCCAACTCTCATGTCAAGTCGTGAACTACTCCGTTAACCAATCTGCCTGAAAACCAAACCAACCTAAGTGCTTTTTTACAGTGTTACATGACTTCTTCCTAGACAATTCAATTCACTAATCTGATTCACCTTATGTACCCACAGACCCTGTACTCACACAACGCCAGGGACAGGAAAGAATGGCCACAGGTAGAACCCGACTGTACAGGTAGATACTACAAAAGGAAGGGCACGTGGAACCACACCCACAGTTCCTCAAATTATTTCAGAAAACATAATGGAAAATATGAGCAGCTTTTTACTCTTTGAGTATCTTAACACTGTGCATTATGAGGTTAAATGGTTTTATTATAAAACAAGTACCTGTTCATAAACAGTTTATACCAAATCCAAGCACAATTTTCAAATGCAAACTTCCCTGGCTTTAAGATGTCAGCAGTAGCACATCTGCAATCAACTTTATATTACATTCCTATTTCTGCCTCACACAGTGAAAATTATCTTCATGCCTTTTTATGTCCAATTCAATTTTGATTCAATGTTTGATTGCAAGTCACAAGTCCACACATTGTACCAATCTCTTAGGTAATACACGTTATCCTTTCAGACCTTCACTCATTTCCAAGCCAGTAGTTTAATATAAACCCTTTGCTGTTGTTCAGAAGCTGAAAGCACACAGCCTGCAGACATACCCCATCAGTGTGCCTGCAGAAAAATAAAATAAATAAAATAAAAAAAAAAATTAAAATAAAATAAAATAAAATAAAATCACTCTTGCTGGACTGGTGACATCCCCTCTGTAAGGGAAACCTGTCAGACTCAGCCTGTTGCATGGGAAAAGGTCTTTCAAGCACTGATGATTATGGCTGTCTCATACCACACACACCCCCATGTACTGGGAGGGTCTGTAGAGATTTTTTTCAAGTGGAACTAAAGCAAAATTGGCCTAGACTTATGTCACTAGCCAGTACAAAGCTGGGCAAAGCAGGGAATGCTTATACTTTAACACTCAACCTTGACAAAATCTCTACTGAGAAGGATGAACTTGCTGCCTTTGCACGTGTGTGTGTACAGAGGCAATGCTTATCTTCACATAAATAATATGGTATCACAGTGTTACTTTTAGGACATAATACGACATCTACAACTGCAGCTGATTATCCTAAGTTTCAATTAAAGTAACAGCCTTGAGGTTCAACAGCAATTCAATACAGAGAGGTAGATTTTGAATGTGTTAGGAAAAAAAAACCCAAACAAACCCAAACCAAGCCTCTCCCCAACAAATGCTCTGACACTGATTTAAAAGGATTGAAAGCAGAATGGGAGGGTTTATAAATGCTATTAACATACAATCAGTTCAGTCTTTGTGGTATTTTTACCTGAATTTTAGAAATAATGTGATTAATTTCCTTGCACTCATTATTAGTCTTGGAATAGATTCATGTGAGCAAGGAAATTAATCAATACCAAATAAAATGGTCATATGTGACAAGCTTCCAGCTTGAGCTGAGAATCACAATCCCACTATTAAGAGGAAAATTACCTCACCTCCACTTCAATGTACAGCACATTTAACCTTTTTTTAAAATACACTTATAAAAAATAAAAAAAAACCTATCATGCAAATAATTTACTTAATGTATTAAAGCATCTGTAGAGAAGAGGACCAAAAAGGCTACAACTTTATTAAATGGAAAACGAATGCAAGAGTTATATTTAAATATAAATTATTGATTTAGGTAAATGGGCAATGCAGATTGCAATAACTACTGGACAAAGATATTTTTACATTTAACTATGAAAGTGACTACTGTTTCTAATACATGTGAAAATGTTATTCTTAATATACTGATTTTTTATATATATCATTGAAATCACTTTCGTATGATAGAGCATCATGGTTTAGAAATAAAGAAAATCAAGTATGATTGCACTCAGGAAAGCACATTTGAGATCATTTCCATGCTGCGGGCACTCATTGTTAGATTAGAAAATAAAAAGTAACTTCTGTCACTGCCTCTTATAGAAAGATATTCCAAACAAAGTTTTCCTCTCTGGACTGACCCTGTGGAAAACCATAAACTTTTGGGAAAAATTTTATCTTAAACACAGTTGCAAAACAGAAAACTCTGAAGAGGACACCTTGAGATCCCAGAAAACAAATGCTGCCATACCAGACCAACCTGGGAAGCTGCTAGAAACCCAAGAGGCCAAATTATGTTATGAGAAGCTGAACAAAATGCTAAAAAAATAAAATATCTATGATTTAAATGACAAAACAAACACACAGGACATTTGACCCATGCCAGAAAACAGATTTAAAAAAGTGTTAAGTCATAAAAAGATACAGATGTGAGGACATTTAACTTTTTAATTATTCCCCAGACAAACAATAAACCCCCCCCTCCAGGATCATACTGGCTCATGGAGTAAGCTGAAATGATGAACATAGCTTTACAATGAATCTTCACATTGTTTCCTTAAAAAAAAAAGCAACAAAAAAACAAACAAATCTTCCCAGTTTCATGTGCAAGATGAAAGAGCCTGTCTACAGAAACCTAAGCCAAATTATCAGCCCAGTGTACGCCTTTACACACGTTTATGAACTGAAATGTAGCAATTAGACTCCTCTGTGGCAGAAGGGGATCCAGTGGGGTCTGTTTCTTTTTCTACAGATAAAAAAAAAAAAAAAAGAGAGACTTCAATAAAAATAAAATCCGTTGACTTTCATAAAAGACAAAATAAAGGTCAGGGAAAAGGCTTTAAGTCTTCTGGGAAATAAGAAGTTAGTCCTGTTCTCAGAAGGAAAGATAATCAGTGGCAGGCATAGTCTGTCCTTCACTATCTTCCTTGCTCCAAAAGGCTTTTTTTTCCTTATTTTTTCCCTCCTTAAATTAGGAGCCAGTGAAGATTCAAAAAGCATTCCAAATATTTTCCACTTTGCTGCAATTCGAAATACAGGAGTGGAAAATGTCCCACCAACAGTTTACAACAGCAATGTCTACTCTCACACAAACACACATCACTAAACCTCCTGTTACATTTTAACCATCTCTACAAATACAGTAGTTACCAACAGCTTGCTTTATAATTAAATAAACTGAAGTCACATAACAACAAAGGTGGAATACCACTGAAGTTGCTGGGTAATTAGGGAACTGAATGCCAAATGCCCACCTTGACTGAGACACCATATAGCAGGTTTGGTATGCACAAAAAAAAGATTTTTTTGGGTCTTAAAGGCGACAACTGCTAGGGATCTCATTTTCTGAAGAATGAAAAATACTGACGAACTCAGTATCTAAAGAGAGATTTACTAGTGAAAAGCTCATACATCCCATGCATGAAGTCATTCTGTAGCTTAGTAAAACAAAGCCCTTACCATTTTGCAGGAAACTTCATTAATAAGCCTCAAATTTAAGAACTGAGCTTCTATCACATAAGTAAAATTTAGACACAATGATGTTGGAATAGTGTATTAAGTTGAAAGTCCATATGACATACAGATTTGATTCCACCCAGTTACCATCCACCTTAAGCCTTACACAGCCTCTCTCTCCTGTCTTACAGTTGAAACTGAGACACTACTCAAGCACTGTAATCACAGTTATTTTAAAGGCTGTTCTTCTGCCAAGGGATTACTCTTACCTACACCCTAGAACATAGCAGCCTTGTTTGAGAGAGTTCCTGAGAGACCACAGGAGAGGAGTTCTCAGGAGAATGTACTGCAGCATTCTGAAGTGTGCTCAGGAAGACTTCAGTAATGAAAGAGAGAGAATGCCACACCTTGTCCTCTTCTTTTGCGCAGTCCATGAGGATTGAGGTCACCATAATTACATGAGAAGGCCAGACAAACTCCTGGTAATTGTAAATTTACACAACATTTTAGTTTTCTATGTCCCAAAATTGTATAGCCACTACATATCCACAGGGGTGTCCTGGGTTCAGCAGTAGCAGTCATTTTTCTCCTTTGTAGTAGCTGGTGCAGTGCTGTGATTTTGACTTTTGGCCTGGGAACAGTGCTGATAACACCGATGATTTTAGTTGCTGCACAGTAATGTTTACTCTGACCAAGGACTTTCTGAGTCTCATGCTCTGCCAGGGAGGAGGGGAAGCCGGGAGGAAGCAGAGACAGGACACCTGACCCAAACTGACCAAAGAGGTATTCCATACCACAGCACATTACGCCCAGGATGTAAAAACTAGGGGCAGGGACCTGGAAGAGTGAGTTCACTGCTGGGTCGGGCTGGTTTTCGGTCGGCTGGTGGTGAGCAATTGTATTCTCTTCCCTTGTATGTCCCTTGTCATGATTATTATTGGTGGTAGCAGCAGTGATCTGTGTTACACCTTAGTTACTGGACTGTTCTTATCTCAACCTGTGGGAGGTACATGCTTTCGATTCTCCTCCCCATCCCTCCAGGAGGCGGGTGGGAGAGGAATGGGAGGAGTGAGAGAGAGACTGTGTGGTTTTCTGAGTTAGGGCTGAGCTTAAACCACGACAAGGAGAAAGGGAGGAAAAAGGCAAAACACAAAAAGCAGGATGAGATTGACGGCTTTCTCCTCGTTATCCAGTTCAGATTTAGGTCTCAGCTAAAATTGGGAGGCTCTGAACATATTCTCTTCACTGTTGAGGCACCACTTAGAAGCTACAGATCTATGAGAAATACTGTTTGTTCGTTTTGCAGAATTTGACTCGGAACTTTAAATAAGACACAAAGGTGGAAAAAGGATCTCCATCATTCCCCTCAGCTTCAGGCAAGAATCTCAGAACTTGAACAGATTAAACTGCATTCTGCTTCTCTCCATATTTGTCTTTACTGATTATTTTCTTATCCCAACAAGAAATACAATTAGACAGACACTGAGTCATACAATGGAACAAATTTTAATTGACAGAAGAAAACAAAAATATTTAAAACCCAATTAATTTCTTCTTTATTGCTCTAGAATCTGTAATAACTTGTGTTCAAGCAAGCAGTAATACTTTTCACCTGGAAGACATTTCAGGCTTCTACCATCTGTGGTTTATTCTTTTGTTTGCAGATACTCAGTGGTTTGTTAAAATCATGACACTTTCTAATTCTTTGGGTGGTGATTCACCAAACCTCAGAATTGCTACCACCTCCTCTCCAAGACATATGTGCTGGCCTACACGGTGACGAAGAAAGTAAGAGCTGTGTTGGAAGAGAGTAGCACCAAGCTTGCACCAAATGCAAATATTTAACTACATATTTCATTTGGATCTGTTAAACAACAACTGATCTTTTCACTTAATTTTAGAAATGTATTCAGATCCCTGAAACACATTTAGTCTCTTTTATAAATCAAACTTCTCTGCAGTTCGGCCTAGAGGTTAAAGATTTTGCTGTGTAACATTTCTGCTTAGGCTTCAGCTCCTCACTGTAACAGCATATAGGTGTGAGAACACCTACAGTATTTAATGATTTGTACTATGATTCTGAAAACTTATGATGGATTACGTGATGTGCCTTAGCCAATCACAGAAGAACATGACACCAGTTTTCTTATAAGTTAAATCTTGAACGCTAATAAAAATCCCTTCATAGAAAAGAAAAATAAATCTCTGTGAACAAATACCAAGGCTACTGTTCCTCCCCACTCCCAGTGTGGGTCAGCCCTTCTCACACACTTCCCTGTCTTTTGTCTATGTTGCCCAAGGTAAAGAAAATCAGCTCCAGTCTTACTGTTGGACACAGGGCAGGAGGAAAGCAGCTCACTACAGCAGCAAAACTGAAAAACAAGAATATAATTGTTTTGAAGAGGTCACCATAGCTTTGCTGAGCGTAAGTAAAACTATCCTTCATCAGGTCTGATGGCTCAGGAAGTCACTAATTTGCCTATGTTAGATGGCCCAACTTTCATACATTCACTGGTTTGCTTTATGTTCTCCAAGCCAAAACTGCAGAAAAAAAAATAAGGCACCAGACAGAATACACTCCATATAGGTTCTGTGCCTGCTAGCAGCATGCCTAAAAGCACTAAAACATTGTGACAATCAGTATCATCAGTAAATTGCAGAAAAATAGCAGACAATATAACACAACTTGAAGGCTGAGCTGCTCTCCAGCTTTCTGCAGCAGCAGGAAACATCTTAGCGGCTTACTGTTGTGTCAACCTGGCATGGTCATGAGAACTGCCAGTCCTACAATTTTCCTCAATATAGAAGACTTGTCTACCCAAGGAAACAATGGCAAAATAAGCTAAGCATGGATTTAAACACTAGTATCTATTCTGGTCTCACATCTGATTCAGCAGACAAACTACCAGATAGCAATTAGGACTTTTTGTGTGCTAGCTACTAAAACCTGAGAATAGAGGATTCTAAATATCTGTTTGAATATGACTTAATTTACCTTTCAGATATTCATAGTGCACATTAATAGGACTTGTTTAAAACATAAAAGAGTTCCCCCAGTTTGGAAGAAGTGTGTCTATATGAGGGCTAGCAGAATTTGGTGTAAGTTCAAAAATAAAGAATAACACTTTTTTTCAAGGCATCACAGATATTAATGCACAAGTAGTAAAGTAACACTAGTAACAAACGCTGCATGGTTGTCATAACAACAGTCACGCAGCAAGACACCGAGAGCTGAAGCGATCTGTCAGGATTTTGGAGCAAGTAAGAAGTCAATTGTTTCAAATGATTCAGGACTACTGAGCTGCTTTAATGGACATGCCCATTTGGCCCCAGGTCCTTGGAATGGAAAGATTCTAGTTCTCAGTAACTATACAGGATAAACAAACACAGAGTTCAAACATCACGTGAAAAGAAGGCAAAAGCTGTGTGCACAGAAGCAAAATAATACAGATCTTTCTCCACTGGTCAGTCTGCACACCAAAGAATCACCTACTGTTAATGCAGATTAGCTGGTTTTATGAAAATTTTAGGGGATACGGCCTTTACCATATTTTCTTCAGCAATACAAACCTTTTCTTCACACGTAGCAATGCCCCTGTCAGAGGTGTGCTCTGTAGGCAGGTTATTCTATAAATTTATACTCTAGGATTTATTACCAATTTCATCTGGAACATTCAGCTATTTTCAGTAATTTTTTAGAACAAACATCCGTACTCATTTATTGCAAATATTGAGCTTCTAGGAAGCCAAATATCCAACTCCCTACAACCTCTAAATCCCTAGAGTAGTCTTACAAATGTAGACTTCCATAAACCAGTTTAGGCAAGCTCACATTGCTCCCACTTATGTATTCAGCTCAAGTTTAATAATACATTTTCAAATAAAAAGTTGCATACAGTATTTCTAAACAAACAACAAATAATAATCAGCTACAATCAAGTAATACAGCATGTAGGCTGAGAAAAAATTTCACTAATAAAATGAGAAAACACTAATAGTAACCTATTTTCACTCTCAGCTTACAAAGAAGCATTTATTCTAAGTGCACGCTACTGTTGTTATCAGTGTATTTATACAGCTATCAATTCAGATCTAGTTAGGGTTTTAAAAGGGAAAAAATGAACTTGAAAGTTTTTGTAATTTCACAAAACAAAAACTGAATACTGAGGGTTAATAGGAAATCGTTTACCAAGTGCAGCACACTGTTATTCCCAGTGATAATGTTTTTTAAAATTATGAGTCCTTATGGAAAAGCATTTTCCATAATAACAAATCAGCTGCTCTGGAATACATTTCATAGCAGCATCCTCCCAGTATAATTTACCATGGAAAAGATTAGAATTCTGGCTGTATTACACCTCAAATACTATTAATAGAGATGGGTATAGTATAATAAATAAATAATATAAAAAGATGGGTATTTTGCTGTGTTCCTCCTGGCCTCCCCCATGAAGGCCGGATCAGCTGAACTACTTCTGTTATCTGGTATAACAAATATGGACTCACAGGTCAACAGTAGGGATATGAAGCATAAGGATCCATTAGTGTACACCAGATAGATTGATATCATCTGAACCAAGATTAATCCATAATACAGTGAGGAATAGCAGGATTTCAGCAACTTTTTACTGGCTAATAAAGAAATATTTACCTAAATAGTAACAATATCAACATCAGTCTGTGTTTTAGTAATACTCTTTTACATGCTATATGATTTGGGTTCAATCATTCAATTCAGACATCATTGAAATACCAGTTAGATGAACAAATATTGCCTCACTGAAATGTAAAAGTCTAGATCTCTCTTAGTTTTGACAAAGATCCTCGTTTTGCTGACAACCATTAGGACATTATCAGCATTTGTTGATTTGACTGCCACCAGCTACAGACAGCACTGCCCAGATTCCTTGGTCACAGTGGTAATGCTCAAGATCCCTGCCAGGTACACAGACCAGACCTATAAATTCTGGTAACAGCTGTAGGCACCAGCACTGGTTTCTCTTCAGACACATTTAGCTCCATTCAACTTCATTCACATAATCTTGTGACTACAGATTATGCATTAAGGAAACCAACAGTTGAACTGATAAGAGAAAGACATCAAAAAGGTGACAGCCCTTATC
The DNA here is from genome assembly GCA_028858755.1 of Ara ararauna. NCBI lineage: Eukaryota > Metazoa > Chordata > Aves > Psittaciformes > Psittacidae > Ara > Ara ararauna. Next base: position 25,804,118 of record CM054382.1, on the reverse strand, counting down.
AGAAACTTCCTCAGCACTGCAGCTCACAGAAGAGCAAGGCAAGCAGCAAGGAAAAAGGAAGTTTTCAGAATTACAACAGGATTTCAGAGACTACTTTAAATCCTCTTCCCACACATTTTCTGGATCCCCTTTTGCTCACAATACTAATTCTCTGTACATTCCAAAGAGGTATTTCCTTCTGTCAAATCCATTTGGGGGTCTAACTCACAGGAAAAGCATACTAGCCATGGATGCTACAAGCCTTCTGGTATTTCCCCCTCTGACTTACTTCTATCTTCATTATCTGTTCTACAGAGATTGTTTCCCACCGCAAACACCTATCACTCTACAATGGAAAGACAGGCACATTCATATATACTAGCAGGCTGGAAAGAGATTGCTTTGTCACAACACAAGAATTCACAGTGCCCCTCAACATAATACATCCAAGAGTTGTAGTGCCTCAATAACAAATGGGAGGGGCAGGAGAAACAGAGGCAGCACCAGCTTCTTATCAAAACAAATCCTCCTGCAACTAGCAGAAAAATTAGTGCTTTGCATTCACACAAGCACTTTGACTGCTTGAGTGTATCCATGGTAACACTCATCTTCCAGAAATTCCAGTATGCATGTACACCCTCCTTTTACATTCTACCCAAAAGATGAATAGAACTGAGAGCACCGGACTATCTTTTCCATTAATCTGGTTCTACTTCAGCTGCAGAATGCACTACAAGAAAGAAAAGCTCTTCCCATATCTACCCTTTAAACCAAATTCCTCCAAAACATACCACTGTAATTTCTGGATTACTCTCCTCTTTGACAACATTATTCACTGTCCTCCAACACAAAGACAAGCCCTGCAGGATTCTGAGTATTTTGAATGCATTATTGACTACCATTTACTAACATCTGACTGGTAAATAAACATTTGATTATATAATTTAAAAAAAAAAGGATGAAAACATATTCAAATACATCATTAGCATTTTTAAAATTCTTGGTAAGAATAAGGTGTAAAACATTTACCCAGGAAATTTGACAGAATTAATAACTTTTCTAATCCCAATTTAATCAAAGGCTTCTTAAAGGAAAGATTTTTAGTATATTTGTGGACTTGGAAAAGGAAATTACATTGGAGTTTCAGATTTCTCTATAATAAAATTAAGCCTCCTGATAACTTAACTTGCTATTCTTAATTTGCACGATTTCTTTTAGCAGTATATCAGCACACAAGAATTTGCATTCCCTGCAATAAAAACCAATATCCTAAACAATAGTCTGTGATAATTATGATAAAGATATTTAAATTGCTGAATGAACAGAACTGGGGTGGTGTTTCACTGAAACAGAACAGTATATTTCACGATAATGTCATTACAACTGTCAGTAATTGAAAAAGGAGAAAGCGAAACGATTTCTGCTTCTGAAGCCACTGACCTCTATACTGCCTTTTGTTCTCCTAAAACAGCAAGACTATTGTCCTAAAGTCAGCGTTTTAGGCCCAGCTCCTTCCTAACAACTGTTAGGCTCCACTATCTGGCATTCACTGGCAAAAGCCTGTGTAGAGTCACACAAGACTCTACCTCTCTTATTTGGTTCACTGTATCAAAATTTCCTTTAAAATAAAGAAGAGAGTAGACTGATTCAGGTTTAAAGCCAACAAACAAAAAACCAACCCCCAAAATCAACCCACAGTGGATAAGGAACTGCTGTTCTTTAAGGGACTTGATTTTCTGAACTTCATTTTTGTGCTGTTCTTTGTAATTCAAATTCAGCTACAGTGCCAGAAAATGGGAGACACATCCTTGGAAAAAAGAACACATACAAGATGGGACTATTTTTATCAATTAAACATTTCTAGTGCTATCTTTGAAAAGACTGGGGCAACATTGTACTGGAACCAGGTAAAACCAGTGGAAATCTCCTCTTGATCCTATTTCAGCACCTTCGAAATGTTGCCTTTTCTGGTGAAAACAGATGGATTTAATTGCTGGGTTTTTTTAGTTGTTATGTGAGCAAAAAAGCCAAATTCCCTTCAGAATGACTCCTGAATGCATGCAGAAAGCTACTACAAACTCTCTTCAGAATACAAATGTAACCTGCCAACATATGAACAGGTTGGCATATGAATCTTTGTATTTTATTTCATTCAAATGCCTGAAATTTGGAAGAAACTTTTGAGAGGACTTTTGTTCAAGTGAAGAAATCAGAGTTCTGCTAATTACTGCAAAAGCCATCCATTTTACAACACTTTTCCTTCCAGCTCTATGGTCTGACTGCTGCTACAATTAAGTCTAAAGAAGCTTTCCTTTCGTACTACCTGGTCTTACAACACGTACAGAAACTCAAAGCACTCAAGGTTTGATGATTCCTCTATTTAAATTAGCAAAATAAAATAGACCAAAGCATCTTCTGCATGGAAAACACAAAAAAGATATCTTAGTAAAGAGGCTGAAGCTGCTGTAAAATTCTACCTGACCTCTTCGTGTGTCACATTGGTACAGACTTGTACAAAAAGATACTAACACATGAATATGATTATATCACCCTGAGCAAATACACAGTAAAATGTCTTATTAGTATCTTACCTGCAAAGTCACAGCATCTGCATTTCTTATTAGCAAAGTACTAATTTATTTCCCTTTCTTCAGCTCTTTATTAAATCTCTAAATATCACCATTGTGCCCAGAATAGTGGGTGGAAAATGCTCTGATGTCTGAAAAGTCAAGGCTGAAACTTGAGAATGCTTCTGTCTTCCAAAGTTGCATAAAAAGTAAGCATAATACAGAAAGGGAAGCTAAGAGAATACAAAAGGAAATACAAAAGAAGAATTTAGAAGACTTGGAAATGTACTTTAATTAGAGAGACTGTAGATAAGGGTAAATTTGACAATTAATTCATGGTAGACTCAAAAGATTCATCCAGACTGTGAATCCTGACAGGTTTCCAGGTAGCTCAGGCTTACTGTACAGAAGGTAGTGAATATTTCATGGTGTTTATTTTGAATATTTTTACTTAGAGTCAGGTCTTTCTGGTTAATAAAAACCAATATTAAGTTAGAAAAAAGAATATGTGTTCACAAATACTGATGAGAAGCCAGACTGAAAGTCCTATTAAATCAGCCAGTCCCATTAATTTCATTTAGCTGTCAGTCAGCCTGCAGGCCTACTAATAGGATACCTTCAGTCACCTCCTGGTACATGGAAGCGCATAAGGAAAAAGTAAGTTCTCAGCAGAATACTTTCAATGGAGTTCCTTCCCAGCAGCACAGCTATGGCCAGCCAACCACATTGGCTCTAAACATCACTGATAGTGAGCAGTGGGATATACTGACATCAGGACCAGCCACTGAACTAGCCAATAGCCCTGTGACGTTAAACTACAGTAAAGTCCTTTTTTTGGGGGGGGGAGGGGGAGGGAAGAAGTGGAGAAGATGGGGTAGGTTGGAAATCAAAGACAATGTAAGTTTTTCCTCAAATAAGTGGAAAAAAATTAAAATTAATCCACAATACTCCAGCAGTTTCTTTACAAGTGCAGGTTAAGTCAATAGATCTACATAGCAAAGTCAACCATAACCTTCTGTCAGGTCAGAAAATCAAACTGAAGAACCATATCAATCATCTGCTACCAACTGATCCCTAAATAAGAATTTTACAGAAAAAAATGAATAATCAAGATAAAAGCTAAATGTCACAGTGGCAGTCACTGCCAAAATACCCCTTTCTGATTTACAGAGCTGAGATCTATTTCACTTTCGTTCTAGGCTTTAAGACTATTTGTTATTCAAAACTCTTCTCCAGGATACATAACTCTATTTCTTTCTAAAATACAAAAGACTGACCACAGGAAAAGGCAGGATATTGAGGGTGTGATGGTGCCTCACTTTGAATTAGCATACCTTAAGGATAAGGAAGCCCTGATTTTGGAGTCAAGAAGGAATTTCTCCCCCACCAAAGACTGGTAGTGCTATCTTGTTTTCCTGGGAGGAAAACTGCATGGGAGCAGTAGGGTTTGTTCATAGCTTTAAAGCTATTCACCATGACACAGCATGAAATACCAACTTTGGAACTCTAAATATTCCCAATAAACACTTGCTATACCATTCACATTCCAAAATTAAAAAGAAAAAAATCAAATTAAAACCAGCAAAAACTACAGCATTTCACATCCTGGTTTAAAAGATAAAAAGATTAAATGAGATTAAAATGTTTATGCCCTCTGCCCTAAAGACACATAGATCATATTTTATCATCCCTGAAGGGGTTACAAACAGGGCATTTGTACAGCTATTTCCTTCTCTACTGAAATCTTTCTGAAATAATATCACACACAGACGTTTGCCTTGCTGTGGGTGGTGAAATTTCATTCATATTCTCCTGTAAACAACTTAAAGGCAAATTACCAGTGCATTTCCATCCCACAAAATCTCCTTAGCAACCCCTGCAAAATATCTTTGTATTTCAGATGTAACAGCCACACAGAGATTTGTGAAGCCTCCGAAAGAAAAATATAACCTCTGATAAAAAAAAAAAAATCTTTATGTTTTGTGACATAGTATCTTATAATCCCTAAAAGACAGATTTGTGAGCAGCAACTGACTAATGTAAAGAAGCAAACATTCCCATTCAGAGCAAAAATATCTGTCTGGGACACAGTGCCATTACTGGACACCTTGCCTCACATAGCTCTGAAGTTGGCCAATTTAGTGATGGTCAAACTATCATCAGGATGAACGTCTCTGTCTTAAATCCTGATCTGATTCTGGTCAAAGATCTTACAGAAGAGCAGGATCCTTTGCTTCAGAGGAACTGAGTCTGAACTGGACCCAAATCAATGTCATTCTGAATTTCTCTTGGACTGGGAATGTTGAGAAAACTCAGCAGAAACAACATACATGTCTGTATTTGCTTCCTGGCTTCTCAGCAAGATCTATGCTTTCCCTAATTTCCTGTAACTAATAGATCCCAGTCTCTCTTTTCTCATTCTGACCCACTGCTCACTCCAGTACCAACTTGCTATAGGTCACACCTGCTTTTTTTGCCCCTCAGCGTAGTGAAGTACAAAAACAGCAGGACATTTCCATTAAAACACTTCCCTTGAAATGCTCTGTATTTCTGATACCACCAATGAACTAATGCAACTTGTTATCCCCACAAACAACTCTGCTCTTACAAGGACTAACCTACAGCCCATGCGACAAAAAAATCTGGCTGGCACAAAACCTCTAATACCTGGCAGGCTATCCAGCATGCACTAAAAAGAGATTATATTTTATATATATAAATATATATATTTATATTATTATAAAAAAGTATTTTTATATATATAATGAAATATATAATAAAGAAAATATAATATATAATTATATATTAAATATATGTGAATATATTTATATATAACTATATAAATAGATAAAGTATATATAAAAATATATTTTACAATACATAATATATAATAATATTATTATTATAAATTAATAAGTTTTTTAATTTTTTTTTTACTGTATACTTGAGGTATTCTTGGGTCTTTTGCTAGACCCCAAACTGGCTGCAGCTGATTTTTTGCCATTAAGTAGTCACAGATTTCAGGTACATCAGTGCACTGCTAGGGTTAACCAGCATCCATATTAGCTGATATCACAAAAATTTCAAAGTTATTTTACAGGATATTCAAGGAACCAAAGTTCTATGGCATATTTAGCTACTTCCTTTCCTCACATCTTGAAGATCAACTCTACTTCTGTGATTTTCCTATATTACACATTCTCCAGGAATCCCATACATGAAGACCAACAGGAGCTTGCTCATTGCGAGCCACAGAGCCCAGATCCTCAAACAGCTCATTCTCAAGCTCATGCAACAGAGCTGCCTTGCGTTTTTACCACCTTGTATAGAAGTGCTGTACTTCTACCAGAATATTCCAGGTTGGATTATTCAGTCAGCTGCTCCTAGCAACACATTACTTGAACATCAGCCATCATGCGTGTTCCACTTGCCATAAATGTGAAGGTCTGTGTGGGGGAAGAGTCTTTTAGTCTGGAAACCAAAGCACAGTACCACGCAGGCTGCTGTGTAGAGTCCCCATCCCAACCAGACCAGGTCAAACACCCGGACATACCACCTCATAACCAGACATTCCCAACCTATTACAGGAGGAATTTTATTGACAGGATTTTTAACTCAGACTAAGGTAGATAATGCTTTTAGCTCTGAAAATCCTTTATCAATGAGGCAGCTGTACTGCCAGAACATCTGTGGTCATGGCACAACCAAAGAAATGAGGATTTCACACACCTATGCGTGCACAAGTGCAAATTCATCTGTAATCATCTTAGAGAGCTATCCTCAAAAATAAGCAGAAGACTGCAAGCTTTTTTTTGACAGGATAGGAAGTTGGGGTTGTTCAGCCTGGAGAAGAGAAGGCTGCATGGACACCTCATAGCAGCCTTCCAACATCTGAAGGGGCCCTACAAGGATGCTGGGGAGGGATTCTTCATTAGGGAATGCAGTGATAGGACAAGGAGCAATGGGTTCAAACTGAAACGGGAGATTTAGGATGGATATAAGGAAGAAGTTCTTTACTGCGAGGGTAGTGAGGCATTGGAACAGACTACCTAAGGAAGTTGTGAACACTTCTGGCAGTGCTCAAGGCCAGGCTGGACAGGGCCTTGAGTAACCGGGTCTAGTGCGAGGGGTTCCTGCCTGTGGCAGGGGGTTTGGAACTAGGTGATCTTAAGGTCCTTTCCAATCCAAACCATTCTATGTTTCTATGATAAGTGCATTTATCTTATATTTCCCTACCACACCCTCTAGACCAACTGTAGTTTTAGCTCTTTGACCACAATTTTCTCAGTTCCTCTGGATAAAGAAGACAAAATCTGCAGGCCAGGTTAGAAACGCTAAGGTCAAATTTATAATGAAACAATTAATTTCCAAACCTCTAAAAGCCTTGATTATTCTTTAAATATAGGTAATGGGAGATAAGCTAGTCTTTAATTCATATCTCACACGGAATTTCAGGAATGCACATTTATACATAACTAAAAAAAGCTGCAATAATTATACATGAGACCACGCTCTACCTGTAAACAGCATTCATTTGCTGTAAGGTCACATACAAGACACTTTGAAAAGACGAGGTAGGTCAGTCTAATAGATACGTTTCAATTACAGATCTAACTAAAAGTCTGTTTCTGCAAAGTTCCAAGCAGCACTTTGAAATCAGAAGGATGAAAGGCTGTTCAGTGACTGTGACCCTGAGGGCTCTGCAGTGAATGAGCAAAACGACCAACTCCTTATTGGCCATGGCTGGCACTGGCTGTAGGCATCCCCCACCTTTAAGCAAAAGATCCACTGCCCACACTTTCATTCTCAGCTGTCCTTAAAAGAAATTCTGATTCTGGATAATGACAGACGAGATCAAGGATGGTTAAACACATTTAAGAAAATAAGTTTAGAAAAAACTATCTACAAAAACATGGAAAATTTGCTTGACAAAACCCCCCTGTCCATTATTACATTCACAAGGCTACAAGACATGCAGTGGCATTTAGTAGCAGTACTATTTCCACCAGCCAACACAATCAGGCTAACAATTCCCACAGACATTTAGCAAGCTAGACAACTGAGGTTTTAGTATCTTACCATCAAACTGGAATAACAGGTCAGATTATCCCTCATGGTTTGGAAGCCTCAACAAGAAGATGAAATTTAAGTCACTTGAGATCACCAATGCTCTGTAAATCACTTTATTTAAGCATATATTTTGTTTACTCAACCACCAATCACAGAAGTGAAAAATATATATCAATATGCATGGCTCGTTCAGTAAAACACTAATACCAGTCTGACAGATGTATGGTGAGCGGTGCTTCCAGGTCTGTTTATAAAGCACATGGGATTCCCTCCCTCAATCCGCAGGGCCACAGTGACATGATGGGCTTCCAAATTTTCCTGTGGTGAAAGTATACACTGCTCATGCAAAGAGGCAAATCTTCATGTTTGTCCAAGGAACAAGCAGGGTCTATTCACCAAGACACACAACCCCCAATGTTTCCCTGGACAGATCTGGTACTGCGTTTGCTGGGCCAGCCCACAGTTCATTTCAGCACCACTGAGAATGGTTATTGTTTGGCTTCTGTAGAGTAATGAGACAGACCTCTCTTTGAGTAAGAACACATTTCTTGCGAGTCAAAACTACCAAAGGGCTTAATTTCCCTCCCCCATTTTCCCTCCCACCCCCACCCCTAAATTCTGGAATGCAGAAATACATCATAATTATATTGAAAGCAGTAGAGGGAACACAAGCAAGGAGGGAGTTGGTCTCTCTTCTTCAGAATTCTATTCCTTTGCTTTTTGATCATAATCCAATGAATGACTGTTGCCACAAAAGACTCCCTTGTTATCAGCTTGCAATTAAAACCTTCACAGAAACATATTCAGATTGTACGCAGGCATTAAATCTTCATGAATAAAATCTTTGCTATGTACTTTAGAATCCATGCTTAAACATTCTGTAATTTCACTCCTTTCTAAAATTTTGGGAAGGGGATAATTTTATTCTAGTAATAACGATATAACAGATAATGATCCAGCACAGCTTTTACATTTTGTTGTGGAAGGTCTACTGAAAACATGAAAAATTAGGCACTTAGGATGGCTGGGAAAAAAAAAGCACAGGTGTTGCATTCATGGGATGGTTTTTAGTTGTATTTGTTCATGTTTTCAAACAATCATTAAATTTCTCTTTTAATATTTTCCTGCACTATCTACAGCACAAACACCACAACACTGTGCTAGCACATAGCAACTTTAAACCAAACCAAAACACTCCAGAGCAACCTCAAAGCAAAAGAAAACTCTCCAGAACAAAAATTTAGTTTCCTTTTCAACTTCACGTCTTAGTTGTTTCTCCTCTCTTCAGTGCCTAGCACTAAAGAATCCCAATAAGAGTACACAGCATAAATGATGATCAAACAACTTGGGTGTTATCATGACTCTCAAATTCACGATAGTGCTTTCCTTTCCATTCTGCAACTGTGAGATACTTGAGCAAGCTATCAGCAGATAATGAACAGCATGTTGCAATAAGCTTTCTTTTTTCCTCAGCAGCTTAACGTAAGCCTGATCTCAGTCTCACTCAGCTTCATGCCCAACCACGATTCTGTGAAAGGCCACATTTACAAAAACTCCTTAAGAGATTCTTCAAAGTGTTAGAACCTTATAGAGAAGTTATTACGCATCTTGTTCAACACCTTCGTCAGTGACATGGACAGTGGGATTGAGTGCGCCCTCAGCAAGTTTGATGATGACACCAAGCTGTGGGGCTCGGTTGACACATTGGAAGGAAGGAATACCATCCAGAGCGACCTTGTCACACTTGTGAGGTGGGCTGATGACAACCTGATGAAGTTTAACCATGCCAAGTGCAAGGTCCTACACCTGGGTTGGAGCAATCCCAGGCACAGCTACAGGTTGGGCAGAGAAGAGATTCAGAGAAGCCCTGTGGAGAAGGACTTGGGGATGTTGGTCAATGAAAAAATGAACATGAGCAGGCAGTGTGTGCCTGCAGCCCAGAAAGCCAACGGTATCCTGGGCTGCATCAAAAGGAGCGTGACCAGCAGGTCAAAGGAGGTGAACCTGCTCCCCTACTCTGCTCTTGTGAGACCTCACTTGGAGTATTGTGTGCAGTTTTGGTGTCCTCAACATAAAAAGGACATGGAACTGTTGGAACAAGTCCAGAGGAGGGCCACGAGGATGATCAGGGGACTGGAGCACCTCCCATATGAAGATAGGATGAGAAAGTTGGGGCTGTTCAGCCTGCAGAAGAGAAGGCTGCGTGGAGATCTCATAGCAGCCTTCCAATATCTGAAGGGGGCCTATAGTGATGCTGGGGAAGGACTCTTCATTAGGGACTGTAGTGAGAGGACAAGGGGTAACGGGTTCAAACTTAAACAAGGGAAGTTTAGATTGGCTATGAGGAAGAAGTTCTTTCCTGTAAGGGTGGTGAGGCACTGGAATGGGTTGCCCAGTGAAGTTGTGAATGCTCCGTCACTGGCGGTGTTCAAGGTTGGGTTGGACATAGCCTGGGGTGGCATGGTTTAGTGCAAGGTGTCCCCGCCCATGGCAGAGGGGTTGGAACTAGATGATCTTAAAGTCCTTTCCAACCCTAACTATTCTATGATTCTATGTCTCTGCAACCTAATCTACTATATCTGGAGTCTGCTTTTTTTCATATACTTCTTAAATTTATATATTTTTCCATGGTGGAAAACCACTCAGTAAACTAGACTTCAGAAGGGGACATACACAAATTGTGGTGGGGTTGAGAGTGCAGCTAGCTTTAGAACTGGTAATAAATGTACAGGGTGAAAATTCCTTGTGTCCACCGAAGAAAAAAAATTTCAAGAAATGTAAACAGAAAATTTCTTTAAAAACATCAAATATTGCACGCTTTAGTAGAAGCAGTAAATGTGGTATGATATTGTAAATGCAACATGATTTCCAACAGAATTATAACTATGTAGTCACCTTTCAAGTCCTGCAAGGTCTTTTTCATTAGACAATACTATTGTTAGTACAGCAGACTGAAGATATCAAAGCCCAGACTCTATATAGTAACAGTAAAGCCATAATAGCTCTAAGCACTTTTAGTTGGCAAACAGAACACACATTTTTATATTATCTTGTCTATCTCTATCAGCTTGTTAAAGCTGAGAGCAAAATGCACAACCACCACTGTTAATTGCTAACAACTAGCCTCTTTTCCAAACTGCTTATATTCACACTAAGCAAGCAGCATGCAGTTCTTCAGGCATGTTCTGTTGTAGATGGAAGTGAACAATTCCTAATGAGGGATTTAGATGGACAGCCTCTCCATTCCATTTATTCTGAATTCTCAAAGCAAATAAGAGTATTTCTATTGCTTAATGCTGCTCTCCCTGAAATGCTTCCAATATTTTCTTCAACTTCCATTGTAATTCACTGTAATAGCCTAATTTCACATATTTCTTTGTGAAGTGTCTCAGAAGATTAATGTAAAAAATGCAGAGAACTGCAAAAAAGCTAAATAGAAGGAAAAGTTACACGAAACTGGCACATCCAGGGATGCAAGTTGGACTAAGTACTGCATGACACTACTGCACATCTTCCATACTACCTGCAGCCTTAATCTCTAGGAAAAAAGGCACAGCAATGCAGACATATGCACCTTATCCTAAAAGGTCAGAATTTCTCACAGTAACTGGGAAGAGTCAGCTATTTCCTAGAGTTCCCACTTTCCAAAATAACAGGAACCACAAGCAAGAAAGCTTGATCCTTCTACATTACTGTTGCTGGTGATATGTTTATGTTAAACACTTTTTCTGCAGAAAGAACAGAGCTAATACTGCATTACAGAATTATTCTGAGTGACAGATAAATATACACTCTTGAGTTGGCCAACAAGCAAAATCAGCAAACATACAGACCAAGAGGAGACAGGCACCATCCAAAAGCCTTTCTTCAATGAGGATTCCTTCCTAAAAGCTCTCTCTTTCTCCAGTACCATCTGGTAACCAAAAGACTTGTTACCTGGCAAACGCAGCAGCAGCCCTTCAACTCTTAGTGAGGCTCTTCTCCACGCTCCTGCTCCCAAGGCAGTTTTAATAATACAATTTAAAGCAAAATTATTTTTTTTAACAGGACAGATATAGCAATATTTGGCTGCTTTCCTCTGCTGCAGATTCAGTACACAGTAATACCAGCTGAAGCCCAATGATGTTTCAGAGTAACCACCTGCAGAAGGGCATGGGAAACAGCTGAGGATGAAAACATCTTTACTGCTCAGGGTAAGGCTGCTTGCATAGCCTCAATTATTTTGAGGCACAAAAGATGCTGTTACAGTCCCACTCATTTCCCTGGTCACAAGTCTTATATTTCATTGAAAGCTGGATGTAAATTTCATAGTAGTCCCAAGTTCTCTTATCCTGAGGTACTATGACAGGAATACCATCTATACATTGCATAACTTACACAAAATAATTACACCACTCTTCTGTAATTGACAAGCACTTCAGATACAAGAACTGAGGTTAATGAATAAAATATGAAAATATTCCTGCACAAAAGCAGTCACCCTGCTATTCTGACACAAAACCCAGTGCATTTGAAGCTATTACTGAAATACCAGTTTCCACAGTACTGCAGGACAGTGTTATCCACTATCTTCCTCAGTAGAACAAAGCCAACAGAGGTAGACACAACCAGAATTTTGGTTACCTGAAGAGGAGTAACAGCCCTCAGAGCTCATCTACTTTCTGTAACAACTCAGCTGCAAAACCAAATCCAACTGTTGACGCTGGGTGCTCCACCTCAGTTCTCAAGCAACGCACAGCCTGACCCAAAGGTGCTTCTAGATGAGGCACGAGGCAGCCATACTTAAGCCAGGCTCTTGTGACTACCTGCTCCCTCCATAGTAAGAACAAAGCTGCACACGCAGATAATCCAAACGAGCAGGGAGCTAATTCGTGCCAAAAATTCATAGCACCATCCCAACCTCGACGCAACCCTCACCCGCACCACCCTCCCCTCAGCTCTTGCGCCGAACCTTCCAGAAGGGCAGCCGCGATCACCAATCGCCAGACGCCTCGGGAAACCGGACCAATCACAACCCAGCATTGCCGGGTGCCCCCTCCCCCCGCCGTCCGTGTAGCTGCGCCGCCTGTGCAGGGAGGGGTGGGTGCGGCGATGGCGCTTCCGTATTCACGTCCGGGATAAATCCCCAGCCTTGGCACAGGCGGCTGACTGCGTTAGAAATGCTATGAGGGAGCGAAAAGTGCTCCTCAAGGCTCACCTGTTTATGTGTGTCTCTAAATCATGTCATACCCAGTGAGAGCAAGCAAGCCCTGGCATGCGCTGGACAAGCCACTGTGACAGCATAATCACAAATACACACCTGAATAAAAGATACTAATTCATCTCAACATCAACACACAATACTGTGTACATCTCGTAAAATAAATGTACAAACACCAGATAATTGTGTTTCACAACACAGCAATTTAAAAAATTATTTGGGTTTTCCTCTGGTGTTTAAAACTTTCCTTCTCCAGGCTAGTCAATCTGACAGAACGGTGTTACTTACATGTCTTTATTCTGATGTACTTACACTGCTAAATAGCTAACTTTCATTAATTACACAGAAGTGATAACTTTTCCTCAAGTGCAGGAAGTCTGCTCAGAGAGGGGAAAGGTTATCACAGCACCAATTCTGCTATTAAATTATGCCACAGCAACTCCTTAGGTCCATTTTCTTGTGTAAACACAAATACAGTCCAGCTGTTTTAAGCACCACACATACAACCTGAATGGGAACTGACACGGTGTATGAACTGCGGTATGCTGACAAATTGGTATTTAATATAGATAAAGATTAAAGTGACAGGTTAGAATTTGTAGCTATCTTTTCCTTATGTAGAAATCAGCTTATATATTTGTCTGTCTGTAGTAAAGAGGACAGATAGAAAATGACAGTGAATCGTGCCCCAAACTAAAAACTGCAGCCTGCCTTCCACAAAGATCATAGAATCATAGAATCATAGAATAGCTAGGGTTGGAAAGGACCTTAAGATCATCTAGTTCCAACCCCTCTGCCATGGGCAGGGACACCTCACACTAAAACATGCCACCCAGGGCTATGTCCAACCCAACCTTGAACACCGCCAGTGATGGGGCATTCACAACTTCCCTGGGCAACCCATTCCAGTGCCTCACCACCCATACAGAAAAGAATTTCTTCCTCATATCCAATCTAAACTTCCCCTGTTTAAGTTTGAACCCGTTACCCCTTGTCCTATCACTACAGTCCCTAATGAAGAGTCCCTCCCCAGCATCCCTATAGGCCCCCTTCAGATACTGGAAGGCTGCTATGAGAGCTCCACGCAGCCTTCTCTTCTGCAGGCTGAACAGCCCCAACTTTCTCAGCCTATCTTCATATGGGAGGTGCTCTAGTCCCCTGATCATCCTTGTGGCCCTCCTCTGGACTTGTTCCAACAGTTCCATGTCCTTTTTATGTTGAGGACACCAGAACTGCACACAATACTCCAAGTGAGGTCTCACAAGAGCAGAGGAGAGGGGCAGGTTCACCTCCCTCGACCTGCTGGTCATGCTCCTTTTGATGCAGCCCAGGATACCATTGGCTTTCTGGGCAGCAAGAGCACACTGCCTGTTCATATTCATTTTCTCATCAACCAACACCCCCAAGTCCTTCTCCACAGGGCTTCTCTGAATCTCTTCTCTGCCCAACCTGTAGCTGTGCCTGGGATTGCTCCCACCCAGGTGTAGGACCTTGCACTTGGCATGGTTAAACTTCATCAGGTTGGCATCAGCCCACCTCACAAGCGTGTTCAGGTCGCTCTGGATGGCATTCCTTCCCTCCAGCGTATGAACTGGACCGCACAGCTTGGTGTCATCGGCAAACTTGCTGAGGGCACACTCAATCCCACTGCCCATGTCATTGACAAAGATGTTGAAGAAGACCGGTCCCAACACCGATCCCTGAGGGACACCACTTGTTACTGGTCTCCAGCTGGACATTGAGCAATTGACCACAACTCTGCATGCAGCCATCCAGCCAGTTCTTTATCCACCGAGCTGTCCATCTATCAAACTGATGTCTGTCCAATTTAGAGGCAAGGATGTCATGTGGGACAGTGTCAAACGCTTTGCACAAGTCCAGGTAGATGACATCAACAGCTCTACCCCTGTCCATCAGTTCTGTAGCCCCATCATAGAAGGCCACCAAATTGGTCAGGCAGGATTTCCCCTTAGTGAAGCCATGCTGGCTGTCACCAAGCACCTTGTTGTTTATCATGTGCCTCAGCATGCCTTCCAGGAGAATCTGCTCCAAGACTTTGCGAGGCACAGAGGTAAGACTGACTGGTCTGTAATTCCCCGGGTCACCCATTTTCCCTTTCTTGCAAATGGGGTTACATTACCCTTTTTCCAGTCATCCAGAATTTTACCTGCCATGATTTTTCAAATGTGATGGACAGTGGCTTAGCAACTTCATTTGCCATCTCCTTCAGGACTCGTGGATGGATTTCATCAGGTCCCACGGACTTGTGTACATTCAGGTTCCTAAGATGGTCTCAAACCAGATTCTCTCCCACAGTGGGCACAGGGTCTTCATTCTCACAGTCCTTGCGTCTGCCTTCCAAAATAGATAAAGGTTACAAGAAGAATAAACTGCAGCATTTCACAGTGGTGGACTATTAATGTATTCTTCTAATAAATATACAGAAAACTAGAGCATGCACAATCTGGAAGTGATAAAGTACTCTTCAGAAAACATGCAATTTCCATTTTTTATTGGTTAGGTCTTCTCACACTTTTCCTCATTAGATTACCACAGGATCATTAATTTTATTGCTGCTAGCTTATCTTAATTGCACTAAACCAAATGTTTCGGATATCACAAACCGTTACAGTAACAACTTCCTCCGATCTCTGTTTCCCTAAGCCACTTTTCCACAGGGGTGTTTCAGAGTTTGCTTTCCGTAGTTACTATGCTTGGACATCATTAGTGGCATCGTGCCCAAAGGTTATCACAACAACCTGCATTGTCAATTGAAGCACAGTGTCTCGGATGTGGGATCTCAAAACAAAACATGGACATGCCTCAGCCTTTGATCAGTCTTGCCAAAAAGAGATCTGAAAGAAAACCTATTTACTGGGTACACAGATTGCATGGAGCATCAAGGCATAGCTGTAAAATCAAGCAGTGGGCTATGAAATTTTAAATAACTTAGCTGTCATCTGCATTACTTCTAACAGTAATTGCCTGGCCCAAAGATAAATATACATGACAGTGTTGCAAAAGCTGTGTTAACACATAGGATCAGGGCTTAAGGTAGTAGAACAAATAATAAAACAGATGCATGCATGTCCACAGAGTCAGGCGCTTAAACACTGTGCTCTTTTGGAAGCTGGGACCATAACTGTTTGTATTTTTTGACATTAAATAAATAAACATAATAGCAATACAAACTTCAACCTCAAGCTACAAAAAGAGTTTTCAGTTACACTTCATTTTATGCCCATTTCAAGAGTCAAACTCCATTACCTCTAAAGAAATCCCTCCTAGGTTCACCAGGAGGCGAGTGCAGGGCTGATCTTGTGTCTGGGAAAAAAAACCTTGGTATTGAAAAGAAACTTGTAAATATCAGAGCACTTTTTAATGCCTGATATTTTCTGTCATAATTAACCAATATATCAGGGAATCTTCTTTTTCTGTTACCTAGCGTAGTTGTTTGCTTCTACACGTGTTTTCTGTAAACACTGTTAGGAGTCTGACAGCATAATGTGCCTTATGGATTAAAAAACACCACCAACTTAGAGTTACTCCCAATGTATTTATAGATATTTGTACTTAAGCATCCCTCCCCCATTTTTTGGTGATCCCCTGGAAGTTTCTGGTAGGTACTTCCCCTTCCTGTCTACCATAAATATATCTCCTTGGGGGAAAAAAAAAAATCACATTTTTTCAAAATGTAAACCAGAGGTACGATTAATTACATTTAATGATTGAGTTTGTGCTTTCATTTTCATCTCCTGGAAAGTGCTCAGTACAAAAGTTTAGATTCTGGTTGGTACCTTTTTATATTCTTCCGTCTTACCTGAAACAGGACTTGCAGCCAAGCTACGTACACCACCTCATGCTTACAGCTGAGTTCTAAAAAGACCTTCAAACAACTTTATACTTATCATTACCAGTGATATTTGTAGCGGTGATCCAAATATTTTAAATATTGACATAGACTCATGCAGGGTTGGTATGCATGAGAATTTTGTGCAGGACAAGCCTGATAAAAAGCCACCTACTTCCTCACATTCAACACACACTTAAAGAGGTAACTTCCACCAAGTGAAAGATTCTCAGTCCATTTTCTGTTCTCAATGTTTTTAGGATATTTATCTGGACCAAAAAATAGTCGCAAAATGAAACAGAAAAATATTGAGAGCCCTTTCTCCACTTAATATAAAATAAAATTAAGGAAATAAGTACTTTTTTAAAATGCATTTCCATTAGGCTTTTGTGGCTCACTTTGCTGCTGGAGCAGCTGACTGCTGCCCCACTATGTGTTTCTGTGCCTCCCAAGTCTCTTTACTTCCTCGAACTGATTTCTCTTTGTTTTACATCTTGTCCAGATCCCTGAAGGGTCCAGGTTTATATATTAATCTTCTTTAGTAGCTCCTTCTTCAAATTATTCCTTCTCCACTCAGCTGCAACCCAAAATCCCATTGCTCCCACTCTGACCCCCACCAATCCAGTACTTGTCTGCTCATCTCCTGCTCTCCCACCCTCGCTCTCTTTCAACTCCTGCTGTCCTTTTCCTGACCTTGGTTGGTAACCTCTTAATCAGCTATGACTCCACTTTCTCCATTTCTTTTTGCAACTAGGCATTAGCTAATTCTCACCCTTATTCTTTAACATCAGCTCTCAAAAATCTTTCCGCCTGAGCTTTATTGCGAAAATGATCCCCACTTGTGTTAATGTTTTTGCCTCATTCCCTGCAATGCCAAAATGATTAACTGTTCTTTGCCTTATTCCCTGCAACTCTCTTTCTATGTGAATCTTGGCCACACCGTCTCTTTTCTTAGGTGCATCCAAATGCAGGTGCGAAATTATTTTGGTTTTGTGCCCTTCTCTATTGTGTCTTCTCTACTTCCTCCAAAGAGCCAGTAAGATTCTGTTTGCTGATTATGACTTACCTTTTATTTCCTGACTCGCAAAGTACTGCAAAATAAAGTAAAAAAAAAAAGGAGATTAAATAACACACACATTCATACAAATTCTCAGAATCTCTACTCTTGACAAGTGTGGATGCTCATAGGCAGGAATGACAACATCCTGCCGTGATATCTGTGTTCCTGTCCTGGGTGTTCTAGCATAGGTGTGGGGACGAAATATATAGAGGCAAAGAAAACTCCACAATAAAGCCTCTTATCTTCATTAGGAAAACAGGGAAAAAAAGCTTCTGTTTTGATCAAAAAATATTTCACTATTTTAATGTTATTTATTAAATTCAGCTCAATATCTGGAAGTATTAACATGTATAATTGAAAACCATTGAAATTAAATGTTAGTTTTAAAAACATTTCTCAGCCAAATTCTGCAGTTAATTCAATTTAATCCAAATCCATCTCTTTTGTTGAACAAACTTCGCATAAAATGAATCTGCCCAGAGTCAGATGCTCTGAGGATGTTTCATATGATTTTTGCCTTGAATATACTTACATTAAAAGGCATGGGAGTTAGGCACAGAGGAAAGTACCGTATATTCTCGTCTTTAGGTATTCACATTTCATTTGAAATGGGAGACAGACTGGGTGAAAGAGAGGTATAATACCTGGTTCTTTATTGCTGGTCTGTTACTATCAGATATACTAGCCACTTAATGGGTATTTGATCAAGGGAAATAACTACAGCAGGTCCTGTAATGGTACTTCCCAAGGCATTGTTGATTTTAAACACAGTCACAGTTCCTCTTCCACTTTTCATGCTGTTTAACATATATTATTAGATCAGCTGCCTTCCTGAGTTTATCTGTCATCCAGTGAGGGCACTCAGTTATTACACAGTCCGAGCTGAAGGGGGTCCTTGGGTGTTGGTGAGGCACAAAGCCAGCTGGAAGCCAGACTGCACGCAGGGAAGGGGCTGCAGCCACATGCTGCAGCACTGGTTGGCTCCATCTCAGCGGCACCTGTTCAGCCCCATAGAATTCCATGAAAGGAGACAGAGAATGGAAAAGGAGGAATTAGCTGGAGCAATTGCTTAAGAGTTACTCAGAGGTCAAACATACAGACCAGCAGGCTGATTCAGTGTGTCCAGAGCTAAAAATCTTTGACTATCGCCTACCTGTCTTCACCAGCAATTTTAGTAGAATGTCTGGAATAGGCTTTTATATATTTAAATCATTTTTAGGATTTTTGTCCTTTACTTCAATTATATTCAACCTTCCCAGTATTGTGCATCAGTCCTCAAGTTTTATCTTCAGCCCTTTCCAAGATGCTTAGAGTAGCATGACAGTTTGCCTAAATTTAATATAACACCTAATTAACCCCATGTGTAAATCAAATGTTTTTCTTTTTTTATTCAACATGATTTTAGTCTACTATGCGTTCTTCCCAATAAGCTATCTTTATTTCTGCCATAACCACATGTGTGAGTAGCATTTCATGCTTTTCAGGTATTTCTTCAGTGCTTTCTAAAAGTTTACTGTAGCTGAAGTGTTCTCTATTGGCTGGAATTATTTCCTTTTTACAAGCCTGAGACATTTCTACAGATTTATGTTAAGTTTTGTAAAGCTCTGCACCGCTCTCACTATTATCACTAGCAACCCAAAGTTTCCCAGCAGTATTTTAATTACATCTCTGTATTACATCTGTTAAAACTAGGCCTGTGTAACTTTATTTTTAATTTATACTCCCAGCTATAGTAAAACTGCCTTATGAGCACTAGAATTATCGATGCTTTCACTTCTTAATCACACTAGTCTCAAATAGAAAAATAACGTATTTTGACCCATGAAGATCTGCATAAAATATGGGTTTGCTCACTGTTTGCTTTACAAGGCAAGAGTATCTTAGTTATTCTTCCATGAAATTTTCCGGAGGCAAAGAAAACAATTTTGGTGGTACACTCAATAAGTACTGATACGACTTTGAACACATTTGCATTAACTACTGCACCTGAAAATGGTGTAGTAGTCGTTGAATGTCGTTTAATGCAAGTGGCTGAGGATACACAGATGAAACTTTCAATTTAATCACTTATAACATATAAGGACCAGTAGAAGAACGAGCATGGTGCTCTGCATCATGCTGCCAGTGGTCTCATCATGAGTCTACATGTTCACAACCCAGATGCATCTGCTGTAGCTGTTCCATGGGCTCATCTGATACTTGTACCACTGAAGTCAGGAGAAAGACTGCAAAGCATGAAAGCTCATGTACATGTTAGAAAGTAGTGTTCAGCGATGGAATTAAACATGAATGCACCCCCTCTTAACTTGGGTAGGTATCACTTAGGAGAAAGAAAAATAGACTAGATTAGAATAGAACAATTTCAATTGGAAGGGACTTACAATGATCATCTAGTCCAACCACTTCAGGGCTGACCCAAATTTAAAGAACATTATTAAGGGATTGTCCAAATGCCTCTTCAACATCGGCAGGCATAGGGCATCAACCACCTCTCAAGAAAGCCTGTTGCAGGGTTTGACCACGCTGTTGGTAAAGAAATACTTTCTCATGTCTGATCTAAAAAAGCAATCATATTTACTAACTGCTCTACAGTCTCTGTGTTCTCACAGGCAGGTGGGTGATTTGCAACGAAGACACCAGCTGAATGCTCAAATCCCTTTGTCTTGGTGCAGTATATGCTAAGCAAAGAGGTCAGACTCCAATGCAGCTTAAAAAACAAAACAAAACAAACCCTCAAAAATATTTTTCTGCTCTTCTTTGAACCCCTAGTCAACCATCCAAGAGAAGGGCTGTGGCTGTACCAGTGTCCCATGCTAAAATCACAATAAAGCTTTACAAGGACAAGTGACCGAAATGTTGCAAGATGGGGGTTGGTTGGTTGGATGTTTGTTTTACAGTAGGTCACTCTCAGCTTCTTGATCTGCAGCATTTCACTGATTCTGGACAGTGATCATCATAAAAAGAGTCCTGGGAGATTCAATTCTGGCTTTAACCATCAGAATTTAGACAAGTCAAAGTCAGAAGGGACCTCTCTGGCCCTGCCGTCTCACTTGCAGATGTGCATATGAACTGATTTTGGCAGAAATCCAGCTGTGAAGAAGGTACGGATTCAATATTCTTCTAAGACAACAATTTTGAGCTGATAAGAATGATGATTTTTCTGAAAGAATTGCTTTGCAATTGGTTCCCAATGCATTTTCTCTGCTTTGTGTATTTCTTTGTCTATGGCTACCAGGTTCTTCAGTTTCAAGAAATTTCTACCTTTCTTAAACTATTCTTAGTCCTATATAATTTTAAACTTAATTTGAACCATGAGCCAGTATTTCACAGTGAATTACACATAAGTCAACTATACATGTCATCATAAAAGAAATTTAAGGCTTTTTGTTCAGACTGATTTTCTCTGTCTGAAGAAGAAAGCACAACCATAAACCAAAGTTTCATCCAACAGGGATTATTTACAATAATATTAAAAATATTTACAATAATATTTACAACAAACTTGATAGAATTTTCCTTCACATGTAAATAAACAAGCACTCCAGAAGCAACCACAATGTATGTAACGCCCCTCTCTCTTATACACATGATTAAGGGTTGGTTATATTCCAGACTGAAAGAGCCATAACAAATCAGAATATTTCTCAGCAGGATTTTATGCCAAACCTTTTAAATAAAATGATACTAAAAAAAAAGAGAATAGCACCACACTATTGTTCTAATTATAATTTGAAATTCTCCTGACAGAACAGCCATTCTAGCTTTAGGAGGGTCAGCAGTAGAAACTTTCTTTTTCTTTTGGAATGGTTTTAAATAACCTATGAATTTAAAAAAAAAAAAAATGTGACTGCAGTTCTGAGACTTCACAGGAAGAGTAAGGTACTTTCCATAAATCTAACGCTGCTCCAACACCACTGTCTCAACGGGGAAAAAAAGCTGCTTTCGTTTTGAATGTTGGAAATGGCCTACTAGAAATATTGAGGCTCAATTTCCTTTTCATTCCAAACAGACAAAATCTCTATTAAAATGCTCTTTAACAAAAAAAAAAAAAAAAAAAGAGGTCTACAAATATTTTTATTTTTAATATAAAAGGGATAATTTTTAATATAAAAGGTTTTCGTAAACTGTTATTTCTAATGAAAATAACCCTCCCTTTATTATTCTCTTGTGTTTTCTCCATCAGATCCCTGTTACAGTGAAGCAGGAATTTGAATAAAGGAAAATGTGCTTTGTTATACAGTGAGTTAGAATATTACCAAGCTAGTACATCTTTCTGCTTTACGTTCCGGTTTTTAATTAAGATATGCTTGAGTTTTATTAAGTTTAAAGTGAAAGATTTTTCCATAAAGCTTTAAGCATAATAAACCAACTTCACTGGGCTATTTTTTTTTTTCTGGCATTCATAATGCATTTTGAAATAGTATTATTGTCTAGAGACTTTTATAACCTTTAAAACATTTTAGAAACAATTAAACATGCCTTTCTTAAAATAAAATCTTTCTTGCTACATTCAGCCGCAGGACTGCTGAGGTCTCAATTTTCAACACCACAACATTTGCTTTGAGCAGTAATTAAAAGCAAAAAAGAGCGATGAGGCAGCCTGTGCTTGCCAATTGCTGCTTTCTATTTCATTTGTTCCCCTTCTGTTTTTCCATTTGTTTAAGGTTATTTTATGGGGAACTGAAAGCAGCACTGTACAGTCCACCACTGCCACTGAACACATCACAAAAAGAAACCTGTGTAGCGGTGGCTATACAAGCATGCCGACTTATGTCCCTCCCCAGCACTACAACCACATCTGCATACGGTAATGCTACAAAAGCAAAACCTAAAAAGCATTCTTTTAAATTAGATACATGTCCAAAAGTCAGATTCAGTCTAATGCCAGGCTTTAAAATATTAGCCATGAAAATCATCCAGGCTAATCCACAAAGAGATGAATTTTTGGAGATTTTGTGCTGTCACACCATCATGTCTCCTAAATGTACTCTGAAGCCCTCATGTTTTGCCTCTTGAGGTAAAGTGTAATGTTCAGCTGATTAAATGCTTAACATGTATTGTCAAGAAATACTTGACAAAATAAAGTTTAGTTATAAACATTCATCTAGGATGGATCAAAGGTCCTTGCTTCCTTCAAGTGAAACAAAGTGTGAAAATCCTGGTTGTACAGAAATCAAGAGGAACAATTTTGTTATTGATCTCATAGGAGCTAGGATTTATAGTAAGTAGCTTGGCACATGGGCCACCAAATTCACAAGAATACACACACCCGAAGCCTCCCACCTTGTAACCCTTTCCCTCCTTTCTTGTTCTCCCCAGCTAGGACAGTGCCAGTCATGGTGTGACACCAGAAAAAGCTGCCACTCCACTCCCCAGAAATCTTCATTCATAGAATGTTTGGCTACATCTGGTTAAACCCAATTGTGTTTAGTCCTTCCGCCATGGAAACCCACAGAGCATCTTGCAGATGAGCAGTGGCAGGAGAAGTTCCCCATCACACCAGGAGATCCTGTTCACTCAGCTTGGCTCAGCATGAACCCACTGGGTAACAACCATTACCTAGGGAATCCAACTGGCATCAGTTCAAAGGGGTGAACATCAAATTGGTGCAAAGATGGTCCTGTTAAACAAGCATAGAAGGAAAGCTGAAAATGCCAGACCATATTCCATATACTTGAGAGATTGCATAGGATTTAAATGCATTTTCAATAAAACATAATTAAAACATGATACTTTCACGAGCACATATTTGTTATTTAACTTACCTTATTTAACTTACACTGCATGCAACTTTAAAAAGTAGCCCAACTACTCCGGATATATCTCCTCTTACTGAGTCACAGCTCAAGAATATAGTGCCATAAATCCACAAAGGTATTTCTCTCTGTGTGTTGCAGGGAGAAGAGGAGATCCAGAGCCCTGAGCTGTCCTTGCTGCTTTCTTGCTTCCAGGTGTTGTGCAGGAACATGGGCAGATCCCTCCATCCGTGACTAAAAGATGTCTTTGCAGGACACCGCATTCTCAACACCTGCAGGATCTGCACTGCTGTCTCTTTTGTAACATGTATGCCATTATAACTCCTGATAATAAGAGGCTTTGAATTTACCTACTGACACATAAAATTGTAGGCATTTTGTACAATCTAGATGAAACTTTAAATACCACTGAGCATTCTTATTTGCTGTTGAGACAGAGGCTTTGTTGAGCTCTAAGTGGGGTTTCTTTCTAACAGGTCTCAGCAAGATAATAAAGCAGTGCTGACTTCTCCGCTCCAAACTGAGTTAAAACAGCAAGAAATCACTGACTCAGGTTTAGTGCTTCTGGTCCTTTTCTACGGGTTCAGCAAGGAATCTAAATACATTTACAAGGTGCATGCTATAGAAGCAGTAAGCAAAAATGTTTATTTAAAATGTTTATTTAAAGTATTTTTTTATTAGGGGTACAAGCTCTGAATACCTCAGAATACCTGGCTCTATCTTGGCTTTTCAAACTATGTATTGAACTGTTACTTTCACAACTAGTAGATAAAGCAATGCTGAATTCAGGCGCAGCTTAACAGAAAGGCTGTTGAGACAGAGACTGAGGCACAGCCACTTTCAACTTTCAACTTTGCTTTTCCTTCAGGTTTTGCCTTCAAAACCCAGATGACCCAGGCAGCAGAACACGTGAACATTCCTGTGGGATCTGAGTGCTGTGCAAACACGTACTCTGTCACAAGCCATGGCCATGGTGTTTTGTCCTGCCTTGGGGAAGAGCAGACTGCCAACCAGCAGTGCAATCTCAGAGATAAATACTGCTAATTCTATTCTGTAGGTTTCAGTGGTGAAACCTATAGCAGTGAAATTTTCCATTTAGCAATGGAAGCCCCTTGGAGATCACCTAGATGGGTCATTAGCCAGCGTGGTTTGCCTTCCAGGGAAACCCCAGCACAGGGAGAGATTTGGCATATGCTTCTCTGCATGCAAAGAGCAGCAAGGTGTCAATACAGAGCTGGACCTGAGGTCTAGGACATACTCACTGACACGGCGCTGTCCTCACTGTCAAAAGCACTTGACACCTACCTTTGTAACTAGGCCTGTGCAAATCATATGAACCCATTTAGTGAGTTGTTCAGTACCCAATTTCTGAAGCCAGTTTAGGCAAGATCCTCCTATTGAAACTTGGAAGAGTGGGGAACAGATTGGCTTGAAAGAATCAGATTGATCATGACATGACAATCAGCAACAGAAGTACAATAAACAGATCCTTAGGTCTTCAAGATTAGGTCACTAAGGTCTGTATACCCACTGAAACATACCAAATATTTCCATTTCATTAGGCATTTAGTATTTTTACCATCTTGTCAGATTAGCTCCTGAGCTAATACACAGCCTAATGATATGAAATTAAACTTTATATATATAAAAAGGTATTTTTCACTTACATGACTACAAGCCACTTTGCAGTCTCCTTAGGGGAAGTCTATAAGGATTAAGAAAATTAAGTTATTAGAGCAGCCAAAAACTCGACATTTTCAAAATAACATGAGGTGTGTTTCCACAGGGTAGAGAACATTAATCTTTTGATGCCATTCCTTTAAAAAGGATCAGCCTTCTCTGTGAGGCCCAACACTTCACACAGGTGTTACATTCCCTAGCTAGATTCCTGACTTGCACATGTGATGGTGTGGATACTTCTCCCTGTTCTTCAGGGCTCACAGACCTTGGATTGAGGTCCTTAACCTCTCTGTATTGTGTCCAACATCCCATTACAATAAAACACCATTGTAAAGAACAGCATCAGATGATGAGGTAATGTTATTTACCATGTCCGGAAGGAAGGTTTTCCTGTTTGTGTCTGAAATACACCAGAAATATCACCATTTGTGTATGGAAAAATGATGTCGGGCAAGCACTGCAGACAGTTGGTCTGTAGTAAACCTGCCTGTGCCAGAGTCTGCATCATGGTGCTCCCTGATGAAGCCCCAGACCATCGCAGCCACGTGCGCCTGCACAGCTATGCACTGATTCTGCTGCTGTAACCAAGGGAGGGGTTGGCAAGAACTTGTTCTTACAGGGAAATCGTTGACCGCAGCAAAGGGAGGACAGTTACTGAATCGGATTGAGCCAGTAGTGCTTGGTGGCAGCTCGTAATGTCTGTGGTCTGCTGGACTCCGCAGAGTCTGCTCAGGGCTAGGCTGGGAGTGAGAGGGAGGGTGTGGGGGAGGCTCCCTGCCTTCAAGCACTGCTCATGGGCCGCAGACCCAGGAGAAGGGAGACTGTGGGAAGCTGAGCTAGGGAGAGGTGCAGGAACTAGAGGAGTTAAAGAATCAGCAGTAGCATTTGAGTTTGTTGGACTTTATCATTTCTTCTTTTCAATGCAAAAAGAGCAAACAATGGAGAGAAATTCTGATATTTACTAAAGCAGGGATGCAATATAGCTCCATAAATGAAGGAGAAAACACAGCCAACAGTGTAGAAGCTGTGGGACATGCACTAGTGTCATGGGTTCAGCAGCAGCAGCAGGAGAAAAATGACTGCTGCTGCTGCTGAACCCATGACAACTAGCCATGAAAGAACACCTAACAGAAGTTATTTATGTGTGAACTGAGCTCTGACAGAGCTCACAGGGGAGAAAATCAGAGGATTAAAAATGCATTTAGAAACTAAATGGTAGAAGAACTAAGCTGTAAGAGAGGAGTGGATGAATACACAGTACAGAAACATCAGGAACTGCAGGTGCATCTTAAGAAAAGAGTCATCTGTAGAAACATAATCACAGAGAAAAAGCAGTATTAATCCTGATCATGAGCAGATTGTGCATTTAAATGAAAAGTTAAAACAAGTAAGTAAACACATGCTTGTCATTAAATATTTTGTAAAGTAAAACTTTTGAGAAGTTAAAGGGAGTAGCGAGTGAGCACTGCAGGGGAGGGAGTTACACATGGAAGAAACTTTACGGTTTTTATATTAAAAAAAAAAACAAACACAAAAAAATGCTTTCTAACTTTCCTCCAAAAAGGGGAGCTGAGGGGAGAGAGCTGATGAAGAGGGCTCCAGAACCTGACTGACTGACCAATGGGCCAGCACAAAACCAGAAACTTTAGAGAAAGTAGGGAGCCATAAAGAATGGAAGAAAGAACCCATGTCAAATGATAACAGTAAAAGTGCTGGAGGTGTTGTGAAGTGAAAGAATATTGTGAGGATGCCAAAACCCAAGCAGAGTTTCACTCTGTTCTAAAAAAGCAGTAAAAAGTTTTTCAGTTTAACAAACATTAGAGGAAAGGCAGCCATGGTGCTAGGTGGATGAAGAGAAATTGCAGCATAACACAGTTTGTATCAAAACTGACAGCAGTCACTCAAAGAGGTTATCATCCAGAACACAGAGCAGAGGCAACAAAAATCACCACATACAGGCTAGAATTCAAAGTCCAAGAAGGCACATCTCCTCTTCAGAATGACAAGAGAATTGCCATGTAAAATGGCAGGTCCTGGACAAAGTGTTTCATGTTTGTTTTCTTAAACATACTTTTTTTTTCCCTAGAAGCTTGGGGTGAAGGTGATACTGCAAATTATGACCAGTGGAGGAAGAGAACACCAGCGCTTGAGGACACACCATGCAATTCCATCTGCTGCCATCAGGCAGGTGCTTGAGTAGAGAAGCATGACAAGACAAGCATCACTGAGAGCACAGTGCACCACACTTACAGGTTTCCCTTGAAAAACAGGACTCATACCAGAGCAGACTCACAGAGAAGTGACTAGGACGACTGTAAGAACTGAGAGCCTGGTTAGCTCGGTAAGGTGAGAAAGTACTGAGAATGCGAATGCAATTTCAGATAAACCCGAGAGGAGTGATAGTGCGAGGGTATGTTGCTCAGGCTGGAGGCAGCACTGAGCCAGAGCAAATGGGCAGCGAGTGCCTTCTGCCTGGATAGCCTGCTGACTGCTAAATGTTTTCTCTGTGTTGCAGGATGAAGCTCTGGAAGTCAGCAGCATTCACAGCAAGAGTCAAGTGATCCTCAAGAGCAGCCTCACTGGTTTACAGGGAGGGTTGGTTTTCCCACTGAGGGGTGGCTGTGTGAGTGCCCCTGGCCAGAACAGCTCCACTTTACTAATATTATGATCATACTAGCTCTCTTATAAAAACAAATTTTGACTCTAGTTCCAGAGCCACAGGTGTTCTCAGAGTAATCTTTAGTCACCAGGCTCTGCCCATTTGTCAGCATCAGTGCCAACGAGTCTCAGCTATAGGGGTATTTGATACGCAATGTCCGAGAATTTTCAAATGAGGCATGGAGTAACATACAGATAAGAAATCTGTTTTCTCACAGATACTGGGATAAATTGGAATAGACAAAGGCTTTTCAGAAAAGCTATTTTCTGTTTAGGAAATTGATTATAATTGAGATGTATAATATGAATTATCCTACCACACTGAAACATCAAGCTGCCATTCTTTTCAGTGGCTTGCAGCAAAATTATGTCTTTGTGCGCATACACAATACATAACTAACTGGCCATCCTACCACACACAAAACACATTTTTGACTGCAAACCAGTAAAGAACTGGTTGCTTATTTAACACTCTATTTTATCTAAAACTGGAAAGATTGCTGTCAATTAAATATTCTTTACATAAACCAGGAAAATGGATCCTTCGGATGTGTTTTCTTTGACAAAATACATGAGGATGGAGTCTGGGCTTGATCCTGCTACAGCCAGCAACAAATTTCTCATTTGGCTCTTGCTATCGCATAAGTATACATTCATTTTATTTCCACCAGCAGAAACATATCTGTTTTATATAATATTAAAAGTAAAGCTGCCATAAAGCATATTGATTAGAAAAGGCAAAGATAAACAGCAGGCATCAGACCCAAACGAAGGCCACAAGAACTCATGTTTTCTTTGTCTTCCCTGCTGCTGCCTGGCTGCCTGCAACTTCTGAAGCAAACACAAGCACTGGGAATATCACATCTGTTCTGAGAGCAACTAGTGCATCTACAACTAAAACCTGGCAAAATATGCTGTGCCACACAAAACGCTTTGCTAAAACCAAAGCAGGTTTCCATGTGGCTTTACAGACTCCACAGCCACAGACCTAAAGATGGTGATTTGTTTGACAAGTAGATGACACAGCAAAAATGGAGGAAACCAGTGTTTCCCCTGTCATTGCTGGTTCATTGTTCTCCAGTACCGCTGTACACCTCAAGGAGAATGAGGGCAGTCAAGTGTCTCTTTTTTTGACCCAGGAAATGTCTCTGCTGCTTTATGTGCATGTGTAGAATTGTACTGCAGACAGAACTCCTTCCATTGGTCTGGTAAGATCCATAAATATAGTTGTCACAGGTTGTGAGTTCTGCAGAAACCCTGCAGATACTCAAATTGCATTATGTAGACAACCACAGATTGAAGCCAACAACTGAATAGCAACCAAGGCACAATTTTTGATTAAATATGGTTGGAGATATACAGCTTTATTCTGGCTTGATAGCTAATTACATTCTCCAAACAGCCTAATAAAACAAAACATGCAGCCAAATGGGGTCTTTAATTAGCAAGCAGCCATTGGCTTCCTATACTCTCTTGAACAAAAACAAAAACCAAAATCCAGCAATGCTGCCCTGCAATGCTGGAACAAAGAGAAAACTGGTGTTGAACTGTAAAGCTATCTTAGCTGGTTTTCTATAGTCATAAAAAAAAAAGAAATAAAAATTAGAAATTCGTATGTCCTTCCTATCTCCCGAGAGCAGCTGCTGTCCTAGCACTTCAGGTGCCATCTTGCATGATGTGAAATGACATGAAAGCAATTTATGCCATCTAAATGACTTACCATTGACAGTGTATATCAGCAAGCACGTATTTATAGCTGGGACAAGCACATTCAGTTTAATTAGCAGCTTTCCCCAAATGAAAAGGCAGCAGCATTTCAGACAGACCATGTTATTTGTGAACTTCTGGGAAGACATATTTTAACAGCAGTGTAAAAGGAACAAAAGATTTACTTTAATGAAAAAGGTGTTGTGAGGACCTACATAAGGAGTTCAAATATTTGTGGAAAGTTTCAAGGATACAAAATGCAGCTCTCATTTTCAAATGCACTGGGGAATGTTCCAGCCCACCCAACTCGCAACAAATATTTACCATATTGTTAAAGATGAAGCATTTTTAGAAAATAAGCAAGATAGAAATAAGTATTTCAGACAAAGGAAGTGTGCTCCAACAAAAATTAATATTATTGCTGGTGTTCCTTAGTTTTAGCCTCTTAAACTACAATAGTGACACTACAGTTCCCACCTTCCTCCTTGGTTCAGGTAATGACATGTCATGAAGATCTTGCAGAATAACTTTGAGCTATTTATTAACTCTCTGAATCAACAAACTGCTATCAAATTGATAGCAAAGACCTGACAGACAGCCTTATACATAAGTACACCTTTCATAGGTACATCTCTGGCTTATGAAAGAAGCTGACAAATAAAGCTCAGGGGGGAGTTCTTCAACCAAAATGAGCCACAAATCTAATTTTAAGGAATATGAGGTGACAGATGGTATTCTTCCTATTCTAATGTTAGTTTTAATTTGTTGAGAACTATGAAAAATTAGAAGTGGTACCAACCAAGCAAAACAGTCTGATTTAAAAATTAAATTAGATGCATCAAAATGCATTCCTTCTTTCTAAAAAATACTGTTTCTTCTCCCCAAGCTCAGAGAAATAAATGTAAATTGAAAGAATGTCTCTGTGTTGTCAGATAGGCTTTTTTTTCTCCTCATCAATCTTCCTCCATGAAAAACATTTGTATAGACATCACCCAATCTCTGTGATAAGTCTGCAGTGTGACAGCTCTGTCTTCTTCCCCAGCTCCTTCCTACGAAAACAGCAACAGAAGCAGGGAACCCTGTTCACAGGCTGCCAGCACTGACCAGCAAAGGGGGCTGTGTCAGGACCCTCTGAGCAGGTGGGAAGCTCTCCTGCCCAGGAAATTGAGACTGAAAATAACATGCACATCAAATAGGGAAGCTGTCCGCTGAAAAAATGTGGATGGTGACAGTTCTTCTACACCGACAACAGTTTAAACAGTGCTCTGCTTTTCTTCTAAGAGACAATCCAGTTCCACAGAGCATCCATGAAGTGGGGGCTCAGCCCAGCAGCAACAGAAGCCCCTTTGGCTCAGTGATGGGACCTGGCCACCCTGCAACCAACTCTCCTCTATCAGTGCCATCAGGCAAATACTGATGACCAACATTAAATCCATGCCATTTATACACTGAAATATATACATAAAGTAAACTATTTGCAAATACACCCAGACTGCAGCTCCCTTGCATTGTGCATGTTGCACAAAGAGACACATAGCTCATGCAGTGACTTTGAGCAGTTCAACCACAACAAAACAACATGATAACACAATTTAAGTTTCTTTCCAGACTGAGAACTACTGTCTTGTTGGATTTATAAACCTCTACCTATACCAAAGAAGTCAAAACCACAGCTGTAAATGAAGTCCATTTGAAAACTGCCTCACTCCAAGGTACAGAACTGCAGAAGATGGACAGGCAAGTAGCTGAAACTAAGGGACTTCTCTATTTTCAGAGCTGAAATCTAAATTACTTCTCCGAACTCCCTGTTCATTATTGTCTTTCTGTGCTCATTACTTGTGTTGCTTGGTAATTTCAGGCCATGTATCATTACTAGAATTCATCAGGAGAGATCTGACTCTGCCTGTATCAGATCATAACACCACACCCTTCTGTCCTTGTCCCCAGGCTGCTTGGTGGATCTCCAGCCATCTTTAGTCAATATTCATAAAAGTGAATTGTCTGCCTCATTAATTTCCCTCCTTGCCAGCTTTATTTAAACAGTTTGTAGAATAACAAAGAGACTGAAGAGTGTGCATTCTCCTATTTAACACAGAATACCTGCTTTTCTTTTTAAATCAGGGAGATGATAAAATTCCTCCAAGAAATAAATGTGAAGAAGTCTTTCAAAATGATCCTTTTCCTTGAGTTCTGTTTCAGCAGTGGAGAAAGATTTCCTTTTTGGAACAGAAGCCTCTTAGTTTCAATAATTTTAACTATAGATGTATTGTAATACAGATAAATGCCAAATAACTGATTAGAAGAGTGTGAAGAATTACAACTCACATCTAGTAACTGCAGTTCTCTTCTAAACTTATCCTCAGCAGGGAACAGGGCTGGGGGTAGCTGAACATAACCTCACCATTGTAGGTACAACAGCTTGGTTTCACATGGGAGCTTTTTAAAAGAATATCAGCATTTGAGCTCTTTCACCTCTGCACAGTACGAGTATTCTGTAGTATTCAACAAAAATGGCAAAACATAAGAAATGGAAACAAATAGAATCATTTTCTTATGTGATTAGGCTGGAGTTTACAAGGCTGGAAGGAGGGATCTCATATTTTTGACTGAGTTTGTATTGGTGGTCCTCCACCTTGAGTCATTACACTTACGAAGGGAAGTTGCACACACATCTAAAATTCAAATATTACCCAGCTGGTAAAAAAAACAAATACAAATGTAATTGGAAGTTAGTTAAAATTACTAAGTTTAAGACAGAAAACAGCCTACTGTGTAAAGACAAATCAAACATCACAAGAGCCCAAGTAACTCCTAACCAGGACTTCGTGGTTCATCTGTGTCATAGTCTGCATGGAGAGGAGGTTCATCAGTATCAACTAATCTTGCGTTACGTCAGGTGTCCCGCTTGCATCCTTGTATCTGGAATGCCTGAAGGGAGGAGAAAGGCTATAAATGCCAGGTGGACTAAATACAAAAATTTTTAGTTGCATTCATGCCCAGTGAAAACCAGAAATGATGGAAGAGAAAAAACTCCCACCTGTACCAACAGAGGCAAACTCTTTTTTCATTTCCACAGAAAATGTCATGACCTAAAGGATAAACTCACAGAATTCCCAGGACTTGGGGCTGTCCGTCTGATGAGAGACAGTGCAGATGGTGCTCAGCCTTCGACACAAAGACTTTTCATTCAGTAGGAAAAGAGCTGTAGGTTGTGTAACAGTGAGAATGAGGCAATATAGTGATCTGGGCAATGCAAAATGTAACTTCTATTTATTTAATCTCACAGATTTGGGAAAGACCTTTGCACAGAATACGAAAATCAGTGTGTAAAACACTAATCTTGTTAGTGTTTTACTAATTCTTAAGATTCACTAATCTTGAAGATTTTTTTCTATTAAAGGCAAGCATAAGAAGGATCTTGACATAAATATAATCTGTACACATGCAACTGCAGATGAAGGCGAATCCCAGCCAAACAGCCTATTGAGCACAGGGCGAGTACTTTAAGTATTGTAAGACTGTGTCTATAAAGTTTTGTCATGATCTGCATGCCAATATGTGCTTCTAAGAGCCAGGAGCACCATCACAAATCTTTTGTTTCATTTTCAGTAACAGCCTTTCCAAGTCTTCACTCAGGTTGAGAAAAAATACAAGTATGATACCTCCACTCTACATAAGGAGTAAAGAGTTTTGGAGAAATCTGCCATCTGTCCTTGGCCTCGAAGAGTACTTTTGCATTAGATGGCAGTAGGGTCTGGAAAATAATTGGTTGGTAGGCATTTGATAATCTTCTGCTTGGAAATACAGGCAAAAAATGCTCACTTCTGACATTGAAAGGTGAGCTCCTTGGTGTCAAAGTGCTGAGGGTATTTAGTGGGACCAGTTATTGCTTCTTTATGAATAATTCTGAATTTGCTGCTCTAATGAGCCCTTCTCTGTATCCCTCATGATTGTCACTCATCTTGCTGAAAATTACTTGGCCTGACAAATCCTGTTAAGCCTCAGAAATTAAATGAGAACTGAAAATGCTTGAGTACACATCTGTAGCTCCACATACTGCTCCGATCAGTAGTGTTAGTTAAGCAAGCTTGGAGGAAAGCCAATAAACCTGGAGCTATCAAACAGGATTGCCAGAAGCAATCAATAGGCCTGAGAATAACGGGTGCTCCCCACTCCTTAGGATCACACCCAAAACAGAGAAAATGGAAACAATTAGCAAAGATACAAGCTAATTACTCAGAGCCATCCAGATCTATTCTGGGTGGAGCACACAGTTCCCACAATGGCAGCACAGCCCTAAACATGGAGCTGCAGAAGAAAGGGATGCTTGCTTCACAGCAATGCAGCATGGCCGGGGCACACAGCGCTGTGTCCCTCACCAGCCCACACTCCTGACAGCAACATCATGCACAGGCTGGAAGGCAAAGTTCTATAGGTGTTTCACCAGGGCATTTGATTCATTTACCCTTCAGGTGTAATTGCCAGGTAAGAGAGAAAGGTCTACCCTACCAAATAGTTTTCAATACAGACTGTCAGCAGGAGGGCTAACCCATCGTCACCTTCCACTGGACAGCTGCAAAGGAAAATTAGAAAAAATAGCATTTAGGAGAAAAAAAACCAACAACAAACCTCCCCCCCCCCAAAGAAAGAAAACTCAACCAAACAAAAAAAAAAAACCAAAAAAACCAAACCCAACCAAAAAAAAACACACCAAAAAAAAACCCCAAACCCAGCGTACTGGACTGGGGGGCCTGTGGGATTGCCCTGTCTGACAAAGTAACACAGGAAAAGTAGGAATTGAGGGGGAACATTCAGAAAAACTTCTGGATTCAAGACCTTTCTTCAGATCCTGAAACCAAATCATGGTTCCAGGAATTGATTCTGACAGCTATTGTTTTAATAATTTATTTAAGCCAAAAGATCTCTAGTACTAGACAACAAAATAGTAGGGGTACCAAAAAGTTATATAAAGGAAAACACATGGGGAAGTTGAATTCTGTAATATCGATCTGTCCCTCTGTGCTTTCCTCTATTTGATACCTCCTAAAGCCTTTGGAAATATTTCCTTTGAGTCAGAATGCTGATCTGCTCCTGCTGGGCTCCCAGGGTGAGAACTCCTGGCCACAGCACCTCCCCCCATCACTGCTACCCAACAGCTTCCACTTCTCTGTTCCAGGAGCCAGATCTAACCTGCTCCCATTTGGGAACTACCTTGCCAGCAGCTCTCTTCAATTTTAGTTAAGAAAATGGGCTTTCAAGAATGTTATGCAGTGTTACTGGGTTAAAGAGAGTCAAAACAGTGAGGAAGAGAGCCAGGGTCCAGTGGGTGCATTAGGAGGGTGTGCAGCTGTGAGACGCTGCCATCTGCAAATGAATTCAAAGGCAGCTTTAAAGGTCATGCAAATTAAGAGCGACGCGGTCTTCCTCTGCAGCTCTAGCATGTGATTCTCATATGATTTCAGTGATTTGATGTGGGGAGTGAAGACAAGTCAGCATCTAAACCAAATGAGAATTGCTGTATCAAAGTGATATCAGTCAGAAACACTGACCACCAGAAAACCGACTATGCTGGTTTGGCTGCTCTGGAAGAGCCTCGCTGCGCAGCTGCAAGAAAAGCATCTCACCAACTTTGTGGCATCACTTTTTTTTCTTTTTAACCTAACAGCTCCACAGATTCAGGTTTTCACTAAGTGCAGCTACAGAGGCATGCAAGTACTTTATCCCTACAGGGTGCAACTCTCGCTTTCCTTAACAACTATCCAGCATTATAAACTCTGCAGGTGGGTTTCTGTGGCAGGATGTACGTGAACTCGTGCAGCCTGTGAAGAGCTGTCTGGAGAAGAGGCTATTGCTCTTTGCTCCACAAAAGCCTCCATGGCTGTGCTCGCTGACACCTCAGAGCTCTGCTTTGACTGGGAGATTAGGAGGAACACAGCCACCCTGCACGGCACCAGGACAGAGAAGGTGCCAGGTTCACCAGAGCAGCTAAACCTGGAGCAGAACTGCATTACCACATGCCATGAGTACCTGCATCCCTCAGACCAGAAACTGCTCTCCAGCTCCTAGCAATTCACAGGTTGAGCCCCAACCCTTTTCAATACCACATCCCATATTTATACACTGAATGACATGGTCTGCTCATGAAACTGAGGCATTTGTGTAAATGCATAAATTCAGAGGCATCCCTGAAAGGTGGCAGAAAGAATCAAAAATTGGAAATAAAATCCTAATTCAGTCTGAAAAAATAAATGTATAATTCAGTGTTAGCCTTACACTGATTTCCCCTACTTCACCCCTATTTAACCCAACTTCCCCTCAGTACATTGTGCTGGGGTGAATCACGGCTGACTCACATGTCCAAGTCACATATTTCATTGCAATTTCATCCATATGAGATTTGCCAAGTCATATGGTGGTTGCATACCGAGGCTTGATACCAGTGCAAGAGTGAGCCATGGTTGATGCCATATAGTGTGAACTTCAAACATTCATCATGTGCAATCTCTGCATTTCTCTGAGTGGATTGAGTGGATTTTGTATTCCATAATGAAGAGTAAATGCTGGATGCTATGATTATAGTACCATAATGCTTATTTGTTTGAATACAACTATATTTTTCCACATCATCCCTACAAGAAAAGAAAAGAAACATATGATGAGGGCATTTCTTTGGTTGCTGACAGTAGTAACCAGATGCTCCTATGGTTCATTCAGTGCTTGAATACCAGTTTCACACCAGTAAGTACTGCCTCTAACATAAAGTTTTGCTCATTGGCAGCTCCCTATCTCACTTGCATGAGTATATATCCTTTCTCAGAACTTGATTTCACCCCAAGGTAAGTTTTCAGATGATAGAGGGCCAACTCTATGTAGTTTACAAGAGCAGTACTACGTGACCAAGTCTTTCAACAGCCAGACTGTATTGGACAAACCAGAAAACACAGAAAGCTAACAGAATTCCCCTTTGTCTGCATAAATACAGAATAACTTGGAAAACCAGAAATGGAAATATTCCAGAACCAGCCTCACTCTCTCCCTCCTGCAAAAGAAAGCCCCTATGAATAATACAAACTTTAAGATCTCAGAACCCATTTCATGCAAACAATTCTCCTTCTTTGAGAGTGTATGCAGTATATTTAGTGCACTTACATATATTTTACAGAAAACCCAATATATACATATTTATCATGTATACAATAAACACAAAATACACGTACTCAAACACAAGATCCCTGGACATTCAATCCAGCTGTAGTTTCAAGCCACATCTCGGTGACTTAGCAGACACCACGCAACTCAGGCAAAATACCCTTCCTGCACTGGCTACTCACGTTACAAACAGGATTAAAAACTTTACAGTAGTTCTGAATGCAACTGCTGACAGAAGAGACAGAGCTTACACAGCAAGGTAATAAACTCCAAGGGGACAACACTTAAGTGTTTTTGCTTGAAAAGGAGGAATTCAACATGTGAACACGTCCAATCCACAGGGATGAAGCTCATCATTGCCATGCAGCCACCTCTGCCCCTCTGACACTGGTGGTACGTGCACAGGCAGGATCTAATGGAGACATAAACCTGGTGCCTGGAATCCTACCTCACTCTCCCTCACTACAGCTGGCAAAACCAGCAAAATGGGCAGAGCTGGGTAGAAGAGTAAAGAACAAGAAGGTGATCAGAAATCTGCAGCAATGCATCACTTGCTTCTGTATTTTCAATAGTGAGTAGTCATTTTTACCCAGAGTATATTAAAGCAATCAAAAGCCTGCTCTCACTCAACACTGACATTACAGATGTGATACAGACCTTATTTACCCAGATGCTGTGCCAGTGCAATTACATCAGCTGTGTGTAAGTTCACACAGGAAGCTGAACTGTCAGATGCAGTCACTGGTAAGAACTCAGTAGCCCAGAGTGACTGGCAGGAATCCTGGTGTGGAGGGTGCATTTCTGTAGCAGTACAGAGGGTGCTTGGGGCAGCTGGCCAGCTTGAACTTTAGCTGTATTTAAGCAAGACCTTTCTGACTACTTGCAGATGGTAAAGTTGCAAGGATAACCTTTAACAGTAGTATCCATAAAATGCTTCTCTGGTAATTCTGTAGTTGCCTCTGCACTTTGTCCCACACAGCAACCCATAACATACATGTAAACCTGAAAATAACATGTAAGTGTGGACCCTGCAAACACATAGACTATGGCTGGATGCGGACAAAACAATCAGTATGCATCAATCCTGCAACAGGAGAGAGGGAAAACTGGGAGAGTCCAGTAAGGCAGGTTGTTCACTCATAGTACTTTTAGCAATAAAGCAGAAAAGAAGCAAAAAAACACCTTCCAGTGGCCTCCTTTTCATCACACCTCTTTTAAGAAAGCTGCACTTCTGGAAAAGAGAAGCTTTGATTTCCGCTGATGGCTAATGTGTTTAGGGTGATATGAAACCATCATTCTTGCATTGATCTCAGAGCCCTGTTTCTGACACTGCTGTAGCAGCAAGTAAAGTGCAGGAACAGCAGTGTGCACCAAGACTTGCGGCAAGACAGGAAACCTCCAGCAGATCCACCCTTCCTTCCTGCGCTCCCCCGCCAAGTCACACACCCCAGGCACAGGCAGCTCATGCAGCAGTTTCAGAGAAAGCTGAAACAAGCATTCTGCAACTAGATTTAGAGCTTCTCATATAATACAACCATTTTGCAGAATCTCTCAAAGGCTACTGTGCTTCTAAGTCAAAACATGACACAGCACATGGTAGGAAATCACCCAGATGTCTCCTTTTCATAGTATTTATTTAATTCTGGACTTCACCTTGATCTTAACAAAATGAAAGAGGCCCAAACCTACTCAAATCTTGTTCGGACCTAAGAAGCCCATTATTTATTTAGTCATTTAGTTGTAAAAAATAACCAACCTCTGAAACCACAAAACTGCTGTCAGAATGTTACAACACACTGAAAGCTTGAAACAGTAAAGCTGACATGGCAAATGGCAGATCTTAAGACAACATCTGGTCCCCCTGAAGCAGGGGGAGTTTTCCCTGGAAAAAACACAGATCCGTACTTTTAACTTTGTCCTCTTTTAAGTATTTTTTCCATTACAATGATAAATAGAAAGGCAGCACAAGCCCCCCGCACAGCATTACCTCTACGAAGCAAACTTCAACAAACTGAACACTGACCAAGGATTTTTCTTCATAATTAGTGTTGCATTTTTTTTAAACTACAAAAACCATCCCAGGAGCTGTTTCCCCGTGTGCTTGGTAAGCAATTGCATTTGGGTATTTCCTATTGACAGGCCCAGTTCACACAGGACTGACTTGTTAGGGACCTTTATTCACAGCCACCTTCCTTCGCACTATGCTAACCAGAGGAGCATTTACATAAAGTGTCTAGAAAGTGTTTGTTCTTTCTGCCAGAAATGATAAGAATAAAACAAAACCAACCAACCCAAAAAACCCCACCCCCAACACCAAACAAAACAAAACAAAAAGAAAAAAACCCAAAACAAAACCACAAAAAAAGCCACAAATAACCCCCCCCAAAACAAACAAAAAACCAAACAAAACCCCAACAATCAAACACCAAGGAAAAAAATCTACAACACCCTAAACCAACCCCCACACAAAAACCCCTCTGGCTGCATTGTATGGCAGAGTCCGCAGTTGTGGCCATGAGACTGAATTGAATCATTAAATACAGCTTGATGCTCTTTTAACCCAGCAGGGTTGTTGGCAGCAAAGGAAATATGAGGCATGGCAAATTGGCAGGGTTTTCATTCCCACTCTTTAAAATTTCTCTTTGCTTCACAATGGTATCATTTAGGACCTATTTTTATTCAAATTCCTGATGAGATTGATTCAGGTCTATAAAGACCAATTGGAAATTCTTTAGCTCAGCAGGATCATTACAGGCAAAAATAAACAAGCTACAAGGATATATTTTTCTTGGCTATTTACTCCACTGCTATTAGTATTTACAGGCAGACTGAAAAGTCACATATTTTTCCTATAACAGTTTTTCCAGATTGATTTGCTACACAATCCAAAAAGCAAATCTCTCAGAGCTGCCACATTTAGGTGTAGTCAACAATCCCAGCATCTGACAGACACCGACAAAGACCCATCAGTAAGAACAACAGCAATGCCACTTGAGCAGTGAGAGAGGAAGGTAAGGCAAGCCAGCTTTTTTTCCCCATTTACCCTTGTCCAGCCTTACTAGCAGCTAAAATAGCATGAACCATACCAGCAGCAAATCAGTAAATTGTGAGGAGTGATGCTTTGTTGCCAGCTTGCTCTCATCCTTGCTCTGCAACATGCAGCCAATACTGTAACACCCTTCTGGAGGGGGAAAGTTGGGGACAAGAGATGTGGCTGTCTCCTGGTGCCATCAGGCACCTGCCCCTGGCCAGGAGCAGTGGCTAGCACACAATGCCAGGCAGCTTGCCACAGGGAAGTGGAGCAGGGATAGGATGCAACAGCACAACACTGCTTCATTTTCTGATATTGACAGCCTCTTAGGAACTGCCTAACTGTCGTTAACCATTTAAGATTAATTTTCAATAGAGGCAGCATATACTGTAACTTCTTCTGGGACTGACTAGGAGTAAGACTCACAGCGAAACGGAATGTCTTTTCTGCACCATTATTGTTTGCAGGCAGAGCTGGTGGCCACTGCACTGATCCCTGCAGAGCAGTGGCATGAAGAACCTTCAGTGGTCTTTCACAAATAATTTTAATGGGAAATTATTACCACAGCCAGTAGTATGAAACTGTGGGAAACATCCACAGAAGCTGCTGTGTTAGGAAGCCTAAGGCCTTCCAGTAACAGAAATCTAGAGGACAGAGGATAATTTCTCTATTTCTACATAGGACAGGAGCCATCCATTGGCAGATGAACAACTCAGAGGATCGCAGGAATTATTTTTAGTTCTATCAAAACAAGAGTCTGCTCACATTATCTTTTTTATTAGAGGAAATAACAGTGTTTTACTTCAATTCCACATCCTTGAGCTTCTCATGTCATTTTAGCCTCACGCCAGTTGTCAGCCATACTGGTATCTGCACAGATAGAAGTGGCATAGGTGTCCCCTTTTTATCCTGAAGCTCCCTGTCTATCCTACACCTGCTTCAGCCCCAGTAGGAAGGCATCTCACCACCAAGTACTTGGTCATTGCATCTGGAAGGATGCAACAGGTATTGCAGTTGTAGGGACTGCTTTTAGGAGCAGAGCTCTTGCCCATTTGTCAGCCGTGATGTGGCTCTGGGCAGCACAAAGAAGAGGTGAAACTCTAACATGGCAAAGTCCACCATATGGTAGTCCTCATGGTTAAATTTTACAAAAGTTAAGTTTGACTATCTCCAAGAAAGTAGAGCTGATGCTATTGAAAAGTGCCAAATTCTATCACAAGCTCATGTTCAGAGAATTACAGACAGTTGTTATCTACCTGCAGTTTTCAAAAGGGAAACTCTATGATGGCTAAAAGCTTGTGATACAGGGAAGCAGATAGGGAAAAAATTTGAAACTGCCAGTGACATACATTCCAGGAAAACAGAATACTTTGCAGTAGATGCTTTGTCCAGAGAAGCAACCAAGCGGGAGCACCCAGCACTAAAACTAGGCTCTGCTTCCAAGTTGCTGCTACTCTGCCGAAATCCAGAAGATGGTCTGACTCTCCTCTTCAGAAAACAAACACGTTCCTGTTGCAGACAAGTTATCTGCAACAGGAGCTGGAGCATAGGGAGCTGTGAATCAAAGACAGACAACAGAGTAAGGTCACCTCTTCCTTTGCTCCACATTGGTGTCAATGGACAAGAAGGTACTGGGTGTCAGAAAAATCCTTCTGCATTTCTTAGTGTCACATTTGGTGATGTACTTTCTGGTTCTCCTGCAGAAAGTGTAAATCCTAATATGAGCATGAAAGGACTCAAAGACCATGATACAGGATCCCTGACAAAAGTTGCTACTTTAAAATCAAAAGCTCATCAGCTATTTCTGCACATGCAGCTTGCATTTCTACTATGTCTCATATATTCTTAAGTGAGAGAGTATTGTCTTATATAATTCAACTTTAGTAATCTGCCAGTCTGATTAAAAACATTGAAAACAATTTTATACTGCCCTCTGAAAGACTTTAGCATCTGTCTCTACTCAGTTTAGAAAGGCTGTGATTTACATACCAAATCCTAAACCCAAATCTAAAATTTTAGGCTTTAAGTCAAATAAAAATAAAAACCCCAAAGGATAATGGTAAAAATATTTGTCTTGCAATATTTTGATCACTTATGATTTGGAAGACAGGTGAAACAAATTAATGGGAGTGTCCTGTTTTGGAACAGATTACTGTGGTGATGCACCCTTTCGCAGCATTCCCAGAAACTGCCATCGCTGCCTCATCCTTCCTATAAGCAAACTTCACAGAACTGCAGCTATAGCACAATATTCGTACAGTAAACTTAAGCAAAACCTGAAGCCAACTTCAACAGTATTACTCCAGAAACCAGCCTGTCTCTCAAGAGTCAGACACTAGCTGCAAACCAGTATATGTC
Source organism: Ara ararauna (assembly GCA_028858755.1). NCBI lineage: Eukaryota > Metazoa > Chordata > Aves > Psittaciformes > Psittacidae > Ara > Ara ararauna. Next base: position 25,762,053 of record CM054382.1, on the reverse strand, counting down.
TGCTTACATATTAGATACATCCAGATTAGCACAGAATATGGCCTTCCAGCTTAAAGTTGAGGGTATTTTAAGAAACAAAAATGGAACACCTGGAAACAAGTAGCAAGGAAAACTTCTAGAAATACGTCACTACTTAGAAAAATCCAAATGCAAAACCGAGTGACACAAAAAAATGCTAAACTGGTCTCTATGAACTGGTTAGTTACTTTGATTGCCTAGCATCATCTGGCAGGAGCTGAAGGTAAATCAGATTTCTGCTGCATAGCACTCTCAATAGAGTGTGTATATATCTAATTACACATACAAAGCAGCCATTTCTGATTTACTATGTGAAGCTCCTAGATGACTGCCAAGTCACCAGAACATAGTATATATTTTATGGGTGCCATCTGAACAAAGAACCTGCAAACATTCATAACATGCAAATCTTAGTCATCCACCCACTATATGTCTTCTATAAAATCAAACCCCTTCCTGTTTTCTATCAAAGGAAGACTGTCACCAGCAGAAATAGTAAATCATATTTCTGCCTCATGCTGAGGAAAATCACTAGGTGACTTACACAGCCACAGAGCAGGCTGCTGTTACACCAACACAAGTTAGTTCCAAAGTAAAATCATGGCTGATTGAAAGAATACTATATTGCAGCAGTTCATATGAAACTCAAGAAAAACATGGGTTTGTTAAGAAGCATTAACCACAATCATGATTTTTATTTCATTGTGTATTTGATAGAGAAACAAGTGACACAAGCATATACATTTCTAAAAAGCAACTGCACAGAAAGGAAAAAAACTATTCTTACCTCACTGTGGAAATTAATTTTACTGGGAAAATAAGATCCAAGTACTCACACAACCATTTCTGAATGACATCTGACAGGTGACTTCAAACTTAGTCTGGATTGTCATTTGGTGAACAAGGGGATAAAGAACTGGCTGGGTGGCCACATGCAAAGACTTGTGGTCAATGGCTCAATGTCCAGCTGGAGACCAGTAACAAGTGGTGTCCCTCAGGGATCTGTGTTGGGACCGGTCTTCTTCAACATCTTCGTCGGTGACGTAGACAGTGGGATTGAGTGCGCCCTCAGCAAGTTTGCTGATGACACCAAGCTGTGTGGATTGGTTGATTTGTTGGAGGGAAGGAATGCCATCCAGAGGGACCTGAACACACTTGTGAGGTGGGCTGATGCCAACCTGATGAAGTTTAACCATGCCAAGTGCAAGGTCCTACACCTGGGTGGGAGCAATCCCACGCACAGCTACAGGTTGGGCAGAGAAGAGATTCAGAGCAGCCCTGCGGAAAAGGACTTGGGGGCGTTGGTCGATGAGAAAATGAACATGAGCCGGCTTCAGTGTGTGCTTGCAGCCCAGAAGGCCAACCGTATCCTGGGCTGCATCAAAAGGAGCGTGACCAGCAGGTCGAGGGAGGTGATCCTGCCCCTCTCCTCTGCTCTTGTGAGACCTCACTTGCAGTATTGTGTGTAGTTCTGGTGTCCTCAACATAAAAAGGACGTGGAACTGTTGGAACAAGTCCAGAGGAGGGCCACGAGGATGATCAGGGGACTGGAGCACCTCCCGTATGAAGACAGGATGAGAAAGTTGGGGCGGAGAGACCTCATAGCAGCCTTCCAGTATCTGAAGGGTGGCTATAGGGATGCTGGGGAGGGACTCTTCCTGAGGGACTGTAGTGAGAGGACAAGGGGTAATGGGTTCAAACTTAAACAGGGGAAGTTTAGACTGGATATGAGGAAGAAGTTCTTTACTGTAAGGCTGGTGAGGCACTGGAATGGGTTGCCCAGGGAAGTTGTGAATGCTCCATCACTGGCGGTGTTCAAGGCTGGACTGGACATAGCTTTGGGTGGCATGGTTTAGTGGGAGGTGTCCTTGCCCATGGCAGGGGGGTTGGAACTGGATGATCTTAAGGTCCTTTCCAACCCTAACTATTCTATGATTCTATGGTTCTATCTTATACAAAACAGAAAAAAATTATGAAATACTTTACTACTATTGAATTCATGGGAAAGGAATCAGATGTCCTAAAATGATCACAACATTGTGTTGTGATCACTGCGCTCTTCTCTACTGGAGGCTAAAACCAAAAAAGTAACATAAAAAATTTAAACCACAGGGAAGAAGAAACAGTTCCAATCTAAGGTTGCTCAGCCAGTAAAAAACTGGTGCATTAGATAAAACCAAGAATTATTTTGATTTTTGCTCTAGCACTGTCCAATTTAATTTTAATGAATTTTAGAAGATGTCTTAAATCAAAATATTTTTAGCACTTCCGAGATGAAACTTTGTTTCAAAAATATGAAACAAAATGATTTTGATCATTTCCCCTGTGTCCTCCCCCCCCCCCCCCATGCAAACTGCTCAGTATATTTAGCTCAGACTGTGGAACAGTTCTGGTCCTTTTTCACACCCCTGCATTCAAAAGAGAAGTTAAAAGAAGAACCTTTCCTATACCAGGTCTCCTGTGGTTACACTAAAACCTAGTCCATTACATCCAGTATTTGCAAAATATGCTCCAGTTATTCCCACACATGAACTGCTCCCATCAGATGCACCCATTTTTGGTTTTGGATGAGACATGAATCCTAGTAGTCAAACTAGTACTCCTCCTTTCACATCATACTGTGGTCATTGCACATGAGACTAAAGTGGCCACCATAATTTTAAATACTCTATGAAAAGAGTACTCCATTGAGAATTTTTACAGTTTTTACAGTTGAACATGAATGGCAATATTACAGAAAGAAAAGTAAGTTATTATGCCCTCTGAAATACCCATATGTTATAACTGGATTCTCTCACCTTCACACACCCTCTCTTCCCTGGCATACTGGCCTCACTCAGTAGCTACCCATTTACACAAGCAATTGCCATTTTCTGGTAAACTAATATTTCCTTTCTCCACAGTTTTCAAGAGATTATAGTTAGCTCCAAGCAGTTTGGCACCTTTATAAATAGGGGAAAATCCTCAAAACGAGGAGTCTTGATTAGGAAAAACAGGCACCCAAAATGCAAAGAACTAGGAAAGACTGGGACTGCCAAGAACTAAGAAAGATTGGCACTGCAGAAGCTTGCTGCCTGCCCTGGGAGAGGTCCACAGCTTCGGCAGCCTTGCGCTAAGGTCAGTACCTTGAACACCAGTATGCCTAAAAACTCAGGGAAATTTTTGTGGACCTAAAACTGACTTTAGTCCATAGGGGAGGTGAGATCCTGAGCTTGTGTAAATGCAGTATCCCAGGCCATACTGCAGTTCAGCCCAGGAACCCAGCAGAACTGCAATCTCTCCTGGTCTTCTTAGTTCGGTTGTTAGTTTTGCGTGCATGTGATTAAACGCTGCTGGACAGACTCCTTAATAATGAAGACTGCCTCATGCCTTCTGGCATTTCTGTACTCTAGGCCAAACCCCTTCTCCTCCTCTTATACCTTTCTGTTCTTTCCCTTATAGAAGCAGCACTTTATTGACATCAGCCACCTCCTGTCTGGAACAGTTATGCTCACATCTCAAATTTAACACAACTCCCGCTGCTGTGGGAAGCACAGAGCCAGCTGCAATTCAAAAAGTTCTCAGTGTTAATTTGCAGGCCAGCTGCAATTGCAAATCCTTTGATTATTTATCCACTCCATGTAAGTGTAAATCAGCCTTCCCTTGCTTTTCCATTTTTTAAGGAAATCAATCTCTTTTCCAGTATTCCCAAGGACCATTCATTGCTTTCACTATTAATGACACAGCATTAAAAGGTACTGTTCAGTAACAAAATCACCTGCAATTCTATGCAGCCAATTTATGAATCAGCTAAACTACCAAATTCACCACCCCCACCACGCAGGGGATGAGCTGGTGGATCCAGGACAGATCCAGGTGCAGGGAAAGACCCTCCTGCCCAGGAGGTCTGAACAGACCTGAGAAAGACCAAACCACTTCTATGGCTTGAACGAGGTCTACAACAAAAGCCTTGTCCTGGGCAGATAGCAGGGACAGCAGCAACCTCTCAGACAACTGGTACAACCTGAGAAAAAAAAGATTACTAAGGAAAGAGCCTGAGTTTGACACAGAAAAGAAGTATGGGCAGCATAAAATATAGATTAACACTGGTAAAAATAAAGAAAAAAGGCAATACTTTCACCAATCCTCTCTCAATCCCTTATTTGCATTTTCTGATGCCAGCTCACTGATACAACATGGAAACGGTTTGACCAAGTGATGTATCTGCAGGTTTCTATGGTGATCAGCACATAAATTGCCTGCCCAGCCATGTGTGAAAGAAACCATCCGTGTCAAAACCTGAAAATTCTATGCAGAGAGAAAACTGTTCCCTGAATCAGGGTAGCAGAGGATTGTACTGCACAATAGAAAGCCCGGCTGGAGAGTTCTGTACTATTGGTATAGAAGTGAGGGACAGTGCAGTTAGGTGTTAACTCAGAAAAGAACAACACACAAAATAAAACTAATTATTACTAAATAACTGCACTAAAAAAAAAAAAAAAAAACAAACAAAAAACAAACACAAAAAACACACCAAAAAAAACCAAAACCCACAACATACAAAATATTTCTAAATATTTAAAATATTTATTTATATAGTTGAAACCCCTGTAAATAGATAAAAATTGGCTGATTACACATGGCTGCTAGGTGTGTTACTCCCCCAGATGCATCAGGGGTGGAGAGGTTGGAGGTAAACCCTTGAGATAGCTGCTGGGCTCCAGCTAGGGCTTTGGAGGCAGTTAGGCACTAGAAGGTGTGACAGGAGGTTAGACTTCCTTGTTACATGCTTTTCTTGAAAGAGGTGCCTTGAAAATGTTTGCCATCTACCCTGATATGGACACAACCAGCAGAAAGGGTGCTGACCCTTGCTGCTGTTTAAGGGTGGAGGATTTTTCACATTCCTTATGGAACCTTCATGTAGAGTAGAAAGGAAATGGCAAATGATGATCTTGTACTACAAAATTTGTTAGGCAAATTTTTAAAGGCCTTAAAACTTCTGACGAAGTGAGACTGTTGTCATCATTACTGTTAAGAAAAGTAAACAGGATAGAAACAGTTGTTAGGAAGACTTGAAGCCAATAAAAGGTGCTCTGGAGACATGGTGAAATTCCTGTACAGAAGCTTGTTGAGTACACAGGCCTGCGATTGTCCCGGTCTTTAATTAAACAAATCACCAGAAGCTGGAGTAGAGCAGAAACGGCTGGTTTATGCTGGTATCTTCATTTCCTGGCCTTAATCCCAGACAAGTATGCTTGACAAAAGTAAATTATGGTCAAATACAAGCGGTCAAAGTAAACACCAAGAATAAACCATAAATAGGATTTTCTTTCAAGTTTGAGGGAGTCCCTCAACTGGTTTGCCATCACCAACAGCTCAACGCCAGTTCCATAAAAAAATCAAATTACAATCTTATTTGTAGCACTCAAAGTCAATACCCAAATACTGCATAGAAAGTTTTAACCATCTATCCAGAAACCCACAGAACTGATTTCACAAGTAGATGAAAGAAGACTCCATGTGTTATTTTCCTATTGAAAAAGCTGGTTTCTTTCCAGTTCAGAAATCAAAATTCCCTGTGGTTGAGTCCCCCATCTTCAGCAGACAGCGGTAGGCAGCCCTGCAGCAGTGAACACAGCAGCTCCAGGCAGCAGCAGCACAGGTCACGCATGCCACTAAGCCCGCACCCTGACGGGTCAGCCCAGCAAAAGCAAAAGCAGGTATCGCTAAATTTCTTGAGGGAATGTTTGATTTTGATCGGTCATGGAAAAAAACCACTTTCAAATAAGTAAGCATATACAGTATAGTTAATACTTTTTCAGATTAATAAATATATCTATTTACTAATATATTGATAAACCAGTGGAGCAAAACCCATACTATTTCTTCTTACATGGCATGAAATAAAGAAATACTGTATCTGAAATTTCCAAATGAAATTCCAGACACTTCCTGAGCACAAAATATCTTCCACTCCATTCTGTGGAAACTAAGTGTAAATAAAAACAGTAGATCTGAAGTTTCGTACCACCCTGGTTTTGATTTAACAACTTCTGTTCCCCTTTTCTAAATTCCTGTCCTCTCCCCCGTGACCTGTTCCACTGTCTTTTTCCCAAGTAGGGAGCTACGTGCCTTCTCCAGCACAGAGGGGGTAGCTGGCACCAGCACAGGTAAAAGGCCATGTCTGTCAAGAGCAAACATGGAAAGAATGAATTTCCATTTTTATTACACACACCCCCAAATCAGAAAAACAGCTCCATGCATATAAGTATCAATGAACACCCATGGAGACACCAGTTATTGTGAAGAGCTATTTTAAGAAATTAAAGCTAAGAGTTGGTTTTCTTCTTAAATCAATTATGACTTATTTGTGTTAATGAATTATCTAAACATGTAATAGTTGATCTCCAATCACAAGTATCAGCTATACTTGTGATAATAGTGCTAAATGGTATAAAAAGGAATTAAATTCATTTACAAGGTAGCTAGCTGTATAATACACAAGAAGGCTTTTGACTTCATGTTTACTGTCCTTGTGAACAATGGCAAGGAATTTTGTCTTTATGTTAGTTCCTTATATTTTTTTTCAGCATCATAAAGATCTGTATCTCAAATCCTGACTGCCACACACTTCAGGCAGTAGCACTGATTCCATTTAGGCTAGTCACAAAAGGAGAATGTAGGTAATAAAAATAAGCGCTGGCAACAAGAAAAACCTTCTTAATCAATATAGACTAAGGCCCTTGCTGGCACTTTTCCGCTGAAAAAACATCAAGTATGTTCCTCTTGAAACATTTCCCCTGTGCCCAGGACTATTATCTGCTGATAGCCATGGCTGATGTGGGAGGTGACAGGCTAATGGCAGGAGTTAATGTACTTAGTCCCCTCCAGGAATCAAACCTGGAATTTGTCAGTCCAAATACAACGTGAAGCAGACAGTGATCTAAGCTAAAAAAAAAAAGGGAAAAAGAAAACTATGTTTACTCTCAGATGTTCCACAAACAGTCTTTGAAATGTTTGAAATGCCAGCCAGTTTTGTTTTACCCTGTTACAGAGAAACATAAATGCCAACTCCTAAAACACTAGGAAATTAGTATGGCTGAGAAAAAGGCTATAATGCACACAATGATTTTCTTTTCCAAAGTCAATTACTCTAACTCCCAAGCCTGAATTACGCAGCTGCAAACCTTCAGAAAACAGCTGCTCCATAAGGCCCTTCCACAGGCTCACTGCCTCTGCCATGCGCACATGCTGGGGTCCCGGCCCAGAGCCAACGGCTGCTGTGCAGACCCATAACCGAGGGTGGCCTGGCTTTCTGAGGTTACCCGGCCACCCCAGGCCACAGGATGCCCATGTCCTCTCACAAGTACATCAACAGTTTTATATTTTTATATACATATATATATGTATATTTATATATAAAGCATCACATGATCCCAGTGTGTAGACAGGAGAAAAGTGAGAGTTGGGCTCCATCAGGCACTTCCTGCAACACCAGCTTGCTGAGGAGCATGGATTTGTTGTCCATGAAATCTCATACCAAGAACCATTAACTACCAACATCTCCTGACACCGTTGCTTTATAACAGTTCTACAAACAGCGCTGCTGGGTGAAAGCATGTACACCTCCCACTAAGATGTGGAGCCTGACGAACATACAGATCCAGAAGATGCTATAAACATATGCCCAAAAATATCGCCTTCTGGGAAACCTGCTTGCAAAATGATCCCTAAGGATGGAGACACAGCATTAATTTTGTTACCTTAGACTTGTCTAAAAACATGGAAGATGCAGGTATTCAAGATGCCTAATCAATATAGTCGAAATCAGTAGCCCATAAACAAGAAATCTATCAACTTATTCAGCATTATGTTCCAAATAATTCAATAGATAATTTAACAGATAAAGGGATGTCAGTAGCATGGTGGCTACTTTTAACTAGAACAAACCATTTTACTTAAAAAACTCTTAAACTCTGAACATTAATCAGCATTTACTGCTTAAAATTAGAGACTGCAAGTTCAGTTACTATTGCTCAGAGCTTGAAGACGGTATGTCCCACACCATGCTCAGATTGAGGGCATTTCAATTCACCACATAGATTAGTTTTCAAATTAAGGCAGAGCTTCTGTCACATGGTGCCAGTTCTACACCCAGTGAAATCAGCAGTGTCTGGAATAACCCATGATTGCAAATCTAAATTATTTATAACCTTTGTGTAAACCTCTTGAGCTAGTCATTTCGTGATGCAGCGTCCACTGCATTTTCCATTACGCCAAGGAATAAGATGACGCTCTGCCCGCAGGTGCTGGAGGCATCGGGCAGTGCAGAATAATCACTTCTGCAGCCACCCATCTTCATGTGGCATGCAGTGGGGAACTGAGGGTGGCTGCAGTTGAACAGAGCATCCAGCCGCTCCAAATTCAGACACAGTATCATGTGCTTTCTACTTAGCACCCCAAATATGAGTTTAACTACTACTTTTTTTTTCCTGTTGCAGTAGAACAGGAGGAAGCAGAAGTATGTGTGTGTAAAAGGGAAGAGATGAAGAAGCTGAGAACAGTGAAGAATGCTGAGATCTGCAAACATTTTTCTTCTACAACTAGGAAGGCAGCGGGCAAAATCATCTATGAAAGAAAAGACAAGCAAAGCACAGCTTATGTAGCAACACCAGGCAAACACAGAGAAATTGGCTTCTGGTGCTGTGAACAGGGTGAGGCTCCATTGTTCTGTGCTCTTCAGCCTCACAAGTTTCTGCTGGACACAAGCTGAACTGATGCCTGGGTGAAGCTCACCGTACAGAACACCTGCTGAAGAGACCAGAATCCCACAAGAAGATCACCTCCCCAAGGAAAGGCTCTAATCACCACGACAGGTTTTCTGGAGGGAGACACCCCGATGCCTGCCGACAAAGCTGTTCTGTTCCCTATGGTGTCGTTATGACCCTGCAAAGCTGCAGTAGCAGGCAGAAGCACCATCCCATCAGTCAAGAGTTTATTTCAGCCTCATCAGACAAGTCTTGCCAGGAACCAACCATCAGCGAAACATAAACTTCCTATCACTGCAACCTCATGGGCAGCAAAACAGGAGACTGGCATACTGTCATCCAGAGAGTTTGCATAAATCAAAATCTCATTATGCTACATTTTGAATGTTAGATTTTCCACAAGATGGTGAAGCACAGATATATAACCTGTTTTGCATTGGTAATTAAAACAAATTATCATAATCTTCCCCGAGTCCTGCAATCACTGGTGTTTAGACTGAATCTTTTCTGAGCGTTTAAAAAAATATTTTCTTATTCCCTATGGATAGTTATTAGACTTTAATACCTACCCTTGAAAGCTGGAGCCACAACTGAGAGTGCATCCTGTTACCTGCTACACCACCACACAATACAGTAAAATATTCCTTTTTCCTACACTCAGCTGAATCAACCCTTTCTGTTAATTCGACAAGCACTGTGATTGATCATCACAAAACCCCTTTTTTAAGTAAGTGTATTTAATCTTTCAAAAAGATTGATTTGAAACTGACCCAGTTTCAAGTGAATAAAAATTGTAACAGTTTAAAACTGATTCAATTTCGAGCCTCCTCAAATCATGTGTTCTACAGCTAACCTTTGGATCTGAGAGAGAAATATTTCCTTTTTCCTTCAGAGAGTGGAGGGTGGGGTCACCCGAAAGACTAATACTTCTCTTTTCTAAGCTTGTACAGTACAGTACTTACACCAAAGCAATGCAGAAGTCTCGCTTCCTGAAGCACAGAACTGCATTTTTGACTGTATTTTTGAATACGTATGTTTTCATGTATGTGGAGCATACACCCCTGCAGTGACCCACAGACTCCAAGGCTCACAAAGTTCAGTTTCTGAACGCAAGAAAGACAGAAGGGCAGGAGGGAAAGGCAAGCTCAGGGCACCTTTGTTCTCCCTCCAGTTCTGACATAGTTCAGGGGCTTATGTAGTTCTTGGCGTCTGCTGCAAAATAAAAAACTAAGTGACGGCTTCATCTAACTTATGCTCTTTTGATACAGCACTGAGCAGCTGCAGAGAAGAACGCTTGGGATGCAACCGTAGTACTTGCTCAGAGGGATCATGGACGTTTACCACAACTGCTCCAGCTGCAATGCTGCCCATCCCATGGGGCACCATAAGGCATTGCAGCGTGCCTGATTCAGGGCACACAAAAAGATCAAGGCAACAGACATCCCTGCTCCCTCAAGTGCCTGGTGAACTACTGCAGAGTAATTACCCAGTAGACGGGAATTGTTTACTAGCATGCACAAAGCAGATAACCCCTGCACGTGACCAAGGCATGCTCCAACCAGCCCTAGGAGCATCTGAAACAGGAGAGACTGAGTGGGTCCTGGAAAACTATGTAGCCATAGGGAAGAGCAGCTCAGGGGACTGCTTTTTGCACAGGAGAGCACACGCAGAGCAGGACCAATCTCTGAAAAGAACAGAAGGCGCTTCTCTTTCTAGTTTTCTACCCTAACTATGCCTTTCTCTTTTTCTTTTTTTTTTTTTTTTTATCTGAAAAATCCAACTAAAGGTGCAGGGGAAGGCTTTTTGTTGTTTTTCTTTCATTGTTGTTTTTTAAATGAAATCACAACTTTTTAAAAGGACAAAGATAACACTACTAGGTGCATGTGAAATATTTAAAATGCAGACTAGGGTTAAATTGTGCTCTCATTTGCTTAAATAAGGCTCTGATTTCAATAGGGTTACAAAAGAACAAGCAATTCAGCATACATACATTTACAGAATCAGAAAAGTAGACTTCAGGTTCGTAACAGCGGAAGTCAGTATACAAATGCAACTTTGGTTATGAAGTTATATTAAAAAATTCTATTGTAAGCAATTAGGATACCAAACACATTTGTTTAGAGTTTGTTTACATCCTGGAATAATACAGTTTATGTCTTTGTGTTAGTATGCACAAACACACTTGCCAAATGAACTCCAGTTACCCATCAATTAATTTCTGTTAACTACTCTAAGGACTGAAAAACCCTGAGTGATGATGAAGGATGTCAGTGTCTCATAAACACCTGAAACAAGCTGCAACAACGCACATTGAGCAATTCCAATCTATCATAAAGTCCATAAAGAATCCAAGAATATCAATCCTTGAACTTCTCAGTATTTCAGTTGACAGGTTTGGTTTTCATCTCCTTAGCACAAGAAATACAGAGGAAAGACATAAAATAGAAGTTTTATTCAGAGACAGCTCTGACCACAAACAATTCAGACAAGTTTGACAGGTTGCTATCCCTACATCTGGTAAAAGGCTGCACACGTTTAAAAACCACAGTGATTTTCTGGTTTAGCAATGCTGAACATTAATTTGTGCCAGGTCAAAAATGCTTGAAAATAATCAAGAAAACTTTTTAGGTCCTCACAGTTGGCTAAATAAATACCTAAGTTTCTACACTACTGGTCTGATACTCGGTGAGCGTAAGCACCCAATTGCTCATTTTTTCTGCTAACAGTAGAAAAATGTGGATGTTTCCCAAATTGAGGGCATCATATACAACTTTGTATATAAGCATAAATATTTATGTTCATAAATCTGTAACTTTCACTCTCACTACAGAGGTTGAATTATAGTAATGTTGTAAGTGAATAAGTACCTGTGAACACTCCAATTCACTTCCAGGCTGACCTAGTTCTTTGGTAATAAGCCTTTTCATGCTGTTTCTCTGCTAAATCCAGACCTTGGAAATACCTTAGACATACAGTGTTCTCCTTAAACTTCTTTTTATCGCAAAAATATGTGGAGTGCATGGCATGTATTTTCGGAATCCAGGCAGCTTGTGCTATACAGCAATTCAAATGTGAATCTCCTCTCTATTTTTTCTTTTAATTAAAGGAAAAAATTAAAGATCCATCAACAAAAGAGAAACCAAATCCCACACTAAAGGAAACACAACATTTGAAACAAGAAACCCAGCAGAAAATAGCCAATCTGGAACATGGCAGAGTATTCCAAAAAGAAGAGAAATCAAGATCTCTTAATTGCTCAAGTACTTTGTTAGCATGCTTTCATGTTAACTTTGTTAATCATCAAGTGAACTTGGCAGCAAACTCACTATACTAAATTGAGGTAATGTAATATTACAGTAGTTCATTCAAGGAATGAAATTATCACTAATCTCATTCTTAAATACATATGACTCCCAACCACATTGAGTCACCTTGTAACCATCATCATCATAAAGTTCCACACAGTTTAAAAGAGATTTTTGGCGATTAGTGGTGTAGGGAAGCTATCAAACTCAATATAAACACAGAATATCTAAATCACCCTTGGTGGATGACATGCTAATTGCACAAGCTCTCTTCACACTTTCGAATCTGCTTAGCACCATGGAGGACAAAAAAAAAAAAAAAAACAACCACCAAACCTAAATCCACAACAAATATGCACAATACAATGTTCTTTGTACCTGAAACAGAAAAATTCAACCCATCTTCTCCTGAACTCCCCCTGCCCTCAGCAAGACATCCTGCTTCCTACCCTTCCGTGTAAATCACATTTGGCGTTTAGAAAACCTAGGAATGTGTGTCCTACTTCCAGTTTCACATGCTAACCCCAAACATAGTCCTCCACTGCAGATTCCTGCCCTACCTAGCCAGTATTTTACCAGCCCTATCCTGCTACTTCTTGATCCCTTATATTAGTCTCATAAAAATGCAGAGGAGGTACATTGTTTAATACACCGTCATGGACAGGTATGTACAATAACACCCCAAAACTTACATTTGTTACACACGTGGAAAATACTGAATATGTGTTTAGTTTCTGATCACTCACAAGAGTCTGAAGAAGTAGACTTTGTTGCTGATTTAGGGGCGCTGTGCAAGGGGAAGACACTATGGTCCGACAGACAAACTTAAATGGAAGTGACATTACATATTTCGCAAGAAACACAAAAAGATGCACTGTTTCGACCTCTAAAATGTATCTGTTTTATGGATCTACAGAAAGTATTTTAAAGATATCTGCAGACTACTTATCTTTCAAACTACCTTTCTGGACAAGCAAGAGTGGGCACAATGCGTGCACATAATTCTTTCTCAATATGCCGAACTGTCATCCTCTGAGTGTGCTACATGTTAGCCACAGGAGCATGTTGTAAGGTCAACTGAGAGAGCTAGCCTTCCATCCCAGGGTTTTGATAAGCAATCACTTCATTATCATTGCATCATCTGAAGTTCTCCTCCCCTACATAGCCTACAAGAGGAAGAATGCCAGAGCTCCAAGTGAGCAAAGAAGTCATGAAGCCAACCCAGTCTGACAAGCACTCAAGGCAGCAGAAGGGTCACACAGGTTTTCCTTCTCACTACAGGCAAAAAAATGCAATGGCACAGCTAGTTACACAGCAGTGAAGAGAAAGGACAATCACCTCCCATCTAAATGGCTGTCTATTACCCTGAGCAACAAGAAGTCATCTGCAAACTCAAAAAGTCACATTAAGCATTCTTGTTTGCATCATCATAATTTTTGAAAGCAGAATCCTGGCTCTTTTGATTCTTTACCTTCAGTAAGTAAACAGACCTTCACTTCATGTCTACAGTGTCTATCAATCCCTACAACATGGAGATACTTACAGTACTAAGCTAATATAAATATTAAATTATATTTAAACACATCCTCTATCTAGTGACAACTATCACAACAATAAATCATTCTTAGAACATCTAAACAAACCAAGGCTGGTGAAAAATTACAAAGATAATTCTCTAAAAATCATTCAAGTACCATACTTCCAACTCTAAAGGGCTTCTAAGTACCTTTTCTGATTTAAGCATAAGGCCTGGTTAAACCAAGACTTCTGCTAGTCACTTAGTATTTAAAAACTTGCTTTCAATATGTAGGTTTGTCTTAAGAGTGAAAAAAATTCACATACTCGTAAGCGATGGCATCCTTCCTTGTGTCCTCAATCCCTCTCACGATCTTCTTCCTTTACTTGATGCTGCAATTCGAGCCAAATGCTCATGCAAAATCTGTTCATCTGCACTGAAATGAACATTTCAACAAAATATAGAGTTGAAGAAACTTAGGTACAGAAAGCTTTTGCTGGAAAACAGGAACAGGGCATAGCTTTGATATAGGGCTAAGCTAAACATCCCTGTTACAACTCTCCGCAAGTCAGAAACTTCTTGCTCCCTCATTTTAATTTCTAACTCTGTCACAGATGCAATGAACTCCTTACAGGCAGCAAGATGGTAAGGAACTTAAATGATCTCTCCCATCACAAAAGCATAATGCTTCCCCATGTCAGGACTACTGACACCATAGCTGGAAGGAACCCTACCAGTTTTGCAATCTCTTGGCAAGACAGGGAAATGACAAACTCAAGTTAATTCAACAGCAAATGATCTTATTTTTGCATCTGTCCTCAACCCTCGGAACAAATGCTATCACAAGTGTATCAACCATCATGCTTCTCAGGAACAGTTCTAGGTAGATCACTTCTAACAGCTAAAACAAATCTTCTTTGCAGGTACTCACATCAGACGCTATGCCTGAACATCTTGCCTACTAGTGACAGAGCAAATGCAAATATTCAATTGTAGCTCAGTGCCTTACCTACAATTCTACCTCTAGCAAAGTAATTGAATTTGTAAGTACTAATCGTAATTGCTCAAACTGGGATAACAGCAGTAACACTGCAGAAACAAAGCATTATAGGCACACATCCATAAATGAGAAACTAGTAGGGGAATATTGATACCGATGTTGACTTGTACCTTTTTTCAATCCCTAATTCAGGGAATTAATACCGAGAGAAGGGGGTGGGGTGGGGAGGGGAGAGAAGGAAAAAAAAAAAAAAAGGAAGCAAAAAAACCCCAAACAAATTCCAATTAGATTAATTTTTCATCCAGAAGTTCCCTTACAACCATCTTCAAAAACAACTTCAAACATTCCATTTCATCTTAGCATCACAATACAGCAGGACAATAAGACTATATCAAAAGGAAAAAAAATGGCAATGTCATTCTGAGCAGTCTGGTTGCTGCAGCATGTCTTTTACAATTGTGGTCAGTCAAGCACAGGAGCAACACCTGGGACCTGTCTGTTACCTCGACATCAGAGCTATTAACAACGCACATTTCATAATGTTCCCTTAAAGAACTTTGCAGAAGTTTAAATCATTAAAGCTAAAGTTACATGTCAGACACCCTCCCGCTAAAAATCTCTCTGTTGAGGATTACCAAAACAAAGCTATGTATTCTTGATCAAATTTCCCCTTTGCCCAAATGTCCAAAAGACCCAGAGACTTGCAAAATAAAATAAAGTCATTACAGAGCAGCTGTTTCCAATACTTTAAGACGTATTTGAACAATCTACAAATTCTGGCAAACTGTCTTCTAATTTGCAGTGCTCTATACAGGATCTAAAAGCTTTATAGATGTTGCAGATTAAGTATTTACATCTAGTATTTCACTTATGCGCAATGTCATCTACTGAATCACTGTGCTCTAGCACCAACAGTAGTAAAGCAGCAACTGATGTGTATTAGAGCAGTCATACTCTTCGAAAAAAATTAAAATAGGGAAATTATGATGGCTGTTCTTAAGCTTTCTGAATGTAAATCTGTTTGCTCTAGCCCTTTATCGGTGAAACAGTTCAGGTTTCATTGGGCGTTTTCTTCAGTGTGATACTGGCTACACGCAGAATTGAGATCACGGAGGTTGAGATCATCTGTGGTAAAGGCAAGAATTTCAGTTCCAAACCCAGTGAAGTCAGAACAGACGCACACGCAGAGAGTAATTCTTATTTGGGAAATACAGCAAGATTCTTGATTACAGACTAAAAAATCCTTAGTCTACTCAAATTAAAAAAAAAAAAAACACAACAAAAGAAAATCAAACCCAACACACCCAGCAACACACTGCTTTTCTCAACACTGTAACTCAATTGGATATCTTCAACTGTTTAAACTAAGTATCTGCTATGCATACATTTACCAAAGATGGTCAGCCCCAAAAAAATGTTTTAGAAGTTGAGCAGATGTTAGATTCCTACAAAAATGAGGTTCTAGAACACTGTGCTATAAGAGTATGACAGGAAGGAGAATCTTTTTGACACACATATTTTGCATGAGGCCATAAACTATGAAAGATTATTTAGAACTATTTCACCTTTGAACAGAGCTCAATACACATACTTGCTTCTACAGCAAGTCTCAAATCTCACCATAAAATGAATGGGCACTCCAAACAGTAGTTCCTAAAGATATACTGAGGGTCCACAAAGAAGAGCATCTAGGTTGCCTGCTATACAAACCTGGAGAGTAAGATAGCTTCTAACAGGAGAGTTCCAAACATTTTCCATTTACAGTCATTGGAATTGCCTGTTGATTTGAATGGGAGAACACGCATGCCACTCCTTTTTGTAGAAAATTCTTAAAGAACATGGAAGTTTCTGCATTTTGTCACTCCTGAGGAAATCTGATACCGAACAACACCTGCACGCAATGAGTATCCAAATGAAGAAGTTATAAAGAGCCAGCTGCCCTTTATTTAAAATGCCCAAAAAACTTGCTGTACATTCTTTTGAGAGAAGCAGAACCAGCAGGAATCCCACAGCCACATAATTCAACATCTCCAGAACCATAAACATCAATAAAGCCTGAGCATCATGTTGAGAAGAACCACACTTGTACTGAAAATGAGGTCGAGAATACTGCACAGTTACAATCACAGAGACTAGGATTTCAAAGACACACTTTCTTGCAATAGAACAAGCTTGGATTTTAAAAAATACAATCATTATGTACAGCAAAAAATGCGTCCTTAAGACCAGCCTTAAACTAAGGCCTTGTTTACACATTTTCTGCACTGTCAGGAAGTATTTTGCCTGGGAATGTATTTTTTTCTTCCAAATCAATTAAATATTTGCAATTCTCACTTTGAAAAGAGCTATATACCACCTTTGTATTGACACAGATATAACATATTCCCACAGGGAAAAGGAATAAAAGAGTACCTTTATATTGATACAACATTTTCCTCAAGTGTAGAAGCTAATATAGCTTTCATTATTCGGTCAAGTTAAAGCAGTATTACTTTTTTTCTACTTTATAGACAAGGCCTATGTTTAACAAGCACCAAAACACTTCAGAGTATTTGGAAGATCAGACTACTAAGCTTTACTTTTTGTACTGTCCTCACCAAGTCATAGAGAACATTGAACACCTAAATAAATTCAAAACTCTGATTAGACCCATGCCATGGTTTCTTAAATGCTTCACTGTTTAATGAACACACCTTTTTGGCAAGAAATAGAATGTATCTACAGAAAAGCCTAGCATAACCTGGAACTTACTAGGCTGGCTTCAGCTGCTCTGCTAGGCTGAGAAAAACTGGGCTTTATGTGCTGCTGTGTGCTACAAACACCCATTTTTGCATTATTCTTCAGTCACAACACAGGCAGTAGAGAAACAGGAGACACTAGAAAACATGAAGAATCTGTTGTCTGTAGGGGAAAACAGAATAAATACCTGTTTTTATTAAGCAGAATAAGTTGCTTTCAATACACTGATCTAGACCAAGGCCTGTTGGGTTCTAAAAACTCTACAATCCCATTGAATTTAAGGCAAAATTGAAACATAGCAATAGTTGAGATGTAAATTTATGGCATTTTTTTTTTTAACTTCAGATATGAAGCTTTTAAAACTACAGACATGGTGGCAGTGAAGCTTTCTTAGTTTTCAATGCAGTACTTGTGTTAAAGGAAACCCCTACTAATAATAAGCATTACCCTGCTTTCTAAAATGGAAGTCTTCAAGGAGCTGGCTTCTAATTAATTTTTAAAGATTTCTGGAAAATAAGCTGAAAAAGTGGTTTTCAGTTTTCACTCAAAAAGGGGGGGCTGGTTCAATTTGTCTATTATATGAAGGCCCAAACAGAAGTTGAGGGACTGTCTCCTGCAAATCTCTATTTTTAACTTTGATTGTATCAGTGACTGACACAACCTGGCCAATTGTATCAGAACAGGTCCTTGCGGTTTTGAGGGATACAGGTGAGCTTAGAGGAGACCCCCATGGCAAGATGGGGGGGAGGCCTGGAACTAGATGATCTTAAAGTCCTTTCCAACCCTAGCCATTCTATGATTCTATGACATGCTCAATACTTAAATATACAATCTTTTCCAAAATTTCAGTAGTTACTGGATGCTGCTAAAATAAGTATCCAGTTTTTAGCTAAAACACACAATTAGAATTTTCGTTTCAATCACTGGGATTTCAATACATAGAGTTAAACTAATACTAAACATTGCTCTTCCAGTGCTGAAGCAAAAAGTTTTCCTACTTAAAATAGAAATTATCAGATTCACAGCAGGAATCATGGCAGTTAGTTTTCAGTTGGCCTGATTAAAAACCCCTCACAAAAACCCTTTACACATCATTGCTCAACTTTTGGTTTAATCTTGTAAAATAATTTCAAATCTTCTTGGGATAAGGGGTTAAAAAAATAAAGAAAAAAGAGAGACTTGCAGGTTTTGTGTGCTAATCTCTAAAGAAGGGGCTGAGAGGAAGATAACGGACTTGAACTCCTTAGGTCTTCTAAATTACAGAAGGTGTAGGTCTCCTTTCACCTCTCTGCAAACCAGGAAAAACATATTGGTCTGATGCATAATTCTAAAGACATTAGAAGCTTAAATTTTATAAATAATTGACTTTTAGAATTTTATCCCAATAAACACTGTTCCCAGTGAGGAATAAGGGCCTAATCTGACAAGGCCTTTAGCATTAAAGCCACACCACCTTCCTAAAGCTGCCTACTGAATACAGCTTTACACTCATATGCTGCCATCACATAGGGTCAGGACCCAAACACAAATGAAAAACTGTAATGTTAGGTAAAATAGCAATCTTGTGGTCTTTGTTTTTTTTTTTCTTTTTAAACACTGTCCTTAGCTAAATCGAGCCCCCCCCCCTTTCACTTCTATTAAGATACAAACCAGGATTAACAGCCTATGTGAAAGTTAGTGTTTCATGTAATACATAAAAGCGCACAAATTTGTTTTCTAAAAAACAGCATTTGTATTAAAATTCTTAAAATGGATAGACATCTCTTGAATGCATGTCTGGAATTAAAACGACAGTTGTTAGAATTTTCTTGGTACATCACAATAAGATTTCCTTCTTTGCTGGCTGGAGGTACATTCCACAACAAAACCAAAGGCGGGGGGGCGGGGGGGGGAAGGAAAACAAAAAAGCCCTCCTCCTCCCAAAAAACCCAAAAGGCTAAATTCTTGTAAATTTGAAGTAAATGAAGCCCGAACTTGCAAGATATGTAAATAACAGTTTAAAGGCTCAGATGGGAATGAGAAATAAATTCCACTGACAATAGGCCCTTTTGTCCTGGTTTGTTCGGTATGATTACTGCAAGGAAACTGTTAAGTAGTTTTTGGAGTAGTAGATAATGGGATTCTGTGGAGCTTTCACAGGTTGGCACCGGCTGGAACAGCTGAGTTTTGAAGGCACTCTATAGACACAGGGTTGCTGTTGGCCCTGCATCACATATAGGAAGTCTTTGCACTTTAGAGAGCTAGTCATCAAAATCAGTTATTGCCAACCTAAAAAGAAAAACCCTCGGAAGAAAAACCACAAAAAACACCGCTCCCACCCGCCAAAAGAAAAATTAAAATGAAAACGAAATCACACACACACGCACACCTAAAAAATTGTGCAGATTTGTAACATTTTCACAGCTGATTTTAAAAAACAAAACCCAGGGAAAACCCAACACGCTACCACTCTCCTGCAAACTCCCATCCGATACAGCAGGTAAACAGAATAGGAAGGTATCCCACGGCTCGTCGCAGGCGCTTCCCAACACCCCGCGCCGGGCTGCTGCAGGGTCCGAGTTCGTCCCGGGCCAGGCGTGCAACGCCCCGGGCCGGGCGCCCCGGCACAACCCCCGACTTTGCAACTTTGCATAGCGATCCTCGCACCGGCGGGCCGGGGAAAGGGGGTCCGCACTGGTCCCGCTCCCCACGCAGGCCAGGGCAGCTACTCGCCGGCGTCGTCCTCCCGGTGCCACAGCGCGGGGCAGCACGCCGCGGAGACACCGACAGGAGATATGACACGACCAGGACTGGACGAAACGTACATGCCGAAAAAAGCCACATTTCCAACACGATTTTTTTTTTCGGTTTTTTTTTGTTTGTGTTTTGAACGCGTTCGGTGTCGGCGGCCGCCGGGGGCAGAGCGCCCGCCAGCGGGGCCGCTCCCGCCGCCGCTCCGCTCCCGCCGAGCCCCGGCCCGCCGCCGCCCTCAGAGGATGGCGCAGGAGGAGCAGCACTGCTCGTCCCCGTTGGGCTGCGAGGCGTAGTTCATCTGCCTGACGATCTCCGCGAACAGCTCGTCCACCGAGGCTTTGTTTTTGGCCGAGGTTTCCATGAAGGGGCAGCTCCACTCCTCGGCCAGGGCTTTGCCCTCCCCAAAGGAGACCTCCCGCTCGCCTTCCAGGTCCACCTTGTTGCCCACCAGGATCATGGGCACCCTCTCGTACCTCTTCACTCGGATGATTTGGTCCCGCATGGGCTTTATGTCCTGGAAGCTTTGCTGGTTCACCAGACTGTATACCAGTATGAAGCCCTGCCCGTTCTTGATGTAGAGGTCCCGCATGGAGGCGAACTGCTCGGTGCCCGCCGTGTCCAGAATCTCCAGCACCGACGGCGAGGAGTCCACCTCGATCTCCTTACGGTAGAAGTCCTCAATGGTGGGGTCATACTTCTCGATGAAGGAACCCGTCACGAACTGGACGGTGAGGGCGGACTTGCCCACGCCGCCCGAGCCCAGCACCACCACCTTGTACTCCCGCATGGCTCCCGGCGCGCCGCCTCCCTCGCCTCCCGCTCGGGGCTGCCGCTTCCCTCCCGCCCTCGCGGCGGGCGGAGAGAGGGAGGGAGGGAGTGAAGAAGAGAGATAGGGTGCGCCCGCCCCGCCGGGCGCTCACTGGCGCCGCTCAGGGCCCGCCGGGGCGGGGAATGGGCGGCCGCGCCTCACGGAGCCGCTCCGGGCCAGCCCCGTCGGTGGGCAGCGCCGCGCCCCGGGGGCGGGTGCTGGGCCCAGCGCAGCGGCTGAGGCGCCTGCGCAGGAGGAGGTAGCGGCGGCCGCCGCCGCTGGAAGTGTGGGGGGGAAACTGCGGCGGCGCTCCCGGCCCCGGCCCTATGGCGGGACGGTGGTGCCGCGGCCCACCGCTCCCCGCCCTGCTCCGGCCCGGCCCAGCCCATTGGCTGTGACCAGCCGCCGTCCGCCCCTATTGGCTACCCGGCGGCGGGCAGCCGCGCGCGCAGCGCTCCGCCCTGCTCGTCAGGCCCCGTCGCCGCCCGGGTGGAGCGGGGCGGGATCGCGGAGCGGCGCGTGCCCTCTCTTACCCGCCGCCCGGTAGGGCGCGGAACCGCGCTCCCTCAGGAGCGGGACGCGCTCGGAGCCGCGCTGGCCGCGGCCAGCTATAGGGGAGAAGGGCGGCAGGACTGGCAGCCCCAGGTCCCCTGCCCCCTTATCGGCTGGGGGCACGGCCCGATTATCTTCTCTCTCTGCGGTTTCTCCCGCCCTGTCGGTACTCGTCAGGGTGCGAGGCGCTTCTCGCCGCCGACGCCAGAGCAGCTGCCGACGCCTCTTGCTCCTCGGGGCTGTCGCCTCTGGAGCTTGGCGCTTAATGGCACCCTGGCCCCCGCGGAGGCAGCGTGAGAGGAGCTGCGGCCGGGCCCAGGTCCCCCCCACGGAGACGCTGCCGGCAGCGCCCGATCACCCCGTGCGGGAGGGCCTGGCCGGTGTTTGGGCTCTGGAGCAGTGCCCTGGGCTCCCCAGCCGCTCTCTCTGCTCGGCTGAAGACGCCCACTACCTGCTAGGGAAAACCGTTCCCAGTGGCAAAGGCGCTCTCAGCCCTGGGGCTCCTAGGAAGAGGCGGACGGAGCTGACTGGCCTGTTGTCTCCTGCCTGCCCGCCTCAGGAGGGACAGCCCTGAGCTGAGCTCTGGTTGGCGGCGGCCCCTGGGGAGCCCCTTCCAGGTTTTGGTGCTTTCCACGTCCACCTGAAGTCAGGACCAGGTGGTCTTTCAAGCTGAAATCTGGCAGTTGCCAGATGTTGATGCAGTTCGGGCTTTGTGACCCTCGAAATACAGTTTAGCCTGGCAGCGTTGAGTCACGTGGACTGGCTACTTGCCACTATTTGTAGAAGTCATTCACTGGACTTCCTATCAGACATTCCTTTCAAGAAAATATCATTACTTATTTTGTCACTCTCTAGTCTTTGGTTTTATATCTTGCTCAGTTCTTTAATACTCTCAGTATTTAAGGAAGTAGTTGTGGCATGTATGCCCTTTCTAATGCACCTTCTTGTTTAGAAACCTAATTTAAACACTACTTGGGAAACAGGCAGTGGTAGACAAAGGGTTGCAGTAAGTTTTGTAAGCAACATTCTGTTACTTCTGAACTGTTTTTACAGAGGCCAAGTTCTGCTGAAATTATTTTTGCCAGAATTCAAGGTGGGGATTTGCTCTGCTGGATCTGGATGCGCTGCATCCCCATGGTCACCTGGTGAGTACTGCATTTCCACTGGTCCTCTGCTGAGCACCATATCACTGGTGATCCTGTCCTCAGGAGCTTAAATAAAATCCTTTGCTACTGTTTGTGTAGGGCTTTGCAAGTGAAGCCACTCCTGAGGAACACTAAATTGTGTTCAAGCAACCCTGCTGTGGAGTGGGCAACATTTTAAACAACTTCCTTAAACATATCGCATATCTGAAACCCGTCCCTCTCTGTATTCGGTTTGTAGCTGTAGTTATGCCCTGTGCCTGTTGAGAGTTCCCATTGGGATGCTGGTCTGTCAGGCCTCCACCTGATTTCTCCTAGCTGCACAGTCTTCTCTCTCACCTGCCAAATTTGTCAGCTGCAGGCTGATCCTGACCTAGTTCAAGGTGCTAAACAGATCAGTCTGGAATGTTGATCAGGTATTGCAGCTCACACTGAATTTTGAGGGCTGGGATTTGGCTATATCTGTGTTCTAGACTCTGTTTGCTAACCACATTACCCTTCACTTGTGACAAACCTGTAGGCCATCTTTTTTTCCAGGGCAGTACTACAGTTCTTCATTCTTCAAAAAGTGAAAAAGACCTCTATGGGTACCTACGACCTCCAGTTCTGTCAATAAGTCACCTCTCACTGACTGCTCAGCTCCTGCGCAGACATGCATAGATGTTGGGTTTGGAAATAAAGTAACAGCTCACTATGAGGCTTCTGAGCCCTTTCCCCACCTGTTCATGTTTCTTAACTCTGCCCCTCCGATTCCCTCCTCTAGAAGTATTTGAGTGCAGAGTTAGCACATCACCCCTTGACAGCGCACTCCTACCTTTATGTAAGTGAGCCAAAACCTGTCATAAGCCAGCAAGTGCTTGCCAAGTTATCTTTAAAAACAGCTATAAAAATTGTGTGAAAGCTATGGTATCGCTGCAAAAATATTTTATTTTCTTGGTCTGTGCTTTGCTAATGCTGCAGTAAGGTTTTGGGTACAGTGTGGATTTCCTTACCCTCATCACCGCTATAGCAAACCCACTTGTAAATTACTTACATTACACTTATCCCTAATGTGGCAGTGGCCATACAAAGACCAGACAATCGTCCTGTTGGTTTAAAGACAGGATATCTAATACCAATTGACCATTGAATTGTGTTTTATTCTGCAGTGACAGGATAAAATTATATTTTTTTGCATTCCACGCTATGCTATTAATTGCTGCTCTTTCTGAAGAAGGAAATGTGTTCAAAGTAACAAATGACCTTTATGCTGTTGAGTTTAAATATGGCATATTATTTCTCAAGTTCCTGTCCTCTACTACGTATGTTAATTTAATCTGTCTTGCTACCAGCCAGCTCTAGGTAATTAATTAGTCTGCAGTGCTGCTTTTAGAAATTTGGAGTCCATGAAATAACAGCAAGGAGTCTGTGGGACGTAGCTAAAGGAAGCGAGTCTGGTTTTGTTAGAAATAAATTTTCTGTGCATGGCTACAGACTGCTAAGGGGATTTGTCAGTTGAAAATCCCTGGCTAAGGGTTTACACATTTAAGTTAAATGACAAGATTATTCAGCACCTAATTTTTGAATTATGAAGCACACATTATATTGGGTTCTTGGACTTCATGAATGGTACCATGGTTTAGGTTCAGGAATAAACAAAAATTATCCTGAAACAAGCTCAATTTGGGCAACATGAAAATGTTACAATGCAGTGGAATCTAGGCAAAATATAATTATCAGGCAGTTGGCTGCATTAATTGGATTTTCAAAATAATCAAGTATATTTTAAACACACTTTCAAGGTGATTTGATACTATTTTTAAAAAGTCAAAATAAAAATCAGCTGAAAAGCATAAATTCGGTTACTAAGCAGTTTATATGCAATATTTACATATATAACTAAACTAGCTTTTGCTGTGTTGATTAACCCTGCTCATTCAGTTAAACTACTTATATGACTTAAGATATTTTTTTTGCATAGTTTAGAAAGGTCAGGTCATTAGCTGCTTCTGTTATAGCTATTTTTGGCTGTGCAAGTGTCAGCATTATAGAACTACAAAATAGTGGGGTTTTTTTTGGGGGGGAGGGTTCAAAAATGCATTTCATTTGTTATAGGCAAAGATTAAACTTAAGTGTAGTTTAAATCAGTAACACATATTAGATCGAAAATTTCATTATGGTGAATGTGTGATAACAACAAGATTTAGTGCTCTAAATAATATTTCACTCTGACATTCACTGTGTGTCTCTTGTTCTGAAACAATGACTTTAGTTTTCTTTATTTAATTTGGGTTGCTTCTCTCAAATAGTGGTGGTGCATTTATCACTGCATAAGGGTGAGACTCAGTCATTGGGCCTAAAAAATTGTTGGCAAGCTTTAACCAAAAATCAGCAAGCAAGGTTTATGTGAGGGACATAAGCTCATTTTAGGAGCAATACTGGAAAAAAATGACTACTTTTGAAAATCTGTCCACATCCTGGCAATGGTGAGTTGAAGATCTCTGTTTGCCTATGTTCTACTTCATTCTTCTTTTCTCCCATAACAGTAACCCTCAATAGTGATCAGAAGGTAATGAAATATATTGCTGTAATAAAGTATTCTGCTCTCATGCCATGCCCAGAAAGCTGTGCAAAAAAGCTATATGTTTTTGTGTCCAGGTTAGAATCATAGAATAGTTAGGGTTGGAAAGGACCTGAAGATCATCTAGTTCCAACCCCCCTGCCATGGGCAGGGACACCTCACACTAAAACATGCCACCCAAGGCTCTGTCCAACCTGGCCTTGAACACTGCCAGTGATGGGGCATTCACAGCTTCCCTGGGCAACCCATTCCAGTGCCTCACCACCCTTACAGTAAAGAACTTCTTTCTTATATCCAATCTAAACTTCCCTTGTTTAAGTTTGAACCTGTTACCCCTTGTCCTATCACTACAGTCCCTAATGAAGAGTCCCTCCCCAGCATCCCTATAGGCCCCCTTCAGATATTGGAAGGCTGCTATGAGGTCTCCATGCAGCCTTCTCTTCTCCAGGCTGAACAGCCCCGACTTTCTCATCCTATCTTCATATGGGAGGTGCTCCAGTCCCCTGATCATCCTCGTGGCCCTCCTCTGGACTTGTTCCAACAGTTCCATGTCCTTTTTATGTTGAGGACACCAGAACTACACACAATACTGCAAGTGAGGTCTCACAAGAGCAGAGGAGAGGGGCAGGATCACCTCCCTCGACCTGCTGGTCACGCTCCTTTTGATGCAGCCCAGGATACGGTTGGCTTTCTGGGCTGCAAATGCACACTGAAGCCGGCTCATGTTCATTCTCGCATCGACCAACACCCCCAAGTCCTTCTCCACAGGACTGCTCTGAATCTCTTCTCTGCCCAACCTGTAGCTGTGCCTGGGATTGCTCCAACCCAGGTGTAGGACCTTGCACTTGGCATGGTTAAACTCCATCAGGTTGGCATCAGCCCACCTCACAAGCATGTCAAGGTCCCTCTGGATGGCATTCCTTCCCTCCAGTGTATCAACCGAACCACACAGTTTGGTGTCATCGGCAAACTTGCTGAGGGCGCACTCAATCCCACTGTCCATGTCATTGACAAAGATGTTGATCAAGACCAGTCCCAACACCCATCCCTGAGGGACACCACTTGTTACTGGTCTCCAGCTGGACATTGAGCCATTGAGCACAACTCTGCGTGTGGCCATCCAGCCAGTTCTTTATCCACTGAGTGGTCCATCTATCAAACTGATGTCTCTCCAATTAGAGGCAAGGATGTCATGTGGGACAGTGTCAAACGCTTTGCACAAGTCCAGGTAGATGACATCGACTGCTCTACCCCTGTCCATCAGTTCTATAGCCCCATCAGAGAAGGCCACCAAATTGGTCAGGCAGGATTTCCCCTTAGTGAAGCTATGTTGGCTGTCACCAAGCACCTTGGTTGTTTTTCATGTGCCCTTGCATGGTTTCCAGGAGAATCTGCTCCAAGACTTTGCCAGGCACAGAGGTGAGGCTGACTGGTCTGTAGTTCCCCGGGTCACCCATTTTCCCCTTCTTGTAAATGGGGTTATATTATCCTTTATCCAGTCATTGGGAACTTCACCTGACTGCCATGATTTTTCAAATGTGATGGACAGTGGCTTGGCAACTTCATTTGCCAGCTCCTTCAGGACCTGGATTTCATCAGGTCCCATGGCCCTGGCAGGGGGTTGGAACTAGATGATCTTAAGGTCCTTTCCAACCCTAGCTATTCTATGATTCTATGATTCTATGACTTGTGTACGTTCAGATTCTTAAGCTGGTCTTGAAACAGATCCTCTCCTACAGTGGGCCTAAGGTCTTCATTCTCACAGTCCCTGCATCTGCCTTCCAAGACTTGGGTGGTGTGGCATTTGCCAGTGAAGACTGAGGCAAAGAAGTCATTAAGAACCTCAGCCTTCTCCAAATCCAGGGTCGCCAGTTCTCCCAATAGGTTCCGGAGGGGCCCACGTTATTTCTAGTCTGCCTTTTATTTGCAATGTACCTATAGAATCCCTTCCTGTTATCTTTCACATCCTTCGCCAGGTTTAATTTAAACTGGGCCTTAGCTTTCCTAACCTGGTCCCTCGCTTTCTGGACAACATCCCTGTATTTTTCCCAGGCTGCCTGTCCTTGCTTCCACCTTTTATAAGCCTCTTTTTTCCTTTGAATTTTCTTCAGCAGCTCCTTATCCGTCCAAGGAGGTCTCCTGGTCCTCCTGCTGCACTTTCTTCTAGTAGGGATGTATCGCTCCTGAGCTTGCAGCAGGTTATCCTTGAATATCAACCAAGAGTCTTGGACCCCCCTGCCCTCTAGTGCTATGTCCCATGGAACCTTACTGAGCAGGTTCCTGCAGAGGCCAAAGTCTGCTCTCTTGAAGTCCAGGGCAGTGAGCTTGCTGCGCACTCTTCTCACTGTCCTAAGGATCTCGAATTCGACCATCTCATGATCACTTCAACCAAGGCTGCCCTGGAGTGTCACATTTCCAAGCAGCCCTTCCCTGTTGGTGAGGACGAGGTCAAGCACAGCACCTCTTTGTCGGCTCCTCTATTACTTGCAGAAGGAAGCTGTCTTCCACGCAATCAAGGAACCTCTTGCATTGCTTGTGCCGGGCCGTACCATCCTTCCAACAGATATCAGGGTGGTTGAAGTCCCCCATGAGAACAAGGGCCTGCAAGCGTGAGCCTGTTCCTATCTGTCCATAGAGTGCTTCATCCACAGAGTCCTCTTGATCAGGCGGTCTGTAACAGATCCCCACAGTAATGTCTCCCATCGCTGTTATCCCTTTAAGCCGGACCCACAAACTCTCTGTCGACTGCTCACCTGTCCCAGGACAGAGTTCCATACTCTCCAGCCTATCCCTAACGTAAATAGCAATTCCTTTTCCCGTCTGCCAGGCCTGTCTTTTCTAAAGAGCCTGTAACCTTCCATTCCAACACACCAGTCATAGGATCCATCCCACAATGTTTCTGTGATGCCTATTATATCATACCCCTTTAGACATGCACACAACTCTAACTCCTCTTGGTTGTTCCCATGCTACAGGTGTTACATGGTTGTTTTTAAAAGTGCACTTGTTTTCCTATGTTCTACGTTACAGAAGATTCATGCAGAGGAGAGAATAGACCTTTCAAAATTCTTCATCAAAAATAATCTGGCATTCTGACAATATTTAAATATAATAATTAACTTGTCTGCACCTTGAGTTATTCTTGATAATTCTATATGCAAATACATACCTGAAACAAGACTGCCTAATGTCTGTTTATCTTAATCCAGTGGCATTAGGTGTTCTTATTCTAGAATCAAAAACTCTACATATGGAGCTAAGTGAGATAGGGTAATTCCGTGGGTAGGCTAGTTTCATTGTAAGTGAAACTCTTCCCTCTGCTCAATACCCAGATAATCAGAAAGAAACTGATAAGACAAATTGCGAAGTGACTCAGGCCAAAGGTGCTGCTGAATGTTGTAATCAGACTGTTTGTAGCAGTATGAGCTGGTTTCTCTCCTGACTCAGCCAGCTGTGCTGTCTCCCTTTTGCCAGCTACTTCCTGGGTAGGAACTGGTTTATGCAGAATCATACTTTTACTGCCTTTGTTGGAAATCCTTAGTGTGTATGTCTTCGGGAAATGTAGCCACACTATAACTTTCCTCTGCAAAAAGATTCTCAAATGCAAAACACCCAAATTTCATTTTATCGAGAAATAATAGCAGCTGCTGGTGGGTGTAAATAAATATATATATAAAAAAAAAGTAAGAAAGAAAAAAAAGTGACACATGCACAGAAGAAAAAGTTCTTTATTTCCATCAAAAGCCCTGCCAGAGAGCTTATCACTGTTAAAAAAATAGCCTGTGCTGCCAGAATTTATTGCACTTGAATTGGTGTAATAATGCCACTTAACTTTTCTCTGTGAAGAATGTGTTCAATGACATGTTTAGATACACCTCATAGATGTGATGTTTATGGTCAAAATATGCATAATTGGCAAAGTGCAGGTTTATTCCTATGTTCTTTTTAATTATCACACACCTATTTGCCACAGTAGCAGTTTACATAAAAGGTGATGGAGATTAGGATTTTAGGTAAGCATATGAAACAAAGAGCACACTTATCTGTTGCTATGTGCAGCAATCAAGTTTTGTGTAGGAGTAATGAAATGGCTCTTTGAACTATGAAGATAATCTTGTTAGCACTTGTATGGAAATAGTACTATTGTATGTTAATGAAAATGGTATAATCAGCATGATTTGAAACTGGTGACTAACTCAAAATATAAACTTCTTGTCTGCAGTAAAAGTCCTTCTGTAGAAAAATGCATTTTCTTCATTGACCCATGGCATTACATCACACTGCAGCATTAACTCTGCTGGCAGAAGCATTCAGATGCAGGAAATAGTTATTATTTGGAGAGTTTTCACTCTTTCAATTTGTTTCATTCCTCCATCTCCTGGCCAGGGTCAAATAGCTTTGTCTTCTGACAAATGGCAGTGAAAAATGAATACTTCCAGCTGTGATCTTATTGTATTTCATGAGATGGACAATTTCCAGAAGCCCTAAAGAAGCAGAAAGTGGTGTTTGCTAGTCACCAGCAGGTCTTTTCTTCCAGGTGAGGAATCACAGTAGCAGTCTCCCTTTGGCCTCAGTTTGGTTGGGTAAATCCAACATACCAGGGAGTCCATAGCCATTATGCAGATAATATGGAACTGGTGGGAGGAAGGGGTCTGTTGAAAGCAGAGGCAAGTGAACTTTTCCCTTACATAGCAGAACAAGAGGAATAAAAATACTTCTTCCATTCATTAGCAGGAAAAAATGGTTTAAACTTAGTGAAAACATATGAAAGATCTTAAATTTTTTTTAGGGTATTTGTAGTTTTCAGTGGACAGCACAGAATTTCCTCCTAGAGTGTCATTTAATCAAAATACCAATCTGGTGAACAGTATTCTGTGTTACATTTTGACTAACCTTAATAGCAATTGAATTAATAGCTGCTGGTGCTTGTTTTCTTCCAATTCACATTACCGTGAAGCATCTGTCAAGGTAAACTCCATTTCCTGACATTATTTCTTTTGGTACATTTTGAGAACTGTGCACAATGTATCTGCCTCTGGATTCAGATGGAGCACTGAATTACTTTATCATCCCCAGCTGAAGATTTCCACCTCCACAATTAGCCCTGCGGCACAAGCTGCGTGACGGTTCCTGAAGCCACCTGGTGCAGAGCCAACCCTGTTAGCCCAAAAGCCCTGTGTCAGTGGAAGCGCAGAGAGCTAACCTTGCACTGAACAGCAAGGAGCTTGTCCATAGCTTCCTTTTTTTTGCCAGCGTTTTTGTAGCCTCTAGTGTAAATTCCAGTTGCAAGGGAAATGGAGGAAGCTGAGCCTTAAATCACAGCAGGTGTTTGCAAGATTAAGATACTTTAACCAAAAGTCTTCTTTTTTGCCACTTGTTACCATGTGCTGCGAACATTTACATTGGTTACAAAGGGGAGGTGGCAAGTTAGGAACATTGATTGCAACAAACCAAGTTGATTTAACAAAAAACTTTGTATAAGTTCACATCTTACCTGACAAGTCAATGCGAGTTTGCTGACTGACTCCTTGTTCTCTGTCCTGTTTTACCATGTTTTGTCAAAAGTTTTAGGCTGCTGAGCCAAATCAGTTAGTACTGAGGGAGACTTAAAATAGCATTTCTCTGGTGGCAGTGGCTGTAAAAGACCAGCTGCAGTTTGTGTTTTCAGGTTTAAAAAGGGTTACAGAACAATCAATGCACAGTCAAAGCTTTAAAACCAAATAAATGTAGAGTAACCATCAAGGCCTTTTGCCTGTTTTGGTATTTTTATTGACGGTAAGAGCAGGGCAAGCAGAAGTTGCTGGATAGGTTCTGTCCAAATCTAGCTTTACATGATTTTTTGGGGAATGAAGCTACTACCAGACTTACAGAAGCTCACCAAAAAGACATCCATTTTTAGGTACTTTGTCCAAACTCATGAAATGTTTACAGTATGGCCTTCCAAGAAGCTGAGCATCTTGAGGTCTCACATAGGCAGGCAAGCCCCAGATCCCTCAGCCTCACCCTGTCTGAGTCCTTAAGACTGCAAGAGAAAATGAATTAAACTAGACAAGAGGAACTGCCTGCTAAATTGAGCTTTATTTTGTAATATGCAGGCAGACTGCAAGGTCAGCAAATCTCTGCAAGCCGAGAGGCCATATGGGCAGTGGCAGTTCATGAAACAACTGTGCCAGATTTGGCAGCCTTGATGATGACCACATGGTAGGTCAGTGAAAACCATTTCATTGCCAGTTGTATAATTTCAGTCTTCAGTCATCTAAAGAACACGTAAGACCAGATTTTAGAAAGGATGGCATCATTTCGGCTCCAAAACTTTTCCTGTTCTGTGTCTGTTATATACACTTCTGGTATAACCAGCAGAGTTCTTATGCTATACCTTGGGTAACTGAAAAGGTTCAAGTTTAAATATTGACTGTTCCTGTTTATATGTGTGGAGACTTGTATTTGAGTATTTTAAAGCAATTTTGGTGTAAACATATTAACAAATGAGATAAGCGTTTTTTGAGAGACTTGTATTAAGCTCAGACTGGCATAAGTTATTCGCAGCCTCAATAGCCTTCAGATCTCTTGTAGCTCTCTACCTTAACCAAATGCCATGTTTTCTGATTGTTTTCAAAGGCCTGATGCTTATAGCTTTGTTGTTTCTGGCTGGTCAAGGTTGAAGGTATTGTGTCCGACCACTGATTGTGTCACCAGCCTAAATACTGTTTCATCCTTCAGGCCTTTGGCTGCTGGGCCAGATTAACATGAATGTGGGAGCAAATAGACTCTTGCAACACCTGGCCTCTCCAGATAACCCCACCCAGCTTGACTCCAGGCCAAGGCACAAACCACCTCTGTTGTATTGACAGATGACCTCATGAGAACGAACAGATAAGACAAAATGATGTTGATACTACTTGATCTGTAGGCCATGTTTGATATCTTCAGCCAGGGCAGTAAGGAATGCTGATGTGATCACAAGCCCTTGCAGGATTTGTCTGAAGGCTGGTTATCATCATACCCTTCTGGGAGACTGGTTACTCCCTTAGGGCTTCATCCCCCAGCCAGCTCTTGGCTGACAGACTCCTTGCCCCTCTAAGGAAACCACTGCTCTGGCTTTTCTGCAAGCTTTTCTGCAAGCTTTTCTGCATACCACAGTCCATAACTGCAACAATAAATGTAAAATATCACTTGCTGAATGTAAATGTATTTCTATTTCTTTAAACTTTATTTTGTTCTAAGTAGTTCCAGTAAGAATATGCAGCAGGAGTACCAACAGCAGTTTATCAGTGTAACAGCCTCCATTGGTGTCACTGTACTGCTCGAAGTGCATCAGTAAAAGACATCCGAAACTAGTCCTGTTGCGTGAGAAAAATATACTAGAAAGGCCAGACTAAAAATCATTTGAAAGGTGAAATGATTCTGTTTGTAATCCATCATGTCACAAGCAGGCGGACCTGTGGCAGGCTCACAGAGACATAGCCCACCATTCTTTGTCAGGGGGATTGTGATTTAGCTGGGAATCATGTCGGTATGGAATAAGGGTAGCATGGCATCAGGAGTCAATCCATAATAAAAGGGAAAACCCACAAGTCACTTTATGTACAAGAAGAATATTCCCCAGAACAGAATTGAATCCTACTTGTTTGTACCACTTGCAAACAGCAAACAAGATACCTGGTCTCAGGATCTACTCCAATTAGTT
Organism: Ara ararauna; assembly: GCA_028858755.1. Taxonomy (NCBI): domain Eukaryota; kingdom Metazoa; phylum Chordata; class Aves; order Psittaciformes; family Psittacidae; genus Ara; species Ara ararauna. The sequence goes on along the minus strand of CM054382.1, from coordinate 25,729,246 downwards.
GTACTAATACTTCTTCATTTTGGCCAGTTCTTGATTGCTCAAGAAGAGGTAAACTTTGAGGATCTTATAGTATCTCTGAAACAGATGTGGCATTTTAGTACTGTAAAAAAACCAAAATGTCAAAATGGTCAGAGTTTTGGTTTGCATCTGTGCTTCAGAGGTTTTTGCTTGATTTTGCCCTACTAGTGAAGCCTGCAGGATACTTCATCCCATGAGATGATTCTTTTTGTGTAAAAACTAAAACTAGATACTCCATTAAAAATGGCATAGAAGTCACAAATGTTTCTCAGTTGTCCAGTGTATCAAAATCACTTAAAATTCCAGTTCTGTTCTTTGGAGTGCTGGCAACCACCTTGATAGCATTAGCAAGTTTTGTGTTTGAACTTCTGTTGTTCCAGGCATTTATACAAACACAAACTGTATTACAAGTCTTTGGGTATCCCTTCCAGTTTTACAGCAGATTACTGATAACTACTCTGAATACAATCCAATAATATACTAATAGTGTTTTCTTACTGGAAGCTAAGAATGTAGGAAAAGCTTTTTTTCCATAGAAAACACATCAGATCCACTGGCTCCCGCTTTTAATATATTGACACTTCTGTGGATAAAAATGGAGACCATGTAGTAGTTTGCAGACTGCAATGTGGACTGCAGTGTGGTTTGTTCATATTTATGTCTGGATTTACATACAGAGTTTCTTAACAGGTTATTATCTTCTAGATGCTTTCACAGACTGCTTAATGAAGCATTGTATTCAGCCAAGTATGCTGCCACCAAGGTGACTGACTAATGCAAATATATCTGTACAAGTCAGTTTTAATTTCATTGTTAACTAGTGCCTCAGTATCTGTCTTTGTACAGCAAACAACGTATTTCATAGTTTACATCAGATGGAATTCTTCTGCACATATAAACAAATACATTCATGAGAACAGGAAAGTAAACTCTGTGGGACGTTCGTGGCTGCAATGACAAATCCATTATAAATAGTCTTCTATTGTTAATTTTTTTAAACTAAACCATCGATCACCGAAAGCAAGAACAGCTGGGGGTCTGCATGGCCTGGAGAAGCATTTGGAGGAGGGTTTGGGATCTTGTGATTGCTGAGATCTGGAAGGAATGTGCCAGTTCTTTGTGTCATGAGCTCATTCTGCACTGTCATTGCTTAAAATAATGATTTCAAAGCTCCTTTTAGTCTTCCTGATAAAAGACTTCCCTCTCCCAGGAAGGAGTCCTGTGGCAGGCTGTCAAAGAAAGGGTAAAAACCTAAAAATGTTCCCAGTTAATTTCACTCTCAGTTAACTGAAAGCAGAAGAGTATCTGATCCTTATTTTGCATGTGGCTGTTCCGGGCACTTTCTTCTGGCCAGAGTGAGGCACTGGCGTTTGAGGATGGGGCTGATCTGGCTGTTCCTGGTACATCTCGCCCAGCTGGCTGGCTTGGTAATGCTTGACAGCAGAAGGACAAAGGCTTTTAGGGCGTGCAGTTACCCATGTTTAGCAGGCATGAGTTGTGTTTGCTCTCTGTCTGCCAGACTTGTACCTGGTGTCAGTACCTGGCTGCTGCAGTTAGTGTATATGTATAAATATCACCCCGAGAGCATGAGTCATGCCTCCTGTGTAAGACCGAAAGCCATTTCTGTGACCCCAGGTAGTGGAGGGAGCGGAAGAGCACGTAATATCTGGGACATTTTATAAGGTGTGGTGCTGACTCAGGGTAGTTACAGACAAATCTTACAATTTTCCTGAGCAATACGCAGAATTAACCAGTAACAACAACAAAACCCCATGACATACACAGCACCAAAGGGCTGTCTGCCATGTCACATCAGATTACAGAGCACCAAACCTAACATCCCCTCTCAGGAGCTGGAGCTGCAGGGGCTGGGAACCACCATAGCAATGTATTTTGCTACTTCTGCAGTAACGAACACAGTGAGAGTGTCTTAGCACCCCAATAAACATGTGCCCCGTGGCTTAGGAGAGCCTTAAGTTTGTATGGAGATCTGCATCAGTTCTCAGCATGTAGTTATCAAGCTCAGTTATTAAAAGATTGACATCTCTTATTAAATTGATTGCATTAAAACTAAATCTGCTTACCACTAGCACTGATAAAGAGGTTACTAGATGCTATTACAAAATCAGATCATCCTACAAGAGGCACTGTGCAGAGGGAAAGAGTTGCAGCTGCAAGGGAAGACAAAAGTGGATTTGCTGTTTTAGAGACAAACATTGCTGCTCTGAATGATTAAAAATAATGCTATCCAAATGAAAAATTTTTTAAAAGCTAATTCTCTTATTTTATATGTAACACAAACATTTATTTTCATCATCAGTAGAAACATTATAGAAACTATAATTATATGTAATGAACTTCTGTCTTTTTTTTTTTTTTTTTAACCAAATACCTAAACCCCTGTGATCTTAGAAAGACGATCTGTATTAGAAGCGGAGAGCTGAACATGGACTATAAGTCATAGTCTATTCTTGCTGATGAATGTGCTTCACAGAAAATACAGTCTGGATTTGCTTCACTCAAAAAAGAGCAGAGGTTCCAACAAGAAATATCCAGGATATTATTACCTTTACTATCATATGGTGAATATTACCGTATGGTCTACTTCATAGGTGTAGTTACAATACATAATGCCCTGGAGAAGCCACACAGTTAAATTTACTGGTGCTGTAAGAGGAGTTTCACTGATGCAACTTGCTCATGTAAGCCTCAGAGCCTACAAACAGCTGATATTCCCGTGACTTGCCTGTAGGTCAGGATGTAGCAGAGATGCAAACAATATGGTTGTTACCTGGAGATTGGGGGTAGTGGTTTGAAGATGAAGAGGGTTTCTCAAATATGAAAGAACAGACTGTAAAAAAGGAGTAAAAGTCATCTGGGACATTAACCCACCCCACCCCCCCCCAGTAAACGGTAGTGTTACTCTTTATTGTAGATGTACCATGAGTCTACAAATAGGCTGTGTTCTTAACTACAGTTACTTCATTTTAAAAATAACATACCAGTAGCAAAAGTAAAATTACAAAGTAAAGTTTAGTGTAGATAAAGACCAAACCACTGTTCCTACTCCTACTTACCGTATGTAAAAAGCTATGCCAATAACTGAACTCATAGTACAATGAAATTCTGTAAACAGCAGTTAAGCATTGACAGTATTTAAACATTTAACACATTGAGCCTGGTGTAAATGTACTTTCTCAGCATTAGGAAATCTATTGCTTAATTAATGTTTTATGGCAATTTGCATATGCAAAGCACTATATAAATGCCGAGTATGATTCAGTTGTCAGTATCTGAACATAAATTACATTTCACACAGGGTTTCGGTTAAGAAATTCCATAATATTTGGCAAAATGGCTTATGCATTCCCAGTAATTTTATATAAAATCTATTCATAGTGTCCATTGACTGGAAACAATATATGTGATCCTTTTAGTTGAACTACTTAATTCAGCATATAACTACTGCTGCTTCATAGTTCATGGACGAGAATATAAGAGAGCAGCTGAAGCATACATTAGAATTAGATTAATGAAAAAGAAACCATTTCAGAGGACAGAGGACACACTGTCCACTGTAGTTCATAGTACAAACCAAAAAGACGAAGTGACCACTTTTGGTTGAACAGTAAACTGAGAGCTGGTCCTGCCCTGCCCTGAGCACAGCTGGTCTTGTATAGAACAAAAGCATGAGGATGTGTGATAGATACATCTGTGCTTGAGTGGTCCTGCCAAATTCCAACTGCTGAGAGTAATTTTTTCTGACATTCGGTTAAAGTGAGACAGTGCTTATAGCTTCTGGTTTTGTGGGTTTTTTCCTACTTTTGATGATATCAGAGTTCTAGGGCTGAATACTGTGCTTTCTGAGTGCACAAAATAAGAGCACATGCATGGCTGAAACTAGCAAGGAGCACATTCACATTTTTCAGTGTAAAATACTTGAATAAGCTCTAAGCAGGCTTGAGTTTGAAGGGAGTATTGTTCTGGTGACATAATGCCTCTGGACAGATCATGCCTCACCAGTCAGTGAAGAGCTGAAGCCACCCCTGTCTGGGACAAGCTGAGGTGTTGGACCTGCTGGGCCTTGTGCTGTCCTGACACCACATGCAGGATCAAAGGCAACATGGATCTGCTGGCAGCACCAACAGCACAGAGAGGCCAGCAGCATGCACAGAGCTGGAACTGCAGCCCCCAAACAAAGATATCTCCAAAATGCCTGTCAGGGGAAGAGATGGGAAAACTGCCGTTGAGGGCCATTATGGAGTATAGCTTTAGCACAGCAATTACAATGAAAAACAGGTGATTGTCATAAAATAATTACCTAATAGCACCTAAAATGGATTCATCCAGAAATTCATCACAGCAGAAAATGTCTTTCTGATGTTGTTTTATGAAATAGTGTTGCTATTCACTGAAATAACAAAATGCTTCTTAAAATTGCCTTTTTTTCTCTGTGCTTAGTATCTCAAGAGACTCAGTTGCAATGCTCTAGGATGTTTGCTCATCAGATGATGACAGTTTGAGCTCAAGGAGGAAATTATTGCAATACACAGAGTAACAGAATGGGCTCTTCTTCATTGTTTTGGACAAAATCCATGAGATTTCACTCAGCTGTAAAACTAGCCCCAAGAACTCCTGGTAATAGCTATTTCCTGAAGAATGTATTTTCTCTTTTGCTTTACTGTTTTATGCTTCTTCAGAACAGATCACTTTCAGATCCCTCAAAGCTATGAGGAAGTCCCGTCAGATACCACTGCTTGAGTGAAACCCTGATTCTCAGCACCAATTTGCCTGGAGAGAGTTCAAAGTTAGAACCCAATCCAGTGGAAGGTCAACAGCTTAAGCTGTTCATGCTTTTCTTATATCTTTAATTTGAGCAAGAGAGCTCTGAGACTTGTAAGACTTCTTTCTGCTATTGGTACATCTGCAAAGATAATGATAGTGTATTACAAACATGCTATGCCTGTCCTGTATGTTTTTATTAAATACGAAATACTTCAGATGCTCCTAGTGGAGCTGAATGACTCACAGGATTGGTAATGGGATTAGATCATTGGTTCAAGACTAGTTCAGGACCTATATCCTGTAATCTGATATATGTGGCTAAATCCTGTTTATGTCAGCGGGGTTTGGTGGAAAGATCCTGGCCTTCTCCTTCAGATCTCAATGCAGGCAGTAGAAGAACACAGACTAATAAGCAATGGCATTTAATCATTTGGTTTGTTCTTGTTCTCATTTCTGTTCCCAGTTCATGTTCTCACATCATTAAATAAGTTTAAGTAACTTCACAGATGAGGAAGACAGCTTTCTTGCTTCTGCAGTGCTTCTAGCCCTGTAGGATCCCCACAGGAATTCCTGCTCTGGCCAGCACTGTCTTGAGATACTGAAACCCACTCTTTAAACATGGAAGAGGAGGCGCCTCTCTGCGAAGTGGTGAGTTGTCAGATCATGCAGGGCTTTCAAATAGCCCGAAGCTCGTAAATTTCAAAAGATAAAAGTTCATATTTGCATTGGCCAGGATAAAAATATTCTAACTATATTTTATAAGAGCATTGGTGGTGTCACCACTTCTTTCTTTTGAGGAGTTTATGGAAAGAAAATGTAAAACATGGGCCTTCACAGTTTGTCACCACTTTCACGTCATCTTTGGAAGCAGCAAACAACAGGAGTCCTCACCTTAGTTTCCCATCCGGCATGTAACTGCCAATGCATCCATATTCTTTCTGCTCTAGCATTGTTTTTTCTGCATCATGCATATTTTAAGACACCCCAAGGATTTAAAAAATTATCTAGCTTATTTTAACATGAATGTCTAAGACCCACAGTAGATACAGAATGCCACCAGTAGTTACAGAATGCTACCTTCCCAGTATGGGAGAGGGACAGTATTGCTCACCAAAGTTCTTCTAGACAGAGCCTTGGATGGGGGCAAAATTCCTGACCCACTTCCTGGACTGGCTACAAGGGGTTTTTTGGATTTTAAGAGACTATGGAAGGAACTAAACTGTAGAGAATTAAATTGTGTTTATCTTCAGTTAGTTATTTTATGAGATTTTTGAATTCTCCTTCATCTGCCTGCAAGTGGTCTTTGGGGTGAAAAGGAAGGAGGCAAAGAGGAATGAAACATCATTATTTCTCCTGTCACAGGAACAATCCTAGGAAAAATGAAGTTTAAGGAAGTTGTATATATATAAATATATGTATATAGAAATATATACCAGGGTATTATATATTTACATGTACAAAAACTAAATATATATTCAAATATATAAATGTACGATAAAGTATATGTTTGCATATGCAATGCATATTATATATAACTCTATATTTAATAGAATATATATTCCATATTAAAAATACTTATAATTTTTTTTATTCCCTATGTCTTTTGATATCCTGACTCTGGGAATTACAGGCATCATTCTCCTCGCCACCTTTGTCAAGATTGCTGTGACCTGAACACACCACTACCATTTCTGCCCACAGCCAGGTCTGTCGTCTCCTCCCACATGTCCCCTTTCTCTTTCTTTCTTAGATTTTTTGTTCTTGATAGAATTGTTATTCTAGTTTCCAGCTCTTCCTAAATGACTTGCAGAAGGCAGTGACAGGTTGCAATTTTAAATCCACTTAGCTATTTTTTGGAGAATAATCCTGTTTGACAGGCTTTTCTCCCCTCCCTCCTTGTCATTAAGCACGGCTGCAGCTCAGGCTGAGCAAAGAGCAGACTAATTGTTTTGCTTGGGGACACAAATGAGAGAGATTTTCAGCTACTGTACCTGAAGCAGAAATAGCAGACCTGATGTGCAAAATCTAGCTGAAAAGTAGTTTGATTTGTTATATACTGTGAACATCTGTTAATTAATATTTGGACTGACATTTGAGTATTGTTTCACTACTGGTAAAACAGAATATGGCGCTTAACCTGTATTCAAGGCCCAGCAATTAGAACAAATGCAAATAAAATCACTGGCTCTATGCAAAACCGTGATTTTATTCCTCTACAACGATCTGTTAAAGATTATAAATATATTTTTGTAATTCTTATGTTAATGTTTTCCAGTAGCATAAATTATGCAATCTAATCAGCTTAAATTTTATTCCTCATGAATAAGAGGCTGACCTAAGGTGAGCAGTTAGAAAATGAGTGCAGGTCAACATCTAACCTCTGGGGCTCTGGGGCCCTGGCACCACTCTCCGTCTGGGCTTGCTCTTCACTTTTCTCAAGATCACAACTAGCCTGTCTATGCAAGTGTCCCCATTTATCTCACAAAAATGCTTTTGGCAGCTTAGTTAACAGGACACGCTGGAGGCAAGCCAGGGGAGAGGGAGGAACTCACGGCAGAGAAGAGGCAGGAGGCAGGCAGCCTGCTCAACCCTCTTGCCATGCTGCTGCCTTGTGACAGGGAAGGATCCCTGTCCCACAAGGTATACCAGGATATTACTGGGCTTATTCAAGCATGGGCTCACTTTATTTGTGTGGGCTATGGATCTGATACAGGTGTCTGCATTTCCACAGATGTAGGTTGCTGTAGTACATAGTATAATATATAACTAGTATATATGAAACAGCTACCCTAACTGGAAAAGGTGCCTAGATAAACCTAGTTTATATCCATGCAGCATTATTCTATATGTGCTTAGAGAGATATGTGTGCTACGTTAGCTAGCAATCAGCCATCAGGTCATGGATAGGCAGCAGTGGAGGATGACCAAAGGAGTTACAGTCCACTTAAAGCATGCCATCCATCACTGGGGGAGAATGGAGGGATAAGTCTTTGCTGACTTAGTAAAAAACAGACCCAAGCTTGCTCTGCATGTGCTCTAAACTGGTAGGATAAATCCAATCCAGAAGCCAAATATTCGCATTAGAGGCATTGCATCAGAACAATACCCATTCCTCAGCTTAATACAGTACAGCCATGTGGCTGTTCCACTTATTCACTGGAGCTAGGTCAGACCTAGCCACGAACAACATAAGTATGAGTCTGTGGGGGCACAACTCTGCAGACATGAATTTAGAGCTTCATTCATCCCTTTTACACACTTACAGAAGATGCTTTTATTTGCAACTAGATCGCCAGACACCCTCACTACTCAGCTGATGATGAGAAAGTACGAGCTTTGGGCAGATGAAGCTCCGAGTAGGTGAATGACATCTTGGACTGAATTGCTTTCTGGGGATGTCAAAAGCTAATAGGCAGGAACCCGGGGATTCATATTTGGTAACATTATGGGAGTAAGCTATTTTTGTAAAGGCTTACTTTTTCACTCAGAATATGAGCATGTATTCTTTTTCCAGTGTAGGTGCACAATAAAGTTGGGATTCTCAAGGACAAGTCCATTAGTGTATATGCACTCTTTCTTCCTCAGAGTTTGATGTCTGTTTCTCTCTCTCTCTTTTTCACTTCTGTGGGCCAGGCAGGTCTCAAAGACATCAAGGTGAGTCTGTGGTGCAGTGGACATGAACAGCTTGCACTGTTCAAAGTCTCTGAAAGTCCTGTTTGCTCAGGTGTTTGTGGATACTTTGAGGAGCAGTGGGCACAGAGGGATGTGAGAGCAGTTGTCTGCAGAATTGAGGTGCAGATCACGCTGGCAGAGAAGGCAGCCTGACTGTGTTTCTGTTAATTACAACAGCCCCTCTTCAGCTGAGCAGGTGCTCCCCTACCACTGCTTATGTCTTCACTTGAAGATTGAAGTATGGGGATCCCTGTAGATCCTGGTCCTAGCAGAGCCCCATGGTGGCTCTCAATCTCCATCACGTTTGCCCTGGGCATCTCTTACCTCCTGGCCCAGGCTGGGGCTGTGGGCAAGGGATGCTCATGGGATGCCCCACCCCGGGGTGCTCTGGGGCGCCCCACAGTCAGGACCACTCACCACAGGCACAGCTGCCTGAGCCTAAGGCCATGGCAGGAACCTTCATCTCAAAGAAGTGGCAGGGATGACCTTTGGAGCTAGAGAGCTCTATGAACCCGAAAATATGTGTAAGGCAAGTTAACACTGATACAGCAGAGAACTGCTGTTTGGGCTGTGACTTTTTTTCTTGAAGTTTTCTTCCTAGGTTAAGCACACATCTTTCAATAGGCACTGCCAAGCACTTGTCATTTTTATTGCGGACAGCCCCCATTGTGCTGATGCCCTTCACAAGCCAAATGAGTTTAGTCTTTTCCGCTTAAGTGTTTTTGACAGGAATTTTGAATAGGTTGGAATTAATGCAATGAATGCTGTGTGTTAACAAATGTTAGCTTCAGCCTAGCTAAATGATCAGTTGTATGTACTTGCACTCTTTTATCCTTTCATGTTGAAGTAGTCTGGGAAAATGAATTTATTTTATTTCCTATTGATCAGTTTAAAAGGTTTTTGCTTACTCTGTGCTCTGGGAAAGATATAGACCTAGTTATTTTGTAAAGCTAATGGAATTTTTCAAATTCTAATGGACACATCTCTTGCCATCATGTTTAAGGGCCATTTGCTTCACATCCAATTGTCCAAGTAATCAACACACAGAGCACATACACTCTGATATGTTTGTTATTCTAGAGGGGAGAGGGAAATAAAAAATAACTTCCTGTTGGCTTTTAATTATTCATTTCCTGCTTTAGACAGCAAATGCCATTTTGTTGCTGTCGGATAAAGAAATGAGTGGGATGGTTTTTGCACTCCAGTAAGAAGACAGCACTTTGATTAACTGTAACAGAAGCAAACTGAAAAAAAAAATATTAGGAAAATAAGCTAGAGGTAGTATTATTTTCTGGAGCAAGTAATAAATGCAGATGGCTTCCTCCAAATGTATAAAGGTTCCAAAGTCACATTATGTGGCACTAACTGATTCGATTCTTAGGTGCTGCCTGCTGAGTGGATGCATTAACACTTGTGCTTCAAACCAGAGGCTTGGTAACTAAGTGGATAAAAGCTCTGGCCTTTCACCTTGAGTGCAGCTTTGGTTTAACAGTGATGTAGGGTTTGTCTTTCTCGACATCTCTTACTCTTTATGTATGGAAGCTCATTCCTGACTGATTTACATTTCATCTATACTTAATTCACTTTAAAAAAGATTGTTTCTCTACAGTTTTCATGGACTTGTTAAATGCCTGAGATTCGACTAAGGGCAAAACATCAAGCTTAGACTTATTGTGAGATTTCAGCTCCAGGGTGGTCAAATATCACATAGAAAAACTAGCGACGTGGCACAGCTGGGAGAGCAGAAATATTTCCCTGGGGCAGACAAAGGCTGGAAGCAGTGGAAGCAGAATGACCATGAAGCACAGTGGTACCTGAGTGCTGCTGTTGAAGATGCTGTGTTGCTTGGGGAACCAGCACTCAGGAGTACCCAGCATGGTACTGGGCATGGATCTGAGCATTTAACAGCCAGGTGAGGTGGGGAGGGGGTGTTTTCCGTGTGTGGGCCTTGAGGGGTGGAGTCCCAGGGGCTGGATAAAAGCAGAGGAGCCCCACTGCTGTCTGGGGTGGGTTAGGGATGCGCCTCAATTTCCCTATCAAAGGTGAAAGTCACCTTTGAACAACGAAGTCACCCCTTCTATGGGGGGGTGGGGGGGGAGGGGGCGGAAGCAAAGAAACCCTATTATTACTGACCTGCTATGTGTAGGTATCTATGTGAAGCTGCATCTGTAGAACTGTGATGCAACCATTTCTCACAGAATGAAGGTCTTTCTGCTCCTTCTTTGCACAGAGGAGGGTGGCTGTCAGGAGGAGGCATTAGCAAGTACTTGAAGCGCAGTACCAGCCTGCTTTTCTTACAACTCCAGCCATGTTTCACCTGAAGACAAATGAACATTTTTAGCTATATGCTGCTTGTGGATTGAGTCACACAAGCAAAAAAATATCTACAGTCCTTAAAACTAAAGAATGGCTACTGTTTATGACAGTTCTCTGGGTATTAGTAAAAACTGCTGCTCAACTGATCTCAATGTGCAGCGTTTTCATGTTATCAAGGTAGAGAACGAAGAGAGTGGGAGTCAGGCAGAGGGAGCTTAATCAGTCACTGCAGGCTGAACACGGTCCTCAGCACAGTGCTGGATCTCACGCTTAATAAATAATTGTGACAGATGTTGAGAAATCCAAAAGCTCATATTTTAATGTGGTGCTAAATTCACGCAGACATGTCTACAGGATAAAAAATGAGAGTGCACTGACTGAGCCAGTCTAAATGTACTGAAATTTCATAAGTAAGTAGCTATTTAAGAACTTGTGTGTTAATGCTTTTGGAATAAGAAGTCATAGATGTGTGCGTTTGGTGCTTGCACAGGCACTGAGACATGGTGCAGTTCCCCAGGGAGCTGATGGAGTGATATGGCAAGAGGGGGATTTGAAACACTCTCAGGTGAACCAAACTGCCATCAGCCTTTTTTCTTTGCCATTATAATATCTGAGTACCAAGCTCTGTGCTTAAGCAAAGCTTATAGCTGATGGTATGTAGGAAAATCCAGGCCCATCAACTATTTACATTATAGTTCTTCAGTGATTGTTCTTCCCAGCAGAAAACTTGGACTGAAATGTCCCATGGCCCTGCAGTAACAGAACTCTTCTGGTGGGAGCCCTCGGGAGAGAAGAGTGACAGGGCTTCTGTCACCTTCCCCAAGGAGCTGTCATGGCTAAAGTGGGGCACTGTCCCTAGGCAGCATCCCTCCTCTCCCATGGAGAAGATAATTAGAAAAGCAATTATTTAAATCATTTGGAGACATTCCAGCTCAAACACCTACCTCTGGAGAAGACTGAAGGTGGAGGAATGTTTCTAGAAAACATATAGAATTCACGTATTCGAGGAACAAAGAAGGGGCTTGCCTGCTGACTGATGCTTGCAGAGCCTGATTCATTAAAGAGGCATGAACTGGAGTCAGTAGGGTTACTTTAACCTCAGCCTGCAAAGGGATGGGTGACAATAAATTTCAGACTTTGATTTGTCTATGGGAGTAAGCCAGAAACACAGATATGGCCACAGACTACTTCATTTCATATTTCTAGCATTAGCACTGCAGTCAGCCCATTAGCAATCTACCCTTGAGAAGTGTTTGGTTTTGCACTGTCTTGTCTTTGCATTTCTGGGATTGCTCAATCACTTGGAGCCAAATTTTATTTTACTGGAAAAAGACTCTCATTAACTTCAGTGAACAAATTCCAAATTTAGCCCACCTTTGCTCTGGTTTTCTTGCACTGGGGCAAATCCCATGCTGATCAGGCCCTGTTCAGTCACAGGTACTTGGAATTGCATAGAGAGTCTATTTACAGCTCAATCTGGTGTTTTTAGCCAAGTCAGTTTCTAAGAGAGGGCAGCCAAAAGCCTGTGCAGGAGACAGTTAAAAATTCCTTGCATCATCTTGAAAATCTTAAATAAAGCTTTAATAATTCTTCACCCCATTACAGCCATGGGAATTTACGGTGGGTTCCCCTGTGTTTTCAGCCTTTCTTCTTCGAACCCAGGCTGGCACAGAACTGGAAAATGATTTCAAGGAGGATCAAGGAGCTGCTGCTGGCCATGTGAGCCAGGAGTCCATCCCTCCTGAAAACCTTTTGGCTTGTTTCTTCACAGTGCTCTGGAAATGAGGATCACTCATGCAGGGTATTAAATGGAATAAGAATACTTAAAATCTTATAGACATTTTACTCAGAGGTACTGGTCATTTTAGTGGTTTGTTAATATCAAGCAAAGCTCCAGTTGTTTATTGTATTTGAAGGTCTATTGCAAAGCCTCTGTGTTAACACTAATCCCCTCAAGATCCCTCCTTAGCATATGGGACTGCTGACTGCTCAGAACAAAGTTAAGCAAATTGCCCTAAACAGGGTTATCTAGTGAAGGGAGCAGGAAGGCCAAATGCAGACTGAGGTTTTACATCTGTAAACAAAAGGCTCCCCCAGCCCAGAGGATTTGAAGCTGGAAGGTCCAGTCTGACACATGCAGCCGTAATTTCTGCCATTGCTTTCTCAAGGCTGGAACAATGGGAACATTGAGGCTCAACAACCCATTGGGAGGTTTCAAGGACCATTTGCTGCCTTTGTTTACAGTCTTGTCTATTTTAAAATCAGTTTTCTTAGCCAGACAAGGTGACAAAAAGTCAGATTAACAAACAGGATTAGTCTGCTGCTAGGAGTGTAAGCAGTCTGTCAAAAAAAAGGGAAGTTGAACATTCAAACTGGAGAACATCTAAAGAGGTAAGCCCACATCTGCTTGCCTTCATAAGCAGTGCATTTATAGGTATGTACTTGAAACTTTCCAACCACTAAGGCAAGATAGCAGTTGAGAGTAGCCAAAGCTATGGGATGGACACAATTGTAGATCAAGGAGCTGACAATAGGACTTAGGAGAGGCTCCCCTTTCCCATTATGCAAGTGAATACTCACGTTGAGGGTGCAACACAGAGCTTTGTCTTATTCACATGAGCACTGCCACCACTTTTCACTCATGCCTTGGTCTGTGCTATAAAAAGTGAGTTTGAGAGGAATGGTCATTTTGGCCCAGGTTCAACAATATCCCAACGATGAGGACAAAGCAAGAAGAATTCAACGATTTGGTCAGTAGCTGGTGGAAACCACTACAATTCCACTGTCTTTCACTGAGTTACCCCAAATTATATATACTGAGTCCTGAGAGAGTTATAAACACTGGGGATTATAGCCTAATGCCACCTTATTGATACATCTGCTGCTGTTTTATTTTTAACCCAATAATGGATAAGCATTTGGACTCAGTTGTGGTGTGGGACCAAAATTCCTTCTTAAGTAAGTAAGCAATCACTTATTTTATTCTTTATTATTTACTTAAAAGTTATTACTTATTTAATCACTTATTCATTGCTTTAAAAGCAATTCTTTACCATCCCCGCACCTTGAAAGCCTGTAAACCTGTCTCTAAATCCCTTGTGAACTAGAACCTCTCTTCTAACAGGTCTAGCTGTTGGTCACAGCCACCAGGTACATGAATAAATGGTATATTTTTCACCTGAGCTGTTAGTTGGAGGACTTATGTCAGTATAGGAGAGAGGATTTTCAGCTTGTGTGAGAATGGAGTCAGCTGTGGACTTTGATGAAGGCAGGGTGCAGCACTGACCAGCTTCCTCACCCAGTGGCACAAATACTGCATAACCACAAATCCTGTAATGATTGTATATCCAGTGCTGAATTTTGACATTCCACCTCGCTGCCTGCAGCTGTGTTTATGTCAGCTTGTGCTCACTGGCCTAGAAGCACTGTGACCTGCACCCAGCTAAGCCCTGCGCACCCTGTCAGCCAGTGGAGACCAGCGTGAAGCCATCACTGCCATCCAGGTCTGACTCTCATGCCCTGCTTCTTAAACCAATAAATATCTGCTAGACTGCTGCACTCATCAGTTTTAAACCTAATGTCTGGAGTTGCTGTGCATTAGGAAGGGGGTTTGTTGTTTGAATGGAAGTCAAGTTTGATTGGGATGTCCTGCACAGTGCAAACAGCCACAGGAACCTCAGAGCTTCTGCAGGGCTGGAGTCTGGGCAGACCTTGGCCAGGCCTGTTGCTGGCAGCCCCCTTGAGAAAGGCCAGAGCAGCCAGCACACAGAGAAGGGCTCAGCTGAGCTTGGCCTCAGCTGCCCACCCACACCAGCTGGCACTGTCTTGTCTCCCTTTCTCCCCACCTCAAAAGCACTGACATTTGCTCACACTTTGCTTTTCTGCACAGTGGAAGCAGCTGCTGCCCCTCTCAGTGCTAGCCCAGGGATCAGAGCCAACTGGGATGTGGGATTGCCCATGGAAAACCTCCTTTCTACCCAAAGAGAAACAAGGGTTCACATGCTCCTGGAGGAGCTACATGAAGCAGGTAGGTGGCTGCAGGGCAGTGCTGGGGGAGGATTGGGAATGGCATCCAGTGGTGTGGATGTTGGAAGGAGCAGGAGCATGACAGGAGGACAGATGCATGCTGCTGGCATGGAGCATCATGGCTAGCAGAGCGGATGGAGCAGCAACCTGGGAGCAGAGAGCAGCTGAAGGGATGGAGCAGTGAGTGCTGTGGGGACATGGTAGGGTGGCAGCAGCAGCAGCACAGCCTTGCTTAGCTGGGAGCTGCTCTGCTGGGATGCAGGAGAGCTGAAGACCCTGTGCTGCCTCTTGGCCTGGGGTCCAGCAATGCAGGCTCTGAACCGAAATACCTTGTGGCTCAGCTCTCCCTGGCTTCCCCAGGCTCACTGTGAGGCTGGTGCCACTGCTGTGGCCGGCTCTGCTTTCTCCTAATGCCTGGAAAAAGGCAATAGTGCTGGAGCTTTGTGGTTACTGCTGCACTGACATTCCTCAACTCCTGGCCTGTGTGCAGCCTACATGCACAGCCGGCTCCAGACACAGCATCCACTGAGTATCTGCTCCTGTCAGAGTTTGAATACAACAGCACCTTCTCCTCCAGAGCCCAAAATGGCTCAATATGAAGAGCAACAGGCTTATGTTCACGTTGACGAGCAGTAATTATAACTGCATACTTCACCTCAACTTGTTTCTGTTTCCAACCCAAAAGCACCACTGGCACAAAACTGCTCAGGTGTTGGGCTAAAAACTACGTGCGATGTGACCTTTACCTTGTTTTCTCATACCCTTCCTGCATCACCCTTTCTCCTGCACTCCTCTCCCTGGCAAAGCGGGACAGGCATCATGGCACTGGGTGGAATGGATGGATGCCAGCACAGAGCTCAGCTGTGCTGCCTGGGATGGGCATCCTCAAGGGGCCAAAATGCTACAGTGGCAACACGTGAAGAAAATTACGCTGCTTTTAACCACCAACCTGGGCACAAAGGAAATCTCATACCTACTGATGTATGTAAAATATCTCCAAGGCAACAGTGCACAGAAGAAGAAGCTGCATTAAATTCAGCAGTACCAGTTGAGTTGACTCTTGATGATGTGGGTAACTGGCAGGATGCTCTCTGGCGGGTCAGCACTAACAGCCTACATGTAGCCTGCTGAATATTTTCAGCACTGCGATGCTAGGAGTGTATTTGTGTTTGTGATGTTTTAGACATCTCTGCCTTTCCCAAATTTAGGCTGGGTGTGGAGTTGTTTTCAGATTCAGTTACATGTAAGATTGAAAACACCAAGACCCCACAAAACCAGCTGCCCTTCTTCATTCAGAGCTGGAAGTTGATGAATCAAAAATGAAGGTCCAGTTTTAAACAATATTGAACACTCTTTGAACTACAGAGCTTAATCTGTTTGGTTGAACAGAAAAATAATTACAGTGATTTCATTATACAGTTTATGAACAAAGGTATGCTACTCTCAGGTCTCTAGCCTAGCAGAAATGTGTTTTAAGATCCAGTGACTGCAGGCTGAAGCTCTGGAATGGCAGAGTGGGGCAAATGTGCAGAGCCAGGATATCCACAGTTTGGAACATTTCCCTCCTACCCCTAGTGGGTTTTTTAAAATCAAATAGTTTTTCGTTCTGTGAGATGCTGCAGGCAGGCAGGAACATGGCTGGGGGAGAGCTGCTGTTTATAGTACGGAGAAGGTCATACTGGAAAATTACAGGTATTTCTTCTGGGTTTGAATTCTTTGAATGCAGTCTGCAAGACTACAGCAAGTACAGTCTGTGAAATGCAAACCAGAATACCTGAGACATCATAGGAAAAATAAACCAAGTAATTATAGAAAATTACAGAACACAATGTCATGCTATTTGTTGGAGAGATAAGCCATTTAACAACTCACATCCTGCATAGAGGAAGGTGGCTTGGATCAACTTTGCTCCATCTTGTGCAAGATGTAATGAATCATGTCCTTGGTCAGGAAGATGTTTTACCACCACTGCAGAGAAAAGGCATGTTTGAATCAGCAGCAAATCCTCAAGGTATTGTGCACTTGATAAAAAAGACTTCTCATACTGAAATCCAAGGGGGTTGCCTCACTACCTTAACAGGAAAGAACTTCTGAATATCTAATCTAAATCTCCCCTCTGTCAGTTGAAAGCCATTCCCCCTTGTCTTATCCCCACAGGCCCTTGTAAAAAGCCCTGCTCCACATTTCTTGTTGGCCCCTTCAAGCACTGGAGGCTGCTCTAATGCTTCCCCTTAAGCCTTCGCTTCTCCAGGCTGAACAAGCCCAGCTCTCTCAGCTTGTCTCATAGGAGACGTGCTCCAGCCCTTGGATCATCTCTGTGGCCTCCTCTGGACTCTCTCCAACAGGTCTACATCCTTCTTATGTTGGGGGCCCCAGAGCTGAACACAGTACTGCAGGTTGGGGTCTCACAAGCGCAGAGTAGAGGGTCAGGATCACCTCCCTCGACCTGCTGGTCACACTCCCTTTGATGCAGCCCAGGATACGGTTGGCTTTCTGGGCTCTGCATGCACACCGCCAGCCCATGTTGAGCTTGTCATCAACCAACACTCCCCAAGTCCTTCTCCTCAGGACTGCCCTTAATCCATTATCCACCCAGCCTGTATTTGTGCTTGGGATTGCCCGACCCAGGTGCAAGACCTCGCACTTGGCCTTTGTTGAAGTTTTCCTGTGCCCCAAGCTGTCAGCCCCCCCCAGCTCCGGTCAGACCGGCACCTCCTCAATCCGTGGTACCCTCAGGGGCAGGGTTGCCGGGGCAGGAGGCACTCTCCGCACCCTCGGCTCTCCGCACTCTCACCGCCGCCTGCCCCGCCGTGCAAGGAGCCCCACGCGTGTTTCGCCGCTCCCGGCCCCTCGCTGCGTCCTTTCCCCGCGATTTCTCTCTGCTTATTTTGGCTCTGAAGGCTCTGCAGGAGAAGCCGGGCGCCATCTGGTGCTGCCTGAGGCCTGGCACACCCGGGCCGGCGCGGGCATCGCGGACCGTGCTGCCCGGCGAGTATGCATCGCTGTGGGCAAGCGCCCGCTTGCAGAGCGGGCAGGAGCCGGGGATGCCGGCTGGCATCCATGGCAGCCGAAGGCAATCCCTTGCTCGGGAGCAGCAAGTGCCAGCCTGGGAGGGCACGGGGTGGGCAACACAGCAATTACACACACACCCCCACCCCCTCAGATGCCCTTCTTGCACCACAAAGTCTTGCAGACACGCATCTTCCCACTCCCTGATCGACTTGACAGCCTGCTTAGACCAAAGAAGAGGGAGCAAAGGTGAGTCCCTTGTCCGATGGCAGTTTTGGTAAAAAGATTCCCAGGTCTGATACCAGGTTATCCTGGGAAACTTCCCACCTGGGCTGGGAGCAGGCAGGTCTCACCAAAGACAAATTAACTTCCAAAGTCTGGTTCTTTTTTTTCCTTAACACTATCAATCCAATGCCATTTAACTCTTTCATGCTGGAAATGTCATGAGAAATGTCAGAAAGCTGGCAAGGGGAAGAGCGTTTTTCTGTGTCTTTTTCTCCTGTGCAGTGCTACAATGACCGAAATTACTGTAAAACTCATTGACCTCGGTGAACTGTGGATGAAATAGCCAGTGAAACATTGCGTTGGTGATGGGTCTGAGGCTGTGAGTATCGTGGTTGCATCCCTACTCAGAAACAACCCCTGCAGGGCTTTTTTTTTGCCAGGGTTTCCTAGATAGATGGAGAGAAAAATGAAAACCAGCCTCTCGCAGAACAGCAGAGATCCTAGTTTATTCTTGGATCTGTGCTGCAACTGCCACCACGGCCTCAGGTAATGCTAATTGTCATGGCAGGTCCTGTGTCATGCCCTTTCCTTGATGGCAGGGACATCTGTATCGCTGTGGCCACCAGCCAGGCCTGGGATGTCACCTCTGGGAGGGAGGCAAAGGCTGCTATGCCCCTGGGTGGCAGCTGAGTGTTGCTGTGGCCACTGCACCCCACAGGCATCCACAGCTGTCTGGTGGCTGGGCATGGGTCAGCCTATCACGTCCCACAGGCCACTCCAGGTGTTGACAGATTTCAAATTGCTGTGGTGACCCAGCCACAGCCCAGTCTTCTTCTTGTAGTTTTATTAATTAAGAATTGCCAGGAGGGAGTTCAGGATAAAACCCACAGAAAATAAAATGTCTTTCATGTAAAATGAAAACAAAAACCCAAGCACAGCCCCTTTGCTTCCAGTCTGGTTTCTAATTAATTGCAGTGGTATAATATGTCAGATCACTTCTGTTCACTTGTTTCCAAGGGGGACTTTAGCTCAGCCTTCATACATTTCCTACTCTTAGGAAATGTGTTCTTTAAGGCTTCTTAAATAAATCTGCATGCACGGTACCTGTAATGCAAGGTGCCCACTGATGTTTGCGGGGGATGACATTTCATCCCAAGTACAGACCAAATATCTCATCTCCTCCCAGTGCAGTCTGGGCTTCCTGAAACATAGAGGTCTAAGGAGCTGCTGTGCCCCTTTGCACTGGCACCAGTCCTTGCCTGGGTACTGGCCCCCTGCATGGGGCTGCCAGCTGCCCTCTGGGGAGGGTGCTGGGAAGTTGGTTTTGGCTTTGGTGGTGGGAGATGGAGGGTTCTGCATAATTTGTGCTGAGGGAGTATGTTAATTGTCTAGCAAACACTCTGTAGAGGTCAATTAATCTGTGTGAGCAGCATGGCACAAGTGAGGCTCCCATGGAGGTTCCAGCGGGTTGCATTGCAGGGCTCACCAGCACCTGGATGGCCTCTCCTGGGATAGCGGTCTGGGGGTAGGGGCAGCAGAGCAGGAAAGATGCAGGTAAGGCCGAGCAGGATGGCTCAGCTCCCATGAGATGTGCAGGGCAATGGGGACACAGCTGCTGTTGGGCTCAGTACCCCACAATCAGCAGCACAACGCCTGGGCCCAGAACCTGGCATCTCCTTGCAAATACAAAAGGTCTTGTGGACCTGCCTGCACCAGCATCTCCCTGCACAGTCCAAGTGCTGCCCACATGAAGACAGGCACCATCCAGACCTGCTCCTGCATGGGGTCTTGAGTGCATTTCCCCCACCACCACTGTGCCATGTTGCTGGCTTACCTGTGAGCACTGCCCTTTCTGCCACGTGCTTCCAGGATGAAGCAACAGTTCGGGTGTTCATTGGTTTTTATCTCATCCGCTTCCATCCCACCGCACCACATTTGCAGCTTTCTCAAAGCCTGGTTACATGCTGCTTTGCTGTGGCTCTTCGCCAGACGTTACTCACTACATGGTACAAGACTGATATATTTAGCCAGTGCAGAGACAACATCACTAACTTAAAAATAGGTATAAATGAGCCTGCAGCTATTGCTAACAGCACCTGAGTGCACCAGAGGGGCTGTGGCCATGGTTAGCTGTGAGTCAGGGCAACGTTGGATGTGTTATCCATTAGCATGGACCAGTGCAACACCAGAACACAAGCCACCTCTGCCCTCGCACATCTCCGCTTGTGCTGAGCCGTCCTGGGTGCTGAGACTGTTTCTGCCCAGTGCTGGCCCTGAAGGGGCTCTGCATGGCATCCCATCACTGAATATAATCCTGTCCTTACATGTCCTCCCTCCCGCTCTTGCCCAGCACCCTGAGCCCCACAGAGCTGCAGGTGCTGCCTGAGCACCCTGCAGGAGTGTGCGCTGAGCAGTAGTAACCATGGAGATGCCTGCAGCTCCAGGGTCCGTCCTTCAGCGGATCTGCAGAGGAAGAGAAAGGATGCTTTGAAGAAAAGCAAACTATTATTTGCAATCATCCTCTTCTTGTTCTTCATACGTATCTGTGCTCGTGCTTGGCTAACACTGGGCCTGCTCTGCCCAAAACAAGCACAGTGGTGTATGGCCTCCAGGATGGGGACTATCAGTAGGCCCACACTGGTGACAAACTGACTTTTGCTATGGCACACCCTTCCTTGCCTCCTGGGGGCAGCTCTGCTGGGCCCCTGCCCCTCTCAGTGGTTCCACAATGGACATCAGCAGCGGGGGGAAGCACAGGAGTCTCTGGGCTGCTTAGGGAGGGGAACCTGCCAAGTTCAGTGAGAACTTGTTCACAGGCACTGCACATGTCTGTGGTTCCCATAAAGTGCCTTATTCAGAGGCACTTTAATGAGGTAGCTGATCTTGGGGATTGTACTCAGCTCTCCGGTACTATGATGCCTATGCATGTGATACCAAACTACAGCAGATATAGAAGGAGAATAAACAGGTATATGCGTTGCTAAACACAACTAAAATCTGGGTCAGGAAGAGACCAGCTTCATATAACAGTGAAAGATGTTGTTCCCTGTCCATCCTTCAGTGATCCATCCTTAAACTACCCAATGTGGTAGCTCACCTGCTCTTGC
This sequence comes from Ara ararauna, assembly GCA_028858755.1. Classification (NCBI taxonomy): domain Eukaryota; kingdom Metazoa; phylum Chordata; class Aves; order Psittaciformes; family Psittacidae; genus Ara; species Ara ararauna. The sequence goes on along the minus strand of CM054382.1, from coordinate 25,708,088 downwards.
TACTTCCATGAAGTACAAGAGTACAAGTGGCACAAGCAAAATGCACATTGTTCTCACAAATCACATATTGCAAAGAGATATTAGCAAGCTTTGCAAGGCCCTTTACAAACAACAACCCAACTGATGCCAAGTAGCCTGTGTGCAGTGGGCAGAGACACTCAACCACTTGCAGTACCTAAGAAGCTAGGATCCAACTGATACCTTACCATATATAAAAGGAATAAAAAACCTTCACTGCTAAACACTGCTTTCCAGTGTATTTCTAAATTGACTTGTGACACATTATTTAGGAGCTCACATTATAAGACCATCGTTCGTTTAGTGGTATTAGGACGTTGTTAGCTCAGGAGGAGAAATACATCATCTTTCCAAAAATAAAACACTTTATGATTTTAATGTGACTTCTTGTAACTGACACATTTGAATAGACAGTAACATCAGAGCACTATTCCTTTAAACCGCTGGGGTTATTAGGAGACAGTTTCATTTACCCTCCTTCCATCCTAACATATTTGCTTTCGCACCCGGATCGCTGTTTGCCGAGCACGCTGCTGGAGATCTGATTTACATTTTACCAAAACATCACGACTCCTTTCTTAGCCTCTTTACACCCACCTTGTTTTGCTCCAGTCCTGAATTGCGGCGTTCAGCACGCTGTGTGTGATGGCAGGGTTATGCTCTCACTATGTGAGGAATATATAAGCCAGAATATATTAATTTTGGTGCCCCCCTATTGCTGATACACACCTTTTCTGTCCTTTCCTTTCCTGGTCAGATAGCTTTATTGCCATCACACCTGAGGTTTTCTCCCCTCTACTGCCGTGGAAGCCAGTGCTCACATCTCTCCTGTGTCCCACTGCTCTCAGCCCCATGGAAAAGCCCTTCTCCGGGCCCTCCCCATGCTCGGCTCTGCCAACTTCTGCGATGAGAGCAGCCTTCAGAAAGGGCACAGCACTTCACAGGTCTTGCAGAGCCATGCTGTAATTAAAACGGGCATGTGGCCATAATTGCCTTCTCAGACAAGACAGAATACTTCATTCTGCTTCTGCAGGGCTGGCAGAAAGTTCCCTCTTTGGGAACGGCAGAGGAAGCCCTTGTCCCCTTTTCCCAAAACTAGGAACATTCACCTTGTGGCAGTCAGCCCCTGGGGAGTGTGACCTGGCCCTGTTGTGGTGAGGGGGCAGATAAGATCCAGGGCTGCACAAACAGACATTTAATCTGAAAGTCATATTTTTGGACACACCTTCATGTACGAAGACTTAGGAATCCCAGTTCTCAAAGGACAAAGGCTTTCACCACTACCTTTCTATCCTCACCTTTGGGTTACAATCCCAGCTAATTATGTTTGATTTTCCCCTGTAAAGTTTTACTATAGCCCTACAAAAAATTAAAGCATCCCTTGGGAAGCTGCTAGTGTCACATCGCAGGCTTTGCTCCATCCATCTTCCTCCACAGCCCAGCACCCTATGGCAATTTCTTCCATGGGTCAATGTGCTGAAGATGGGTCAGCATGGCCAGAGGGCTAGCACACTCCCTGCCAGGGGCCAAGGCAGGCAGGCACCATTCCCCTGACCATTTGGAGGTTGTTGGCAGCTGTCGTCCAAGCTTCAAAGAGTCAGAGGTGCCAGGCGAAGGTTCAGTCCCTGGTACAGGTCTGTGAGACATAGGGAATACTGTCCTGTTGGGATGCTGGGATGCACCTGGTTCTCAAGCATGTCCCCAAGTCACAGTATGCCTACATATATGGCAGGCTTGTGATGAAAGTGTAATTGTCAGAAAACAGCCACTTTCTGGCTCTAAGCAGAAAACAACTTTCCAAATCAACAACAGCTTTCCCCTCATTTACTTTGGAAAGCCTGCTGACTTCTGAATCGTTGCAGCCTGCTGTAGATGATGTCTGAAATGAGGGCATCCTTCCCCAACAAGGCCAGATTCCACCAGCATGTTGCAGCCGGACACAAATAACAACGGGGTGGTACGGGAGGTTTCGCTCCTTTTGCTGGTCACGGCATGCACAGCTGGGTGCCCCCTGAGGCAGCCCCCATGCAGGGTCCCCTCCAGCCAGGCTGGGGGCTACAGCCTGGATCCAATCCTGTCTGGTGGTATAGCAGGTTGGCAGCAGCCTGAACCTCTGTCATCACTCCCAGCACCCGGAAAGGCTATGGGAAGCAGAGCTTAAATGGGATCAGCCCTGGATGGCCAGATCAGTGGAGCATTAAGTAGTTTAAAGTTTTGTTTTTCCCCCATGTGCTCCTTCTTCAGGCACTGGGAGGTCAGAGTTTGGGCTGCAGGCAGGGTAGGAAGGGCAAGCAGGGCAGGCAGCAGGGGGTCACCATTCCCTTGTGCCATGGGCCCCAACTATGGCCCCGTAGGCAGTAGGCAAGCAGCAGATCCAGCCCATGCTGTTGCAGCAGCCCGGAAGGAGGGGGCTCAACAGGAGACAGGAATCATAGAATCATAGAATAGTTAGGGTTGGAAAGGACCTGAAGATCATCTAGTTCCAACCCCCCTGCCAGGGGAAGGGACACCTCACACTAAACCATGCCAACCAAGGCTCTGTCCAACCTGGCCTTGAGCACTGCCAGTGATGGAGCATTCACAACTTCCCCGGGCAACCCATTCCAGTGCCTCGCCAACCTTACAGTAAAGAATTTCTTCCTCATATCCAATCTAAACTTCCCCTGTTAAAGTTTGAACCCGTTACCCCTTGTCCTATCACTACAGTCCCTCATGAAGAGTCCCTCCCCAGCATCCCTGTAGGCCCCCTTCAGATACTGGAAGGCTGCTATGAGGTCTCCACGCAGCCTTCTCTTCTCCAGGCTGAACAGCCCCAACTTTCTCATCCTATCTTCATATGGGAGGTGCTCCAGTCCCCCTGATCATCCTCGTGGCCCTCCTCTGGACTTGTTCCAACAGTTCCATGTCCTTCTTATGTTGAGGGCACCAGAACTGCGCACAATACTCCAAGTGAGGTCTCACGAGAGCAGAGTAGAGGGGCAGGATCACCTCCCTCGACCTGCTGGTCACGCTCCTCTTGATGCAGCCCAGGATATGGTTGGCTTTCTGAGCTGCAAGCGCACACTACCAGCTCATGTTCATTTTCTCATCAGCCAACACCCCCAAGTCCTTCTCCACAGGGCTGCTCTGAATCTCTTCTCTGCCCAACCTGTAGCTGTGCCTGGGATTGCTCCAACCCAGGTGTAGGACCTTGCACTTGGCATGGTTAAACTTCACCAGGTTGGCATCAGCCCCCCTCACAAGCATGTCAAGGTACCTCTGGATGGCATACCTTCCCTCCAACATATCAACCGAACCACACAGTTTGGTGTCATCATCAAACTTGCTGAGGGCGCACTCAATCCCACTGTCCATGTCACCGACAATGACGTTGAACAAGACCGGTCCTGCAGTGTTGTTGCAAAAAAAGGAGCCATGGGAGTGGGGAATCCCTTGGATAACATTTTTCCTCATCTACTGTGCAATAATAAATGTTAGCTGAAGCGCAGCCAGAGCCTGAGGCTTGGCCTGAGGAGATGCAAACCCGCTGCAGAGAGGCTGGGGGGTGAAGTGAGAATGAAAAGGAGCCTGGAAAATCAGGCTTGGGAAGGAATGCTGGAAGAAGTGAGTTGGGAAGAGAAGGAAAGGCTGAAGCAAAAGGGAATAAAAGGCTGTTTTGAAAGGAGCTGGAGCAGCTGCCCAGGCTTGAGGGCTGCTGTCAAATAGCCAAGGCTGGACACAGGGATTTGTTCCATGACTGCTTTGGCCAGGCTGACCCTCCTCTTCACAGCTTGGGTCAGCGATTGCTGGGGCTGCCTGCATGGACATGGGTCACTCGCCCAGCTGAAGCCATGGGGTCCCTTGCGGGGCTGAGTAGGCAGGTAGAGTGGGTCAGGAGCTGTTCTGCTGCTCACAGTAGCACAGACACTTCTAGTGGTCCCAGTGCTCCCAATGCCACCAGCGATCCCAGTCGTACTCATTGCTCCAACACTGCCAGAATAATCAGTCTCTAACAATTTGTTTCTTTACCTATTTTTAGCTTTTGTTGCCTTTAGCTGAAAGCACAACTTGTGCAAGTGTGAACATACACTAAATGGTGTCTTGAGGTAGGGTTACAACACATGAGGCACAGCTCACAGAGGTGTTGCCTGGCTGGTAAATGGTACGTGATTGTCCATCGAGGGTTTGCTGAGTCCCACCGTGAGGCTGCAGTGCTGATTCAAATGGTGTGGAGTATAATCACATGCTTATCTCTAAAAAATAATGTAAGCATATAGCAATTTGTGTGATTATGTCGCAGCAAAGGTCTGCAATAGGAGTGTCTGGGAAGAGCTGGGAGCTGCCAGCACTGGTACCCTGTCAGTCCCGGAGAGTGCAGGGGACTTCTCACAGCAGTGAAGTCCGGCACCAGGCGAGGCTTAATTCCAGCACACGAGGCTTCCTGGCATAGATGCTGCTTCCCACGCAGCCCAGTTGGAGGGTGGCAAAAGTCAGGAAGTTTTCTAATCAGGAGACATTAAAAAAACTTTAGTTATGCTAAGTGGGAGTTGCCTAAACCAACAGTGGGCCTGTGTCCAGCGGAGGTGACACAGGACTTGTTTGACATTTCCTTGCTTCAGCCCATCACAGTTATGACATATTTTTTCCTTAATATTTAATAAATAAAAAGCTAAATGAAACCAAGAACTCATGGATGTCTGTAAGGAGCTGGGCAGAGGAGGGGCTCCTGCAGCAAATCTCTCCTAATAGTTTCAGGTCCTCTGAAAAGATTCTTTTCTCTTGAATGCATTTGGTAAAGAAGCTTTGCTAAAATGTAGAATTAAGCTACTCTTTTCTTCTTTTTAAATGGTACTAATCAGCTTAACGCAATGAGAGGTGAAGCAAAGAATTTGCTCTGTAATTTTAGAAAACCTTGCAATCCTGACTTCGGTGTTGGATTAGCCAGGGGTCCCCTGTCTCTAAGTCTGCTCTCTTTGCATCTGCAGGGTGGGAAGGGGATAGGGAAGGAGACATGGAGGGACACATCCTCCACCCCAGTCTCTGCTGGACATTCCCCAGATAAGAGTCCTCATGGACCCAATGCAGCCAGGACAGATGTGGAGAGCTTGAGGCAGCACCCAGTGCCCCAAGGTGCCACCCTCTCCCAGCACCTGGGGATATAGTCAGAGCTGAGCTTGATGCTCAAGGCCAAGAGAAATGTTTCACTGCCGGGGTTTGGGGTTTTTCCGTAACAGGTTTTATGGTAAAGATATGTCAGCGTCAAAGGGGAGACTTCCTGGTCCTGGCTCTGTTTGATTCTGCTATAATCACATAACCTGTTTCATTTTAAAAAAGTTTGACTACAATTATTCCATCGTGGAGTTTGGACATGAGATTCCATACACTTTGTACACTTCGTACACTTCAAACTTACTGTTCTTGAAGCACAGCATAAATCCCTGTCTCTGAACTGCAGCATCCCTCTTTTAAAAGTCTGTGCACCAATTTGCTTTTAACACCCATTATATAGGGCACTCAGCTCCTCGGTGGCCAGCAGGGTAAAAAAAACCCGATACTTAAATAAACTCTGCCTATAAATATGAATGCCTGCAATGGAGCAGAACAGCCCGGGGGAGCCAACCCACCTCCCCTTCACCGTGTTGCTGCAGCCCATACATATGCATTCCCGGCTTCTGGCATATTTATAAACCCTCAATATATGTATATCTATACAAGAACAGGGTCAGCCACCAGTCCTTTGCCAGGCCGCAGGGCCTGGTAAGGTGCGCTGCAGCAGTGTGATAGGGGCTGGGTGTTACATGGTGCTGGGATCCAGCACTCAGGACCAGGGGCTGTCCCGCCCCAAGCATCGCAGTCTGGGCACAGAGAGGTGTCTGCCTGGGTTGGCAAGTGTGGTTCTGGAAAAAAGCCTTGTGTGACACCTGCAGCCCACTTGGGAGCAGCTCACCCCCAAAGTGTAAAGCTACATTTCCAGAAAAACCGAACATGCTGCAAGTGGCTGGGAAACACAAGTGGCAGGAGGTGGCTCTGAGCTGCTATTTCAGTGGCTTATTTTAACAACACAGGCAGTGAGTGCCCCTGGCAGAGCCAGAGATGCCAGCGTTTCATGCCAGCATTTCAGAAAAACGTGTTGAAGAAAAGATAGAAAAAAACCCAGGAAGATTTCTACTTCCTCAGGAGGTTTGCAAATGTAGTCTTTGGAGGACCAAGGATGCTGATTAACTTGAACGAGCAGACAAAGACCTTGACATCAATTAAATACTGCTGATGAGGTGAGGTCAATAGTAATTATAACCTGCTCATATCTTCACGCATTATAGATGTGTTTAATCTTTTCATGAAAGGCTTTTTACTGAAATTATGTGGTATAATAATTTCCTACAGCGTCCTGTTTCTAATTAAGTAGTTGGAAAGGCAACGGATTGCACTTGGTCGTCTCTGCTTCAGTTAAGTCCTTGATAAAGAAATACTTTTGGGGTTTTGGGGGGTTTGTTTTCTTTTTTCTTTTTTTTTCTTTTTTTTTTTTTTTTTTTGAACTGTAGGCTTTGAAATGGCTTTGAAAATAGAGATCACATTTATATCAGTATTTCTATACCCTTTCCTAATATGAGCTTTAGAGCAAATGATCATGACTGTGGGACAGCCATACTTTGTGTTTTTAGAGGGAAATCCGTCTTCTGTGTGTTTCTGGTTTTGCTTGATGCTCACTGAGTATCAGTTAGTGACAATGCTAGGAGTGCAAAAGACATTTGCATAGCAATTAATCATCATTGGTGTGCATCTGTGGGGTGCCAGGGCCCCGGGGCAATGGCTCCTCTGCAGGACCTGCTGTGGGGCAATGCTCCTTCCCGGGTGGCTGGAGGCATCACGCCGGGGGGAGCAGGGGCCTGCTGCCAGATCACCCCAAACTCGCCTGGGGGTGAAGGGGGTGGGTATCTTGGGGAACTTGGCAGTCCAAAGCCGACGTTGCCACTATCATTTTACGTTGCCAGGAGCGGGGAGCGGGTCTGCGCTTCGCAGGAGCAGCCTGGAGGGGAGAGGCGTGGCTCCAGAGAAGCTGGGTACAGCTTCAGCTCCCTAACGCTGCAGCACGTTCCAGAGGCTCCTGGTTCTGCTGGGGCAACGCGATCGTGGTGGAGACGATAGGCTGGTGCGGGAGAAATGTCATGTCTTAGAGCTGCAGAGGGAGCTCTGGCTTTCATCTGCTCAAGTTTTCTCTATCTCGTTAGAATCTCGTATGAAGGAGGTCTGATTCAGGGACTGTTCAGGTCTGTTTTCACATTGAGCTTTTCCATCCAGTACTAAACCCACTAAGAAAGATCACAGGTTTTCCCTTTTCCCTATCTGGCAAGGGCGGTGTTGCCTGCAGCATAGCAAGTCCTGGAAACCAGAGGCCACTGCCCGCAGCAGGCGTAAGAGATGAGAGCACCAGGAGCTGTTTGAGGACAGAGGAGGTGCCAGCCTCTGCCTCCACGATGGGCATTTCTAACAAATGGCCATGCAAAATGTGCTAACCAACTTCTTTAAACCCGGGTGTGAAATCATGCTGTTTTAACGTAGTCAATTAAGAAACAGCATGACAGCCTGCAGCCAAAAGTAGCTCTGGAGCAGTGGCAGCGGTGGGGCTTGGGAAGATGTTTTGAAGAGAGGCTGGAAAACCGGGGAGCGCTGGTGAGGAGGGGTGTCCGCTGGTTCACGCTCCTCTGCCTGAGCTCAAAGTGCAGCCAGGAAAGGTAATTCAGCTCCTCTGTCACTCTGCCAGCTGGGAAATCTCTGCTGGGAGTTTATAGCTAAGGTGAATGGGAGCAGAAGTGGTGGGGAGTAAAGGGGCAGGACTGAGGTGCTGGGCACAGGGCTGCTCCTTTGCTGGCTCTCCCAGGGCATGTCAGTCGCTCGTGCTTCTCGTCCTCAGCTCCTCTGATAGAATTATTGAATGGTTAGGGTTGGAAAGCACCTTAAGATTCAACCTTAAGTTCCAACCCCTGTCCCATGGGCAGAGACACCTCACACTAGACCACGTAGCCCAAGAATCTTTCCAACCTGGCCTTGAACACCGCTAGGGATTGAGCATTTACCACTTCTTTGGGCAACATGTTCCAGTGCCTCACTACCCTCACAGTAAAGGACTTCTTCCTCATGTCTAACCTGAACTTCCCCTGTTTAAGTTTAAACCCATTACCCCTTGTTCTATTGCTGCAGTCCCTGATGAAGAGTCCCTTTTTGCTCATTTTCCAGAAGCTGTGAGACGGTTTGTCCAAAGCATCACGTACCTTATGCAGTGGCAGGAGTTGTCTGTTGACATTGCCTGGAACATCACTGCTTGTGCTTAGGGTGCTGGGGAATTGGAGGGCTGTGCCGGCACCCCAGGCTTCAGAATGACTGCCAGTGCTGCCTGACCAAATCAGGCCTTGTGTCATCATCTAGAAGCTGTTGGATGTGAGACTGAGTCCCTGTTCCCACATGATGAACCTGGTCTGTCTACCATCAGATTTCACACTTCAGCCAGAGACATTGAGCTCAAGTAGGCTGGGCTGGAGCTTGTACCCCTTCTCTCCAGCTGCCCTTGACATCCCTGGGCCTCCCTGGTTAGGATGTCCTAATGTGGTTTTTGGACTATGTTCATTTAATGGTCACTTGGCACTAAGACAAATGTATGAGATTTGTTGGAGAATGTTTATATCCCAGTTAAGTGGCTTTTAGGGATCCAGACTATCTGAGAGAGCTGAGGCAGTGGTTAGTGCTTTTGACTGAGTGCTTTGCTGCTCCATGGACTTTGGGGCATCCCCATCACTCCTCATCCCCTTCTCCGCTGCTGGCACTGTTCCCATAGCCCAGGGAAGGGCTGAGAGGAGAAGTGGATGCTAAAGGCACCAAGGCTGAGGTACAGTGGTAAGCAGAGAGTGAAATACCTGTGGTGGCTTTGGAGAGCGCTTAGGAGAGGCAGGGAGTAATCAGCCAGGCTTGGGGGGCCCTGTAGAGGAAAATGCCGGTGCTGGAGCCTTCGCACCTCTCAGCAGGTGTTGCTGCCGCCTGCCTGCCTGACTGCACCACTTCCCGAATAACCAGCTCCTGACACGCCAGATGCATGGGGACAGTGAGTGAAGCACCATGGATTGTTATGTGAGCAATGACAAGCAATGAGAAGTTCTCCGGAAGTTATTAAAATCGAGCAGTGCCAGCAGCCTCCAGCGCTCCCTTGCCTCACATCATCAGTCACAACAAAGTTGAAAGAATAGCACACATCTCTCCCTGCAAGCCATGAGACATCAAGTCACAAGGAAAAGGCTGAGAGCAGCTCCTCAGAGCATGTACTGCTTGATTCCCAGCGTCCCAGCTTTCCTGGTGACCGAGTAACTACAGCACTAACATGCACTGGGCTGGTGGGAAAACAAAAGCCGAGGTTTTTCCCTTTTCCAAGCCAGAAAGGCCCTTCGCCAGCCACAGCAAAGCCCATTGAAACACCTGCAGTGTCCATGCCATCCCTAGAACCTCTTCTGCACAGTTTCCCCTTGTTTTGAGGGCAGGTGCTTTTGGCTGGGCTCAAAGGGCTGTGGGGGTAATGGGGGACAAGTCCTGTTCCTTCAGGTGCTGACCAGGGCAGCCCCACTGTCACGGCCTGGACCCTGCAGACACTGCATGTGTTGCTGGCGGAGGGGCTGAAATGCCTCCTCATTCCCTTCCCTTCCCTCTCCCTGCGGGTGTGCTGTGCCTGTGTGTGCGGTGCGTGCTGAACTCACAGTGCAAGTTCTGCAAAATGAAATCCACGGTATGCATCTCTCCACACAGCTGCCCAAACGCCCCAACAAGGTCCTTTCACCACAGCCTTGTCCCTCCCCGCTCCCAAGAGTTGTTTTCTCTGCTGACAGGGCCCAGCATGCAGTGGCTAGGAGGAAAAGGCACGCCCCTGAGCTGGCTGGCCTTCTCTGCCAGTACGGGCATGAAAGGGGACAAAGTCTTGTCACACAGCACAGATCTCTCCTCAAACAAGGCTGCTTTCTTCTCCACGGGGCTAAGGATAAACTCGTGCTAGCTAAAAGCAGCTGGCAAGCACAGCCATTAGGAAGGGCTGTATGCCCGAGGCTGCAGACAGCTCATAGCCGGGGACACACAGGTTCTGTGCCACGGCCCTCGCCAGCCTGCTCCGACTCGGGAAGTGCCCACTCGGGCAGCGCCACGTGTTCCGGGAACCAGTGCACTTCTGCTGGGTTTGCTCCCGCCGAGCCCAGCCGTGGGAGTGAGCCGCGATCTGGGCTGTGCCTCCGCGCCGCGCTCAGGCTGCTCTGAGCAGCCGCAGAACACAACCAGATGGCAGAGGGGCTGGCTTGGCAAACATCCGCCTGAGTGGTGTGAAGGCAACAGAGAGGTCCAGTGTCTGAGCTCCAGGCTGGGAGCCCAGACCTGGTCTGTCCTGCAGCACCCATGTGCATCGCCCTGAAGGGAGCAGAGGTGGTGGGTCTGAGGATGCTCCCAGGCAGTGACAGGCAATGAGTGTTCTGTTCAGCTGCACACCACAAAGCCCTCATCCTGTCTCAGAGTGGAACCAATATGCCACTCTTCTACCTTGCTAGAGATTTAAGCTGCTCTCTGCTGCCTGTGCGTGATGGTGCGCCAGTGTCCCCGCCTAAATGGTTTGGAGTGACCCTCCTTGCCCAGAACTTGGAACTGCACATCTATCTCCAGATTGCACTGACATATTTTTACTTTAAAGTCTGCAAATGGCAAATTGTAGCCTGTAAGAAGGGGAGGAGTCTTCAGGATCAGCTGATATTTTTCAAGTGAGAGTCCAAGCAGAGCTACGGGAGGAGGAGCAGTGCCAGCCCTGACGCATCCTTCCTGCATAAACTGAACAGTGGTACAGGGACCATTTTTCTTTTGTTGCTGTTGACTGTTCTTTAAAAAGGCACCTGGGAAATTATCTCCTTCACCTACGGAGGGTGGTTCAAAAGGTTTCATGGCAGCTGCATCTGCATTACGCCTCATCTTGCTGGATTAAACCTGTTAACAACTTTGCAGGTTTGGAGTCGATTAAAACGAGCATCAGACTCAAATCAGTTTCAAAGCAGAGATCTTGAAAACCACTAGCAGCCTGACACACTTCTCCGTATGTTATATAAAGTAACTGTTTGCAATATGAGCTGGCAAATATCATATACTATAACTAATAATTAGATGACACTGAAATATGACTCATTTTGAGTGATCTCATATGCATATTCAAACCCTTAAAAGTATTACTAGGAATGAAAAGCAAAAGCTTCTCAAGGAGCACTGGCCTGGTGGGCATGCTGCTGCAGCCCCCGGTTGGAATTTCTGTGTGTACAAGAGTGCACAGCTTGGATCGGCCCCAGTGTTCCAGGGGCTTTCTGGGGGTGTACAGCCTGGTTCAGCCCTAGTGTCCTTGGGGAATTTCTGTGGGTGCACAGCCCAGATCAGTCCCAGCATCCCAAGGGATTTCTGGGGGTGTGCAGCCCAGATCAGACCCAGCATCACTGGGAATTTCCGGGAGTACATAGCCCAGATAAGTCCTGGCATCCTGTGGGATTTCTGGGGATGCAAGCCTGGCTCAGACCAGTGTTCTATGGGCTTTATGGGGTGCACAGCCTGGTTCATCCCCAACATCCCACAGCCTCTTAGTGCCTTGTGCTAAGAAGATGCCCTTGCTGCTGCAGGCAAGGGGCAGTACATCCAGCTCAAGAGGCACCAGTATGGGCAAATCAAGCAGCTGCTGTTTTGACAGTATTGAACAGGATGAGAAGGATCTCAGAAGATACAGAAAAAACATAGAAAATTTGTAATTCAGTGCACTTTGCCATGGCAGAATGCATCTGCTGTCCTCATCAGGCTGGGCTTCTTCCCTCCCATCGGCTGGATGCAGACTACCTCGGCTGCCCCGTGGGCTCAGCCTGTCCTGACTGCAAGTTGATGGTGCAGGAGGAGCAGAGCTGGCAGCTGCTGCTGAAAGTGCCCTGGCTCCAAAATCCAGCTGGGAAACACCACACCCCAGCAAGGCTCCTCCAGGCGGCCTCCGTTCCTGCCGTGTCACCTGCTTAGCTTCAAATATTTAATCTGGCATTTAATTACAGGTAGTGATGACAGTGAGGTTAGTCATAATGCAGTAATTAAGCCCAAGGTTTGTACTCACTAGCTGCCATTAGGCATAACACAGCGGTGGGGGAAGGCAAGGCAGCAGCACAGCCAGTGCCTCTCCAGCTGACAGCAGGGTTGCACCGATGAGATGCAGATGCGTTTCACAAGGTGCAAATTATTTCTAGGTTTGCTGGGATAGACCCTGTCACAATTTAATGTAAGTTTGTCTTAGCCTATGAGGCATATTCTTCCGTTTGATATTTCAAACACTTCAGTCTAAGAGGCAAAGCAGAGCCTGGAACTCAGACCCCATCTTCTTGGTGTCGGATGCTGATGAAGAGGACAATGGGGCTGAGTGGCTCCGGGTCCTCCAGTATCAGTTACAGTCTCCTCCTGGAGATTTTCCACCAGTGTGAACTTACCAGTGCCCCTAGATCTGCTCCCAGCTTCTGTGGTCACAGGGGGCTTCATGGAGTGCTGGGCAAGTTACAAAAGCACCATTTGTGCATTGCCAGTACATTCTGTTTTCTGCCTGCCTGCCCTTTACAGCAAACTATTGGGAATTTCTAACTTTGAAATTCTAAAATGCTTATGGTAACTGCAGCAAATGCCGTATTAAAGCAGGGCGGTCACTGGCGTACTGGACCTTTGGGGAAGGGGGCCATTCTCCAGATGAGGCTGGATTCACTGCTCTTGGCCACCATACGTTGCTGGGGCTGTGGTTCTGAGCCCAGGCAGCACACGGGGCTCTGGAGGGACGTGCTGGTAGCAGTACCTTCTTCTTTAGCCCCTGTCAAATGAGGGTGGTAGAAGCCATCTCAGGCTGAGGCTGTAAAACTTCTCTTCTTGTGAGGCTGGGTATTGCAGTAAGCAATTTCAAATGTGTCATTTAAAGTGTAAAAAAATAGTAGAAATTACAATGGGATCTTAGCATTTTAGGGTGACATACACATGCATGTAGTTATACATCCCCCTCAGCCCCTCTTATATATGTATGTATGTAGCTGATCATGTATTTTTAGATGCTGTGTAAACTGATCCTATTCATAAACTCTCTGTTAGTATACATTGATTAAGAAAGGTAGCAACTGAAAGCTTTTGTTTCTATAAAAACAAACAGTGGCCATGCTGTTCTGGGAAGGGAAGTGAATTCATTCCTGAAGCTTTACTTTGAATTCTCTCCAGGGTGGCTGGTGGGCTTTTCTGAGCAGGTGAAAAGCCCATGCTGCCTGCTGGCTGCCACTCCTCATCACACCTGTGTCTCCTGCTGAGTTAGGAGTTGTTACCGGGCTGCCATGCACACGGTGAGCCAGGCAAACTGCCGGCAGGGCTCAGCTCTATTTTGGGTACAGATAACTATACTTAGGACTGAGTCATCCCTTCCAGTATCAGTTACAGGAGAGCTTAAATGAGAAGAGACTGTGACTGAACCCACCGAAGGAGATTCGGAGCTGTCTGCTGGGTGCATGAAGCCAACGTGGAGACTATCTGCCAGTGTCAGCAGCCACAGATCTGGCACATGGGTGACAGCGTGGGTACCAGCTCTGGCACCTTCTCACTGCCTGAGCCCTTTGCAGGGTGAATTTGTGCTGGCAGCTGGGAGCGGGGAGGTGGGTTCTGGGCTGGGCTCTGCCCCTGGCTGTGGACAGGGCTCCCGTGAGCCCCCACAGAGGTTTTAAAGGCACCATTCCTCCATGGAACCATTACTTGCAGGGACAAGAGTACTGCAGAGAGCCAAAACTTCAGGTCTGCTTCCTCACGTACATCCTTTAAGGGCAACTATATATACAGCCATTTATTGGGAATGGTATTCATTGATATTTAACCACTGGTATTAAATCTTCATTTTAGTAGCCTTCTGATGATTCCAGAGCCAGCCAAAGAAGCTTTTCAGTGTACTTACTAAGAAACACATATGAAGCTAGCCATAGCAATACTAGATACCACTGCTATAATACCAGTCCTGCCAGCAAACAGCAAAGAGAAATGTTTTTCTTTGCAGATTTATTCCCCATGCAGAAAGGGAAGGCTAGAGAACATTTTCATTGAATCGCATCCAAACAGTCAAGTCAGCCTTCTCCATCTGCTTGAAGTGAGGGTTTAGCTGTTAATTTGCCTCCATGGGTCTCTCTGTACCTATTTTCTGTAGCGTTACATTGGACACCTGTAGGTTATTTTCCCTCTGTTTCTTGCTGTTCTCAGTTATCACTGTCAAGTGACATTTTGCCCAGTGCCTGAAGGTGTGGGAACAACTTAGAAATAAAAGATCTTTTGGGGGAGAAGCTATTCTGATGATAGCAAGATCTGAACCAGAGCTTTTACTCTGAATTGAGTCCCTTAAGTAATATCTGAATATCGGCATAATTTTGTTTAAAAGCATTTAACATTGAAAACTTTATTTTTAGCGTGTAAATGTCAAGGCAAATGGCAGCCTTTCAGTCTTCCCTGGCTCCTCCTGTGCAGTGCCCAAAGATCCTGCTCCACTCCGGCACCCCTCATGGGTCCGGGATGCCCCTCAATGGGGGAGGAGGATGCTGCTACTCCCACCTGGGCCTGGGGATGATGGGCTGAAGGGGGATGATGGGCTGGGGGGTGATGGGATGGAGTATGTCAGGGCCAGGGTTCATGGGATGGGGATGACAGGGCCAGGGGGTGTTTGGGCTGCTGTGGGACAGGAGTGGGCAGGGAGAGGAAGCAGTCTTTCTCCCAGCTCTCTCCCTTCCCCGAAGGACTTTGTTTTAAAACAAGTAGTCTTTTAAAAATCTAGGGCAAGTCAGGCTCTTGCCAAAATTAGTCTTTGTGCAAGAGCATGAGAAGGAATTTTAATGGGTAGCTGGTATGTGGGGATGGAGGGAAATGACTGCTTTTACTATCTAAATGCTGTTTTAAATAAGGCTGTAATATCAAACAGCTTTGCCACGCTTGCAGATATGTTTTACAGGAAGCATCACTGCCACCCCTCAGTAATACACAAGAATGTTAAACAACAATTTTTTTATTTGTGCCAAACATGTCCTGACACATTGCTGAGGCAGATGAAAGCTGCAGCTCAAAAGAAACACAGGCAGAGCCTGGGCACGCTGCTTCTATATGGCCTGATTGGTGTCATCACATTGGTAATTGCTACAAAACCCCTGCAAGGCCGTTTTTCATGTTGAATTTGCCTAACTGCAGCTGGGAGGAGCAGGTACAGGCAAAACCCATCCTTTGCTGTGATCAGACAGGTCCTGGGGCCCTGTACGGAGCCTGCAGTCGGGATGGGGACAGGGACAGGGATGGGAATAGGCTAGGGATGGGCTGGTTCAGCAGCTGGGCTCCAGTTGGTGGTCCCCAGCTTTCACTGCTGCTCGGAGTAGCTGCCATGGAGGCATGCAATAGGGGTCATCAATGGTTATGGAATGAATATAATAGAAAACAGGGAAATGGGAGTTGCCAGAGGAAAAAAATAATTACACGATTGCGTGCCCTGCTCTGTCCTAGCTCCTGCCCCTTGTGAACACCACCCCGGCCCTTCACAGCAGCGTTGACCTGCCTCATTGCCTCCCCTGCCTGCATGCTCTGCCGGCTCCTCCAGCTGCCAGCAGCTGAACAGCACCCACAAAATTATCCAAAGGGGCTGCTTATTTGTGATTTCTTTATGCAAAAATGATGTTTGACTTTGTAAACTAAGATGCATAGGTACAGCCCCCTCCCTATAGCAAAGCGGTTTATTACTTTTAACCAGGATTTTATAATCTATGCCTAAGTTCCAGTCTGCTGGTCCCAAGTGTCCTGCCAAAGCTGCGTGTGTGCCCCACCATGTGCTGCGTGGCTGCGTCACTAATTCACAACTTTCCTGGAGCAGGAGCAAAATCCACTCGATGTACTGCTCTTGCTGGTTACATGGGATGCACCAATCTGTCTGAATGCTGAGACAGAATTGGTATGACTTCATTTTGCATTATTCTCTGTTTCCAAAGGCACCTGCTGGTCCAGAATGGTTTTCTGTCTGCTGCTGAAGCTTTCTGGAAGCAGAATAAGTTCCTCAGTGTGCAGATGAACCAAATCCCTGGTGTCTGTGGTGCAGAACCAGCTTCCGGCCATCCTGAGGACACCCAACACTGCTGCTTGGCATGTTTTGGCCAAGTAAAGAGACAGTCGAAGGGTGACCAATGCCAGTGAAGCTGTGCAGTACCCAAGCAAAGCAGCAGCAGCAGAACTGCAGTTTCTCCTCTTTAATGCTGACTTGCACACTGCAATGTCAGGTGTGATGTTCAAAAGGGGAATGATGAACTTTGGGTTGCCTGAGCCCGACATTGTGGTGGGGAGGCAGGTCCAGATCCCTGTCCTGGTTCAGCACAGGAGGAGTTCGGCCATGCTAGAGTTGTTCCTGGTCACCAGGGACGGAGCTGACACTCCTTGCTCATGGGAGGATCAGTGAAAGAAAACAGCAGTCTCTCATAAGGGCAGCATTGTTTGACGAATATATCATTAAAAGGCCCAGTAATATCAAATGCATAATTTCTCCTCTACAATGTAAAGTTTATTTATTTTCTGCGTATGACTGAATTTCCCAGGTGTTTATATTAAGGATATTCAAATTCTACCATGCAAGTAGTCTGTAAAGACTGAAACTTACACAGTTTCTTAAAAGTACTATTTAATTCTGAAATTCATAGCATAAGATTTGGTATGAAAACTGTGTATAACCTCCAAGAGCTTCTCCTAGCTAGGGCCCAGAGAGTCCAAATGAGCAAGTCCTCACCCTCTGGTGCCAGGGCTGTGCCCCAAGCCTCCAGGCATCGGTTCAGGATGCTTGGCTACATGCAGTACCCTTCATTCCTCACCTCCGTCAGTTCCTTCTGTCTGTTTGAATGCCCTAATATCAAGGGTAGGGCCTTGGCACTACAATAACGCAATCTGCTTGACAGTTCAAAAGTTGGTTCTGTGTTCTGCTGAGTGCTTGCCCTTTGCATTCTCCTCACTCCGCTTTCTCCTGAGCTGCTTGCCAGGTCAGTCAAGGCGCTATGCTGGCTCTGCGCTGCCACTGCCCTGGCACCTGCCCCTTAGCCCTGGCATCTGCCCCTTACTCCACTCTGCTGAGCTGGAGTTAACTCCATAGCTGCTTCATTTCTCTGTCACCATCCTGGAGAAAAATTAGTTTCCTACAAAAGGCCTTTACTTGCAGTGGAAGGAAATGCATTTTTAACCAAACAACCCCACTTTCACAGAGAAATCTCTGTTACAGAGCATGTGCTGCCAGGGGGGCAGTGGGTGCCTGCATGCTCACATGGCACCAGGGCATGTGCCCCTGCAACCCTCGGGCAGGGGACAAGCCCAGCAGGACCATGTCCTGGGTGTTTGGCTGAAAGGCAGAGGGATACCCCAGGCCCTGTATCATGGTGAGCTCATAGCTATCATGTTCCTTTGATACAACGCAAGCCTGGAAGCGGTTCTGTCAATGGCTAGTAACATGTATTAGGACCTGGCTTTGGTTCTTAACATTACTAAAACAGAACTGAGGCACTCATCCTCCTGCGTAAGGTCCATGAGACCAGCAGGGCTCTTGCCTATGGATTTCAGTCTGGCCCCCTGTTACTGCTGCAGACTCTGGGAGGGGCATGCAGGGTGGCTGCTGATGCTGCTGCATAAGAGCCAGAAACTGAATGGAGAAGACTTTTATGAATTATTTACATAAATAGCTCTGCTGTTCCTTGGCTACATGGGAATGCCAGGAAGGGTAAATGGTGTTTCGAGAACTTTCAATGAGTGGATTTGTTGGTCACTCAGACACAAGAATGCTCCCACGGGTAGGCAGCCGCTCAGTGGGACCCACACAGGCAGAGGCACAATTGCTCAGGACCCTGGTAACAGGTTTCCCCATGGGAGTTGCTGCCTGAATCTCAACAGGGAAGTCTGGTGTATTCCCGAGCTTCAGGACACCCTCCTGTGGGCTGTTGCCCAGTGCTGGCTGCCATGACCCTGCAGGGGAGCAAGCATCCCAAAGGGATGGGGCTGCTGTAGCTGCCGAGAGCCCATCCAGCTCCTGCACATCAGCTCCTGTCAGGCAGTGAGATGAGCAGTTCACGCAGCCCAGCTGCTGGCCAGGAGCAGCAGGCAAGCTGATGGGAAGGTGGTCACATCTGCACCCTGCTCTCAGTGCAGGGCTGGGGAGAGCAGGGAGTCACTGCCACCCCACAGAGTGGTGACATTGTTCCCCAACCAGCACTGTGCTAGTGTGTGCACCCCAGTGGCTATAAATGCACCTGGTGCTTCACTGTCCTCTTGTACCTCGCATGGAGGCACTGCTAAAATTTGTGACATCCACACTCAGCTGCCATGTAACTTGTGAAGTTGCTGGGTATTTATATTCCTGCCAGCAGACGTGGTTGACTCCATCTCAGTGGTACCAAACAGTCCTGCATCTCTCGCCCCTAACCCTCGGTCAGGCTTAAGCCCTGCGGGGATGCGGGTACAGCTACAGGGCTAGAACCCTGTTGAGTCCAGTAGTACTGTGCAGTGGCTGCCAACGTCACTGCTGGTAATAATTCAGGTTAAACCCCAGGGAAATGAAGCTCTTCTCCCAGTGGCCCCCAAACATTGTCCTACTCTCAGCCCAATCCACTTGGATGCAGCCTGAACCATACAGCAGCATTCCCATCATCTCCCTCCCATTCCCATTGGAGCAGAAGCCTGATGCTGGCAGCAGCAACCTGAGCTGCACAGTTTGAAAACTCACATTTATTTAATTATTTATCTACTCAGCCCATCGCCTATCACCACAGGCTTGTCTTCTACTGGCTAATGCTGTAAGCTGATTCTAAAAAAGTTTATAAACAAATATTCCCTATGTTCATGTATTGCCTCACATCTGCCAGGGTAAAAGTAAACCGCATTTTCACCTTAGGCCAAGGTTAAAGGAGGCCAGAAATAAATGCACAATCAGTTCAAGTATTAAAATATGGTATTTACAGGCTATATGTTGCCTTTTATGTTAAATAAAATCAGCAAGAGTAGAGCTTCACAAACTCCAGTGCTTCTAGACCTGACTTACTTGTGGGCATTTAAAGGATTCTGTGTTGATGGTGGAAAAGGCTGTTGGGTATCAGTGGGTGCTGGATGGGACAGGGAGCTTCGGGAAGGCATGAAACAGCACTGTTTGTTGAAGATGAATCCATTTACTGACAAGAAAATATTACAATTAAAGGAATATTACAACAAAACTGAAACATTTTCGTGAACTGCAGAGATAAACCAAGAATGAGTAAAAAAAAAAAAAGCAGCAGCAAATAAATCTTAAAATAGAGCAGGTGAAATAAATTGAATACTGATATATTATATCCCATGTACCTGCAGTTTGCACCCCATTGTTACTGCCAGCACCCTGTACCTTCAGTTTGCAAGAGCAAAAGGTCTTCATCAACAGTGACCTGTCCCTCCTTTTGCAGCTCCAGGTGAGGGTCTGGGCCCTTGGTCCCTGGTTCAGGATTTTGCCTCATGTAGTTTCTGGGCCAGAAAGAAGATGGCAGGAATTCTCCAAAGGTCCCCCGAAGCAGCCATGCTACTTTGGGAAGCTGGGATGCAGGGGACAGCAGCGGCACGCGTCCCAGTATCCTGCGCCTGGCCCCGTGGAGCCCCCTGAGCTCTGGCAGCAGCATCCCCAGCTGAAGGAGCAGCGTGACTCTGGCCACTGCAGCCGTCCCATGTGAGTAAAGAGGGAAGCAGAACAAACTCCACACTGTGTGAAGATAGGGTAGCCGCAGGCAGCAAAACAAGTCAATGGCATGAAAAATAGAGGGTGACATAAAATCTGAAATACCCATGCTGTCAGGTAAGGTATGGATAAAAAAGAGGGCTAAATATTTGAATTGGTGTTTAGATGCTAAGCCTTTTGGAAAGGAACAGTCGCCCTGCATCCTGCAACAAAATCAACATGCAGCAGCCATTGCCAATGAGGAAAAAGGAAAGTTTCTGTAAAGACAGATTCAGCTTTGTACAGATGAAGTGGTGCACTCCAAGCTGTCTGATTGCAGCTGCACGTGTTGGACAGTAACCACAGGAATAAATATGTGAGAAAGAGCTGCAGAGGAGAAGGGACCGTGGGATTGGATGCAGGGTCTTCTCCAGCCAAATGCTAGAAATGGGAGCAATGCTGGGGGGTGCCCTCCACCAGCCGAACCACAGACATATGCATGTCCTCTGTGTAAGGAGGTGAGTCGTTCACCTGCCACCTGTGGACATGCTGTCTTCTAAAATCCTAGAAAACGAAGCATCACTCATTTACTCACTTTGTTCTCAATTAATCTGCCTGGTTCTTCCCAAGGTTTTAAATTTCATACGTCTTGCAAAGCTTTTATTATCTGTTCTTAAGTACATATTGCTGCCTGAATAATCACTTGGAAACATGAATTAACTGCAAGAATACAAAAGGCAGAAAAAGTGTTTCATAATTTTATTGGAGCAGTTTCAAAGTGAGGTTGCTAGGTACAGTGCCAGCAACTCTGTGGCTGCAGTTCTGCTGCCACTAAAAATAGTTGTAACTTTAAAAGCCATGCCTAACAGTAAATGTACATGCAAAAGTACACCTCGTGCTTTATTAAAAAACAAAATCCTTTTATTCATTAAAAGTATAGACAAATAAGGGGATTTTTTTTTACTACTATATAATTAAAGCAGCTATATAACCTGAGCTTAAATGCCAAGTAACACTGTATCTGCGGGTATTGCAATAAAATTTCACTAGTATTTACACAAAAAATTAACTCACTCAACAATATTAAAATCACAGTACAATAGAAAAATAAACATTTTCACCTATATCCTTGAAACACATTGTAACTCACAGCCACAAAATAAGTAGTGGGTTTAATTCACAAGTCATATATCTTGGAAATATTTGCAGTTCTTGTGCCAATAGCATTAGGCTGCAGAAATACTGTTCTGCAGTAGGTTTTGATTCAGTGCAAAGCCCCTGAAGTTAGAAATAATACCACAAATGTAAGGAGAGTGAAACAGTCCTATTCAAGCAGCTACAGTGTGGGCTTTTTTTGAAGTTAAAGGCTTTTAGTGTCTGTCTAAACCAACTTCCACCCAAATTCATCACTTCCCCTTGCAGCTTTACTGGTCCAAGTGCTTGAACTATTCCCCAGTTGCTTAACCTGGCTGCTCAGGAGCTTAGAATACATTCTTCATATTCAACTTCAGGCTTATAGCTGCCTTCAAAAATTTTACCCAAGGGGAAGACTAATCCCTGCAGGTAACAAATACGAATGTGTAGACTTGAAAAGCAATGAGCTTATCACAAATACTTTTTAGGTATATTAGCAATACCTGTGCTAAGACATCACTCTTTATTAATATTTTTGTTCCGGACCAATCTGAAGAAAAAAAAACAACTAGTGACAAAGGGAAAAAAGAAAGAATCCCAGAAAGGCAATTAGCAGGGTTTTTGCCTCCAGGTACCTCCATGGCCAGTGTGTTTAACTGCTACAGACCTGACTCTCCAGGTAGGACAATCTGTGGGTTGCAGCAGGGAAGAACAGCCCCTTTCCATAGTGACTTCTGCCCAGATCTTTGCAGGACACATGCTCAGTGGCCTCCAGACAGACTGAGCTGGGCAGCCACAGCAGCCACAGCAGCAGTGCCCGCTCCCCGGGGCTCCTGCCACTCGGCTGGGTGCCCAGAGCTCTGTGTGTGTCCATCCTCCTTGTCCTTCCTCATCAAGGAAGAGGAGGATGCCAGGCCCAGGAGATCTTGGCATGGCCCTGGGGCTTTAGTCTATGGGCCCACACTACAGGAACAAATCTTCAGCTTTTGTCCTGTGTGAACAGGGAGGCAACAGGATGCTCTGCGGCATTCACTTGTTGTCCGTCAGCCATAGCAACAGCCCTGCAGCTTCCCACAGCCACCATCCACAGGGCTGTGGGGGAACTCAGGTTGGGAGGCAGCTTGCTAGTGCATCTACTGCAAACTCCAGCTGAAAGCAGGGCCAAGTGAAATACTTCTGATTCCCCGTATCTGCTCCTTAATTCATTAACTTGGTGTCATACAAGCTGGATTACTGTACAAAATCCATGGTGCTGTGTTATGAAAATGCACAACTGACAGCAGCTCATGTGCAGGTTTCATACTTATTTTGAGTTAAAAATTACCATGTGCAAGAGTTAATGGGCATAAATGAGAAAAAAATTAACCCTATGAGCTGGAAGAAGCAAAACATAGCCAATGAATAATGATTTGTTTCAGCTGGATCACTGTAAAATGCTTTGGCAAAACTTAAGCTCTAAGTAACTATTTACTTCAAACATTTTGGTGTGCTCAGTGAAGAATCTGTAGTTACTAGAAGATTCCCAAATATACCCAGAGAAAAAATATGTTAAAAGCAGAACCACGAAACCATAGAAGGTTTAATCTCATTCGCTAGTTGAAAGCTAATACAACACAAGCGAAGGTGGAACTTCAGGTGGTCTTCCTGTAGTGAGACAATCAGCTGAATCTCATTCCAAGTAAACAAAACGCTCTTGTCATCACTGATTATTAACTAACAGCCTGAAGGCTGTAGCTGAGATTGCGTTCTCTTTGCATATTGGATAGGCCAAAAGGAAACTCCAGGCAAGTGGCTTCTCTGACTATGCCCATTACAGAGGATTATAGATAAACACAGGGATCACCTTGGGCCTTTAAGGTTGGTCAACTGACTGTCTTCCACAAATATATAGTAAGGGTAAGTGCCAAAAGGCAAATCATTAACAACAGTCTTGCAAGTTCCCCAGGAGGTAATGGCTCCAGCCATCACACTGTCTGGAGAGGAGCTGCTTGGGTTCATCCAGGTCGTGTCCAACAGACACCATTCTGTCATGTTGCAGGTAAAAAGAAGTCACATAGGAGGAGGTACAAATTTGATGTGATTTTGCAGTGGTTCCGACTACTCCATGTCTATAATACAGCAATGCTTAAAAAAAGAGCAGGAGCTTTACATGAGATTTTGGGGCTCGGCTTCAAGTTCCAGCTTGATTCAGAGGAGGCTGTGACATCTCAGTATACGTACAGCAAAGAGTTGCATCGGAGCAGGATGCAGTTTGAGGTGCTGGCTCTGCAGGTCATGGGATCCAAAAGATGAAAAACAATCTGTGTAAAATGTGCTTAATGATCCTTCTCAGTGTTTGGTGGGAGGCCCCCATATGCTTTCGTGAGGTGAAGGTGCTGACTGCAGCTACCTCATCACCAGTCAGAGTGATCTCCATCAAATGAAGTGTCAGAACAGACCTCAGCAATCAACTGGCCAATTGGACAGTCCCCTTCAGAGAGGCAAAGTGAAACACAGAGCTTTTAACAGGTTCATGAGGAAAGGAGAAAAACACTGCAGGTGTCCAAGACCCAGAAGACTGTGGGAAAGACAAAATAACACGGGCAGCGCTGTCCAGAAGGTGGGTCACCCTGGCGGGGCATCCGTCCAGCTGCGGGTCTCTCCTGCATCACGCCCAGCCTGCTGCAGGTGTTCCCGTAGAACACTGATGGATTTCATACACACTGTAATAGTGAGCCAGCTTTGCCATATCAGAGAGACATATTGCAAAACAACTGTAAGTAACTCCATAAGGACCAACCTGGGCGTGCGGCTTCACATTCTGCTATGGCTGTTCAAGATCTTTTTTCAGACACGAATTAGTGGAACATTTTATTTCCTAACTGAAAGAAAAATGAGGAATAGACCATGAAATGCCAGGAAATGAAGATGATTTTAAACCTACAGAGGCAGATTCAGAGAATATCCTATTTTTATGCTCACTCTCCATTTAATTCATCTGCCATTCCAAACAAGACATGTCTCAGTTGAATGAAGTCTCAAATAATCACATAATAGGAGAAGTCATTTATTGTGAATCAGGCTCATTCTCTGGTGATATAAATAGGCCGTGCTGTTCCACAGTCTTTTGTCAGTAGGGATTAATTAGCAATTGACCCTTGGCTGGAATGTCTTCACTACCTCTACATTTTTCATCTTACAGGGCTAAATGAGAGCTTAACACTGCTTTAAGAAGCTATGCTTCCTAAGCAGTAGTTTAATTTATCTCTAGGCTATAAATCAGTAGTTTAATTTATCACTAGGTTACATATCAACAGTGAATAGTCAGGGTGGAATTGAGTTTATTATAAAGATGTTCTGTTAGAAGACACAGTATTACAGTGATTGAACCATGCTGTTAAATTTGCCATTAATGCCCAATTCTGCATATGAACACTGAGAACCACACTTCACATACTCTACATTCAGCTTTCTAATAAATAAGTTCAATAAATAGGGAGTTTGCAGATTAAGAAGCTGTACATGTGAACAGAACCTGCTTTACACTGTTGTCAAGAAAACAACCAGAGCTATTCTTGTTTGTTACCAATCACTGGAAATTAGTAAGTAAAATGTAAATATTTTACTCTTACTATGAAGACTGGAGAAACAAAGATCTGTTAAAATCACTCTTAGGATTACACAGAACTTAAATTTTGTACACTAAATTTATAATTCAGAGCATGCTGCACACAATATTTTCAAATACATTTCTTAGAAACATGAGAAATGAGTAAAACTGCCCATGTAAGATTTCAACGTCTGTGCTCTGATCACTAGCTCTTGTGTTACACAATATTGCAGTTTGGCTAATTTTGGATGACCTATTCCACATTTGGAGAAGATATACAATGAAGTGCCAGACTTAGTCTGTAGTCCATTGCAACATCTTGTTAATACAGTGATTTGTCACAGTACAAAAAAACTAATTCACCACTATTATATATATATATATATATAATATAATCCATTTATATTATCCATTTTAATAACCATTTTCTTGGGAAACAACTCTTAAGTTGTCTCTAAAGATTGCCAGGAACAGAAATACTCTTGTACCAAATGAAAACGCAGGTAACTCAAGCGACTGTAGTTTTACTGCTCCGAAGGTACAGTTATTTTCAGCACACACATTTTTAACATTTTACCCGTAAAGACCTCCAGCAAGGCTCCCAACACCAGCAGTCAGGCACTCGCACTGCAGTGAGCTGTTGGTCAGCCTGTGGGAAGTGGAGCTCGCCCCAGCTCTGCAGAGCTTGCCAAGCACTCCCCAGGTGAGCCCAGTCCATACTCAGCCTTGTCCTGCGGCTCCCCCGCTGACAACGCGCCGGTTTTCCTCAGCATGGATGGCAGGATCAGACTATCAGCTGCTCAGAACCTCCCCATGCATTTGCACACTGACATCTGTTCACAAAACACACCGCTATGTGCACGTGCAAAGCAGGCGCCTGCCTGCACCGGCTCCTAGCGAGACCTGCTTATCTGCCTGCCAGTGGCCAAGGTGTCAGTTCACCTGGAAGCCAATTTGCCTTTAAGGGTGGTCCAGATTTTTCATGAACAACCATCGCAATCTGAAAGCATAATCATGCACACATCAGTAAGCCTACTTTTTGTAAAACACCGGCACTCAAAGGAGACTGAATCATAAATGCCACCAAACTACCAAATAATTACCAACACTGGATGAAGAAATCATAAAACTATAAAGGTGAGAAAACTGCATCGTGACTTTGATTTAAATACTTGTTTACAATGGCAAGTGAGCGGAAGGCTAGGTATGTGGACTGAGCCTCAGAAGAGAAGATAGTGCTCGTTCTTATTTTTATTTCCCATTTCTAAAGAGAGGCTGATTGAGAACATTTTTTAAGTGTGGGAAACTAAGTCATTAAAACAGAAGCACTTGGATTGCTTTCTTCCTGTAGGGGGGTTTACTTCATTTTACTTTATCTGACACAAGTCAGAAAGAAATAAGAATATTGTAAGGAGAGGGAAAAGCAGAAATTTGACAGGTTATTTTCCACTGAAATTCCTCCACTGATATTGCTAAGCTTTTTCTAAGATCAGATAATGAGGCTTTACCTAAACCAACTTTGAGAGACTGGTAAGATTTTCCTCACACATTTGTAGTGCTACGGTGTCTCAAAGCGGAGGATTTTTTCAAACTGTTCCCAAATCTTTCACATTTGTTCACAAACTGGTATCTCCGTTCTGTTTATACTCTGATAAAATATTGAGAGTCATTTCCTCGCTCTTCGACTGCACGTTGTGCTCACTTCTTCTGGACGATTTCCTGGTTGCCCTGGAAAGCCGCCTTCGAAAGGTATCGCCTGCCAGAAAGTAAAGAATAGGGTCGACGCAGCTGTTGAGGCTGGCCAGACCCCTTGTCACTTGGTAGGTGGCATAAACCTTGTCGTTGAAGGCACACATTTGTGGTGTTTGAAAATCCACCCTGGCTCTTAGATTTAAGGTCTTCATCACATGGAAAGGAAGGTAAGACACAGCAAAGACTGTCAACACAATAATAACCAGGTAAATCGACTTTCTCCTGAGAGGAGAATTGTCCAAATCTTTGTAAATCAGAGCTTTCACAATGAGCCCATAGCAACCAAGAATCAGTATGAATGGGATGCAGAACATAAACACCGTGGTGCACATGCTGTAAATGAAGTAACTTCTCAGGAAATCATCAGCTGTTGTGTCATAGCATGTCGTGGTTTTATTTTTCCTTATCCCCGTTCCCGAGTAGAATAGTATTGGAGAAATCACAGCCACCACAATGACCCAGACCAGGGCGCTGATGTACACTGCATTCTTCTTCTTCAGCCTCCCCAGCGACTTCAAGGGGTGCACCACTCCTGTGTACCTGTGCACACTTATGCAAGTCAGAAACAAAATGCTGCCATACAGGTTCACATGGAAGATGAACCTCTGCAGCTTGCACATAATATCTCCGAAGATCCAGTCTGTTTTATTGAAGTAGTAAAAGATAAGGGCAGGCAGAGTCAAGACATACAAGAAATCGGCTAGTGCCAAGTTGAACATATAAACTGATATGCCGCTCCAAGGCCTCATGTGGAAGACAAACATCCAGATGGCCACGCTGTTGCCCAAAAAACCAGTGATGAAGACCAGAATGTAGACAGTGGGCAGGTAATAGAACTGGAAGCCGGTTTTGGTCAGGGAACACTTGGTGGTGGCATTTCCCGCAGACCAGCCACTGCTGGATAACAGGTTGGGTTCAGTTCCATTCAAAGCAGCAGAGAAGAGGACTTCGGTCATGATCCTTCCGCCTGAGTTACATATGTCTGAGGTGAAGCAACAAAATCTCTACAGGAACAGTAACGCAGCTGAAAGACAAAAAAGCAAAGCAAGCCTAACGGGAAGGCAAAACCTGCCCCGCTTTTCCAAGAGGCTGTGCTCGGCTGAGCGCGTCCCTCCCGCACAGCTCTGTCTGCGTGGGGCGCGGACCGCTCCCCCCGCAGTACCGGGACCCGCCGCACGTCGGGAGCACGGGGACAGCTCGGCGGGTCGCTGCCTTACGCCAGGCGGCCCCTCACCTTTACGGGGTAGGCGGGGCTGGAGCGACATGACAGCGTGCTGCCTCGGCCACGGGACGCGCCCGCGGGAGTGGGGAGAGGCAGAGGTCGAGCGCCGCGACGGGGCAGCGGTAGTGGGGCGGGCCGGGGGCAGCCGCTCCGCCCGCGCTCCTGAGGTGAGCCCCGCCACCCCGCCCGCCTCCGCGGCGGCCGACCCCGTCCCTCAGCCCGCCGCCGCCCGCCTGCCGCCGCTCCGCCCGCTCCCCTCGGCGCGCCCGGCTCCCCCAGGTCACCTCAGCCGGCCCGGCCCCGCTTCCCTCGCTTTCCTCCGGCTCCCCCCAGGTCACTTCAGCCCGCCCGGCCCCGCTCCCCGCCGCCGCGCCCCAGCCCGGAGCGCTGGAGCCGCCCGCACCTGCCTCCCATGGCGCCCTCCTCAGCCCGCGCTCGCCTCTCCTCGCCGCCGGCAGCGTCCGCCCGGCGGGGGGCGGTGTCCCGCCCGCAGCTGCCCTGGCCGAGCCGGCTCCCATCGCCGGGCAGGGCAGGGCAGGGCAGTGCGGCCGGGGGCAGCGGCTCTACGGCGCCTCGGGCGCGGGGCACCCCTCCATAACGTCGCCGCCGCCGCCGCCGCCGCCGCCGCCGCCGCGGGGAGCGCGATCGCAGCCCCTCTCCTGCGGGAGGCAGCGCGCCGGCCCCGGTCAGATTGCGGGCGGGCGGGACGAGGCGCCGGCTCGGCCCAGGGGCGCGCCGCCCGCCCCCCGCACCGCCCTCGCAGGCGGGCGGTGCTCGCCGCTCCCCGCCCGCGGCACATGGCCGCCGGGCCGGGGGCTGCCGGTGGAGCGCGGGGCGGGGCCGGTGTCGGTGCCGCCCGCTCGGGCCGTACCGGGACGCGCGGCTCGGAGGGCCGCGGGCGCCGGCGAAGCTTTGGAGGCGGTGGCGCGGCACGCGGGCGGGCCCGCGCGGCGGGCGTGGCGCTGCCGGCGAGGCCAGGGCCAGGCGGCCCGGTCGGCGCGGTGTGGGCCCGGCCCCGGCCCTCCCAGCCCCTGGGGCAGGTGCCTTCCGACCCTCCGCGTGATGGGGGTGCGGGCGCCGCGCCCCTCACCTTCGCTGGAGGCTGCCAGCAGCGCGGCGCGGGCGGGTGCCAGGTGCGCTGCTCCTGAGCTGCTGGGAGCGGCTGAACGCCATTCCCTGATACTGCTTTCACTCAACGCTTTGAAATCTGTTCTGCAACCCCGTTTAAGCTACACGAACATGTTAATTGCTGTAAATGGAACAGCTGAGCAGAAATATGCTCTACTGACCTCTAATTAAGCTCTATACATTTGGCACTTGAGTCAGAATACGATTATTATTTATTGTCGTAGCAAAACACAATCTGCTGGTTTCAGCCATTTCTTCCTTGTTCACATTTTAGTTGTGTGGTGAGTGATACATGAGCTAGTCATATCTGCTTTCAGCTAAAAGCTGTGTTCTAGACTGAGGATTATTAGTACTTCATGAATATGTATTCATTTTTCAAACTTTTGAGTCTGTCTAAATTACAAAACTACTTTGCTGGGAAAGCTTAATTGGGAAATCAGCTGCTTATTGTACCCCTGTAGGAATATGCAAGTGAATGCAGATGGAGTTGCCAGCCTGGCATCTCGTTGGGGGCAATTTACACAGGCTACGTTAAAGCAACAGCTTAATTTTTTTAAATATAATACTTTTTCTTCTTGTATGTTAGGTTTTTTCTTTCTGTACTCACCCATTAACTGCATATTTACTCCTTTGAAGATTTTTTTAATACAAGTTTAACGTAAAAAGAAAGGAAACTGAAAAATGAGACAGGAACAGCAACACCTGTAAAATCTTTGTAAAGGAAGCCTGGTGTTCAAAACTGTTCAGTGGTGCCCTCTAGGATTTTAAAGTGCTAGCGAAAATTAATCCTTAGCCTCAGCATTCCCACAAGAGAAAACACCCAGCCCACAAACCAGACATACAGTGAATGTGGTATAATAATATCAAGCCCACCATGCTGGTTTATGAAAAAGCCATCTTGCTCCTCAGAGCATCAGCTGCATGGTCCGAGCCAGTTTATTTTAATAAAGGACTTGGATCATTGTGTAAAAAATAATAATAAAAAATACAAAATAATGCTGTTAGCATACAAGAAGCCTTTTAGTTTATCTTTCCCTTTCTAATTGTTATTTCATGAGTGATTTTCTCAGTCCCATTGCTAACACGTAGCTTCTCTTGTCAGCTTCCTTGAATTCCCTGTCTTGAGCAAATTTTGAGTCATACCAAAGCGGTGCTAGATAGCATCTGTAAATATGCACTCTGAACTACAGCTGGTTTTCCTTGGTTATGTAAGCAACACCATAAATCCAAACTGTGGAGATGAAAGGTTAGAATAGTAATTCAGGGAGCCCACAGCTGCCCAGGGAAGGAGGTGTTTCTGAGGATCTGAGACAGACTGAGGTGCAGGCAACAAGGCCAGGCATGGGGTTGGGCCATGGGGACCCCGGCATGCCATGTGCGGGTGCTGGCAGCACAAGTGGGAGTTGGAGCAGGCAGGAAGACGTGGCTGTGCGTGCTGGGTTTGCCCAAGCACCCATGGCAGCGTTCACACCAGCCTCAGGCTTAATGCTGACGTGACGTCTGCCAGGACACAAGAGACAACACCTGATCCAGTAGGAAGCTGTGGCTGCATAAAGAGGTGACGCCGCATCTAGCATAACATTCCTGTACAACCAGTGCGCATATTCAAGGATGAATACAAATGTATAAATACCTGAAGGCAGAAGTGAATCTGTACCAAATCCATGCTTCACACCCTTCAGCTGCAGTACTATTGATCTGCTACCAAAGACTCCAAGCTCAGATTCACAATCTGGTCTGAGAAACTTCAATTTTTTAGTCTTCTGTGCCAGGGTAGGATTTTCCAAGATACCTGACTAATCCCTGTAACTTTATTCTGAGCATCATCTCATTTTCCAGTAACTTTTTGGAAGGGTGGGCATCTGGAGCAGACACCATTGTAATAGTGTTGCTCACATTGACTACAAGCATCAAGCGACCTCCCTGCCCCAGAGCTGCCTTTGGTACCCTTGAGGGTGTAACATTGCACTCATGCATCATCTCCTGGCTGTTTCTGGGAAAGAACCTCCAAAATCAGAAGATTAGGTGCTACCGCAAGCTGCAAACAGCAGCATCTTTCCAGAACCACGCTTGCCTTGCCTCACAAGAGAGGAAAAGAGACATTTCTCTTTTTTATGCACATTTTCTGAATCACTGCCATTCTTGCCTGCTTTTTGCTCCTTCCTCACATACCTCACTTCACCAGGCTTTCTTTTTCCTTTTTTATACTCCCCTTACTGTGACTGCTCATCCCTTGCCTGTCCTAACAAACCTCATCTGTTGTTTCTGCCTACTCTACTTTTCCCCTTCTCTTACAACTTGGAGTCAGGCAGGTGTGCTGAGGAAGAGCAGAGGCATGCAAAGGACAGCAGCCCTTGCTCCTCACCTGCTTTAGGACACATTGGACCTGCCAGGAAAACCGCTTGCCCACTGTGACTGGACCCATGCAGCCCATGCTGTCTAAGCAGCTATATCCCTGCTGCTTCATCGGCAGCCTGCATCTGAGGCTGCCGGCACTCGAAATGGAAATCTCACATACTGGTTTTAACAGTTTGCGCATTCTGACTGCAGTGCTTCAGTTACGAAAGGTCCAGGAGCTTTCATGAATAAAGAGCGAGGCATATTTTTTAGCAGCCATACTGTTACATGCCTTCGTACACAGCCAGCAGATTAGTGTCTTCCTGCTTGTATTACTGATCTGTTCTTATTTTGGACTACAACCATAAAGCATGTTGCATTAGCACCTTTTCCTCCATAGCTCTAGCATATGCCTTGTAGCTGCATAGGTTTCTGTCTGGTATAGCTGAAGCTGAATTCCTTCCAGCTTTGCCTCTTAATGCACTTTCTGGAAAATCTGGATTTTATACCGCTGATTTTCATTAAACTGAATGTTTTGTTCTGTTAACAGCTGATTTAACTCAAATGGATGATGTATCCCTAATGAGAAATGAAAGCATGCTCAAGAGCAAATGGAAATTCCCAGTCAGTCCAATTAGCGCTGAACTATCGCAGCATGTGGGTGTGCAAAGGGAGCAGTCTGGACATAAATCCAGCTGTTTCTACCTGTTGGGTTTGGTTATCAGGAAGACTTGGATGCAGATTTCAATATTTCAAAGTGTCCTGGTATGAATAATAGGCCCAAACCAGGTGCATACTGAGGGGCTCATAGAAAGAGCTCCATAAATGATCATCAGAATGCCTACACATAGAGAGGGTAAATATACATATATATAGTATATAAGCTGCTCTGCGTCTCACTCGGGAGTGCTGCTGGAAGGGGTGGGTGAGCACAGAACTGGGAGGGTGAGCTGCTATTTCTCTGCAAGACATCTGCTGCAAAAATGCCTGTTTCTTGTTTTACCTGAATTGGCTTGTAACCTACCTGTTGGCTTCTGGTGAGCTTCATTCCCCTTTTCATTAGGAAACTTGTTAGGTCAAATAATGCTTTATCACACTATGTTTTCTTCCTTCAGTCTCTGCAGTTCCGCATCTTCCTTTTTCATTTGTCACAGGAGATGGCATCTCTTCCCAACACCCCTTATGCAGCATGCAGACTTTCCACAGTGAGCCTGAAACACTAATTTATTTTATTTTAAAATACTACTGCCTGCAGTATTTAAAATACTACACTTTCGAAGCTGGGAGAGGTGCCTCAGCTGGGCTTCCTGTGGCCACCTGCACATAGGTGAGAACTGAGGAAATTCTGGTTGAAAGGACTCGAAAAAACACTTATTTGTACAAAAAAAGCAAAGCTCATTGTCTATCTAAAAATCCTTAAATATATATAGCAGATAGACTGTTAGCGATGGCTATTTACACCAGTTTTTGTTCCTTTCCAGCTTCAGCTTCACGTGATGAAAATGCCCAGGTTTGGCCTCAACTTGTACATAAATCTCTTTGGGAAACGTGAGGGTGAGAAGACAGGAATGTGGAAAGTGGCTTTTGTGCAATGAGCAATTTCTGTCACCTTCCTTCAAGAACTTGTGACCCTTAGCATCTGCAACGGAAGGCTGGCAAGGAAATGATGTGCAAGACAAAAATGTCCGTAACAGTAAAGAAAACCAGAAGGAAGTGTAAAACCTTCCAGGAGAGAGGCCCAATATTCCCTTTTCCTCTTATCAAGGGCTGACAGCGTGGGTTACTTCTCTGCAGTTTTGCACCAGCCACCAGGATCCCACTGTGGGAGCCGCTTGTCTGCAGAAGGGAGTGCCTGTGTCCTGGGAACCTGGAAGAGGGCAAGGGGAGCAGTGGGTAGCATGGGGAGCGGGGACTCCTACTCCAGTGCAGTAGCTCTGGCATGCTGCTCCACCGCAGCGATCCTGGCACAGCATGGGGCCTGCTCACCTCTGCAAGCCTCCGCTGCCTCTGTTTGCTTTTCCTTGGAAAACAAACCTGGGAAATGACAGTTCAAGAGCTGATAAGAATAATTAGACATGCCTGTTGCAGATATGACATGCACTGCAAGTTGAAAGCAAGTCTTAACTGAGTTCCCAGCCTGCTCACGAAAACTGACAGCAGAATACGTGCCCAAAGCTCTGTGGGTGCTTCTGCCAGCAAAGTCTTTGCTTCACCACTGCTTTGCCCTCCTGTGCTGTTGTCCCTGCCTGGTGGAAGTTGCTGTTCTTACTGCTGTTCTTGGACACCATCAACCTGCTATTTAGGGGGTGACAGAATCCTGCTGTGCTACATCCCTCAAGGAGATACCTCTGATGCCTGCTGCTAAGGCACAGGAAGCGGCTCTCTCCCCCACCCCAGTGAGAGAGGATCGTGCGCCTGTGTGCATTTTTAATGTCTGAGCTGACATTTTGCTGTCTTGAAAACAAAAGCTGTTCATGGGCTAATTAAATAGATCTGCACACAGCATAACGTAAGCCCCAAGTAGCGACAGAGTCCCTACAGGGTGTGAACTTTGGAAGACAGAATGACAGAGTATTGTGCATGCAAAAGATTACAATTTTATAACCAACAGTGGTTAGTGTGGTGAGCACCTAGCGTGGAATTCAGAGTGCTTGGTCGGTAAGGCCTGGTAAGCATCCAATATGATTGTCACATAGTCACATGGGGATGAGTACTATACATCTTTTCTTCTCCTTCTTTGCTTTTGTTAATATTATAAACCAACAAGAATAACGCTGTTTCGGACTGCCTTCTGTACTTCAGAATATGCAAATAGTTTCTGATCAGCACTGCCACTGTGATGCCCCTGTGACATAACACAGCAATAAATAAGAGTTAATGGAAGTGACTTATTAATTCTAGTAGAACAACTACACTTCCAGAGTCTAAAGATAACACAGAATACTGGAAAACTTGTTCTAATTACAGCAGGGAGCATCTTGCCTCCTTCCTATATTGCCATTTTAAATTGAAATTACTATTCTCAGTAGAAAAGATCTTTTGTTCAGCTACCAGCCAAAAACGACAATTCTACTGAGAAGGTTTAATTGTGTGTTAATATTCACATTACACAGTTTGCTCAAATGGCCAAGAAGACAAATAGGCAGGAAACAGTGAAGATTGCATACCAAGGGAGACAAAATTAAGCATTTCAATTAAGTACCTGCTACCTAATGCATGGACAGAAATGAAAACAGCACTCCCTCTGAGGTGCTATAACTGGAGCATCCTATAAGCATGTCTCAGTGGGGTACAGAGACAGGCTTTCCCACTCCCACATGGCCACCCAGCTGGTTGTAGGGAAGCCACTGGGGTGGCAGCAGAGCTCTGCAGGTGCCTTGTGCCCCCTTCCAGCCCCGTATGGCTCCTCTTGCTCCCCTCAAAAGACTCTGCACCCCCAGACCCATGCAGCGAAGCTGAATTTCCCTACACAGCCAAGCCCCCAAGCAGCAGCACCATGTCCCACCCTAATGCTGTTTTCAGCCCTGATTTTCACTGGAGCTAGCTTGCAAGTAAATGTCCAGTCATCACCTCTGCATAATGGGTTGCTTTTAGCCATATCTTTTCTCCAGTGGGGAAGGCTGTGGATTTTCCCAGCCCAGCAAGGGCTCTGAGTTGTATGGAGGGGAGGGAGACCACACTTGGGGAGCTGCATGGCACTACCACACATACACAGCCCTGCTGCTACAGGGCTTTTTTGTGTGGTTTCAAGAGTGCTGTGAATTCTGCACTCCATGTTAGTGATCCCAGCAGTGATCTTGCTTGCGGTAATGGAAATGTGTGCGAGTGCCATGTTTCCTCAGAGCAGTGTTTCAAAAGCTGGTAGTTTTGCGTATGTCCTCACTCCTCACCTCTGTGGCAGGTTTCAGCTCTCTCTTGCCTCCTGTACATACCTATGGCTTATGGATATGGTTAGGCACCTGTACTGACATCAAGAATTTGTAATCAGCATAGCAAGCGTGTTCTTCAGGATGCAGAGATCGGAGCAAAGCACTCAGTTTTATCTAGTTTGGATGCAGCAAACCGATACTCCTTAGGCATCAGTGATGTCTCTTCAAGTACATCTCTGACTGGCCCAGGCAAAGGGTGTGTTTGCTGGAAAAAGCACTTGCACTGTTGGATGATTGGTGCTGACAGCAGTGATTTACTATCTGTAAGGAGATGTCCTGGTAGTGACCTATGATAATGCACAGGGATCCCCAGCATGTCAGGGCTGGCCCTGAGATGAGCAGAAGCTGGCCCTGCCTCCATGTCCACAGCCTCTGCCAGGATTGCAGTGCGGTCATGGGGAGGGATGAATACCAGACCCCCACCCAAGTTAGGGACTTGAAAGAGGTGGCCCTGCATCCCCTGGCTGCATTCCAGATGTGCAAAGGGTGCTCAGCCGATGCTCTCAGAGGGATCAGATCTCAGCCACTTTGCACATTCACATGGCATTGGCCTCCAGCGCTGGTCCCAAGCGCGTGCCTGGACCCCAGCTTTATGCTGGTTTGCAGAGAGAAAATGTTTGAATTCACTTCCCAAAGCTCACTAGGCTGCTGAGAGAGTGGTCCTGCTGTGGGCCCAGCAGGCACAGCTGGAGGCAGTGTCCACTTCCACAGAAGAAGTCAAATGTTATTCAGAAAATACCTACATCTGCATCGCTGTCAAATCATATCAATGGCAAACATAATCTGCTAATGTTTAGCAGATATTAGAAAACATGTAAATACTGGATTTTCAATTGATTTTCCCTTTTGGTATATTTTATAAGCATGTTTAAATGTAAGCCAAATTGTTTCTTGGCATTTTAATTAACTATTTGATCAGGTCATCTATTTGGTTAAAATAATTTTTGTCAACACTAAAAATATAGGAAAGCTAAAATCAGACAATGTTTTCAGGTGCTAAACTTTCCTACTGTGTATGAAACACTGGAAAGGAGATGTTAAAACTGCTCTGGAACAGTATTTTGAAAGCAAAGATTATGAAATCGGAGAACAATAATGTGATAATAGGTGAAAGCCTAACATACTGACTTTCTACGGACTGGAGGTAGCAACAACTGCAATTTCAAAGTTGTGGACATGACCTTTTGCTGCTGTTAGCAAAACCCACTTACCAAAGCCCCTTTGAACTTTAATCCTTCTGCTTTTCTTTATCCTGAGCTCCCATTTTCTTTCCCAATCAGTTCTACGTGAGTTGATCTAGATAAAAAGAGGAACGTGCCATATACCCACACACAGTATTATATTTCCTGCAGAAATCTCACCCCATGCTATTATCCTGATGGAGCTGAAGTGCATGACTCATCATTTCCCATACAGTGGCATCTCGCCTGCTTTGGTGCAAAGCACCCGACAGCCTCCCAGGGCGCCTGTGCCAGTGGCTCTCACTAGCCCTGTCATGTCTGATGGGAGCTGCTGAGTTCCCTGTACTTGACGCTAAGGCCAGTGCTGGTGATGCCCATTCCCCAAGGAAGACCGTGCCCGATGGTGAGCGCTGTCCCTGCAGCAAGGAGCTGTGCTGGGCTTGTCTGGACACTCTCTTACCTCTCCAGGCTGGGCTGCTGCTCCAGAAGCTGTAGGCACTGCCTTGCTCTGAAAGGAACCAATGCATGTTAGTTCACTGGAAAATATATAGCTTCTGAATTTTGTTTGATTGTTATTTCCATGGGGATAAAAATAAACATCCACGTGGATAAAAATAAACATCCATAAACTGCTTTGTTGTACAACAGCAGTTACATGCTTATGCATTCAAACACTGACACATTGAATATCTAACCCTAGAACTGCATTTTCAAGGGCTCTCAGTGAAACTTGATGTTATTCACTAGGTCCCTGCTAAAGGCACAGACTCTGTTTAACTGTGGGCAATGTTAAAGTCTGGCTATATTTCAGTTGTTCTTGAATTCAGGATCCAAAGCTACCAATAATGACCAGTCAATGTTTCTTCTAATGTATCCTAAGGATCTACTTTGGCACTGCATTTACAGCAAGAATAAGTAAGGTACAATTCTTGCCCAGGTCTCATTGCCGTTGAAGAAATCAAAGTAGCCCTGGGTGGTGGTGCCCCTCTGGCCTGTCTGCAACACTGGCCCTGACTGCCCTGTCCGCCCGTGGCACCATCCCTGCCTGTCCCTTCCTTTCATCAGTTTGCTTTTTCCAAACTACCCTCCTTCGTATTCCTGCCTGAAGGGTTTAATTTGGGGAGGGAAGGGTCTTGACAATACCAGTCATGGAAATGGAAACTAAATTATGCAGTTTAGTGCTGCCACATAATGAATTCTGGGTTTTTAGCTGTCATGATGCCAATACTCTATTTTATTTTGGGAACATCTGAAAAGATGGTAAGACAAAGAAGTGACAGGAGTTCAAACTAAGCATTAGAAGTCCCTTTTGTTGGACTCTCTTCCAAAGGGTTTGAAGCTGATCGGGCAGATGCACCCTGAGTCGTTCCCCTGCACTGGTGCCTCTGTGGCCAGACCCTTTCATTCCTTCTCCAGCTGTTGTTCCCTTTCTCATTATCCTGCAGCTCTTTCTCTCTGCCAGCCACTCTGGCATCCTTTCTCCCAGAGCTGTTCCTCTCTGGGAACTGCTGTATGGGTCAGTCACCTCTCATTACCGGGATGTTCTCAGCTGGTTTCTGTCCAGCACCAGGTTGAAACCAAGTGAGTTGAATGTCTTTCAGAGCATCTATTGTCTCTCTGTAACTCAGGGAAAGTTCAAAACATATTTGACAAGGTAAAATTCAAGAGCTCCTATTAACAATTAGGAAGGAGGTGATGCTAAGGAATAAACAAAGAAATACATCAATACCTGAAATGAAAAAGCCTCATGAAAAGCTGATCATGTAATACAAAGAAACGCCAGCTCATCTCTTACTGGAAATAAATACCCTGGCAATCATTACTAAGGCCATTTTTAACACAATGTGCAGTTGCTGAAGCAACAGCTTCATTTTGAGCTGCAAAAGCTGAAGTGCTGCAGTCCTGATGGGAAGTGGTATTGCTGCAGGGACCTTTCTGTCCCCAAGTCCCCATCTCTATTGTTTAAATTCCAAATACAAATAGACTCACCTGGTTTGTATCTTAAGTCATTAGAAAAGAAATATGATAGGCATGTTAGATGTAGAAAAAAAACATGAAAAAAACATAACCATAAATCTATTCTGATATGTTGTAAAGCAAGTTAGCACATGCCGCAATTCACATGCGTATGTGGACATCAGACAGAAAAGCACTCAAGGAGACCAGAGCACAGTATTGGTGGGAGCTCCTGGCTAAGCAGAATAAACCCTCCTTCCCCTCAGGTAAATTTTAGGCTCTTTCCCTCTTTTAGTATATAGCTTTTCTGCCTAAAAAAATAAAATCAGCTCACCCAGACCATGCTGCACCCACCGACAGCTGGCAGCGCCTATAGGGCCATGCCTGCCCACTATGGCAGTGGGACTTTCTGCATCCCACTGTGGCAGTGGGACCCCTACTCCTTGTGCCCAGGCAAGCAGCAGCAGCTGCTTGCTGCGGGCACATCTTTCCCTCCTGCCTTTCAGCCTCTGCTTGCACCATGCTAATGCCTTCCATCCCTTAATGATTGTTTATTGAGCTCTTAAGGGATTAACCTTTGGCTTTTAAAATTGGAGCGTCAGGAGCTTGCTTTAGGAGCCTAGTCTAAAAATGCAGTGAAAAAAGAAAAAGAAATCACTGGCATAGATAATATTTTTTATAATCACTAGAATTTATCTAAAAGAACCCACTGTTAAGGGAAAATACCTCTGTTAATGCCCAAACAGGAGTATGGTTGTTGTTATAAGAACCTTTTAAAGCTATTAATAATTGACTTTAATGTCATGTATTTCATGGGGGGCAAGGTCATCACTGACTTAAATCCATAACAAACTTGTGTGTAGAAAGGCAAAAAAAGTCCTCTGTGATTTTCTATTTGCCACTTTGATTTCTAATATAAGTAAAATCAAGGGCAATTATAAATGGAGGAAGGTAGAGAAGCTGTAATCCCAGAACTGCAAAGATGTCTCACATAAGGAACAATACCAAAACATATTGCTGTTTAATACAGGGTGTCTTAAGAGAAACTTGTCCTTCATGCACAGGACCAGCATCATCGCTTGGAGCTTGCTGAGAAGCACTGGTGTTGCAGCAGCAGTGGATCCTACATAATGGATCCCGTGCAATCCCACGTAATCAACTGTCACTTGGCAAAAATTGTTCCTTAAAAGTTCTTTTAAGAGTCCCTTAAAGATTCCTTTTGTAAAGTACTGAGATAGACAGTGTGATATTCAGCCAATTGGTCTAAATCTAAGTCAATCCTGGAATTGTCCCAACACAGAGCCTGCATGGAACAGCAGACCAGATAATGCACGCTGTGCAGAGCCCAGCCTGGCTTTCCAGAGCAGCCTTCAGGCAACTTCTACTCATCTCCAGTAGCCATTTATCTAATTCTTCAGCAAATGAAACATAACTCTATTTTAAGTTGCACCTTATTGAATGCTTTTCAATTGTTCTTGCAATGTCTGTCATTTGTGTTCTGGCATTTTGTCTGACAGATAACTGGTAGTTATATCACTGTAATCTGCTTTAGCTTCTCTCTGTACTCACCACAAGAAAGGGGAGCATCACCGGTAGCTGTGGCTCTGTGGAGACCCTTGCTGGAGTCCCAGGATTACCCCAGCACCCTTCCCAGGAATCCATCCTGCACCCTCTCCCTATGCTGCCTGCTCAGGCCATTTCTGCTCTCAGGACACATCCAGCTGCCCATGTTCTCACTAAGGATGGAGCGGAGATAGGCTTTACCTGCTTTCAGAGTCTCACTGACTTGGCTTAGGCACCCCAAACCACACAGAGCTGCCTATATTTTCCTTTCTGTACCCCTGACCTTTAAGGAATTGCATCACCAGATGTAATAAAATTTTAAAACCTTGATTTGAGACAGTTGTAAATGTTACAAAAAGGGAAGGTTCCCTGTGACTGTGCAATTTAAAAGTAACAACTGAGATGTGACTGTAAGCTGTAAATACAAATTGCTTTA
The DNA here is from genome assembly GCA_028858755.1 of Ara ararauna. Taxonomy (NCBI): domain Eukaryota; kingdom Metazoa; phylum Chordata; class Aves; order Psittaciformes; family Psittacidae; genus Ara; species Ara ararauna. Next base: position 25,668,105 of record CM054382.1, on the reverse strand, counting down.
GACTTGGAGTGCCCTTTTATGTGCTCTCCTATTACTACTGCACAACCACAGAGAGAGCAATTAACTGAAATCCTAATGTCTGGAAGAGGAAACGCCAGTGAGATGTGGCTGGTGAGCATTCCCTTTGTATGAGGGAGCTTGGGTTTTCCCCTTATCTCTACATTAAATGGGACAAGAGGACAAAGAGGGAAAATAATCCTTCAACTTGAGTCACCCAGAGAGAAAACATAACAGTAGGAGACAGAGATTGACACTGGTTAAAATAACAACTTTTTGTAGTAGATTTGTGCGGTCCTGGTGCAAAGACTTACAACAAAGTGCTGGCTTATTTTACAAAACGTGCTGCCATCCGCGAGCCACATCCAGGTACAGCTCTCCCCAGCCACTACCCTGCACCCTGATTTTCCCTTGCAGACTGCTTCCTCCATGCCTAACAGCTTGGTTTCAGACTATAGATTGAGATTGTTTGCCCTGTGGATAGAAACTGATGGACAGGTTGTACAGGAAGTAAGTTCTAATTAGGCAAAAACACCCCAGGCACGGGCAGGAGGAGCATGGAGCAACAGCTCTGCAGCAGCAGCCCCAGGAACAGCTTCCTGAAAAAGCCGGAACGCATAACCTTGTTGCTGTGAACCCCAGCCGCAAGGCAGCTGCCCATACCCCTGTCCACCCCAGGGCTGGCTCTCCAGCCTCATCTCTCTGGAGTCCAATGCTTCCTTCTTTGTATGTCCCAGTGCAGAGCACTGGCTCTGATCAGCCGAGGCCTGTTTAAGCATGGGAGGAATGTAAAGATGGTGCCTTCTTTCTCCAGCATATTAAAAACAACCTCTGGAGAGCTACAAGGGTTATGTTTTCTGGTAGCAGCGTACAGGCAAACCCCCTTCTGGACATAAAGACTTCAGTGAAGAGCTCAGTTTTTAAGCTCATCTGTACCACTTGTTTCACCCATGCTGTTCAATTCCACACATGTATGGCCAGTACCAGAGCAAAGGCTCCCCCCAGCACCCTCTTGGCAGCCATTTCCAGAGACAGTGCACGCTGGCTTTCCCAGAGATACTGCTGGGCTGCTTCATAGCAGCCCCATCCCCAGGGATTGCAGACACCCCCCAGCCCTGGCCTTGCCAGGGTGCCAGCACTGGCCACCAAAATGGGACGGCAGAGCCACAGACAAGCTCACTTGTGTCTCAGTCTTGTTTTGGCAGATGGTTTAAATAGATGCTAAGTAGTGAAGGAGCTCTTGAGGAAAGGGGAGCAGGACTGTTTCCCATTGTGTTTGCACTGTGCCCAGCAGGAAGGCACAGTCTATGCTGTCTTAATGGAAATAAATACCTCCCTGGTACAGGTGCTAATGGGGCTTCATCTGTTTGGCTAAGGCGGCTGCTGCAGGAACCCTGCCAAATCCCCTCAGTCCCAGCTGCAACAGAGAAAATAGCAGCCAGGGCAAAGGCTCAGTACTTCTGTGAAGTAATGAGAGAAGAGGGATTTTCCTGCCAAGCTTACAGGCCAAATAATGAGATTGAATCTCTGAAGTCATAACTTGGTTGTTAAGTGAACAGGACTAATTCTGTGCAAACTGACGGGTCTAATCAGTGGACACATTTCTAGAAAAAAAGCCAGGGAGCAGGTACCCAGGAGCCTGCTCCAGAGCCATGGTGGGTCCAATAGCACCAACAGCCCTCACCATAGGGATAAGTTATCAAAACCAGCCCTTTGCCCTGAGGCTGCCCTCACTTGGTGAGGGTCACACACCAACTCCTAGGGTGGCAGGACACCCCTGCAGACACGTCTCATGGTGGTGGCCTTCTTCTGCATGTGAAACATCCCAAATGCTCTGTTGGAGCCTCCTGCCCTCTGGTCTGGCAGGAGAGCACTTAATTCCCAACAGGCCCCTGATGCCAACCCTGTAAGCATGCTTACAGCATGCTGAACAGCAAGGGGCTGGAATGGCACCAGCTTTGCTGCCCAGCACATTAGCCTGGACTAAGCAGCCTGACAAGAAGGATGGGCTTTCTGGGCAGTGACTCCTCTCCTGTGCAGCCAGCACACACCTCGGGATGCCACGCTGATGATAACATCAGCCGCAGGGAAGAGGCTTTGCAGCCCAGAGATGTGGTGGCGACACTGCTGTGTTGGGTCTTGCCTGGAGCAGAGGCAGCTGCCACCTCCCAGCAGCCACAGACCCAGGGATCAGTCAGTCCCTGCCTTGCTTTCTAACAGCCCACACAAGAAGGCACATGGGGTGGACAGGGTTTGGGTGAGTCACCATGTCCCCAGAGCACTGGGGCTGCACACTGGGCTCCTCGATAGGAGTGTGGCCTGGCACAGCCATGGCACTGCTTTTGCAGGGCTTCTCCCAGCAATATTGTCCAGCCCAGAGTAAGGAATTCCTGCGAAGACTGGGAATTTCTTTGACCAAATTCAGTTTCCTTTAAATAACATCATCAGTTTACACCAGATGTGGCCATAAGCTTGTGACAGGGTTGAAGCCCAGAAGTGCTTGCTGGTGTCTCCAAGATGCTGCACCATGGGATTTGGTGCAGGTGGGTTCCTTGCCCTAAGCTGATTGACTGCAATAGGATGCACTGGAGTCCTGCTGTTCAAGCAAACACAGGAGGAAAATGAGTCCAGGATGTGAGGCTGTACGTCAGCAGAAGGGCATGCTTGCTTTCCTGCCCAACACAGTGAGCTGCTGCTGGCCCCAGGCAGCCCTGTGCTCTTGCTTGGTCCTGCGGGGCCTCACATGTGGCAGCCCAGCAAAACCAGAGCAGTTTGTCTCCTGGAGGGGATGATCCATGGTCCTGCTCTCGGCAGCAGCATGCCCTGGCATGCACCAGTGCAGGGTGCTTGCTGGCAGAAGGCGAGAGCTCCCCAGCCCTTCCACAAACTCTCCAAGTTAAAAACAGCAAACTCAGGACGTCAGAGTTCAGCCATAAACCAATCCACTGTCTCACTGGGCAGAAGTAAGCCGCTGCTTAGAAGGAGCAGCCCGATAGCTCCGAGTGCTCCCCAGAGTACTTCCCTGCAGGGGCAACTGAAGAGAGAGACAGCCTGAGGGCAAGGTGGGGTAAACCCAGTGATTTGCAGTCATCGAAATGGTGATGTGCTGTACCTTCCGCTGGGATTGCAGCCTTGCTATTTGAGTTATCCGGGTCTGCTATTACAAGGTCCCAACATTTTCTCCTCCCTGCATGTGGGTTGCGTGCAGCTGCGGTGGGGCAGATGAGCAGCAGGAGTGTGCTGGGGTGACTGAACCCACTGGTGAACCCACTGGGGTGTCCAGCTGGCAGGAGCCAAGAGTTAGAGCTGCAAAACTATTTGCCAGTGATGTGGTAACTTGTACCTTCAGCAGACTGAAGGGTGTGTAAGGGAAATTTCCTGTGTGCTGTGGCAAAGCAAATTATGCAGCGTCTGCATGAAGGGAGTGTGCGTGCCTCAGGATGGATACAGCAGGGCAGCGGGTGGGTGGTGGTGCGACCATGCTCAGCATGGAAGAGGATAAATTCCAATGTGGCAGAAAGATGCTGCTGCTCCTGGAGAATGAGGCAGTTTAAACTTCAGTACCTGGTGAAACACAATGTGTGAAGGCCTGGTGGTGATGCTGCCTTCCCTGGCACTGCTGGCTGCCAACTGGGGGCTGCCTATGGCTTCCTGCACCGAGCGCAAGATCTGTACAGAGGTAGGACACAGCAGGACTGCGGGTGGCTTGTGTTGCCCTTCATGCTGCTGACCTTCAGCCTGAGCATGCAAGAGCATAGGTACAAACCGGGGTTGCTGCTCCCTTCACTCCTCCTTTCCGACGCACAAACACCCTCTGCAGGTCCCCAACCAAAGGACTTGGCATGTAAGTGACACAGATACCAAATTACCCCCATTTTGAAAATTGAAGTTTTTCTTTCATGAGAAAACAGCCTGCCTGGTAAATATTGATGAGTAGATAAGGCAGGCGAGAAAGGTGGTCAGATACAGAGGCTGCTTTCACATCTCCTGGGAGATGCATAGAAACTATAAAACCTACTTATTTACAGTCAGCTTTTCCCTGCCAAACCACTGCCAAGTTACTCTCCCTGCGGGAGAACGGGAGACAGCCCTGGGGTCACACCATCACACTGCTTAAAGAGTGGGGAAACTGTCCTGCAAGTGCCTTTTCTAGCGGGGATCCACATTAACTGGCTGTTTCACCCAAATGGCCACTGGAGGGGAGAGCTGGCAGCATAGATCCCACCCAGACACCGGGGTCTTCCATCAGCTCTCCCCAGACCGCTGCCACAGGGATCCCGTGTGCCAGGTCCCAAACCTACACGTTTAAAATTCCTCTCCTCTCTGTGCCTCTCTAGTGGATAAAATGTGATATTTTTTAATGAATTTTGGGGGTTTTTTTGTAAGCACTGATTAATATTAAAGTGCGTCTCTCAGGGGGTGTTTAAAAAAGGCAGAGCCTTTGAAGGGGGGAACACTGACCTGCACCAAACCATGTAATTTAATTGATATCATCTTGTTTAAATTAATGCTGGGTTTTAAAAGGCTGTTTAAAATCAGAACAAAGAAATCCCTGGCAATGTTAACTGTGCCACTTAATGTAAATAGGTTTTTGCCGAGAAATATAAAAATAAATATGCTGTTCTTCTAGCAGCCCCACCGATCACTTCATAATGAAAGCAGGCAGGCAGATGAATTTCCTTTCAGTGAAAACACAGAGAAAAATGACAGGCTCATGGTTATTTACTTTAGGTTTTGAAATGAAATTACGGCAATTATTTTGCTCTTCAACACATGAAATACGGAATTAATAGAATTCACAGAAGATGAATATTCAATTATCCTGGTTTAGGTTTTTTTTTGTGGCTGATGCTGAAGCAATAAACAAACTTTCCTTCAGAGAGCCATCTCCAGCAGGGCTGTCTGCCAGCAGATCCCTGCTAGATGCAGTTTTTGCTCCGCTTGGGAGCCCAGGGATAAGGGGCTGTCCTGGCCAGCAGGTTTGTAATCAAAACCTGCTCCTGTTCACGGAGAGGTTTTCCTGGGAAAGACAGACCGAAGAGTATGTGACTGGGAGTCCACAACCAACCAGGAATTTTTGAGATGACAAATTTTGTTGGTGGGGCCCAGAGCACAGATCTGCGTGCTCAGTGTGCGCTCAAACGCCAAAACAAGCGTTTTTAGCGTTGTCCTGCTTCAACACTACCACAAGAGATCCTGCTCATGGAAGTTACCAGCTGAAGGAAGCTGCCAGCCAAAGTCACTGACTCTCAAACAGTCCTTACCCTCAGTATGAGGGAGCAGGATTGCAACCTGCAGGTAAATACCCATGTGCACAAGCAAGGTGACGTTGTTACCACACTGCAGACCCATTCTGACCAAGTAACATGCGTTTGTGTTCCTCAGCCCGTGGCTTCAGATATCATGGCTTAGACAGCCAGAAATAGTTACAATTAAAAACTATTTCCCACACCAGACCCACTGCGGTGGCCGCCACTGTTAAAAGCTGGTGGGCCCCAAGTCTGACTTTGGCTGTCATCTGGATCTAACAATGGAAAGTACCACTTGTGAGGTCCTGACCTGGACCTTGCACAGGGCCAGCAGCTTTGCTGCAGAGCCTGGCGTGGGACCAGTGAGTCCTGCCTGCCCTGCCCCACAGGGTGCCCTGACCCTGCAGCACCTCCATTCAAGCAGCATTAAGGGCAAGAGTTATTTTTCCAGCTCACAACTATACATTAGAAAACACATATGTGAAGATTACTGAAAGTATTTTTCTGCTTATAATGGCAAGGTCATTTGTTTTTGAAAACAACAAACTACTATATGGCAGTTATTAAAAGAAACTGACGCGGAAAAAAAGAACTTTGAAACAGTGAAATGCATCAAAACTGGCTTATTCTAGTGCTCGCGAGAAAGCAGGTCCTTTGGCAGTGGTGCCCTTGAGCAGCCTGCCCGCATTTTGGCCCTGGAGCCCTGGTCTTCAATACTTCAGTGAGCATCCAGACGTACGAAGCAAGTATGGAGCCAAGCAATGAATGGGAAGATCTGCAGGTCTGCACTGGAGCCAGGAAGACACCTTTCCTGCAGAAATCAAACCTATGGAAGTGTGTTTCCATCCTGAAGCTCTGACTGTATGTGTAACATGGTGCAGACACCTTGGGGACCATCCCCTCACCCCAGGATGTCCTTTCTCCCTTTGACCCATGTCTCAGTTTCTTCAGTGCACATTGCCCCATATTGTCCCTCACGTATGAGCAGGCATTTCTGCAGAGGGTGTTAAATTACCCAAACGAGACAAGGCAGACCACTAATGCCACCGCCATCTTTGAGTCCCACTTGGCACAGCCTTTCCAGCACCCTTCAAACCAGGTGGCCACTGCCAAAACTCCGCTGGCACCACTGCAGAAGATTTCCTCCTATTTCACTTCTGTAGGGTACCTCTTTAAGGATCACACAGCCTTACAGAAGGAGGTAACAGAACAGCACAATCTAACATGTTTACAGCTTCACGTTTAAATTTGAAAATGTGTTTTCTAAACTGATGGCTGTATGTTTTCAGACCTTTCCAAAGTGCTTGTTTTTCTTTGTATAGCTTCTGCTTCATTATTCTAATTTAATAAAACCATAGCTAAGGCAGAGAGCCGACTCTTTCTGGCTAATGACAGACTTTGATTTGTTTGTACTTCTTGTTATGGATTTTTCCTAATTACAAGCATTTTTCAGAGGCAGTTGAAAAAATAAACGAGCAGCTGGTTTGAATGTGCAACCTATTATTGTATTTCCTGGAGCTGCAGAAAAAGTATTGCATTCACAGTAGGATGGTTTTCAATAGGGAAGGGCAGAAAAGGCATTTTCCAGTTGGGAGTCCATATCACCTCCCTCCCTCTCACCTCCCCCTCACCCAGTGTTACTGCCAAAAGGAAGCCAATTTTTCAGCTCTTCTGGTATGCCTGGAGGTGTCCACCCAACCCAAAGTGCAACTCATGGACCTTCCATAATGCAGCCAGGGCAGAGAAGAAGAGGAGCAGCATCACAGGGAGCCTGAGAGCAACCGTGCATGGTAAGGGAGAAGAGGGGTCTCCAGGGTCTGGATGAGCATAGAAGGGAATGCAAATGCAGCAAGAGCCTTGCGTGGAAGATGCTGTTCAAAGCAAAGAAAAACAGTCAAGAAACAGGGTGCCTAACTGCAGGGCTTGAAGCCAGACTGAGAAACGCACCCAGAACCCGTCCAGCTCGCGCCTTCTCGTAGCACAGAGAACCCTGCAGCAACTCAGCCGTTGCCAGTCCCACAGCACTGTAAATGAGGGCCATGGTGCTCTGTCCCCAGCCCAGCTGCTCTCCGTGCGGGTGCCCACCATCCCAAATCCCCCTCCCAGCTGGACCACAAACACAGCAGGTAGGCCCTGCTGCAGTGACAAGTAACAGCACACAGACACTATCTGGGCAGGGGATTTGGGAATCAGCCCACCAAACCAAAAGCCTTTCATACATGTCTCAAGAGCTGGGTGCAGTTTGACCCAATTCATACATATCTATGCAATGATGTCATACTAAATACTGATGGGAATATCTCCTGAGGTAAACACAGACTTTTTTTTTTTCCAAGCAGATGATGTTATTTACTGCACAAATGTACGTACTGTAAAGTCATATGTAAGCTTTTGCAACAAGCGAGTTCCTGGTTGTGGAAAGAAGCGAAACACTGAAGCAGACCTCCCTTACCAAACACAGCCTTGCTGATGCCGATTGCAACTTCTTGTCATGCAGTTCATTGGAAATCACGCACATGTTATAAAACAGTATTGCTAAACGCCTGGTTAAGTCATCCAAGTCAAAGTCCCTGCACGTTTGATTCATTCTTGGAACAAAGACTGATTTTCCTATGAAAACAAACCCCTACATGCTTCTCTTCACCCCTTAGGCAAGCAGATTTGTGGAGGTGTTTTGGTATTGTTTGGTTTGTTTTGGTTTTTGTTTGTTATTTTGGGGGGGGGGGGGTTCCCATTAAAGACAATATATTTGATTGTAGAAACCACTTTAAGACTTGAATAAAAAGAAAAGTCAATTAGGATCCTCTGTTCTTTGCTAGGGCAAATTAGGAAAATGTTGTATTTGGATCAAACAGCTCA